>JAJTUH010000003.1:1884116-3217749 GCA_036971555.1 Drechslerella coelobrocha
AAAAAAAAAAAAAAAAAAAGGAAAAAGCACACTCAAGTTGATCAATTGCACGAGCCTTTTGCTCATTTGGATAGAGAGCCCACGCGATAGACAAGTAGTCTCCGCTGGGCATTTCTAGCGTTCCTTCACTATGGAAGGATCCATCGTCAACTCTGTGCTCGTGCTCTGTTGGCCGTGTTTTACCATGCTCGATTTGTGAACCACACAGCAGCCCGCCAAGAGCCAAATCTGTCCACGAAGACAGGGATTCAGGATATTGAGCTCGACATCCTCATCTGCTGCGGACGTTCGTCCGTCCCAAGCTTCAAGCTACCGACCAACTGAACCCCCCCTGGCCAACATTAGGAATTCACCGGTCCTGCGCCAACCTCTCTATGTGCATGTATGTAGGTTCGGTCGCCTCCTTTCCTCTGCATCGACAGCCCCCCCAAGCACTTTAATACATCAAGGCAGGTCGAAACCCGTGGGGAAGGGCAAGCGAGCGGCTGGCCGGGGATGCAATGGCTCCGGACATACAGACATTTGCATTTCCATACCTCCATGCAAGCAAAAAGCTAAGTAGTGTACACACGCATGTCCAACGCAGCTTCCGCCGGCCCAGCCAAGAACAGCAAGGGTCCGTCGGGGCACCGCAGATAGAGTGGAAGTGTACGCCGGTATCCTGCAGTGCAGTGCAGCGCCGTGCAGCGCGCATCACTTTGCAAACTCAAGCTCAAGCTCAAGCCAGCTCGACGTAACAGAGTGCCGAAAGAAAATTTAAAAAAGGTTCGGTTTTCTTGATAGAGAGAACGCGAAACGCATACCGAGGGCTAGGCATCATGCGTGAAGCGGCCATTCCTACTGGTCGGTAACTAACGCTTCGCTCTCTCTTCAGGTTGGCCGGAGGAAACTCCACCCCCTAAAAAAATTTGAAAAAAGTTGTGGCATGCAGTTGCGAGAAAGGGAAAAAGTAAAGAGTTCCGGGAAGTTCTTATCATCTGACATTGCATTCCGGTGTGCAACAACAAACAATTCATCAATATCATCCGATCATATTTGAACTTCAATATATGATATAAATTTTTTGATTTTTTGATTTTTTTAGATTTTGAGAAAACAAAGCTGTAACTGTAGCTGCAAGCCAACCCATCCACTCACCCATCCGTCCATCCTTGCTTCCATGTATGTGGCGAGCAGCCAGGTAGGTAGGTATGCATCCAAGACGGCCAGCCGGCAGAGCGCGAAAGCGACGGGCATATGCACATTCCTGTAATGTACGAAGAACGAATTTTCTTTCTTCCGCTCCGCGCACTGCACTGCACCGCGCTGCAAATCGGTGCCTGCAATGCACCTGGATGTGTGGCCAGGAGTTGACCCGGCTGCCGATTAGACTAGTTAGCCGTATGAATTGGCATCTCTCGGGCCTGTCCACCCGCTGCTATATTATCGACATTCCTGATATATATATTTTCTTCAAGAGCTGGACCTCGACACATGCATGCTAGCTGCTGCCGAAGAATTTGAAACAAGGCCTGGATTACCATTACTGGAAACAAGTGTTAAACCACACTGCGTGTCCGTCTGGTCCGTCGGCCTGTATATCGGCTTTGTCTTGCCTGCCGGTCGTGCCTGCTTGCCTGCCTGCCTGCCTTCCGGTCTGCCTGTTGTCTGCACAGCTAAAGCTAATCCGTACAGCTGGCTGTAGCTGTCGACGATCCGCTCGGCAGCTGAAGCGTGTAAAATCCCTCATGCATATCAAGTAATTTGATTTCTCCGAGACAGCCACAAAGCCCGCCGGACATCTCCACAATCTTCCACCGGATAGTATGCGCGGTTATCGAAGGTATTCGTAAAAGGGAGACAGTATTGTGTCTATGTGTGCGTGATGACAATACACTGCGCTGATGCGTCCACGGCGATCCATATCCTGCTGATTTCTCCGGGGGCTCTGTGATATTTCAAATGTAGGAATGATGTTGCTTGCTCCTGCAGCAGCATCCACCAGCTTTCCATGTCAAGAATCTCTCAGTGCACGCACGGGTTAATTAGTTCTGTCCTTCATTATAGAACCGGCCGTTCGTTGCTAAGGCCATCTCCATGATTCTGATTGATGTTGGCTGGTATATCTCGCGAATAACTTTTCGGAATACGGGATTTTGTAAAAAAAAAAAAAAGTTCGTCTGTCTATTGAAATTCTCTTTTCTCAAAATGTTTAATCGATGTCCATGCACATAATCCGTCTTCAAGCCTAACGCCATCACGTTATCGTATATCCGTCCGTAATCGCGTCGTCAATTACATCGATAACCAAACAAACCAAAACAAACGGAAGGGAAAGTAAAAAACGAAAGTCTCAGATGTCCTCCTTGTGTAATCCTCCAGACCTGTCCTGTTGTTCGCTGCGATGCCGAAACGATAGTGCTAATACTGATAATTGGTAAAGAAGACAAAAACAAAGGGGCGCGCAGTATAAATGAATACACAATAAAATAAAACGGAAACAATAGTAGAACCAAATCGTTACACTTGCCGTTTACTCAAGTCGCTAGGCCTTTCAGTTTGTCCCATTTGCTACCTCCACCCTCCGCCTCATCAACTCTTCGATTAGAGAATACCGTAGCCTCTCCACCTTGTTCTCGCTTGATTCTGTCAACATCGTCCTGATAAGCCGTCTCATAAATCGGCATGTCTGTGGGAGCAGGCGAACGCGTAACAAAGCCACCGGCAGGATGCTCGCTATCCCCGACGTTTAGGTACGGTCGCTCGGTCTTATCTTCATAGCTGTCATGGCGTTTAGGCGTGACCACGGCTTCGCTCAATAGGTCTTGCCAGATGCTCATCGTCTCCTTGTCTGTAACCGGGGTTGGCTCTGATAGCTGAAAGTATGGTGGCGGCAGCGAGCCACTTGAGTCAACGGAGATGCCACTGTCTTCCCGCCTCGGTAGTGCTTGGACGAGCGGTTTGAGGTCAAACTTCTGCGGTTCTACCTGAATCCCTTGCGCCGCGAGAGCACCCTGCGGGTGTCCCCTGTTGTCTGATTCCATGCTCTTGGAGCGATGGTGAAGTGGCAGCAGAGGAGGCGTTAGAGCGGTGGGGGAACTGGATAGCACTTCCGTAGAGTCAATGAACTGATTATCGTTGGCTGTTGCGGCGAGCATCCTTTCATGTCTGCGTTTGAGGACGAGTTTTTTGAACATGCTAGCTGCTTTAACCGCTGCCACGACGTTTCTGATGCTTTTGGTGATCGCATTCCTGATCTCGTCTTCCGTTGGTGGCTCGACAATATCCGACACATTTTCAGCTTTTGATAAGAGCGTGTCCTTGCCATTATTAGTAATCCAAGGATGTACCTAGACGCAATTGAAATATTAGCAGGCGTCGCAAGAACAGTATAGTACGGCTTCATGCATACTCTTAGTTCGTCCATGGTGACCCGTTTAGTCGGGTCCTTTTGGAACAATCTTTGGAACAAATCGAGCAGTTCGGCAGGAGTGTCATCACTGTATTGGACCCTGTTTCCGACCATGTCAGTATAGTATAAGAAGCTCAAACGTTAAGGCATTTGCGTACTCTTCTTCACGGATGCTCTCATAAAGCTCCATTATGCTGTCGTGGTCAAATGGCAGTCTTCCGTAGAAGAAACAGTACAAGCAAACACCCATAGACCAAATATCTGCTGCTCGCCCGTCGTATTCTGTGTGTCCAACAGTACACATTTCGGGGGGTAGGAAGGCCGGGCTGCCAGCAGACTTTGATGTCTTCATGGCGGCATCTTTGTCGAACATTTCTGAAACGCCAAAGTCGACAATCTTGAGGCAGTTTGTGTGATTCAGGAGAAGGTTGTCTGGTTTGATATCCCGGTGTATAATTCCCTGAGCATGGACTATGGAGTAAACATGTTAGCTGGTACGTTGCTCTTTGCAGATACGACAGTTACACGACCTACGATATTCAATCCCTAGCATCAGATCCCGAAACCAGTACCGGCAGTCATTTTCCGCAAATGGGGTCGCATTCTCGCCGACGCCAACCTTCATGATGACGCCTTTGGCACACATTTCGAGTACCATGTAGAGCGAGTCACCGTCCGGGTCATCTAGCACCTCAAATAAGTTGACAAGATTTTCGTGGTTCAACTTCTTCATGACTGCGATCTCTCCGCGGATGAGGTAGAGAGGATTGGCGGCCTCGCCTTCGCTGGCTAAATCTGAGCCTTTACGGCGGTGCATAGGGACATTAAGTCTCCCCCCTCGTGCCGCGACCATATGGGGGCCATGTCGCATCAAATTGGACTTGATTTGCTTGCGCAAACGGGACTTTGAAAATTCTTTGAGGGCCTACGAGTTGAGAAGTGTGTTAATTTAAGATGCAAGAAAGGCAAGGCGTAAGTTGATTTCCGCATACATAGTCGAAGCCCTCCTGATCTGTTGCGAGATGGACGGAGCCAAAAGATCCTCTTCCTATCTCTTGTTTGATGATGTACTGATTGATCCTTCTGTCGTCATTCTCATTGTATTGCATGCTAGCGTCCAAAGTTTCCTGCAGCGCGCCTTGTCAGCATCTGCTTCCTCGCCAGCATTCGCATTCGAATCCAACTACCTTGACTGCTCGACGTGGCGTCGAATGCGTCCTCTTGTGGTGCCTAGTGGGCGAACGAAACAGTGTTGCGGGAGAGGACATATGGCGAGTAACTGGCGGGCGTCCAGATGTCGGGGTTAACTGGCCGGACTCTGCAGCAGAACTATCATACTCGAGGGGTTCCTCCACCGGCGCCATATGCGGGTCAATGGCGAGGGGCGCCGTGAGCGAATGCTTCAAGCTGTGTTCGGAGGAGGCCATTGTGGTTGATTTTTTGAAGGAGCGAAGTAGAAAGAAGGTTGTAGTCTCGAGGCCTGAGCTGAGGGTCCTGAAGGGAGGGTGGTGAGTTTCGCTGTCCAAACCCCGCTAACTTGTCGAAAGCGTAGGCTTAACGTTAGTCGGGTTCCGGCGGACGATAAGGGTCTTTGGACGTCTGACAGTGCAGCTCGTCGTCTGAGGGTGCAGCTGCCACTTTCGGAGAGTGAGAGGCAGGGACTACAAATGCAAGCCTCTTGGGCTGGAATGAATGAACGAAGAATGATGGTTTGATGGCCGCAAAAAAGTTCCCCGCTCCTTCCACAATGGGTTCTGGTGCCCAGCTTCGGAGACCGGCCGCCACGTGGGGCGGGGCTCTGGGCTGGGAGTTTCTCTCGGTGAGAGCTCAGGGTTCTCGGGTCGACGCGTGTTGGCTGGCTGGCTGGTGCTGTTCACCCAACCTCCGACAGCCCGAAGCCCGCCAACTTCAAAGATATGAAGCGTCGCGTAACATTCATAGTCCCGCCCAGGGAAGAGATCGCAGATGACGCTCTTCGCCTTACTCGGGAGAGCCTTGAAGTAAAGGGCCTGAAGGCTATACGCGAGGACCAGTTTACTTTTGCGTTCGAGGAACTACCGCAGTTTGTATGTTCCTCCCCGAACAGAACCATATGTATGCATACACATCCACTAATGCCTTGACACAAGGTCAAAGATATTGTTAGGCAGACTCATGAGCTGTATATCCGCTTCGATAATGGCAAGGACTACGAGTCAGGATGGAAGGGCCCTTTCTCGTCAAGGTTGCCTCTTGGCATACACATCTTTGCCGTCCCACTGAGGGAATCCAAGATGTAGGCCCGCTTCATCCATGTGGTTCTCAATACGTACTTGTGCTAAAGCAGGGAAGAATTTAGGGGAAACCTCTGCTCGTTCCTCTCAAGCTATGCAAATATACCTTGCCAGTCCATAGAGGTACTCGAAATTCTTCAAGGGCTAGGAGGGCTAGATCTGATTCATGCGGCGATTGCACCTACTAGGATTCGTTCACGCGCTACAAACGGTCACGGCAATTCTACGCCTCGAACCCTGATGCCTTACCTATGCTCCTAAAATCTGTTGCGAACAAGTTCTGCAGGTCGACAAAGCAAGGTTGTAAAGAAGATATTCTAAGACTCGGCACGGCTTCGTCAGTGGATATAAAGTACGATGCTATCTCACAGGCGGTGGATGTGCGTGTCCTGTGGGACTCGTATTCGTCGGGCAACGCCAAAGATAAAGCGTGGGAGTTGATGATAAAGCCGCATACACCTACAAGCCGTGTCGAAGTCGGCTTTTTTGGTAACGGAGAGGATGTCGATACAGAGGAGATATCGCTCCGTGGGCAGCTAGTCGTTGTAGGGCAGGATGAAGAATTCAGTAAGAGAGCTTGACTAATATAGACCTTCCTTCGCTGACACTTCCTTAGAACCGACCTCATTCTCCTTCAGCTCTAGGCATCACCCAACGGCAAATATATACACGGCCGATTTCCAACGGCCGACTGGGCTTCACCCAAAGTTGGAGGTCACACTAGCTCTCGGCGGGGCCTCTCCTGCCGAAGCGTGCACGCTGAACGCTTATTTCACAGTACCACAGCCATTCTTTGTTGATCCGTACCAGCTAGAAGACACCAAACTTATGAAATCATACGGTATCTCTAAAATTCGAGTGGTCGAAGGAGAAACGGACTTGGAAGCCCCTACGTGGGCAGTGACAAAATGGGGGGCCACGGTGATCGCCGAGCTCGATCTTGAGGATTACTTGGAGAATCGGGTGAAGAACCGGCTTCCGATGGAGTTCACGCTCCCACTGCACCTAAGATATCTTCCATCTCATCCGGAAAAAGTGAACCAGACGGCCACGCTACCATGGCCAACAGTATTCTGGGCATGCCGGTCGGAAATGTGTAAGTAGAGTTTCCAAGTTTTTTTTTGATCGGTACTAACATCGTCACACGCAGGGAACAAAATGTCCACAAATCCGTTTGATAGGAAAATGCTGGGCTACGAAGAGCACTTCCCGGAGCAAACATACTTTTACCATGTCACTCCGAAGCTAGTAAACAAAGTACTTTCGAGGTCGAGCCTGGAGGTACCAATCCTAAACTCCAAATACTCACAGGCAATTGAGCGTGGGACAATGGGAGTTGTAATTGTTGGTTTCATATGGGTGCTTGTGAAGGTTCTGTTCAGTCTCTTAGGATCCACGACAGCTAAAAAGCACCAGAAGAAGGAGTAGGAAGCATTCTTTGGGCGACTATCATTGTGCCAGTATTCTTCTTCTATAGGCGGTTACCATTTCGTAGTTCTCTGACGTTGATATCATAAGCTGGATGTGTTGCATGTATAAAAATGTGATTTTTTGCTTATCTATCCATCATCTCTTCGTCTCCATCGCCAAAATGGCGGACGCAGCAATCACCGATTGGTTCCTGCGCAGTGGTTCACAAATCCACCCAGACATCCAAGTCGCTACATCAGAGTCCTGCATTAGTCAGTAGCCACATCTCTTCTAGGCATCCATCATATCTGCCATCGATACATTAGACTAACAATGCGAACAAGCCGCGACTGCGCCAATACCTACTTCTACCGCTCTTTTCAGCGTCCCACTCCCCGAAATACTATGCACTGCAAATGGCGCGCTAATAAAGCGCGCACCCGCACTGGCTGACAGGGCGCAGTGGAGTGCCCTAATCCTCACCATGTTGTACGAGTATTCAATGCCAGACTCGAAATGGCGGGCCTTTCTAGATGCCCTGCCAAAGGAATTCGATACACTCATGTATTGGACCGACGAGGAACTCCAGGAGCTGGAAGGATCGGCTGTACTAGGAAAAGTTGGACGAGATGAGGCTATGATACTGTACCAGGCAGAAATCATAACTTTCGCTCAGGTACAAGAAAACAATTTGTAATTCGTACCAGCATACACAGGCTGACCCGGGGCTAGACACACAAAGATATATTCGAAGGGGTGGATGTGTCGTTGGAGACATTCCATAAAATCGGATCGTGGATCATGGCGTTTTCGTCAGATCTTGAGAAGCCGGCCGACGAGAACAATCCGACGGACGAAGATGCTATGGATGACGAAGACGAAGACGAAAGGTTCGACAAGTTCAACACATACAAGGCAATGGTACCTTTTGCGAACTTGATACCAGGGGATTGTGAATCAGCGAACGTAAGTCTGTCGCATCACCCCTTATTGCACGTATCCATCAATATTGACCCTGGTAGTGCGAGTTATTGCCTTCTCCCTCATCTATATCACTCGTATCTACGAAGGAGATACCCGCGGGGACAACTCTCTACGTCGATCCCGGCCCATTTCCACGCTCCGACCTCCTACGCCGAGTTGGTGCCTTCCCACAATCAGCAGCACAGCATGACGTGGTGGAAATAGACTCAACGCTCATCATATCAGTTGCCGGAAAGGCCGTTTCCGAGAGCGTACGGGATGCACGTATCGAGCGACTGGTGGAGGAGGAGGACTTAGAGGACTCGTATGACATCGAAGCAGATGGATCGATACCATCGGAGATACTTGTAGTGATACAGGCATTTATGGTCGACGATGCAACATTTCAATCTTACGTGGAGGAAGAGAGGTTCCCAAAGGCGAAGAAAGACGGAAGGACGAGGGATGTGGTGTTAGAGATTATAGAGAAGAGGAGAGAGGGATACAGAACAACGATCGAAGAGGATTTGGCATTACTCAGTGGTATACAGGAGCTGCCGAAGAGAAGGAGGATGGCAGCGGGCGTAAGGTTGGGAGAGAAGGAGATATTGAGAAAGATGGAAGGTGTGGTAAGAGGATGGACGGCAGCCGAGCAGACTGGCGGTAGTGGGAGGGACCACAAGCGACGGAAAATGAAGTAAACTGTCAATTAGACTGTCATATCCGCATCATAGAGAATGCCTTCACGGATCTCCGAAGATTTCATAGCGACGCTTTTACTGAATTTCTGCTTTTCACCGCCGCTTGGATCCTACCAAAGTCTGGTTACGAGACTGGGTATAAATTGCGACTCTGTGGGTACAAATATCTTGTGTTGTTTCTCGAACGCGGAGATCTCAAATGCTTTATAGAAATATTTTCCTGAGGACACGACATCTCAAGCCTTCATGGTGTAGTTGGTTATCACGTGAGTCTCATATTCCAAATATGACGATCTGAGTAACAGATCGGTAATCTCGAGGTCACCAGTTCGATCCTGGTTGGGGGCACTTGTTCTTTTTTATTTTTTATTTTTGTTTAACCGTTTCACCTGTCGCTGTCCAACATACATTTTTGAGTTTGGCGGAAATTATCAGCTGGAAAAACTCCTCGAGCCTCGACTTTGGGCTGTGAAGTAAAAAAACCGCGTTATTCTTCAAGGTGGCTTCAATTTTAGGTTTCATTATAGATATCCAAAAATTAAGTCTTATATGAGGTAGCAAAATGCAGTTCAAAGGCTATATCATATCAATGACGTAGGGAACCAATTTCTACTAGAGCTAGGCCATAATTATAATTTCCCTTGGTATTTTCCAAGCTATTGGGTAGCGGTAGCGAAAACGTTACGGCCTGTATAGACCGTTCAGGTCCTTTAATGTGAAGTTTATAATGTAGTAGTCTTATATCAAGCACTGTGATATGACACACAGCTCAATTCAACCGTATGTATTAAGAGTGTGGTTAAACATTTTAATTTCGGTGAACTTACTCAAGTATCTTTCAAGTGACATAATGCTGTGGAGTCGAATCGCTTTTCATTGCACGTCGTTTCAACACACGCAATATCAAAATGCAACGCTCTCACTACATCCAGGCCGAGCTCGGCAGCGAGCCTGGAATAGATCTACCGTTAGACGAGTATACTAGTCATAAGCCTTATATAGACAAAATTCTGGTGGTCGAGATGAATAAGTTACTGGGGGGGATATGAGGCAGTAGGCAAGTGGTTGCATTGAAAGAGTTTTTTGCGACAGAAAATGGTAAAGTGCCCAGAAGATTACAAATTTGAATATGATAGCCACACGTCTTTAAGGGAGGTTTGCGAAGGAGACAGTAGCCATACTAGCAACCAAGAAATTATACTATTCTCAGCTAAGTGTTAAGTGGGGCGGTTAACCGCGTTCCACGGGGTATTGTGAGCTGTATACTTAGGCTTAGGAAATAGATCCATGCTTCCCGGGACGGTAGAATTATGGCAACTCCATAACCCTTAGGCCCGAAAGTAAAATAAAGATGACATAGCTATAATGAAAAGTTTTGAAACAAGGAAAAACAAAGGAAAGATTATATACTACACGCTCTCTAAACTCCTGCTTCCACTAGCACTCAGAGTAGTACTGTCCTCGCCTTTATCGTGAACATGTTCAGTTGGAATTTGGAGAATGAGCTCTTCGTCGTCGCTCTGCTCATTAACCTCAACAGTTTGTGAAACAGCATGCGAAATCTTAATTCCTTTCATCCTAATCGACTCTGGGGGTCCGGTACCGATGTGAGTCGATGTAACTGCGGAGTGGTATGGCGATTTCCCTGTGCTGGAGATCTGCCGAACTGTTGACTTGAGCATTGGCAAGAGTGCAGGTACGCAGGCAGCAATTATAGCGCTTGTAAACTCTAATGATTCCGCAACAGTAGCTTTGAAAATTTCCCCTATACAGAGAAGTCCCGTAGAAGTTAGCAATTCATATCCCGAATGGTCCCTGGAAATTGATAAATATAATAAAGAAACGTACGAGTGATATCCTCCCCTTCAAATTTGGCATACAACACCAACTTTAAGACCGAACCGACGCAGGCGATTAGACCAAACCAAAAAACCCCGATAATCGTGATTTTCTTTTTTGTCGAAAAGTTTTTAATATTCCAGATATGTTTAACGGGGAGGGCGAAAATAATTAAGTCCAGAACTGTTCTGATACCCCCAACAATATAACTTGCTGTAGATCCCTTACCGCAGTGAACATTGGGGTCTGCTCGTAACTCCAAATGCCAGAAAGCTTTGAAGGGCCTGCAGACAGCGATCTGGGCGAAAAGAGAAATTGGACAGAAGACAATGGTAATGCCAATTAGGACATACACGAGCTGCCTCATTCTTCTTTGCTGGGACCTAGAGTCGAATATTCTTCGATATAAAACGAGGATAGAGACTTTGACGACGGTGTTTGCAATTGCAAACATGGCGAAGTTGACGATAATGAGCCTTAGGCAATCGTCAAATTGCGCAATGCTTAGATCATACGTAAAACGCCCGAAACCGACGTAAAGAAACGCATAAAGGTTGACAAAACTGTAAGCCATGCAAGAAAGCTGCAGTGGAAAATATGAACCGTAAGCATTTTTTTGTTAGAAATTCTTTAGAGAATTCGACGTACCGTCGCCACCAGAACAAGCCAATCGTCTAGAAGTGGTCTATTATGGGCGCTAAAGCGATACCGTGAGTAAAACCTCAAGGCTATAGCCAATATTAACCAGAATAACACGATTAGTGTTAATGCTAGAGCTTGATTATTCATATTAGGAGGCACATAATCCGGTGCATATAAAGTTTTAAGAAACTCTCTTTCTGATGTATCTGAGAGATATTGTCCCGTTTGGTTGCCAGCCTGACGGGCAAATTCCGCATAGAGAGCGAACAGTTGGTTACGCTCCTCCGTCGTCGGCTTGGGGACATGACTAGGAACCTGACCCATTTTGGTAAACGATATAGCCAAAAAAGACTCAGGAGCAGACAACTAGTCTATGAATTAAAAAAATATTAAAAATAAAAAATAAAACAACTACAAGAAGTAAAGGAAAGGAGGTCGTCGATCAACCGTTTCGACGGCCGTCTCTGGGAACGCTCCCGAACTCAAAGCGTGTTGTTAGACTAGTGGGACCCAAGTGGAACTGTTGGAAGGAATATACTAGGTATCGGTGTCGCGATACCCTGGTTGATCCCAGATATATATAAGAACTTTTATTCATCTCTCCACATAATGGGGGAACTGCTGATATGCTTCAACTTTTCCAACTTCGTTTCCCGAATAATCTCCAGCTGAAGGATTTTCGCCCCCCGCTCGTGCGCACAGGCAGGACTTTCATGATCGGGGTCATACATGTATCCAATTAATACCTGTATCTTCATGTCCGTTTCTGCATCACAGTCCAAGCCCGTGCCTAGAAACAGATGGAGTACAGCGCTCAGTCCGCGCCCCCCAACCCCAACCGAGCGGCCAATACCCCTCGGTAATGAGCCTTAGGTCTGAGCAAGTAGCTGAGAACTCTTGGTAGATGTTTGAACCAAGTTCTGTTCCTCTGGTTACCTGTGCGCGTCTGCGCTTGGACTGCTGAGCCCAGAGCTGGGCATTCTTATTGGCTCAGCCCGCGCTTGATATTTCCTCTAACCTGCTTGTCAAAGCCACTGTGCATATTTGCCTCCCGCCAAGTTATCATGGCGAATGCTCGTCGGAGACCGAGGCATTGCTTGTTTCCAGTAGACGCTGCTTGAAATGCTTATCGAATGCTGGGCAAGCCAACGACATGTTTTGGTCGCAGAAGAGCGTTCCTGAACTTAACTATGGCTGTCCAGAGTACGCCACATACTGAGGGTCGAGCCCCGATGTGAACCATCGTGGTCGGGTGCTCCGGGCCGGGGTCAAGCAGATTGATCTCAAGAGACAAGCACCAGGAGGAACCCGATTATCCGGACTGTGTCGAAGACCCACTCGATGCGGCAAGTGTGTGTTTTAAGGTGGAGCCACGAGGACCACGATCTCGCTTAACCCGACCTGAGACCATTAATCTTGGAGAACACAGATTCGATTAACCTCGATCGATTCTGCTAAGATAATTGCGTATAGGTTAAATATCCTAAAGCATTCTAGATCCTTCGGAATCACATACTCAACAGCTGGTTGGGCTTAGTTGGGTCTGTAGATATCGTCATCTTTGACGTATATGATATTTCTGCCGGAAAGAGGGTCGATGCAGGAATATTTGATTAGCTTTCGAAAGGAAATCTTGCTGCAGTGTTGGACGGGATTCCGTGTGCCTTCGGAGCTCGGAGACTACGCGTGGTCGTAATGTTCGTCTGCAGGTGATGGTGTCGGGGAATGCAGCTTCTACTGGCCGACGTCTGTGCCCTTGCATACACTAGCAGTATCGATAGCACCACAGCCGTCGGTTTGAGATGTCAAAGAGACCAGATAAATTGACGGGAGCGCAATATGTCAATTTCTGCCAGGGGCAGGCCGGGTTGATACACTTCAAATCCAGATACGATAATGAGCTTAGTAGTCCAGCTTAGCTTAGTTGGGCGGTGGAAACGACCACAAAATCAACAAAGGATTTTGTATTCCTGCGATGATGGTTAGTGGGGGTGCTAGTTCCGTGCGCGAGGGCTGGTAACTGTCTCCTGCAGGCAAGTGGACCCCGACACTCGATGGTTGTACACAAACGATTTGTTGAAACAGATAAGATGTTCGCAGTTGAAGCCATGTGCGAAGTAAGAATGATGGGTGTCAGAATGAAAACATGCCTCTGACAGCTACAAAGCGCGTCATTAAGGCGCTTGGTATTGAGGCTATCATTCGTCATCCAGTAAGGGCACGGCAGCCTATTGGTTTGATAACAAACCCTGTTGCACAATTACTAGTCAGCGTCCCGAAACTGCACGATTCAAGCAGAATTTATAAAATGGGATTAGCTAATATTATTTAATAGAAACGAAGCACAGGCTGCAGTGCTGGGCACGAGACCAGAATATTTGGAAACGAGAAGACCCACTCCATAGAAACCTGTTGTCACCAACATGGTTTACCAGATGTTCACGGGAAATGCCGTGGCTAGGGCCCAAGTCGATCAGCACTACGAATGAAGCAGTAAACTCGAGATTCGAAGAAAATAATCACACGCAAGACGAATCACGGAGTGGAGTACCTGTCGGTTACAAGGCATCAGACATCGATTGAACAACTCAAGTACCTTGAAATATGCGACATCAAGCTAAACAAAAAAAGTTTTCTAGGTAGGCAGCTGCAGGTGTTCCGAATGTGTGATTTTGGACCGAATTGATGGATGCATAAGGTGGTGATATTTTTTTTTATGTAAACCAGACGCTGCAGCGCTGGGCATATGTGATGACACGCCGGATTCAACTTGGTAACATATGCTGGGAAAGAGGCAAAGTACTCGAGCTGAATGACTATGCGGCCGGGACTGTATGTATCAAATAAGAGCCAGGGTAGCCGCGAGTTTTGAACTGCCCCGTGTCACATGTTGAATTCGAATTTGCGCCCGTTATTGCAGAATCGAAATAAGTCCACAACGTATATTGCATCACGATGCTATTGAGGAATATCAACTTGAGAGTACGGCGAATTCTAGACCCATCTGGACGCTAGGAAGCCTTCACAAGGCATATTAAGGGGAAAAGAAATATATATATTATGACTTATTATTTTTACTATCAGTGCTACTCAAGCTAGGTATTCCGATTCTCGGGCTAGTCTCCTATTGGGTTTTGATACCAGGGTTTTGCCCGCCTGCCGAGCTGAGAGGGTTCGAATCAGTAGAAAAGATAGGGCTAATGGACTAGGTCCCGTCTCGCACATGCACATAGCCCCTTGAATATATATCTCGGACTATACCCAGCGCTAGCTCATCTTGACCAACTCCATGTAAATATTTGGGTGGCCTGCGGTGGCACCATGTGTTAGGGACATATGCCATGTTTTAATTTTAGTTTCTACCCGGAAATCTTGGCGAACAGATTTCAACGTGGGCCATCAGGCACAGCTGGCTTCAAGCCATCTCGGACCTATCCAGTCTGATCCATAACATTCATGGGTGCGCACAGAGAAACGAGGCATGATCTAAGCTTCCCGCGGCTCTGTATACCTGCACGCTAGCGAAAGTAAGAAATCTAGTTCACAAGACAAACGTTGCAAACCTGCAAGGTGGATAAAACTTCTTACAAATTTCTTCGAGGCAAATTCCTTGATCTTGAGAAGATTTTTTATCTTGGGTCCTAGAATGGGAACTTTTGGCGCCCTGTCATTTCGTCGTAGGTAATTGGCAGTGCCGAGGTCAAGTGCAACGGATGTGGTGGCTATCTTGTTAGGCGGCTTCATGGTGAAGTATTGCTTTCCACATTCCCCTTCAACGGTCCACTGTGAATAGTTTGGAGTGGAGCACAGCGGGGTTTAAAACGCCGAGAATGTGAGCTAGAAGTCTCACACAGAGTCAAGGGATTCTAGACAATTGAAACCAAAGGTAGCATGGTAAAGATAGACTTCCGACAGACGGTAATATAAATATAACCTTACTAAGCCACGTAAGCTTAGCGGAGCTACCATTTATATATTCTTAAACAACCGTTGACATTGACTTTCCAAGCCGCTTGACTTTTAATCATTATTTCAGGGATTTCTGCTTATCGATGGTTTAAAAAAGGTTCTACGGAATGATCACATCTCTAAATTTTGATAATTTTTGCATCTAAAATTGCCGTCTAGATGCTCCAGAATTCACACATTCGAGATTTATATAAGAAACTTGTAAGGCCGATAATGGAAAATAATTCAGGTAGTGCATGCCCGTAATGACAACTTCCAGACCCTGTATGGCGGTATATGAGGGATGCCCGCCATTTCCCCCACCTTATAATTCGCTAATATAGGAAGAGGCAACAATAAACAATATGGATTACCTTGTCCGACTTCTGGTTCCCCACTGGTGTAAAACCCAACCCTAATAACTCTTTTGGACTTGGTAAATTCAATATGAATTTCTACCGCTTTACGCTTCGACCATCCAGCGATATTGTTCGTGCTTGCTTGGTAAACGACGGGCGGTTGCTGTGATATCGCTGTTGCATGAATGAAACCAAATTCGTTCTCAAGATTTGGCGGTCCGTTGGCTAGTAACCAGTGCCTTCTGAAATCTTTAACATCTTATCAATGCAACACAAAGTGCATACCTGGTTACAAGAGCAACTAATCGTGGTGATGGTCAATGCCCGGCACAGATAACGTGGTGCCGGTCCTGGAACCGAGAATATACCTTGCGTTTGGTGTTGCATTTATTGGTTGAGTATAGCCAACCTGGCGAACGGATTCGCTTGGCTGGGGACCGTGGAACTGCGTCATAATGCACGCGACTGACTGGTCTGCGCTCTGCCGCTACCTGACATGGTTGGAAATTGGCTAATCGAGCCCGTCTACAGTATTTTCGAAGGACCTGGATAGGATCTAGAGGAGCACTTGTCAGTATATCTCATTGTATAGAAGGTGATTGCTGAAGTGCATCGCTCGTTGCAATGCTGTGGTTGTTGCGCGAAGGACAGCCTTCACCGCGCTTGGCAGGATGCAGAATTCCTGTGGGATGCCCGCCCGGGATGCCGTGCCCTTCGACTTTCCTCTTTCTCTCCAGTTCTGACCAGTATGCAATGCCGCTGCCTGAAAACCTTTCTGTCCTTCAAGAATTCATAACACCGAGCCCCTTCGGCCTCGCTAGATCATCACGAAAGCGACGACGAAGACGACGGCCTGCCGCTGGCTGAATAGCACCTGTATGAGAGATCCGTAACACGCGCGATTCACGATGGCCTCCCCGCCGCCCTCGGGCACCCGACCCGGCTTCCGGCCACGCGCGGAATCAAATGTCTCCAATGCAAGCTTCTACTCCCAGGCCGATGGCGTGGAGATGTCCCAAGAGGACGTCTTTAGCGGTCCCATAACGGAAAGCGTTCCGTCGAGCGTCTCCGCGTTCGCCCATCGCCGCCGATCCCGTACCGAGTCCAACGCCAGCTTCACTTTCTTCCAGCAAGACGAGGTCGACGCCTGGGAAAACGAGGAAGCCATCGAAGATGGCGACGACGACGAATTCCACTTTGATGCCTGGAACGGCGACATCGACATCGATCTTGAGGCAGGATCCCGGCGCCAGTCCCTTGCTAGGTCTCCGAGGGCCTCGAGAGACTCCCAGGAACTCCCCCTCTTGGACCGACAGGACACCAACAATACCGATACAAGCCGTATATTCCTTACAGGACCGCTGCGATCGAACCAGAAGATCTATATACTCACCGAGGACTTGACGATCATCGTTGGGGGGTTCCGGACGAGTAAAATGGGATCCACAATTATGACGGTCCTCTCTGTGCTGACACTGGGTTTATTTTATTTGATGCTGCGCTGGGTACCCCGGTGGAGGGTACGGCTCATGGGGAAGCCGTGTCCGCTGAGGGATTGTGAATGGGTGGTCATTGAGGTTAGTGCGACACGCAGTGGTACGGAGAACTTGCGAATGTTTTGCTTACCGGTCAAATAGAACGAATGGAACGAGTTTAGCATTCATCCGATCCGAAAACGATCTTACGGTATGACTTTGTCAACAGTATTCGGCCCGCCGTCTGAAAAGGCGGTTGCTGCAGCGGAAGAAGCCGAAGAAGACGACGACCCTATCTTGAACTACCTGCGATACCTCGATTACCGTTACATTCGCTTCTGTTACAACCCTGTGGAAGACAAGTTCATGCTTACCACAAATTGGAAAGACCCGGAATGGGACAGCGTATTGTCTGCTCGTCAAGGCGTGGACAATGACGAGCGGGACCAGCGGTCATCTGTGTTTGGCCCTAATGTCATTGATATCGAAGAGAAAAGCACGATGAATCTTTTCTTGGATGAAGTATTTCACCCATTCTACGTCTTCCAGATCGCTAGTATAGTCCTGTGGTCTATGGACGAGTACTACTACTATGCGACTTGTATATTTTTGATCTCCGTGGTCAGCATTACGAGCACCCTCATTGAGACGAAATCTACCATGAAACGGCTAAGAGAAATCTCCAAGTTCGTCTGCGACATCCGGGTTCTTCGTAATGGCTACTGGGAATATGTCTCTTCTTCAGACTTAGTGCCGGGCGATGTGTACGAAGTCACAGATCCCAACTTGACTCTCTTTCCTTGTGATAGCATCCTGCTCTCTGGTGATTGCATTGTAAATGAGAGTATGCTTACTGGAGAGTCCGTGCCGGTATCCAAAGTGCCATGCATCGATGAGGCTTTGCAAGAATTAGATTTGGGCGCATCGTCGATCAAGCCAGCGTTCTCAAAGTACTTTTTGTTTTGTGGCACCAAGATCATCCGTGCTCGTAGGTCTCAGGAGGGAGAAGACGAGGAGGGTGTTGCTTTGGCACTGGTAGTTCGCACTGGTTTCAATACTACAAAAGGTGCCCTTGTACGAAGCATGTTGTTCCCTAAGCCAACAGGGTTCAAATTCTACCGTGACAGCTTCTACTATATTAGCGTCATGGCTGCCATTGCCCTTTTGGGCTTCATAGCATCCTTTATTCGATTTATTGAACTAGGAGTAAGTGACTCTTCCGAAGCTTAGTTTTGTCGTATAGCAGCTAACCATATCGTAGCTTGCCTGGCATCTGATCGTCGTCCGGGCCCTGGATTTGATCACAATTGTCGTCCCACCCGCTCTTCCAGCAACTCTCACAATCGGAACCAATTTCGCATTGTCGAGGCTCAAGAACAAGAAAATATTTTGTATTAGCCCCATGAGAGTTAACGTAGCAGGAAAGCTAGATGTTATCTGCTTCGACAAAACAGGAACCTTGACTGAAGATGGACTTGACGTCTTGGGAGTGCGGTCCGTTCAACGAAATACGAAAAGGTTTTCCGACATCTACAATGACTCGACGAGCCTGTTACCGCCAGTTACATCCGAACGGGACCCAACTGTCGACTTTGTGGCAAACAAAGCTATTCTGCACACCATGGCCACCTGTCACTCCCTTAGGCTTATAGATGGTGAGCTCATTGGCGACCCTTTGGATCAAAAGATGTTTGCATTCACGGGCTGGTCATATGAAGAAACTGGGTCCCAAGTACGACGAAACAGCGAAGAGGTGCTATCCGCACAGCAAAACGCAATATCGCCGCCAGTAGTCCGGCCACCACCGGGCAAGAAGTACGACAGTGGCGAAAGTGGAGTCCCACTAGAACTCGGCGTGTTCAAGTCTTTTGAATTTGTGTCCCAACTTCGACGAGCCAGCGTCATTGTAAAGCAGTTTGGCGAAAGCGGATGCGATATATTCGTTAAAGGCGCCCCGGAGTGTATGACTGATATTTGCAAGCCAGAAAGCTGTAAGGATATATTTATCTGCATCTTTTTTCCCTCGCTGTATGCTGACGGGAAATTTTAGTTCCAGAGGACTACGACGACCAGCTAGCCTACTACACCCACCGTGGCTTCCGAGTGATCGCTTGTGCGACCAAGAATATCAAAAAGCTATCCTGGGTCAAGGCGCAAAAGATGAAGCGCGAAGAGGCAGAACGGGATCTCGATTTCTGCGGCTTTATCATATTCGAAAACAAGCTGAAGCCAAGCACAGCTGGTGTTATGAAGGAGCTCAAGCAAGCAAACCTTAGAAAAATCATGTGCACCGGCGATAATATCCTCACGGCAATCAGTGTTGCCCGAGAGTGCGAATTAATTGACAAAACCGCACATGTGTTCGTCCCGCACTTCATCGAGGGTGATTCACAGTCTGCGACGGCAAAGATTCAGTGGGAGAGTGTGGACAACAAGGTATACAAATTAGACGAGAACACACTGCATCCGCTGCCCGCACCACCAGAAGGTGATTTGTCATTGCCGTACGATATCAGCAATATGAAGAATTATTCTATCGCAGTTAGTGGCGAAGTGTTCAGGTGGATGGTCGACTTTGCACCTCGGGAAGTCTTGCACCGGATGCTGGTTATCGGACAGGTGTTCGCACGGATGTCACCGGATGAAAAACACGAGCTGGTGGAGAAGTTGCAGAGCATAGACTATACCGTGTGTTTCTGCGGCGATGGAGCCAATGATTGCGGTGCTTTGAAGGCGGCAGACGTTGGAATCTCGTTGTCAGAGGCTGAGGCTTCAGTTGCGGCGCCATTCACAAGCAGAGTATTTGAGATCTCGTGTGTTCCAACAATTATCAGGTAAGTTGGTCGCAACAAGTACTAACTAGTATACGAGCGCTAATTTCGTGGGTAGGGAGGGTCGAGCTTCGCTTATTACTAGCTTTAGCTGCTTCAAATATATGAGTTTGTATTCTGCTATACAGTTCATCAGTGTGAGCATTCTATATAAATCGGGATCGAATTTGGGTGACTTTCAGGTAAGTCATGCGCTATGCCAGCGGAACTTTGTAGCAGCACTAATATAGCTTCTAGTTTTTGTTTATCGATTTACTTCTTATTCTTCCCATTGCAATCTTCAGTAAGCCCTCTTATATGCTCACTAGTACCAACTATTACACTTTTCTAACAATTATGCAGTGAGCTGGAGCGACCCAGCGGAGAAACTGTCTATGAAACGGCCAACAGCGAGTCTAGTGTCGAGAAAAGTTCTCACCCCGCTACTCGGACAAATGATCATCTGCCTGTTTACTCAGCTGGCTGTGTATGTCCTTGTCCAGCAGCAGCCGTGGTACATCCCACCAGTGGTGGACCCAGAAAAGTCCAACATTCTCAACTCACAGAACACAAGTTTGTTCTTGGTGTCGTGCTACCAGTATATACTAGCAAGTGTGATATTGAGTGCCGGCCCGCCATTCAGAAAACCAATGGCACAAAATAGTGAGTCTTGCCCCATCAATCTCACCGCTTTCAAATTATCTTGTCCCAGCAAGATGTGTCCCCACGCGGAAAACACTTAGTAGCTAACCCTTTTCGTTCACCCATAGTTCCTTATGTAGCTACCATTGTCGTTTCACTGGTAATTGTGACTTATTTACTTGTGGTACCCGCACAAAGCCTTATGGACTTCATGCAATTGACATGGATGTCGGCGGCATTTAAGACGGTGATTGTGTTTGTCTCTTGTGTAGGGTTTAGCGTGAGTTGGTTTGGGGAGAAGAGAGTATTTCTACGACTAGCGCGGTGGATTGGAAAGGCGACGGTCGTAATACGACCGAGTTTGAAGAAGAAGAGGAAGGAATATAAAGTTTTGGAAGAGGAAATGAGGATTTAAGAAGAACTGGGCTTGTAAGAAGATCTGGGGGTGAAGTGTACGATATGCGTGGCGGTCTACTGTAGCGTGTAAGCTGGTGGTACTTCTTTCGCTCCAGCGATATATATATTTAGTACGTCATATGCATACTAGCGGTTTTGATACGTGCTTCTGCCCTAGGGCAATTTCTGATAGGGTGTATCTGTATGGCTTAAGTATGTAGGCTTAAGACAACAGTTCAATAGCAAATGATTCCCTCTTCGTAGCGAATACGGCGAGCCTAGCGCTTGTACAGGTACTCCAAACCCTCATTCAACTACAGCTCAACTACATAAATCTTCCCTCATCTGGGATAACATGGTCCATAATTCCTCGATCGGGGACTCCGCACCACAAGCACCTATGGGTAGTGTTGATAGCACAGCGACTTTGGCAACATGTATATAAAGCCGTGCATGTTTGGAAAATTGCGCCTCTCTCTTCATCTTCATGCCTGCTTCACATCAGCCCACGTATCATTTCACCACCAACGATCCAATATTGGCCCAAGCCTAGCAATATTGTCCCATCTTTGACTTACCTCCAAACTATATCCTGGTATACTCATAGCCTTCCATCATTCCTCCGATTACTTTCCTACGTCATTTCGACTATAGTACTAATACTGTCATCTTAACTAGAATCAAGAGATTAGAATTTCAGACGTTGTTCATCCTCCCGTCTATTATCTGAAAAGGTTAGTCGTTGACAAGCAACTGTCCATTACCCTCGTCTTCCGATTACATCAGGATCTGCTTCCAGTCTGAGTGGCAAAGCTGATTGAATTTGTGTACCATTAAGCTATCAGCGTCCAGCATTCCCATATGAATTCTAGCCATCAAACCACCATTTTTGAGGTGATAGCCGCAAGAAACTCAGAAGGTGCGGAGGTACAAAGATGGGGTTTCCATCGCGAAACGGAATCCATTGCTTTTCCTCGCTCAATGGAAATCTTCACAGACAGAAGGAAGGAGAAGACGGCGCGGAGGCCCCCAAACAAGCGGGTACCTCATCACGCCGGAAACTGTACGGGTACCAGCTGCAATGCAAGTAAGACCCTTACAATTTTGAAGGGAAATGTTGGTCCGGATTCCAACACTCGCTCTTTGGAGATCTTCGCAGACGGGAGGGAAAAGCCGCCACCAGAAAAGCCGGTACCTCACCATCATGGCAGTTGTACAGATGTCAACTGTAAAGCTCGTAAGATTCTTAATATTTTGAAAGGCAATGTTGGTCTGGATTTCAACAGATAGGCTATTAGACTCCTATAGACATCATCTTAGGTAGATAGAATAAGTCTGCTTTTTTCTTTCTTTTGAAACTACTTCTCAGCCTACCATCTTCTCGTCCTCCTCTGTGTAGTGTTGTTGCTCTGTTGGATTTACAGATAGGGTTCTAGCTGCCCGGGAGCGTTTCTGGGAACCCTAGTTTGGCACATGGGGTTCGGGAGCAGCGCCAATCATTAGGCTCACATATCAGCTCCCAAAATTTGCGAAAGCCCCACCATGCAGCGCTCATCCATCGATACTTTGTTTGATAGCTAACCAATCGACAGGCAACTTTGACTCCGCGACAGCAGCTCTAGCAAGTCTTCCATTCGGATCACCCCAGCCAGAAGTCGTTTGACAAACCACGCACCATGGTAGCACACCACACCGGCCCTAAAGCCAAAGACAAGGGCCCCACGACGTCTGAATCCGAACGATACGCCCAAGCCTGCGCCGAAGTCGCAAACCATTTGATCCAGCTGCATGAGGAGTCAGGTGGAAAAGGCAAAGATGTCAACTTGAATGCTCTACGAGGGACCGTTGCGAAGAAGTTTAAACTCACACGGACCCCGCCGTTGACGGATATCATCGCTGCGGTGCCGGAGCATTACAAAAAGTACATTGTGCCCAAGCTGGTGGCGAAGCCTGTCCGTGAGTATATATGCTGGATTGAGACTACCCTCCAAGTGACCCATATTGACAATACGCGCTTCATGTAGGAACTAGCTCTGGTATTGCTGTGGTTGCCGTCATGTGCAAACCACACCGTTGTCCCCATATTGCATTTGTACGCCCATTCACATACCGATACATTGCAATAACCCTCGGCTAATTGAATGGATCTAGACTGGCAACATCTGCGTCTACTGTCCTGGCGGTCCAGACTCCGACTTTGAATACAGCACGCAGTCATACACTGGCTACGAACCCACCAGTATGCGCGCCATCCGCGCTCGCTACGATCCCTTCGAACAAGCCCGTGGACGGGTGGAACAGCTACGCCAACTGGGCCACAGTGTTGATAAAGTCGAATATATCATCATGGGTGGCACGTTTATGTCCCTTCCAGAATCCTACCGCGACTGGTTTATCAGCAACCTACACAACGCTCTCTCCGGCCACACAACAGAAAATGTCGACGAAGCTGTCCAATTCGCCGAACAGTCGCAGACGAAATGCGTTGGTATTACAATCGAAACCCGTCCAGACTATTGCCTTGATACCCATTTATCGTCAATGCTCCGGTATGGATGTACTCGGCTAGAGATCGGTGTGCAGAGCTTGTATGAGGATGTGGCGCGGGACACGAACCGTGGACACACAGTCAAGGCTGTTTGTGAGACGTTCAAGCTTGCGAAGGATACTGGATACAAGGTTGTGTCACACATGATGCCGGACCTACCCAACTGCGGGATGGAGCGTGATCTCGACCAATTTAGAGAGTACTTTGAAAACCCGGAGTTCCGGACGGATGGGTTGAAGATATACCCGACGCTGGTGATACGAGGCACGGGACTCTACGAACTGTGGCGGACAGGGCGATATAAAAACTATACTCCCAACGCGCTGATTGATCTAGTAGCGCGGATATTAGCGCTGGTACCGCCCTGGACACGGATATACAGAGTGCAGCGAGATATACCGATGCCGCTGGTGACGTCAGGCGTGGAAAATGGGAATCTGCGCGAGTTGGCGTTGGCCCGGATGAAGGACTTTGGGACAACTTGTAGGGATGTTAGGACGCGGGAAGTAGGAATTCAGGAGATCAAGCATAAGGTGCGGCCGGACCAGGTTGAGTTGATAAGACGGGATTACACTGCGAATGGCGGGTGGGAGACCTTTTTGTCTTATGAGGACCCTAAACAGGATATTCTCATTGGACTGCTGCGGTTGAGGAAATGCTCGGATCGGACGTTCCGGCCAGAGCTAACGGGCCAACCCACAAGTTTGGTGCGGGAGCTGCATGTATACGGCAGTGCAGTGCCTGTGCATGGGAGGAACCCGAAGAAATTCCAACATCAGGGATTTGGGACACTACTGATGGAGGAAGCAGAGAGGATTGCACGGGATGAGCACGGGAGTGAGAAGATTAGCGTGTAAGTGGCGCTACAAGCATACCTCTACGTATGAAAGGCTAACAGTTTCGATAGTATCAGCGGTGTTGGGGTGCGGAAATACTACGCTGGGCTGGGGTATCATCTCGATGGGCCTTACATGTCCAAGATGCTAGTATAGGTTTCATTCACTGGGCAAAATGTCGGCGATTCATGAGGCAGGGTATTCGAACAAGTATATACGGGATATGTAAATAGTTTGCGGTTCGGGATCAATGTACCAAGGCGTTTTATATAGGTCGCATTTAGGTCGGAAAGAGCGTTTCGAGAAATCTGGGTATCATCAATGTCGTTATGTCTATAATGCCTATTGTACACTAACGCTATTAAAACACAACTTTTGTTCAAAAGCCATTACCAGGGACATATTTGAGACTGTGGAGTAAACCAGCCGCTAGTCGCTGTCATCATCACTGCCATAGGCAACTAACGGCCCTCCACTAGCCGCTTTCTCCGCAACCTTTACGGATGAGCTGCCCTGCGTCTTGTGCGCGTAGTTCTGCAATGCGGCCAGCGTGCTGCTTGAAAGTATACCCCCTTCTGTTGCCTCTTCTGTTGGTGGAGCTTCCAGTAGCCCCGCTCTGTCTACACCTTCGACTTCTTCATACCCCTGTCTCCCCACCGGGTTCACCGCATCGGTTCCTCTGTTGTACCAAACTTGCTCGGGAGCCTCATATCCCTGTAGTCCAAAACCGCTCTCCATCCGCCGTCGTTTTCGTGCTTCTGGATCCTTCCCTTCTAGTTCTGCTACGTACTCCGCTGGTAGCGCCCTCCTGATAGCTTCAGCAGCTTGCTCCTCTATCCGTCGCTTGTCACGCGCTTGTGCCATTGGGTTAGGGTCGACGGTCGCCCATCGAACGTTTAGAATCTCGCTGTGGTCAAGAGATTGGTGCGCCATTGCTTCCTTGGCGAACTGCGCGTTTGCTTCGTTGGTATATGTTACAAAGGCGACGCCGCGAGAGTTTAACACCCGTACTGTACGATTCGATCGCATGTTAGTGACTGACTCTCACGCGCTAAAGTTTAACGAGAGGATAAGAAAATAAAGGTAGAACATACTCCTCTCAACCTGGCCCCACTCCGCGAAGTGCCGCGCCACAATCTCTTCAATATCGTCGCTAACGTGTATCCTGCCTATATACAGCGTGCGATTTTGCCGCATGAAGCTGCCGACGCCACCCATGTCGTCGCGGTAGTCGGAGTGTTTGTCGCGCCCGAAGGAGTCGATGTTTGGGTTGAACATGTCGTGGATGGTTGGCAGACGGTGTAGGTATTCGCATTCGTGACCGTGCGGGCAGAGGCCACGGGCGAAGAAGAGGCAAAAGTACGAGCCGGGGACGCGATCGGCTTTAGTGTAGCCGGAATCTTTGGCGATAACGCAACGGCCTTCAGCATGGTGTTTGGAAATGTATTTGTCTTCGCGATCACCGCCGGACCACTGGGTGCTGTTTGTTAGCAGATGAACTTAGCATGAAAGGGGTGCGCAGCGATAGACCATACCTTATTGTACCAGATGTTCCAGACGGTACCTGTCTGCTGGGGAATCTCGCCGGGCTTGAAGTTGGCTTTATCGACCTGTGGTCGAGCAGGTCGCCGTCGCTTTTTCGTTGGGGCTACTGCTGTGTCTTTGGATTTTAGGGCGACGGCGGTGTCTGATGATGGTTCGACAAGAGAGTCTTCCTGTGCATCGACTTCTGGAGCTCGTGTGGCGAGCGTGCCATCGACCTCTGCCATGTCGGAGTTATACGGGGAACCGAGAGCTGCTCTGATCTTAATGGGATTCGTGGATTCGGAATGGGAAAGACGGGTAGCGACAGCTTGTGAAGCGATGATGGAATGCTCCTGGAATAAGGTTGAACTCGAAGGTGTATGTTGTAGAAAGATTGATGCTTTCACGATCTAATTCTCCAGACAGATCTAAATGCAGCCAGTTAACTAATCAGCTTAGTCATCAAAGACAACTACAACAGCACACAACAACGACACCGAGGGTTAACGACACCGAGGGTTAACGACACCAAGGACTAACGTTAGCTCAAAGTTGGCTCGACGATATCGAGATTTCGATGTTTCACAGTTTGGTGAATTGAACCTCAACGTTTTTCTAAATAATTTACAGAGGGACAACTTGTTCCTCAAATTATTTTTTCCCTTTGTGGTCCTTAGCTAGATATCAGGTGTCCTCCAATAGAAGGAAAATGCGATTAAATACAACATCCCATAGTGGGAAACAGAGGCAGGCACGGATTCCGAAAACTACCGAAATACCATGAATTAGAAAACATGTAAGAAAACTAGTACAAACAAGACCATTGAAAGCTTCGCTATAGCGCTAGCTTGGTATACCACACGAGTCATGGAATTCGGGAAGACTGTCCACCAATCTACTAGGCTCTTTTATGCATATGTCCGGTCGTGAAGTGAACTTCTTAGACTTGCCTGTTATAGTGGCTAGTATTAGCCATCGTTAGAATACTTATTAGGTCCAGCTCAGTAGATTACATATAAGTTTTAGGAAGCATCTCTAGACTAGAAGTGTCATAATAAATAAAACGCCGACCGCAGAGTGCACTAACATTTCACAGCAGTGCAGTGCAATGTGATATTCAATAGCAATAGCTATCATCTTATTTGCACATTTAGTGAGGTTTTAGTTAAAGGCCAATCCATTGAACTTTAATAAAAGACAGTTTAATCTCGTCGTAGCTTTGTACTTTCTGGGCTGTATAAATGTACCATAGAATAATAGTGGTTTGTGAACGCATACGAGGCGTACACGGAAGATTGTGGAAATCGTACTATGGTACCATAGAACATTCGAATGATAGTGATTTATGAAAGCATACGGGGCGGACACGGAGAACTGTGAGTGCAAAATTGCATCTTTAGCTACCCATAGATATTATCGTGACCAAATCGTTCTGCAGGAATATCCATGTGCGAGACTATTCCCAGTGCAATACGAGTGGATTCCCGATCGTGTACTGTTGCATTCCTGTAGGCACATACGCCTTTGGGTCCACGAATCCCCATAATCGATGTTACGAATATGATTCTATTTTTGCGGACCGAGTAACGTAACTTTCTCCACTAGTGAGCCAATCCACCTAGAGTCAAGATTCCACTTCTTCTTCCAGCGAACAAGGATCTCTAAACAGAATATAGCAATGTGAGATCGGCCCATATACTAGTACTTTTCGCGACTGCTTTTGTCGCTGTGGCATGCGATTATGCCAGAGTTGAGGATAATGTCTCTGAAGAAACAGTCATAATAGTTTCGGGTAGCATAGTCGGACGTACTTCTGCATGTTTATGCAATGCGAGCGTCATCAAATTTCACAATCATGAACCGACAAGCCGCCCGGACCTTGTTGACGCTACTTAATCAATTATTATCTCCGTTGAATTTGCTGAGGAATGAATAGACTCTCGATGTAGTTCTAACTTCAACCCGCCATAGAAATAGCTTGCAAAGCAAAAGACATGTGGCTCAAGGAGCTTTGCAGGCTCGAGATTCCTCGCAGCTACTAATTCAGAGCTTGCAAGCTAACAACAGTCCCATGAATGCGGCAGCCGTTTATCAATGGCTCGCATAGGTTAGCTTGACCGCCCTTCCTTTGAATCTCGACCGTCCGGCAGTATGACATCGATTGTATTGGTATTGAATATATTCATATGAAAAGGTAATGCGATGCGTTTATATATCATATATGTGGTCATAAAGCTTGCGTAGGGCTTTATGACCAAAGTACTCTAACTGCTGCTCAGCTGTACTCCTTGCCGCACTCAACGGATCACGAACATCGGACATGTAATTGATGACTTATCCGTAGGCCATGTGGGACCCTTCAAACGGTTAACCAAATTGCACTCTTTGATCTGGAGAGCCACGTCAGGTAACATGACATTATAAGTACTAGTTAGACATTTTGTCGGCAACCGTCTAAGGCTTCATCGATAAAATGCCGTTTGCCTTGCATGAATTCAGATTAGCGCGCATGGCTTTGGTGCTAGTCTTATTCGACATGTAGAGGCAGTCTGTCCACGAAGCATCGCGAGATTTTGAAACTTCAACGTAAGCACATATATAGTAGAGCTAGAGGAGGCCTGGTCCCCAAAGGGTAGTCCCCATCCGTGAGCCAAACGTTTTCTCTCTCGCACATATATTCGAGGAAAGCGAGTCGCGACCGATACCCTTGAAGACCGCCGTTGTTGTGGAGATATTCCTAATTCCATCCCTCGAACTAAATCTTATAGAATAATTCATAGATACACCGTATTCGTAGAGCAGTAGGTTTTCTAACTGGCATAGCGTATGTTGAATTCATCCGTATGGTAACTAGATATCATAGTGTACCGTAACGACGATATAATTTTGCCCTGTAGTTTGACGCAAAATTTATGGTATCATCTGTCCCAGTTGCTACCTTAGTGATAAAGAGCTTTTTCTCAGTTCGTCGGACTTTTTTCATGATGTGTACTTGCAAACCAAGGCACGGGCGACCATAAGCAGATGTTGAACCGAGAACGGCATAGAAAGGCCAATCGCCATGTAGTTTTCGTTCGGTAGATAGCTATATAGTGTAAGAAAGTAATAGAACCATACTGTAGAACCATTTCCCAGAAGTTTAACTGCGGAAAGTTATCCCATCGCCTTCGAATTCATCGAATTTGGGTCGTGGCGCGGAAATTGGAGAGTGCGTTTCGATATTTCAAGGTGCAATCTAGATGTATATAGATGCGGAATGGGTTTAGATCAGGAACATAATAGATCATATCTATATATCCCACATAGGAATTCGCTTGAGGACAACGGCGTCTCCTCCACAAGACTTGCAAGGGGGCCCGATTTATGTAACTTTATATAGGATCATAGGATAGTGTGAGAAGAGGGGTGAGATGTAAGAAGGATGGAGGGAGATGCGATCCAGGGATGAGGAGACTAAATATATAGACATTCTTCCATCAAATCCACCCATAATGGTTGTCTAAGGAAGAGTCGTGAAGAGAATACCCCGGAATCTGGCGGCAGCTACATAGAGTGGTGGTACGTGGGAGGGTCCGGCTGAAGTTTCTTGCACATTCTTTAGCTTAGTTTGTAGATATGTCCACCAGGGTAGCCGTAGGCAATACGGGAGATTCGCTAGAGCTCCAGGCAATGGAAGCTTTCCGGTTGAAATTCACTGCAGCTTTGCCCTTCATGATAGTCATACCAGCTGGAAGACCTGTCGAAAGCAACTGCGCACTGCCCTTTAAACAGGAGCAAGAACTCTTTTAGTTTAAAACCATCTGGCTTTGACTAGTTAGGCGGCTGATTTAACTAAGCTTTCTATTAGAATATCGGAATCCGAGCCACAAGGGAATAGGTGGGAAAATGCATTGCATGGGGACGGGGAATCACATTTGTGTTGATTTTGTTGCAGGTGTTCCCCTCTTGTAGGTCCCGATATCAGTGTTAAATGGCAGCAGACATAAAAGTGGTATATACAATGCACACTAATAAGAAAGGATAAAGGAAAATTTGGCTGATCAGGATGATTAATTCTCAGGTGCCTTGCCCTTGCCAACAACCTTGAGTTGTTGGTTCTTCTTCTTCACACTAGTAGTATCTTTCGGCAGCTCCTTAGTAAACGACAGGAACTCCGGGTTACCAGGCAGATACTTCCGTAGGACCTCTGGAACATTGAAGCCCTAATACGTTCTCATTAGTCCGGATCTTCAAAATAAAGTGGAAGATAAAAGGCATACCTCTGGGGTCTGATAATTCTCCAAGATGCAGCACATCGCGCGCTCCGTCGCCGTCAATGTCGAGTTCAAGCAATGGACATACTTCTTCACTGTATCCGTCTGCGTCTTAGCACCGTACCGGATTTCCAGGCTCCTGCTCTGGTAGTCTGTACAGTTGCTGCAGGAGACCAGCTCCTTATACTCGCCTTGGAACGGGAACCACGCCTCGAGATCGTACTTTTTCGCGGCAGCGTTGTTGAGCGCGCCGCTAACGATAGCAACAACTCGGTATGGCAGCCCGAGCGACTGGTAAAACTCCTCGGAGTATGAAATCATTTTGTCAAACTCTTCCCACGATTTCTCTGGGTCGCAGATGACGAACTGCTCAACTTTTTCAAACTGGTGAACGCGGAAGATACCCCATGCATCCTTGCCATGCGAGCCTGCTTCGCGGCGGTAACAGCTAGAGAAGCCAGCATAGCGCTTAGGGACGTCCACAGAGGTGAGCCACTCATCGGCGTGGAACGCGGAAATAGGCTGCTCCGAGGTTGCGATAAGGTATTTCTCGTCATCACCGTCGACAACTTTGTATAGCTCTTCGTCGAATTGCTCGAGCTGTGCTGTCTTTGCCATGTATTTCTTGTCCATGAACTGTGGGGTGGAGATGGGGCTGTAGCCTTTGTTGTGGAGGAACTCGAGCCCATAGTTGATTAACGCCTGGTTTAGGAACAAACCCCAAGTTTTGAGGAAGTAGCCGCGGTGGCCGACGATTTTTGCGCCACGATCAGGATCATAGCCGTCTAGTCGCGTGAGAACTTCGTGGTGGGAGAGAATGTCGTCCTTGCGTTCGACCACAAAGGTTTCCGAGGGTTTCCATTCTCGTATCAGAGCGTTATTGTCCTCGTTATCGCTGATGGGGACGCTCTCGTGGACGAAGTTGCCGATAGTGCGCAGCTTGCGGTTCAGCTCGTCTTCGCGCTCTTTAGCGACAGCCTCGAGCTCTTTCTTCTCTTTATCCAGCTCGGATTTCTTTGCGAGTAAAGGTGCCATCTTTTCTTTGTCCTGCGAGTATGGATGTCGTATCAGTAAAACATGCCCTTCGTAGCCAAATACCTAGAGACACGCATTTACCCCTTTCAGTGCCTTGATGTCCTTCTGAACATCATTTATCTTTGCGCCCTTCTGTGTAACCGCATATGTAGCTTTACATCCATTTATATTAGTGTGATTTCAATGCACGTATTGGCCTCGCTGTAGTCGTACCCTGGCGGGAGATTTGGAAGAGCTCAATGATAGCATCGACATCCTCGGCCGGCTTGTGCCTTCTTCGCTGCGACTCACGGATGGCTTCAGGGTCGCCACCGCGTTCCTAACCAAAAGATCGGAATTAGCATCGCTCTAGCAGTGAAACAAGTGGGTCTGTTTAGCTAGGAGTCTATCCTTACGGTAATGAAAGAGTTGATGTCAAGCATTTTGACAACTTATAGTAAGTCGAAACGTCTCGTTGACAACGGACTAGCGCGTGATACGAGTGAATTTGCCTTCAGGCAAGTGGAGTTTAATATATAGGGTGGAAGCGAAAAAGAAGTCAGGACACTGTGATGACTGCGGCAGAAGAGCTAACTAAATAGTAATGGTGGAAGTGTCGAATGCGAATGACTAGTTCTTAATAGCGGGGGGAAAGACACACGAACGAGAAACGAGCCTTTTCCCCACCGCCAAATAAAGCAGCAATTGGAGGGGCACACCGTTGCAGTTGACTCAACACACTTCCGCGCGCCTAAGCCTCCACCCGCGGCTCTTTACCCGCCACACCGGTCTCATTCACATTCCTCACCTCCGAGTTCCTTAGTCTTGACACCATCACACCACAGGACAGCCAGAACACGTCCTATAATAAAAGTATATGGTCTATTCTACTTCCCAACTTCTCATTATCACTGCTAACCCGCGATTCGATACCTAGATCCTTAACAATGGCCGGCGGAGCTCACGGCTCGCACCCGGTGCACATCCACCCCGTGCGCCCATTTTACCGAATCGTTGCCACAGGCCTCGGCGCAAGCATGTGGTTCTTCGTATGTGTTCACTACCGTTACTACCGATAAATACGTTGTGTCCCATCTCCACTACTATTGGCAGGGACGCATACGCGAAAAATGGTACCAACAGGGCTAACAAGGCGTGTATGGTCTAGTTGTTCTATAGAGCGAAGAAGGACGGACCAGTGCTAATGGGCTGGCGGCACCCATTTGATCATTGAAGAGGTGGAGGGGCGACCGTACAGCGTCTGTGTTAAGGCATGTCCGATCGATACGAAAGTCGTCGTCAGTCGCAAGAGCAGAGGAAGGGAGTTGGATGGTTCAGAGCATAGCGGTCCATTATATTCGTGTGGAAGAAAACCGGGGCCATCTAGCAGTTTTCAACGGCGAGTATGGAGGGGTAGAACGTATACGTAAATTCCGGTTGGTAAAGATGTATAAAGATATTCCCCGATTCCAGGGCTCTTAGATCTTTGCATTCGCGCACAAGCACTATATGGTACTGCCTCAGCTGGTAGAAACTGTATATGTATATAAATAAATACGTGCTACACAGAAATAGAAGACTAAAACACTCAAAGGGGATAATCGTAATGCAATTCCGCACAAGCTAATACGCCATGTATAATACCATACCCAGCATCCCAATCGTCAACAGCCAGCCAGCCATAGCACGGAGGAAAGAAAAGGATTTTCGCCATGCCCACACAAGCTTCAGCTACAACCCACAAATCAAATATTTTCCACAATCCATCTCTATGATTTTAGCTCTACGCCCCACCAGCGATACTCAAGTCCCGTATTTCCTGCAGCACTTGCTCCACACGAGTGTCTAGATGGCCTGATGCGTACTGTTCCCGTGTGTCGGCATCTAGATACTGTTGCACTTGTGCCATGCGCGAGTATGCCTCCGCGCAAAAGCGTAGCTGAATTTTAACGAGCGCCTCAAATGAAGGGTCGAGGTATGGTACGCGGAGCTCAATTAGCTTAGGTAGCTCGGTTTGTAGCTGCTCGTTGAGGGCTTCGTATATTTCCTTCGCCATTTGGGCTTCCTTTTCTGCCTGTAAATTTGAAACGACGTGTCAGCAGAGCAATAAAAGGGAATAGCCAGGTAATACATCAAGACATCGGAGTAGTCGTACCCTAGGTAGCTTCGTCGGGTCTTGGTCTGGTTTCTCAACCAGTTTCTTGACCCTATTCCGGAGAGCGTCGTAATCAAGCAGCTTATTATTACGCTTCTTGACGCCTGATAAAGCGAAAAATATAATCATCAGCACCACGCCACATTAGACTGTGTGTAATAGACGAGGGGGGCTTTATACGCACACTCGTTAATATCCGGAAAGTAGGCGCAAAACCTCGAAATCGGCTCCAGCACGGTCGTCCGATAGGGACCATCCAACGCCTTGATAGTCTCCACGTCCAGCTCCTCCACCGCCTGCTTGTAGCTCCGGCTTACACCATCTCGCGCCCCGGAATCCCCATAAAACGCATCGATCGTTTCCGCAATGCGCATCTGCGACGCCGTCATCGCTCGTAGCGAGTCTAGGTACCCTTTCGCTTCTTTCTGGAGGTTGTTCGCTGCAGCTTCCATAACCCGAAACCGCCGCTCTTCGACTTCGTATTCGCGATCGTTGGTACGTTCGATTTGGCCGGCCTTCATCATCACCTGGGTGGTGGCCCGGTTGACAGTCTTCTTGAAACCTGTGAAGGATCAGCATTATTGTCATGGCTTTGTTGTACTGCATGAAGCATGAGGTGGGTGCGTGGAGCAAGAGTAAGAAGGCGGGGTGGGGTGATAGGGGGAGCACAATTAGCAGCGTACCTGCCCAACTCATCCTGTCGGTTGCGTAGATTTATCTATACAAGTGGTGTTCCGGTTGTCGATAGACGTGGCGATCTGAATCGGATCTGATGCGATCTCTGGGAGAAAAAAGAATGTGGACGAGTGAGAGTTGTGAGAGAGCGAGACAGATGCTTGTTGCTCGCTCGCCTTTGAGCAGATATGATAACGTTGGTGTTGGTGGCTTCTTCTGTTCTGATTCGCGTGGGATATAACGTTAATGCTGCGGCTGCATGGACTGCTAGTGCGGCCGCTTTTGACCGGTGGGGTCCGTGAGCAACGTACGTAATGCGGAAGAGATTGGCCCCGAAGCGATCAAAGGCAACGTATGGAAGAGTTTTGGAATAGATATCAACAGTGGGAGAAGAGAATGATGATAGGGAGAAGCTGAAGTTGAAGTTGAAGCTGAAGAGGAAGAGGGAGAAGAGGATGGTGATGGGGAAAGTAAGTAAGTAAGCAGGAGAGCTGAGCAACCCAGCGAGGGGAGGCTGCCAGGAATGATTCGGCTGCCGGCTCGTTGGCTGGTTTGGTGACGTTGGCCAATGCTAAGCACGCGCTCAGCCACCGCAGGCATCTTTGTCCGCCCGCACAGGAGGCGCAGCTGGCCGCGACATGTGTCTACGCTACGGCACAGGTTGACTATCGATATACTCTCATGACATCGGAGCATTAACTGCAACTTCAGGTGGTATGCCTCTCCGGCATAGTTCCGAACGGCGACAGCATGGCACCTGGATATCTCACGCGGACAAGGACGTCTCCTAGATTAGAATTAATGCAATTCATGCAAGCGACAGACTATATATTCTCACTGAAGCACGTCGCTCGTTTGTATACCAGATCGCTGCAATAACATCTCACGACAAAAGGAAAGAGAAACCCGCGAGTGTATAAGTATCCCACCACTCCCAGCGACGCCCGTAGAAAAACCACTGCAAATGTTTATGTACACCAAAAGCAACAACAGCCGCTCGCGCCCGTGTTTTGTGCCCAATAGAACAGCGTCTTTGATCTTGTCAAATGCCTTACTAGAAAGATAAAAGTTCACCTTCGAGACCGCCAGCATTTTTGACAACTAGCGAAATTAGATTAGAAGTAGTTAATTCTCTTCTCCTGCATGCTTCTAAAGCGACGTGCGCGGCCAAGAAACCCGATTTTCTGGGACTAACTACTCGTCCGACGTGTTGGTCGACATGTAGAGAACAGTGCTGACATACTATGTAAAGCATATTAAATTAGTATATAGAAAAAAAGAGTGAAACAAAAAGAATCAAGGGCATCTGGATAGTGAATAAAGTAGTACCTTCTTCTTGTACCTGGTCGTCGCGCTGATGGCTAGCACTTGATTCCGGATCGAGCTTGTCGCCAAATGGTTCAACACGACATGGTTCGGAATTGGCAAGACGCTGCTGTCATCACGGATCGTGTTCGCCCCGTTCAGAATCACTTTGCTAAGAATCATGGGTAGCGAAGGCGGCGGCGGTAGTTGCGAATCGACACTCCGACCCTGGTCCTGCTTCTCTTCTAGGTCTTCTAGGAATGGCGGAATGACAGAGGTATAGCGACGGATAGGTGTGACCTGCGCCTGTAGGAATGAGTTGTTGGTGCTGTTGAGCATGTTCTGCGGGAGTTCGGGCGCCCTGTCGGCGGAGTGGGTAGAAAGCTGGCGCTCAAGCGGTGGCATGTCGTCCGCAACGACTTCAATGTAATTGACCAAGATTCCAGCTGCGTCCACGGCAGTGGGATACACGTCCGAGGTTTTCATCTGCCCGTCAACGAGGAACTTGAGGTGATGAGTACCTGGCGGCAGAGGCACGACGGTGGAGAGATGGCCTTCGCTCCGAGTGAGCTTGAATTTCTTCTTCCAGCCAGAGAAAGTGCCCGTGACGTAGACTTTCTTGCCTCCTTCAGTCCATTCAATGGTGGTAGGGATGGCTTTAGTATCATCAATGTTCATCTCATCGAGCTCGACAGTATCGACAGTGGTCGCGCTGCCAAAGCTATTGCGTCGACGAGAAGGAGCTGGAACGGAGACATCGACGTTGATGATAGTATCGATCTTGTCGGGGATGGCGGGATCCTGGGTCATGGACATCTTGGGAACGGAGGTGCCAGAGGCGCCACCAATGCTGACGGGAGGCGAAGAGTCAGTCGATGGGGTAGTGGAGATGGTGAGCCCGGCAAGTTTCTCGGTAGCGGAGACGGTAGACGGGGTGGAGGTAGTACCTCGAGCAGGTGGGGCATCGGCGGTACTGCTCAGCAGCAGCTCGTTGTCCTGCGTCGTGGAGGTTGTAGGAGCAGCCTTGAGGGGGGTCGCGGTGGAGAGGCTGTTCTTGCGCTGTGGAATGCGCCTGGTATGGTGGGTGGCCGAGTGGGGGAAGTGATGATGATGGCCCTTGCCGCCGCCGCCACTACCACTGCCACCACCGGGCAGGTTCGACTGGCCGTCCTGCTGGGATTGAGCGTTCCCCATGCTGGCTGGATAGCTGGCGCAAGCGGCAGGAAGCGGTTGAAGGAGAGGTGAATCGTCTGTTGAAGCCGGGACGATGCGGGAATACGAGGGAAGTGGTAGACGGAGAGGAGGGAGGAAGGAGAGGGGAATGCCGTTGAACGGAGGCAGCAAGGTGAAAGGAAGGTGGAGAGAGATACACTAAGCTCAGCAGCTGGCCAGCTGGGCTTGGCAGCTAGCTACTGAACCATGAGACCCGCCTTTAGAATTCAGTTCTACATTCGACTCCAAATGTTACACACGGTTCCACAGGAGAGCCAGCCATCGACATGTCTGTTTTTGCAGAGTCGACAATCATACTGCTGGTGGAGAGGGGCTGCTTTGAGCTTGCAAGCTGCATGCGACCCGTTTGACCTGACATAGGCCCCACTGCCGTCGCATCGATCGAGCACAGCAATCCGACACGTGCCGGCGACATTCTGCCCCGACGAGAGGCGTCTGCTGTATATTCCATCGTAGCTGTAGCGTATTTAAGCGGCGGCTGCAGACGCTATAAATTCCATGATGCTTCTACGTGATACACGAGCTGTGGTCAGGTAAACCTCAATCGACAGTATCGTTTTGCGGTGGGTGGTGTGCGTGTGCAACAGCGTGTGCAACGCAAACAGCCGTTCACGGGCGCATTGATTGCATTGCTGCAGGCCCGCTAACCTCGGACCCCAAACGTCCTCATCAACATGATGCTTCGATAGTATGTCGCCATGACCGCGTCAACCGGCGTATTGAGTTCGACATAGAGACGCTCCTGTAGCCCTTACTGATGAGAAGTTCAGCATGGCGGCAGCAGCAGTGGCAGCATTCTTCCTGGGGCCTCTTCATTTCCTCCTCGCCGTCGTTCTCTTCTTGATATCTCCAGTAACCGCCACGACCATCTACCTCGCCAGATTCACTATCTCGGTACTCGGCCTTCCACTATGGTTCGTGCGAAAGATAGCGGTGAGTCAACAGGATGCTGTGACAATCAACTACGACACAGAGAGCACTTGCTAAGCGTACAATCATTTAGGTGCTATACATCTATCTTGGGACTGCATGTCTTGTCGGGATCTGTGTCGCCTTCATCTTCTACGTGTTCTACGCGTCAATGGCCTCAGCGCTTGGACTCAACCAACGTCCCGCTCGAATCAAGCAGTCCAAGAGCAGTACAGAGTTATCACGTGCCAGAGTGGACCCTCCTTCATTTTCGATTCCGAATGATAGCAGCAGATGGCTGGGCGGTAGCGTTGGTGCTGTTACTGTTGCTAGCACTTCTGGTCGAGCCGGAATGGGGATGGGAGCGGTTGACGTGCTGGGAACTATAAGCCCGACTTCTAACTTATCACCCGGACTAGCAACGAGGCAGAGAATATTTCCAATCCTAGAGGAGGAGGACGAACTTGAGGATGACATCTCAGGGAAGCGCCGGAAGGGAAGGAACCTACAGAAAGTTTGATACATGCCTTTCTCGTTTGACAGGCATCTTGTCGTCAAAGTGGGCTTGAATTGCTCGTTGCGTTGCACGAAACCCTCCCCCCGCCCATAACCCTGCTTATCGATATCGATATGGCACTTTCGAATCTGCATACCATTTTTGTCACAAAAGCTGGCGGCGGCGAAGTGAAATGCCATCAGATCGGTGATATCAACATGTGGATCCGTGGTAGAGAAACGGAGAGGACCCTTCGATTGACGTCCATCTCATCGGCCGGCGACGTCAGCAGCTCTTCGCATTTCGAAAGAAATTGGAGGCATGACGTTTGCGTGTTATCATCTCGCCACACCAAAAAAGCACCCGAAACAGGGAAGCGAGGCTTCGTCAACGAGCCTGTCGATGGTGATTGGATAGCACAGACACCAGACAGGAGGACCCTGGACATGGAATGTAGACTAGCAGAGCGAAAAAAAAAAAAATTGAATCTCATTTGCAAATAATATTTTTTTTTTCCAAGTGGGTCATCGTACAGAGTACTTAGCCTGTGCATGAGGAAGTACTGTAGCTAGATCGGAGAATAGTATTGTGCCCTAGCTGCTGGTATCGAGGCTACCCTAGCAGGGCAGACTGCCCACCAGCGGACGAGGACACATCATGGCAAGATGCACGAACAGCTGGTCGAAATGGAAGGGAAACGAATGGGTGTCCGCATGGAGCAGGAGCAGCAATCGGGCCGGGTACTTTGCCTGGCTACTTTGTGCTGGCGCTGCTCTTGTCGATGGAGTAGTCCTCTGGAAAATGTGGGTTAGCTGGGCTGCCTGCTGGCTTGTGATGCTGCAGTGGTCTGCCACTTAAATACCTCCAAAAACACCCTCCAAGCTCCGTCTCCCTCTCCTCTTCCCCTCCCTCTTTCACTTTCCCCCACCACAAACAACCACGTTCACCAGAAACCTTCTTTCCTAGGCATTCTTATCGCCATCACCAACCAGTAAACCCCACCGACGTTACTAAGAAAGCTCTCTATAGCTGTAACATAGCCATAATATCCTTCCAAAATGACTTTCCAGGACAGAATGCAGGTATGTACAGTCTCCCATAGAATACCCAGGTTGTGAGCACACGACAGGATCCCAGCCAAATTTCTCCTGGGCAGTTGACTCCCCGTCTTTCCTGTTAACCCTCTCCCACTCCGTCTCTCCCAAATAAGTGAAACCCAGCTAACAAAACAATACTAGGGTCAATTCCAAAATGGGTTGTCCCAATTTGACAAGGAGGTGAGTGTTCCAGCTGCGTATCATGGGCTCCACCGAACTTAGCTAACTAAAATTGCCCCGCTCAGCTGTCCAAATACCCAGCCCTCGTCAACCTTGAGAAGCAGACCAGTTCGTGAACCCTTTGCAATATCCTGGGTCTAAACGCACTCCAAATACTCATATCAATTTTTTTTCTTCTCACAGATGTACCGAAAGTCTACGTCATCGGTGGTGTCGGGTGAGCAAAGATTTTCCTTCGGGTTTACCTCTCAACACACCAAAGCTAACACCCTGGTTCGCTGAACAGCTTCCTCTACTTTGTTCTAATCTTCTTTAACTTGGGAGGTCAACTTCTCGTCAATCTCGCGGGTTTCAGCATCCCAGCCTACTACTCTCTGCAGGTAAGAAATGATGTCATCAAGACCCTCCATCTTCTCACTATCAGAAGAAGTGTCGCAGAATAGCGGGCTAACCCAGCGTTGCAATCATCAACAGGCACTCTTCACCACTCAAAAGGTCGATGATACCCAATGGCTGACCTACTGGGTCTGCTACTCCTTCCTCAGGTAAAATTACACCCCTACAAACCCCAACAGCCCCGGACACCCCCCCTACACCCCCCTCCACCCCCTTAGCCCCTCTAGCCCCACCCTACTGCCGAGACAGTTAGGCGAGAATCTATATCACATGACTCCAACAAGTCACAGAGACAGAGCTAACACAAACTCAACAGTGTTCTCGAAGCTGCATTCGATCCTACCTACTGGGTTCCGTTCTACTACCTCTTCAAGTTCGCCGCTATTCTGTGGCTCGCTCTCCCACAATTCGGCGGTGCTCAGATCTTGTTCCGCAACGCCCTCTACCCGCTTTTTGCCCGCTACTTCTCGGCGCCAAACCGTGCCTCTGCCAACATCCGAGCTAAGGCTGATGCTGCTGCTGCCGATAAGCAACTTTAAATGGCTTGATAAAGCTGTGTAAAAGCGCTGGCTAGGGTATTAGGATTGAGAGCAAAGAGAAGAGGATCCGGTTGTAATGAAGAGAGGGGGGTGTCTACGGATAGCGGACTTCTGTCTCTTTTCTTCCTTCTTTTCTAGGCTCACATTTTACTGTAGTGCACGCCAGATGTACTACTAATTCCTAACGAAGCCCTAAAAAATTCTCTTTCGCTACTTTGGTCATCCCAAAAAACCGAAGCTAAAGATTCCGTCAACTACTGCGTTTTGATATGAAACGAACACACGAATGCGCTGTGCTCTGCTGTCTACTACATACCCCACTGCAGGATACCGCCGTTTTCTTTTCTTTTTATTCTTCTTTATCTGTCTGTTGTTGTTAATCGTTGTGTAACCTATATCCCCTCTCACGGTGCTACCTCACGTTCCCTTTACATACGCCGGTAGCTCCTTTTTCTTCTCTCTCTTCTCTCTCCTCATAGTTGTTTGCGTGCGTTTCTGTAACTATGGTATATATGTATATCTCTTCGGTGCAGCAATGGGATATATCTTTTTTTTCTTTTCCATATTTAACGCTTTTCAGAATTACATTCAGTCTATGCAGGTTCAATCGTGAGCAGCAAATAAAATAAGAACTTTGGATGAATACACCGAGCTTTGCTTACATGCTTGAGCTCCGCCAATAAAGACCAGCAGCTAAGGCCACCTGGCTCCTCCAGACAGAGCAAGGTCCTTGAAACTAACCATGCAGGCTGCATATACCCCGCTCTCTGGTCGAATCGCGCTGGTGGGTGAAAATGCACGCAAGTCTGCATATGCATGTGAATCGAAGGATGGCACTCTAATTTTTCGAAGGCTTGCGCTGATTGGTGGGTTGGCACGCCCCTTCAATGACGAAGAACAGAAGCGGCGGACAGGTCGAGTGAGCAGCGATTGATCGATTGATTACCTAGGGTACCTAGGCTAATTTCTGGAAATGGAATTACTTCTCGATCTATTTCTTCATGTTGTATTTGCGCATCTTCAGCTTACATAAGTAAGCCCTTGTTCATATATCAGAGACTTGTGTCTACAGCTTGAAACTCGATAACAAATACCTACTTAGGCTTAGGCAAAATCTACTATACATCTATATATCTACTTGAGCATGACATCTGCTAGTGCTTGGGCTGTTGAGTCGACTCGCGGTCGTACTCATCTATATTTAAATAGTATTTGTGAAATCCCCACTTATAGCTTCATCAATGCCGTTGGTCTCGATGTTTGAGAAGCACATATCGATCGTCTTGGATGATATGGGTCCTAAGCTAACCAGCCGCCTTGCCTCTAGATTTCTATCGCCCCCCCGCACTTCTTCCAGGGAAATATACTAGGTATACAATCAGTAATGGGTACATGCATGGTGATTAAAAAATTTTTCTTCCACCCCATAGGTTCCTTCCCTTCTCCATTTCCTCCTTTCTAGCTTTTTTTTTATGCTCTGATCTTACAGGTGTATTATATGGTGTTTTACAGGTTTAGTATATAGTGCTTTCAAGTCACTACTTTTGATTCTCCTCTTTCTTGCTTGCTTGCTTCTTTCCTTTTTAATTTTGCTTCTTTCCTTCTTTATGTATTTATTCTCTTTCTTCGCTCTTTCTTAAAACGAGAAATAAAAAAGAAAAATCGTATCTCATCAACTGCCACCGCACCGCCTAGAATAAAAAGAGAAAGGAAAAGGGGAATACATGATGGGTATATATGTGAATCAAAAACCAAGATCTCTTCTTTTCAAGCAAATATGTTCTCTATATTATTTTTCATCGAAGTCGTTCAAAGGAAGGCTAAAAAAAGAAAAGAACAAAGAAGAAATGGCTAAGCGGGAAGAAGAAACCGAGGTAAGGTGGAAGCAGATAGCAAAAAAGGAATTTGTCCAATTCAATAATAAGAAGAGGAATAGCGTATTTTTTTGGCGTCTGTATTAAGCTGACCTAGCTCCTTCATGGAGCCAAAAAAAGGAAAGAGGATACAAGGAGATATATGTACGAGTGCTTTTGATAGTGACAATAAAGACGGACGTAGGTACCCGCCTCGGGAAGATATAAGGCATCGTTGCCGTATCCCCGCCTAGAAGAACCTACCGCCCCAGTTATCTCCCTTCACGGGGACGGATATTTTGTACGGGAACGGGTTGTAGTCGCTCGTCGTTATCGGAGGAATATGGTCCTTGTTGTTGTTGACAATGTCGATGATCTTCATTATTGTTAGATGGAGAGCGGTTTCCATGTCTTTGCGGGCTTGTAGGCGTTCTGCAATAAATATATATGAGTAATCGCCATCTAGAATAAAGAGGGGATGTAAGATATGATACGTACGAGTCTCAGTTCTGGGGTATAATAACGTTATATCCAGTAGCCATTGCTCCCAACATACTTCTTCATCTTTAGTCGAGAACCATGCCTTCCGCTTTTGCTTCTTCTCGAAGAACGAAACTACATGTTGACAAAAACCAGTTTATGTAAGCATATTGCTCTGTTATATGTGTGTGTTTTCGTAGACATGAGGTGTGGCGAAACGTACTGGCAATATGTGTCTTGGCTGACGAAGCGCCTGGTGTTGACTCAACGGAGCGTATCATGGATGACGTCCGGTTGTCTATTAAAGCGTCCAGTTCGGAGTCATCTACCGATGGCTGGGGTGGAAACGAGTGTGAGCATCAGGTGCTAGGATACTGGCAGAGAAATACGGGCTCGTACCAGTGTTAAATCTAGCAAGTCTTTCGTTTTAGGTCGTATCGAAGGAAATAAGCGGTGGAAGAAAATGGTGGCCAGTATTGCTACACAAAGATAAGAAGAAAAAACTTGGAATTAGTATATCATGTTTTCTAACCACCAAATTGTACCATCTTGCGGTAATATTTTTGCTGTCTAGCGAATCGGCGGACTCCGTTCCGCGATGCAGAGAGTGCCAAAAGTGCAAGATGGACGGAAGCGCACACCCACCTTTTACAACCTCTTTCGCAAAAGTAGGCTCGACGACCGTGTCGAGGACGAATTCTGGTGGCCGGTTGTTCATTGTGGAAGAATATTATTACGAGGAGGAATAGTTGGGATAGAAATGGAGTATAAGCAGGAGTAGAAGGACTGCCAGGACGGACGGCGAGCTGTGAGTTACTGGACGTTTAAATTGCAACGAGGTGGAACGAGGGCTTCGAGGAGGGATGTGGCTGATGGTTCCTTTCCGAGACGGTTCAGGTTTCGGCGGCAGGAGGAGTAGTAGTAGTAGTAGTAGTACGGTGATTGTGGCCACAGGCAGCAGAGGCCGTTAGAGGCAGTAGTAACAGGGTTGTTCTGGACGGTTGGAGAAAAGCGATAGACGGCAGACAACGGTAGGGCTCTAACGAGAGATTCGGGGACGGTGTGCAACGACTTTCCAGGCGGGGGGTAGGCGTTAGGTTTATAAGGTCCGATTGAGGTTGGAGATGGAGGGGAGTGATCGAGGGATGATTTAAACTAGCCACAGCTGATCATCAGCCGGCTCTATGCGGTGAGCTAAACAAAACGCTGTCTCGGTAGCACCACGGTAGCGCTACAGCTGATACCAATTAGAGTTGAAGTCGAAGTCCAAGTCGACGATGCCTTTGTTCGGCCAGGAGAGCGGATGAGACGAGGTGCGGAGAGAGCAAGAGCGAGCGAGGAGGCGCCTGCGCTGAGGAATTTAATCAGAATGGTAATTGGTGGTCGACGGATGCGGACGGCCAAGTGACAAAAGCGCACACGCGGCCAAAGTCATCCCTCGAGAAAGTCGGCCGTCGGTCCTGACCAGCTGCTTGGATCATATCATCATGCTGGTGATATCAGAAGTCTGTTTTATAGTTATATAGGCTTGTAGGCTCGAGGATACGTGACAATGAGGCGACGGGTTCTGTTGAGCAGAGAGAGGGAAGGAAAGAGGAACTCGACAGAGAATTCCGTCCCATCTTTTGGGCAAGTGCTGGATACCCCTCACAACGCATGGCACATTCCTCCCGGGGGCCGTGTCGACATCCGGGGTCAAATCCCCGGGTAACTGTCCCGGGAACAACATCCCCGGAGCCCTCCCGGGATAACCGGGGATATCGTGTTGTTTTTCAGCCGACGGCGCACGTGCGACGCAAAGGCAACATTCCCCACGACGTCCGTCGCCCCATTGCCAGGCGTCGACGCGATCCTTTCGCGGCACTTCTTCACACCCTCTACCAGCATCGCACTCCTGCAGTCATCACCGTCACTCATCACCACCATCGTCTTCTCCAAGTACGGACAGACACGTATCATCCGCTGCCATGCTGAAGCAGACGCGCAACTTCTTCCGCAAGAATCGTACGAATCTCGCCATTGGCGCTGGCGTCATTGGCACCATCTACCTCGGCGCAAACTATGTTCTAGGCAAGCTCTCTGATGCCAAGAACCGCATGGCCACCGACCGGATCGCGAGAGAGAAGTGCGTATCCCCCAGAGACTCCATTAACCCGCATCTTGCATTAGGTGCCGTGTGTACCGCCTCCGTTGCGTTGATCGGATGCTGACAGGTCGTGTGTGTGACGATTACAGTCTGCGTCGCCGCTTCGAGCAGAACCAGGAAGACTGCTCCTTTACCGTCCTAGCGCTGCTCCCTACTGCCACGGAACGTATCCTGGAACTGCTCCCCGTCGAGCAGATAACACACCAGCTGCAGGAAAAGAAGGCTGCGAGGCTAGCTAAGAGTGGCGCCCCGTCAGAAGTCTCTTTCGGCGCCCTGTCTATCAAGGACGACGATGGCATGTCCGTCAAGTCGTTGAAATCCGAGCCGCCGCCGCAGCAATCTTCGGGCGGCGAAATGGGCAGGCCGAAAAAGACAAAGGCGCAACTTTGGAATGAATTAAAGATCACATGTGAGTTCCTCCCGGGCATCCCTTCCTGCAGCAAACGACTGATAAGATATGATATAGCAATAACTCGCGCCTATACCCTCATCTACACCCTCGCTCTCCTCTGTTTCCTCACTCGCGTCCAGCTCAACCTCCTCGGCCGCCGCAACTACCTCTCCTCTGTCGTATCCCTAGCCGAACGCGACAACGAGTCGCACATCTCCCTAGAGAACAATGAGGCGAACCCACAGCTCTCGCAGGAAGACTACGACGTCAACCGGAAGTACTTGACCTTCAGCTGGTGGCTGTTGCACCGCGGTTGGAGAAAACTACTCTCCGTTGTTGAAGTGTCCGTTAAGCAAGTCTTTGGACCGTATGTTGCACCACCCCATCGACTGATCACCCCCTCCACACGAAGCATGACGTTGACAAGAAATTACCATAGACTGAACCCTCGCGACGATATCTCCATGGGCCAGCTCCGCGATCTGACCATGCAGATCCGCAAGACTGTCGAAGGCGACGCAGAGTTCTCGTAAGACCACATCTCTCTTGCATCTAACCTAGTATCCAATACGTATGTACCCGGAACTAACAATCAACCTTAATAACCAACCCGCCAAGAACTAGTTGGCTCCCCTTCCTCCTTCCACCAACCGGCGACGAGGACCTCGTCCTCCGCGAAGCCGGAGTGATCCCCGAACACACAACTGCAGACCCAACCAGCGCCTCGCAAACCTCCGTATTCGCCTCCTCCGCTCCACTCCGCCTTCTCCTCGACGAGACGTCGGACTTGATCGATTCCCCACCCGGCCGAGACGTGCTCAACCAGTTGTTCGAAGCGGGCTTCAACGTTTTACTGGAAGAGAAGCTGGCAGAACAGGCCTTCAAGATTGTAACGATGCCAATGCCTGGTGTTGGACACGATGGACGAGTGCAGGAGGTGCTGGAGGTCCCGCCAGATGCTAAGACAAAGGTTGCCAACGTGCTTGCTGTAGTAACACGACAGGCGCATTTGATTGGGAATGGGATTCCCAATGAGTACTTGAAGGTAGGTCCCTCTTTCTCACACTACCAAAAAAAGCACATCTTGTATCGGTATAAGAATGCGCTAACTAATATCTATTCTATTTTAGGCTATGGAGAAATGCCCGGATCTTACGGGCTTCAGCGCCATAATATACTCTAATTTTGATCTGTCAAAGGCATCGCCGACGGATTAGTGGCTTCCCCGGCGTTGAGTGATATAGTTTGGGAGTTTTGTGTTAACTAGACGAAACGGCAAAAGTACCTTGGAGGGATGGCCTGTAGTTCGCAGACGCGAGTCTTATGGCAGCACTTTCGAGACAGGAAGGGAAGGGGCTGACAGAAATAGAAGGATATATTGATAGATGGGCAGGTAAAGGGTAAACATTTAGGCATAGCTTCTTGCTTTTCTGTTTCTCGTTTTCTTTGATTTAATTTTTTGTGGCTCTATAACGTTGAGTGCTCATTGCTGTCTTGTAGACTGCGAATGCTCCACCGGTTCTACTTGACTCTTTCTTCGTGTAACATCTGGCTTTTTTATCTCTCTCTATATTTTACGTTTACCTTATCATGCGACGGATCATAGTTCGAAACTGCATAGTTGCCTTTCATTAATGCCTCGAAGCGTTCTTTGCAATCGTGCTTTTATACGCGCAGAGCTTCTTGTTTATAGGTACACTTCTTGGAATGTATTATTTACGCTTGTTTAGTCACGAAATCGAGATCTGATTAAAGTTAACTTCGTCTTTAGGAATCCCACTATTAGCACTAATACTTATATATACTTTTGTGAGTCTCTAACTAAACTATACTCGAGAAGAAAACAAGAGATAAAAGACAAAACACAAGTAACATCTAATGTGACATGACGAGAAGCAAGCACTGCGGTTGGGGCGGGTACTAGTGAGCAGAAGTAAGATCCTATTGGTACAAGAAGTAAATCGACGTTTGCGAGGTCCTCCTACAGGAGGACCATGCGCATGAGTTTCTGAAACGACAGAGACGGTGAAAATAAACCCCGAAAAGTGACCTAGGCAATGAGCAGAAACCCTTTGACATCAAACTCGAGAGAAAAACCACAGAAAGAAAGAAAGAAACACAGATAACAACAGACTCCCATCCCATAGTAAAACAATGATGGACAAAATGTAAGGTTAAGATCGAAGGATAGTGACGATGGACAGATAGACTCTTTTGGTGAGAGATTGCATTCAGAAAGGCGAAGAGTCGAAGATGGCAGGATAGGAAGGGGAATGGTAAAAGAAAGGAGTCTCCACAGCTGTTCGAAGGCTCTCGTTAGGTCTATTTGATATGCCAGTCTACTCAGTCAGCCTTTTCAGCCTTCTCCTTCTCCTTCCGTGCCTTCTTCTCCTCTTTCTTCTGCTTCTTCAAGCGCTTGCGCTCCTGTCGCTCCTCTTCTGTTTCCTCGATATCTGCTGACTTCCTCTTCTTCTCCTTTTTCTCGCCACTCTCCGGCTTAGTGTCCGTCTTCATCTCGACATCGCCTTCGCCTGCAGCGGCCTCGGGTTTCCCCTCGCCACCTTCGGCGCTATAGTCAGTGTATTTATCCTTCCACCTCTTCGGTGTCGCCTCGTTTGTTCGTCCATATTTCTGCGCCCAAGCACGTTAGCGTTTCGAACTAGAACTATTTAATGCCGGGAAGGGGATATATAAAACATACGTCAAGCTTGCCATCTGCCTTTAGCTTTTTCTTCTCGGTCGCGATGGGACCCATACCCCATCGTCGCGGATACAGATCACGCTCCATGATGCACCGCTTGACTTTAGCGACAACCCCGTGGTCGCAAGTTGTCATCTCCACAGTGGACATCTGTGCGATACCAATGGCGATGGCCTCGCCCTTCGTCGTCATCAGCACGACTTCCTCGTGCACCTCGATACCGTCCTCTGTGATTATGAGTTAGCATCCCATATGAATAACACCAATACATAAGGTCTCGCCGCGATGAAGACAAAAGGCATGGGAATGAGAAAGGACTTACCAAATCGCAACAGCCCCGGGATCATGAGCTTAGCACCATAGCACACAGCATTTACAGCCGAATCTTTGACCACAATCCGTTTATACCCGGTCAACAAGCTCTCGAGTGGCCGAATGACTCGGCGCAGATAAGTCTCATCCCGCGTATTATCATATACCCACTGGGCATCCAACACATCATGCAAAGTAACGATATCATCGTTCTCACTAAGCGCGCCGCTTCGCACTCGTCGAAGCTCTTGCATGTGTCCGCCAACACCAAGTAGCAAGCCGAGATGCACGCAAAGCGTCCGAATATAGGTCCCAGCTTCGCAGGAGACCCAGAAGACAGCAAGGTGGCGGTCATTGTCGAATTCTAGTAGCTTGCTTTCATAAATTGTTCGGATACGTAACTGACGTTTGACGGCAGAGATGAGTGGCGGGCGCTGGAACAGCGCACCAGTGAGTGTTTCCAGAGCACGTGCGACTTGTGCTTCATTTGTGACCTTGTCGTGCAGGCGGAGGACGCAGACGTACTCCTTACCGGCCCCTTGCTGGGATTTAACAAGGCGGGTAGCGCGATCGAGACAGACAATTAGGCAGCCGGTAACTTTAGGGTCGAGAGTGCCAGAATGGCCTGTCTTATCGATTTTAAGGATGCGTTTTATCCAGGCGACGACCTCGTGGGAGGAGGGGTTGGAGGGCTTGTCGAGATTGATAACTCCACTGGAGACGTATGATTTGAGATCGCGTTTTAGGGGTGGACAGCCGCTGCAGAGATAAGGGCCAGGTTAGCGGGTGGATTGCTTGTAAGATGCATAGGGAATGCGTACACTGGTATAGGAGTGAAGTGTCCTGTGCGGACTCGTAGTTTGTCGTAGTTCTTGAGGAGCAAACTAAAGATGTGGGTCGTTAACATCGGGCTTGAAGAATGTCTACGTAGTTACAGCGCGGGGCGTTTAGTTACTCACGGCCAGGTGCCTACGAACAGAAACGAGGTGTTAGCATATGGACATCGAGTCATCGACGGGGATACAAGCTGGGTGGGAGAGAGATCACATACTGGTGTCTGTCGTCGGCGCCACATTCTCAGGCTTGATCGCGTACTCAGTTTCGTCGCCCTTCTTCCCGACTACCTCCATTTTATCGGTCATTCGGGCGTAAACCAGATATTGTAAAAGGATGGAATCAGGGTAGAGATCGATGTTTGTCTTGTAGTGATTGGAAGGAGCTCAATTGAGCTGTGTGGGGACGCCGGTGGTAGTTGGATGAATGGATGTCGATAAATTTTTTTTGTGACGGCAGCTGGGATGAGGCCAAACCGAACAGAAAAAAATTGCCCACAGTGAAATGTGAAATCTGCAGCCCAGCCACACGCCACAAATCAAACTCCAACATCATCGGACCGCATCAACGCATCGTGGCGCGATGGCCCTCGAGCACGAATATCGATAGTTCAGATAAGAATAGATTCATGTAAAAGCATTAAGCAGTCACAATGCTTCCGCCCGTAGACCTATTGCACATCAAATACTATACTCGGTTCAAAACTCCACAGCAAACATCAAGATCTATCCAAAACCTTTTCATCCATATATGTTATAACAAAAGCTAAAGCGGAGAACGAATAAACCCTCCTTATAAAACCACCATATTTGTATACATATAAGTCATTCCAGAATAACAATCTATCGAATAATACGCTACATCGCTTCCCGCATTCGGTACAACCGCCATCCCGATGCTGGGCACACACAGTTCCCGTCTGTTGAATTCCACCGATAGCTATTAAACACTGGGTATTCGTGGCACCAATTTCCACACTCATCCGACGATGCGACATTGTACATCTGGAACGTATTTGTGCTAGCAGCGTAGTTATACCCACCTTTAATGCCGCAATACGCACTCCTTTGCTCCGCCGACAACCGTGTGTTTCGGAACGTCGGTGACAACGCCTTGGAGAGATCACACTTCGCATCGTACCAGAATGTATTGGAAGCAGAGTCGTAAGTGAGATATTTAAGCGCAAACATGTCTTTATTCCAAGTCTGGCAGTGTTGCGTGGACGGCTGCTATTCGTAGGTGGTGCAGCCAGACTGGGAGGCGCAGTATGCTGCGCAGGTAGCAATGTCGTCAATTTCCTCGATCTGACTGTCGGGGAAGACGTTGTCGTACCAGATGTAGCCTTTCATACCGCCCTTGAGATTTTCAACAGTGTATTTAAAGACGGTGGAGGTGTCTTTACCTTTGTTGAAGGCGATGGCGGCGTCGATGCCCGCATCATTGAAGGTAGTTAAGTTGGAGGACTTGAGGGTCGTGAGGGAGGTAGTAGTGCTGAAGATGGCACAGTTGTACCCAGTTTGCTGCTGCCACAAGACGAAGGATTTGCAGGCATTCGCGGAGGTACAGTGGTCGGCGCAACTTTGCTATAGGTTGACAGTACCCAAGTTCGTGTCCGAGATCCAATAGTTTATGAGGAGGTTCTGGGGGAGAATAGCTCTGATACCGCCGTAGGCGAAGCTGTATCCGGAGACCCCAGTCGCGGTTGGGGTGTATGAGAATGTGGTCGTTCCAGTCGGTGTGACCTGGGAGACCGGAGCTGAGCCTTTCTCAAAACTTGGCGCTAATAACTTAGGTGAAGCAGTAGAGGCAACAACCTTGCTTGTAGTTTTCAAAATTGTGCTTGACGAGTTCAAAGTGGTGGAAGTAGCCTTTGTCGTAGAAGGTGCTTGAGTCGTAACCTTTTTAGTGGCCGAAGAAGAAGGAGCAGCGCCAAAGTTGTACCTATAGGCAGATATAATAGTTGCGCCGTTTTCTTGGCTTGTCACCGCCGCATCTGCCACTTGCATCGTCTTGTCCCACCAACCGCACCACCAGTCACTGTCACTAAGATCTTTCGTCTGGTAGACAGCAAAGAACTCGGAGTCGCTGTTGTCGGCAATAGCAGCCTGCGCGCATTTTGACGCAACGGCGCTCTCAGATGCGCCTGGGAGGACCATATAGTCGATACAGTTGTCGAACGACGGTACCTTCCCCGTATTAGAATAAAGGGAAGTGTATGACGGCGTACCCGCACGCCGGCCATGATATTTTGCTTCAGCCACTGCTAGTACTGCAGCCGCGGCACTCATCAAAAACAGTGAGTTAACCATATTGTAACACCCCAAACGTTAAAGTTTATCTCCTTCGCAAACTTCGTTCAAGTTCCCAGTAAGCTTTTTAGATTGCTGGTTCAGCCTGGAACAAAGCCACCAGGGTGCAAATCACACGTTTATAAACATAGCCAGGGCCGGGCGAACAGTCTGCGCTTGCCGTGAGAAGGTGGACACCATACGATGGAAGAATATTGTCTTGCTATTCGAAAACAGATGCAATCGGGTATATACATAGATCCCTCAAGTTACGCCAGAATGGTAAGTATACAAAAGGCTTCTATAATCTAGGCCTTATCTGGTCTCAATTTCAACCTACTACAACAAGAAGAGAGTCCTCAAGTCATATAATACCAGGTAGTGTGTTATTCAGTCGCTACCGAGTCGGTGGCCAGTGCCTCTATTCCTCCAGGCCGCTGATGTCGACTGGCCAACGCTGCTTCCAGTCGCTTGGCCAGTAGACCCACCAAACATGCCTTGGGACTGCCTGGGTGCCGGAGGAGCATCTCGAGCACGGGGATCAAAGCCAGTTCCATAAGCCCGTACCCCAGTATTGCTACCGGTTCTTGTCCCCGGACCACCCTCGAAAGACCATTTCAACCAGTTGGGTGTCTGTAAAAGGTTACTGCCACCTCCGAACCTGTAGCAATCAACATGTTAACAAAGTTGCTCTTTATACTTAGACTGCCGCCAATTCTGGAATTTACTTACCTTGGCCATAAAACTGTTAGAAATTCATATGCGTGGGCAGAGATAATCCCGCACAACTAGTCAACCATGTTAGCCAAGGCCGCAATAAAAACTTGGGATTGGTTTTCTCGAACGTACAAGAATGTAGGCTGCCGGTGGGGCTTGAATAGCAGCGATTGCAACAATGGCAAATGGCTACGCTTTGAATTAGCAGGGCTTCTTAACCGAAGTCAAGGTGCAGTTGAAAGCTTACCATCCACTGCGCTTTGATGGTGACAAAAAAGAACTTGATAGGTCTGCCCCGGTTTCGTTGGCCCCACGAGTAGGCCAGTGCGACCGCCATGACTACAAGCTTTTAGTTAGAATGTGCAATAACGTAGGAAATACGTAGGAAATCTGGAGAACCTTGAAAACATACCTTCTGTAAAAGCGAATCCACTTAGGACGAAAGTATTAAGTAGCTAGCGTTGATGAGGCTCATTAGCTCTGCAATAACACGGGCCTGATATACCTTTCATATGCCACAACTCTGATCCAAAGATATGAGCAAACAAAGATAGAAAAGAAAGCAAAGAAAAAAAATATATATGTAGGGACATCGATAACCAGTCAAGGAGGAAACGAAGATTCCTATCGACATTCTCAAAGCCATCCCACCATGGTCACGCCGACGGCGCGGTCCGATGAATGATTGATTGATTGAGGTGGACCGGCCGCCTACGCGACGGTAATCTTCCTCCATTCCAGGAACCTTATGCAGCTTCTAAGCACTGAAAGGGCAGATATGTGGAGGTACAACAAGCATGTCACAAAATGAAATGAAATAAAAATAAGAAAACGTGAAAAGAAAGGGCCAGGGTCTTGGCGGATAGATAACCTACCAGGATGATAATTCCGTTGAAAATCATATAGAAAAGAAAGTCGCCGGATGTATTGAAATGCTGGGACTCAAGTCTAGTGCCTCTGTTAGCCTGTGGCCGCGAGGGACTTTGGTTATCGGCAAGACATGTAGACGTACTCTGAGCCATAGGTCCAGACCATGTAAGTGTCGAACAATATGGACAGCCCAGGCCCCGTAAGGAAAAAAGACGTGAAGATTCTCCAGAGCTGCGGCGGCATACGCGTCATAAAGAACGGGTGCCATATTATTTTGCGCATGGGGATTATCTGCAGAACATGGGCGGCGATTGACGTGATGAAGGTGATTCCCGCATAGAACCTGCAGATATCCAACCAGTCAGCATCAGAGCCAGGCCGGCCAAAGCATCAAGGGGAAAGCGCGCGATCTAACCTTGTGACGGGTGGCGTCATGCTTATCAAGTTGGAAGCGGCATCAGCTGGAGTCGCCATCTTGACGTGTGTGCCGCGGCGGCGGAGATGCGAGATTCGTCTTTTAGTTGGTGTTGATTGCAAGCAGGTGCTACCGGTGTGAGAATGAGAGCAAGTCGGCGAGGTGCATCATCAAGAGCCCTCAGCAAGAAGCGGAAGAGAGCAGTTCGGATTCCGGCGTGGCTGCAGCCTCGATGTTGACAAGTGTTAACTGCAAATTGTTACATCAGCAGCCGGGCGATTGGGAGAAGGCCATCGAACTTTGCCGTGCCGCGACCGCGCTTCTAGGCCCCACCAACGCTACATAAAATTTAAGAGGGACTTGAAGATGAAGAAGTAGACTCGATTGAAGAAAAAAAAAAAGGATCCCCCTCAGTTCAATCGATTGCAGGCTTTTATACCCAAGTCTTCTTAAGCCTAGACCCCAAAATTGCAAAACCCTATTGGAAGCGGCAGGTCGCCATTCAATTGGCAGCTCTAAATTCTTCCTTGCACGTAAAATACCACGGCCCAACACACCCGCAATCGAGAAGATCCGGTTCAGTACAAACCATGAGAGTGAAACCTTTGTGACGCGGCAGCAGAAATTCGATATCGAATAGAAATATATCCATATAGATATTCAGGCGTTTTTCCTGGCTACCTAGCTACGGCGTTCTTAGAAGAAAAGTTCCTCCCATGACAGCGCTGGGAGGTGTACCTTGCCCCGTTACGGTGCAAGTGGTGCTCGAAATCTCCAGGGACTGGTAAGATCTATAGAGAAGAAGCAGGGAATATATATCAAAGAGAAGACAATCATGCTGCTGCTGAATTCCCTTGTCGGCGGATAACCTGTCCCTTAGAGAGCTTCCCGGTATCAAGAACCCTCACACGTTGATCCTAGATAGAATTGCTAATGCGGATACCAATAAAAAAGATTTGGAATTTAACTACCTAGGTAGTTGTGCATCATATCTGTGCACTTGATATCACCAACTATATTCATTTAGACATCAAGCTAAACCTGCCGCTAAACAAAGAGCAAAACAAAGCAAAAACCATAAACAAAACATTACGTTAAGGAGACAATCTAAACGCCTAGAACTCCCTGTGATGCTATCGGAACTCTCTAGAAAACCCGGGGGATAACTGCCTCCACAAAACAAATATCAAAGGAAGGTATGTGGGAGCGTTAAGTGAGTATGGCACTGTTTAGAGGACTCGCTGTTTCTTGAACGCGTTGTTCGATGATGGCCCGTTTGAAAAGGCCCGCTTCCGGTCCATATCTGCCTTCATAACCCGCTCTAGCTCGCTCATTGGCCGTTTAGGATCGGCTGCCGCTTGCGCCTTTGGTTTCGACGCTGCAAGCTTCTTGCTCGCCGCTGTAAAGACGTTGCCGGGTTTCTTTGGCGCCATCTTCATTGATAGTTTGACAGGTGCTGGAGCAGTAGCTGGTGCCTGGTTGCTTTGTTCCGCAGGTGTATCGTTCGATTTTGCATCAACCCCTTGGGTTGATGTCTCTTCCACCCGTTCCTTCTCCTCAACTTCCTCCTTTCCCTCCTCCTCCGGTGATCCACCCGCTTTCGTTTCCGTCTTTGTTGCAACCGTAGCACCCCCAAAATTCAATTTGATCTTTTGCTCCGGATCCGCCCTAGTCAACTGACCGCCTGCTTCATTATCCTCTCGCTCCTTGCGCAGCTTCTCCGCATTAGCGCGCCCAATCTGCTCCCGTATCTGCCGCTGTTCACGCTCCTCATCACCGCGATCCTGCCGCTCCTTCCGCTTGATCGCTTCCTGCCGCGCCAGCGCCTCAGGGCTACGGTCGACATATGCAATGAATAAGCCCTTCTCATTCTCCTCAACGCGACAGATGCCCTCCCGGCCCAGAGACTTGACAAACTCGGATAAACTCGACCATTTTGTCGCGTTCATGTGAATGTGCTCTTTATGATGGATATACTCCTGGTAGAAATGGTTGGCGTGGATCTGCTTCTCGCCGTGGGAGGAGCGCAGCAGTTGCAGGAAATCGTGTTGGAAGTCGGAGGAATACTTGTTTATGGCGCGTTTAGGGTCTTCGCCGATGATAAGCATTTGACGGAGGTGCGATTCGGATTGCGTGTGGCATTTGAAGCCATTTTCGTCGCGCATCTGGCGCTCGCAGACCTGGCAGTACCAGCGGAGGCGTTGGAGGCCCTTGGACTTGAGCTTGTTGTCTAGATATTTGGTCGTGCCGACCTCGGCGCGCGGCATGATGGGCGGATGAGAGGTAACGGTGGGTGTTATGTGTATTATTTATTGTGCGTACTGTATGTTTCGGTGGCACAAAGAAGGGATCGTTGACGTGGGAGGATTCGTCGGTTGATGATGTCTTGTTAGAGGAAGAATCGTGGAGATGATGATTAGGGATGAGTCGCTGGCGGGTGTGTGGCAAAGCTGCTTAGAAATGGGGCTGGGCTGGGAACACTCGCCACACAAAAGCCTGCTTGTCTTGGCGCCGACTGTGTAACCGGTCAATTGTCAATTCTCAATTTCTCCACAAATTTCCTCCTAGTATAAGACAAGGAAGATGATGCGATTCCGGCGATTACCTCACCCGACCGATCCTGTGAGGCATCCAACATTATTGTCCTAGCTTGGTCGAACCTCGATACTTTGTAATCGATGTGATATCACATAACCGTTGAACATCGTGGCCATTGGACTAATCCATTTCGATATACTTATAATATTTACTTCTACTCTCCATAATAGTGCCCGAGGAGGATCCCGCTGTGCATGTCCAGGCATGTCGGCACCATAGAAGGGAATGATCTACCAACGGCTCGTAATTTTTGTCCAAGGAGCCAACCAACATCTGCGGTCCTGAGCAGCTGACCATGCCAGGCAACATTGATGATCCCGTTGCATGCCAACTTTGGGTTCCTTTGGGTGTGCAGTCCTGATTCCCTGCCACCCGATATTCATTAAAAGAGGGAAATATAGGGACAGAATCGGACCGGATCGATCTCAGAGACGTGAGTTAACTTGGTAGAGGCCAACAATCTAGACAAGCCCTACGCAGCTTTCTTTTTTTTTTTTTTTTTTTTTTTTTTAAGTTTTTGGGGTTTGAATGCGTGCCAAAAAGCTGAACTGCGAAAGGGTTAGAGTTCCTTTGCGAAGACGCCGCACCGTAATGTCGCAGGCCAGACTAAAGCCGGGCAGGAATTTTATGCACCCCTCACCAATTGTGATGTGATGGCTTGCTGCTAGAGCCAATGGGGCGACCATCCGAGAAACTGGCTTGCTCGGCTCGCAGCAAGCCGCCAGCCAGCCAGTCTAGATCCCGAGATGATTCAAGCATGACTTTGTTTAGGTTGGAGAGCTGAGATTGTTAGTAATGACTTCTTTTCCGTCAAGGTCGAATCCGGAATATGCCAGCCGATGCATTGATAACGATACATTGCATAACCTGGAAGCACGCATATTCCCTCGCAATCTTGTCAAATGTGCTTGTACATGTACTTGTGTTTTTCCTATGAGCGAGGATTGTCAGCCCGCGGGTATCGATCGTTTCAACAAAGGGAAACAAGGATACCCGTCGTCAGGAAATTTATTATAAACATGTCAATTAAAAAATAGCCTTGCTTGGCAGCGGGACTGCGTACATTGACAGGATTAGTCTCTCGACCTGTCAATTGATAAAAAGGTGCAAAGTTGGAGGCAGCAGCGATTCGCTCTTGGCTCCTGCAGGGGCGTAGCTTTAGACGGTTGAAAACGTTGAACACGATTTCTTTGTTCGCTTGTGTTTACGCACTTTGCTCGCGCTCGTGGGTTCGTGTCTGCGTGGCAATATCGCCTCCTGCGCTCGCTCACTTGCGAGGGGCAACTTGGACACACCGATTTATCAGCCAGACACGGCACGTAGAGGATACGGCGATGCAAGTCTACAATTGGTGGGCTGCAAATGCTGCGTCTAGCTTTCTGGGACAAAATTAAAAAGGAAATAGGAAAGAGAAAAAGGCAACAAGGAAACCAGAGACTTTGGCTCCTTGCTTCCAAGTCACACAGGAAGAGGAAAGGTTTGAAAGAAGGCAGAACCCCTTGATTTATTTATTGATACAACTCAGCGCATCTGCCGCGAGCCGTCGTCTCTACCGGGATAACACTGTATACATACGCGTACAGATGATGCTAAATGCAGTGGGCGGTAGACAGAAGATTATGAGAGAACAATGAAATAACACCTCGAAACAAGGTGTGAATTAGAGCGAATTTGCAAATAACAACCCTACAGCGATCGATCCAAGATCGATCTTACCGAAGGCCCCAGGGCCTAGCTGTTGCATGCATGAGGGCCAAATCATGACGGAGGGGCTGAATTGAATGCCTGTGCAGTTGGATTTGGATTGTGGGTCCTTGCCGTCCACCGCACTAGTTTTCCAACCAAGATTTTACTCTCGCAACGCAGCTAAACGAGCTGGTAGACCCACTCTGATGTTGTCGAGGAATGCAACTGGAGCAATATTTGCTATCCCTCCAATCGGATGAACCTGCAGATGCCAATCGGGAAAACAAAGATTATGACCATACGACAAGCCCAGAATTCCTAGTGATCTGTGCTGGTGTTACCAGCCGCGAATTAATTTGTGGGTTCTGTGGAGGGTGGTACAACGACATCAATTCTGTACCTCAGCTCGTCGGCGCCGTCTCTAGTGCATTTTACAAACTAGCTGCGAACGATGTCACAAATTCTCCAGATCGAGTAAAACCCTAGCTTGATTCTCCTCGGATGGCAAAAGCTAACCTAGAGCTGTAATATTTCATATCACTTTTTATTCTTTTACTTTCCTTTCCGTAGGAAACCAGCCGCTTTGCATCCCTTCCCTCGGGTTTTCTTGCTGGAGAGTTGAAGCCAGGGCAAAGGCAGGAGTCGCACCGCAATGGCACATCGTGATGCAGTTCCCCTCTTCTCCTTCTTCTCCTCACTTCGGGGGCTGCCACAACCTGCCTGCTACCGGCATCCTCTACCAGGTCTTTCAGGACGGTTGGGTATGTCCTGCACGCGAGTAAGACAGCATATCCAACAGGCTAGAATTTCAAGGCTCCCCTTCCCGAAATCGATGCTCCTTGATATGAGAAATAAATACTTACTTTCTTCTTCCTCGCCCTCCTGCCTTGTGTGAGTCCACTTTGCCGCACACCTGTAGTACATAATACGGAGATGATCCGCAAAGGTGATAAAGGACAAGGAGAAACGCATATATGCATATATGGTCACGGTGGAAGTGTAGCTGTCGCTTTGGAATCTTTTCTCCCGCCTTTTTCTTTTTTTTTTTAATCTTCTCCCATCAGCATACCCTTTTCTTTCTTTCTCTTTTGTTTTTACCTCTCTTGATATCCGGTTTCTGTATACAGGGTACTCTGTCAAGACGAAGAACGAAGTTTCTCGGGAAGGTAAAACTCATCTGAGGCGAAACAAGCATATCGGGCTGGTTCTCTGGAGGCGTTCACCTCAAGGCCAAGTTCGTCCTACGACATATTATACATACCACTCCTCCTCTTCCAGCCGCTGCCTGCGTCTCTCGCTTGCATCTGCATCCCCTTCTCGCTTATCCTCATTTACTTGGGCTCTTTGATCTAAAGCACTAGATCAAAGAGGGTGGGCCGAGGTTCTGGGTCCTTGTATACCTATAACGCCACCATCGGTCCCTTCACTGCACGCTCTGGGTGGTTATCTGACAACTCTTCTTCGGTTTTAATCGCTCCTCTGATTGACTGGTTTACTCTATATTGATACTGGTATTGATACCGTGCATCGATCTGGATAAATATATCATCTTTCTCTTCTCCTGGATAATCTGGGCTCTTTGGTTGGTGGTGCTGTAGACCAGTTAGCTATTGATAGTTTTGCTGCCTCTGTTACTATCTAGGTGCAGCGAGGGGAATTTCCTCCTCCCCTCACAATTCAAGAAAAAAAAGTCCGTTTCAACTTCATCGACACGACGACATTTCCCATCGGCAACCTGACATCCATCATTGACAATCCAACAGGGTCAACACACACACACATATATATCGCGACAGGGTCTCGCCAGTATAGAGCGACCTGCTGAAGCTTTCCATCGCTCTCTTTTGACCTGAACAATGGGAGCCATCGATCTGCTCAGGGAAGCGCTGCTCCTAACTAGGAGCAGTGAACTTGAGCCTAACCTCAACCCTCCTCTCTACATCGCCCCCCATGCTTCCAATGTCTTCTCCACTGTCTTGGTAAGCCTCCATATATCAGAGGTCTGAGCTATTGCTGCGCACCTGGTATGCTAATGTATTCCCATCTAGCCTCTTTTCGGCGTCTCGGTTCTTTCTCTGTGTTTTGGTATGTATCGTCGCATTGATAGGAGCGTTGATTCTCGCATGAGGACGTGATGCTGACTTCCATGTTTACAGGCCGACGTACATATGGCATGCAGAAGATTTCAGAGGTCCCTCTTGCTCGCTGGCGTAAGTCTAGTGTGCTGGGATTCACGCATCAAGTATTGCCATGAATGTGAACTGACGAGTCTTTGTCTCTGGCAGTAATCCTTGGAGTTTATGTTGATTCGTGGCTCTTCGTCTTTTCGTCGACTGTTCTCAACTCAGCCTTTGGTCTCCGGAGTTCTGTCACAGCCTGCAATGCTGGTATCTTGCTCTGTTTGATCTGCTATTTGACCACTAAGATTGTAAGTATTGAGTGCGATTGCCTGGGCTACTTTAAGAATACCACTGACTTTGAACCTCGCAGATTATTTACTTCTTCTTAGTAGAAAAAGTTGTAAGTGTCGCTCGAGGCTCCCGAATCTAGTATCAAGGCCGCTAACCGCTCATTTACGCCAGTATATCATCAGATCGAAGCATAAGGGGCCGCGAAGAAAGGACAAGATGTACCTATTCAACACTATCGGAATGTTGTTCCCTTACTTCATTGTTATCATCTTAACCTTCATCTTGTAAGTAGCACCGAACCAATCTATCTGAGAAAATATGCTAATATTAAATACAGCCGTATCTCAGAGCTTCATTCGGACGGAGAGTGTTACATTGGTCTGAGGCTGGTTGCCAATATTCCCCTCCTTGTCTTCGACATTGTCATCAACGTCTATCTCACCTCGCTCTTCCTTATTCCGTTATTTGGTAAGAAGCCTTTCTGTCCCTCCTTATCTGGATAAGAGTTCTTATACGTTTATCTGCAGGTGTCTGCTCCTTCGACCAAGCCTCGCAGAAGGTACGAAACATGGCGAAGCGCACCTTTTGGGGTTCTGCCGCCACCCTATTATCAACTGTCGCGTAAGTTAAACAAAGCACAAAGCACAAGCCGACTCTAGAACTGGTAGCGTAACGTAAGCTAACTTATTGGTAGCAACCTGACCACACTCGTCGTCCTTCGTGGCCATGAGCCCGGGTGGGTTTGCTTCACTTGTTGCAACGCGGATGGTAAGAGATTTGTTCAAGTTTACTAGTTACGGTTACAACAGAAATGGCTAATGCAGCATATTGTACAGTTGTCTTTTCTGCGATTGTTCTTCACTGGGTCACTAGCACAGACTACGAAATACAGCTGGAGCTCCCAGCAGGTGTGTGCTTCAGCTGCGTCGAGCTGCAGAACGAGCTCAATATCGAACTTAAGAAGCAAGGCATCAATCCAAAGTCACGGTGCAAAAACTTCACCGGACCATGTCGACAGGGCGGTGAGGTCATCACAGAGATTGCATCGAAGCCGCACAACGATAGCAACTACGCTGTCGAAGGTATCACGATCCGCATTGACCACCACAGGCAGGTTGAAGATGGATATTCTTCGCGGGACTCTCGTGAGAACTGCGAAGGGTGCTGCGGATCGTCTGATTCTGAATCCGTGGATGCCATTCGGCCGAGCAAGGAGCCGGCTTAGGAAGTTTGTTACTGGATCGATCGTTTTTGTGATATTGTTCCCGTTACTTTCTCCGTTATTCTAGTTTATTTTTCCTTTTATCTGCCGTTCGAGATACCACTTGCGCATTATCACTATTATCATTATTCTTATTATTATTCTCATCATCACTCCGCACTGTTGACTTGTTTAGTTTTTTTTCAGTCGGCGGCTGTGTATTAGGGATCGGGAAGCAAATCATAATGAAATACTATCGATTGATGAGATCTTCTCATATGGGCTCTAGTACGGAAGATAATCGAGTTGGGGGTCCGATGCAATCTGCGAATATTTGTTGAGCGAATGATTGGATCGAATCTAAGGCTAAGCGCGGGGTGGTTATGACGTTCAAATATTATCGTGCAAGACGCGTTAACAGGTGAGTGAGCACGGACGCATTGTTGACGAGTGGCAGCGAGGGATGTGGGGAAAGGAAATCATGGGCGGGATCATCTGACTAGGCGTTGTGCGGGCTATGACGTGCCGAGATGGATGCCGAAGATGCAGGGTCTGCGCGGCTAATATATTCCGTGCGCTGACTGTCAACAATTGCATTATTTACTTACTCGTCGAGCTTGCACTTGGAGCTACCCTTATATTTGTATTGTTCTATTTTTTTGTTTGTGCCAAACCCGATCCGATCGATTCCCAAGATATAATAATAATAATAATAGTAATAATAGGTAATAATGTTGGGTCTTTTGAATCTCTAGACCCAAAGGCATGGAAAATGAGGGTGCAATCTTAAGAAGGGAAAAAAATATATATATTCGATGGAAGAAACGCAGCCATTTTGGGACGAAATTAGCTTGCTTTTGCCTATCCAATTCGAGCGGGGAGCATGCCCTGGAAGGGGAGCACCATTATGTAATGTAAGCAAGTATGTATAGTATTCGGATGTATACATAAATCCACACATCCACACATACATACAAACAGATGCAGACATGCGCAGAGAGATTATTAGCAATGCAACATTACGGATCTCCTGGCTGGGTTCATCTGTGTGTGAGGTGTGTGGTGGTGGTTCTTTTATTATTACGAGCCAATTTACCCGCATATTTTCACCCGTCGATGTCGGAACATTTTTGGAAATTCTTCCCTCGTGCGCAGCTTGCACTAGTACGTATGCTGCATAGCGTGCGCATATTGTTGTGAGCGAGCGAGTTTATTTCCCCCAATTGTTATGCTATACAATGCAATGCCTCGAGTAGGCTAGCTATTTGATATTGATATTGATATTTTCGCTAGCTGGCTTAGTTAAAGTAGCATGTGTATTTTGGAGAAGGGAGGGGGGCATTTAGTCGCGCAGCGTGTAAGCGCCAAAGGCGGGAATTCGGGAAGCTTGTGATATTCAGGTGATATTAGCATTCCCATTCCATGCGTGGAAGCTTAGCCGTGCTCGACGGACGGAGAGGAAGAGAAGAAGGCCCAACGTGATTGTAATGCAAGGGGTGGAGCGGCGGGCGGCATTGCGGTATTGGGTATTGAGTCGAGAGAGGGAGCAAAATGTGGCCGTTCGGGTATTTCTTTTTGGTAATGGACATATATTTATTTTTTTATTTTTTTTCATTTTGGAGGGCGGAAGAAGAAGAAGGGTTGTGGCTTGATTGAAATTTGGGGGTTTATAGAACGTGGGAAAGGGTTTTGCATTTACATGTGCATGTGCGCACTTACGTGCATTTTGTGACTTGAAGGGTTTGGGGAGGGTCTTTTGGATCAATGTTGGTCGGTTTCGTTTGGAAGCAACAGGACTGATGGTGATGAGGGCAGACGAGACGAGACGAGACGAGAGATGGGACGAACGAAGGTTGATACGAAGCGGGCAGGGAAGATGGCGTAGTTTGTGGAGATAATGTGTCGATGGTGTTTTCTTCATCTCCGTCGACGCCGGCTGTGGCGGGCGGCTTGGCGTGGAGCATCGCTTAGCAACATCGCAGGCTTGGCATGCGTTGTGCGTTGTGTTTGGAAAAAGATAAACAAACGGGGCGCTTTTTGGTGGTGTTCTCGAGACCTCCGCCTGACAACAGCGCTCAACTCCATCGCTCCAACCTTTTCTTGCTGCAGCAGCCACGCTTCTGGTCAGGTCAGCCATCGCCAGCCAGCCCAGCCCAGCCCAGCCCAGCAGCAGCATCCAGCATCCAGCCTCGACGCCCGGCCAGGACCAGATCGATACTCCAGAGTCCCGTCGAGTCAGATTGCCGAGACAGAAAACAGTCTTCGTCTCGATCTCTCGATCTCTCTTTCTCTCTCTCTTCGTTCAGACGCCGGGAATTTGTTTTGTTGTTGTTGTTGTCATCAGCCAACCGGCCAGATAAACAACTGAAACGTGTGAAACGTCATTCCTGGGCGACGACCCCATCGCCAACTTGCATACCTGCGAATTTCAGCAACTGTGAATTCCACGACCAGGTGCATTTCCTGCCTGAGCATCCGACTGCTCAGCTAATATTCGCGCTTTTCTTTTTTTTCTCTTCAGACCGTTCGACGTCACGGAATAGGCTTTTTCGCCTGTTCCGTTTTGTTTTTTTTCGCTCTCGTCGCTTCGGATAGAGAAGAACGATTTGGGTTGCTACGGGCTCAATCCAGTTCGCCCCGCCGAAGAAGCATAACGCTTGCTTACTTACTCGCACGCCGTGGCATTCATTCATCGCCAATATCAAACACAGGCGACAAAAATTCCATCGACAGTAGAGAAGCAGCACTAGCGGCGGGTATTCGAAATCTTAAACTGCACGCTAGCAAAGCAGTTATATTATCTGCCATAGCGTTAGCGTTTACCAGAAATTATCCGCAAATTCGAATTCGTCGCTTGGCCAGATTATAGCTGGTATATTATATTGGCATCCGTCTCCCCGCCGCATCTGATCTCCAGTCTGCCAGCCCAGCCCACAAATCCGGCCGTTAATAATTTATCCTGCCGATAATTTGCTGCCCATTGCCGCAACAACCAAATCCATCTCGCCCACAACCAAACAGCTCGTCTCGTCTCATCTCATCTAACTTCTTCTCGCTCTTATTCCTGGCCCTGCTGCCCTGCTCTCTTGTTCTTCTCCACTTACCAACCTCCTCCTTCCTCTTCTCCCTCCATCGAATCGCCATCGCCATTGCCATCGCCATTACATCGCCCACCGCCCAACGCCCATCGCCATCCAACCAATTGGTCCACCTCCAATTCGAATTCGAATTTCTCCCTGGAAACCCTTTCCGCATCTAGACAAACCGACAGCCTTCGTGCCTGAGCAGCGTCTGAACGGTAATCGCCCATTCCGAGCTCTCGTTCTCTCTTCTGTCTGCTTCCCTGTCGATTGGTCTGCTGCTGACATTTCATTGCTGCAAAGTTGTTCAAGCAACGTTCATCGCTCCCGATGATGAAACCAAACAGCAACCTAACTTTCCACCAACCTCTGACTACGAACAGTATGTCTGCTGGTAAGTTCTTCTCCGATTGTTGGCCAGAATGCTTCAATTATCAGTAAAAATTGATAGCTGTGATGATATATCCCGGCTCTCTCTTTTTTTTTTGGTTTGTTGCTTGGCTGCTACAACAAGACATTCATCTTGTTGAGCATAATTATTGACAAGTTGGTGGCTACCATCTGTAGGGCTTGTAAAGGCAAATTTATCTCAGGCTATCCAACAGCCTCTTACCCTCCATAGCAAGAAGCGTTCCCGCTCTCAAAGTTCGAACCAGAACCTCCAACCTCAACATGGCGCGCTTACTTTCATGCATGGCCACCACATGTCGCAGAGCCCGGAGTATGAGCAGTATCGTCCATCTCCAATGACAATGCACCCCACTATGACACCGCAGTTGATCCCTCTACCGACGCCGATGCATTTCCCGCATCCTACCGACATGGCGAACTTTGGTAAAGGTGGACCGGAGGCCGGTGGTTCCACAATCGCTGCCTTTCAGGCTGTTGGAGGACGTTCTAGATCAGTCTCTCATGCTTCGCCGGATCTTCAAATGTCTCCTACGCTCGACTATGATGGCTACGGAGAGATGATGTCGCAAGTCATGCCAGGGTCCAAACGTCAAAAGCAGATTGACGACCATGAAGATGCTCTAAGAAACCTTTCCGATGAAGTTCGCCACAAGTCTCTAACCGAGCTTGCTCAACTGGTTCGAACCAGTGATACCACATCGAGAGCCGAGAGAGAGCGACAAGGCTTTGGGATGGGCTGGTAAGATGATGGTCCGATTAAGTCTCCGTTTTCGTATTTGTCCTAACTGTATGTCTAGGCTTCACAAGTATTGCAAGAGAACGGCGGAAGAAACGGCTGCTATCCCTCGCAACCGAGTCTATACACACTATGTCACCGCCTGCGGTGATGCACGGATTAAATGTCTCAACCCTGCGTCGTTTGGAAAGCTTGTCCGTATTGTGTTCCCTGATATCAAGACACGACGTCTGGGCATAAGAGGCCATTCGAAGTATCATTATTGCGGGATCACTCTTATTTCCGGCAAAGAGAAGATGGACGAGGATATGAAGAACTCGGTTCAAACTGAACCCAAGCTTGCCATTCTGCCAAGCAATAACCTGGCCCAGGACAGTGTCAGCCATGATGCCGAAGGAGGGGAATGGACCGCTTTGTAAGTTAACAGTCGTGTTATACTTTTTCAATGCCATCGTACTAACGGAGACTCTCGTTGCCATTAGACTTCACGACTCAGATCCGGCCATTCCGCAACTTCCAAAGGACGAGAGCAAGACCGACAAGACCAATCCACTCGACATTCTGCAACCGACAGACATCCTGCATGGCACTGAGTCTGCCGATGATGTTGTCAACAAGATGGCACAGTTCTTGAACCCATTAGAGGAGGAACGACCGTTCGGATTGTGCGTGCCCGATATTACCCGATACATGCCCGCTGGTACGGATCTCGACAATGCAAGGACACTTGAGGCGACCTATCGGACCCATGCCGTTGCCCTCTTTGAAGCTTTCAAATCAATGCAGATGAAAACATTTTATTCGCTCTACACCCAGTTCCAAGGAAGCTTTACCGCCCCGGTGCTGAAGCTCCTTGCCGAGCCGTCAATGTCAAACTGGGTTGAAGATACTGACTGGGAGATTTACAAGGTATGTTGACAAGTTAATATGGCGTTTGAGTAGGGAGGGGTTACTGACGAGTTTTACTATAGGAATTGCTCACGCTTGTCAATAATGTTGTTCGAACTGCAATCCCGCAGAAGATCTTTGAGCAGTTTAAGAAGACCGTCCAGACACTTGAAGATCACATCCGCAAAGTTCTAAAACCACTTCCGGACTGGGTCGTTGAAGCTAGACTCCGACCTGCTTCTGCCTTCCTCCGACTTGTTGACCAAGCCCTTCGCACCAATATGACCTGCCATGCTGCGGCCAGTATCCTCAACAACGATGCAGATGTCAAGACTATGGAATCCGACTGGGCAAACATGGTTGAAGCGGAAAGAATCGTTCGCCGTGAGCTGCCATGCAGAAGCCCCCTTGCGATTCAGCTCCTTCGCACGGAAATCGTCAATTTGGTGCGTGGAAGAGAGCCTAGTGCGATGCCGGGCCCTAACGATGTCGCGGATGAAATGGGAATTTTCGATCATTGGGTTCGTTGGCTTGACCGACTTCCAACACGCTTTCCGGACGTCACTGCGCGCAACCTGCTCATTGCCACCTCGGCTGTCGCCAGCGCGGCTATTCGCGACATTACATTAAATGGCGGCGAAGGATTCGGAGGGTGGTGGGTCCTTGTCACTTTCGTTGAAGAATACCTGCGCTGGAATGCCGAGCGTGGTGGATTCTACCGAAGACCCGCCCTGGGGCCTCAGACTACAGCTGGCTCTTCCGACCGTCGACTTTTGTTTCAAACAGGGTTGCCTGGGAATGACGGGACCGATGATAGCGGGATCTCCATGCGCGACGAGTCTTATGATAGCATCATGATTCAGGACAAGCAGTCCGGGATTCTCGCTGAGCACTCGGTTAACATCAATGTTTAAACAACAACCTTACCAGCAAACCAACCATTACTTAAGACGTCCAACGAGATATGACCTTTTCTTTCACTAACTTACTCCTCGACATACCTCCTTTTGGTCCTTCAAGATATTTTGCCGCTCCATTATATTACCCCTATTATTATTCAACACTACTCTATACCCCCCTCTTTCCCCGATTGCATGATGATGTATTTCCTTAAACTTATCCTGTTGCATATCAGTCGGAGGCTTTATTCGGTGTTTAGCGGGAGTTCCACGGCGTTCATACCACGTTTTCGAAGTCTCAAGACATTTGACCCTGTATTTCTTTTAACTCCGATAGTGATAATGACATCACACCTCAGGTTCTATTCTCGCAAAGAGGGCCAGGCTCTCCTTTTGTTGATATCTGCTGTTTCGGCCGTCCCCATTAGTTTTCTTTTCCCTCTTGGTGCCTTTTGGGTGTTTTTTTTTTCTCGGGCTCTTGGTGTTTCTTGTCATTCTTATTATTTTCAATATTCTACTCGCCGTGAAACTGTGATGATACCACTTTTGCCGACGTTATGGTTATAATACCGCGCCTTCAAATGTACAAATTCAACTTTCTATCGCAGTCCGTCGGCCCGTTCGCCCGTTGGTTCTATTGTATTCTTCCCTTTTTTGGAGAAATAACGGTTGTAACGAATTCTGCCGCGCAACAATAAAAGTCCTTATTTGATATCTACCTTGTAATCTATGATGCTATTATTCTCCTTCTTTGGATTGTACTTTTTGGTGTTGACGATTTTGCGCGCTTGTAAATACCCCGCTACGTAAGAAACACCACCTTCAGCCAAGACGGCTCTTCCCTGGTAGACGGCGCCAGACTTGCCCGGGCAGGTACGTACACAGATACAGGTACACCGGCTCGCTCTGTCGACTCTCTCCCTCGGTGAATCCATACTAAAGTAAGACGGGCATATGTAGGTGCATGGGGCTTGCGCAAGTAGTGGGGGGGGCGCGGAGTTCCCTCGTTAGCGGAGATGTACCTGCGCCATGATGACTTGCGCATGGCGATACTTGCCTGGCTGCTGCAGGCCGACGGGCACATGGGAGAGGAGGATTTTCCCCTTTGAAGGAAAAAAATTTTCCTCTTGTTCGGGCGGCAGCGTGCATACTGCTAGCTACTTATATGTTATTATCCCCGCTGAGGTTCGTTCCTGAAGCTGAACATAAACTCGGACTCTCGATTAACCTCTGAATCACTTGACCGCTCGCTTGATACGATAAGATACTTCCCAGTCCGTCTTTCCTTTCGGCTCGCCGTTTCAGCCAGTGCTGCCTGCCGTCTGCGAGCTATACTCTATTTCCACGTACTGTCCTGACGAGGATTATATATAAGTAGACATCCACGATCCGGCCGGCTACCAGCGCTATAATTAATATCGAGTCACAGGGCTGGCCAGCGCAGCCTCTTTTTTTTTGTTTGTATCCCTCATCATTCCTTCGACGACGACGGGGCGTCTACTAGCTGCTATATCCTGTCTCCGCTTCCTTCTCCTCCTTTCTCCGCCTTCCTTGTCGGGATATAAGACGTGCGTCTGCATTCCGGATTCCTAGGCGTCACTGGCCCGCCTCAGAAACACCACAATCAAAGACGGCGGACCCAGCTTCTCCACTCGACAGATCGAATCCCGTTGGATTTTATACAGACAGCCGCGCCTCGGGCTTTTGATATTTATTAGTCATCTCGCTTCTTTTCTGGATCCTCTCTCTTACGCTGCCGTGCACCGAAAAAGTTGAATCATATCGTATCATCCTATCCCGACCTGCAGGCCCAACCTTACTTGTTCTTTGGTTTGCCTCCCCGCAGCTGCGGTACCAAGCCAGCCAGTTTCACTCGCTCGTTCGCTTTTACCCTTCTGAGTCCTTCCTTTCGGTCGACAAGACTCGCGCAGAACTCTAGCTTGTGCACAAAATACATACCTGGCGATCCATATATTTTACTTGTAGTGGTTGCTCTGCTGTGCCTGCATCTCACTCAGCTCAGCTCTACATTCCAACGACCCTCCTCTCCACTCGGCTTGCAAAGGCTGACTCGGAACTCGCGTCCCCAACGTTTAACGCTGCCGGCAGCTGACTGGTTAGACACTCGTTCGAATCATCACTTTTTGCTCCGACACACAGCGAATAGCATCCGTCGAGTTTTTTTTTTTTTTTCGACGAGCGGTAGCAGTGCATGAACCGGGATACCTATTGACTTGGCTTGCTTCCTCACAAACGAGTCTTTTTTTTTTCAACTGTGCATTATTTCACGCTAAGGCTGAGTGCGTGAGTGAGTGCTTGCTAGCTACTGCGACTCGAGAGACGTTTTGCCTCAGGCATCATTTTTCTGCTTCGCGTCCCTGTTGCTCTTATATAAATACTCTTGACATCTTACATTTTCACTTACCTGAGACCTTTCGGTCCTTTTTTTTTTGCTACTTCTCCTTTTCTCGCGACACTCAAATCTCGGGTTCCTGGCGCCGACCATTCCCTCGGAATTCCCTCCGTTTTCTGTGCCTTTTTCTCTGCCTGCATTTCCAGGCAGGCACGGCGCTGGACTAGCTACAGCTCAGCGCTTGGGTCCCGTCGTCAAACGCACGAACGAGCTGGCCAGTCCGGTATAACCACGACGGCGTAATATAATCCTCCTCCCCCGGTCTTAACCTTCGACGCTCCAACCCTCTACACGACGCTCCACCCCGATACACAATCCACCAACCGGCTGAACTTGTTTGCGCGGATCGGAAATAAGGAAAGAAGGAAGGAAGGCAGGACAACGAGGCAATTTGGGTTAAGTGCGGAAGCTCAGCCGTGCGACGTCTACCGACAGCAGCATGGTTCGGTACGTTAGAGCTGTCGCCCCGCCGCGACAATACACAGGCCGTCCGAGATATACGGATACCTGGTCTTCGGGCCGCCGCTGATCATCTCGGAGCACACAGTGAGACGAAGCTATACGAGACTTTGGGGGTGTCGCCGACTGCGACAGCGGATGAAATCAAGAAGGCATATCGGTAAGGACACATTTCTTCTTTCTCTTATTGGGTTCTTGTTTTTCTTTTCTTTTCTACTATTTCAGAAAAAAAAAAAAGGGAATTCCGGTTTAGTCCCTTCGGCATCGCTGGAACACCCCGGCGCCGGATTCCATTACATCATCGAATCGGACAATGTTCATGTATTCGCATGTACTGCACCCTTGACCGGCCATGTAGCTTCATTCCTCCACCTATACATACATATATACATATACCCGACAAGACAACAAAACAACCCAAGGCAAAAGGCTATTCAGCTTACTTCGTAACGATGATTCTTTGCAGAAGGGCAATATCATGAGCACAGAAAGCGTTACTCTACAAGCAAGAACATGCATCCGAGATGATAGTGATGATGACGAGAGAAAGAAGAAAAGACATAAAGTGCGCTGACGTTACGTTTGTGTCCGCGCGCGGCGTGGTTTCGGTTTCTTTCCCGCGGTGTTCAGAAAAGGCGCTCTGAAATTCCATCCTGATAAGAATAAAGACGATGAGCACGCGGCCGAGAAGTTCAAAGGTACGAAACAATTCCAATTCCTCCCTTCTATATATGTGTGTGCACTTTTTGGTGGGAAGAACGATATGCTCCAGTCGCATCTGCGAAAGAGAAATTCGAAAGATACAAAAAAACATACCCATATATATATACAATATGATACCTTGCTACTAACGCCGAATCTCTACTTCCCCGCCTACCCCACTCGCGGCGGTGGTGGTGAACTTTGAGATGCACAATCTGCAGACCTCGGACAAGCGTACGAAATCCTCTCCGAGCCCGATAAGCGCAAAGTATACGACCAGTACGGCCTAGACTTCATCCTACGTGGCGGCGGCGCTTCCCCGAGCAACGACGAAAAGAACCCCGACGATGCCAAAGCCAAGGAACACAGTTCGCAGCCGCAGCAGCAGCAGCAACAACAACAGGCACCCAGCGGTACCCCGAAGTTTCGCCGCCACAATACAGACAGCTATGCTTTCCAGGGCGTCCCCCATGGCGGTACACCGGGCCGGGCGTATGCGTACTCCAGCAGCCGCGGTGGATACACCAGCTTTGATGAATTCAAAGTGTTCAATACGTTTATGGCGTCGTTCGGGCCCAGTGGTGGTGGTGGTGGTGGTGGTGGTGGTGGCGGAGATGAGTATGCCGGTGGGCCGCCTGGCGCGCCGTCACCAATGTACGGCGGGATGCCTGGGATGCACAGCATGCCGGGGAGTCCGATGCCGAGTGCTCATATGGGCGACGGTAACAGCCCGCACGGTGTACGATCGCGATTTAGAGACGAGCGGGATGCGCGGCGGGACAGAGAAAGAGAGCGATATAGAGAAAAAGAGAGCGAGCGGGAACGTGATAGAGATCGCGAAAGTAGGGATAGGGACAGGGATAGGGACAGGGATCGGGATAGAGATCGGGATAGATATGCGAGCGATACGGTGAATGGGAGGATTATCGAGCGAGATAGCTATCGGGATAGCAGCCACCGTGATCGAGAACGGGAGCGGGATTCGAAGCATGGCAAGAGCAACGGACGGTCGAAGGGGGATGCAGCTGTAGTGGAACGCAAGCTGCAGATATCGCTAGAAGAGTACGAACACCATATTTATCCTAGTAGTGGAGAATCGGGCGTTCTTCTCCTTTCTTTCTTTCTTGTCTCTTGGCTAACGGATGTTGTCGATTTTAGGATATTCAAGGGCGTGCAAAAGAAATTGTTGATAAAACGCAAAGCATTCGACTCGGACGGCAAGATGATACAGGAAGAGAAGATTCTGGACATCGCTGTGCGGCCAGGGATGAAGGCTGGGTCAAAGTTCAAGTTCACGGGTGTCGGAGATGAGATATCCGAGGGGGGGATGCAGGATTTACACATCATACTAGAGGAGAAGCCGCACGAGAGGTTTACCCGCGACGGAGACGACTTGATAACGACACTGGATATCACGTTGAAAGACGCGTTGACAGGTGAGTAAAACGCTGAATGCTTAGATTGTGGTAGCAGCGTAAGGATCTATGGCTAACTGGAGCGGAATTTAACCTAAAGGCTGGTCGAGTCATGTTGTCAATATCGAGGGCTTCTCGATACCTGTGTCGCATGCGGGACCGACACCACCGAGCTGGATGACAACCTTTCCGGATCATGGGATGCCAAAGGCCAAGTCGAAAGACCGGGGAAACCTTGTAGTCAAAGTTAATGTGCGTGCGGTCCTCCCTGAAAAGTTTGGAATCGCCAGACTAACAATAGTGGTTTTATTCAGATTAAATTCCCGGCATCCTTGTCGCAGGAACAAAAGGAGAAGCTGAAGGAGATATTATAGTCTGTGCTTGCAGATACAAAGATATGTGTTCGACAGCATCTTGGATTTATCCTCGCTTCTCGGTTTTTTTTTGGCTCTGGGGCTTTTTACATCTGCTTTGAGTTTGGTTCAGCGACGAGTATTATATTGGTACATCCTTCTTCCTTCTTCCTTTGGCTTTTTTTTTCTTGAATCGGCTTGGATATTGAGGTGCTTCATCTATCTGGGTTGGGTTGGGGACTTTTTCTTTTTTTTTTATACGTGCACACACGGTAGTTCCTTGTTTGAATACGCGCATTGCATCGCATTGAGATTATATATATTGCATTTGTGTGAATATTTTATATATTAGGGTACTTCATACGATACGGCTAGCTTTTTTCATTGTCCTGCTCCTTCCCTTTCTACTTCTACTTTCTCTCTCTCTCCCTCTCTTTCTCTTGACTCTCCTCTCTTGTGGCTCCCGCTCTCGGTGGCCGATTGCTATAAAATATACATATACGACTGATATCAGGGTGGGCATGCACACGAAAGATTTTGACTTGTATACATACACATACACACACACACACACACGTGCGCGCGCGCGGATAAAGTAAAAGCCAGCTCCCCAACGAGGGTAACAGAAAACTGATTGCTACCATTCACTCGTACTAAATTTCTTTTTAAAGATATATACTATATATATACAAATAAGATTACTCAGCCTAAGAGTTGAATATCCGCGTATACAGCTTCTCATGCCGCCCCTGCCACAGATCCATCACCGGGACGCTTTGACCCGCCTCCTCAACGGGGATAACTGCTCCACGCTCCACCGCCGCCAGCACCAATCCGCGGGTCTCCTCTGCCGCGAGGATTTGCTGCGCAACGTAAGGCCCTACGAGAGAGAGACGGACAGCAGCTGATAGCAGTGCCTTGACGTGGTTGAATAGGAAGACGAAGAGAACTTGGTGGAGGGAGTGCGGCGATGTGGGTGGGAGGATGGCGGTGATCCGGGTGATGTAACCCCATGCGACGCCGAAATGGTCTGGCTTGGAGACTACAGGGGAAGGGGGAGTGGAGGGGAGGAGGGATTGGGAAAAGGATTTATCCCATACGCTGCAGAGAGCACGGCCTTGGGAGATGGAGGCGCGGCGAGCGACTTCGCAGGTGGTGCTGGCATCAAAGATGTCATCGAGGAGAGCGGCAGAGGTAGGGTCGCGGAAGGAGGCGGCGATGAAAGGGATTGTGGTTGTGGAGATGGAGAGGAGAGAGAGGCGAAGGAAGCGGGTGAGGGAGGCGCGAGGGGTTGTGGAGGGGTGGTGGTAGATGTATGATTCGAGGGCGGAGGAGAAGGCGAAGGAGCCGATGGGGAGGGCGGAGTCTGCGAGGAGGAGCCATAGGTGGAGAGTCCGCGCGGGGAGCGGCGGCGGCGATATGTCTATGTGGTTGATATCTTGTGATTAGCAGCCGTTGATATACACCTAGGTGTATATTTTTTATATTCTACATCTGGTTCTATGCATGTTTTGTTGGTGGTGTTGAGTGGGACTCACCGGCTGCATGAGAGACGGCCTGCAGCTTGGCCTTTGCAATGGCCAGCTCGGCTTCGAGGTTCTGGATCACGGACCGGAGATGTGCTTCATCTTTGGCTTCTCCCTTTTCTCCGCGGGCGGACAGGGGGATATCGACGGTCTCCGGCTCCATGGTGAGCGCGGAGAAGTGGAGTGAAGTGAGGTTGAGGACGTGTGGTATTTCCGAAAGAGGAACGAGATTCTGTGTGGCTCGCGAGGCTAAATAGGCAATTTAATCTTCTGGATTTGGAACAGCTTCGTTCATTTATCTCATCTTTGGAAAGCGCATATGCCCCAATAAAGAGAGGCGAGAGACCCAAATAAAACACTGGATTGCAGAGCTCAATTACAAGTAGTACAGTAAAGTATTTGGCATCATCAAAAACCGGGCGATAGACCAGCTAGAAAAATCGATGAATGTTGAACAGCTAATGCTCTGATACGAATCGCAACTAACTGGTCTTTTTGTCCGCCTTCAAACATAGTACATCAATCGTTGCTGTAAAGCCTTAAGCCATGATGAGGAAATATATGGAATAGATGTCGGGGTTCAAACTGAATGATACCGTTTTGCTTGGGACTTTATCCAATGAAAGCTAGAGAAGCCAAGTTGAACAATTCAGAAACAAAAGTAGACGCAGGTGGGATTAGGAGATTACGGAGAGAGAGGTCAATGGGAACACTAGTTATCTCAAACAAACCGAAAGCGCAGGATAAGCAAAAGGTACTTCATGCATTCCAGGACTTGAAGCACAGCAATCAGACCCAAGGCGACAAATCGCCTTGTGGTATCAGCTACGCCTCGCAGATACAAACCCCAAACATTATGAAAGTACATGTTGCAAACAGAAAAGGCCCGTACAGGATATAGGAATAACTTGGGCTATATCGTAGAATCAGAAAAGAAGACAAAAAAAGACAGAAAGGCAAAGATAGGAAAACGCACAAACTCCGCAGCTAAAGCAAAGATCAGTTTATCCCCAGTAACTCTAAAAACTTGATCTTTGGTAACGCCGACCACCACCCCCCAGAAAAACAAAAACAAAGAAAGAAAAACTCGAAACGGCCAGTAAGAGAGCCTCGCTCTCTTACTTGCGGCCACGGCCGCGACCGCCTCGCCAGTTCTGCCCGCCACGGTATTCGCCCCTTTGGAACCCGTTCCGGGGCCCCAACGGCATGCTCTGGCCGTTGGTGTGCCCACTGTAGGGGCTGCTACCACCCATGAATTGGCCATTGTGACCAAACTGGTGGTATGGGACAAAGGCACTTGCAGCCTGGCCTTGTCCGCTTGCGTTTCCACTGAAAGGGATAACGCGACCCATGGGGTTGATGGCATTAGTGGCCATCGCCCCCGGTTGAGCTGGCTCAACCATGATTGCAGTTGCCGGACGAACCGGACTGCCTTCCTCGGTGACTCGAATGGCAGAGCGAGCACCATGTGGAGGAACAAACGTAGTGGTGACAGTGACTGATGGGTGAACAATCACTTCATTGGAGACAGGTGGGGCAGGGAGGGCAAGAATACCATTCTGAACACCGGTGTGACCGTTGGAAGCGTATGCAGCAGGACGCTCCGCGATCATAATGGGCCCGGAAAAGACATTTTTGTTGCCAACGATGGGGGCTGGCCCAGAGGTGATGATCATATTTCTCACTTTCTGAGGCCCTCCTGGGGTGAAGAAGCGATTTTGGCCTCGATTGCGATTGAAGCCGCCGCGTTTATTCCCGTTGCCGTTGAATCCCTGTGGGTTGGGAGTAAAGTCTCCCCTGAAATTGCCATTGCGGCGCCCACGTTGCCCAGGTCCGTTTCGGTTGCGCTGGTATAAGCCTGAAAGAATAAGGAGTGAGCAATCAGTAGATGGTTTGTACGAGGGGAGTTTTAAGAGAGCTTACCGTTCATAGCAGCGGAGGTAGCGCTCTTCAACTTGCGGCAAAGGTTATTTGCTAGAAGAATCGATTAGTTCTGGTGTACCTAAAGCACGATATCTTGCGACAATGACCTACCTTTAGGGAACTCCTCCGGCATACCAACGTTCTCACCCGAAGTATAGAAAATCTAGTTCAATAATGTTAGAGAGTCATGCGAAGCCAAGGCGAGAAGCGTAGAAACTTACCAATGGCTGGTAGTCTAGTTGGTTGTCCATAATATTACTATTACGGAACCTCTCAACCAAAGCCGCCTTGCCTTGAATATCTGTTTTTTTTTGCCAGACGTCAGTTACGAAATTCCCAAAAGCTCAAGAAGAGGGAGATGCTATCAGACATACCAGCGTAAGTAACGTTGATTCTTTTTTCGGATTGGAAGCGAGTCCTGTGAAATATTCTCGTTACTACCACTGACAACAGGGCTAAAACGGAGTTGGTTTACTTACCAGTCCATTCCCTTGACACGTTGGATGAACTTGACCATGTCTGACAATTCGATGAAGTTGACAAAACAATAGCCAACGTTGCTGCGATGTTACATATGAGCAGGTGCAAACTAATTAGGTATACTGACACGACAATTTCACGAAGTATTCTTACCATCCGTTACTGAAATCTAGAGAAGGGATCGATGATATTAGCAACCAGAAGTAAACGAAGATCTAAAGAGAAGGACTTACCAATGCGCAAGTAGAAGAAATCATACTTGCGGAACGAATGCTCGTCAACCCATGCCTTGATCGCAGCTTGCTTGAGCTACGAATCGGTAGGTTAGCTAAAGGTTCAACCAAAGGATTAAAGCAAAGCAGCCATTTACTTACTCTGTTAGGAATGTTGCGAATCATGACTGATGTACGCAGGTCGCCACCATTCTTGACCTTCTCCAAGTCGATCTCATTCTCCTTAGAGTCGCGCTTCGGCGTCCAATTGTCACGTTTCCCTCTGCGTTGGTGTCCAGACTGACCTTGCTCAGCACCGACAGCACCTGTTGGACCGTTTCCATGAGGAGCACAGGCTAAGCTCCCAGGGGCTTGGTCATCACTGTTTGGAGGAGTCAGCTCAGCAGTGTTGGGGAGATTGGCTACTCGATATCGCTCCAACTCCTCGGCAGTGCGTCTCATGTCATTGAGGACTTGTTCAGTGATAACTCCAGGGATGCAATAGTTGAAATCTTCGTCGGCCGAGATCACCTGGCTCCCAGAGATCCAGCTATGACGCTTGACTTCCGCATGACGAACACGGAGGTGGAGGCCCTATAGCAGTCAGTCATCACTATCCTTGAAGCCTCTGAGGGGTTGCGATCTGGGTCTACTTACATGGACGGCGAAGTTGTCAAAAAGGATAACAGCATGTTGGGCATGGCGGATATCAGCGTATTCTAGGAGAAATGTGTGACAGTTACCCAGCCCAGAGGACTCAACGGAGACAAGTGATCCGGTTGTTTCGAAGAAGTGTTTGATGATGTCAGCTTCGCAGCGGTTGTCGCGCTTGTCGTTGCTGATAACGTCAACCCGGATTTTGCCCTCAACATCAACCGGATGAGCGGCAAATTGTTGGAAGACCTGTTGATCTGTCAGCCACCCAGAACTTACTACCACCATGGAAGGACAGCTTCTTCTTCTTCTTTTAATGGATTGGGGGCTTACATGTTCCAAGATACCTCTTCCGACATACTTCGCTGGCCACGTTTGCATGTACTTTTCACAGCGCATGGCAGCGAAAAGATCAAAGTATGAAACGAAGACGTAATGGTGGGTAAACATCTTCTCGATGTACAGAGCGCTAACTTCTCCAAATTGCTAGGAGGATGTCAATCTCCAAACTAACGAGAAATAAAGCTCCATCGGTTTGGGACAAAGGGTAGAGTAAACATACCTCTAACATCGTCTTCACTTCCTCCGGCGTGGCTGACTTGGGGATACTAGTCACTTTCAAATGACGAGTGACTTTCGGGAAAATATCTCCAAATTCAGGGACAAAATAGAATGTTTGAAGCCGCCCTCGTTTATCGAGAGGCGGGCTGACCTCTTCACCGTTACAGACGGCACTGGGCATCGGCTGACCCATGTTGTAACCATTATTGAAGGGGATCACTTCAACAATGGGTGGAGGAACACTACCATTGAAAGGAATGACAGCCATTGGATTAAACTGCTCAACTGGAGTGAATCCGGTCAAGACAGGAACCATAGCTGGGGCTTGGGGAGGGAGAACTGGCCAAATATTTTGAACAAAAATTGGCTGTTCTGGCATCATTGGCTGCGAGTGCAGGACGAGTGGCCCACAAACTTGCGCCTCAGGAGAGATTTCAGGAACGACTTTAGGGACGGTAGGGGGAACGGTTGGGAGGACGGAGGGAACAAACGGCACGAAGTTCTTGGGACGGAACGGCTTTGCAAACCCATTGAACTTGCTGTTTCGATGGGAGAATGCGGTTAGAGGATTGCAGTGAAAATGATAAGCCAGGAGCAAGGAACGGCTCGAAGCATTGCGCGAAGTTCAACAAGACTAGGGCATCAGAGCTTACTGAGGTTTTTTCTCATTTGTGACTGGAGGCTTTGTGGTCGCAGTCTCCACATTTTGCGCGATATTTTCATCACCTTTCTCTTCGGAGGCGTGCGCATCCTCTTTTGCAACCATTTCGTTGCTCTCATTCAGTTTTGACATTGCCTTCTCAGGGGCGATGTCGGTGTCTTGATGGGAATGGTTAATTGGATGGAGGCGAGTAGATGATGATATTATTTTCATACCTTGCTGTTGCTCTAGATGAGCGATATCGCTGACGACGATGTCGACAGCGATTTCTGGAGCGTTATTCTTGATCTCTGACATTTTTTACACGCCCAAAGAAGAAGAAAAAAATTACAATTGTGGGTAAATGTTTGCGTAATGCAAAGTGCGTTAACGTTCGGACAAGAGGGAAGCGGTTGAAAAGAGGTTTTGTGAAGCAGTGGGTACGAAAGGATGAAGGTGCGAAGGTGGGAAAGAGGAAGATGGAAGATGGATGGATGAAGGTGGAGGGGATGGAGAAAATGGGGATTGCGGTTTTGTGGGCTACTGTTGTTGCTATATTGGTGTGACTGTCAATGTTGTTGAATAGAAATTTTATGACCGTCGACATAGACTCCTTTACCACAAATAGCAATTATCCATCCTACAGGCGGTCTATTGCTTCACGAAGGTGTTCTAGCTGATGCTCGTATGCAGGGCACCATTGCCATCACTTCGAGCTGGCTGATATAGTGATGGGATCTATCTGAGTCCTGGAAGTCTGTCGATGGTGCGATATTGCAGCCAAAGCTGTAGTGTTGGCTATCTAATCCGCCAGCTTGCTTCGGATTCAGCAGCAGTCTCGACACTAACACGCCTTCCCGTTCAGGGCAGCTACCCCTTGGATTGTCATCAACATCGACATCAGCTTCGACATCGGCGATAAAAAAAAAATACCACGCGGCATTGTGTTGCACCTGGCGATGGCCTGACGTCTGCCGACGGCCCTCCGCCGGATCTTCGCCTGTGTAACTGGATGCGTCGGTGCGCCCGAGTTCAAGCACAAAAACTTAGCGTTCCGGCACGGGGAAATGGCCGCGCACACCAGCCAGATGACCACGTCGAAAGCAGTAAGATGATGACAAAACCTGTATGCAACTTGCAGTAATTTCCGTTATTTGTATCCGCTCGAGCACTGAGCTTATTAGCAAATGCATACCAAGAATCCATTTCATGATTTGCGTCAGCCCGGCGTTTTGCGAGCTACCACGTTGCAAGTTGGCGCTCATGCGAATCGCGGCTGCTGCGGAGATCAGAGAAAGCCTAATGGGCGAGCACTTTAAGGATCCTCCTCCATCATCGAAAATGAAAAAAACTAAAAACTAAACTTATGCACTCTTTATATACTCGACATCTAGCCCACCCATCTACTCCACCCATCAACCACCTCTGCCACTCGTTCAAACACCATCTCGCCGTCGACCCGGGTGCCATCAACCAGCCTCAAAGTGTTGCGTTGACGTTGGATTGAGGCCCGCCAAGCCAGCCCCCGGAATCTCGACTAATCACAGCGAAGAACAGCACGAGCCGGCCGCCAAGATGGAGTTCAACCTAACGAGCTTCTCCTTCCCGCAGGAGGAGCCAGTGCCGGCGGCGACAAGCAAACAACAGCTGAGAGTCTCAACCCTGCTCCCGGGAACCTGGACGTCGGCCGGGGCCCGCGCAACCCTCATCCGCAGGTCCAGGACGCCATCTCCCAGATCAACCGAACACCGACCGACAAGCTACTCTGTATTCCAACTCCCCGTGCCGCCCAATATGGTTTCTCTCGACGACCCTCTTGAGGACGCACACCTCATACAAGTGATTCGGCAGGTACAGTCGCGCCATTTCATCGGGGTTTCGCTCTCGGGAGAGATGTTTTCGATTGAGCTGACACCTGTAATTAGTGCATGCTGTCGTCCACCGATACCGAATACTTCGACCTCCTAATCCCAGCGATCAAAGATGCCTGTGTCCAACAACGAGAGGATGGTCTGATGACGGCCCTGGAGCGTTTCGCCGGCGATAAGGAGGTGGAGATCGAGCAGATGTGCAATGAGAACCATCAACCATTCGTTCAATCCGTGGAGCAGGTGCTCCATGTCCGAGAAGAGTCGATGAAGCTCACCTCCGAAATCCTCAAATTGAACCAAACAATCCAAAAATCGACCGAAAACCTGGCAGCTAAGAAGAAAGCATTGGTTGATTCTACGGGGACACGGCAGAACATCGACGAGGCAATGCAGGCATTACAGAGTTCTCTCGAGGTTCTTGCGGCAGCCAACAGAGTTCACGAACTTCTCCACGAGAAGAAGCACTACACAGCCCTTCGCACCCTTGACGAATTGCACAACATACACCTCAAGGAAGTAATGCACTTTGAAGTTGCTAAGATCATTCAAACGTCCATTCCCGACATGAAGTCGATGATAAAGGATGCTGTGATGGTGGACCTGAACAACTGGCTGTACCAAATTCGTGAAACCTCAAAGCTGCTCGGGCAGGTCGCTTTTGACCAAACGGAGCTTCGACGTGAACGTCAGAAGGAGCGAGCGGAAAAGTCGCAATACTTTGAGCTCTTCAAGCTGAACTCTGCCGTTGAACTCGTATTGGACGAAAGGGAGGAGTTTGATGTTCTTAATAACGAGAATGTAATGATCGACTTCACTCCTTTGCACGAATGTATCCATATCCATGAGGCTTTAGAACTGCGCGACGAGTTCCGACTTGAGTACAGCGATGTTCGAAGGAAACAGAAGGAGCTACTTCTGCCTGTATCGGTCTCGTTTCGGGAAGACGACATTTCCGGTCTCGCTCAGGTTCTGGAGGAGATAGCAGGGTACGCTATTATTGAAAGGGCGACTATGAGGCGCACACAGAACTTCCGATCAGCATCTGAGGTGAGTTTCCACAGAGATCAATGACATGGATAACAGCTGCTAAACACCGTTCCGTGGGTAATTTGTAGGTGGAAGATTTATGGGTTTCAATGTGCACCAAGACTATAAATATAATAACGCCAGCAATGGCAGAAGTCCAGAACCCTGATACAATTCTTAAAATCAAAGCTATACTTGCGTTGTTCATACAAACTATGGATGTAAGCTGGCTTTCCAACTCCTTTCCCCTACGTTTCATCCAATAATTGGATCGCTGATCGCAACCGTAGACCTGGAGCTATCCTGTGGATATTCTTGACGCATTTTTGGTAAAACTGTTTTCAAAGTATTCCCAACTCTTGAAGAAGCAGTTCTCGAAAGACTTTGTCGAGGTATGTGTCCTCCCAACACGCTTGTTATTTGAAATACAACATGGGCAATCTGGGGGTTGGGCACCGATGATGCCCATGAAACCCAGTCCAGAAAACATGAATCATTTGTGTAACAGAACGTACCTAATAAATTTATTTGGTATGCAGATTGTCCAAAGCGATGACTATATGCCTATGGCTATCACCGATACTGAAGAATATGCCAAAGTTGTTAGCGTCAGCTGGTTCAAGGATGATAGAAACCCTGAAGAGATACAGTGAGTAAACATCCCACCGTTCCCGATCATTCCTCGGAAGCTGATTTGTCGAAAATTAGATACCCCACCGTCCTACCATTCTCGCAAATGTACCCATTGTGCTGCATTGACCTCCGTAGCTTCATCAACAAGTACTACTTCTTCTCCCGGGAGTACTTCCACCACCCACATATGATCGACGATACCCTCAGAGTGGTAAGTTGAACCAGTTTGCAGATTTTCTTCCGACTAAACCCTAAAAGCTGCTGGACCCGCATCATGTATTTCGCTATTGGCTGGATAAGACTAACCTAGGTCACCATTGGCTCGTTATAATTTTGCCAACTGGATAGTCTCTGGATGAAATGTTAAAGGAACAAGTGTGCAAAACGCTCCACGAACGCCTGACATCCAAGTACCTCGGTCAGATTGTCCAAATTCTGATAAATCTGGAACACTTTGAGAACGCTTGTTCGGAGCTGCAGCTCTTGTTAAGAGATGTGAGTGCGTCAGCCCACACCGGTCCCGTCCAGCTCGAAGCTCTGGAAATGTTCGGGAGTGAAAAGAAGACGGCCGAGAAGAGGATTTTTGAGTTGGTGAACTCTAAGCTTGATGATTTGCTGGAAAGTGCCGAGTACGACTGGTAAGTTCACGCTCATTCGCGGGATTGTATCCCTTCTTCTGTCGAAAGTCAGCTTGACCAAACTGATTCTGATTTGCCATGTTTCTTTTTTGTAGGATGCCCACCAAGAAACAGGATCAGCCCAGTCCGTACCTTCTGGCAATGACCAGGTTCCTTACGGATATCATGGAGACTACCCTCCTCGGTCTCCCCAACGATATCAAAGGATTGGTCTACTTTGACGCTCTGAGCCACCTCGCTTCGGAGATCCTGGTGAGCTATTATTCTCTCCCCTCCACTTTTCCCCCGATCCGCGCACTCTACTCTTCCATTTTCTTCCCTTTCCCCTTGTATCGTATCGAGACATGCATGACTACATCTCGCCTTGTATCACACCCTTCTCATCATCCAGTCATGACAGCCGCATTGTCTTTGAAAAGCAAAAACACGAAAAACACGACCAAAGCTAATGACTCCGCCTCACACGGCACTCGCTAGAAACTGCCCCTAGCCGAACATATCAAAATGATTAATAAGGTTGCTATAGCCAATATGGATATAGACATATCCTACCTGGAAGCATTCGTTAAAACCCTCGAGAGCGACGGCGTGTTGCTACCGGGTCTGTTCGATGAGCTGCGTGAGACAGTTAATCTCCTCAAGAGTAAGAACCCAGAAGAGTTCTATGACATTAGCATTAGGATGAGACATTACACCAATGTCAACCCGCTCAACGGCCCAGTCCTGCTCGAGAAGTATGTTTGTTCCTTGTTGAACCCACCCCCTCCCCTCTCTCTCCTATTTGCTCTCCATGACCGGCGATGCCCTCCGAAGAGGGTCTCGTTGGGGGTCATTCATCAACATGACCAAGTCAGGTGCAGCTTGCTGATAAGTTCTCCTTCCTGGATAGGTTACGTCTGGCTGAGGAGGTCCACCACAGACATCTAGCCCCCGAGGTTCCCGAAACCCCGCGTGGATTTATTGCCGGCTTCTCAAAGTTTAGGAGTAGAGCTGATGCATCCTAACAAGGAACGGACCGTGTCCACAAGACCTTGTTTCACGCTCGGATCCTCTTGTGTTTGTTTAAGCTTACCATTTATTTTTCTAATATTCGAAAGTAGAGTAGATACTTGCCGGCAAGCTTGTAAAAGGTTTAGAAACCATCAATGGCGTTTTGAAAGGAGCCAATTTCGCTATTGGGTTAGGCATTTTCTTTCTTTCTTTTTCCGTCTCTCAGTTATTATGATGTTAGCAACATTATAGCATGTACCATATTTTTAATATATGATAAAGATTTTGTGTTTTCTTCTTTTTTTCTCTTTTCCTTCGTCCCGCCCCCTTCGTTTCGAATACTGAGACCAGTTTACCGTACCAGGCAATTAGCATTTGCATTGCTTTTTGGAGTTTTGGAATTCATGGGCAGCTAGCTTGGAGCGGGCCGAGAACAGGCCATAGCTAGAGCTCTTTTGAAAACTCCAGGCGCTATCAGGCCATATCCTGGCAGGTTTTATACCATTACCGACCTTAACAACGTTATCCTGGATTCTGGGTGTATCAAACTGAGCACATGCGGTGCCATTCAAGAGAAACAAGAAAATTGATTTAACGACCCGAGCGGCGCAAAAATGTCCCAAGCATAAGCAGGACCACGTAGTAGCTACCTACTCAGCTAACCAGCTAGCTGCAAGAAGCTACTTCGCTACGTATATGTAAGTTTTGTATGTATGGGCATGTAGGTGTGTCTATGTAGACGCCGGAGGGCGCCATGTCGTTCGCTGGATACGGGCATTTGATTAGCCATATACGGCTGTTTTCGCGAATGCAAGCTGGTTCGATTATGCCGATTCGCAAGAGCCTTGTGCGTTGTCATGGATGTATCATGTAGGTTGTACGTGCGTACGTCTCTCTCTCTCTCACTCACTGTTTTTTAGGCCGAGCCTACAATTGCTGCACTCCGGAGAGCTAGCCTAGAAGGCTGCTGTTACTTGATTCTGTGCCACTATAGACGGAGAAGGAAAAGTAAGTGGTGGTACCCGTGGTGGCTCTCGCCCCATGCCATGTCGGGCCGGCTGTCGACTACCTACTCCAGCTAGTGCAACTGTGAAAGAAGGACCTCTGATTTGATCATGCTGGGTATAATTTCGTGACGATATTGCAGGACGAAAGAAGCGCTATTCTACATGGGATTGTACATGTGTCCAGCTAGCTACACCCTACTATAATATATTATAATATTGTGTGCGTACCCGGCCATATACACTCTTACTTACGTATCTCGCCGGGTGACGGCCGGGTTGGGCGCTGTGCCATGGTATCTAAATATGTCAGTTTGTATTAGCTAGCATGCTCACTCACTCACTCACCGGTCTCCTTTGGTACTTTGGCCTGCCTTTCGCAGGGTGGGTCGACTGGGCGGTTTGCGAAGGTCTGTCTGTTCTATCCGTCCGTCGGCCTGTCTGTCGGCCTTCGTATGGCATGTACGGTAGATCAGAGCGGCGGCGACAGCCTCTCGTAAAGCGACAGCAGCTTCCAGCTGGCTGCATGTGCATGCAGCTGTTTCTGGCCACCTTATTTCCCTTTTGTCATTTGTCTCTCTCGCTCTCTTTCACTCGACAGGTCGAGTGTCTGGCATAGGCGAGTTCAGGTAATTGGTTCTACCTGGCCAATGTCTAATTAGTCGAGGGCGTACATGTACATGAGCGGATCAAGAGTTTGGTAGAAGATCAGGACTAGCGGCTTGTTTTTTGACAAACGTCTTCACGTGAGGATGGTTTTTGTAGAAATGGAAGTGGAAGTGGAAGTGGAAGCTATAGCGCTAGCTGCAGCGCTGGGGACATTTTGGGATTGGATACGCCGAGAGTAAGTGAAGTTGTACCTCAGTAATTTGTAGCCCCCCGACCTGGCCTGACCTATCGTCGCGTGCGAATCACGCCAAACCAATAATACAATAATACCAAAACCAGGCTCTTTCCAAACATCCCGATTGCTATTTCTATAAGAACTTGGAAATAAGATCACCTGGTCTCTCCTAGCCACACGATACCAAACTGAAGAAACCCAATATCACAAATGGAGATAGGTAGACGGCTCGGAGAGAAGCTCCCATGAAGATTCCGATTTCTAAACATACATCCACCCGGCAATCCAGGATCCGTCCTCACTTGCACGAGCTGCAAGAGAGCGAGCGAGCCCCCACTCGCATGCACCACAGCTTTTTGGAGGACGAGATTTACCCCACGACTATGGGTCAACCGTGAAGCAGGCAATTAGATAATAGATCGAAACAACAGCTAGGATATTTTAGCTCCCCATTCCATTCCATTCCGTCGGTGGGATACAGAGAGAAATGGAGGGTGACATAGAGAGAGTGTGTGTGAAGAATGCATGTTAGTTCTGAAAGAAGAAAAAAAACTTGCAAAAGAATGGCGAGTCGGATCGATTCCCCGCTCTTCGTAAGTATTCGGGACATCCCTAGTTGGCAGCGCTGTGAGAACTCGAAAGGAAAGGTTGGATGAACCAAGTGCATTGGTTCATCATGACGATGAGACTCAAGAAGATTCTATGACTCTAGGAAAAGAATTCGTAAAATAGAAAATATTGGGATTTGACATCAAGTGAAAATAAATGATAAGAGAAAGCAAAGAAAAGAAGGTACAAAATACGCCTGTACATGCTTTAATCAGACCCGCCTGCTACTCGACAAACATCAGAACGAATAAATGAATAGAAAGCAAGAAGATCGTAAGTAAAGAGAAAAAAGCAGCAAACACGTAGAACAAAGCTGCTAGGAGTACATAAAATAAATGAAAATTGTAAAATAAACGAGCAGAACTTTAAGCGCCGTTTACGACATTTCCGCGTGTTTTTTTTGTTTTGTTTAGAAAAAAAAGACTAATCCGCCGTCCCATCCAGGTTAACTTTATCGTTTGGAAATACATGTCAAGAATGAGAGAATGAAATATAACAACCAAAAGCTACTGAAAAGAAAATTCCTCCATAAGGGAAACTTTTCCTGATCCTACATGGAATCGATCTTTCGGGGAAGTATTTGCTGGTTTTTGTTTTCTGCCGTCATATATTCGTTGGGTTCGCGTATAACGTACATTCGTAGAAGATGAAAAAGATACAAAACAAGTAGTGGGGTTGACCTCGGATTTCCATTCATTTCTTAGAAGAGTATGGTCTGATTTCTGCATGGGGAGATACGTGGGGGAGAGAGAAATATTCGCGGGGCAAATAGGTCCCTGCCTGGTCGAAAACGTCGCAGATAGCCGGCGGGGAGAACGGAAGCGGGTCGCATCAACTTCTTAGTCGCACCCCCACCATTGGTGCAAATGCGGCTCCAATGCTCTTTGTCGCGGCTACCGAGGCCAGCCAGGGCGAAGGCTGCACGCAGACATGTATCGGGATAATAGATAAGGGTAAGAATCCATAAAGAATGGAGTTATCGGAGTTCGGGGTTATCGTCAGGGCGTCAAGCAATTTCGATTTCTCGCGGTATTTGCAGATGTCCTGGTGATTTACATGTGCTACAAAGTTTGTCAGACCCGAATGTTAGACACGTGGAAAAAAAAAAAAAAACGTTAAGTGAAGTCCAAACTATTGCCACTCACTTGTTGTTGCATTGGAGGCGGCGGCATTCCTTGGTAGGCATACATCTGGTCCATACCATATGGCATGTGGCCTTCTTGGGGATATGTGTTCCCTTGGGGATTCTGCTGGTAATGAGCGTAATTTGGATCCTGAGGATCGAGGGGAGGCATAGCATATTGCTGCGGTGGCATGCCCGGTGGATGGCCTGGAGGGTGTGGCGCTTGAGATCCTGCTTGTGGGGGTATCATGTTCTGATGGTTCGCAGGAACGGCTCCTTGGGGAACCTGCGGAGGTTGAGCCGGATGGTGGCTGCTAGCGGAGGCAGCGCTACTAGGGCCTCCGGTACCAGCACCTCCAGTTCTCTTTGCGTGGGCATTCGCTTCCTCCCTTGGAACGATGTCTATTAAGAAGTCGTACATGTCGCTTTTGGCTAGAGCATTGGCGATGTCAGACCTTTGCAGGGTCCGTCTTTTGTTCTCCTCTGCATGTATCCAAGCTCGCATGGTTACTTCGGTGATAAACATGTCGCAACCTTTCGCGAACAGGATTGGCGCCTCGGCAGAAATCATTTTGACTTCTGGGTCCGCCTTCATGACCTTTTTTATTCTAGCCAAGGGTAGCTGGTGGGATTTGTAGTCATGATCCTCGGTTTCTAGCGACATTATCGAATGTTCCCAGTATGTTGAAAGAATGTCTTTGTAACTGCCGTGCAAGCCTTGGGAGACATTCATGAATGGGCCGCCGTAGATGGCGGCTGTTGGTTGTACACCGGCACTAACGATTGCTGCAGACGCACCATAGTGACCGCCATGGTTCAGGTCGTAAGGTACCTGTGGCTGCTGGTTCTGTGGGGGTTGCTGTTGCTGTTGCTGCTGATGGGGGTGATGTTGGTTCATGTGCTGCATGTTTTGTGGATGATGCTGAGAATACGAGGGATCCATCGTCGGTCAAACGGCTGTCGAAGTGAGATGACTTCGAGTCTGCAGGCGAAGGTTCCGTAGACGATCGTTGGCTTGTTTTGAGGTAGAAACCAAACAACCAAACAAAAATTGTCGCGTTTGCGCCAGAGTCGAAATCGCGAAAGGTGAACGGAAGACGATTACTGGATGGAATTTTCAATTGGCGAGCCAATAAATTCAGCAGACCAGCTCGCTTATAAAGAAAGGGATCCCTTTGCTGGGAAACTTTTCGAGGGCTTCAAGGCGCAAGTGCTAGTTTTTCTTCCACCCTGTGTCTGTTTTTTGCTTTTGCTTGTCGAAAGAGGCGTTTAGGAGAAAGGGTAAGGAAAAATCTGCAGGAGAAAAAGCGTGGGGCCAGGCAGGAATACTTATTTTTGTCCTGTTCTCCCTCTTACGTGGGTAACCAGGGTAGTCAAATGCACAGAAGAAAAGAAAATAATAATATAAGAAAAGCAGAGCGAAAAAAAAAAAAAAAAAACTTGGAGTGTGCAGCAAAGTCTGATAGGGGACCCGACCAAGCTGGAGGCAACAGGCCAGCAATCTGTCTGCACGGGGAGGCCGGGTTAGGATGTTCTTCCCCGACGAGCGCTATTCGACTGTTAGCATGCTATCCACATGTAGGTGAGCCAGTGTGAAAGTAGGAGTACAGCTCATGACATACCTCAAAAGTGGGCGGATGCGTCTAGTGGCAGAGGGAGCGGTCGACTACGGGTGGAACGATCCGTAGTCTCTCGTACTGATACCTTGGTGGCCGGGCAGCGTCCTAAGCTAGCTGTCGCCTTGGCCAAGACCTTTACCGGGTCGAGAATTGGGCGGCGGATATTGGCTCGGGCCAAGTTCCTGGAAAAGATGGCAGGATTTAACTTCTTCTCAGCCTTAGATGGAATATTCTAACGGTATAAGAGAGAGTAAAGTCAAAAAAAAAAACAATAGTGGTGCCTAGATTCTGGTGATGCTCTCGTCAAAACCAATCACTCGTAAGCCAGGAATTTCGAGTTTCGGAGAGGCCCCAGTTGCTCTGCTCAGATGCAGGCGATTATGCGGATTCCAAAGTTGCCAGAAAAGAGAACGGCACGTGTTCAAGGCAAATGCAAATGTACCTGCTTCTGCCTCGTTTCGAATAAGTCTCTGGAGTCCCAAGCAAGTGCAAGGGAAGGTGGTATGGTAGGGCTTGATACTAGCTAGGATCGCTGTGCTCCGAGCTCTTCCAGCGGCAGAAAAATGCATGCAGATGTGTGAACACCGCTTAGCTAGCCTGAGAGAGAACACAAAGGGTATCACACCTTGAAGCTTTGTAAGGTGGTGTACCCTGGTAGCTGTTGCGAAATTATCGTTCGGGTCGGATAAATGAGGGTGTATGGAAATGCAAATGGGCGATGGTTTGGGAGCTGGATGAGAAGAACGATGCGAGATGGAGCTGCGGTGCGACGATGGGGGTACCCAGCCGTGCAGCACCACCAAGCAGCAGACGGTACTGAAAGATCTGACGCGGAAGGAAAAAGCAACTGGCAGCTGGTGGATAGCAAAGCTAAAGCACGCGTGCACAGGAGGGCCGCTTCAAAGGCTATAAAAACCAAATTCAAAGGGCAGCGGTACTGCTGGATACTGGGAAACCACCGAGTCTTAAATCGCAGAGGAAATATGGTGACAGAGAGAAAAAAGATAGCGTCGACAGGAAACTTGAACGGCAGGTCAGGCTGGTCACAGATGAACTCAGGTGGATCCTGGTCCGATGGAAATATAATAATATGCAGATGTGATCGAATCGATGTCCGCAGCTGCGCTGCGTGATTGGCGAACAAGACGACGATAAAATGAACAGATGGAGAAACGAGCACTTGATTTGCCGGCTCCAAAAGCTTATCTCTAGTAGACGCTCGGAACGATGCTCGACGATAATAAAATTATTCTGGGCACGGTTTTAGACTACTCAGCCGGCTGTTGTAGCGCTCCTTCTTATAACACTGAATAGCCTATGTCGCTGGTGATGGGGGGTACGGATGGAAAGGCGTAAACGTAACGTAACTGACCTCGCTATCTGACAGGGGGCGAAGCTAAGGCGGTCACGCAGATACTCAAGTTTCCAAGTATGCAAATGTTTAAGGTGTTTCTTCTGGCGCCAGTACAGTGGTTCGAATTCCGAGATATTGGAGCCCGAGGGGGTCTATAGTATAGGCTGGTATAACAAGGCAACCGGGTGAGCTGAAACGTAACGGATTGTTATAATATTAATATATCGATATCACCAATACGCTAAAGCGCGTGGAGCTAACAATATATAGCAGGCAGCTGTCGACGGGCCGCAGAGAGATAGATAGCAACCAATGTGGGACTGGTCAACCGCTCAGACGAATGCGTGGATCTGATATTTTAATTGGTAACTGGTCACGTAAAGTAACTTCTTTCTTTCGAGGCTTCTGTTTGCTAGTATATTGTTTTTTTTTGGGTTTTGTTTTTTTTTTGGGTTTTGTCCTTTTTTGTTTTTTGGCCGGGTACAGATAGTAGTAGTGTGATAAAGGTTGATAATAACAAGAATAATAATAACACGAGCAGTAGTATACTATGAGCGACAAAGGAAAACACTATTGACGAAGTTATAGTATACAGCTGATGGAGTATTATTACTATCTTATTTATCAGTACGAAAGGCTGCCGCAGCGCCGCTAGCACTGTGGAGTCACGGGTTTCTGGGTGTTATATTGTGGATGGCTGGGGAGCACCCGAGACCAGGCTGGGCCACAGACGCAAGGAAACTGTCGAATGGGATGCGCAAAGTGCCTTCACTGCGATATTATTCGTGGAAGCAGGTCGCCTTGGCCGGGTAATCAATTCTGAAACAAAAGAGAGTGGGAGAGAGTGGGATGCAGAGAGGGAAAGAGAGCTTAGAATTGTAAACCGGGAGGGGATGCGATTCGATACGCTGCTGCTGCTCGCTTCTAGTGGAAATAAGCTGATCGTAATAAGTTGAGAGCAGTGCAAAGAAAAATAAAAAAAAAATAAAAAAAATAAAAACAGCTACTAGTTTAAGCAACTGACCGTCAACGGAGTTTATGATGTAAGGCAATCGAAATGAAACAGATATATATGATAATCCAGTAAGCCGGAGCTAACTACTAAGCACGTTAGTTAAGTATCTAGGAAATGTATTCCAAAGCAAGTTAACGGTTCCGCCGGCCGGTTTAAATGCAATTGATCAATCAATCGGAGAGTTCCTGACGTACGTGACGTGACAAAACACTCGCCTGTCCGTATTGTGTGATATGACTGGGGCGCACTGCAATGGGAACGCCTTGGTACACCCCCAGCAAACCCCAGCGAAAAGACACGGCAGAGGAACCTTCGAGCAGCTCCTGCGCCTTTCAATTCAGGCTCCACAAAGTCAATCTCGGCTCACCGAAAGAACATATCGGGTCTGACCAATCCCCTCCGATAAGATCGATGTGTGGATATAACGGTTACTTGGCCAGCTCCATGCTGAGGTTACGCAACGTTAACGGTACGAACCTGCTCACGTTCACCACCATATACATTCATGTGCCCTGGCACGATTGTGAACTGTTCCGCTGCATGGTCGCCTCAATAAGCCTTTGACTTCCCGTGCCAGCTAAACTCGATGTACAAACGGCACGGGTAGATTCGAAATCTGCGGGATTACTGCGTGAATCAGCCGTCGACATCGTCCCCTCTTGCATTCCATTGCTGAAAAGATGTTACCGGACCGCGGACCAGCTGGATGAGTTGTTAACTTTCTCGCCTCTTGGAGAGGTCTGTATGCGCCATATGCTCACTGACGATTCAATTGATACAGACATGCGCATTGAAATTGAAGAATACACGCAATTGTCCACCGGACTTCCCGGATCCCAGCCCCGGTGCCCCCAAAACGTGAATTTATGAGCAGCCCTTCACACATGTAAGACCTTCATTTACTTCCGCCTCAGGTTCGGGAATTGACCATAATCTCAAAAAAGGAAGCCAATCAAATAGTAATCCGTGGATCCAGCGTACGCTGTTCAATTGAGCCTAGCTAGTAACATTAGCTCATAAGACCGGACGGCCCGACCAGTCAGTTTTTCAGGTGAATTAGGTCCAAGTCACATTCGATATAGCTAGCGTGGAGTTGCAACTGAGACTTCAGGTGCAAAGCGAAGGCACAGCTAACATCAAAACAGCTGTTAGGAGCCTCGCTTCAAGACCTGGTTGCCTCAACCGACATGTCTCGGGTACTGTCCAAATGCCTGGCTCAGAGACCATATGGTTCCCAGATTGGGAATGGCCAGGCCAGCGCTAAACTCCCTACCTGCATGCACGGCCCAGCTGCCCAGTCGTCCTTGCATAAGACCTGCAGAGATATGCAGATGAAGTATGCGTTGTTAACAACCACGACATCAAGATCCACATCCACACCACCAAGTTCATGCACTGCAAACCGGCATCGGCCATGCACACCGACGGTGCATGCTGTCTGTACGTATCTGCTGTGTAAGCATCCTTTACGACGATAACTAAAGACTCATCGATATTATGCGTTAAGCGCTGCTTTTCGGCCTTTCTGATTTCATTTTAAATCGCTGTCATATGCTATTAATTAGAAGCTTCTGGTGTTCAAGTTGCAATTTAAACGGGAACGCGGGATGTTTTTGAATTCACGAGACCTGTTCGTTGTTAATGTTGCGCCGTCGTCACGTATATTGCATACATGATGTCAACGTCAATACAACCCCGGGGGTGATAGTCCAGGGCCTTTATTCATGCAAGCCATTTTGTTCGCTTGCTCCGAGGTTCCAGTCTGCTGGTACTGCAAACAAAAAAAACCACTAATGAGAAAAATTTCTTCACGTCTAGCTTTGTGAGGCTAGCACTAACGTTAGGAAAAAGAAACAACCGACGAACTAAAATTCACCTGTCAAGCTATTTGCAAGCCCCTTCGCTGGCCAGATTTATATCGAGCTGAAGATGATTCTGTTAAAAACTCAAATTCTATTTTTCGACTCTCAAGACTAGTCGCGACACTAGCGAGAGGCTACTTAGACGAAGACAATAATGCGTGATGCATGCATTACGCTCCAACTGCACTGCTGGCAGGATGCAAAATAGAAAAAAAGAAACGAGAAGGAAAAGGAAGCCAAAGGCCTAAGATCGAGGTGCCATGGTCTCTGCCTGCCTTGCATGCATGCAGGTTGCAGTCTACTGCACTTCGATTTTCTGAGCCGTCGACCCCATGTCCAAGGCCATTTGCCAAATCATATCGCATTCCGTGATCTTGGGAGATTTGGCTGCTTCTAGAAGAGATTCCGGCATGCGAGCTACTTCCTCTACTGCCCCCCCGATGCTGACAGCCATTTCCCCGGCCAGCACCAGGATTCGCCAGCTTAATCATTGATGACCAGCTCTTTAGACTAGACTACTATGATATCAGACATACGTTACTTCAAAAATTAGGCTGATCATGGCCTGAGCGGATCCTCAATCACATCCGAATGGTCATATGATTGTGATGCTAAGAGAGAGCTCTGGCGAGAGCAGATGTCGCCGTCTACCGGGTGCCTTGCTTTCTGCCCCATCTTCCCCGCAGATGAGTAGACCCCCAAACTGTATTATCATATGGAAGTCAATAGCTCGAAACCCGCGCGTAACGGCCGTCGTGTCAGGGCGCCTGGCTGTGTTGTTGATGATTTCACATGGTCGTTTGGTCTTGGCACGTCCAAGTGACACCGGCCGGGCTTGGCAGATCAAACGGAGAAGGCATCTCGTCCTCCACAAAAAAAAAAAATTCTTTCAACCAACAACCCCCAAATATCGGTCTGGACAGCCGCGCAAACAGCAATCAGTCCATGCTTCTCACCCGCTTCATCCCCACCCTCATACCATCCTGTCACAGCCTGATGTCAGCGAGATGACCGACGTAATTGCAGTCCGGGCGCCTCGCCAGGATCTGCCACCCTCGCTAGCCCTCGAGGATGAGGAAATCGATACTCTACTAGCTGAGGCAGAGACACGCATGCGAGAATCCGCTGCCTCCAACCTGTCTGCTGTTTCAAAATCCGAGGACACATCGAAGCACATGTTGGTGTTTTCTCCCGAATTGTTTATTTCCGGGCAATCAGAATATTGGATACTTTCCAAACCACCAGGTTGAGCTGACATAGTTTTCATTATTTTTCTCTCTTCGAATCTGTCTAGGGCCCAAAAGCTCGAAACTAGCAAGGCGATAAAATCATATATACACAAAGGTGCAGGCGGCACCGCCTCGATCACAGATGTCGGCCGGAAAGCAAGATTAGCAAGTAGACAGCAAGGCAAACCGACAGAGCTGTCGTTCATGCGTGTCGAGGACCCCGTCAAAGCCGCGAAGGAGAGCAAGGATGTACGTACCAAAGAAGCAAACATCCCACTCCGATGTTTAGGCAATCACAGCATCGTTGCTCGCCGCCACCCGACCATGTCATGCCAATGTCCTCCTGATGAGAAATTCCCATTATTACATTTCCGAGCAAACACGGCCGCCGTCTTGGAGGCACGCTTGCACAGAATGAGGGTCCATACATTTGTTCATAGTTACACTGATTCTTCACGCATTGGCACACCACGTTCCCCACCACTCCCGCTACTTCCGCTTTTCCTTCCCCACCTACCCTCTCGTTTTGTTTTCCCGAAACGAAACGAAACAGAAAGGATCACAAAGCAGCTGACTCTATCTACCTGTGCTCGGTGGACTGTGTAATCCAGAAAAAGGACAAGACGTCCGGTCCCTCGTGGTATCACATGCCCGCTACCCAACTCACTCCGGAGGTGAAGCGTGACCTCCAAATGATCAAGCTCAGAAACGTTCTCGATCCACATAAACATTTCAAGGGCGATGATTGGAAAGGCAAGCTACCAAAGTACTTCCAAATGGGCACCCTGGTCGAAGGCCCCACTGAGTACTATAGCGCGCGCCTCAATAACAAGGACCGCCAGAAGAATATGGTCGACGAGGTTCTAGCAAGCTCCGATAGCAAGAACCGCTTCAAGAAGAAGTACGAAGAGATACAAGCGAAGAAGCGGAGCGGGAGGAAGGAGTTCTATAAGAAACTTAAGGAGAAGAGGAGGAAAGGCAAATTTTAGCGGAAAGGGTGGTACCCAAAAGCATGAGGAGAGCCGTTGGATATACTACAGAGCTACGTTATCTATACTGGGATAGTGCTTCGCATTAAAATCTTTTATTTCATTTTGAATTTTTTTCGTTTCAGCCTCTGTTAACGCCGATGATACCCCATATAAATCGAATGTCGTTTGTTGTACAATATCATGATTTCAAGGGAGATGAATTAATATCTAGCAGACTGATGAGAGGCTGCGAACAATTCCCATGATAACGCCTTGTGTAACAATGGAAGCCTGTAAAGTTAGACCCCTATCAAAATCACACAAAGAAATAGAAGTAATGTGTTTGATCTGCTGAAAAAGCAGCCAATGCAAAATAATCAATCATCACAAGGCGTAGGGGTGGGCGCAAATAAAGAAATTGCAACTACATCTTCTCTTTACCAGAAGCTGCAGTGGCATCGTGCTTTTCCTTCCCATCAACTTTACCATCTTCCGTTCCTTTCTCATCCTGTCCGCCACTATCATCATCCTTTCCTGCGTCTTCGTCGCTGCTGCTGTCGTCTTCGAGGTCAGCATTCTCTAATCCCTCGACAATCTCCCTCCAGCGTGTTGAAAACTCTGCAATACTCTGTGGCCCACCAACCCCGGCGTCGACGACTTCCTTGGGCAATTTGTGGGCGGAGTACTGAGAGGAGCCAAAATTGTATGTCTCCGGATCGTCTTTCCCGATCAAACGGAATTCTGGTCGGAATCCTGGGACATTTGGATCCATGTTAAGGATCTCGGTCCAGGCGAAGGTGAGAGGGTCGGTGCGGACAGCGTATGGGTTGATATCCACCAACCAGACTCTAGCTTCGGTGATGAGGGTCTTTGGGATATAAACATCGAATACAACTAGCCAATTGTTGCATGTAAGCAAGATTCATCCATCATCAAAATAAAACAAAGAAAAATAAAACTTACAGTTCGGGTCAGCGAACGTTTTCATCAGATGCTTCTCGAAGAATTCCTTAATCAATGCCATAAACTCGTCCTTGCCTTCCTCCAAGAAAGGATAGTGATTCATATCACGCTGGGTAACGCAAACAAGCTTGCGGTCCTTGACAAAGCAGCGGAACTCGACGCTTGGAATGATGTCGACCCATTTGCGCAGGACAAGGCCATAAGCAATGTCAGCGGTCTGTAAGACTTTGCCGTGCTCGTCAGGCGTGTCTCTCGTGTCGTCAAATGCGTGCTCCAAGTCGTGAGTCACGAAGTTAGATGACTTGAGGAGGAGATACACATCCGAAGCGCTTCCACATTTGAGAGTGTTCCCGAGGATGAAGCTAGCATCCTTAGGAGCAGACCAATTGAGCTTCGGGTAGACGCCGCCGCCGAGTTCGATGATGGCAGCTTTGACTGCTTCGTGGACGTCTGCGAAGCGGTACGAGGGGTCTTCGTACTCATCGTCGTCGTCGTCATTAGCGGTTGAGAAAACGCCGGAGTCGTTGTCATGGTTTTGTGGGTTGCTATCGCCAACGTTTAGGATCGATCATGCATCGGATTTTTACAAGGAAGGGCAGATTTTCGACATACAGATTTTCATCAGGAAGGACAATTCCGTCCTCGCGCAAGTATTCGAGGAAACCAGGGGTGAGCACGATAACGCGGGCCTTACCCGTAATCTTGCGATACTGGCCGTGCCAGGCCGGGTAGCCACAGTTGATGATATGCTGGCGAGAAGGCTTTGGGAAGTCCTTCATAGTCTTTTTGGCGGACGCCATTGTCGCGGGGTGTTGAGGGTTGGTGGGGTGGACCCTTGTCGGATGCTGGTCGCAACACCAAGAAAAGTGTTTGGATGGTCGGATTCGAACGGAAGCAATGGGCAAAGATGAGAGAGGTGAAGGTGGTGAAGAAGTTGTATCGAGGAAGAATCGAGGGAGAGCTTCTGATGCTTGGAGGATTGGTTTTATGGCACAGGGACGTGGAGAGCCAAAGATGGCCTATGAATCTTTAAAGTTTGAATGCGTGAGAGCGGCCATCCTGACTCATGTTCGAACAACAGCGGCAAAACCACCATTAAAGAGGACCAAGACATCCAGCATGATTTGATATTATCAAATGAAATCGCTATACTAACCAAAACTAAGATGCGTGTGTATTTTCAAAGAGCGATGGTGACTGAGGCGCATGCTATAGCGGAAATAAAAAGAAAATGTATCATTCGCCTGCGCCAACTTTCTTAGGCGCCCGGTCCCCCATACTCAGTTTCTCCCTCAGTTCGGTCCTCCAGGCCAGGAATCGGTCAGTGAGCACGCCTGCGTACCCTGATTCCTGAACTTGGAAGACTTCGATCTCCCCGCTGCGCTGCCTGTACCGTACCCTCCAAACCCCAGTCTGTCCTGTGAGAACACTCTTCAACCACTCCAGGAATGTAGCAGTGAAGTTGATAACCACATTACCATCCCACGGCGGTGGCCCAAGGCCCTGCGTAAAGTGTTCTTTTTTAATCTTTGAAGGTATGCTCTGGGTGTCCCTGATATCAATGCTTGTAAGAACACCGCCATCAGTGCGGAATCCGATTATGATCTTGGGGACCCCCAGAAGGAAGGATTGTGCCCAGAATCGCTGCAGTTTCTTGTCGAAGTTAAGTTGCTGGTTATGCGACATTATGATTCGACTTGTCTTAAGTTCGACGTAATTGATCGGATTAGCGGGATTCATAGGTCTGCAGTCCCATACTAGATTTATATTTGTGAGCGACTAGTATAGGTAGCAGAGAGATAGAAGGGACGACCATACTCGAGTCAACCTCTCCTGCAATGATCAGATTGCAATTACCAAATCCTGTCTTTACAATGCCTTATTTTTTTGTTAAATACTCCTCCTTGGACGAGAGAGAGAAGGGGGTTACATACTGCAGTATTGAACTTTGTTATTAACAACTTCCTTGCTTCGGTCTTCGATTTCCGCTCTCGAAGCTTCAGCCCATGGTCGAGAAAGTGTCGACAGCGTCTCGAACTTGTAACCTTTTGTTCTCAAAAATAAGCGGACAGCATTCTAGGGCCTAAGGAATGGATCCACTACCTACCCCAATAGCTCATTTTTGCACCTCTCTCGTCCTGGAAGCCTCTTGTAGACTGCTTGTACGCATTGTTTTCCTCAATGTATCTAAGAAACAATATTAAAAGCAGTAGGCGCACAGGATCCACATGCAATTCTCTTACATTGTACCCTAGAAGATATATTTTCAGCAATTCTCGTTTCTCTTGGCCTCCTACAAGAGCTAGCAGACTAACATCATAACATGCAGCATTCATCTCAAAACTGCAAACGATCTTTTAGCTATCGCTATCCTGTTGTACTGTGTGTACTGGTGTATGTGATATTGGGTGGCATACCCGTCTTCCATATATGGTACTGTCATCAGCTAGTTTTATTAGCAATTTCAACTCTGCTATAACTATCTGAGAGTGTACTGAAGAAAAAAAAAAGGATTGGATTTCTGTCCATATAACGTACTTTTGTTACCATACCTCGCCAAGTAACAAAGTGAACATCCTCGGTAACGCACTTTCCTTCCTTCGCTTCCAGTTCGATAAGCGACTCTAGCAAGCTGTCAAGGTGTTCATCGACTGAATCATCATGCTTGATAAAGCTACTATAGCCCTCGTTCAAATCGCTGTTTAAATCAGGAGTATAGTAATATCGTAGGGAGGAATCATCGTGCTTGAGCGCATGATCCTCGTCGTATGAAAAGTAGGTAATTTCCTGAACCATTCGTTGGTTAGCTTAGCTTAGTATAGGGAATCGCGAATCTGCATCCTGCAATCGTAGTCAACAACGGGATACACGTACTCTGGGGCGCTTGATCATGGCGCTCTTGCCCGCAAACCTCGTCGGGTAGTTTGCTATGCTGAAGGACTGCATCTTCGCAGACTGGCGATTGGATTTGTCGGTAACAACCGCTGCGAGCGCCGGATATAACACAAGTCCTCCTTTTGCGGATGCGTAGAAGGGATGGCAATTGTTATGATGCGACAACGCGTTTCCGAGCGCAAGTCACAACATCAGGCTAACTGCCTAGGTACTCCAAACCAGCCATTCTCGCCTTCTTCATTTCTCAGTCAAACTTCCGTCATCCTCCCTCAAGATCAATACAATCACCGCAATGGAACCCCGTCGCTACCGTGGTGGCCACTCTCGCTCGAATTCCGCGCAGCTCTTCCGCGCCGACCAAGACTACTCTGCCGGCGAACGTCCTCCAAGCCATTTGGTTACACCAACAGCCCAGATCGGTCTTGGTGGACCCAGTCGTGGTAGACACCCGCACGCTGCGACACACGTGCACGACCATCACGGCCACCATCACCACAAACAATCGCGCGAAGGTCCTACGCCGTTCGACGATGACGGGGATCCCAGTGGTGTCGACAATGAGATGATCCAACGCGATGCCAATGGCGGGTACGGGGATAACTTTGAGATACCGCACCGTATGCTGCGGATCATCATGCCTGAGCTGTTCGAGCATCTGAATGGTGTGTATTGAGACACTCGGTCTCGAAGCGTTTGATTGGAATTGATCTGACGATACAACTTGCGTGATATAGAATCATACAATGAACCGCATCTCATGGAATCTGTCAACTTCTCCTCACGATACACAACCCAAGATGGCGACCGGCCCCGCCAACGACTCGACCTCGAGACCGTTAAAGCTCTTAACAAACAGCGGGTTGCCTCCCTCGCCGACGATGCCTGGATGTATGAGGCCGAGGAAGACCCGGACCCTAGCCGTCATAAAAGGCAGCTGTACCAATCAAGATGAAGCGGGTCCTTGTACCTTCAGCTCTGCTCAAAAAGTTGGTTCTTTTGTTAAAGAGTGTTGTATGTAGCATTACTTTCCCCGTGGAGTGCCATTTCCATACATCCCTACAGAACATAGCGCGGAGTTCCGGAGTTCATTAGCGGGTTTATTCTTCTTCCTTATGTCCACTGTCACGAGATCACATAACTTCTTCTTCCGCTCACAGCTCTTGTTCCGAATCTCAAGGCTCATTGCCGCAGACTCTCCTATCATAATACCCATCTACTGTCTTTCTATACCACTCTTTGTGAATATCTCAACCTATATGCAAACTACATTGGGCTACGTCTAAAGTTAGGGGGTTGTATTGCATCAAAATTATTAATCACGCTATCATAGACATCAAATTCAGTCAAGGTCAACAGTCGGAGGTGCAGCTGGCTTCGCTGCCCCAACCTGTGGACGTTTCCCCCCTCCTGCTGCGGCGGCCGGCGGCCCTCCAAACAACGAACCCATCATATCCGCCATGAAATTTCTCTGCCGAGGTACTTGTATGTCAAAGTACATTTCTGCAATCTGCTCCAATGCCTAAAATATAGCATCAAATCGTCTTGTCAGCCAACGCCCACACAATTCCTCACTCTAACCAGCAAGATCACACAAGAGAAACCGGCAGAACTCACCTCATCCCATCTGCCAACCTCTTGAAGCAGTATGTTGTAATGACTCCTTAAACTGCGATACGTATCCGCAGCACCCCTCCCCCTCGTCACTGCCAGGCACAGTAGCCTCAAGAAATTCATCAAGGGCAAGACTGGGAAAATCCTCGCATCCAGCACACTCGTCTCCACGCTTTGCACTAACAGCTTCCCGCCCTTATTGTCCTCCAGCAGCCTGCTCGTGAACAAATCCAACGCTGTCCCGGCCTCCCGCACGTTACCGATAAGCAAATAACACAGTACAGCACGGGAGATGTACAGCGCCGCTGTGGACGGCTCATCCTGCGTGTACCACGTGTACAAAAGGTTCGTGAGCACTACACAACTGTCTTTTGTTCCGAGTAGGAGGTGTTTTTCGGCGTCGTAGGGCTCGTGAGATTTAGCGTAGAGGCTACCAGCGAAGTGGTGAAGCTCCGGATCGCCAGCTTCGTAATCAGAACATTTAGGGTTGGAGCTCCAGAGGATGGCGGCGTTGATAATTTTTTTGCGGGTGGGTTCTTCGGCGGGGAGCAAGTTAAGTAGGGTGTAGATACGAGCTTTGGCGGCGGCGTCGCAGGTGATGGTATATGTTGTGTAGACTTCGAGTAGGCTGAGTGTTAAGTCACCGCCAGAGGCGAACTGTGAGGCTTGGAGGAGGGACTGTGCGCCAGAGAAGAGAATTTCTATGGCGGACTGTGGACTGGATTGCTTGATGTACCGGGCGGAGACGACGCGCAGCTGTTGGTGGGCTTCATAGTATTGACCCTCTTCGATCCTGTACGCAACCAGTCAGTAATCTAGATCATTGCTTCTGAATGATTGGGATATGCCATACCTTTGCTTCAGCCGGGCTATGGTCTTTTCTATCCGTGCCGCCATGGTGGAGATTTCCGGCGGGGAAGGGCTTGTAGATGGCTAAAAGTGGGATGAGTTGGATGTGGTGGCATTTGCATCATCAAAGCTCTGATAAGCTAGCTGGGCTGCATGGACTCTATGCCAAGCATCCTCCCGCCTGCAGGCTAACAGCTTTAATAACTCAAAAATCGTAAGCATTTCGATTTGGTGTCAGACGCTTTAGTCCAGCCTTGTAACCACTAATTTGTGTATTCGAAATAGCTTCGTCAGGTACCTAGTAATACTAACTAGGTGAAATTCACCTGTGGGCATACCTTGGCCGATGTGAAACAGCGCACAGACGTGAACAATTCTATATTCCATTTTCTGTGAAAATGATTATAGATTCTATGGTTCGCAAAACCGATTATTTTGTCCGTTCGGTAAGCCATATCATATAGTCTACTAGTCTATCTAGTCTTGTATTGAGCTCCGCGTCAACGCGAATAGGAGCGTCAAAAACCAAGACTGTAGTCTATCTAAGAACTCGGTCGCTTAAAGAATTTTATAACTCCCAGCAGTAAATTCGAAGTTCATATTGTTGCAGATATACTTTGTATTGTGAACCAAGACTGTAAACGATGGATGATCAAGGATGTGATAAAACGCCTAACTCCATTCCAATGGCTGACAACATTAAAACTACCTAGATAAGTAGTAGCATATACAACATCGGCAAACAGCTAGGCATCTAACGATAGCGACCTGACAAAATCAGAGGGCGCCAATCTCTCGTCTCAGTCGGCCGGCCGCAGTTGTCGGTGGCGCAATCGGCCACATTGCCGTTGCTTCATTAGCGTTCTGCGATCCCCAACTCTGTCAGCATATCTATTCAAGAGACTCTACGATGTAGGTCAAAAGCAATACTCACCTGTATGAACATAGCACTATTGAGCATGCTTGTCCCCCCAAGCACAATCCTTACACCTGGCGTCGAAGCGTTCACTTGAGCGGTTAACCGTGCTTCCTCGTATGTAGCACCACCCACCATGAACACAATTATATCCTGTGGTTTGTCTTTCGTGGTCCCGCCACCCTCCATGAAAGGATAAGACTGCAAGCTTAGCCTACCCTTTATTAGGCTACCAACTGTTTGACCCATCCGCGGTGTATGCTGGGTGTAGATATTTTCCACCCCCTTCAACCCTTTAAGGCTACGGCTGGCAAGAGAGAAAATATCGGATGATTCGAAGATATCCTCTTGTGATTTTAGTGAATGATAGAAGGTGATGAGATTTCGTACGCTCTATGTTGCTATTAGCGCCGGCTCTCCCAAAATTATGAGGTAACAGCTAGGAAATGCATACGTTTATGTCAATTGGACTCACGCCGCCGACTTGGAGGAGGTCCATAAGAACTGGAAGTGCGTTATTCGGATGCTTCTCATATCGGATGCTATATAACGCAACAAGTCGTATCTTGTTTTCCGGTGGTATCCCAGATTGAAGGAGCTTCTGCAGGGTCTTCACGTGAATGTATGTTAGCTATTATCTTGTCGGTAACCCAAGCTACGGACGCAGTTTCTGACCTTCAAATCCGTGTTATGGTTATCCTGACAGGCAAAGCTCTGTTCTAACTCTGACACTTCTAGCAAGCTCTCGCTCTCTACTCGCCGACTCAGTTCCGACACTAAGTTGACATGCTTGCTCACATTCCCTGAGAGCCTTCTAAACTCCGGATATTCCTCCACGAATCTCTTCATATCCGCTATACTCTCGAGATTTTTGTTTGAGTTGGTCTTGGTCTGGTACTGGTCGACGTATTCCTTAATATTGCTACCCAAGTCCCCAAAGTTGACATACATATTTTTCTTGAAGAACGGATCCTGGTCTGCCGAAAGAACTATCTCTTTGTGTTCAGGGCGGGTGTCAGGTACGTCGCCCAAGTCCACTCTGCCGTTTTCTATACCTAACAATTCGTGCACCATGGCCTGGTATGTCCATTGCGACAACAACGGCGTTATTGGGTCGCTTCTCCTGTCCAGGATTAGAAGAATTGGGGGTGTGTCAGTTTTTCGGAAATCGAAGAGCTGCGATTCTTGTGTCATGTGGAACTAAAGGTATAATAAGCTTAGAGTTATCGTTTTCTGGGGTTTCCTCCTCATCTGCTTACTGTCAACTCTGTTGCAAGCTTTTTAGCCATCGAGCTGTTCCTAGCATAACGGATCAACGGTTTCTTTTTTAGGGTCAGCAGTGATGCCAATACACCCTCTGCCGTCCTGATTAATGCGTCGGGGTTCCACTGGTCCGGCGAATGTGACCATATCTTTAGACCGTTGGTTACGCTATCCCTCAATGTGTACAAGTCCGGGTTGATGACTAGGTAGTCGGAAAATACTTCTTGGACGGACTTTACGACTTCGTGGTCATCCGCTTCTGCTAGTCGCTCGAGAGAGCTTTTCTTGACAATGTTGCTGAAATCTTAACCGGATTAGCCCTTGAGCTTGCTGAATAATAACCGGAATAGCTTAAGCCCATACATAACATATATTCTCCATATTTAGGCTCCCTAAGTTCTTCTACCAGAAGTTGTATCGAGTCTGATGACGGTCTGACAAAGCAGAGGCATTTGAGATGTCGCATCTTCTCGCGGTTGGCATTCTCAAGACGACTGTCACGCAATCAGTCATTAAACACCCTAGAGACTATTTGAAGGAGCACAAGGCTACAGACTCTATCAAAAACACCTCATGTTGTAGCAGGGTAGACTGGGACGTGGCTGTCGACATTATCGGCATCTACATTCATGTTAGCGAGAACTAGCTTGATCACACCTAACCGGCAATATTTCACCCACTGTTTCCGAATCGAGTAGCAGAATCTTCATTTTGCCCGAAGAGCTACTGTTCTGCGTAGAAGTCGACCCATCTGTGATTATTCGGTTGACGTATGTCGTTACAGCCGCGATGATGTCCATGGTTGCTGGTCGCGGCGTGTGCTCGCTGCAGGAACGCACGGGGAGGTATTCGGTCTCGGGATAGTTCCGGGCGGCGCTTCTAACGGAGATTAGGGTAGGGATGAATAGGTATTTGCTAGTGCGGTATAAGTTTACAAGGCCGGTGCTGTGTGCGCACGATCTCCGGAGGACGACGTTGATAGCAGTTGCAGTTGCTGTTGACAGTTGCGCATGTGTTCACGTAAGAGGGCAGGGGCAGACACGGATCCAAGCTGTTGCCTCAACCCGGGCGCTTAGCCCCGGGATCATCTCAATTTACTCCCCGGGCCCGGTGGCCACCCCTGTATCCCCCGTGACAAGGGACCTCCTCCCGATTGGCGACTTCCCCAACACGATGTCCGACGGTGGGGCACACTCACATGGGCAAGATCATTCCCCTCCAAAACGGCGGCCTTGCCTCGGATTGGCTAGGTCAGCTCAAGCCTATAACTCCAATCCTGCGCTGCATGACGGTCGAATAGTGTCATTTTCCCGGCTCAGCGACGCTATTAATCAAGTCAACTGTGCTATTACACACTGTTGAACCGGTGCCCAACATTTCAGCCCTACACTTTCAAATCCGAACTGGGAGCCTCATCGGACATCTCGCTCTCTTCCCTGCGAATGCAAAATCCTCGCATCTTGCTCTAGGGTAAGTAATTTCGCGTTTCGCAGCGAAGCAATCTAGAATCTAACGAGCTTTCCTTGCAGCTACCGCCATGCTAACACGCAGCTGAGGTCGGGAATTAACGTCGCTCCCCGCCAAACCTTACCCTACATACTTTTCTCCGACACAGGATTCGGAGGGACTTCGGTCCTCCTAAATATCTTCCAACATGATTCAAGCCCTTCATGAGCGTACGGCCCTACGAATCTGCGTCTACTATCTCAGCAATATACCAAAACACAAAACTGATCTAGGGGAATCATACAGAGTTTGTGGCACTGGGCGAGCTCCTGGGCGGTGGCATAGCACCCGATTACCGTAAGATAAACAACTATCTTTCAAAAATATATCTTGTAGGCTGACTGATGAAATTTCTGCTCTAGTAAAACTACTCTTTGTGGTTCTATTATCATACCCGCTAGCTGGTATTCTCAAACGACTACCCGATGTGCACCCAGTTACTAAGAATTTATTCCTCATCGGGTACCACGCTCTCTCTATCACCACCATGATATCGACATCTTATCAAAGCGCCTCGCTAATTAATCGGTAATGAGCTAGAACATCGTTGTTTTATCTCCTCGGAGTATACGATCTATGGGGTGGTGTTAGAACAGTGGCAATCAGTTCTGTTGGGGCGTATTTGATTGCTGCCCTGATAAAAGGGCCACTCATGCCATGGATCGGTTTCTTTTTCCTAATGGGACATATGTCGATATCCCATATAATACGACAGAACAGAGGAGATGACTCGGTTGTCGATATCACTGGTACGGGCTCTCCTGACAGTCTCCAGGCTTTGGGTGCTAATGGGTGATATGGAATAGGCGTGCAGATGGTCCTTGTCATGAAGGCATGTTCCATGTTGAGAGACAGTGGTTATGTATGATCTAACAATGATACGATACAGCTGACAGCATTCTGCTGGAACGTTTGGGATGGCAAATTCCCGGATTCTGTAAGCTTGACCGCCCAATGCCTGTTATTACGTTGTCTGCTAACAAAGAAATACTAGGAACTCACGCCGCTGCAACAAGATCGCGCAATTCGAGAGATGCCTAGCTTGCTAGATTATGCTGGATATGTGGTATGATTCCATGTGTTAATAGAAGTCTAAGTTAGGCGTTACTGAACCGACCCACATAGCTCTTCTTCCCATCTATAATGGTCGGTCCAGCCTTCGACTTCAGTGAGTACAAGAAATGGCTAGACACTACAATGTTCGACGTAGAAATATATGACAAAAAGGGGGCTGTTCGGAAAAAGAGGCGGATACCCAGAAGCGGCCGGATGGCTACCCGAAATGCACTTATCGGATTAATATGGATTGGGCTTTACGTCAAAGCATCTGCCATGTTTACCGTCGAGTTTGCGCTCGGCGACGGGTTCATGGAATATGGTATTCTCAGAAGGTATGAGAGCACGGACTCACCCTAGTGAAAAGTAGTAGCTAACAGATCCGACAGAATAGTGTATCTCTATTTCTTGATGCTGAGCGCGCGGTTCAAGTATTACGGTATCTGGACGTTGACCGAGGGGTCCTGTATTCTAGCAGGTCTTGGCTACAATGGCCTGGATGAAAACAAGCGCATAAAGTGGGATAGAGTCCGAAATGTTGACGCGTGGGAACTTGAGACGGCTCCTAACAGTCGGGCTCTTCTCGAAGCCTGGAATAAAAATACAAACAAGTGGTTAAAAAACTATATTTATCTACGAGTCACCCCTAAGGGCAAAAAGCCTGGGTTCAGAAGCTCAATGGCTACCTTCGTCACAAGTGCCTTGTGGCATGGATTCTACCCTGGAGTAAGTGACCTTACATTCTGAAGTTTCAGTAGACATGTACGCTAACAGTTTCTATAGTATTATCGTACGTGCCTTACGTATCATACCATATTGTACTCTGCTAACCAAAATGAAATAAAAAACCAGTTAGCTTTGTTACCGCCTCATTTGTGCAGACTGTTGCGAAGTGTAAGCCTAATATCTCTGATCAATAAAGAAATAATCGCTAATTCAGCAAACTTTAGTCTCTAGGAGATTTGTCAGGCCATTTTTCCTCTCACCTGATGGCACAAAGCCCACCAAATACAAGGTATACTATGATGCACTCGGCATTTTCGCTACGCAAGCAACTTTAGCGTATATGGCCGCGCCATTTATTGTCCTGGGTTTCAATGATAGTCTCATGCTTTGGTCCCGAGTTTGGGTAAGTACCTTGTATGCAAGTGCGTCTTATAGCTTTTTAACTAACACAACGAAAACGCAGTTTTATGCCCATGTTGGCATCATCACCATGTACATCTTCTTTAAAGGCCCGACAGTCAATATCGTTAAAGCAAAGCTAAAAAAAAGGTCGCAAGAGGCGCCACAGCAACCTACAAAAGGGCTCTCACAGAAAGAGGTTCAACAAGAGACTCGGCCGCGCCCGTTTGGGATACCGGATGAGGATGACGTTGTCGCAGACGTAAACGAAGCTATAGGAGAAATCAAAGAGTTGAAGGAGCGAAAAGCAGCAGGGGAAAACACACTTAATGCGTTTAGGGATATGAAGGCGAAGAAGAATTGATGGGAAGCCGTGCACTCAGTCAGACATAACGTCAGAAGGGGGTTTGGAGTATCAATTGTTTTGCGCGACTTCGGAGGTGTAACTCGGTGGTTTAATGGATAACAGTGTAAGAAATATTCGGAGTTAGAGGCTCCCTTCCTTAGCAGCCAATCTGCTTAGATACTTGAAACGTATGACCAAACCTAGCAAAGCCCTTTCGCTTGAAGCTTCCATCAAAAAGCTTGCGCGAAAAGGGTTTCTGGCAGCTTGTGTTGGGCTGTTGTGCGAATTACCCCTCTGATTGGCCAAAACTGGCGAAGAGGTCGAGTCTGCCGAAATTTCTCGGGCTCGCCCAGTCCCACCAAATACCAAACACTCGCGATACCATGATGCGATAACCTCAACAGCCCCATCATTCCCTTTGTATATTCGCTCTTTTGGCTCTAAGAGCCATTAAATCCCGATAGGTCATCGGTGCCACAATGCTGCGGCGGCTGACTGCCTCTGTAGTCAGAAGCCGGCGATATATATCAACGCGACCCGTTCTATATCAAGCCGTTGAACAGCAGCCAGTCCCAGAGCCGCCAAAGTTCATTCCAGCAAAATGGGCCCAAGCCTACGACAAAGAATTCGATGATGCGAAATTGAAAGACGCTCCTGTCCCGCTAGCCGTACGAGCCGTTTACCATGCACCTTTGAAAGTACCTGCACAATTCAACGTCCCAGCTTGCGACCTCCAAATCCGATCATTTACGCTGAAGAATGTCGAATTTTTCGCCGATTTCGCCCTTCGTGCTGCCTACTACCTGAAGCTGCCGGCCTTCGGTCCGATACCCCTACCTCGAAGAACGGAGAGATGGACAGTCCCCAAGAGCAACTTCGTGCATAAGAAGTCACAACAAAATTTTGAGAGAGTTACCTATAAGCGGTTGATACAGATCAAGGATGCGCATCCGGACGTGGTGCAGGTGTGGCTAGCGTTCTTGAGCAAACACGAGTACTATGGAATTGGTATGAAGGCCAATGTGTATAGGTTCGAGGCTTTGGGTATGTGTTATCGCTCAGGAGATCGGTGTTCTGCTCCCCATCGGACTAGTGACAGAACAAGTGCTGACAGAGCATATGGCTGGGCAGGCACTGGTTCCCATTTCGCGGAACAAATCGATGAGATAAAAAGGAGTGCGGCAGCAGGAAAGGCCGATCGCAACCAGCAGCTAAGCGCAATCAGCAACGCCTTCGATAGTGGCCATGCGCTACCAAGCCAGAAAATTGAAAAGCCTAGCGTACATGGGCGAGAGGTGCGTTATGCCTGAGAATTAGTGAATGAACCGAAGACACCGACTTTAATGTCGCAGCTCATATCTTAATTATTTCAATATAGGCCCCACGCCCCAAGAAGCTCACCCCTTTGAAAACTGCTACCAAAGCAGTGACAGCTGAACCCAAAGCCATAGCACATGAAATAAACGCCGAATCTAGCAAATCTCAGAGGAAGAAAACACGAAATACACGCGAGGTAATATCGTTCACAATAGTTACGACCGCTGACTATTGTACTGACTTGTATTTCGTATCTAGGCCAAGTTGAGGGCGTTGGAAGATGCCATTTTTTCACACCGGTTCTCTAACCGTATAAATTGGGGAATGGTGCAAATTAAAAATATGAGACTCATTATCCGCAGCTTGAAACAAGAACGAAGAAATCAACGAGTAAATAGAACCATCCTATAGCTACAGTACTAAGTTAGTTTATTAATGTTGATTGTTCGCCTACCTCTAGGATCCAGTCCTTAGCTATCCGTTGAGGAACTTGACAGCACGGGTTCAAGATTCTAGCAGCAAAGCCTATGGGTTGAGGCGTGAAATATTAAACGAACAGAAGGTATTGATAACCCTCCACATCTATACACATGAGCTAATATTGTAATTCTATTTCTAGAGAATCAAGGGTCAATCGAAGAGTACAAAGATTCGTTTATTAAAAAGTGCTCTTAACGCCTCCCACAATAAGATCCACGTATTGGGATCTCAAATACTGAGAGAGGTCAAGGTAACAGCAATAATTTAAATATAATTTTTTTACCAGTACTTTGAACCAAAGCTTATCCTTCACGTAGGGCGAGTCTGGAACCCTAACGACCGTTAGCACTCCAACTATTTATCAGCTGGAAAGAACATTTGCAAAAGTTTACACCAGCATTTTGATATTAAGAGGTCAAATATATAATATGATGAAGGTAATTGAAGGATCCATTCGTCAAACGAGCAGAACCAGGGCTTATCGCTTTTTAGGAATTGGTACCAAGAGTGGTGAAGCTAAGGCCGTTGGAAGAGGCTGTTGCATGCTCCATGCACGATCTCGATGGCCTGATATATCAAGTTTCACAAGCCAAAGTGAGTCTGAAATCGTAAAAGCCATTAGGTATCATACTGATGGTATATTTCTAGTTCCGAATGCATCCAGACCGCTCGAAAATCGCAGCTCTAGAAAGTTTAACTCGAGACTCTCGGGATGGTATCCATCGGCTGAATTTTCGCGTACTGTCTGAATTCAAGGTACTCCCAACAATCTATAACGAGAATAAAATAAGTACAATACCAACATTTATAGATCCGGGGTATCAAACCCGAAGCACGAATGACAAGATTCGCAAGCATTCTGAAAGCTAAACGCGCAATATCGTCTATCGAGAAATCTCACACCGATATTTCAGGGATACAGCGTGAAATAGACGAGGTGACACTAACAATCAAGCTAACGCCAGACCAAACGATATGCTAACAAGATTTTCATATAGCTCCAAAACCGTACAGATATTGCAAAATTCAAGTCTTTAACGCATGCCACTGAAATGTCCAGTTGGGACATTCACAGATTAAAGAACGAAATTCGTTCTATACACAAGGTAATATATTTTTGGATTTAGTTACATTGAACATACACTAACTTCATTTTATCGCCTAACAGGAGCGGAGCCAAGCAAAATTTAGAAATATTATGGCCTTGACACGGGCTATTCGAAGGTCTCACGCCGATATTTATAGGATGGTCCCCGAAATCAAAACTTTGCAGAAGGTAATATCATAGTGGTGCAATTGTGTTAATACAGCATAGTAATCATACTAACCCATCGATTAATTTGCTAGGTTCAAGCAAAAGCCGTGAATACTACATTAAGACAAGCTGCTGAAGTGCCCTCACCTCAGCCGACGGAATCTGAGGATAATATTGCCGCAGACTCTGATCTAGTTCCACCACCTACACAGGATGTGAAAGAGACAGAGGGCAAGAGTGCGAAGGAGATACAAATTGATAACTCTGTGAAAGAGGATAGCTAGGATATTTTTCATCGATGTCCTTTCTTATTAGCTATTGCTCTAACATATTCATCGAGGCACTTATACCAAAGGCTTACTTGTCTCGTAAGTTAGTCTAACGTAAGAACAGCAATCTTTCGAAAAGACCCTGTAGTTATGTGTATGTAAACTTATACCTTGTACATACGATGCATGTGTTGTATTTTTTTTTTTTTTTTTCACTTGCGTGTCGTGGCGAATGTAGGATTATAATTTTCTACTCTTCTCAAAGCAACCCATAGATATACCTTTGATCTAGAACTACACTGTTCTCGCGCGCGCGCAGCTATAACACGCCCTGAATGCTGCTAGCACGTAGATGCAGCAATACGTTTCGATATGTGGGATCTAGAGCAAACCTAGCCAGCAGAACTGGAAATGTCCATCTATCTCTCGCCGCCGCAAAGTTTCCAGGATCATGTGATCGGAAAAGAGTTCTATCGACTACATCTAAACCGCCTCCAACACAATCCGAAGTGGTATTTTCGGGCATTCAGCCCACTGGCGTCCCGCATCTAGGGAACTACCTAGGTGCACTGAAGCAGTGGGTGGAAATTCAAAATGCCGCACCGCCGGATTCGACACTGTTGTACTGCATTGTTGACCTTCATGCCATCACACAGCCACAAGATCCAGAGGACCTCAGGAGGCGACGAAGAGAGACGATGGCAATGTTATTGGCTGTTGGGCTTAAACCTGACAGATGCGTGATCTTCGAACAATCAAAAGTACCGGCACATACGATGCTCATGTGGATTTTGACAACGTTGGCGCCAACAAATTTGTTGGCGAGGCAAACGCAGTGGAAGGTGCGCGATTCCATGATCACCCTATTTTACACACGTCTTTGTATTCTAGAGGGATTAGGTTAGCATAAAATCACCTTACTGACACCATGGGGAGGTAGACCAAGTTGGCTGCAAATGAAGAAAGGTCGCCTCTGGACCCTGATGGTTCGTCAAAGTTGAAGCTCGGGCTTTTCTCGTATCCTGTGCTTCAAGCAGCAGACATTTTACTATACAGGTGCGCATGCTAAAGCCTCTCGGTGGCAATTATTATGTTAACATCTATTGCCCTCCAGGACAACTTCGGTGCCGGTTGGGGAAGACCAAGTTCAGCATCTGGAGTTGGCTCGAAGCCTTGCGGGAAAATTCAATAGAACCTTTGGGGAGACATTTCCAATTCCCGGGATAAAACTAGGTGATTGAAACACGCAGTAACAGCATACAATAGTCAACAGATCTGCTAATACGATAATAACATTAGCTCACACGAAGCGTGTAATGTCGCTGAACAATCCAACCGCCAAGATGTCTAAGTCTGGACCAGCGAACTCCCAGATTAACCTTGATCACTCAGAGGAAGAAATCCGCAAAAGGATCAAGATATCACTAACAGATAGCATTTCTGGAATTACTTATGATCCAGAAAGCAGACCCGGGGTGTCTAATTTGGTGGAAATTCTGGGAAACATGACAAATCAATCAGACTTGCACGCTGTTGCGAAGGGATGTGAAGGGCTTAGCATGAGGGAATTTAAGGAAAGAGTAGCCGATAGCTTGGTAGAAAAACTAGCAGGGATCGGAAAGGAGTATCGCAGGATCATGGCAGAAGGTGATGGCTATCTCGAGGATTTGTCCAGAAGGGGAGCGGACAAGGCCAACGGAGTAGCAAATGGAACTATGAATTCCGTCATGAAGGCGATCGGGATGGATTGTTATTACAAAACTGGCTGAGTATCATAGAATAGGATTCCCAGATTGGCTTTAAAGACGAAATGTTGTATATAGCTATGAATGTGTGTAAATACATATTAACGTTTGAAGGGTTTGGGAGCTATTGGGATACATGAAACGACAAATGTGATGGCACGAATACATTTGTCTTCCCTCAGCTCGGCCAGTTAACATATTATTGAAGTTTCATATTCAAGCACATGCTATGAGAGCTTGCGGCTAAGTGTGAAACTGGGCTTCAACGTACTGCGTGAATCACAGCGCTAGCTCCTGTTTCGATCCTAACGTCGAACGAGATCAGTGTCACGAGAAAAGTCCCCGCCGCAATTTAGCTAGTTCAATAGACTGACATATGTGCGTCCCCAAATATATGTGCTAGTGTTTCCTCTTAAAATATTCCGTTATCAACGTCTAATCCATCAGACAAGGGAAGTCTTTAACGCACAAAGATTATTCCTGCAGGGCAATCGCCCATTTGGAACGCGTTTGAAACTACAACGCTCAACCCAACATGCATCCAAGAAGGAGCTCATCTTAATCAACATTCGGTGGAAATATCTCTGGTTATAACCTATGTAATTATTCTGCATCAATCTTGTCCAAATATCTCGCTGCTCTGAGAGCCCGCTCCAAATCTTTGACTGCCGCATCCATGATATCTTTAATAGGCTCTTTAGCCTCTTGAAGAGCATCTGGAAAGTCGAAAGATATGTCATCTTCGTTGTTTGCTAGCCAATTCATTAGATCGCTGGTATATAATCCTGCGGCGCGATCTTTCTCTATTTTATGAGCAATAGTTTGCTTGATGATACTGATCGGACCTTCTAACCTTGGGTCAACCAACATAGCGCCCGCTATACGTAGAATTGAGAGCATAGAATCGCTCGCCTCGGGGAACTCCAGGTTCGCGAAGGTGATGTCGAGTTCGATTTTCACTGTGTCCGCAATCTTCCTCGTCTTTATTGATATTTTGGAAAATCTCTCTTTTAAACGGATCAAATGGGCTTGCATTTGAATCACAGCGAATATCATAGACTTGGTAGCTCTAGATAGCGTTGCTGCCTCATCTTGTCCCTGTATAATGGAAGCAATCCGCTGTTGTATGCCATTTATTATCACCTTGGATTCCTTCAAAGTCTCGAGGCAGGTTTCGTAATGTTTCTGGTACTCTGCCAACTTAATTTTATCCTTACTTATCTCAGCAGCGTAGAGCTGTCCATAGAAGGGATTAAAATAGTCCCAAAAACCCCGGCGCTATTATTTGTATGAAGCTTAGTTATCAAGCCTAGAATCTGAAGGAACGCTTACGTTAATATGTACGCACCTTGTTTTTGACTCTCTCCAACTCTGCTTCGGCATCCTTAACCTGGTCTAGCGCATCTTTATAGTATTTTTCGGCTTCTCTTCCAGTACCACGCGCATGCTCGAGACTTTTCCCAGCTGATTCTTTGATAATTTGGAGTTGTTTTTGAAGAACATCGAGCTTCTGATCCAAGGGTAAGAGCTTTGAAGCTAGAAATTCGGTGATCTACATATCGCAACGAAAGCAGGAGTTAACGCAAGCTCTAGGCTATAGGGTTTAAAACGTAGCATGCAATATAGTCGACGGGATCGAGACCTTTTAAGCATTATCAAGACCTATAGTCTAGATCCGACCTTATACAAGCCGCTAGGAAGACAAATTTTTAAACCATGGGACTAGCCACCTACGTGTACATAGAGATCGGCTGCGTGATACAAGTAGCTCTATATGTCATGGTCGAGTTTTTGCGCTATAGTATTCGCCTGGAGGATCTGAGTGCGGGTTTTCACTTGCTGTGGATCGGCTTTTCTGAGATTATGAATGTTGCGATTGAATGGAACTTTATGCACGCGTCCGCATGGGCGTGGTTTGATCCACCCAGTTGGCATTGGGCCATGATAATGCTCCAAAGTGAAACCGCTGTGGTCATGGTAGAAACTTTCAGTAGCAGCGTCTGCTGCTAAATCGAAGATACAAAGATACTATTTCCAAATCTCCCATGATCTGGGTAATACCTAACGGTAAGGCATTGAGTTCAGCCGCAAATTTTTGGATTTCATGTTCGTAGTCTCGGACTGATTCTTTGATTGGCCTAAGCTGATCCAAGAGCTTCGCGAGATCCTTAAGGACAGGTACTTGGCGATTACCGCAAGTTCTGGTGGTGGTGGATGTGGCTGTACCGAGAACCGCACCTTCTCGATACTGCTATCCCAATCGCAGGACACGAGTCGCTCGTGTGCTACCATTTTGTAGTATAGATAGATGATTGAATGAATAGACTTGGTGAATATAAGAAAACGTACTGATTCCACTGAAAATTCATTGGTGGCTATGCCCGTCAGCTGTTGTTTTATGTCTAGCCATATGACAGACTATCAACAGGCGAGGTAGGTCCCATACCCACAAGTCCAGAATATTCCGCAATCTGTCAGATCGAGGGTACCTGTAGAGACTTCGGAAGCAATATCCAGTAATCCACTCCATGTAGAGTAATTGGCTCGTATAGCTTGCGCTTGCAAGCCCCACCGATCTTTATAACATGTGCATGCAGTACAGTGTATCAAGCACGTAATTAGGTAGTCTCGAGGCTAGTACTTTGGTTAAAGAAAGTATATTATATGTAGCAGTAGGGGTAGTGGAGTGTTGTTGTGTTGTGTTGTAGATGCAAACGAGCGTCTACGCCGGCGTGCAAACAGGCGTGCAAACATTGTGAACGGCAATTTATTTATTTTATTGAATATTTTTTATTTTATGTTATTGAATGATATTTTTTAAACCTCCTACAAACATCGGCTGGGCAAATGTGTTGTCGACATAACCCGCAAAACGTTCACCTCGATTCTCTTGTCCAACATCGCTGTAAACCACATCCCGCCTCCATCAGCAAAATACTCCTTCGTCCACAATTATAAGCCTCGAAGCCCTGCGGCAACTACTAAACCTAGTCGAGGTAATGGTCCTACATAAAAATAGTACGTTTGTCACAAAGCCTGGATGTTTGCTCTCAGCAAGCTTGTCATCAATCGGTTAACAGCAATCGCACCTAGAATGGGACAAGAAGGCCTCCAAGCTTCACGAAAAGAAGCTTGCACACAAAGACGCCAAAGCTGCCGCAGAGGAGAAAGATAAAACTCTAGCTCGAGCTGCAGCACGTGAGGAATCTCGAACAAGTAATGCAGCATCAGCCACGTCATCAAAGCCGTTGGAAGCGTCGAAGTGGCCTGTCCCGACTGGTGGTGCACAAGGTGAAACCATAACTATAACAAGTGCAAGTGCAACCGCGGAAGCAAGTGGTGTTCGGGAAGCTACGTCAGAGTCGGAGAATGACAGTGCTGGGGAAGCAGGCGAAAGTTCTTCCAGATACAGCCGAAGAAAGAAGATAACTTCGAATGCCTGGCGCTACGAAGAGCCGGAGCCGGAGCCTGGTCAAGGTGGGCGAGAAGGCTCCTGACACCTCGTTCGCACTTCGAAATATTGCTAAAACTGGCTATCAAACAGAACCTGAGGAAGTTGAACCCGAACCTGACTACGCTAGCTTGACAAGAGAAAAACTAAAATCCATTGAAGAGAAGGAGCAAAACCGGGAGGAGATCATAGACATCTGGGATCATGAAAGTGGAGTGCGACGAGGCCAATCACACGATTTGGATTTCGGTCCGAAGGGGAACGTCGTCAAAGTCAAGCGTGACGAATTCAAGGATGTCACCGAAAAGATAGCCAAGCAAGCGACAGCTGATAGATTTCGGCAAAGGTTTGCGTCTCGCAAACAATCCGCACGAGCCAAGGGCGAAAATGTGAATTACGATGGCCATGAAGACGAGCTAGACAACTTGATCGGGAATATGGATATAAAGGGTATGCATTTGCAGAGAGCAGAAACGAATAATGTTTCAAATACATTCCGTTCGAAAAGGAAGCGAGCCGAAAGCTTACTTGCTACGCACGGGACACAGGGAACCCTACCAGTCAAGCAGCGGAGACGCCTCAAAGCTCCAAAAGCACCACCTCGCCAGATATAAGCGACCCCACGCCTCCGGAAAAGAGAAGCGGGACTCAGCATTTGGATGATGACTGGTTGGACGATATGTTGGGATGAACAAATTCTGTGACACATATGGGATCATACTCCGTTGTTGCATATTCGTCCATCCTCCAATTCAAAGCTCGAGATGTGGTGCTTCAGTTTCTCTCCGCGGACTCTAAATTGTAGCAGCGGCATACCAATGTTTGAAACGCAACAAGAGAGATTTTCTCCGCGCTCAATCGGCTTAAATGGGGAGGGCGAGCTTCAGCATGCCGCTAATCAACATCCAGCTATTTCGCGGAAGCCTGACCCTTGAGCGGTGGAAGTATGCTTGGTACTTAAGACACAAAGGCTAAATTGCGGTTTGAGCGTCGTTGGAAAAGAGAGATACGAGCATCTATCTAGACACAAGGCCACCAATTCGAGCGCATTTAGGCAGTTCAGCCAACGCTTTTTGTATGCCTATGTTTTCGAAGAAGCGCAGAGAGTTCCGAGCTGTCAGTTGTCCTTAATGCTGTCCAACCTCGAAGCTCTCAGTGGAACTGTCGTAAAATCATGCGTTCCAGACCCCGTGAGGCATTTGGGGATGCTTCGGTTCCTAAATGCCGTCCATGCCCTCGCTTGCGGTAAACCTTGACGATTCGGACATCCCAAAAGCCAGATTGGCCGACTGAGCAGTGGACCCGGGAGGGTTTCTTATCGAGGGGAGGCTGCGGCGGCGGCGTTTTCCCTTTTTTTTCTTTTTCGTTTCTTTTGGGTCTTGGGATTCACTTCTCCAGCCTGAAAAGGCCTCACTGGATTGGTTGAGCGCCTGCCATCATGGGGTTCCCTACCAGACTGCAGTTAGCTTGAACTTTCCCAAAAAGGCGGATGTTTGTCTTTGAACGGGGATTACTCGACATGTGTGGGTTGCTCAATGTTTCGAAACGTTTGAGCGAGGCCTTGGACGAGACGCGAGCCATCAGGGGCTAAGAACCAATCCCTATGCGTGGCCGCCAACCCTTTTGGCATGATTTGGTGAGAGTGTGAATAACTCGAACCTCAGTGTAAAAGGGAATTTTTGATAGCGTCAAACAACGTCGACGTGGAAATGGTGTGTCTCTTGCCGCTTGCGATGCATTTACAGCCGATTTGTTTCATCATTCGGAGCTAGGCTCTGTACAAAGACGGTGCAGCTGGAGCATAAACAGCCTGAGGTGAGTGAGAGATTCCTGCAGTTCGAGAGCACATGAAAAGCAAAAATTGTGTCGGGATTGCCTTTATCTTTCTATCATGGGAAGCATCAGCTCCGGTCTGTTCTCACCTTTTTAGACGCTCACGCTTTTCTTCAGACTCGAGAGGGAACCCCGTCATTTCCCCCCAGCGCCGCTTGCTCATTTGCAAACCCCACGATAATCATACCGACAGATCACGAGCTGCTTCAAGGTGAGTTGATATGTGTACGGGTTATGTTCCGTCTCTGGGGAACGCATCTTGCTTCCTGCTCCATATCTCATACAGCATTGTTCAGCATCTCAGTCAGTGGGTGTTTCATCACGGGATAAAAAGAAAGAATTTGGGGAGCGGCCCCTCCTTTCTTTTCCCCCTTCCTTCCCTCCTTAGCTCCATCCTGCCCTAGTCAGCACAGGCAGCTGTTACTCTGGCTTGTTGCATAACGGGGCACCAGCAGACCACCATTGGGCGCAGGAGAAGGAGAGCAGGAGGCGTGCTTTTGGTCCTCAATGTAATGTACCGTGAAAGACAGAAAGAAGAAACCTTTCTAGATCGTGGCTCTTTCCGTTCGAAATTTTTCTTTTCCCTTTCCCTTTTTTTTTTTTTCTCCTCGCATACTCCTGTTAACTGTCGAGAACAAGATTCTTCCCCTTTCCTTCTGTCTACTTGATTCCTTTCTTTCCTCTCGATCCCTTCCCTTCGTCTTCGGTGCTGACACTCGTCGGTTCTTCCCTTCTTTCCGCTCGCTTTAATAATCGAGAGCACGACCCCCTTCTTTTTGGCTGCGAGCCCGCGCACTGGAAACGTCTCTAACCACTTTCTCGATCTTCTGGGCAGATTGATTGACGGGCAGGAAAAAGGACCACCCCTCGACTATTTTCTTACCAATTTGTAACTCGGGGGATTTCAGATAACGGGCCCAGGAAAGAGAGCAAAATCAAATTTTAAACATTTTGCTACTACAAATATTCCTCCCGGGCAGCCTTTCCGGCTCATCTAACCACACTGCCGCAGAAGTTGGGCGTCCTCGGCTTTGTTCGAACACTTTTAACGTTTCAAAGCCCAGCCCGTCGACGTTCGACCTGGCTGGCCCGCTGTGGAGTAGGCCAGCGAAAAGCAACAGCGGCGTTCTGCTTTGAGACGCTCCAACAGAGAATAAAAGCGATAATGTAAGTCGCCCGTGCCATCGAAGATCACACACACACACTCCACCTCCACCTCCACTCCGCTGCGACCCCCCTCCTCCCTGAATTCCGAGATCGTGTCTCCTCAAGGGGACCGACTTTCCTCATCCCTCTCTTAACCCCTCCGCTTCTTCTTCCTCTTCCTCTTCTTCTTTTCCTCTCTTCTACTTCTTTCCCCTCCTCGCCCACTCCCGCTCTTCCTTTTCCTCCTTTCACCTTTCCTCTCTTTTCATCATCGCTGCGTCGTGCGATTAGATCGCGTCACATACTTCCTGTCGTGACATCTTTTCTTACCGACCGATCCTACCACCTGTAATAGTAATCCGAATTGACCAAGCGCTCGTTTGCCAGCCACAATCTTTTCTCCCCATCTTCCTTCGTTTTACATTCTTGCGTATTTGCTCGTCGTTTTCGTGTCTCCCGAATTTCGTTGCGTGCCGGGAAAAGCCTTTCTTTTGGTCCTCGCTACTTCGCAGAACTCTAAACCAATTGATATCGGTGTCCCAGCACAGAAAGTCTGACAGGGGATATCATCTTGTTATCGTCCCTCAGGTTTCTTTAATCCTGCGATTCGACAAGTCTCGTCAAGCACAAATTCGATCCGTCCTCCGAAGCGATACCGTTTTATTCTATATAACCGCATCGTATTTATCCTCCGCCTAAATTGCATCATCCACCCAACAGCCTACGATCGGACGGTCGCGTTACATTCGAGTGTATTAAATAGTTTTACTCTATTCGCGTAACTCAAAAAAGATTCTTATGGCATCGGCTTCCGTAGCAATTGCGCCTCAGTCGCACTACCACCACCCCGAGATGATGCAAGACACACAACCAGGAGACAAATCGCGATCTCCGGATAGGTTAGTTTTGCGAAACGCAAAAGCTCGCCTTTCCAAATCGCCCCGTATTGACTCCTCGTTCTCCATGAAAAGCAGCGGCCGCAGCCCCCCGAAGATGGTAATAATAAAAAAGGAGCCTTCCCCTGAGCCGCCCCGACACCGTCCGACCAAGTTGAACCTTTCTAAGACTGGTTCGAATCACGCCCCATCCTCAACACCTAGAACCGCCATGACGATGAAGGAAGTTGGAATGGCCTGTCTTTCCCCAGGCTTGAATGTCACGGATGATATTATGAGAGAGCAATTGGAGCGGAGCATGGGTGTTAGAGACCAGCAAAGGCAAATAATCGAAACGAGGTTACAGAAGAACGTCCATGGAAGCAGCAAGGATGACCATGGAGAACCATCCGCTGGATTCAGTGCACGAGGAAAGAGAAAGCCACCAGGTGGACTGAGCATCGTGCCGCCACACCACACTCAATTCGCCAACGAGAGGGTCATTCACTCTGCTCCTCTCAACCAATCCTTTACAGTAAGGAGGGGTCTCGCAGAGGCTAGAGCTGACAGAATGACGAATCGCCTACCCCCGATTGCGGACGTCGTGTTTGGCCCCGACGTCGGTGACCGAGAACGGGACCGAGAGCACGACAGACCCCAACTATCGTCTCAATTGCGACAGCCGGAACAGCGTTCGTTCTTCCCACCCCCGCCAATGAGCAGCAACCGACCGGATTATCCTTCTCCCATGCAACTAGACAAGCCGGAGAAGCCCAGAGAATACAAGTCAGCGGAAGAGGCTGTTGCAAGCATGACAGGTGGACGTGAGGACCTCCTCCCTCGGATAGTGCATTATGGTGGTCACCAACCTCCAACTCCTCCTAGTCCGACTCAAGGTGCAATGGGACATTCTTCTAAGCGAATTTCGAGTCTAGGCCACTCATCCATGAAAACGAAGACCACAACCCTCACGATACCTGCTTCGGCTCACGAAGTCGTCGGAACTAAGCGAAGACGGACTCGTGGCGAATTTGACCGGGACGATTCTACAGGCTCAGAGAATGATGCCGAGGCGGCGGAAGCCAAGAGGAGGAAGAAGGAAAGGTTCCTTGCCCTCTGCGCGGAGGCCTGGGATCTATTGCATTCTTGAGCTTTGAGTGCGATCTCTTTTTTTTGTCTTTGCTTCTTTTCTTTTCTAGGGCGATTTTTGGGCACGTTTTATACCTTGTTTATACGACTATTCGACATGCAGGGCGACATTAGATTGGAAAAAATCATAAAACGACAAAAAAAAGGAAAGAATATTCGATCACTTCTTCACGGCATCACGTCCGCGACGACTGGCTGATCAAGGAGGCACTCTTCATCCTCCGCATGGTCTTTGGATCCGTCTGCGTGTATGCAGAAGCGTCGGCGTGCTTTTAATTCTCACGACAATTCACAATTTTTTCTGTTCATGAGTCATCTGCGGCCTGGTCCTTGTTGTTTCTTTTTTTGTTCTGTCCAAAAGGTGCCTTTTGGAATTTGGGAATTCTGAAGCTTTGGTTAACGACGAGATTCTATTTTGAATACAATCCTGTATCATGCTGGCGTATGTACATTTCTCATTCTGTTTTTATTCTTCATCATTCATAGCTCGATAAATATTTCTGTGTACTTTTCTCATGTTACTGGCGGGTTTCCTTTCACTTTTTTTTGTTTGCGACTTTCTGGAATTTCCATGTACATATTTTCTCAAAGTTTCCCACCCCATTCAATAACCGGTTAACCCTTGCAAGCCGTTAACGTTTCCCATATTCTCTACTATGCTTCAAATATTTTACTTGTTTCTTGGCTAGCTTTTATTTGATATTCAGAGTTCTGAAATCTGGGGTTTCCATATATCCATCTTCCCCCTTCCTCGCAGCAGATATGTTGACTCCTTCAACCTTTTTCTGAAGCAAAAAAAAAGAAAGAAAGAAAGAAAGAAATCAAAATCCCCAGCATTGGAGTTATCTGCTTTCAGATGAACAAGGAACGCCGTGCACGCCGTACTAGGTAGTTGATTCTTTGACTGTTAGAATATCCTGTGCAGTATACGTAATATTCACCAGATATTGCCTGAATAGCTGCGCCACCAACTTTTTCATATACAACTTAACTGGCAAGTTTTGTGAGATACTGTTGGCCGCATGACACGCCCCACTCTCTTTCTCCTTCTCCCTCTATCTTTCCCGCTCCCTCTAGCTCTCTCTCTTCTCTCCGTCGCTGCAGTGGACATTTGAAGCGCCGAGGTCTAGTTCATGCTCACCTGATATGACGCACGCGTGCTCTAGCTCTTCATGCTCCCAAAGTTGCTGTGGTTTCAAGGCTAAAGAAGCAGCAGCAGCAGCAGCAGCAGCATGTAAGCAACTAAATACCTGATATTAAGTAAGTATCTATATATATATATATATATATTCAGGGTACACATGTCTTCACTCATGGCCGCCATGCAGATATATATGCACATGCTCCACCCATATGTTCTAGCCCACTCTTTCCAAGGTTTTTTTTTTCTAGAATAGTGGTGATGTAGTTGTAATCGAGTCTGGCCACTTAAAATTACCTAGGTGCTTACTTACTCGCCTGCTTGCGCGTATACATAAGTAAGTATTCATCAGCAAATAAATAGGCAAGGCCTTAAGAATATCTGGTGGCGTCTTTTTGGTCTTGGTACGTGCTCTTCTTTTATTATTATTATTATTAGGCGCTCCAGGCCAGGCCTGCATGCATTTAGTGCCGCCACCGCCGCCACGAGGTGGCAGCTGACTGGCCTGGTTGGGTTTTTATTTTTCCTGCATGTTTAACTGCATGCAGGAAATTTGATCGCAGTCGCATCTCGCGATCAATGGAAGGATGGGTGGAAGAAAGGAAGGAAGGATTGGATGGATGGATGGGAGCCTAGGCCAGGCCAGGCCAGCTGGAGGGAAGGAGCGCGAAGATTTGCATGCGTCATGTACGTAGGTATGCATGCATGCAGAGTTGCAGAGAAGTTGCAGTTTTCTCGTTGTTTTGTAAGGTTGGTTGTCATTTTAGCTGTGATGCACGTGCAGTTGACTTTTCGGGATAGCCCGCATGTTTCATTCAATACGAACGCGGACGCGGACGTTAAACTTGCACTTGCACTTGCACTTGGCTTAGCACCTAATTAAATTACCTAGGTATTATTATAATTACCTAGGTATCTGTGGTATTTAAAAATTTCACGGGGCGTTCGCTCGCGAGCTATGTTTAGATCTAAAACGTCAGAGTAGCTTTCCCGGATCGGAAGGGTTTTAAGGGTCGTTAGTTTAGTTTCGGCGCGGCGTTCTGCTTGATTAAAAACCTCGGGCCGAAACTCTCAGCTTCCTAAAGGATCCCAAGGTGGTACTGGTCATGTAATGTGAGATTGGTTTTTTTTTTTTTTTTTATCGATATAATCAACGTCATCAATTAATTGCGATCCTTTCAATGCTGCACTGCACTGCACTTACTGTAAGTTGGCGCCAAGTTACCATGCATCGGGGTATTCGTAAAAAGACATCATGAGACGTCGAGTATTCGGGCTCGGTCCCCTCCGAGGGATACCATTACATCAAAGGATCCATGCTAAACAACTTGCGAGTAAGTGCCTGAGTGGCATTAGCTCGTTTGCTAAGTTTTTTTTTACATTTATAATTATTTTCAGTAGCTAACACAGTTAAGTAGTAGGTCACCGTACAGCCAATGCATTGATCGCGACTGCATGCATAAACATATAAGCTGACATGACACCGTTGTCACATTTTGCGAAAGAGAATTCCTCCTTCTTCCAAGATTCATCTGACAACACCAATAAATAAATAGAATGAAAAATAAAACTATGACTTGAAATATATATTATTGACATAGGCGAATCCAAAGTTTTAATCCTAGGCCCAATTAATCAACCCCCCCCCCGCGCGCGAGCGCCACGACTTGTCCCGTACCCGGTCGCGCATGCGTCATAATCGTCCGAACAACCTGGCTACTTGTGATACGAGTATCGTCTTAACAAGCCAAATATAAATTAATGTAATTGTATGCAAGTTTGGTTTGCGCACCGGTTTTATATTGGAGAATCCTATTCTATTCAAACACGTGGGTATACGTATGGCTATGGATCAGAGTGTTTCATATAAATATAAAGTTACCATGTAGCGCCGACCGGGTTTCGTTGCTTTCTGGCCTCATGATCACGAGACAATATTAATATAGATTAACTTGTAACTAATATATGGGAGGTCTTATCTATCCAAGTAAGCCTGCTAGTTAAGTAGCGAAGGCTCGTTGCACCACCGACGTTTATGCTAAGCTACGCTGCATGACCGGAGCAATTACTCGAGCTCGCCTTTCCTCCAGGTGTCCGGCGTCTAGCTGAACTTTCGAAACATGGGGTGCGCCGAGGCTTGCTAGACGTGATGGATGTCCCATCCTACCTGACCAATTATCCATCACCCTTTGATAAAATATATTCGCAAAGGCGTTTAGTTTAGTAGAGATGTAACAGTTCGAGAGGGTCACAAAGATGTGATATCTGCGCTGAAATATGCAAGTCTCCGGCATGGAAGCTAGCCACAAGCAACAGTGTATGCACGTACGTCAACGCGTCTATCTGGGATGGTGTACATGTGATGTTCAAGGGTGGTATTCCGTCCCATACGGTCATGTATAAAGTTCTACTGACTGCCTTGAACAATAGAGCTTGCTGGTAGACATTGTCGTGGTGCTTCAAGATAAAAGTAAGTAAAATTACACCGTGCACATTTATATCTTTTTGGGGAATTTTCTTTAATTTTTCTTTCTTTTTTTGGTTTTGTTACTTATATTATCTCTCTCTAATGGTGATATAGTGATATCGATCCTTCCTCTTGAGACTGACAAAAAAGAAAACCATAAACACTTTCTTCATATTTCCTTGCCCGAGATCGATGATTTTATCAATCGCGCAATTTTCACTTTCCCCTGCTCTCCCTTTCGCCTCAAAAATTCTCGCCGGTTATCAGCTATCACTATCAATAATACATATCGAATCGAATGAAAAAGGAAAAGAGAAAAAAAAAAAAAAAAAAAAAAAAAAAAAAAAAACCCAAAAAAAAAAAAAAAAAAAAAAAAAAAAAAAGAAAAGTGTAAAGCGAACTGAAAACTAAAGATAAGAACCGTCAGTGTAAGCAAGCACCACCACCACCATCTAACAGAATAATAGCGGAGAAGTAACGAAAAGAAAATATGTCAACGTTTCGTTGACCACGTTTTCCTCCTTCTTGTTCCTGCGAACTACCCTCTTCTTTCTTTCATTTATTTCCGGCAACCCGGAAATCAGCTGCAATAAAGCGCAAAGTGGAAAAAACAACAGTAACAACAACACCGGATTTCTGATGCCACTCCATTCTATCAGGTATGATTTTTTTTGGAGATATAGGAAACGAAACAACTGCAGAAGAACAAAGCCACCCATAAAGAATTGATGCGATAAGTATGATAGGATAGGAAATGCGATGAGTTTAGGAGTCGAGAACAGTAAGTTGACTGAGAGCGGGGTGGCAGGATCGGAAATCGGAAAAAAAGGAGAAGATGGATAAGAAATGATAGAAGTGGAGGAGTAAAAAGGGTATCGATGAGAAGAGGATTGGTTGTTTACAAAGAGTATGTACGACCCAAGATATAGCCAAAAAGAGAACTAGAGGAGAAAGTACAAATAAAACGGAGAAACGAGACTCTTGCTATCCTGTGCCGTCTTTGTTGAGATAAATAATCAAAGACCGGTGTAGGAGGCTATCCACAGGATATGGGTTTTGGGGCTTGTGTGTAGGACAAATGCCCGTAACCAAGTTGGAAAAAAAAGGAACAAGATTGACAGACTCGCTAAATATCACAACGGTGCTTTCGATGTTGGTAGTTGTGGGGGAAATATGTCGAATAGATGGCACTAGGCGGTTTGATTCATTGGAGATGGTGCATGAGGGGCGGAAGGTGTGCTTGGGGTGGGATGACCGTTGGCAGGCGAACTGAGTGACTGGGTTAGGTTTGCGTGTCTGGGCATTACTTGCTGAAGAAACAGATTCGCCGTGAATAGTAGATTACTGCACGAATGAGGAGAGATTAGACGTTGTCGTGCAGATACAAAGTATGGACGGCCACCTACTTGTCCCGGTTATAAGCCTTCGCAATCGGGGAATCTTCTTCATCATCGTCTGAGTCTTCATGGTCGAATGCGAAGCGATCGCGGACCCGTTCGTCGATGGACTCGCTGTCCTTACGAGTGAGCTTCATTCCACGGCGGTCTAACATTGTTCGGTTGCAACGACCAGTCCGGATGCGGAAACGTGGAGCTTCCCCCTCGTCTTCCTCCTCACGCTTTCGCTTAAGGGGCGCAGGCGAGGCAGTCTGGAATGTTATACGGGGTTGCAGGATGCCATTGGTGCGTGGGGTTGGCGAAGAGGGTGATAGAGATGGAGATGCGGATGGAGGGGGGCTGAGAAGTTGTCGGGCATAGTATGTCCGAACCTGCCGGAAGGCTTGCGGCTTGTCGGGAGGTGGGGTGGGATAATGTCGGAAGGCATCCACGGTTTGATCGCGCCAGCCAGCGCTGTTGGACTGTCGCTTTTTCCGGTTCTCGAGTATTAGTTGGTCTATATTCTGGAGTCTGAGTTTGTGCAGATCTTGCAATTGGACCAGGTCTGCCTCTGGTGGTTTCAGGTCGTGTCTGATAGGAGCCTTTGGTGGAGGGGCGAGTGGTTGCTCGACGGGGGGGCGTGGTTTGCGAGGCTGGAGAGAGTTAGTATAACCATCGCGATGGCCTTTAGAAGAGTTACAGACGTTGCTTACCTTGTTAACAAGATCGTCGTCATTATCTAAGATGTTGAAGTCCCGCTTGTATTTCTTAAGCTTGAACCGTGTAAAGTAGACCTTCGCTTCCAAGACCTGGTTCTCCTTCTTTACATCTTCTCGCTGGAGCACGCATTTCGATAACGAACGAACTCTCTCCATGTCGAGTCGAAGGCGCTTAAGCTTGTCGATACTCTGGGCGTCGGTCCGTCTTGTCTTGCGGGCTGGTCGGTGCTCCCTTCTTCTGAAGCAGACGTAGGGGTCTCCATCGTCCTTGTCGATTTGACCTTGCTCAAACTTCAGAATGGGGATCAGAGACTTGCCCTTCCGCTTTACCCTTCTCTGTTCCCACCAGGAGTAGAGATCTTTAGCATAGGCGTTATCAGCGAGCTTTGAGTCGCTCTCAAAGGCAGCCTCTTCCATCTCCTCATAGGTCATCAGATGTATGGGGAGGTTTTCGTCCTCATTCTGCAGATGAGATGTGGTTAGCGAGGGGTAGGTAAGGGGGGTTCAAGTTTGGATTGGATGTGCTTACTAGGCCGAGGAAGGGTTGCTTTAGAGAGGTGAGCATCTCGTACTCGCTGATAGCTTCCTCGAACTTCTCCTCAGAGCACTGAGTGCCCTGGGATCGCTTCGAGTTGAACTCCGTGATGTATTCATCGTCCTCTTCGTCGATGCAATAAAGGCTTCCGCTGGTATCTTCGACGGTGGAGGAGAATCTGACGTAGGAGTGGGGATGAGAGTAGACCTTGCGGTAGAGGTTGTCGTAGTTGGAGATGACCTTGGAGGCATCTGGGGTGGGGATGAAGGCGGCTTTGACCTTGGAGCCGAGGGCAGCTGCATTGGCGGCCGATATTGCGGCTTGCAGATGGTGTTCCTACGCGCGGGCGGATACGGGGTTAGCATCATGTCTCACGTATGTAAAGCTGGGGAGAATCCGGGGGAGAGTGGTCTTGTGGGGGAAATGCGTTGCTGCGTTGTCGATGCACAACGCAGCAACACAAGAGTACGGTATGTTTGCCCGATCGGACCTGCCGAAAACGGGAAGGCGCGGGAATAATTTTTTCAGGGAGGATGTTTGTTTTGGTTTTGTTTTTTGGGGGAGGAGTCACAGGCCAGAAAAGGGGAGGCGGGCTTTTCGGAGGAGACGGGCGGAGGAGAAGGGTCGGGAGTGGCTCGACGGGGAGCGATATAAAAAAATGGAGAAAAATCGTAGAGACTTACGATTTCTTCGGTGCGTTCGACACCGGATTCTATAGTGGCTATATGTCTCGTATCATCGTCGGTGACATCGATTTGGCTGTCATCAATGACCTGGAGTGCGGCCTTTGTTGACAGCTTGCGCTGCCGGAAGCGAGTAGCGGTCATTTCTGGCGACCGGTCGGAGGTTCAAAGGCGGATAAAACGACGAAACTCCGTCTAAAAGCAACGGGGAAAAGACGACCATGGAGCGGAAGTTTACAAGAATCTCATGGTGGTAAAAGCGTGATGGAATTCGAGGGCTCAGGTTATGATGTTTGAGGGCTAAAGGTTGGCAGTTGTGCGGGGAGGCGATATTCTGGGCCTCCTATTGTGTTCTGTGTTCTTTCTATGGCTCACCAAGGCAAACTCCCTTTTTTTTGTCCTGGCGGGCGGGCTGGCTGGCTGGCTGGCTGGTTGAGTTTGGGTTGGGTTTGCTTTGCTGCTAGTTTCTTCGGCCGGAGCGTGCGGTGTAGTTTTCAGTAGCAGCTGGCTGGGTTGGGCACTTGTGCTTGTGTTGGTTGGGGGACCCCCTCTCAGCATCCCTCTTTTGGGCGACGTTTGAGTGGTGTGCCTCCGTTTGACCGTTTGGGCTGCTGCACCACCAGCCAAACGGCAGCCCGGTGCGAGGACTAGCCTTTTTTCTTCTTCTTTTTTTTGCCTCCCTCTGTACAAAATAGAAAAATATTCAATAAATTAATAAAAAATTGTAATAATTCTTCCTGTTACTCAGTGTGGTCACTCTTCGTAATGCTGTATAATAAAAATAATATAATAATAACAGTAAACGGCATAGTGCGTGCTGTATTCTACATTAGCTTTTTCGTATTGGGTTTCGTCATGACCACCCTTTTTTCCACCCCCCCTACCCCAAGAANAAAACTGCCTGCAGAAAGCGGGCCCAGAATGCACGGCCAAATCTGACGCCTTGCCAGTGCCGGCAACTTGCGGGCAGCCAGCGTATATTTGGTCCCGGCCAAAGTACTTTGTGTCCATCTGCGCCAAAACCGTCTTCATTACGACTCCAAGCAGCAACCCACATGTCGATGGGCCGGGATGGGCGAGATGTTTGCAGCGGCCGGGATGTGCACAAGGTTTCTCTCTTTTTCTTTTTCTTTTTCTTTTTTTTTCTTTTGGGTCAAGCCAACTGCTCTGCTCTGCTCGCCAGAAGTATACAACCATCGCCTACATATTAATATATCATGGCCCGGGATGGAGTTGCTCCCTCGAGAAACCCATCGATGGCACCTTGCATCCTGCACAAGCACCAGCACTCACTCATATTAATAGCTTCGACATATCCTGATACATTTTAGGCCAGCCTAGCTAGCTCAACAGCTAGCTCGTCCAATTTTTTGCACAGCTCCCGAGCTAGCTGCCCCCCAAATCTGGTGCAGAATGCACTCAAAAGAAACATGCAGAATGCAGACAATCTCTCGACACTGCAAGCCTACAGCCAATCATGTGAACCCAAATCCTGCAGACCGAAAGCTTCGAAGCTTCGCTCCTCACGTTCGAAATCGGAACTTCCAGAAGATCCAATCCCTGAACAAAAACCAGAGCAGGATTCCCATGGTTGCTGACGCGAGGATCCTAAACCAAAAAGCGCAAGTTCTTTAGCGACGGTTTTCTTTCATTGGCTTCAGGATCTGCCCTGCGAGATCCTGCCCCACTTGGCTCCATTTTTTGATATCGGAATTCACCCGTCGACACGATAGAAAAAAAGAACAAAAAAAACCACTAACTGATAGCTTGGGCGCTTTTCCCGTCGGTAAGCGTCTTGGTATCTGCACTCTTCATCACGCAGCCTGCAGCCCGTAGACGGTGTTAGAATGTCGACACCGTAGCCTCTGCGGATTTTGTGTGGATTGTGCCTTTGCTCAAATGTAACACTGAACCAAGAAGGTTTGGATTTTCTCTTCTTTTTCTTTTTCCCTGCTTTTTCTTCCATTTGATTTGTTCTATTTTCCTTCCTCCACCAAATCCCAATCTTGATCTCTGATCTCGATCGAACAAAGGGGGGGCGAATAACGTGACCTCGTTTCTTCGGCATCCGAAATTAATTTGTGCCTAGCCGAGGCCCCTCCGCAGGCGCCTCTCAATACTCGTAACCATAATATAGTCTAGTCCAAATCTCTCTAGTGGTGCTGCTTTAGGTTGGAGCAACAGGTTGTTGGTATCGGACCCTGCCGACGATTGGTTAATGGAACCCGCCACTTCGGAGCATTCTCGAATCCCCGTGATTTTTTGGATTTTTTTTTTTACTTTCGTTTCCGCTCGAGGCACAGGCGGCGTGAAGAATTTGATTTTTCGACAACCGTTCGATTCGTTTCGCATGGGCCACAACGTTCAAAAGTGGCTACATTCCCCACATAAAACACGAACACGAACACGAATCTGCGAACGACCACTTGACAGCTTCTCGAATCCCGCCCTGTGTAACCCCACACTTGCCGCCCAGACCACGAACAAATCAGATTGCAGATTCTCCCGTTTGCATTTAAGCTTATTTTATTCCTGTCGCCCACGAGAAAGAAACAAAAATAAAATAAAAATTAAGGATAAAACTTAAACCCGAAACCGTTTAAGCACCCAAAGAGAAAGAGAAGAAAAAAGAAACATGACTTCTGCGCCGAGTAACCTGCATGCGGAGTGCCTGGATACCGCAAAGTTCCTCCAGTACAAACTGCCCCAGGAGCTGCGAACACCAGCTGTTGGCGTTATCTGCGGCTCAGGCCTCGGTGGCCTGGCTGACACCGTCGACAGCAGCCCCAGGTTTGATATAAGCTACTCTGATATCCCAAATTTTCCCCAATCGACAGGTAAAGCTTTCCCGTGTATAATATATGCCGCCCTGCCACTTTACGTGCCCGTGTTTTAGACATCCTCTCAAACATCCATCCTGCTCTCGATGCCATTTGATTTGCTATTGTAGGCTTGTTCGTTGATGTTGACGTGATTGTTATATTTGAATAGTGCAGGGCCATGCCGGAAAGCTAGTCTTCGGGTACCTTGGGGAGAGCAAGACTCCGGCTGTCTTGATGGTGGGACGTGTCCAGTGGGTGGCCCTCATGATTTTAAACCCCCCATAGACTGTCAGCGACGGCATATATATATACCCACCAACAGGACGCTAAAGAAAATGATCCCACCAGTTTCTACGAAGGCCATAACATCGACAAGACTGCCTTCCCAGTCCGAGTGATGAAGCTGCTGGGCGTAAAAGTAGTAGTCGGTAGGTACACGATTGACGTCTACTCCATGCGCACAAGATACGATATGATTCCTGACATATGGATTTACTTTTCCAGTGACAAATGCTGCTGGCGGCTTAAATCCAGACTTCGAAGTCGGCGACATCTGCCTCTTAAACGACGTAAGTCGACCGCCTCTCGGCTCCTCTGCGTATTTCGCCTTCACCTTATGCCTCTGCCTTTGACTAATAAGAATCACTCTGCACTCACGACAGCACATCAACCTTCCCGGCCTCTCCGGACTGCACCCTCTCCGCGGGCCCAATGCCGAAGAATTCGGCCCCCGTTTCCCGCCCATGTCGGATGCCTACGACCTTGAACTCCGCAAATTCGTGCACGTTGCATACAAGAAGCTGAAGCTCTCGATCCCCACACGGCGACTACACGAGGGCGTTTACGCATTCGTCAGCGGGCCGAGGTATAATGCCACACCAAAAACCTACCTCACTTCCCAACGGTCTTCACTTCCGGCCATCTTGCCATAAAATTATTATTACTGTTATTTGTTTGAAGACAGATAGCTAACCTACGACCCTTCGAAACAATCAACTTGCAGCTTCGAAACCCGTGCCGAATGCCGCATGCTCCGTGTCCTCGGCGCCGATGTCGTCGGGATGAGTACCGTGCCAGAGATCATTGTCGCGCGCCACGCGGGAATGAGAATACTGGCGATGAGCTTGGTGACAAATAAGGCGGTACTGGAGCCAGGCCCGCGTGGAGACGCCCAGGTTGAAGGCGATGTGCAGAAGATTATGGAGGAAGGTGCTGCGAACCACTTGGAGGTATTGGAGGCAGGCAAAATGGCTGCGAACGACATGCAGGTAAGTTTTAGATCTAACTAGCTGGCGTCCTGCTTGCACTATTATCCTTCCGCGGGTGTCAATTCGACCCAATGTTTGGAAGGTGCGGATGCTGATAATGTGGACTGGTGCTTACTTTTTTTTTTTGCAGAGCTTGGTTAGGCTTTTGGTAGATGAGCTACCGAATATCACGGAGAGACGGCCATTACCTGTCGATGAGCAGCAATAGATGGGGATCTAAACCCTGGGGTTCACGTCATGTCGTTTACTAACGGTACAGCAACTTGTACCAGGGGACAAGGGGGAAATACATACATGTGGCGGATGGGAATACAACGTATAGACACTCGATTTAGAAACAGTACAGCCATAGCAGAGCGTTAGATAAGAATCCTACACGTATGCATTGCATCTCAATATACGTCTTCTCCATCTTAAATCACATCTAGATTTCCAATACGCAATTTGAAAGCCCTTCCACCAAGTAAGCCACCGCAGCCACCGTCCAAATAAAAGAGTCGATATAATATCCTAGCATTTTGACCAACTGCTCGACAGACGAACTATCCCCTCGTTGACGCGAATGTTGACTCGAACAACCAACGAAGCGCGCGGAAAATGCAATGTCTGCGCGCCTGCGTTGGAAATTCGCGACGTCGACTGCAACCCTTCCGACAAAAAAAAAGACAAACCCTCTTTCCCCCGTCGCAACTCGCAAAATCCAACCTCATACTCCCCAAAAAAAACCATGCAGCGCGATGACTAACTCTCCGCATAAAATCCATATGCATAATAACCCACCGGAATCGAATCGAATCGACCCACAAAATTCAAGATGGCAATAGCAATCGGACTCGAAGGCTCGGCCAACAAGCTCGGCGTCGGCATCATCCGCCACACCGCATCCCAACCGGCCGAAATCCTCTCCAACATTCGCCACACCTTTGTCTCCCCGCCCGGCGAGGGGTTCCTGCCCAAGGATACGGCTATCCACCACCGCTCGTGGGTCGTCAAGCTGGTCAAGCAGGCGTTGAAGGAGAGCGGCGTGCAGGTTAAAGATGTAGACTGTATCTGCTACACGAAGGGTTGGTTAGCTCTGTTAAAAGTTTTATAGCTTCGCGTCTACAAATAATAAATTTATAACCTTCTGTGGCGATGTACGCCCTCGTGCACACGTTGCGTATCGACTGAAGTACATGAGCTGATGTTTATTTTTTTTTTATCATTTATCGTATATGGCGGCTAGGACCGGGAATGGGTGCACCACTGCAATCAGTCGCCGTGGCCGCCAGGACGCTGGCATTACTGTGGGATAAGCCGCTGGTGGGGGTAAACCACTGTGTAGGACGTACGTTCCCAACATGCCAACCCGAATACAAGAGCAAGAAGAAAAAGGAACAAGAGAAAAAGGTTCCAATAACTCCGGAATCACTAAACAACTCCGTCTCCGTATGGATATAGACATCGAGATGGGCCGCGAGATCACTGGCGCGGACAACCCGGTCGTGCTGTACGTGTCCGGCGGGAACACCCAGGTTATAGCCTATGCAGAGCAGAGATACCGAATCTTCGGCGAGGCGCTGGACATCGCTATTGGTAACTGTCTGGATCGGTTTGCTCGCACGCTCAGCATCTCCAACGATCCCGCACCGGGATACAATATCGAACAAATGGCGAAGAAGTACGTGACCCACTTTGTCATCCATCCATATATCAAAAAGCGGAGAACCTCGAACTGATAACGAGGTATATATTGTATTCCCACCAGAGGCAAGCATCTAATAGATATACCCTACACCGTCAAGGGCATGGACTGCTCCTTCTCCGGCATCCTCGGCTTCATCGACGCCTATGCCGGCGAAATGCTCTCCGGCGTCGACAAGAGGGACTCAGAAACCGGCGAGCCAATCACGCCTGAAGACCTTTGTTTTTCGCTGCAGGAGACCGCGTTCGCGATGCTGGTAGAGATCACGGAGCGCGCTATGGCGCACGTGGGCAGCACGCAGGTACTTATCGTTGGCGGTGTCGGGTGCAATGAGAGATTGCAGGAGATGATGGGCATCATGGCGCGGGAGAGGGGTGGGAGCGTGTATGCTACAGACGAGAGGTAGGTTTCTACAATGTTTGGGGGAGAGGGGGGCGTGTATGTCATTTTGGCAAGATTTCACTGATTGGATCGTGTCGATAGATTTTGCATAGACAATGGGATTATGATTGCACATGCGGGGCTGCTGGCGTTCCAAACTGGATTCACAACGCCGGTGGACGAGTCGACGTGCACACAAAGGTTTAGGTACGGTACTCTGGTCTTCCCTCCTAGCTCATCAGGCAATGCAGATTTGTTCAGAGGCTAACTTGAGGTGTCCTAGGACGGATGAGGTTTTGATCAAATGGAGAGACTGAGTGCTGTTGTCCTGCCCCAAGGCTGGTGTTGCCCCGTTCCTGGGTATCTAAGTCCATGGATGACGATTTTCTTAGCGTATCTATATCTATACACTTATGCTTATATCATACATAACTCGAGCTTAACCGAGCGAGTTCATTACAACGTTACTATTTACAGAGCAGCAAGCGCGCTGAATTCTAAAGGGAGACACTGACATGTGCGAAAAATAAACCCCGTCCATAACCGCAACGGACAAACGATTGGTTGCGGTGCTTGCTTAACAACATGCACTTCAAAGCATAATAAATACCATCTCAGTTGGAAGCCAGTCGTTTTTTAACCGATGCGATAATCACCTCTGTTTCTCAGCCTGAGCTTGCAAGTCTTCGGCATAATTGATCGGGGGCTTTTCCAACGCAGATTTTTCTTGCGCCAATACCATGCTCCGAATACTATACGGCTTTGCTACACCCTTCGCAATGTCCATTTGATAGCGCTGGTGGAACTTTGCCGTATCCTCCGGCGCCACCCTGGTCACTTTCCTTACGGGTAGGGGCAGTTCATGCTTAAAATCATCCCAAAGCGGTGGCGGCGTATATTCCTTCTCCATATCGAACGGGTTCTCTCGCGCGTACGAGCTGACGTTCTCCCATTTCCTCGCCTCCTCCAGATACCCAGCCGCTTTCCTCAGAGCCCAGTCGCCGCCGCCGTCGTGCGTTTGCTGTGTGTATTCTGGCACCAGGAGATGGTTGTAGGGCTCTGAGACGGCCTTGTCCGTGCTATCGTCGATTAGGATTGTATCGTGCTGGCTAAACTCCCAACTATGGTGATGCATCTTGAGAGATTCCCAAACCATGTCTAAGCGCTTAAAGGTTGAAACTTTCTCGCGGAAATACATCTCCGGAACATCCATATCCTCTCTGGTAAAGATGCGTAGAACCTGGGGGCGATACTGCTCCAGTAGGATCCCTTTAAGCAAGCTTAGGACCGTCCCTTGCATCGCTGACGAGAAGAATACGACCACGTGCTCTCGGAAAAGGTATTCGAAAAAAGCGGTTAATCCCGGTCGGGGGGTGGGGAAGTTTTTATCCTTCCTCCCATCCCCTCGTATAGGACGGAAAAAAAGAGTGCCGTTGAGGTCCAGTATCACAAGCAGCTTCTTCGGGTTGGGAGTTTCGAGTAGCTTCGCTGGTTCATTTGCTATTTCGAGATATTCAGGCGACGGTGTGGGTGCTAACAGCTTGATCTCCTCCACTGGGGTGTTGTACCTTCGACGACTGCTACTTTCTGGTAAATATGAGTGTTTAAAAGTGGCTACTTCATCTTGCTGATAGGTTGATACTCTCGATAGCTTTGACTTTTGCATGTCATCAAGTTGTTGTCTTGAGGATGATTGTGGCTGCGCCTCTTTCCTTTCGGTGTACCTTTTTTCCTCCTCTTTCTTCCTGCGCGATTTGGCGCTACCTCGACCATGCCAATGGGCCTCTCGGATCTGATGAGCCGGGCCTGGATTGTTTGACGGTAGGTTTGAATTGGACAAGTTGAGCTTTTGAAGGTCCTCGTGCACGGCGTTTAGCGGTTGGGATTGCCCGGGCTTCGGTCGGTTGGGGGATGAGATGGTTCCATATTGCCTTGTCTGGGCCACTTCGCCTGGTTTCTTTAAAGGTCCGGCAAAGAATAATGAAGGATCTAAACCTAATGGCCGGTTTCCAGTATTCTTTCGCCCGTTATAGCGGGCACGACCTCGGGGCGGGGTAGGCGACGGAGAAGGAAGGCCGGTCAGGAGCTGATGGGTTTGCGGATTGGGGGTTGTGACAGCCTCTCCTAGATTGTTGCCGATATGTTCTAGTGGCATAGGGGACGGGGATCCCGGGAAGGGACCCCGGGCATGCGAGGGATTCGTGTCCGCCGTTGCCGCATCGCGGACGATAGAGGCACCTTGATCCATCTGGAGTTGTACATCTACATCCTCTCCGTTACCTTGCTGCCCCGCTTGCGGTTGCTTTGCCTTGTTTTTCTTTCGATTCCTTCTACTCTTCTTGCCGCCCTGGTTGCCGCCACCACTGCCACCACCACCACCACCACTCATAAGGATGCTCTCGTCATTGACGGGTTCGTTCATCGTAGCGTAAGGTGGTACATATTCGGAGTATCGGGTCGGATAAGTAGCATAGGGGTGTATGCGTGGGTTCCAATACGGATGAACAAGTCTGCTGTTAGAGTACGTAAACTGTGGAGGCATCGTGCCAATAATCTGGTTAGCCTGGGGCTTGAACTGAAATATACTGGATACTAGTGGAGTCGTGTCGGGGTGGATCCGGGGGTCACCACCTTCTCGCAACGAGTTTGAGGCTTGAAGAGGAGATTAGCTGCAGGAGAACTGCGTAGCTGTCGAAGTAGGGGCTGAATTGTGGGTAGTGGTGCAGCTTCGTCTGCTGCGTGAATGAACTCTGCGGGGTTGGTATCAACGGGTTGGTGGGAGGTATCAAACGGATGATGAGAGCGTCTTGTACCGGGAAGGTATGCGATCAGAGGTAGATGAACCAAGCGCTATAAAAGGCTATGACGGTAGACAAGCTTTGAGCAAAAGACGACGACGATTCGATGCGATGCGATGCGATGACGGAGATGAAGGAAACAAGAAGATGAGTCGCAATTCGCGTTCTGCTGATGTTGCAGATTTAGTCAGAAGGAACAAGCATGTTTACCCGGCGCAGGATTTGCTTGCAGGGCCTGAAATCCAGGGCGCGGAAGCCGTAGCCGAGCGAAAGTCTTCTTCGTTTTTGTGCGGCTTAAAATCTTACTGCGGCAGCAGCGCTAAACCTTGCAACTGGATAGATACACCGCGTGAAATCTAAAACCCATTTTTCCAAATACCGTGCACCTCGACTGGGAACTTTCGATTCTCACCAAGTACATCTTTGTCGCCGACCGACCCCGGTTTCGACTACCCCGCGCAGCATGCTGAATAAACGTGTGCAAGTGCGCTACGAAGATAGCGATGCCGAAGATAACGGGAGCGATTTGTCGGACGAGGCCGATGAGGTCGGCGACTCTTCAGACACGGATGCTCCGCACGGAGACTCTATCGCGAGGTCGAGAAAAGTAGGGGCTACGAAGGAGGTAAGGAGTAAACCCACCATTGCTACAGATCCAGTGGCTAACGGTCGCCGTCCGCAGCCAGTCCTTGAAAGCCCAGATGCCGCCTCAGAATCATCAGACGACGAGGCTGAGGTTCTGTCGAATAGCGGAGAGGAAGAGGAGGAGGAGGAGGATGCAGAATCTGAGGATGAAGATGTAGCAGCTGATCTCGCAACCATCTCGTTCGGAGCCCTCGCAAAAGCGCAGAGATCTCTGAAGCGAAAGCGGGACGAATCTGATGCAAGTGGCTCAAGTGGCGATGAATCGGGCACCACACCGGGAGCATCAAACAGCCACGATCGCCGAGACACGGCTAGATTAGCAGAGATCAAAAGCCAGTTACAGACTCTCTCTGCCGACTCTCGAAGCTCATTCGCCGAAAGCTTGAGGAAAGCCAGGGAGAGAAGAAAGGAGAGCAGAGGTCCCGAGGAGTCTAGATCACGATCTAGCAAGCACGCGCCGACGGAGATATCCTCCAAGAAGGCTGTGTCTCGCCGACGCATTGTAGTGGAGCTACCCGCCGATACCACTAGAGATCCACGATTCGATCGGGTGAGCGGATCTGGCACTACGGATAAAAAAAAGATCGAAAAGAACTATGCCTTCCTGGACGACTATCGGGAATCAGAAATCAAATCATTGCGTCAGGAGGCGGTGAAGGAGAAGAACCCGATTCGCAAGGAGCAACTGCAGAAGACGCTCCAATCTCTTGTAAGTTGAAAAGCCTCTTTCCTTCAGCCACGTTGCGTTCGGATGAACTGGCACTAATACGACGCTGACACTTTTTGCTACCTCGTATCGTTCATAGGAATCTAAACGAGAGACGAAAAAGAAGCAGCTCGAGCGCGACAACATCCTTGCAGAACACAAAAAGAAAGAGCGAGAGGCGATCAAGGAAGGCAAAAAGCCATTCTACCTAAAGAAGTGTAAGTCGTCATCCGCAATTGGCCCGGAACCCTCGTGCCTTTTGCTGTTCTGCCTACAATGCTTGCATTATATTACACGGGTGAAGGGAAATCAGTGATTGATTGTTCGAGGACTTCGAAACGTCGGCGAATGGACACCGCTAACATGAACTTTACAAATTTCCAGCGGAACAAAAGAAACTCGTTTTGACGGCTCAGTTCGCAAACATGGGGCAGAAGCAGCGGTCGCGAGTGATTGAGAGGAAGCGGAAGAAGATCGCGGGCAAAGAAAAGAAACGCATGCCGTGGTCCAGACGGACGGCAACCGGCCCAGAAGACTAGGTTGCCGAGAACGCCTAGCCGCAAAGCCAACTCCTGAAGCGAGCGGCGCGCTCAAAATCAATTGGGAACTTTAAAGCCAGCATCAAGAGCAAGACAAGACTAAGAACTCGATAGCGAGCCAATTGTAATGCGTCAGTGACCAATATCCGCTTTTGACAACGATCCTGTGACTTTTTATTTTTACTGTCGTGCAGAAACGAACCGGGATTTATTATTGACTCCACTCTTGATCCTCTGTCTTCCGATTATCCCTCGCGTCCTTTTTCTCCTGCATTATGCAGCGAGCGCATGGGAGATGAGGGGCAGGTACGGAAGGAGGAGCGGAGGGGATTGTTACGGGATAGATGACAAGTCTCCGGTCAGAGCAAGAAGATCCGGGTGAAGCTCTGGGAGTCTCATGCCACCTGTGCTGAACCGTCCAATATAATTTGTTTTTCTCCCCGGAATCAGAGTGGGGCCGATGTTAGGCTGCTGCCTTGCAGTAAGTGCGGGATGGCAATGATAATACCTGCAGTAATGGTGGGGACGGACCAGAAACCAACCCGACGACTTAACTGGGCGCCAACTAGCAGCGCAAAGCAATCAATTGAGGAAGAGGCTCGAACGTGTCTTGCAACACCAACGAGAAAAGGGAACAGCGCATATGATGATGCCTGCAACTGCAATAATACCGCGAGCTCTTTTCGCCTTTCTTCCTCTTTCCATCTGCCAATTGGACGATGTTCACGGCACTGGGCACCATGCTGATTACCCCTCCATTCGTCACGATTATGACCCCGCAGACCAACTGGAAACGGGGGGCCTGGAGGTCTTTCAGAAAGCCGAAGTCAAACAATTCGAACACATTTAGCCGAGCCCTGGAAGCTCATTAACATTATTATACGATTACTAGATATGTTTTTTTTTTTTTTTTTCGCGCGAGCTCATCCATTGAAAATATACCTCCAAACGCGACCGACAGGGGAGAGAGGAAGGGCAGAAAAACCAGCCGTTTCAATATAACGTCGATGCAGTTTCTTTATCAAGCCAAGCGGTGTTCGCTACGGCCACAGCCACTAGGCCGGACCATCATCCTTTCGCATGGTGTCTTGCCATGAATGGTAGAGACAAGACATGTCGAACAGCAAGCCAAGCAATAGCGGACCGATATTAAGACAGTATTTCAATTGTGCACCATCCCCCCTCGTGAGCCAGATGAAACATCCCGGCGCAACGGCCGCGCATGGAGACAGAGCGTACAAGTGTGTGTAGAGAGCTATTCTGTTCTAGTCATGTAACGGTGCATCTCGAATATCTATCGCTGCACCCTTTCATATACTACGGCGCCAACTCGGCGGAAAAACAAAGCAAATGGGAAAAAATATGCAATGCAATGCAAAGTTTAATATCCGAGCGACAGCAGCTGACAGGTTTTGATACAGTTGCTGCCTTCTTCGAAAGGGAAGAACCAAAAAAAAACCAAAACAATTGGGTTAAACTAAATCCAAAAAAATTTAATCGAGAAGCAGAAGAAGACGGAGAAGAAAATAAGTGGTACAAAAAAAAACGGTTTTTTCTTGTACGTCTGTGCGCGCAGACAATGCAGGCTAGCTGCAACTGACAGAACATGTCAAATTTAGCATGTGCGCTTCTAGCTGCAGCCTGCAGACTAGTCCATAGTACCTGCGATCAGATATATCCTGGACGGCATGTTGCGACAATTTATCGCGGTCTGTGGATGCGTGCATATGCCATCCGTCGAAAAACAAAATGCGATGGGGGTTCCTCAGATCCGAAATGGCCCACCGAAGCTTTTCAGGCCCTGGCAAGGCAAGCGACGTGTCGGCAAACGTCTCTTTTACTTGAGATTATTTCACGGCACAGTAATGAGTAGGTAAGCAGGATGTGCTGCATGCATAATGCATTGGCCATGGGGCTTGTATATGATCCGAACATTATATATTCCGAGGCTAAAATACAGCAGCCACTAAGTGGGTCGGACAAGCTTGGAAGGGCAACATGTTTCCTGTCCGTTCCCCGGCTGCCTTTTTTTTTGTCTTTCGTTTTCATTTTTTCTTTTGCAGCAGCGGTAAATACAAAAGTTTATCGAGAGTGGAAAAAGGAGCAAACACCCGAGCGTTTTCGTGAAGAAAGGAAAGAAGACCACCACCACCACAACCAATCAATCATTAACACCATTCCTTCATTTCGTGAAAAGTTGTAAGAAAAAAGGGAAAAAGTCGAAGCCTGATTAAGACAGAGTTATAACTTGAAAATGTAGCGCAGAAAAGGAAGGAAAAAAAGGAAAAAAGATATGTATGTGGCAACAGGATAAAGTGAATGAATGTATGACATGAGGAGGGAAAATACGGAAAAGGATAATGTGATCTCGCAACCCAAAGAACGCTCCAAGCACTAAAAGCTTTGGATATTACATGTATTATGAAAGCACACGTAAACATGCAAAAGAAGAATTAGTAATAAAAAATAAGAATAGTTTAAGGAAATAGTAAAAAAAAAGTATTCACAAAGAAAAGAGATGAATAAAGTAAAGAATACAGAGAAATAAATAAGAATAAGAAAGTTTCTATAGTTAATGATCCCGACCCGGAAAGACACCAGTGTTCATGCATACCGTAAACCCCCCCTCGTATCGAAACTCCATATTGGTAAAAAGAAAAAAAAGATTTTGTGCGCGCGGGATACCCAAAAAAGAAAAAGCGATCAAGTGCAAGGGAAAATGATGGATTAACCCCACCTAATTGAACACCCAGTGTTTTCATGAAGAGAAGAGAGCAAAGAAAAGTAAAGATACCACCCCTCTTGGGTGTAGTCCGCTGTCAAAGAATGTTACCAGGGCTAAAGGAACCTTCGGAATGGAAACAGTAACGCCGTGAGAGATAAAGGCCTAAGAATGCGAAGAACGTCACCGAGTCGAGGATGTGAATTGTCCCTGTGGAAGAGTCGTGGTTGCGCCGATATATTGCCACCGCACGGTTGATTTGGATGGCCCGCCCTGCGCTTTGCGAGCTTCGTCAATGATCAATTGGGAAGGCGGATCATCTGGTATTCTCGGGAGATGTTGCCGGCTCCTTGTTCTGAATCAAATCCAGGCATTCTTGGATAGCTACAACAACAGAACCCTGTCAGTAGATTTCTTTGTGATGAAGTAGAGTTGAAATTTCCGTGAGACTTGACTCCAGCTGTCTTACCATCTAAGATCTCTTCTTCCCACACTCCCATTTGATAATCGACCAAGCCATGCCTCTCCATATTATCACAGTGGCGTGTGAGCTCTGTTCCCATATTCTCCAGGTGTTCTTCCGTAATAAGATCCCTCGGAGGCTGAATTGATTGCCCTGTAGTTTTTTGTTCCAGTAACAGTTCCTTTTGCTTTCGCATTGCCAACATCCAGCACATGTTGAATTCATTCCATAGCCTCGATCTATCTTTGTGAAGCTCCTGCTCGTCTCGCACTAATCCTGCAACTAGGGCTTCAGCTCAGCTCCATTTACAAAGCAAACAGGGTAAAGGGTTCAGAAAGGTTTGGCTTTCTGTAGCAAAGGGGCTTACCTAGGTCAACTGCGTTTGATAAAAGCCATTCGCTGATTTCCAGAAGAGCTGATCCGGCAGCCGCCAACCTTCCATCGCGAATGTTCTGATAACAAGACCTTAGAGCATCTTGGTATTGATTGTATGCAGCATCCATAGCTTGATCAGGGCTCGGTTCCTCTGGATTCGGGTACATGAATTGTTGGTTCTCTTCTGGCGCCATGGAGAGCGGAGCTGCGTAAGCTTGACCCGCCGGACGTCCCGGATAAGGCATACTGGGATACTGAGCTTGAGCTTGTTGCGGTGAAACATTTGCTGCTGCATGTTGGCTTCCAGCCCCATAGTAGGGAGACACGCCAAATTGGTTCGAAAGAACTTCGATCGCGGCAGCGGCTGGTTGTCGGGGAGGATAGGCCTGCTCATACATTTCGTTCGACGTAGACTGCGGCATGTTATACCCCATGTTTTGGGAGTAAGGCGAGTAGTTCCCTTGTCTCTGCATCGCGTCCTGTGCGGAATAATCCGATTGATAAGAAAGTCCCTGATTTTGGACCGGCGCAGATGCAGTTCCGTACTGCTGCTGCGTGTCTTCAGGATAATAGTTGTAATCAGTTTGCCTGGGAGTTGATCGAGGTGTCTGGGCCATAGACAAGGGCATCTGAGCTTCCGCAAGCGTACTTCCAACTGTCGGGGTCCTTGGTAATAGCTGAGGGGTCGATCGAGGGTAACCGTCAGACAACGGAAACACTGGTGAACGCGCGACAGTGGAGGAGGTTCTTGGAATAGCTCTTGGATTCTGATCCTCAACTCTCGCCATCATCCGCCTCCCCAACGAGCCCTGTACAGTCGGCGACCAGCTGCTGCTGCTTGCCAGTGCCGCTAGGCTTAACGGATTGCTAAACCTCCCCTCAGCGGCCTGATTGCCGTGCACTCCACTAAATGGAATAGAACTGCTGTTAGATGCAACCATGCAGACTGAATAATGTCGGACGATGTGAAAACGATGACGGTTTGGCGTAAAAGGACGTGAATGGAATACAGGTCGTAGATAAGGCTGAAGGGAAGCTTCTATATGTTGATTCTCGATATGACGCAAAGGAAGAAAGAAAAAAAAAACAATGCAGGATGATCTAAATCGAAACAGAATTGAAGAATGGGGTGTCCTTGGTTTGCGAAACCTTGGGCTTCGGGATTCATCAAGTATAAAAGCGAAAGAGGGTAAGAAAAGCCTTGAGGCACTTACATGGTATTATTTAGTTTCTCTTAAACCTTTCTTTTATTTTCGAGAAGAGGGCTCGGATGAGGAAAGACCCTAGCAAAAGTGTGCTTTGTGTCCAGATCGAAATAACGGAGCAACGACCGCCCTAGTATTTTAATCCCCTCCAGGTACAATGTACCAGTTCGGTAGGATAAGGAAGGTTGCTACCTGGGATCCCAAATAGGGCGACCAGGATCTGTCGACCGTTAAGCAAGTGTTAATTGGCGTAATCAAGGGAGTTTTGGTCTGCTCCGTAGGAAAGCAGGGATGTGCCTGATAGATGACTGGTCAAGAAGGGATTGCCTCTAGTAGGACACCGAACAATCTCTGGCGCTGAACGTCACCCCGGGGGCTGTAGCTCAAGCCTCTCGTCGCCCTGAGACGTGGCCGTGAAGCAGTAGCTAGCTCTTAGTCTAGGGGTGGGTAGTGGTGATGATAGGGAACCACGAGCTCAAGATAAAGCAAGTTTTCTCTGCCTGAACCCCTCTTTCGGCCTATGGAAATGCCCAGTTCCAAATACTTTAAAGGTATTTGTTGTCCGACAAAGGTCAATACTCCTCAAATAGATTCAGCTGTGTCAGCTAGAAGACCGTACGAGGAGTTATGATTGTATAAATAGCACCGAGGGGGAAAGAGGTATGAAGGTTTCGGTGTCAGAGCGCAGGCCGTTTAATATCTTGCGAATAAAGGCCCGATTGGTGTCACTTGCGAAGTCGGCTTCTTGGGGAGGGATCCTAACTATAGTCTCAGATTGAGTAGTAGGTTTAGATTTTGCTGACGATACTAGTGCAGTGCAGCAGCTTGTTGGAATGATGTATTGACTATATAATATCTCCCAAGGTGTGGTACCAAACCAAGCGAAGAATAGTAGCTGGTAAGATTATTAAGACCACCACTCCGGGCAAAGCAAACCCCTGGATGGGGGGGTTCTATCGAGACCAACTGCCAACTAATGGTGCAAAAAGTGATCGAGATTTCGCGGGTCCAGCCTTTTGGAAAAAAGACTTGTGGTTTTCTGTTTGTAGGCAGATGTGCCACCGGCGCTGCACTTCGTTTTGGTAGGGTTTCAGGCGTTTTCTCTCCTGCGCGCCAGCAGTATCACCGAAAAGGCAACAGGTTTCTTTTCTTTCTTTCTTTTTTGTTTCTTGTTTAAAGCTGTGCTTCTTTTCTCTTTCCTTCAATGGGGAAAGGTTGTATTATGATACTTCGTCGATACAAAAATTTGATGATATGGTGGTGCGCAGAAGTTAGCTCGTGCGTATCCTTGGGCGAATATGCAAGTGAGTTTGGCTGCTGTTGAATCAAAAGAGGTAGTGTATTATTATTCTCCAACCTGCATTGCATTAGGCGGGAAGCAGCAGTATGACGGAGCGGCCGAAAAAGCCCATTCACAATGCGAATAGTGTGTGTATAATATGTAGGTAATTGCGAGGCGTACCCCCAAGGAATAAAAGCAGGTTAGAACAAGGGGTTCCTGGAAAAGTTTAGAGTCAGTCCCAGTCTCTGCATGCACTGTAGATCAAGGCAAGACCATGCGGATGAAATGTGCGGATTCTAGAAAACAACGAGCGAGGATGAGGGTCATCTGCGACGCCAACGACAGACGAGCGACCATGGGCGGTCAGTAAAACAATTTAAACAATAAGAAGGCCAGCTGGATGCTGCATAGACACCCCTCTCCATCTTTCCTGATCCTTTTTTTCTTCTTTTTGCTTTTGCAGGTTGCGCTTTCTTTTTCTTTTTCTTTTTTTCTTTTCTTTTCTTTATAAACTCTCCCCGTAGAATTAATGGCCATGGAGCATGGGGAAGGAGCAGGTGTAGCTCTCGCGAAACACACTGGCATTTGTTTTTTTTTTGGGGGCCTGGTCCTTCTAGAAAATTGGCGGGCTTGCCGATTTGAGCATGCCTACAAACCCAAGATGGAAACCCCATGTATGGGACCGGCAGCAAGCAAAACCGGCGGCGAGTCATTGGCGTTCGGGGCGCCCATCCAGGGCGCACCTCACCCAGGAACAAAGAAAAGAAAAGAAGAAAAAAGAAAGAAAGAGAGAAAAAAAGAAAAGGGATCGAGAGAAAAGGAAAGAACGGAGGAGGGGCAGGAGAAAACAGCGAATCCCGATGTCAAAAGAAAGATCGCGATATAGCAAATTATAGGACCACCAAATGTTTCAAGGGCCAGGAGTTCAATTGTAGCCTCAATCAGCCCTGTGTGCATCCACCAGCGCCGAAGAAGACATCATACCACCAGCGCACCCTCGAATTTGGGAATGTGGATTGTGGGTCCGTCCTATTTTTTATTTTTTTTGGATTATTCTTTTTTATTTTGTTGTTGTGGGCTAGATGCCTAGCGAGCCTGCTTTTCGGTGGCTTGAAGCTCCAGACGAAAGAAGCAAATCTCCGCCCAAATTTCAAAGACACAATAAAGTAAATTGGTGCAGCCGGGCGACGATGGGAGCACTACCCATCGAGACAAGATTGTTCTCGCACGGGGCTCCATGTCAGACTTTAAGTCGGGCCTGCTCTTTAGGCCACGTCCTCAGCGATTGACATCATATAGATGCCGCAATTAAGGGCGCCGCAATCAAAATCCCAATGCGAAAGGATTCATCCAGATTCAATGCGTCCCCAAAAGCGAGAGAGCGCTAGAGTCCGGCCGACAGGGAAATTGGAGAAGGCTCTCTTGGATAACTTTTTCGAGAACAAAGACAAGGTGGAGACGACATTCTTAGCACGTCCGTGCTATAGACACAGGGTCGACGAGCGCGTGGGAAACATCCTGGACAATTCAATGCATCCGCAGATGCAAACGTCTAAGAAGCTTCTTGCATTGTAAAAGAGTAAATCGCTGCCGCCGGCAGGCTGGAGGGTTGTCCCCTGTTCGGATGGGTTAGGATCCCAGCTTCGAATCGTCCCTTACCTCGCTGACCCGGAAAACCGTTCCTTCGAGAATACTTCTTAGTTGACTTCGACCCAGATCTGATGCAAACCCTTCTCGGCTCTCTTAACTGCAAGGGGTCGGAAAGGCGATGGCGATACGCAGAGACTGGTTCCAGCAGATAGGTGAAAGATGCATGTGGTTCTCCCAAGCTTGACGGCAGGAGCGGTTGAGCGATAAACTGGGAGAAGGTTTTTTTTCGAAAGATGGTCGAGTGATAGTTAAAGGCAAAATAAGCATGCTCTCGAGAATTGGCGCTGTTGCTGCTAACACCCTCAACTTGACATCGAGTCCATTCTAACTACACGCAGCGCCGCCGCATCACAGAGTGCCACCAAGGCACATTCGACGAGCTAACCAGGACAAATCTTTACCCGGGACGAAAAAGCAAACACGACAGGAAACTCGATCGAATCTCAGAAGCGAGAGAAGACACCCCTAGCTTCAGCTGAACCAGAGCCCCAGCGCTCATGCATGCATGTCTACTGCAACAGTACGTACGGTCAAGGTTTTTCCAAGGTCACGGAGCTAAGCAGCCAGTGCCTGGCCTGAAAGCCTAATTTCGATCCAGCCCATGCCTCGATTCCGAAGTTAGAAAGCCGGGTGTTCACTCGAGTTCTCCGCCTGTTAGACGATTGTACAAAAGGTGATGGCCCGTGGCCCAACAATGGAAGGTCCCATAGCTCGCTGGAGCTGTGATATCATGTGGTACAAATTTTTTCCCCTCTGCGCTGTACCTCATACAGAAAATAAATTGAGATGATACGAGGTCCTAATATATATCTAGGCATCTCTTTTCCAATATAGTGTACGTTATCCTCATGCATTTGGGACGGGGTTTTTCCAGCGTGGTAGCCCGTTTATAATTTGCACTAAGGGCACAAGACGAGTGTCTCACGGAGGTCGCTTGCACAGCGGGTCCGGCAGCACGATGATGCGCTCGCATTGCAGCCGTATTCTGCCTCCAACATGGTCCTTGTTCCGGCCGCACAGGAAAAATCTCATGTCGGAACCCACTGGAGTGGAAATATTAAGATGAACTAGCATGGGTCCCAACATCTTCAAATTATAGATATTTCTTTTCTTCCTCTCTCTCTTACGCTGCAGCCTCGCGTATTTGATTTGAGTGCTGCACCCAACACCTGGCAGACATGGTCCCAAATAAATGGATACGCTAGTTGAGATCGATCTTAGCTCCATATGCAGACATATTTCCTTGCTTGGCCCATCCGCATATTTCGTTCCTTTTTCTTTATTTCTTTTCTGGCTCTCAACTAATGACGATTTGAAAGCCACAGAAAATTCCCCGACAGGCTCTTTCAGGTACACGGTGAGAGAAAACCCGGATTGTGGGATGCGATGGGGCAACCTGGGCCTTGTACCCTCATTCTTGCTTCCCCGGTCACCTGTCGTTCCGGTTGGGGTCACATGAGATCGAGGCAGAATGATGTCGATATAAAACTCTCCCTGGTCACCTGGTGCCACAGGCACATCGTCCCGGGTGGAGTCTGGACTACAACCCGAAGAATCGGTAGCGCTGTCAACGTAAGTTTTCGACTCCGTGAAATTCAAGTGCATATTAAATTTATAATTTCATGCATCATCATCACCATCGCCGCTGCCTTAGCGTATGCACATACGACGGCATAATTGCTACATCAAGTATTGATAATTTCTTTATCTGAAGACTCCGGTCAAAGCTTGCGCAACCAGATGTACTAAAATTCATACATGCGAAAACGCGAACGTATACAGGCTGAATAAAGCCCGAACGCCGAGTCGATAGTACCGTGACAAAGAATAAAAATATATTCAACTATTATCGCCGTGCCCAATAATGCACATTAATATATTATATATTTTGCAGAAATTTGGTGGTAGGAGCTTCATCGCTGCCTAACAGCAATTTCAGAGAGTTGAAGAAGTCGCGACGCGATTAGTTCTCAGATATATCGAAAACGCGGGTTTGCTATAGCACCATGCGCCTATAGTGCAACGCCGATAAGGACGATATAATCTACATACAGCTGACAATGTGACTCCACGGGCTGCTGCCGGCTCCCGTCGACACATTCCGTCCTATATTTCGTCCCGTATCGATGTCGGCCGTCCGTAGGCACCCGCGCGAAGCTTCTAATAATATCCCATCGACAGTTGCGCGAAGCAATGGGAATGGCCGCTGGGTGAGGACACACCAGCGAAAACCACTCTTGACAAAATAGCCAGGACTCCTGCATGGCACACCCGGGCCCCCCTCCCACCAATCCCAGGGCAGGTTTAAATTCACCTTGTTTCGCCCCCCTGGACGTAGCCTTTTTAACCGAACTCCTGGTTTGGTTGGCGTCGTGCGTTGCAGCCCGAAGTAAAAATCCAACCTTCGTAGGCCCACCAGAACGCGTTGTGGCCCAACTACGAATGCACCTCTACCATCAAGAGTTAGCGTCGCGAGAGACAAGATAGGTTTATTAGTCCTCGCACGGACAGCAATAATAGACCGGCTTCCCTGAAGATTTATTTGGCTGCCCAACACCCTCCGTGCTCTTTTTATCTTGCAGTCCCAATGGAAAATAGATTAAAGAAATCGTCATCCTCAACTGCTATATTTAGCATATCCCATCGATATTCGAAACGCGCCACGCGGGTCTTAACGACTTTCGTCCCAAGGTCCAACCTACAGAACCGACAGGAAAGGTCGCTGCCTGATCGCCCGAAGGACGAGCTCCAAAACCGTTATTACGGCAGATATATTCAGCTGCACTCTTCAAGGCGGCCTCGCTCGGCCGGCCAGATGGATAGATAATCATGCTTACTGCGTTCGTTTTTGCCCGCTCAAATGATAGCCGGCTCCCGGCTGCTGACCTGATATCGGAAATTGCCACTTGACGGCTATAGCAGACTGGCGCTATAGGGTTGGCTTCTCCAACCTTATTTGACATTTGACAGACAGAGTTGAAGAGGTGTCGACGATTAATTTTGGGCCGAATGGTTTGCCAATTTCGCCTCTGGGATGTATCCTGTTGAAAATCGTTAACACACAACCATTATACTTAATTTATTCCAGAAACCGAAAAGAAAAAAAATACAAGCTTCTGATATAGTCGCAAGCTCTTTTTGCATAAAAACATTTCAATTAACTCATCTCGGACAATGGGTGCCCTTAATTGGACAAATCAAACAAACATATTTGCCAAAAATGAAGAAGTGAGAGGGCGTCTAAGGGGAATATCGGTTCAAGGGAAACCCCGGGAGACGGCTGCTGCGTTTATGGAACCGAAGATTCGAGAAAGAAAAAAAAATAAAAATTCCAATGCAACCAAATCTTGCGGATGATGAGCTGTTCGTCTGACATCCAGTAATATTCAAGAATGCGATCTCTGGCTCGTTCATACCTGTCGGCAAATGGCCTAATCGGGACATCTACATACGAGCACTATCATCATTCCAGTAATCTGCACCGAAGGATTATCATTGATGACACCACCATCTGCAAGAGAGGCAAAAGGTCTCTGCGATCAAGTTGATTGCCCCCGGCTCGGCTGCTCGGGTGTCCAGGATACGCGCTTTTGTGAAATGAATATCTCATAAAATATCCAGGTCGACAATGCCAGCTGGCAAATCCGCGCATGGAATACGAAAAAACCGCGATTCAGAGGTATCACGCATGGATCAAGAAAAGGATGAAACATACTTACATACAGGTTATCAGTATTTGTTATGTACAGAACGCGTAGATATATGTGTATACGCGTGCAAAATACGGAGTGTAAAAAACAAAAGAAATAAGAGCATAATGCAATCAAAAAAAATAATAAGATGATATGTCCCTAACGGGCAACCCAAGTAGGCATCTTCCTTGCTTTGACCTTGCCGTGCTTTTTTCTCTCAACGGTTCTAGGATCCCTCGTGATGACTCCGGCTAGAGTTGACACAAAAACAGTAAGCTAACGGTCTGCACAGACATCCGCTGAGGAGAACAGCCAAACAAGCAAGGCTAAAAGGGACGGAAGGGAAGGGAGGAGTCCACAGGAATATGGGTATGTGGCTCATATTTGGCTCACCTCTTCTCAGCACGGGCTTAAGTAATGGTTCGTGGGTGAGCAGCGCTTTGGCAACTGCAAGCGCTATGGCGCCTGCTTGGCCAGTAATTCCGCCTCCCCGTGACGATGCCCATACGTTGTACCGATCTACCCGATTTGTGGCCTTCAGTGGCCAAAGGATACTCTCCCTGTCATGTAATCGGGGGAACATCTCCATTAACGGTTTACCGTTTATGAAACAGCCACCGGAGCCCTCAACCAGATAAGCTTCGGCATTTGATGTTTTCCTTCTCCCCATAGCTCGCGCTCGTCCAAAGCGGTCAATAATCTTAGGTCTCCTGCGTGCTAAGTCTGCCATACCAGGACGCTTGTAGAGTTCAAGCGCCTTCTTGACATCTTCTGGCATGAGTTCGGGGTCAATCCTGTTCAACCGCTGCAGCACAGCCTGCACTTTCTTGTACTTTGAAGACTGTACACTTCCACCAGCCATGCTCCGGAAATCGGCAAGTGACTTCCAAGCCACCCTTGGCGCCTTCGCGGGCTCGAGGGTCGGCAATGTTTGATGTTTGTATAATAGATCCTTCAAACTGAACCAGCTGTCATAGAAGGCGGCGTTGCCTGTAAAGTATGACGCCGAAGCTGGTACGATTCTTGCATTGAGCGGGAGTCTGAATTCCTCTTCCATAGTGGTGTCTTTATCCCTAAGCTCCTTCGATTTGCTCGCAATGGTGCCGTCCGGATTTACCTCTGCGGTTTCTTCCTCTTCATCAAACTCGAGTTCCTGAGCGGGTTCCTCGATACCGGACTGCAACCGTCGAGAAGTCACAGTAAACGACCTGGTTTGGTGATAGGGTGAAAACACTCTCGGCCGTTGGGCTATGGTTCGTAATGGTCTTCTGGTGAAGCTAAGATCTTCCAACAGGCCCCTTAGGCAGCACGTCATGGAGAACGGGTTTCGCGTTGTAGACGGCATGGCGGCGTCGTCGACGTAGAAGAAGCTGACAGCAATTCAATTGCCCGATCTTCTCCGGCCCGGGAGCACCCACAGACCGCAGGCAGCTCCAGTCGCCAATGGAACAGCCTCGAGGGACTAAGTGAGTTGTAACTCCGTGCTTCCGGCTCGAATCGATGTATCTTCGTCGAAAAGGTGAAGACGTGAGGTTGAACCACGGCGAATGAAGGCCTTCGCTGCAGAAAAAATGGCGCCGCTATCCCGTATCTGGACTAGCGGGGCATTTGACCACAGTGTGTTGCCCCTCACTGCATTTTTGAGTCAAATCCATGTTGGCAAGAGAAAAAAAAAATTGTCGACAGCTGCCCCTCTTCTGTCCCCTCTTCTTCTCTCTCCTCTTCTCTTCCATCCATTGTCGAACCTTTCTTCCTCTTGGCTCGCACAGACATCCAGACGAGTTTTATATCTAAACCGCCATCATGTCCCTCGGAACACTTTACTCTAACGCGGTAGGCATTTTCTGATACACTCCGATACACTTGGTGCTTGTAACATGCGAGACACTGACTGTTTTCTCTCTGCTACAGGAGAATTCCCGCACCGTGGGTATTCTGTCTATCGCCAAGGCGAATAACCTTGATATCGATCTCAAGGAGGTCTTTACCCATGATCAGTTCCCCACTGAGCTGTTGAGCAAGAGTCCGTTGGGGAAGATTCCCTTCTTCGAAAAGGACGATTTCTTCCTGACCGAGTCTCTTGCCATCGCCATCTACGGTACGTAATACCAGCCGGCTAGCACCAATAACTCTCTCTTTCAAATCTATGCCATCACAATGATGAATATTCTTGAATTTTTTCAGTTTATCCCTGTCTGAATAAAATACAATCCTTGTTGAGAATGTTACCTTCTGAGTGTGTGTGATCTGATCTTCCTTAACTGGTATATCACGATCAATGGCTTTCACAATTTCTGGATTCTCCAGGTTCAAAGAACTGCATTACAATCAGCAGAGTCGAATGGAGAATCTGAGGCTAATTTTGAGATGCAGTGACCTCGCAGAACGAGAAGACCACTCTCCTCGGAAAGAGCAAGCAAGAGTAAGTTCCAGCGTTCGTATATATCAGAGCCTACCGGTTACTAACCCGGCATCGTCGCTCAATAGATATGCCCAAATCCTGAGATGGATGAGCTTCGGCACTTCGGAGCTTATCGTCACACTCTCCAACTGGTTCTCCCCTCTTATTGGCCGAGATCCCTACAACAAGAAGAATGTCGATGTTGCCCAAGCGGAGACCTTGAAGAGAGTGGCTTTCATTGATAACCATCTCCTCACTCGCACATACCTCGTCGGAGAGAGAATAAGCGCTGCCGACTTCTACTTGGCCGGCATCGCCTCCAAGGGATTCAAATATGTTAGTTTACAAAGCCACAAAGCCTCAGTTCAAACGTACAGATTGTATACTAACAACCCGCGAAGGTTTTCGATGCTGAATTCCGCAAGAAGTTCGCCAACTTCTCTAGATGGTGGGCTACTATCGCCAACAGCGCTTCATATGCGGGCAAATTCGATTTCATCGATGAAGCCGTCAAGTATACGCCACCTCCAAAGGCTGCAAAGGCAGCCCCGGCCCCCAAGAAGGAGGTCGCCGCTCCTAAGGCCAAGGCACCAGAACCGGAGGAGGAGGAGGAAGACAAGCCAGCTCCCAAGCCTAAGCACCCTCTCGAGGCTCTTGGTCGGTCTCAGATGGTCCTTGATGATTGGAAGCGACAGTACTCCAACAATGACACCCGCACAGGGGCACTCCCGTGGTTCTGGGAGAACTATAACGCCGAAGAGTGGTCTCTGTGGAAAGTTGATTACAAGTACAATGACGAGTTGACCCAGGTCTTCATGACCTCCAACTTGATCGGCGGCTTCTTTGCCCGTCTGGAGGCTAGCCGAAAGTATATTTTCGGTTCCTGCTCGGTATATGGATCGAGCAACAATTCTATCATTCAGGGTGCATTCCTCATCCGTGGGCAGGAGTCGCAGGCAGCTTTCGATGTCGCTCCTGACTGGGAAAGCTACGAGTTCACCAAGCTTGATCCCAGTAGTGAGGAAGACAAGGAGTTCATTGCTAGCATGTGGGCTTGGGACAAGCCAATCACTGTCGGTGGCAAGGAATACCCTCACGCCGATGGCAAGGTCTTCAAGTAGGCGACTGAACGAGGATATCTGAACGGGTGGTTTCATGTCTTCTTACCATATCTGAGAGCTATGATGATGATGATGATGATGATGATGCGATAACTCTAATACAACCAGTCTAGTTGCCCGAATCGGGCAATATGGGGGTATCAAGTAGATAGAGAACGTTTTCTGTACTCCCGATGCCCTCATGTTATTAAGGATTAGTCAATGATATGTCATCTCATAGCTGCAGCAAGTCTCCTGTGTAAAGCACTCTTTAGAAGTATAGCAAGCGCGTGCTGGATGCCTAATTGAAAGTGTGAACCCAACAGGGCTTACAAAATTACGCGCGGAAAAAGAAGGATAGATCGCCGTTGATTGAATGAACGGACAATGTAGGGTTGCAATATAAGATCACACCTACTATCCCTTTGCGAAGTGCGGTAATTGTCGGCGACTTGCATTTGAGGCGTCTCTGCACCCACGCAGAGAAGCACATATACCCTATAAGATATGCAGGGCTCACGGAGTTATACATGTAGAAGAAACTGGCTTATAATTCTGGGTTACATTACAAAGGGTCGGCGGGAAATTAGATGCAATGAGTGTCGTGTGCCCGCTTGATTCTTAGTCAAACTGAAACTGTTTCCTGCCGCTTCGGCGGCATATCGTACCGGCATCGGGTACTGTTAGGACCTAAGGTTCGGAGAGCAAATATAATGATGAGAATGGTGATGTGGGAGCGGCGGCAGGTCCTACCGGTGGACAGCTTGCAAATATACCTATGCGACATAGGCACTTACTCATTTAGGAATCCTACGGGAACGATAAGATAAATTCCAGTGATAATTCGTGACGATTCATTCATTCGTTGAAAACCTACGCCTACGCAAGAATATAACAGAGAACCGCGAGCGGAAGCAACATGGAAAGAATAAAATTGTATACGAGGCAGAGGACGCGGGCAGACGTGCAGCGAATTTGGTAGATAAGGATGTCTGACCGGTTGGAAGGCAGGGTTTGAAGGGCACCGGGACGGCAAGCCAGCTATATCAATGTTCGCCAATAGAGGACAGCAAGGTACAGAGGCACCTGTGACGAAGGGAGGGGTATATATTTCTAGGGTTGTAGAAGGGGAGAAGGGGGGGTTAATGGTAGGGCGTGATTATTCACCCTACGCCTAGCGTCTGGTTTACGAGACAAGACATGGTGTGTGGTTCACAGGTTTCGTTCCTGATTTTTCTAGATCGAATCGAGAGTCATACTCATAGATACGTCCTAATATCTGTTAGCTATGTGGTTCGTTATTAGTAACAAGGGCAAATACTTACAGTATTCTCGACCATCTTGGTAAATTCCTCAAAGCTAATCTTTCCGTCTTGATCCTCGTCTGCTTCCATAATCGTTTTATCGACGATCTACACCGATGGTCCCGAGGAGGTTGTCTTGATTAGCGCTGGTCTTGCCCCGGCTCTCAACGCCGTGGATTCAGCACATCAGGGCAAGAAGTATACCTGCTGCAACTGGTGGTCCTTCAAGTTGCTACCGACCATCATCTTCAACACGATGAACAGCTCTCCGTTTGAGATATACCCGTCACGGTCAATGTCGTATACTTTAAACGCAAATCGCAGCTTCTCCTCTTTGTTGCCTTTCGCCGAAAATGCAGACAAGCCGGTGACGAACTCTTGGAAGTCGACATCACCTCCACCGTCCTCGTCGAATATCGCAATCATTCTACATGTCTTTGCGTTAGAGCGTCATTGATTCGGGTATGTATGTATGCGATCGAACAGCTGGCGAGAGCCGCTGTCAGTGGACGAAATGGGACAATACCGTGTTGCAAGAGGGTTTGATGAAACTTGCGGGAGGGATAGAAACTCGTCTCGCTCGATGGTACCCGAGTTATCCTAGCGATAGAAGTTTTCTCCGTTCAGCACATCTATGTCGGCCCGGAGAAGTCGTTATGGTGAGTATAGTAGGCGTTGCAGGACCCGTACCTTGTCAAGCTTCACTACGAAGAAGGATAGGCGTTAGCAGGCGCCATCAAGCAGGTAGTTATAAATTAGGCATAGACAGAAGTGTGCGTGCGTATTCATGATGTTATCGCAGTGGTAGCTGAACAAAAGAGGGGGTAGGCTCGGAAGATGATGCATACTAAACCGTTTTCTCAACCGGTCTACCTCATCTCGGTCGAAATTCGAACCGGACACAATACTATCTATCATGTGGGAGTTCTGGTTCCCCATTGTGACGGGATAGACGGAGAAACGCGGGGGAGAGAGCTGAGATGAAGGCGAATGCGAGTAGGCGAGTGGCGTTTAGCTATCTCGCGGGTAGATACACTAATGTTGCGAGCAGCTGAAACGGGGTCGATGCACGGCTTCCTCGGCGATACCGATAGCGGAAGTATTCGAAAAGATCGTGGAAGGCCGACAGCGGACTGGCTTCAGGGGTTGTTAGCGGGCGATAGCAGGTGTCGGTCGGTTGAAAGTTCGTTGGTTCGAGATCGGAGCAAGTTTTTGGGGTGTGAGCAGGAGCTGGAAACGAGAAAACGCAATTCGAGTTCACAGACAGTCAACCAAGCTTAAGTTTTCTTGGGGTCGTTTGACCAGCCCAGCTCTTCAGCTAGCCAATCAGCCAATAATATTCTAATCAAACGGTGTCCGAACTTCGTCTGCCTTTGGCGGGGTGTCTACGAGGGGCTGCCGGAGGAAAAAGGGAGATATCATGGCTTCCTGGTCGACTGTACCTGCCCCCTATTAGTCGGCCTGCCAAGAGCTTCCCTATAGTGTGAGTGATAAGGACGCTTCGGCAAGCAGACTCCAGTCCCTCAGGCACTCACAACTGGAAAAGCAATAAAATAACACCAAATCTCGAGGCTGCAATTCTTGTGGCCACTGTCAGCGTCATTGAACATGCAGTCTCACTCGCCTTGCTACCCCGCCATAAGCACAGCTGCTGCTTCAGCCCATTTGCCCGCTAGTGGCGGTGCCGCAGCTGCTGGTTGTGCGGCATGTCGCATTCAAGTCGTCTCGTCCAAGCGAAAAAGTGCGACCACAAATTTTTTTTGTTTTCGCGGAATCCCGTCTCTCTTCACTCACCGCGCTCTACTCGGTCCCAATCAGCACGACGTCCTACCCTCTCACCCCTTATCCTACGCCTAACTAGTGTGAAGGAAAGCCTTCGCCCGGTTCGCGATGGGCAAATTCATACCCCGTGACCGAAAACAACGAAGCAAATCACGTTCCAAGAGCACAACTACTACGGGCGACATCTCATCACAAGGCAACCCCAATGCATCGGTCATTGTTCCGCAGACAACAGAAGAGAAGGAAGCTAAGGCGCTGCGAAAGGAGCAATTGAAGGCAGAATTGCGAGCTGCGCAGACTTCCAAAGTCACGAGCAAAAAGGCGAAGCGGCTGGATAAATATATTGTAGGCCACCTACGGTTGCGCGCTCATTCGTTTCCTTGCTATCTACTACATGATCACTAAAGGCTAATCAAGTACCGCGAGCACAGGATAACAAACTTAAAAAAGAAGAGCGAGTTCGCTTGATTGAGAAACTCAGAGATGTCCAAGCCGATACGAGCCTCCTGGTCAAGACCACCCAACTCGGCGTGAAGCACGAGTCCGCCCGAGACCAGCTTAAACGGGCTATCAAAGAGCAGAAGGCCGGTATCAACCTTGAGGAAAATGCTGCCATAATATACGAAGAACGAGAGATACCTGATGCGCTACCCGAGTCGATACTGCCGCTATCGAAGCTAGAATTTACGCCGCCCGTAACAGCGGAAGCTCCGAATGTTGATGTGAATAAAAGCGTCGGGAGCGGCTTGAAACGGCCACTAGAGGTAGATGAGTTTGGGCTGCCGATTTTAAAGAAGATAAAGAGGAGGCATAAGGCAACTCCGACTACCGATAATGGACCTACGCAAGATAGTAATGAGCAGGATGTCAGTGAGACGCTAGAGGAAGGCGGTGCTTGGGAAGGGTTTAGCTCGGACGATGAAGATGTGGAATCACAAGGCTCTTCGACGTCGGAAGATGGATCAGAGGGCGAAAGAGATGAGGCATCTGGCACTAGTAGCGACGAAGTCGAGGATGAGGAGGATGAAGATGAGCATGAGGATGACAGTGGTGAAGAGCTTGAGGTGGATAAGCCACTGAATTGGCGCAAAACGGCTGGAAGGTCTGAGAAGGCGTCGGCATTCAAAGCCTGGGCGAATACGGAAAGGGACAAAATTTTAGAGGTCTCGAATAAACAGTCAACGGGCTTAGGCGCCATACCTGGAGAATCGATATCATCATTCCCTTCGGCTGCCTCACTTAAGCCTCTAAATAATACCGCTCGGGAAGAAGAGCCGCGACCCGTAAAGCAGGTGATAGATCCACTCAGGTTGGCAAAGACGCCTCTGAGCACTCTACTATCGGGATCCAATAGCAGGAAATCTCGAGCCGTCGCTGTCAATCGCACTGAGGAGATTCAAGCGCAGAGAAGTGAATTGCCTATTGTCGGCGACGAGCAGAAAATTATGGAAATGATTCACAACAATTCAGTCACGATACTATGTGGTGAAACAGGTAGCGGCAAAACGACTCAAGTGCCCCAGTTCCTGCTCGAAGCCGGATATGGCGACCCTAATGGCGAAACCCCCGGAATGATAGGAGTCACCCAGCCTCGGCGAGTAGCTGCGGTGACAATGGCAAAGAGGGTAGCTGAGGAATTGGGCGAGCACTCGGATAGAGTGTCGTACCAGGTAATCAATCCTACGAAACTAAATCTCACCAAAGTAGAAATTCGGGGAGCTAATGCTTTCATGCCCTAGATTCGATTTGAAGGGACTGCACATTCAAAAACAGCCATCAAGTTCATGACCGACGGCGTGCTGTTGAGAGAGATGGCTGAGGATTTTGTGCTACGGAAGTATTCAGCGATAATAATCGACGAAGCTCATGAGCGCAGTATCAACACCGACATCTTGGTGGGTGCGCTGAGTCGGATTGTGAAACTTCGCCTCGAAATGGTAGAAGAGGACAAGACGATCAAGCCGCTAAAACTCATAATCATGTCCGCTACCCTACGAGTCAATGACTTCACCGAGAACCAGCGGCTTTTCGCAGTCCCTCCACCCGTTGTCTTATCTGAAGCCCGACAGCATAAAGTGACGAATCGGTTTTCGTTGCGAACACGGTATGACTATCTCGAAGAGGCATACAAAAAAGTCTGTAAGATCCATCGGAAATTGCCCAAGGGGGGTATTCTTGTCTTCCTGACTGGAAAACAAGACATTCATACTCTGATGCAAAGGCTTCGCCGAACATTTCCGTTAACCGATGGGCGGCAAGGAAGAGATGTCGAGGCTGGTGGTGCTACTGTACAAATTCTGGCAAAAGACGCAGTGACGGAGACGGAAGAGGTCGAATTTGGAGGCCAAGATAAATTCGACTTGGAAGAAGCAGAGGAAGACGACGAGATGGAGGGAGAGTCTGATTTGGAAGACGACTACAATGCCACAGAAGATACCACTGATGACCTCATCGTCCTTCCTCTCTACTCTCTTCTTCCTACTTCTGAACAGATGAAGATATGGGCGCCTCTGAAACCTAATCAAAGATTGTGCGTCCTGGCTACAAACGTTGCAGAAACTAGTTTAACCATTCCTGGAATCACCTACGTTGTGGACAGTGGGAGGGTCAAAAACAGAAATTACGATGTTACTACGGGGGTCCAAAGCTTCGATGTTGAATGGATTAGCAAGGCTAGCGCAGCCCAACGGTCTGGTCGTGCTGGCCGTACAGGCCCCGGCCAGTGCTATCGGCTCTATTCTTCGGCAGTATTCGAGCGAGACTTCGACCAATTTGCGAAACCCGAGATCTTACGCATGCCAATTGAAGGCGTGGTACTGCAGATGAAGGCAATGGGTATAGACACTGTTGTCAACTTCCCGTTCCCCACACCGCCAAATCGCGAGGAGGTCAAGAAAGCGGAGAAGGTATGTGATTTGTTGATAACTAAGCGTTGCAAAAACGAAACGAATTCAGCCATGCATGCTGACCAACCTCTGACGCAGCTGCTGGGGTACCTCGGTGCGCTTAACCAGGAAAGTAGAATCACAGACCTTGGCCTCACAATGAACTACTTTCCTGTTGCGCCAAGATTCGGTAGGATCCTAGCGGTTGGCCAACAGTTCGACTGCATGCCTTACGTTATTGCGGTGGTGGCCGCCTTGTCAGTCGGAGAGTTATTCGTGCCCGAGAACCAGCTGGATTTCAGCCTCGCAGATAGCGAGGATGAGGGGGGTGCTGCCAGTGGGGACGACGAGAAACTCGCTCCAGACTTCGCAGAGAAGATCGCGCAAGACCGAAGAGCGGCCCAGCGCAAAGCGTATAACGCTGCGCAGCGCTCCTTTGCCATGATGGATACCACCAGCGATGCGCTCAAACTGCTGACGACTGTGTGCGCATATGAATTCGAAACTCGACAGGCAGATTTCTGCAAAAACAAATTTGTCCGTGCGAAGGCCATGCAGGAGGTTCGCAAGCTTCGACAGCAGCTGACCAACATTGTTCGATCGCAGTTTGCGGATGCAATTGGTCAGTTTGAGGTCAAGCTGCAGCCTCCGAAAGATCTGCAGGTAAGTTGCAATTCCTTTTTCAAGAACTCACTCTCGTCCGCTATCGTTCTCTTTTGTGTTCAGCTCGGGAGCTGGGCCATATCAAAAGCGGTATAGACTCAGCACTTTTCGATACGTAACCTTTTATCTTTTGACAAACCGAATCGAAATTGGCTAACCGATAGCCGTTGGCGAACTGCAGATTAAGGCTTTGCAGCAGATAATATCTACCGGGTTCATGGACCAAATTGCCATTCGGGGTGATCTGCTACCTGATTCGCCTGTCAAGCCTAACTTCAAGAAGGTCTCAGAGATACCATACTTTACTTTATTCGCATCATCGACAGCTCGTTTGGACGCGAAGATGGCAAACCTAGCCGAGGTAGCAGTATTCGTGCATCCATCGTCCGTGCTGGTGGAGCTACAGCATCACCAGAACCGAGGGTTCTTCCCTGAATTTATTGTCTACAGCGAAATGCATCGGGCGACGACGAGTGGCAAAGTCCGGATCAGACCGTTGACGGCTCTAAATGGTCGACAGCTGTCTAATCTTGCGAAGGGCAGTCCGTTACTCACGTTCTCCAAACCATTGGACAAACCAGCACCGATAGTCAAGGTCGATGGTGAAACAGGAGGTATCACACGTGAGTGTTGGGTCGTGCCCCGATTTGGAGCCGCGGTGGGCAGGGCGGACCAGGGGTGGACGCTACCCCCTCGCCGGGTGATGCAGAGGAAGGCTGCGGGGAGTGCAGTGTGGACGACGGATTGGTGATGGCTTGCAGATTTTTTCTTAGAGGTGTGGGAGTTTGGAAGAAGGTGAGCGAGGGTTGGCATATGCATTTGGAGAAACACAAATCTATATCGTGGGTCGCTTTTTAGGAAGCGAGGTAATGTCGGTAGGGGATAACGGGAAGGCTAAACGGATTGTGGTTTGGCATGGGCTTTTGTGGCCTCCCCTACCGAGTTTCTTTTTTCCTTCTTTTTTTTATTTTATTTTTATTTATCTACTCGAGCCTGGCAGCTGCAGTTGGTGATCACGCTGGCACGCGAGGTGTGCTGGCGTAGTCTGAATATTAATGTGACAGGACCAGGGACGGGTATATATGGGTATCACGCCTGTTCGGTGTCCTTCCGCCAATAGCCTGAGTACAGGCTGGGTGGTGGAGGGGACAATGATTTCAAGCTTCCATCAATCGCTTTCTGGCCGATCTCTAGAGTGGAGAGGTTAGGATGAGAGTATGTCAGAGAGGAGAGAAGGCTGGTTCACATCTAGGCTTCTACTGCAGGTAAGCTCATGAAAGCGGATCTTTTGGACCGCATTTAAGCGTCTTGCATGCATGAAACTTAGAGAGGATGTAGTACATATATGTGATAAGCGTGTATATATTATGATGTGTGTTTTTGTGGGCATAACTGGGGAGCGCCTGCGGTGATCTCGAGCTAGACTAGGTATTATTGAAGGCATTGGGGTGTATCGCATGCATTACTTGATGTATGGCGACATATTTGGGTATAAAATTGCGAGCAGGTATGTAATAATACAAAAGGTATATGTACATATAAATTATAAAAGCTTGGAGCTCAGAAGGCTCATAGGAATTGGCTTCCGAATTTTGTTAAATTTTTAATTTTTTTTTCTTGCTAGTAGTCTAGTGTGCCGGGCACTTGCGGCGGAGCAGGCTATATATCAGATGCCGATGCCTGTAGTGTCTGGAGAAATACCATGTAAACTAGCCTAGGCAGATCGAACCATGACTATATCAAGCGGGGTGTTATTATTCTTGTCCCCTCTCGACGAGCTTGAGCTCTTGGTGCGATTTCTTTCTTTTTCTGTCTCCATTTTTTTTTTTTTTAGCCGCTTCTTTTTCTGCGTTCCTGGCGAAAGCTCCCGGGTCGGCTGGGGTTTGGTGTGCAAGGTACAGAGAGGGCTACGCGGCATAGATAGCAGCGCTCTATATCGATAGATATCGGCGCGGTTGAATGATGGTTTCTTGCAAACGCTAAACCAAGATGATTTTGCTTTCTGAAACCGTTCTGCCTTTTTTTTCTTTGGTTTCCTTCTTGTCCATCGGGACACGTAGATCGTAAACTAAGTTAACCGGCTATTACGACGCAGAAACTACAACTATTGACGGTTACCGGTGTTGGTATTCGGCAGCAAACACCGAGTGTAACATATGCTAATGTAATAAGCCCCCACGGCTATAAGTTCAGTTTCAAATTTGAGCCGTCTAAGTGGTAGGTCAGCTGGTCTTTACTTCTCGTCACGATAGATATTATAATATGATTCGACCCGGGAATCCCTCACCCCTTTTTTAAAATTTCTTTTTTATGTGTTTTGTTGTTTCCCACCCTTATCATTTCATCAATTTAGGCATGTTGGTCGACGCCATTTTTTTTTTCGCTTGACGTCGTCGGGATATGTTGGAGTTGTGGTCCGGAAAATCCACTTTATCGAAAACAGCTGGCCGGGGTGTCCGCTGCGTGGTATTTTTGCGCGGGCAACGCAGGCGAGCCCGTGGAGTTTTATAGGGTGGAAATCGAAGTTCCGGTCTCCGCGGCTATCCGCGTCATCGTTTGATCTGTATATTATTATTATATCATATAACATAGCAGACTTCATTGCATGCGATATCGGACAGCCAATGGACGTAACTCATAGCGCAATTCACGGCGAATACGTACACGCTGAACACTTTGCAATTGAACCTCGCTTTTCTCACGAAGTACGTTACGTTACGTTACATTATCTTGCGTTACACACACCCAACATAGATAGATATATACTCGAGCATATGCATGCTTATCCTTCACCGGATCCCAATGCGATCAGCCAGCTATCAGTGAACTAGTTGAAACAAGCAGGGGAAACATCCAAGCTTATCTATTCTAAATAGCAAACAACTGCAGAGCTCAAGGCCTTGTAGCACAATTGCGATTGCCATTGGTAATCGTTAGACCATAGCGCCCAGCTTTGGCATACGCACGGCCCCTCTCGGCACAGCCCATCCTAATTGCATAGAGCAAGGGTTACACAGGCAAGGCGATGGCCGATACCTCCAGCACTTGCTCGATACAAGAGAAGTGGCATGATATTGATGGAATACCCCACTGGAGAATGAATTCAATAGTTAGCTTTTGTACTGTACTAGTACCGTAATTGACTAGCTTTTTCTATCAATGCAGCTAGTTGTCTGTGTGTAAATCTAGGCTCTGTGTATTACTTTTTTTCTTTCTTTCTTAGGCAGATATTTATTTATGCTTGCGCACAGATATTCTGGGCATAGAGTAAATGATTGTTAGATTGGTGACTTGGCTATCTGCCGATGTCATGTGTATGCATATAACACCTGATATATTACAATTATGTCTTGGAGTTTACCGTGGGAGAATCGGGACCGTAGATTAACTGCCAAGAAAGAAATAGCGGTGGTAATTGGTGGTGGCCGGTGGTGGTTGCAATTAATCGGGCGGTGGTATAGATCGGCTGTGGGATAAAGCGACCGGTTGTGGCTGCTTTGCGGAGCTGGTGGATATATATCAAGTATGAAGCTTTTGAGGCGGGGGGGTAAAAGTCCGTGCGGCGTTTATGACTATATTAAAAGGTGCACGAGACGTAAATATATTTTAAAGGCGAAATTTGATCATGAGAATAAAACGGTTTTCCTAATTACTACATTAATTGCGCGGGACTTGTAACAGCCTGCCAGGAATTTTTGATATGAAAAAGAGAATGTGATCGTCCAGATGAAGCATGTACTCCTGCCCTTGTATTTCCTGAACCCATGGGATACTAAACCAAGATGTGAAAACCCCCCGTTTAATCTAATAGGAATGATAATGATGATAATGCTTTGGATCCACATGCGTAATGCTCCATCCCGTACATAGGAAAGTCGTCGGAGAAAGATGGTGTAACAAATGAGACTCGTGTGGCTTTCGTGGATGATGCTTCCCCATCATATATACAGCATTAGAGAAATATCTTAAGAAAATAACGAAATAGCAGGGTATATACAAGAATCGTCAGAGGAATTATCGTCGAGTTTGACTCAAAAGGGGAATGTTTGAATAATATACGCTTTTATTGCTGTTGGAAAAAGGATGCCGGCATGACGCTCGGGTCAAGGTCAAGGTCGTAGTGAGACCTATATTCGCGAGGCAGGCTAGGGTCGGCAGCGACGGCTTCAAACCGCGCGACCGAGGTTAAAGGTGGGGTTGAAATAGCGTGAGTGGGTGCGGTTGGCGACGATGGTATGTAGTTCATGCTGAATGCACGGTCCAGGATCGTTTCTCGCCGTGGTGAGCTGGACATGCTCGCACAAGCCATGAATTCGGAACCACCCGGCGGCGAGGCATCTTGCGGGTGGTCGACTGGCGACTGATTTGTGCTCGATAGGTGCCCGCGACCGTATTCGTGTGTGATTAATGTTGATATCGGGCGAGGCATCCCTGCTCCAGAGCTTCGGGAACTCGATTCTCCAGAGGACTCCTCGCTTGATCGGTTCGTTGAAACGATGGGCTGGTTGTGGGCACCTGCACGCTCTTCCTCCCATTCATCCTCTGCAAGCTTCAGATCGTAGGCTGTTGGTCGGTACGAGTGCCTAGAAATCATTCTCTCGCCGCCAAATGTCACGGCTGAGGATCTTCGAGACTGCACAGTGGCGCGAACGTAGGTTTGGATTTCTCGACACCAGATTGTCAGCGGCGGGATATCCTTCGGCCCAGATCGAAAGAAGAGCGTCAGTTTGCCTTCGTCGAGTTCGTGGAGCTGAGAAGAACTGGCATTTGGGCTTTCCGCCCCTCGCCGCCGGGCCGAAGAATATGCCACAGGGAGCTGGATGTTGACGACTAAAGTCGGACAGAGCGGGTTGTAGGTGGTTTTGCTCATAGAAGAAAATGCTTTCCGGTGTGCGATATCACCAACATAGCAAGATGTTACGCAATCCATCCTACGCGGGATATTGTCAGCGGGGCTGAAGTTGTAATAGGCAGTTGTGGCCGCGGAGCTTGATTGGTAATATGCTTACGGGTATGAAGCTATTGGGTCTGGATCGAGCTATTACAAAAGAGATATTAGCTGCAGCTCTACTGTGTTGAAGAATAAGGACGCCCACCTTTTGTCGAAAGATGGTCAGCCTCATGTTATTCGAGGATAGCCTCGAAGACAAGTCGTCTTCCGTCTGGTTTCCTCCGAAGACATCTTCGACGATGCCCAGGTCCTCGTCAGGAAGAGATAGCTTCCTTGGAGCAGATGTGTTGCCAATGTGCGTTACTCTCCGCGGGCCGAGGACCACATATCGGATCTATAGAAATCAAGTAAATCGGATTAATCGCTGCATGTGGACGATGTTCAACAGAGACTGGCCAACATACCTTCCAGTTGCCACGGCTTAGCAGATTTCTCTCCGGTGGAACAGAGAGCACGCCTTCCATGGTCTACGAGGGGGGGGTTTTTTGGTTTTGATGGTGAGAGCTGGTGGGATTCAGGACTGTGTGGCAGCGGACGAAATATATATCTAAGTATATATATATACCTAGGTATATTAACTGCGGTTGATTCGGATCAAAGCTAACTAGTGTTTCGTTTCCTTCAGGCACGGAATCAATCTCAACCTCCAAAGTGAGCTACGACCCCCACGTCGGCCTGGGTAGTCGGACTGATCAGATGTGATGTGACGAGCAGAGCTGGTTCGGACTCGATTGCCTTAACCGATCCGACACAATCCTCGATGGGCGAAGGGAAGTCTCCGGCATGGGTTGAGTGTCTATAAAACGGTATGTGGGCTAATTCTTGCAACTGTACTAGCTACGGTACGCTATGCTACGGGGACGCGCAGTTAGGAAAGGATATATATTAATTTGCTCTCTAGTTATCGTTGTAGAGGCCAGACAAATCCGTTATTCATTCACCCTTTATTCGCTTTACAAATCGGGCTGCTTCCACACGTTCTCGTATCTGCCTTGGAGAAAAGAAAGAACGAACGAAAGAAAAGAAAATATATACAAGTCATGTGGACTTGAATGTGACGTTTGAACTAGGAGAAACATCGAAAAATTAAAACCATTTGGGCTGCCAATATGGCCATGGCGGAGCGTGTGCGTCCAGCGATCCTTCTTGTCCAGCCTTCACCCTGGTCGAGCCATGCTTTTTCCAAGAGAGCCCGCATTTGCATTGGCTGTGAATGGGCTGCTCGCCCCACCAGCACCCCTCGCTCGATCGAGATAGTATTTCTGGCTGTAAGTGCTCGTTGCGCAAAACTCGTCCAAGACCTGTACCCACTGCAGCCCCGGGATCCCAGGTACCCGCCGCCAAAAGAGCTGGTGTGGTGTGCGCCGCTGGGTGTCCACCCTGCAAGGGTATCTCGGCGCCTGAGCGTTCCTCAGACCCGGCGCTCCACCAGCTAGCTGGTTAGCACGGTATGGTCTCCTTCTTTGCTGAGCTTCTGGAAGCCCTTCTGGTTTTCTTTGAGCGTGAGACATGCATGCAGCAGCCTTGCATGCAGATTGTGAAGCAACCTAAGCAGCGAACGGTGGCCCAACAGGACACCTTCGTGTTGTCGTACGGTGGCAAAGGCAGGGAGGGCATCACGGAATGTTTCTGGAAGATTTTTCTTCTTTGGTGCCTTTTCTATTGACAACAACAACACCAGGACGTTGGGGTCTTCGTATCGAGCGTCCCGGATTTCCCCTGGGTGGGCTCCTACCGCCCGATCGAAAAAGCATGTGAGATACATTGCAGGCTGCAGGCTGCAATTTAGAAAAGTGGGGGACTTGGGCAAGTTACCATTTCCTAACAGCTGGTCTGCTGGCTGGCGGTAAATATGGAGCCGGGTAACAAGTTAAGCTATTTAGCCTTCAAGGGGAGCAGAATAGGGCATAGCTCTGCGACCCCGAGCTGCTTCACCGTCACATCTAACGGCAAAATAGCCAACCATGCAGACCATTTCAATTGGGAGTGTGGCATATCTCAACTGCGCGAACAAGGCTCTGTTCGGATCCATTCATTCATTGTCCATTCTTCCTTGTCTTGGATTATATCAGTGATGACTCGCATTGTTGGGAATTCCGGCACTGATTTGCGAAAAATATATCTAGGTTAATCTATATAATTACATTGTTCCGGTTGCATCATCTCACGCCAGATGCCTGCCTCAGTGGATTCCTCCTTACCAAGCTTTGGTTCTAACGGGCCAGGAACCAATGTCTTGCGCACCACGCTAATATACCGATCCAATTGAAGCCAATCGACTCGCTGGACTTCTCCGAGATATCGAAGGCGATATTGATGGGTCAATATATATTCTCCGGCCGAGCCATGAGCTCTCCCCAGAGTACTACATCACACGTACCTTGCCATCTCGAGCTAGACTCCACCACTCTTTCATCTGATCCCTTAACGTTACCCCCCTGGATCGATATCGTATCAGCGACAGCGAATGAGCTCTCCAACGAACTGCATTCCTGGCTCGAAGGACGCCTTGTACCACACTCAAATTCCAAGCTCACCAAGTTACATACAAGGTACCTCCTCTTGTTCGGGGTAGAAAGAAGAAAGATCATGCACCCCCTGGCGTTGATGTGCAAATTAGCGAAAACGATGGACAGGTTTAGGGTCCTTGTGCCGTGTCGGTTACCAAATAACAATGATAAGTCAACATGGGAGGTGCAACGTGCATCCAACAATTTAATTGATACTATCTCATGCTACATTATTAATACGAGAGGTGGAGCCTTGCGCATGCGGCCGGGCTGCTGAGTTCTGCTGGGTTAGCTGATCACGTTGGTCGCTGCAGCACTGCACTGCAGTGTATATAAATACATACTTAAGTACATACTGGCCTGGCGAATTCTTCAGCCCTGAGAGGAGGAGGCTGCATGAGCTGTTACCAGCGCACTCCTCAGCTTTTGTGCATGCATACTTGGATACCTTGTTTCTCTCGGGGAGTGCTACCTGGTGTTTTTCGTAGATGCATACGGATGTCGATGCGAATACGATACGGTCACACAATACCAGCCTCCGGATGGCGGAATTTACCGGCCGGAAAGATATTACGTATTCGATGCGGCAATGGGGAAGATAGCCAGCATGTGACAAATGCGCAAGTGAAACGATTTCGATGCAGAAAAAACAGAGGTGTTCTTGGAGAGGATACCTTTGATGTGCATGTCCTGTGCCTTGTCTTCAGAGCGGCTTGTAGTTTTCAAAAATGTGATTGAGTTGGTGCTTTCTTGCTGCTCGGCTGCTCAACACACCAACCAAACAAAGCGTGCAGACGCTTCCCAATTGGGCAATCGACCCGAACTGAGAACCAAAAAAATCCTGCGCCAGTAGCAGGGCATCACGACCTGTCGCGACCACCCCGCTATATTTCTTCATCATATGTTGCTCCGACTGATGGTATGTGGATAGGCACTTGCCGTCATGTTATATCAAACGTTCGCTTACGATTTCTCTCCATCGCAGGTTCCAATATCCTTTCTTGCTCCACCGTCTTAAGCTGGGCGCTTCAGGGACCCCCGTCACGACGTCTTACCATTTCCATCAGGCGCTTTCGAATACCGACCGTTCCTGCAGACAGACCCCGGTCTCCACTGTCGGGTCATGCTGAGGACGAATTGGTCCTTGACACGGGCCCGTATACAACGCTCCCCAATTTCATTATCGCCATGGATCTGTCGCGCATGCCAGGCCTACGGATATGCCAGTCGCTCCGGCGACAAACTTGTCCAGGCCACCGGCATAGAGCAAGTCACGTTCCCTTCAGTATTGAGGCGGAAGGGGAAGCATTTGGCCATAGAGAAGGATACGACCGATGAAGAAAGGCTTTTAGTTCACTTGAAGAAGGAGAGGGAGCACCTCAAGTTCATCGGCCGGATCGAGGAATACATCGCTACACGGAAAAAAGTAGTACTCAAGCCTAACAAGGCGGGGCAGAAAAGCCCTGAGGTCGGGAGATTAAATCGAGCGATGGAGGTTTTAGAAGTGGCGAAGCAAGTGAGGGTTACACCTGTTGACTGGCCCGCTCTGACTTCCAAAGCCATCACACCGGACGAGATTAGGGCGCTGCATATGGCCGCTACGAGGAAGTTTCCACCAAAGAAAGCGTATAAATGGGGGATACATGGTCCTGGTAATCATAGTTACGAAAAGAAAATGGCCAAGGAGGAGAAAAAGTACGAGAAGCTGCAATCGACGGAGACAGAAGCAGTGGGAGAGCACGAACAGAGCAATAAGGCTCCTGAAAAGGGTAGAAAGGGTGATAATACCGGAGAGGGTGACCAAGCACTGAAAAGTGAAGCACAGAAAGGCGAATCGGAGCCAGCTGAGACTGATACGAAGCCAGTGAGGAAGAATCCAAAGGAGAAAAGGTTGGAAGTAGGAGCTACGACAATAGACGCCAGAGAGTTTTCTTTAGATCGTGAGTTCAGCACCTGATATCCTGTCATGGTTCTGACTAACAGTGAGACAGCGATTGAACTGGAGCAAAATGTTGAACTGAGGCCTTTGTCACATGGGCTTGACCGCGTTTTATTCAAGTGAGATTCACCTGCCCATGTTCTAAAGCAGTCCTCTTGAGCTACCATCTAACCTGCAATAACAGCCCTGGTGTCACATTCTTACGGGATCCGAGGTCGCGGGTGTATAACTTTGATCCCTACCTTGGTAGTATCATGCCCGTTGATGAATTCGACTTTGACGCTCTCGGAGACTACGTCACATCCTCCAAAGACACCACACTGATCGATCTCGCGCGAACATCCGGCAAGAAATACGTCGGCTCCACATCTAGCATGACGTCTATCCTCTCCCATCTTCACTATCTGCTCTCGCGCTGGCGCCCCCTCACTCTGAGCATGCTGTCAAAAGGGTTTGAAACCGAGAGCAGCAACTTCACTCGTCTGTCCCGCCTGCCGGTGTCCGTGATTCTGCAATGGCGGGACGGCGTCTATGCCATAGACCAGGACAAGGAAACAGATAATCTAGAAACAATCCTACTCTTCCTCGGTCGGTCCATGGAGAAAATGCTCACCTTACCCCCCGAGGTCTTTCAAAAATACCACAGATCCAACTCCCACGAGATCCCAGAGGAAGTCAAGAATGCACGGGAACGATATCACTACACGGGCTTTGGAGACCTGTTGTTCCGGTCGCAGCTAGACGCGCACGACGATCGACTCCCCGGCACCGGTGTGTTCGATCTCAAGACGCGCGCAGTAGTGAGTGTGCGTATGAACGCGCACGAGCCGGCAGTCGGGTGGGGCTATCAGATCAAGACGGCCGATGGGCAGTTCGAGTCGTTTGAGCGCGAATATTATGATCTTATACGGGCTGCATTTATGAAATACTCACTTCAAGTACGGATGGGCCGTATGGACGGGTGCTTTGTAGCATACCACAATACGAAGCGGGTATTCGGGTTTCAGTATGTCAGTATTGATGAAATGGACGAAGCACTTCATGGAGGGCCGGGGATTGGCGATGAGGAGTTCAAGCTGAGCCTTCGGCTGCTGAATGAGGCGCTTGACAAAGCTACGAAGAAGTATCCCGAACAGGTATGTCCACGAGTCGTCCGTAAATACAGACGCAAAGGCTTTATCTACTGTGTCAATTATTGGGGCGGTTTACTAATTGGATTACAACGTGGATAGTCGCTTCGATTATGGTTCGAAACGAGAGAGTCGAGCATGCCCTTCATGTACTTTGCCGCAGAGCCTCTCACCCCGGAGCAGGTCTCTTCGGCTCGCGAAAGAACTGCCAACTTGGATGTCGTGCTTGAGCAAATCAAAAAATCATCTGAACTCATGTCGAAGCCGCAGTGGCGGCATGAAGTTAAAGAGGAAAGAACAACGGCCACTGATCCTACAGAAGAGGCGATAGACGAGCTTCTGGAGGAGGACAAGACCGCGGAGCAAAAAGAACTTGATGATCTTAAAGAGTCAGTGGAAGTGCTGGAGGGAGTGACTATTAATGGGGAAAACGCAATACCTCCTGAAGATAGGCTGGGGTCTCTAATGGGAGCGGAGGGAGAAGGTGAAAGCGCATCGCCCACCCAAGAACTTGAAGGTATTCCCGGGGAATCGCCGAAAGAGAGGGAGGGGGCAACAGCTGCGGCAGAGGAAGAGGTTGAGGCAACTGCAGACACCACCACACAGTCAACCGGAGCAGCCCAGGGCGAAACTGTTACAAATGACACGGCTACTACTGCTAAGGAAAAGAAGGAAGAGCCGCCCCTAAGCGATGTCTTGGTTCAGGTTCTCGTCACCCAGAACCTTATCAATGGCGCGAAAGTTGACCGCCCGGGAACCTTCAACCCGAACCAAGACAACTGGAAGGTCAACTACGCCTTCCTAGACATGGACCTCAAGGCTGCCAACAAGACTCTCAACATGATGAAGAAACGCAAGCATGATGGGATAGAGTTTGACGCTGGGTTTAAGAGCCAATTCATAAAACACCTGATCAAACTCTCAAGAGATGGCGAGGCATACGCAGCGAAACAGATGAAGGAGGATGATGAAAACGACGTCGTTGTGTATCGGCGGAGAGGCTGATGTGGTTTTTTTCGAGTTGGCATGTCGCATCCGTATCAGCCTTCTCGCTTTCCCGGTTTCGCCTTCTCTTACCGTTTTTACAACACGGGATGGGCCGCAGGCTAGGTCGAAGCCGGGAGGATGTGATCATGTGTAGGGCCGTCTGGGGGCTTGGAGAAGATTGTCTACGGGAGTGTAAGCTGTCGCAGTAGGGATCCAAGTGTGCATGTACATAGTCACGATAATGTGTGCACGTGTGTTATGCATTCGTGCATTTGCATACGCTGTATTACGTTCATTTTCGCTTCTTTGTAGATATATGATTATTATTTTGTTTTTCCATTGTACATATACATCTGCGCTTCGCTCGGTAGAATAGAACGGCATTTCGATTATCTTTTATCTTATTGTGTTTTTTTTTTTTTTTGACATAGTTGCCTGGCATGCACGGGACGAGGGGCACCCGCTGTCCCATTAGGACATGTCGATGCGAAAAGCGACTCCGCCTAATTTCTGTTTTATCTTCTGCAATACACACATACACACACACACACAATACGTCTAGGCCCATGCATGGAAAAAGTTGGCTGGGCAGCTTGGTTTGGTAAGCAGTCATTCTGAGGCAGTCGCTGTTATTCTATGCAGGTTAACCGGGATGTCGCATAAGAGCTCGGGGTTAACTTCATTTTGTCTAGCCTTGCGAAAGGATGTGTAGTCTCGGGGACGCTTGAAGGATGTGTATTGTATGGAATTTATTTATTTTGCTTTAGCTGGCCAGCACAGCACAGGTGCATGCATGAAAAAAATGAAAGAATGATATTACAATTGTCGATGGCATGAAGGATTTGCAAGCCACGAACACGCCGACATGCACGTTCGATAGGACGAGAGTTGTCCCGTGATTTACCGAGCTCAGAGAGAATGGATTGTATCCTAGGGTATTGTTCGTTGCCGTTACCTAGCGCCTGCCCAAAGTAGGTAAGCACCCGGAGATATATTTTTTTGCGATCGATTTCGACTAGGTATAAGTAAGTAGGTTTTATATTTATTTTTGTTTGAGCGTACTAGCTGGGATAGTTGGCATGTCTGTCGTGGTCTGGAACTGTGTGTTTAACTGCAGTTCCGGACGTTAGCTCGGTTGTGGTGCGCTGTGTGTTGTTTTTGTTGGGCGGCAGCTGACTGGGCTGTGTTACGGGAGACGACTTGGAGTTCGCGTTCGGCGCGTACTGCTGTGCTTTATGCAGCTGCAGGTTTTGCTACGGCAAGACGGGCGAATCAGCGACGGTTGCAGCTGTTTGTTCCCTGGTTTATCGAACACTCGGCAATTTTGCTTGAAATACTTTTTTTTGCCTTTTAGCTAATTGCTACGTAGCTTGCTGGTTTGCTGGCCTGCTTGCTCATGCTGGTCGCTTATGGTTATGCTAAAAAATATCTTGGGGCTGAAGGATCGAAAGGGTCCGGGAGGATTGTACCGGTTGTGATTGGGGGAGAAGTTCTACTCGCTCTCGACTCCGGATGCAGTCCTGTTACGCGGCAATGCTGCATTCACCTTTAGCACTTACACTTAAGCTTGCGGTTGAGGAGCTCATTTCTTTGTGTATGCAAAATGCAATGTACGGATATGTCGGTTAATGATCAAGTCAGATCAGGTCAGGTCAAGTCAGCTTCGTGTCAAGTTTAGTCGGTTCTAGTTTTCGCATTTTCAACAGGCGTCGTCGCGTATGTCGGCGTGGGCCGGCTTGAGACATTTGCTAAATTCGTAGCGTTGATTGAGAGAATCCTTTTTTTTATTTTTATTTTTATTTTTTTGCTTATTGATGTAATCCTATCGCCCTTCAAATCTTCCATGTTTTGGATTCGGCAATGTGGTATGGAGGCTAAGAAAAGATCGATTTCCTCTCCCTTCTGATCCACATTATAAAATTAAATAGAAATAAAAGAAGGCGACGAGAAAAAAAAAAACAGGTAGCCGATAGACCGTCGCATTGTGGAATGAAGGGCCCCCAATCGAGGAAATTTGCTTAGCCTGGAGCATTAGTGCTGTCTTATCTACATCGGGGCGGTGGGTAAGAGGACGATGAGGCCGAGGCCGAAAAGCAGACATTGACGTTACAGGCATGCCCCATGGATCGGTGCCGGCTAACTTTCTCGTCCCATGTTGGCCGGCTAGGTTAGCGTGGGCCATCACTAATCTGATGGAGAGATGGATAATATGGACCAGCCACCCCGGGCTATATTTTGGTGTTTTCTTTGCCATGTTAATTCGCCGGATAGCGTGATATGATATGATAGTAGGGAATGCTTTGCGAATAGTGACGTCGGCGCGCGGAGGTATCATTCATGCCTTGATTGGATTTGCAGTTCCGCTCGCAGGCTGCAAGCTGCTGCTGCTGGGTAGAACCGGGAGTTACGCATGTGCCACAGATGATTCATGATTAACTGATACAGTCTTTCGTTCACGAAGTAATAAGTGCTTGGTTACGATCGATCGATCTCGTTTTGCCCTGGGCTCGATCGAGAGGATCTTCTGAACCTCAGGCTCGCGGCCTGCCGAGTTTGGCGGGGCGCGTGAAATTGCGTGTTTGTTTGATCTACGGCCGCGAATTCGCTAGGCGTTGGAGTTGAGCAGGTCGATTCTGGAGGCAAAAGTCCTCGTCCTGACGCGGACTTAATGAATTTGACCGCAAGCAGTTGCAGACATGATAAATGCAAGCAGATGGGGTGCAAATGCAGATAGATGCACGACGAGATGAAGGCTGGGGTGGGTTGCAGTGGAGAAGGGCTGCGATATTGTCAGAAGAGGGCAATATTTCGGCTAACCGGGCGGTGGCTCTTCCTCCTTCAGCTAGCTAACCAGCTTGCTTTGGCACGCTGCATGATGCAGTGTGAATTGGACGCGAACGGGGTTTCTTTCTCAGGACACCGTAACGTTTTCCTTGCTTTTCGTGCCTCAGTTCTCTGGGCTCTCGACGGACGGGTTATTAGTTCCTGGATATCATACTAGATCGGGGAAGTGACGAGGTGTCCTTGCAAGGGAGGCCCGTTGCAAGCGAGTGATCATGACATAAAGCGAGGACTGGTGCCTATTGAGGGAATAGGATAAATCGATCCAAATCGTAAGCAGAGATATCATCGCGAGCCGCGAATGGCTTTTGGTCTTGCAGTCTGCAGCTTGTCGCGACTAATGGGCCGATTCGTCGCTGGAAAAGCTGGGGGGCGCTTAACCTGCTGGAGCTAGGTGCTTGCTTGCACTTGTGCATGTGCGATATTAATATTTGGTTATATCATCGAGGACAAAAGCACTGATCGAGGACGCCGGATATGTTTTGCGATGGAGCTGGATTTGTGAAGCTGCTGGGGGCTACCCCTCCGCCCAGGAACTGGGTGTTTTGTGCTTGAGCTTCGGCGTTTGGGCTGTTGAATTGGGTATAAGATAGCTTATGGCCCAGCCCTGGCCTTCGAAGAGATTTATCCCGCCCGTTTCTAGCTAGCTCAAGCTCTCTCTCTCTCTCTCTCTCTCTCTCTCTCTCTCTCTCTCTCACTCCCACGAAAGTCTCTCCGCTCCTTTTTCCTACGCTACTCGTATTCAGATTCGAACAAGGGTCGTGATCGGACCGGTCGACGACACGAAGAGTTGCAGGTATCAAATTTAACTTGAAACGATGACGTGCCGGCTATGAACACTGCGCTGACAAACACCAAACCAGCGATATTTCCCCTTTTGCCCTTCTGGTTTTCTCCGGCTTAAAAAGAGTCCGGGCGTCCTCTCCACCAGCCGACAGTCGAGTCAATTGTCATTGCTTTGCTTTGCTTTGCTGCTTGGAGCCTGGTTGCGCCATCGTCCGTGTGCAGTTTCAAAGGTTCCATCGACGGAGGTAAGCTGAGCTCAGGATCAAGGGGCTTGCTTGACCATTGTCTCCCCTCAACCTCGTGTCCCCCCTCAATATATACGATATGGAATTAATAATAATAATAACTGGTAATAATCAAACAGTGTTATCGATTAAATTGCCTCGCTCAGCGGAAAGATATCAGAATATCGAATAGACGCTCGATCGATCGATCGATCTGTTGTTCCTGCTGAGGCTTCAAACTCCTCTCTCTTGAGATATTTTCCCAGTGCTCTTTTTTTTTTTTTTGCCGAGTCAAAACAACATTTTATCATCAACGGCAAAAGTCGCGTCGACTTGTCCCGTCTGCATAATTGTAACAATTGACAGCTGACAGAGCGGTTCGGGGTTACTTCCGTGTCTGTCCTCCTGATTTCATCGTTGCCATTGGTAGGTGGAAGGGGAGGCGCAATTGCTACCGCACTTTGCTCCTACAGGCTTTATCGGCTTGCAGGGCCCCCACATCTCCAAAAGCACCCTCTTGCATCCTTCCCCCGGACTAGTCTCCTTCCAGCCGCATCAGGCCCACTCCCACGCACACAAAAGGGCACTCTGAAAAGGAAAAAACGAGCGGGCTTGTTGATTGGTGACGAAGCCCTCAATTGGATCACTCAACTTTCCCGTTGCAACCGATCCCCAAAATTGATCATTCAATCATCTGTGCAGCTTTGGCAAGGGCCTAGGGTCGCACTGCACGGAAGCTGCATGCACAGAAGCTGGTCAAAGGCAGTGAAACCTTGATCACCCCGAAATCTCGCATACCGCAGCACGCCGCAGACAGTGCACGCAAGAACAGAAAGGAAGAAAAAAAAAAAAAAAAAAAAACTCGCACACACTTGCTCCATTTGAAAGAAGAGCGGCCGCCCAGCGGCGTGGTGTTTACGATCCGAAGGGAGAGACACCAAAGCGAAAAGGCTGAACAAAACAAAAACGTAAATAAACCTCAAATCCCGGGGAAAAGAAATAAAAGAGGATCTTTTGACGTTTATATCGGCTGGCTGCTGGTGCTATTTGTCCGCTCAAAATAGAGGCATTTCGCTCGCCCCAGTTTTGGCGTTTTCCTTCACTGCCAACCTTCTTTTTTTATTTTATAATACCGAGAGTGGCCCTCAACACTAATATCTCTTCCGGCGGCCCCCCTTCTCTGCGGCTGGTAATGTAATGTGCAAGTACATTACAGGTTATATTATGTGCATTTGGCTGGCTGAATTGTAATTCGTTAATTATACCGTGGAGGAGAACGACTAGGCTGGGCACATACGCATACACACAAACATACATACATACATACGCATACATGATAATATAATCTTATACATTTCCAGGACGAGATACGAAAGGGAAAGGGAAAAAAAGGGAAGATCGAAGCCGGAAGTCGAAATCGAAATTGAAATACGAAAAGTTAAAAAGTTCGCCAACGCCAACAGGACGGAGACGACCCAAATATTGCCCTTGTCGTTATAATATTAGCATCAAGGCTATAAGTTACATCCAGCCAGCTGGGGCAAAAGAAATAAAATTACGATTGCCTCCTTCCCCTCACCTTTTTTTTTTTTTTTTGGAAATATCAAAACAGGTACACTTCTCCGGAGTTCTCCAGCTCGTCTTTTTGATCGAGATTTTCTTTTCTATTCTTTTTTTTTTTTTTGCGGAGCTCAATTCAATTTATTCTTTTCAATCGGTTTGAAGTTCAGTGTTCAGCCCTCGGAATCTAACTGCAACTCGAGTATACCCACACGAACAGGCAGGCACGAAGACAGGCACGAACAGGGCAGCCCCCCGAATTGCGGTAAAACCACGGGAAACATTCTTCTTTCCCACGTTGTTGCTCCCTATCGCATCTTCATTGTTTTTCAATCGCTTGTCTTGACTTCGATTGGAGAGGGGCTTTTTTTTTTCCTTGGTTGGGATCCCAGGAACTTGTCTGCGGCGCATTCAGCTATCCTTTCGAGAAGGAGATTTGGGGGGGATTCCTCTGGACCAACCTTCCTTCCATTTCTCCTGCTCCCATTGCATTATCCGTCTCGTCGCTTTGCCCCTTGTACCGATACCATCGACCAGATCGAACCTGCGTACTTGCGTGCCTGGATCTAGGATCATTCCCCCTCCGACAAAGTTCCTCGACCTGCCGGTTCTATTTTTGCGCAAACCCATTGCCCCGGCTCTCCGTTTGGCCTCTTCTGCCGTCATCGATATTCCTCCGACAAAAACAACACATTTCCCTCTTCGTCTCGACGACAACTCCAAAACGGATACTTCTGCCTGTTCGAATCGCGGTTTCATGCGATAATTAATACGACTCGCGCTTCCAGCTCTAGCTCGTTCTTCCTGTCTTACGACTCTATGCTCTTGCTGCTGCTGCCGTCGCCGTTGTAACCAGCGCGCTCTGTGCTTCTTCTCCCATCACCATCTCGGAAATCTTTCCCAACTTTGCATTCGCTCCATCCTCCCATGACCAATGCGACGGTCAGCCAAGTGACGTCCCCGCGCTACTTCCATTCCTCACGACGATAACATATCATCGGCCCATCTGCATAATTAAAAAAAAAAAAGAACGTAACCCCTCACTCGATACCTTCAAATATTCTGCTTCTTCCTCCCTTTCCTCTTCTCTCCTTGCCATCATGGCTACTGCAACAATGCAGCCCTTCGATCCGACATCTAAGAGGAAATCGTTCGGGATTTTCTCGCGGCCGGCGAACTCCAAACCAGCTGCCCAATTCACCGCAAAACTAATCACAAAGCAAAGGCCGATATCATACCAGAGCGGCGTCGTCGGAACAGGCACCATCATTCGTGCGCACACGTTTACTCTCGACGATATCAAAGCAACATCGCCCATTGATATGAACCGACCTCTACCCCCCGTTCCGAAACCAAAAGTATCAACTAGGCCCGTGTCGTTGTCCGCGACTCCACGATCCTATGAGCCGTCGTCGCCCGGAACTTCAACAGTCTCGACGTCTACTGCCGCCTCATCTCTCTTCGACGAATCCGACCTCCCGACAAAAAATCCGAGAACCTCAATGATTATATTTGCCGGCGAAGTTGTCTCGGCGAACACGTTTATGAGACGGCTGAGTAAACGGGAGTATCTGGTATTAACTGATACCCAGCTTCTCAGGTTTCGATCTCAGGTCAAGGCAGCAGAAGTGTTCCCACAGTGAGTAACATTGTTGGTGCGGTGCTTTTCACAAAAACAAACAAAGAGAAGCTGACGAGAATCCTTTTCATTTGCGCTGCAGGTTGCATCAGAATCTCCGCGTCGCCGGAAACAGGAGCACTTCGTTCGGTGGTGTGGCGTCTGAGGTCCAATCGGATCAAATAGTTATCCACCTAAATCAGATTGTGGCGGTCCATGAAACAGAGAAGTTCTTCATCCAAGTCGATCACTTGGACGAAATTTCCGGAACGGCAACCTCGACCGCCTTGCAGCTGTCATGTCAAGCGGAGGTAGATCAGTGGCTGCGCGCTCTGTGTCGGACCGTCCGTCTGCCAACGTACACAACGCTACCTTTCGCTGGAAGAGTCGTGGAATACGTCGCGAAACGGCTTGGTGATGAACAGGATTATTCTCCTGAAAATGTCATGATTTTTCGTGTCGTCCATCGGAAGTCTGATCTGAGATCTCAGGTCAAACTCTCCGGTTCCACTGAGGATATGCAGAAGAATTCATCAACGATCTGCTATCTTGCTGTTGGCATCCACAAGATTCATCTTTTGGCGGTTCCAAAGTTGACAAGCCAGAAAAGCTCTACGTCTCTGAATTCGCCTGGAGTGGTAACCTCCTATGGAATCCTAACCTTATGTGCCCTTAACATGAACTCGGACACAGATGACACATTCACTCTCAAGTTCCGTATCCCTTGCAAACCTGTTCAAACTGTCCATTTGGCTTCATCGTGCGCTGCACAGATTATCCAGACAATCCGACACGCGGCAGATTTCTTGCGACCTCAATGGTCGGAACCTTCGTTCACGCTCAATATTCCGGAGAAGTTGATAGACCAACCATTTCCCGATATTGACTACGACGAGGGTTATCTGTGTTTCAGGCGAACGCTTGCCGCTTACTGTAAGTATACAATATCTGAAAGAATAATAGGAGGTAAAAAGACTGACCTCTTCACAGGCGCCGCGTATGAAGTCGACATCAACGTCATCGGGTACTCGATCGTTGAAGATGCCGAAGACGGTCCCAAATTTCAGCTACTACCTCCCGTACATTCTCGGCGTGTCAAGTATTTTGTCCCCGAACTCCTTGCCGTACTACGAACGCTACGATGGAATGAATCCTTCGGGTCAATCTCATTTGCTGGTATTAGCCTGCAACCGCTGAGAGGCATCTTCGACAGCCATGGCAGTGACATGGAGCCGTATCGAACGCGATCTGGTCGGAAGCTGAGCACGCGAGGGCAAAGGCGAGCTCTCTTGGTACTTGAGCTCAGAGCAATTGCCGCTTGTAGTTCTCGACTCCGACGACTTGACTTCAGTGGATGCTTAGACCCACCAAGAGAGAAGCAAGAGGATGATGAACACGAGGAGGTAGAAACTGGATGTGATCTCGTGGAAGCCGTTCTGCCGCTTTGCAAGAAGGGGTTGACAAACGTGGATTGGGTCATATTCTCTGGACTCCAGCTTGATCAGGCCGATATTGCGTGGATTGTGGATGCCGCCGTCGATAAAACTTGCCACATTAGAGGACTGGAACTAGCTCGTTGCGGCCTTGGTGAGCGGTCTATCAATCTGATCCTAGAATCCCTAGCAGCGCAAGAGAAGACGTTGGAGGGGCTGGATATCTCGGACAACCCAGGTCGCCTAAACACCTCAAATTTGAACTCGTTGTGCGAACTGCTCCGTGTCTTCCCTGGTATGCGATGCCTTCGACTCGCCAATTTGAAGCTTGCGACTGGCAGTGACTACGCCCTAAGTTTTCCAAAGATCAGCCCTCCTATTCGGCCGTCGTACAACCGATCAATCTCGCTACAGGTACCCCTGCCTGGGACTCCGGATTCGTACAGCAGCTTCGGTAAGCCTGCTACCCTTAAAGCCGAATCAACGCTCTCCGTCAACACTTTTTTCGGTCGTCCCAGCTCCAAGGAGCACGCTATCATTCCCGAGGAAATATTGATTCGATGGCGACTTGAAGAGTTGGATTTCAGCGGGACTCCGGTCAATTCTGCCACTGTTGATGCCCTTTCAGCGTATCTCAATAGTCCTGCCTCCGATGGTCTAACCAAGTTGAATCTCAATAATTGCGGTCTGAAGGCTGGTGACTTGGCGGTTCTGTTAGGATGCCTTGCTCGCGAGGATGGTAAGATCCGCAATCTTCATTTGTGTGTCAATCGTCTCCAGATAACACCGGACCACAATAAGCTCGTCGACGCGATCAAGAAGGGTTTGTCGCCAAGGTATCTCACGATAAGCAACGTCGATTATCCAGATGAGGAAACGTTTCGCAAGTTGATTCGAGCGGTGACTGTGAACAAAACTATCGAATATCTTGATCTCTCCCGGGTTTATCTACCGTCCGATGCCAATTCTGACACTATCAACGCACTTGGTGAACTGTTCGCAAAGAACGATACGTTGAAAATTCTGAACATCTCCGGCGGTTATGGTCGGATTGAGGATGGCCGTCTTGGTACTGGATTAAATAGCGCATTCCACAGCTTGGATGAAAACAAGTCTCTAAAGGTCTTGAAGGTTGAACGTAAGTTTGCGACGTATATCCCTATTGCTATTTTGGTGTTTGTTTGTGTGATACTAACGTTAGGTGCTTTTCCAGAACAACGCCTAGGTCCTCAAGGAGCGATGGTCATCGCCAAGATGCTCGAGTCGAATACGTCGCTGCAAGAAGTCCACTGCTCCAACAACAAATTCAATCTTCAAGGATATACAGCGCTCGTTGCGGCATGCAATTCGAACCGATCAATCCTAGCGCTCCCAGGGTTAGAAAGAGACCGGAAAGAACAACTGGAAAAGCTCCGGAACGACCTTAATAAGACTGTAGAAACACCCGAGCCCCCATCCAGCAGGCTTTCTATGCTCGCAACATTGTCAGCTCTTGACAGACGTCGCAGCGTCCGGTCACTTAGGAGCCTCAAGAGCAGAAATTCGAACGAATCGGAAAAGGCGCCAGGCCTGAGCGAGGAGCAGGTGGATACCGCCATTAAGCACCTTGCAACCCGCTGGGACGATCAGGATGAACTACTGGCAAAGGCGTTAGCCAAGAACCTTGCCGGTGACCACGACGACAGCGACTCCCGAATAGACACGCCAACTCCAGCAACCCTCAGTGGAATCGCAGTTGCTGTGTAGCCGATCAATATTCATCGCGGACGGCATATCTACGCCACTATCGATATCTCCATTCGTTAACCCCAAAAAATTTTCTTTTCTCAAAATGCATTCTCCAATTCCTCATTATTCTGCATCAGCGGCTTCACGTTATTTTCTTTCTTTTCCTTTCTTTGAAAGCATTTCCAATACCCTCCTTGCATCTTTTTTTTACTTAGCGATATCCCTCCCCCACTCTTTATTACAGTAACCCACCGTTGCTCTTCGTCCAACCACATTCCCACCACCTACCACCATCGCTCTTCATGCTCGTTGGAGCTTTCTCATGCCAGATGTCGCATTTGCGCCGTCACGTGTTTCCGCCCATTCACAGTGTTACGAATCTGAACGTTTTGTACTTTCATGCCTCCAAAACATTTCGCTTCATATACATATCTTTTACATTTTCTTGTTTTATTTTTACACAACCAAAAACCGGCGTTGGCAAAATTTTTACATTTTTCAGACTAGGGCGGCATGCGTGTTTTTTTTTTTTTTCTTCCTTTCTTTTCTGCTCTGGATTGCTCCATGCTCTTTTTTTCTTTCTATTCTCAGTAAATAATTTTTTTTTTTCTTTGGACCATTGGATTACAGATATACATATGCGGGGGGTACACTTCATCAGGGTCTTGTTTCATCTTTTTGTTTCCTTTCCACTGTTTGTGGCATTTTTCTTTTCCTTTTTCCAATGCATGCAACTTCATGCTTTATATCGTCATTGATGATCACTGCTGGTCGTATCAAGTCGGCTGAGAATTGTTTGTGTACCAACTTTATTTTCTCCAGGGTTTTCTCATTTTTATTTCCCGAATTTCCTTGGTTGAACTTAACTTGGCTTTTCTTGGCTTGTTAAGAGGTGCGTTTGAGAGTTTTTCCAAGATGGCCAGGTCAAATCACGGTCTCCGTCTTTCATGTATGTTGCCGCAATTGTGCACATAGTATCTAAGAGAGTTGCTATCAGAGAATAGATAAAAGAAAGAGAAAAAAAAAGTATTTCCCAAGACGGGGCAAACAAAAAAAGAGTTTTTCAAATTGACCACCACTAGAAAATTATCACCATATCATTTTATTCTACTCTGCTTCCATCGGCCTGGTAACACGAAGAATGCCCGTCGCACGGCCCAAGCCGAGTTCAAGCCATCCAGCCCGCTATCAGGCTCGCCACCTAGCCCTTACCCGTATACGGCAGGTATACAGTGTAGATATATATCAATCAATCAATCAATCAATCGATATGCGCTCTGTACATTTACGTGTGTAGCGTTGCGTACGTATCTGCAATGCATAGCGAAGGGGGGAGGCGGCGGCGGAAATTTTGGAGGCAGCCGGGCGCGGGCACGATGGGAGATGGCCGCACATGTCATAGCAACCTGTCCTAGTATACGGCCTATCCGGCGTCGCATCGCATCGCATATTTTAGTCGATATCTTTTTTTCCCTTCCTTTACGCGGCCCGGGTCGCGGGTCGCGATCGGGATGCTGCACGCCGCCTCCGTTTTGTTATTTTATTTTACTTTTACTTTTATAAGCTTTTTTAGCTTCTTTTTTGATATATTCGCGAGGTAGCTTCCTAAAGCGCCTACATTACATACGCGCTACTGCGTCGGGACTACACAGGTGCATTCTGACGGCCGCTATCGCTCCGAGAAGGCGATGATGATGATGTGATGTGATGTGTGTCTCTTCGTGTGTGTGTGGTATGTAGTATGTGATAGTGTGATCATGAGTGATATCGCGGGTAGCATTTCATGTAGGAACGGAAAGCCGTCTGTCCGCCCCTTCGCAGACGTGTCGATCGATGCATGCATGCACGCAGAGAAGGAAAGTAAAAAAAAAAAAAAAATGGTACCTGATGCACAAACTCTACTTCAGTAAGGACTTACTTACTTGCTTGCTTAAGGATATAGGAGATAAAGCCAAAGAGGCGAAGAGGGGAACGAAGTATTACGTCCCAACGAATCATTTCTTCGCCCATCTTTTCCTATCTGCATGCAGGCCCGCATGCATGAACCGCTCCCATGCGATAGTTTAAAGAAAATATGCAGGCTGGGGGGCTGCTAGCCTAGCCTGGCTTTTTGCATGAATAAAAAAAGCTGCTGCAGGCCCTGCACTGTCCTGCAATGCACTTTGCTCAACTGGGGAAGAAAAAGTGCGCGTGGAGGCCGTATTCGGCTAAGTTAGGCTACGACCTCAAATTAAGTCCGCTTGGGAAATCCCCGATTTATCGATAAGCTACGGTTGCGGTTCACATCACCAGGCGGGGTGGAGTTTGGAAAATGGCTGCGACAGCCACAGAAGTAGTAATAATGAATGGTAAAAAGAAGGCCAAATGGAATTTATTTACCAGTTGATCGATTAAGGCAGCGGTCTCTCAAACAGGCAGAAAAAACGCTGCGGAGCGTAGAATCGAAGGTAAGGAAATTAAGCGCAAGAGGAGATTTGGCAAATGCCTGTTGTAAGGGAAATAGAGTGATATAGAGAGTAGAAACGGTAAGGGAAAGGGAAAAGGAGCGGTGTCTTTGTACATGGCGAAGCAAACCAACTGCAGTGCAGAGGCCGCAGATAAACGTGTCCACCGTGATCAAAAATAGGTTTGAGTGATGCATAAAAAAGTGTATATACCATACCCGGTCCGCCAATAGAAAGACAAGAGAAAATAGATACGATACACCTCACATGAAAGAGAAAACGCCAGGAAAACTCCACCCCCCCCACTTCCCGCCTGCCCACCAGTTAAACTGCTCCCAGGAACAAAGGAAAATGGGTGAAAAGAAAAATAAAGCGACACGCAAGGCTGCAAAGAATAGAATTACCGGCCCCAGAAATTTTCGGGAAAACGTGAGAAACTGGAAAGACAATGATGAATGACTAGCACTAGACGGTAGACTGTCACGCAAGGAAACAAAGCAGTGCGGAGACGATAACGCAAGGAAAACGAAAGCCAAGACAAAATGTGCGGATTTGAGAAGCCCCAAATGAAGAAACACCAAGTCGCTGTATGGCCTTATATATGTATATATATGCGTTCTTTTTTTTTGTGTTTTTTTTTTGTTGTTTTATTCTTTAATGTATCGAACCGATGGAATGATGATACGAAAGGAATGGCGCGATGATCGACGTGAATAAAAGGATAGGGGGTAAGTGACCAATGAAGTAAACCCCGTTCGGTAACGGATGCGGGCGGCGGCATTTCGCACGGCGGCAGGAAAAAAGAAATGACAGATCGCTGGCTGGACAGAGAGCGCGCCTACTCGGCCGGATGGTGTTTACAGACTCCGCGATGCATCTGCATGCAGGAAGTTACCGAAAATGTGTTCATAGAAGAAGAGAAGGCGGAAAGGGAGAAACCAGATGGGAGGAAGTGATCTGGATTCACGAAAAGAAGACCGCCCGCGGATCCAGCGGCCTGCCGTCCGGGCCAATGCCGTTCTTTGCCATCTTGTTGGTCAGGTACTGCGTCCGCGCCTGGTCGAAGTTCATCTTCTTGCTCTTCATCAGCTTGAGGATCTCGCGCTTGCTGGCGGCATCCAGGCCGGCGCGGGAGTCGTTGTCGTCGACGTTCTGCGAGAGGTTGAACGAGTCCGACGTCAGACCGGCTTCCATGTCTCCCGCGAAGGAGGTGGGTAGCCGGCTGTAGATCCGGAGGGGGAATAGGCGGACCATTTGGGGGACCCAGGCGTGACGGGAGTAGTAGAGGCCTAGATTGACGGGGGGGACCCTTGAACTTAGCAAGACTTCTTTATCGATATGAGTCGACAGGGCCGAATTGAATGTGCCGGTGGGTATGCACAAGGTCGTGAACCGGGCATGCAAGCACGCACGTCTACGGTCGTGAAGTGAAGTGAAAATAAAAAGAAAAAGAAGTGAAGTGAAGGGAGTGGAGAGTGAAGGGAAGGGAGGGAGGGAGAGGGAAAGAGAGGAGTGAAGGTAAGACAGGAGAGAAGGGAGAGAGGTAGGAGAAGGAGGAGGAGGAGAAGAAGAAGGGATAAACGTACCGACAAAAGTCGCGAAGAAGAATATCAGCCAGGAGAAGAGGACGTAGTTCTCCATGTCCCTCGCCTTCCCCCTTCGTGGGATATATAGCTGTATTAAAGGTTGTGGTTTTATAAAAGGACAAAGAAAAGAAAAGAAAGGAAAGTGAAGGAAAAAGAAAAAGGAAGCCGTCCGGTGAAGAGGAGGAGGTTAGTTATGCACGCAGGGGTTTTCCAGCGGTTTGGAGGGGCTGAAGGACTGGATTGGTGGGTTTCTGCGGCTGCAGTGGCGGCCGAACGTGGTTGGTCGGTGAAGGACTGAGAACCGAGCTAATGCCACCAACCCGGAAGAGGACGTCCTGCAGGTCTGCGTGTCTGTGGGTATGTCTGAGAGGGGGAGCAGCGGGTCAGGCGACGGAGTGAAGTCGAGGGGAAGAGGAATGAGGATGGAAGTTGGAGGTGGGAGGAAGTGGAGGAGGATGATGATGATGATGGTGGAGGAGAGTTGGAGCGAAGGTGCGCAGCCAGCGGCAGGGGCCTGTGCATCGACTGCCCGCTTATTAATGAATATCCATAAAAATAACACGCGGCAACCGCAGCAGCCGCAATTTGCTTTTCTCTTTTCGTGCTTCCGGCGACGGCGCCGCTTCTCATCATCATCATCATTACCACCAACCACAGCCATCTACGCTACCGGCTGCATCTTGACCCCCAAGTTCTCGTCCGCCCTTACTACTACAGCAGACTTTTGCCAAAATCCTGCCGTCGACGGGACGATGGTCGGTCGGCTGTCCACTCGACCACTCCATTGTGACCACCAGAGGTAACATCCTGTACGTCAGACCGACTCAGCCCAGCCTGGTCCCTCTATCCCTCCTCGGTTAGCCTGGCAATTCGGAAGGGGAACAGGACCCGCTCCCACCCCGAAATGAAAAAACACGAGGCTATTCGTGGACCGGACCTGGCAGGGGTCCTGCACTTGGTGCATTCCCACTGGCTCATAAGCTGGGGTTAGGCGACCGATCTCGAAAAAAAGTGGTGCGCCGCACCTGCCAAGTGCGATGAACTCTCCAGCCTCCTTTCATAGCTGGTTCCGTACACAAGAGCAGCAATATCATGCAGACGTATATGGCGCTGCGGCGCGACAGACTGTATTTGTGCATGCAGCGAAGGAAAAAAAGAAGCAGAAATTTTTTTTCTATTGCTCCTGCTGCACTCTAAATTCAACGACATGTGGTTGCCGACCACGGTACCCTCCGTCTGCAGGCCATCGTCTGATAAGTTTAGCTGCCTGCCCGCCTGCCTGCCTGCTTGCCTGCCTACACACCTACATACATCATGTAGGTACCAATTCATTCAAATCTTACGCTTTCTGTTGGGGCAAGGAAAGTAAGAACGAACGCACAATTTGATATATTAATACGAAGTCCAAGGCGGCTAGCGAAAGCGCAAGTTTTGGAGATATAGCACTTCCATACCATTGCGGTGCGTTATCAGATATTATTTATTACCTTCTTGCCTTTTCGTTATTTCACCAGCATATGCAGCAATTGCCTGCAAATATTAGATACGATGTTAAAAAGTTATCCACCAGCGTATTCGCGGATTAATATTTGATCGACCTTCAAAATACCCGCGTCAAACCAACCCGTTTTTTGTTTTTAGGTTTGCTACTGCTGCACCTACTGCACGATGGAGTGTCGCCTGAGTTGCGAAGGAATCGAAAGAAAAAATTTCAACTCGCAAAAGTGAATTCAAGAAGAATTGCTAATATAAGCTATGCGCTTACCGCAGCGGACGGACGTACGGGGCTCCGTCGTTCCTGCTTCTTTCAGTAGGCTGCATTGCATACGTGCGGACAAAACTGGAACATATGCGAGCGTACACCTGGCCTTGGAATGCGATTGTCCCCATATTCCAATGACCGCATGATTTCCCTTGCTCCTGTGCAGCAACGGTCAGTTGCTTGCGGGAGTCGGTCGTCCAATCGCAGGCCTTTCTTTCTTCCTACCAGAAATAACCAGAACTCTGGTATTGCACCCCACGAGTACAGAATAATTTGTTATGCAGTCACCGATCATTGGATGGCGATACTGTGACCGTTGTCGTCTTGAGGGAGCTCCGCAGATACACTCGAATTTTGCATCGCGGGATCATACAATCTAAAGGGTATCCGTCCGCATGCAATGTACGCATTGGCACCGATCATCGGACTGGTTACCGCTGTCTACGATTTTTTCTTTCATTCTTCGGTTTCCCGCCCTGATTGATTGCCCTTCCGCATGGTGCGACGGGGCCAGTGCAGTGCAATCCCCCCGCCAGCTGGCTAGGTCGTGATTTGATTCGATCCAGATCGAATTCCACAGCGGCGCCATGATGTGTCTTAACTAACTGACCGTGGGTTTCACCACTACCCCCCCTCACCCGACCAGCCCATTTTTGAACGTTGTTCCGCAGCAGAGAATATAAAAGACAAAAAAAGAACATTTCATTCCATGGGTTTAGAATTATAATAGATGTGCTGGCAGCGGACAAGAGAGACCCTCCAACGATGCTACTTCAACAAGGCCCGACCGGGGCTGTTTGCTGGCCCAACGGCTAGCGAGCGAATGGAGCTGAGCGGGGACCAATAGACGGCAGCATCGCCCTTCAGAGGCTCCCACGATGCGGCATTTAGATCTCCCACTATCCACCAAAGCGGATAAATGAGCAGGGGCGGCCTCAGCCTGCGATCCTGAGATGCCGCTTGTTCTGAAACCGTGCGCCTTTTGCTCCACATCCTTGCACAAGACTAAAGTCAGCTATCGTTCTTGATATTAATGCCTAAATGTTTAATTTTTCCTTTTATTTTCGCCGAACCACGCGAGTGTTGCGCAATAGTCAACACCTGGGAATCCAGTCTGCTGCACAGACACCTTCCCTCTACGTCGACAGAGCAGAATCGTTTAATATCTTCAACGATACCGCGTATACATCTCGAGCCGACAGAGGGGCTACGCAAACGTTTTTTCATCCGTCGCATCAAATTTGACACTGCCGCACCGCATATGCATTTTTTTTTTTTTTATTTCTTTTTTGTCATACTTACTTAAGTAATATTACAGCGCACATGCGATGTATCATGTACATGTACATGTACATTATATTCGATTTTTTCTAAACATGGTGACACTGTGCATACGCATGTGTCTGCGCGCGGATCTCTAATATACACATGTCCAGAGTACATGTCCTCAGAACCCGTTTAAGTGTCATTTGCCCCGTTCCTTACATTCAAACGTCGTTTAAACATGTTTATGCGATGCGACGTTCATGTACGATGAAAGGGATGGAGGGGAAGAAGAAGAAGAAGAAGAAGCTTTTTAAGTGCCCGTCCGTCCGTCCGTCCTTTCATGTACCGACGGGTATCGCGCAGGGTACCGGGTACATACGACCGCGCATGCCGTACGTCGTACATACGTAATTTATATATACCTGCAGAATTAATACATACGTTCCATTAAGAGAGGGGGAAAAAAATGTGCGTATTATACCCTATATAATCAAGTACTTTGTTACTTTACTTACTTTTACTTGTTTGCTCAAGTTTAAGTACTTACTTGACTATTTGTTAATTACTATAACTACTTAGTACTTAGCTTAAGGGATGACTTTAGTGTATTCTATATTATATCGTATCACATATACTTATATTTTTACGTGCGTGCGTGCGTGCGTGCGTGCGTGCGTAAATGCATGAGTGAGTGAGTGAGTGAGTGAGTGAGTGAGTGAGTGAGTGAGTGCACCGGACGCATGCGCATGCGCATTACCTTAGTGTACATGGATGTTACATGGACGTATGTGGACGGACGCATGTGTCGATGTGCGGCATCAAATTAGACTTATGCTCTCGTCTACCCACACGACACCATCCTACTACCTACTACTATTACCACGCTATCCTCTACAAGCTAGCGTCCAGTCATACGGCAAGTCCGCAATTAAAAAGGTCTGCTGACGGCGTCATATCAACTAGGAGGGGCAAAAAACAAAAGAAAAAAGAGCGACCAAGTAAGTACTCTGTTCAGCACTCGCTCACCCACACGTTTCGCTCATTAAAAAAATTTTCAAGTTACTTCAATCTCAGATGATTGCGATGATAATGTGAATTAAACAATAGAAGATGTCAAGAATGAACGCCGGTCCTGACCCATGTCTAGCTAACTAACATGATGGTAAAACTAAATTGGACAAGATGAAATTCGAAGAGAAGAAAAAAAAAGTAACATGAAAGATGTGAAGCCAAAAAAAAGTGGGCTGTACAGAAAAAAAATGTAAGGAAGGAGGAAGTGTAGAGTACAAGCTTATTGTCAGAAAATACAATGTTCATAGATATGTAAAAGAAGGGCCCGTTTTGTTTTTTCCCATCGCTGTTATCATCATCATCCAAGATTCGGCCTTTTGTTTTTGCGACGACAGTAAAAGAAAGGAAATTTTCGTCATGACTCCAGCGTCGAGCCCAGCGGGTATGCGAATGTATTTCGCCGACTTGAGGAAAGCAAAAAAAAAAGTGAATATCGCTTGTAATAAGACATCCAAGAGAAAAGAAAGGAGATTGGTAGATATACACCGATCGTGGAAGCAGGAATCAAAACGCCCACCGATAGTGAAACAAGCAAATCAAAAGAACAAGTCCAGGGAGCGATAACGATCCGTCGAATTCAATCTTTTTCCAAAAACAAGAATATTTTCTTTTGTCCCCTATCTTCATTTCATTTCCGGGTTCCCTTGGAGCCTTTACTGGCCCCTCTTTTCTTCGCGCCGTGTTTTCGAGTGTTGAACAGTATCGCCTTTCCGTTCGATTTCCGGTTTCTCTTGGATATCTTGTGATGCGAGAAGGCCTTCATCTTGGCGGGACCTTGAGACGTGGATGTTTCATCGATCTCCATGTTCGTGGTAGAATCATTGGAGTCTTTGTTTAGAAAACGAAGAAGAAAATATAAGAGAAAGGCGGAGAAAAGGAGTTAGTAACGGCTTTTCGTATGGGCAACTTTTTTTGGAGGGTGGGAAGCAGGAGAGGTAAGCAATTTTTTTTTTTTCTTTGGATAGAGCAAGCGGCTACAATTCAGGTAGCTTGAGCTGCAAGATCAAAAAATGTTTCTAAAAAAAAAATTGGACCTCCCAAGATCAGACCGCTCCAATGCGCCACGACCATTACCTCTCCGAGCTCGCCTCCCGCTGGAAGTATGAGATAGGAAGGAAGCACAGTTCCTGTGTGCAAAGGATGTAATAATGAATACAGATCTTCAGATGAGGAGTAATAAGAGACAGAGAATAAAGTGATGTAGAGATGAAGAGATGAGCTATCTCCAAACAGAACGCTTCAGAGTAGAGTGCTCTCGAGTGATGATTTTGTTGCTCAAACAAGGGAAATGTCGAAGATGCAGTAACGCCAGAACCATGATGCCACCGGTGATTTGTGATATAAACGCCACCCAATTTTGTTGCGAAGAACCGAAAACGCCAGTGTCAAGATGAAGACAGACCCAGAAGCAGATGATGATAATGATGAAGATGAAGATGAAGCTGTGCCATCCGCCAAACCAGAGCAAGCCAAAAAAGAACAAGAACATTAAGAGGCAGGTAGCAGAAGAAATCATCATTAAATCATTAAGAAGATGCGACAGACGACCTGGGACAGCTTCTATCATGTCAGGCAGACGCGTAGGGTATTATCCATGCCGAAGCCCTGGATGTCGCCAAACAGGCCGATGGCTCGGTAAAACGCCTCGTCTTCCGACTCATCACCGCTGGAGTCTTCATCAACCAACGAGAGAGGCAGCGGTAAATCAAAGAACAAGTTACCTTGATGAGCAGTCTTGAGAGTCTGGTCTTCGGTATGTTGTTCTTGACGGTTCACAGCATCACCTAGGGCTACATTGGGAGCAATCACGTTAGCCGATTCGCTCATCATGACAGGATGCAAGTGACCGAGTCCGGAGACAGCGGAAGCCGTCCGCGAATTTCCGCGAATGACGGGCTTCCGTTTGTTCCGCCTCTCGATGGTCCTTCGTCCGCGACGCCGATCGGACTTTTCGTGTCGAAGACTTGAGAGGGCAGCAGAGGTGAAACGGATGGGCAAGGGAGATTTACCATCCTCTTCCATTTGGTCTGCGTTGGATGTCCTGGGTGTTGCCGACTGGGCGATGGAAGCCAGGAGTCTTGCTGATAGTCTCTCCAAGCGTGCGTTCTCTACCGGAGCGTAGACATTGTTACGTATCCGGGACCTTGCGGCCTTTTTTGAGCTGGCTCTCGCGGACTTGGCCATTGTATGCGGTGGATGTATCGGGCGATGTGTTTGGTGGAGGTTTGAGAGAGTTTCGGGGAGATGGTGGAAACCCCGTGGGTCGGAGAGAGAAGGCGTGGGAGAAAGAAATTGGTAACAGGCCCGGAGGCTGAGAGGGTGAAATACTTGTTGCTGAGAAGACGAGGCCTCGAATGGTTGTTGAGATGAGAAGAGTTTTTGGAGAGAAGAGGAGGAAGAAGAGGAAGGGAAGCGAAGAGAGTAGGTGGGAGGTTATGACTGAGAAGGTAGTCGGGAGCAAAAAAAAAAAAAAAGTTCTTTTTTGGGGGGGCTTGTTTGACTGCCACACGAAACGAGGATTCAGGTGATTGGCGTGGCGGTGGGAAATCAGGTACGCAATGCGGCCACCCCAGCTGATGGACGATGACTCTCTGCCGTTAGGAGGAAGACGAGTGCACGGAGGATCGGTAACGTTCAAGTGATTGGTAGTATGACCGAAGGAGAGAGAAGTGAAGAGAAGAGAAGGAAGGGTAGTTGGAAGAGGTAGAGAGAGAGATAGAGGAGACCTGATAGTAATATATCGGGGGGCTTGCTAGTTGGTCGGAGCTTTTGGCTGGTATGAAGGAGTAGAGCAGTGGTAGTACTCCTGGTACCATAAGTCAAAGCAGAAGCAGCAATAGTAGCGGTGGTAGTAAGAAGTAATAAGTAATAGTGGTAGTAGGGTAAGGCCGAGCTGCAAAGAACGTCCGCGGTCTAAATAAGAAGGCAGGCAGGCGTTTTATTGTACCTCTATTATTTTATTTTATTTTTCTTATTTTCTCTCCTCGGCTTCGTTCGTTCGTTTCTTTTCCCTTTTCCCTTTTCCGAATAAGCGTTAATGCTTTTGAACTTGCTTTTGCGTTTGCTTCTCGATGGGACGGATGACCATACCACCTCTTTTTTTGTATTTGTGTCCGTCGTCGGGCTTATGCTTGTGCTTCGGGAACAGGCAACTTGACAGGAACAGGAACGGAAATCGAATTAAAATAAAAGAAAGAGGCAAAAACGGGCAAGGGTCACTTTAGTCCGTCTGTCGGTCTGGCTTGTGGAGATGGGATGTATCTGTCTGTAAAGAGGCGGTGGGTGCACTGCGGTTGTGGATGACTGTTAGGGCTATAGTTGGGTCCCTTTATGCGTTCGTCGGGGGCCCACACGTTTACCCCGGTGCCTGCCTGCCTGCTGCTTGGTGCTACTGCTTGGTGCTGCTGCTTGGTGCTGCTGGCTGGATGGGCTGGCTGGGCTGGCTGGACAAGGCGGATTGCGACGATAACAAGAGGAAAAGTGGGTGTATGTATGTATGTAAGTAAGTATGAAAGTATGTAATGCAAGAACGAAGAGATGATGCTCCTGCTGATGATGACTGCGTCGTCCGTTTCGAATCTGGCAGAGAATGTTTCTTTTCCCTGCAGCGGGGCGGGAAATATATGGAAAAATCGTGTGTGGTGGATATGTCAAGATCGATCGAAGGAATGGGTAACCAGTCGGGGAAACAGGAAATGCACCTGGGCCTGGCTGAGCTTGCCGTGAGAATGGGCAGGTGCGTAAGAGGGAGAGAGGGTGAGGGAGAGGGAGAGGGCGAGGGAGAGTGAGTGATTGATTGGAGTGGTGGGTAGGTAGGTGGGACAAACAGACAGACAGACAGATGATGGCTGGCTGGCTGGCGGGCTGGCGGGCTGGCGGGCTTGGCCGTACAACAATGCTGGGAAGCCCAGATATAAGCAGACAAAACAATAAGAACGGGAAGCAGATGGTCAAAACGGTAGCTTATCCGTAGCAGCAAGAGAAGCAAAAGGGAAAATCAAAATTAGAAAAAACTGGGGCAAGATGTGCAATATTCTTGGGATCGATGGCGGACGAGCAGCAGAAAAAGAGGAGGGCGTAGTAGCAGGAGGGTAGGTTAAGGATGAAACTTCCTATTCCAATCAGGCGAGGAATGCAGGAATAGCAACCGAGAGCAGTTGCGGACTGGGTTTTGGATTTTGTTTTTTTTGGTTTTCTGGTATTTTTCTATTGTTTATTCCAAAGAGGAAGAGGAGGAGGGAGAAGAGGGAGGGAATAGAAGAAAGTAGACGGATTCGAAGCTAGAATCACACGCAGAATGACGACGGGAGCAAAACGCCCGAAGCTTAAAAGAGACAAGCGATGGCCGGGCGAGATGGAGTATGCGAGTTGGAGGGTTTGGTGCTAGCTGTCTTGCTCTCGGATGCGGTGACGAAAGACGGAAGCGAGAGCAGCAGCAGCAGCAGCAGCAGCAGCAGCTATTGTTATTGCTGATATCGGATACTAGATGTATTGGATAATGGATGTATTGTATGGTGTATTATTATTACCAAGTGTACGTATCGTATATTATCATACGAAACCGCCGGGTGCAGATGCTCTTCCGCCGTCTTTGATTTCCTGTAGACGGTCTGCGAAAGCGGATGGATGTGTTGCTGAGTAACCGATTCGTTTGTCCTCGCTGGTGGCCTGCCTGTTTAGCTTTCAGATCAGATGGCACCCTGTCCGTTACGGCGAATGGGACCCTGGCCGGTTACGTTATTTATCAGAGCGAGAAGTGGTGTGTGCCTGGTTGGCAGGCCTGGGGATGCTTGCTGGAATGCAGCGGTGGATGCAATACGATGGGATCGAGGAGCGCCGTTCGAAGGGTGCAGTCGAAGTAGGAGAAGATCGAGATCGAGATGAGTTTTGTTTGGAGCAGAGGTGTATCTAGGTACTGCGGAGCGCCCCTTTGCTCTGCCTGAGTTGACGCCCGTTTTCGAATTGACGCGGGAAGCTGGAGGAATGGAAGGAACGGTGTCGCAGTCGGCCAGTGGAGATGCCGTGATTCAATGCAGACACTACTATACTGGTCCCACCGGCTATCGATCGGGTGTCGGGCGACAAGGCGACGGTTGCAGCGGTGGTCTACAGGAGCGAGGGAATGAAGTGATGGAGAGAGCAATCGATATTTAAAGTGAAGAAGGATCCGCTGAAGATATCCCAATATCACGGCAGGATCACAAAAAATGATAGCAAGGAAATAGCTGATTATGTTGATATGATGGGTAACGTTTTTGCTAGCAGGTGTTTGTCCCCAATCGATTGAGTGATAAAAACCCACCTGCAATTACGGGAAACGATATGATGAGAGAGAGAGAGCGAGCGAGAGAGGTGGGAAATAACAAGAAACGGATCAGGAAAAAGGTGAATGTCTCGTGATACTATCGCGAAGCTAGATCCGGGACTGCAGCCTGTCGACGAGAGAGGAATTCGAATTCGACACTGGCCAAATTCCATTCGGAGAGGGGTCAACCGCCTATGCTTTATTGCTCCCGATTTAATCTGCAACAGCTACTGCCAATTACTACTCCATACTACGCTACTCGGAGATACGATACTCTTCTTACTCCACTGGATGGAATGTACGGTGCGTCCGTCCACTATAATCGTCTTTGTTATTCGAATCAAACTAATAGCATATATGGTCGTCCGAGTTCACTGAACTCTTCTTCTTCTTCTTCTTCTGATCAATAGTGTCTGCCCCCGGCATCAAGCCGCTATTGCTCCATACAATGTCGCCCACGATGATGTGCATGCATGCACGCATATGCACATCCACACCATCACCATCACCACGAACCTCCACCGTGACCTCCACCGCCGCTGGATTGGCCTTCAACCTAGCGGTGGCAGACGGGAGCAAAAAGAGGTTACCTGCGAAAGGGTCAAACCGGCGGATCTGCTCCACACAACCCAGCCAAACAACCAGAACCTCGCCAAACCTTCCCCCCTCCCTTCCCGCCAAACTTACGAATCGTGTGTCTCTCTCCCCCTCCACATCAGCCTGGCAGGAACTGGGAAACTGGGACTGGGGGCCACGGGACCTCGCACTCTCTCTCCCATCCAGGCCAGTCTAGCGCTGCGGGCGTGTTTCCCTCCCCCCCTCGTCGTTTTGCCCCAAAGCCGAATCCGAAATAGACTTGCCTTCGGATTCTCAGCGCCGGACGATGGAGGACACTTTTGTTTTTTGCTGGCGAGCAATGCTCCCTCCACTCCACCCTCAGAGTGTTTCGCAAGAAAGATATATGCGCTAGCAACAGTCGATCGATCCATTGGCCGAGGCCCCGATCAGCTAGCTACCTCTGACTTCATGTGTGAGAGCTTGTAGATACCAGATAGATAAGTAAGTACTATCGCATGTCCAGAGAAAATGCACACGTAGCACGGCGCAGCTCGACATCTCTAACCTTTGGTCCCTTTTTTTGACCAGCCAACCAGCCAAGCAAGCAAGGAAGCAATCCGAATGCTCGCTACCTGTTCGTTTCATCTCGTAAAGAAAAAAAAAAGTAGAGCAGAGGTACAGCCAAGTACCGACTAAATATCCCGGGCCATCCCTCCCATCGCACTAAACAACCAACAGCGGTCTTCCGATGTTCTCCCACAATGCGGTACTTTACACTACAATAAGCCGGTCCTTCGGAACCCTTGCGCATGTACCGTCCCTCTTCCCATCCCTTCCATCCTTCCAATCCATACTCTAGTCCCGCCAAGTCCGAGAGTAACTTACATGTATGTCATGTAATGTCAAATGCAAAATAAATGGCCGACTGGCATGGCGGCCATGACGAGGGGGGCCAACGAAACGAGGGCCTTTTTCCTGCATGCAAGCCGTCAGCGATCCCGGCCAATACGACGCCTGTCCATTCTGACCTACCTCTCATGATGATGCATGAAGCGAGGGGTGGAAAACCAAAAAAAAAAAAAAAAAAGTACACCTCGTATGACAGTACTTGAGAAAGTACTTTATGATGTACCTACTTCACCATGTATCTCGCTCGCCCGCCCGCTCACTCCCTCACTCCCTCATTCATTCATTCACTCACTCACTCAGCCCGCCAGCTGCAAGCACAGTGCAGTGCATGTCCGTTAGGAGCGTGGCCGGTCCACTCCGTCATCTTGCCGTGGCCGTGCATGGCCTGACATGATTCGATTCACAGCGCGCAGATTGGCAGTCTGATGATTGGTGGCGGGACAACACATCCTGCACGCCGTGATAACGCATAAACGTGAACAGAACAAATGTTTCGTTGTTTCCTTTATTCGTTTCGCTCGTTCGTTCGTTGTACGAGGCAGAGGCAGAGGCAGCTCGAATGAGATGTCATATTTAAATTAAATTAAATGTGGCCATACATGAGATACGTATCTACTACATACAAACATATACAGACACACAGACGCAGTAGGATGTGATGTGGAATAGGATTTGTCGGCGGCGGCAGCAGCTTACTTACAGCTATGATTAGCAGTGGCTGCGTGCGTATACGAGTTGCGACGTTTTAATTTTGAAACGGCGTAAAACTATGCGTCCTCGGAGGGGATAAAAAGAGCCCATGGTCACCCATGCCAGCAATATATCCTCCAGTCAAACACCCATGGATTGATCGCCCTCCTTCGATTCATGCCATTGCACCGTACATGTACACACATATTACGTGCGGAGAGGGATGGGAGGACGGAAATGTGTAAGGGATGGAACAAAAAAAAATTTTGGAGGTACAATGTACATGTACCTGCATTTTAATTAATTGATTCCGGGGGGGCAGCTCAACATCGAGGCAAAATACATAAAACCACTAGTCTAGCTCAACGAGCTAATATATCGTATAGTATTCGGTCGTCTTACTCCTTTATCCCCCCCCTTCCCTCCCCATCTCCGACGTCGCTGTTATCCGCACAAGCACCACATGCGCACGTAGAGATGGTGTATGACGGTTTAAATTCGAACGGATAAGGTGCACCGCTCTTCCCGCAGCTGATTTTGTTTTATGCGCGCATGAGGGGAAAAAAAAAATACTACCCCGAAAAAAGCGACGAGTTTCGGAAGAATTGTGCTTGGCTCGCATAGGATATATATTATCTGCATCCATGCGGGCCCGCGACTGTGCCCGGTGGTGTCGTTGCCTATATGTACGAACATGTTCCAGACGCCGATAGCATCCTTTGGCGACCCTCTACACGAGATGCCTAGTAGATTCGACATATATTCACACGATATTAGATCCTACTCATCGGCTGGGTCTGAAGTAGCCTCGAGACCAGGCGCTCGAAGCAGAGGGTCTGAAGTGTTGGAGAGCAAGAGTTTTACATGCACCGATTTGTTTTGTAGTCCGTTCGCTTTTTATCTATACTGGGCTTAACTGGGAGGTTGGAATCACACTAACGGTTGTTTTTTATTTGATGAGACGTAAGTGGCGTGAATGCCTCTCTGGCGCCATCTGTGATGTTCTGTCCGATACTATACGGAGGCTGCTCCCAGGTGTTGCTTAACAAGAATACATATTTCCGAATGCAATACACTATTGACCCCTACCTAAACCCGCCCTCGCGCGTGTCAAGTGGCCGAGTGGCTTCTACACGGTCGTGGAGGGGCTTTCGTGCTTGGCAAATGGCGATTGCAGGTGTCGCTCATGTGTGGGTGTGTGCATTGGCGGCAAGACAGGGCAACGAGGCTACGGAGGTTATGTTTTTTTTCGGCACATGCCAGAGAACATGTTAACCTGGCCCTGAGCTGCTAATCCTGTGCATTTTGGATGGCGTTTATGCATACTGTTGTGCTTCCTCGGTGAAGCCCTCATAATTAGGATTTTTGCTTGGCCTCCGAGATGTGAATATCCAGCTATCATTCCGTTGTTTCATATCAAGTGGATGAACCGAGACATGCCATGGAGTACGATACATGGGGTTTTGGTAAAGGCCATCTCCCCACGGGATGATTGAGAGACACCAAACCTATTGTCGATAAGCTGGATAGCTGGAGGCCCTAGATAAGGTCGGCAAGTGGGATCCGGAATATAAAGATATAACTAAAACTCTGAGCGGCCCCACGCATCAGCTGGATGATGGGTTGAGAGTGGGGATGATTGCAACCTTGCTAATGGTCGTCAGAGACGGAATAGGGCTTGATTGCGTTAGTTATCGTGGGAGTGGACCTGGTGGGGATATCCAGCAGAGAGCACGCAGCTATGATTTGTCGCAGAAAGAACATGACATGCCGTTGACAGTGCAAGTTGCAATAAATAATAAATAATAAATTCAATGATGGATGAGTATGTGCCTTTTTGTGTTGCGTGTTGGATTTTATATTCTTGGCGGCAACCGCGGTCAATTGCACAATCAATCGGCATCGACAGGCCGAATGAAGGTCCGAAGCGCAACTGCGGCTGCATGTACATGTGCAACTCTCGATCAATTGCCAGTCGGAGGAGTGACTGGGAATGGGAACAGTGAATGATTGAAAAGTCGTGATGCCAGAGCCTTGTCTACCTGGCTTCCTGCTTAGTCAACCGGCAGGATCCAATTGCGGACTGGGCAGCGCCCGCTCTGTTCAACTTGCCCATTGGCGATTCGATTCGCTTCGCTCGATCCAACCGCAAAAGTCTTTCCGCTGAATGAGGCGTAGATAACGGACCGGAGTAAGGAAATGCAAATGTCGCCACCGGAAACTCTTCCCTCCGCTCTGACTCCCCGGCGAGAGTGAGCGAAAGCAAAAAGCGAAAAGAGAAAGCGAAAGGGTCTTCTGTCTTTCCCCTGTCTGTTCTCATTAGTCTGCACCCTGGCGCGGGGGAAAGAGAGAGGCTCTTTCCATGCCGGCCTGGTGATTTAAACCTGAAGCGAGAGCTGCTCCATCTTCATTCCGACATCATCTCCATCGACCTTTCTTCCCATTCTCCAACTTCACGCCCATCTGCGGCCTCTTCCGCTTTGCTCTCCCGCCTGCCGGTCGCCTCGCCACCAATAGTCAGCCAGCCAGCCAGCCAGTCTGTCGGTCCGATAGATCCTCCACGTCGGCATCCAGGTCCCATCGCCGAAAATTCGGGCACTCAAAATCTCCCCCATCGCACCCGTCGCGTCAAAACCTTTCCCCCCCTCCGCGAGAAAGCCTATCCTTCCCGTGCCTGGCCAGCCACCGATGACAGGCGACAGCGACTTCCGCTGGCCCAACCAGCGTGGCGCTCTAGTTAAATACGTGCAGCAGAAACTGCTCGTCCGGCATCTACAGACGATCCTCAAAAAGTTGGCCCTTCCCGTCTCTGGCCTCAAAGTCGCTCAGCAGGCGCGACTCATAGATCGTAAGTGTGCCAAAGCCCTGATTTTCACCCTCCCTCCTAAATCTCTCCTCTCTCCTGGCTCGACGAGGGGTGGCGGTGGTGAATGTCGCGACGGACTCTCGAAATTTCTCCTGGCAACAAGGCTGCCGACAGATCGCTCGGCTCTGTCCCTGGTGCATATATCTGATATGCATCAGCCAGGAAGGAACTGCAGAACCAAGTCTAGAGGGGAATTTGACAGAAGGCTACTTCTTTTCCTTTTGGAAACTTCAACTGACTCGCTCCTTCATCTTTTCCCGTAGAAATCGACAAAGTCATCGATGCTAAAAACGAGGAGGGCCTCCAACAGCTCAAGAGGCTCATCTATACTCCCGACAGCACCGAAAACTCCCCATCCCACTCTGCGAATGCTCCACCTCCACGACTGCAGGCACCCAAATCTCAGAGCTTCTCGAGCCCACACCACGGTGCTGGTGTCTATCATTCTCCTATGCTCTCTCCCAACCTTTCAGCCATGGGTCCAGGTACGGGTCTCTCACCGATCATGACGCCACTCCTTCTACACTTCCGCGAATCGATGATGGCTAAACGTACCTTTACCCTGCCGACAGCTTCCTCATCGTCGCTGAACTTTTATTCAAGTCCCTTCTACGACCCCAGATCAAACCTGACGGGCCTTCAAAATCTACAAGGTATGACATGTCCCCATTTTAAGACTTGTGGCTTGGGTTGGCGGGCTGACCAAAAATTTTTTGCTTCGTCACAGCAGCATCATCTACCAATTCTGCGCAGCAACGAGCCGTCGTCCACATTTCCCTTGTCATGACCCAACAGCTGTACGATGATGTGCGCCTCAACGGCCTGCGGACGATTCTATATTGCGCTGCAATCGAAGGAAGTACTACTGGGCCCCACCATGTGGCCTTCCCGCAACAGATCGAGATACGTGTCAACGGCAAGAACATCCCCGGAAATCTTAGGGGCCTAAAGAACAAGCCTGGTACCACGCGTCCGCTCGATATTACCGAACCTCTCGAGAAAACTCTGAACTTTAAGAATAACATCATGATTACCTATGTGCTGTCTCCAAAGGTACGTCGCGCATTCGCAATAAACACAGTAACAAGTCCTCGTGGAGCTAATACGACGTTATACAGAGGTATTTGGCGACCGTCAAGCTGGTCCGAAAGAGTACGCCCGAAGAACTCGTGAACCAGATCAAGCGAAGACCGCACATCTCAAAGAAGAATGTCTTAGACAGATGTAGGTCGATATCCTTCCTAGAATACCTGCGTAACATTTCTAATTATCTTTCCTACGCTATACAGTACAAAAAGAGAGCGAAGACGATGACATTGTAGCGACATCCAGCATAATGTCTTTGAAATGCCCAGCATCGACGCTTCGCATTGTCACGCCGATAAGGTCGACGTCATGCAAGCATCACCAATGCTACGACGCCATTTCATTCCTTCAGCTACAGGAGCAGGCTCCGGTACGCGACAACCCTCAGTTTTCATAAGGTTTCTTACTTTGAATTCCGTAACACTAACCGGTATAATGAATCTTGGATGATAGACTTGGAGCTGCCCCGTGTGCAGCAGAAAGATCGAGTTTGAGCACCTAGCGGTCGATAAATACGTGGAGGAAATCCTAAACTCGGTTCCCAGTAGTGTTGAGGCCGTAATGATTGATCCGATGGGCAACTGGACGATTCCAGAAAGGAAATCTCCGTCACCTCGCATAAAACGCGATTACGACTCAGACGACTCAGAGGATGAAATCTCGATCCTCGATAGCGCCCCTTCGAGTTTCCGAAATAGCGTGAACGCCCATGCGCCTGCTTCTGCAAGTAGCGGCCACCATGGTTCGATTTCGCGAAACCCGTTCTCAACACCTAAGAGCCTATCTAGCGAGCCGCTTGCAACGTCCTCTTCGTCGCGCCCCAACGGATCGCGAGCGAACGGCGGGAGTAATAATAAGCGGTCGGCTCCCGTAACGATTGATCTCACACTGAGTGATGACGAGGATGAGGTGCGACCCCCACCGCCTAAGCGGCTGCAGACCTCGGCGACCCCAACTCCGTCGTTTGTATATCCTCCGAAGCACTCGAACGGTGCAAGCCCGGGTAACCCCTTCACGCTCTCGTGGCCTACCAACGGATACGATTATTAAATCACTTCCGCAGCTAGCCCCAAGGAGGCGATTAGGTGGTCAGCGTTGTGTACTTGGACGCTATCGGGGTTTGCAGGGAACTGTGGGTGGAAACTTTTGCAGCATTTACGACTCATGATATTTAGTAGCGGGTCCAGTTTTTTTTATCGGCCCTTTATTTTCTGTCTCCCCTCCCTGTTTTTCCTTTCGTTGCTACTATTTCTTTCGTGGGGTTCTCATTCTTGTACAGGCATTTAGCGAAAGGTGAATGGGCGTCATTCGGTTTTTATTTCTTCAATACTTCAGCTTTGTTTTCACTGTTTGAAAGGTTCAAGTACCGCGCTGCTTAGTGGTGGGGGTATTTCAACCTTTCATACAGTTCCTTTTCATTACTAATAGACACTCTATAACGATTGCTATATGGTGGCGTTTTCCTTCATTTTTTTTGTGCGCAAAACTATATATCACAATACCAGGATCGAGAAAACGCAAAAGAGAGGAGAGGGAGGGAATCAGAGACGAAGGTCGTGGCAGGAAGCCGTTTCAAAACTCTCAGAGCGAAGAGATGGCAGTGTACAGTTTTTTTCCATACCCATGTAGACTACGTGTTCAGGTGCAGCAGCGGGCCACCGGCTGAGAATGAAATCGATTAATCTATGCTAGATAAGGCTGGATGCTCTAATATATGGTATATACACTGTGTTTTTGAAACAAAATCACCTCACGCTCAGAAAGATCCGTTACCTTATATATTGTACCCAATAGCTAGAAGTTTGACGGGTACTCTGTCTGTCGTTCATATCACATCATATCACATCATATTATCATGATAATCCGTCATCATGTATACTGTATCAAGGCATTTCCGCTCTCCGACAACCTCCAAAAGCCGATATAAAACCCCACCGTACCACCCGCTAGCAGAACATAGTACGTCCACGTCCGCCAGGTCGCCTGGCCATCGGTCTCCCCGTCCAGCACGCCCCAAAACCGCGGCAAGCCCATGACGTTGCAGAAGCTGTGCGCGGCGATTGCGGCCCACAGGCTACCGAGGCGGAGGTAGACGAACGCTGCGTACCAGCCGAACAAGGTGGTGTAGGCGAACTGGACGAGCGAGCGGATGATGGCGAAGCGCAGGGAGGCATCAGGATGGGTTAGTCGGAATTCGTAGAGGTGGTGGAGGTGCGCGATACCAAAGTAGAGAGGGGTGGTGAGCGTTAACGTGCCCGAAGAGGTGGATGTCGGCGGTGTGGCTGTTAGGTGGAGCGCGAGGATGTGTGAACGGAAGGTCAGCTCTTCCGTTATAGGGCCCTATTTATGGATTTCAACCGGTTGTACGTTAGCGAAAGTTTTCTCGTGTATATCGGTTTTTCGTTAGGTGTGAGAGATATAGTAGGTCTGATGGTGTAGGTAGGTAGGTAGGTAGGTAGGTAGGTAGGTAGGTAGGTAGGTAGGTAGGTAGGTAGGTAGGTAGCTACGCACGACAATGTAATTCCGCCATCCGATCCAACTACTCAGCGATGTCTGAGCATCGGCGAGCAGGTCGTCTCGCGGGTCACGATCCAACCAGAGTTTCTCTGCCAATGGGCCGGCGAAGAGCAGCATTGTCAATCCTAGCGCTTTAGCCACATCGACGGGTGACGCCGGCCAGATGCCCATACGGTGGAGGCTGGTGGAGAGGTCCAGGCCGCCGAGGGTACGCAGCGCTACTAGCGTACTCAGCGACGTGATGATGCATGAGATGTGCACGGCGCGGATGCGTAGACGGATAACGGAGGGGGCATCGCGGGATTGGTGCGGTGAGGGGCGGGTTAGCGGGTTCAGGTATAGAACGCCAACGTATGTGCAGGTGAAGAGGACGGAGAGAAGGACTGCGGCGGCGGCGGGGATGTGCTGCTCTGGAGATAGGCTTGTCAGTTTCAACTTTGCTTTTAGTTTAAAATATATAATATACTTTGTCAATTGGTTGAGACGGTACCTGTGGACTCGATGGCCATGGTGTGGAGATAGTGAGTGAGTGGGTGGGTGGTTGAGCGAGCGAGCGAGTGAGTGCTCTTGCGCATGGCTAGACCCTTGTGGTGGAGTTTAGCATCTCAAACAGCTTAGCTACAGCTACAAGTCAGTGGCAGCAGGTGATATCAGATGCAACGTCCACACAACAGCATCGTCAACATGTCCTTCGAGGCCCCGCTGCCGCCGTACAACTTCACCGACCCGACCGCTACCTTCTTCTCTGCCTCCTGCATTGACCTGCTGCTCATAGAGCTGGTCCCACTCGTCCACCGCATCGCCGAGGCCGCCCCAGTTCTCGACTCCCCCGCGGTTAGCAGGCTCGTCGATACAGCGAACCCGACCACCAACGCCACGACTGCGACCATCACCACCGCGGTTGCGGCAGTGGGGACTACGGATAAAGCTGCAGAAGAAGAAGCTGCACGCGAGGATATCTTCAGCCGGTTAGAGAACCTAGGTTATAAGGTTGGCATTGGCCTCGTCGAACGCTTCTCACGCGATCGCTCGCGATTCACGGACAACCTCGACGTTATCAAGTTCCTATGCAAAGATATCTGGCATTTGGTCTTCCGCAAGCAGATCGATAACCTGAAGACGAATCACCGGGTGCGTAATCAGTCCTCAAGTCACCCAGAGCGTCTCATTGGCTAGCTAGCTGGCTAGCCAGCTATCGATACGCGCAAGCTCTGTGTGTGGGCGAGAGAGGGAGAAGGAAAGGCAGCTAAACTTTATATATATAATAGGGTGTCTACGTCCTCACAGATCTGTCTTTCCGTCCGCTCGTACGCATGAGCGCGACTAGCGGCGTCCCAGCCGTTGCCAAAGCCGCTCCCGTACGTCCTTTGCATATATATTAAAAATGGACCGGTATACCCTCCCGTAAATAAGCCCGAGCTGACGAAACGATTCATATAATAGTTCCTACAGTTCCCTTGCGGCATCATCCGTGGAGCCCTCTCAGCTATGGGCGTTAACGCCCAGGTCTCTGCTGAGACCCCGGGCCTGCCGGGCGCTGTATTCCAAATCACGACTGTCAACAAGAACCCGTCTGGCTAGAAACCGACAGGTAATGTGCGAGAGTACGTGAGAGTTACATCTTACTGAGACGGCAAGGCCAGTACGGTATGGAGCGCAATAATAATATGAGAAGAGATGGCCTCGAATTAGGCGCTCGAGGAGGCGGAATGAGATAGAGATGGTGGTGACACGTCCCTTTTTATTACATCTATACATACCTATATTCACTGGAGTTCTTGGGCGTTTTTGTTCACATTATTGATCTGCTCGGTAGTGGATACCTCCTGCTGTGGCGCTTCATGACATATTATCACGGATAATTAGATACTACAAGAGAAAAATGATCGAAAATACGATATATTTTAACAATCGACCGATGGAGAATAACCAGCGAAGGGTTTGTAATTCTATAAGCGTCTGCTACTAAAGAAACAAACGTAATCGTATCTGACAGATACAGAGGTAAGTGTAAGTATGGCAAATGCTGTGCCAAATGCATGCCATTTCTCCAAACTCAGGAGCCCCGACCTTGCATACAGTCATAGATATTATTGTTTTGGCTCAAACTATCAATCGATGCTGATTTCCATCCCAAGCTCATCAGGCCCTAACCTACCTCCTGCTTCCTATAACCTAACTTTTGGCAACCATGATTAGTATAAAGACTAGGTTATGATATATATGATATATTGGTTCTTCAACAACCAACCGAAAACGGGACAGTACCACAGTGCTGGGAAACTTACTTCGAGCTCTGTGCTTTGATGAATTCAATACCCTTGTCGATGTTTCCCCTCAGCCCCTTGACGCTTGTCTCGATGAGCCCTTTCTCGTAGTCATTTGCCTTAGGTAGGGGGTTGTAAGCCTGGACAGCACCACTGGGCTGTTCTCATTGCATACTCGTTAGCCTCAGGTGCCTTAAGTTCTGGCCACTAAGAGAGTGTGGGGCGATATATAGTACGTACCCCGAGTTCAACAGGGACAGCGAAAAATTCGAGCCCACCGACGGCCTCCTGGATTTCCTTTCCACCCTTAACGCCGGAGAGATAGATGTATGTTGGCTCGATAATACCAGTCTCACCCTTAGCAGCCTTCAAGAGGGCCTCGGCGAAGCGGAAGCCAGCGTACGCCATTGACAAAGTTGCCGACCCAGCTCCATCCTTGGCCTTGACAACTTCATCACCGCCGAATTGTATGCGGTTAACCAAAGCGTCGAGCTTGTCAGCCGGGATTTCGACGGAAGGAGTGATCTGGCTGAGCAGCGGGACAATGGTATCGCCACTGTGTCCACCTACAACCGGGACCTTGTAACTTGTCTTGTCACCACCAGCGGCGGCAGCGACGAAGGTGGATGCCCGGACGACATCAAGCGACGTGACACCGAACAGGCGGGTGGCGTCAAAGACGTTGTGCGCCTTCAGAACCTCGGCGGCGATGGGGACAGTCGAGTTGACAGGGTTGGAGATGATGAGGACGAATGCCTTGGGGCAGAATTTGGCGACGCCAGTTACGAGATCGCGGACAATGCCGGCGTTAATCTTGAAGAGGTCATCACGGGTCATTCCCGGCTTGCCTAAGAGGACATAAAAATCAGACTTGGCCTTTCTGCCTATCGGGACTGCGCGGATATGTTACTAACGTGGGATTCCGGCGGGGATGACGACAATGTCGCAGCCGGTCAAGGCCTTCTCCAGACCAGCTCCACCCTCGGGTAGATAGGCAGTGACATTCTGTAGCAGGTCCGGACATGTTAAAAGACAATGTCTCTACAAGTTTGGGCGACGAAACGCGTCGCATTGAGAGAGAGAGGCAAACATACAGCTCTGCCGTTGATGTGAGAGAGGTCAGCGCCGACACCCGGAGTGTTGACGACATCGTAGAGACTGAGGTCGTCGACCAGCGGGCTAATCGCAAGGAGGAGAGATAGCGGCTAGAGCACGAATTGAATCACCGGTTAACATGCTTGATTCCTTTCGTCCGGTGCTATTTAGAGGGCTAGCTTGGAAGCTTTTCCCGATGGAGCTTCTCGAGCTGGAAATATGGAGCACGGAAATCGAAATACCTGGCCAATGCCACCAGAGGCACCGAGGACGGCTATAGAGCAATCGAATTGTCAGCGGGTTTCCTTCCACCAGCGTTTTTCAGAGCTTTGAGGCGGGGCTACGAGGGGCAACGCCAAATAGCGGGGTTCTCAACAATCGGTAAGACGTACAAGCTTTAACCATTGCGAAGGTTTTGGTAAGTTGAGTGGGAAGTGAGAACAGAGGCGATAGCTTCTAAACCTTCTACGACGAGAGCGTGTTTCTTAGCAGGCAGTGATTTTGTTACGTGGGAAGGATGTTGGAGATAGGTTCGTGAAAAAGTTGTTGGGATCGATCCGATTTAATGGCTTGTGAAAAATTGGATGCTCTGTAGCTTCCACTTCCCCGGCTCATAACGCCATCAAAACTCGCTCTATACTCCCGAGACGAGGCCGAGACTCCAGGCGTCATGTCAGCTGCCTGGGCGCTGCTCCCGTAACTGCACTGCTAGCCGGTAGAAGCTGCGGGCATAAACCATATGATGCGGGTTTAGTCACATTTGTTGCGATACAGATAGCTATACCGTACTTGGCCTGTGATGCCGAACCAAGCGATGGTTGACCAGGGTTCCCCGAGACAACATGGACAAGGAGGAGGTGAGAAAATAAAAGACGCATCTGCGTTCCGATGATGCTCTGATTCCAAGCATCGGACGGAATGGGGACCTTGCATGTAAAATGCACTAGCAGCTACCTAGGTAGGCGCATGTATAAAGGGCAGCACGGTAACTTCACGCGAAAAACCGAAACGCAGAGCACCTCGGGAATGTGAACCCTACCGAGCCGCGCAAGATGGCGGCATTCCTCCGATCCGACGTAAATGAACTTGTAAAATTTCGGACTCTAGAATCACGAGGACTGTAATTTGGCTTTGTTGATAAGGCAGCTGACATGCCTTGAAAAGCATGTAAGCACCTGTATTTCTATACTGCGTCATGTTCACTATGCGAATATGAAAGAGTAAACAACCCCGAAGGATTAAGCCTTTTTAGCCATATTTATCCGACACAGACGAGCGATGCAGCCCTGCAACTGAAGGTGTGTACCGACTCCTTCTAATACTCGCATATGTGTGAATCCAATTTCCTGGTTCTTTTGTCAGCCAACTAGCAATACCCTGATATAATCTGTTCAAACAAGAACAGCAGCATCCTATTACCTTGATGAATTCGAGTTTTGAATGTTCGCTTATCGTCTCAATAGTTTTCGTTACCCGGAACATCGTGCTTATTAAGTCGACAGCAGAGTAGCCCTTGTCCCTGAGACGTGACACTCAGCCGTTAGCAATCATAGTGCACTGCTAGCGGGCGTATACATTCAGCACGTGTATGTATAAATACCATAATTCTCGCAGCGTCTCCAATGCCTGGTCAATCCTTCCATCGTAACAAGCCTTGATCATGGCTTGCACGGCCACAGGGTGCGGGGAATCCACCACCTTGAACACGTTATCTCCATTCACAAAACCAAACCCCGCTACTGTACTCTGTAGATTGTTGACTGCTTGCCGCATGTCTCCCTCTGCGCTGAATATCAACGCTGCGAGTCCCTCGTCACTGTATTGTACTTTCTCGGCTTCGCAGATCTCCATCAACCGTTTCAGAAGCTGCTGGTCTGTAAGACGTGCGTAACGTAGGATGGCACACCGGGACTGCAGTGGCTCAATTATCTTGTTTGACTGGTTGCATGCGAATGCGAAGCGTGTAGTAGAGGAGTATATTTCCATGGTCCGTCGAAGGGCTTGCTGTGCACCAGCTGTCATACTGTCGGCCTCATCGAGAATTACGATTTTTTGGCGGCCAGCCGGCAGAGTAACCTTCTTCTGTGCAAAGCCTTTGATCCTATTGCGGACCACGTCGATGCCTTAAACGCCGGAGAAATATTATTCGCGTAAGCGTTGGAACAGTTTAGTGGGTACCATAGTGACTTGATTGTACCTCTCTCGTCTGAGGCATTGAGCTCCAGCACGGCCTCCTTATAGGCATTACCCAACAGCTCCCTTGCGAGACACAGTATCGAAGTGGTCTTGCTTCAAGATTTCAATTGAACCGATGTCAGACGATAAGATCGTAATTGGTGCCGAGAGTTGCTGAAGAGTTTTCTTTGGTTTCATACCCTATTCCTGGCATGCCACTAATGATTACATGGGGCATATTGCCATCTCTGGCGATAATCTTTAACCGCTCGACTGTCTCTGAGTTACCGACAATTTCGTCCAGGAAGCGAGGGCGGTATTTCTCGACCCTATGATCGAGATGTTAGGTGTTTGCTGTAGGTGGATAGATGGCAGGGACCAAGCCATACCATGGCAATTCGTATCCTGGAGCTGAGGAGGCATCAGTAGATGCGCCGGCCTTCTTCGCGGCCGCTAACGAGGATTCGCCGTTCATTGTAGTAGCAAAGGTGAGTGTAAGTATACGCGTGGTAGCGAGGCAGTCTACGCGAGCAGCAGCAGAACGAACAGCAGCTCGGTCGTTTGTCTCGTGTCGTGAAGGCTTGGCGCCTGCGCAACGCAAACCCCGTCATCACGCAACACATCTCGCCGACGAACGTCCGGAACCAGTTTCCGTCCGAATCGAATCTGTGAGCGGCGGACAAGGACCAACGGCTAAGCTATGTCGATTGCAACGTTAATGTCCTCCAGCGCCGTTACATTCAGTTTCCTCAACCAGCCCTTGATGACGAAGCTGGAACAAAGCGGAGGGCCAAGCCGTACCGCCAAGGGTTTTGCAGCGAAAGTATGCGTGGCTACGATCTTGCAAGATGTTGAGAAAACGGGTTTGCGCGCAAATCCGAGGAGGAGATGCAGCTTGGGAATATTCCGATATGCGATACGTGCTCGCTCGACCGCTCAATTCGCCTCTTCTTATCTACGGGTATCGATCCAGTGCTCCATTGGTCTCCGCAATATGTCGATACGAGAGCGGTAGCATCTGCAGAACTCACAAGCGCCAAGACAAATGAAATGCGATGCCGCGAAAATGAGGATCCCTCCTAGCGCCTGTCAAATCTCCAGCAGATTGAAACGAACCTGCATGTCTGTATGCATGCATCCCATGTATGCCGCGCAGATAATCTAACAATTTCCCAAAAGGAGCCCATTGGTCAGGCGCAGCCTTTTTCTCCTGAGGACGGACAGAAAGGCGGGGGTGGCCTCTCAGGTTTGGACAGGGATTGCTAATCGGAAAACACTAAGCCTGCAATCTCTTCGCACTCTGCAGGCCCCGCCGGCGCCGACCAGTCCCTTTTAGTAACTATTAATTTCGCGGTTGTCGATATTGGAAAGCATGCGGTCTTCTCTGCAGCAACAGGAAGGAAGATGGAAAAGATACACGCGCAAATTCATGGCGGTGGCTTCGTTGCCCTCAATGCCCGGAGAATCGGCTGCGTGCTGGCGTCTTCATCGATCGGTAAACTGAGCAATTGAGGAAAAAAGAATTTACTCGTTATAGCCCTCGTCCCGTTTATAATTTAGGCGGAGGTTCAAGGGAATTTCAATTCTTCCAGAAGTAGTTTCTCTTCTCCTTCCGATTCTCTCAACTCTGCAGACAACCAGCTACCAGCAGAGTTTGGTGTCGGGGCCTGTGCTGACTGGTAAGTTAATCCTGATCGTGAAAGACCAAAGCGCCTGATGGACTATCTGTATATTCCCTCTAACAATAAGATCCCCTTTTAGCTTATCTCCTGAATCAAAGAGTCTAAAGGCAATCGGGAAGGTTTCTTGTGGCACATCCCGTCGCCAACTTTTGTGCGCTGCGAACTTGCCGGGGTGGATCCACTGCTCGCGGCAGAAGGCGGGCTTTGCCTTCCTCACATTCCTCCACCAAGAACCCCCATCCCATACCTAATCTTACGGTTCGCTCGTGGGTGGCATTCTGTATCTGAGTGTTAGAGATGAGATTTGCAAGGTCTTCTTGATTCTCACTTTCACTCGGATTCTTCTGTCTGTCCCCTTCTGTTGTTCAAGCGTCTCCTTTCAGCTTGAACTGGTCGCTAGACCCGTTTCCTTGCCTCACGTCGACATGCCGGCCTGATCTATGGCGATAGCGCAGAGAGAATTTGATAACCAATTAATTCTCCACTACCGGACATCCCCATTCCTCGGGTTCGCATCTTTCTTGCCGGTCTTCATCTAATTTTCATATTATTGCATCATTCTTTCGTTTGTTCTTTTTCCGGCGCTGTTCGTTCCTTTCAACGGTCTCGCATACCGACAACATCAACATCATCATCATCATCATCATCATCATCCTGCAGGCGCTGTTCAAAAGCCTCTGGATCGAAGCAAGATTGCTATATCGAAACCTGAACGTTAAATCCTCTCTCGCTCGCGCGAAAAATCAATATCCTCTTATGAAGTCGATATAGTCTTTCTTCGTGATTCTTTTTCCTCTTTCTCCCTCTTTTGGCGATTCCCAAATCGTCATTGCTTTGCGACCATGCGCCCATGGTTGCTAATTTTTCTGTTCATCTCGACTGGATTTTCGATTCTCTTCTCGCGTGATGATGATGACGACGCATCTTCAAAAGTTATCCGAGTGCCCTTCTCGAAGGAGAGGTCACCTAGCTTTCATAACAACAAGCGCAAGCGGGACAATACTGGCAAGACTGCCTTGCAGATGCTCGACAATAAGGTAAGTTTCATTCGTCTGGTGATACCCATTGATCTCTAACAGCTGAATGAACTGGCTGGACTAACAACCAACCCTTCTACCAGGACTTCTTGTTCTATGCCAATATAACTCTCGGAACCCCAGGACAAAGCCTACGATTGCACATCGACACAGGAAGTAGCGATATATGGGTAGAGACACCAAAGTCATCAATATGCACGAGGAGCGGAGGCGGAGGATGCGAGATTGGCGGGGTATACGATAACACAACATCATCTACATATCAATACGTCAGCAATAACTTTGCGATAACTTATGTCGACGGCCAATTTGCAACTGGCGATTTTGCGAAGGATGTCTTTCGAATTGGTGGTGTGGGAGTGAAGGACGTTCAATTCGGGATAGGGTTTCAGGGGACTAGTGAGGAGGGTATTTTGGGAATTGGCTTCGAAGGACGACAAGCGGCAGTTGGACGTGGTGAAAAACCATATCCTAGTCTGGTTTCGCAGATGGTTACTCAGAGCTTCATCAATTCTCGCGCGTACTCTATTTGGCTGAACGACCTGAATGCGGATGCTGGAGAAATCTTGTTTGGTGGTATTGACACCGGCAAGTTCAACGGACCGCTAACGACAATTCCGTTAAGTAGGCGAGCGGGATTGAGCCATGCGACGGATTTCATCATATCCTTGCGGGGATTGACCATCACCAACGGCTCTGGGGACACCCAGGTATTGATGAACGAGACGCGGTCTACTCCAGCCCTTCTCGATACGTAAGTCTATTTCTTGCATTGGTCAAGTACTGGCCGAATACCTCTATTCTGACATATTATTGGTGTAAACAGTGGCGCAAGCTTCACTTACCTCCCTCGCGACATCGCCAATGAATTGATTACCTTGGTCGGCGCCCAATCTGTACCCGAATACAAAGGACCAGCTGTCAATTGCACTAAGCGGAATCTGCAAGGCTCCGTGAACTTTGAATTTGCAGGTACGACGATCAGGGTCGACATCCGGGATTTTATCATCGAAGCAACCGACGAGTCCAATGCGGACAATCACATCCTATGTTATTTTGGTATTATCGGCGTGGATGATGGCACCGTCCTCACCCTAGGCGATACATTTCTTCGGTCAGCATATGTGGTCTACGACATGGACAACGAGGAGGTCTCTATTGGTCAAACGATCTTTAATAGTACATCGACGAACATCATGGAGATTGGTACCGGTCCAAGCGCAGTTCCCAGCATCACTCGTCCAAGCCGCGTCGTTACTGCTGTGGCTACAGGAACGGTTCCTAATGGAGTTGCGTTCGATCCCAGCGCTACAACCACCTCTGGCTCGCCTGACGTTTCAACATCTGCGGCTAAATCAATTCGCGGGAATCTTCCTGCATCACTGCTAACGACACTCGTTTTCTTTTTTCTTTCATTTTCAGTCTTCCTTTAAGGCATAGTGGCGTTTGAGCAACATTTACATTTCGCATTGAATCTCCTTCGAATTGGTCGTTCCTTTTCCTTATCCTCTCTCGTTTATATCTTTGAACAAAAGCAGCCGACAACGTTTCGATTTCATTCCTCATATCACCCGCTTCCATAATCCACAGACTATCTCTCTCTTTTCCTTTCCTTTGACATTCGTCTCCATCTCTCGATCTCAACGTTCGCGGAACACCCTCTTTTGAATTTTTCTCCGCATCTTATGAGCGAACTCTCGTCAGCCTTCTAGGCCTTTTCTTTTCTAACTCTTTCATAATACTTTCTCATTAATACCACGTCGCCACCCACCTCCTATCGGTTTTTGCTCGTACCATTTTTTCTTTATACATACTTTGACGGCATGGGTTTCTTCGTACAAACATTCCATTCGTACTATCGTTACAGTTATTCCATTTACCTCTGCTCCATTCGAGCTCTCTACCGCGGATTCTTTCTATATATGTGCGAATCGAGTCCGCGGCATCTCCTCCTCTTTGTTTGTTTGTTTTTGTTTTATCTCTTGTTTGTTTTGTTTCGTTTTCGTTTTCTTGCAAGTTCATGCATAGTCTACGGATATTAGAACCCGGTGTAGGCTTTGCGATGGGACGGAATGTTTCGGTCCGCAAGGAAAGCGGTTTCTTCAATCGATCATGCTAGAATATAAGCATGACGAATATTATGTATATATTGGTATACTCGTTAAATTGAGCGAGAGCTTCCTAGAGCCGAGAAGGAAGTTTGGCTCGGGCTCGGTCGCGAAATTATAGGCAATCGAAAAAGAATTAAATTCTAGTAAGACATTCAACATGGATTCCCGTGTTCCAACTCGTTATGCATCACGACATGGGTAAACCGAACTTCGGGTTACATTCGGATTGTGAGTACCGTCTCTCTTTGATAGAACCATGGATTTAATTCCCGTGAGACCTATGCGCATTATTCGCAATGGTTGTACCAGCGCTCCTGTGAAGAATTTTTTATGTTTCGGCCATCGGCTGTGCAACTTTGCAGATGATATGTTTGGGACGACACGGTCGCGACTCGACTCTGCAGGCGCGCACTTTATTTACAATTCTAATGTGAACGCTTTCCTTGAAATTTTGGAGATCGAACAATAACTGGAAGTTTGGAACCGAAATTACAAAGCATGCGCGCCAGTTTCTAGAATCAGGTAAATGCGTATAATTAGTACATTCGGGGGGCTAGCCATAGATGGCAGTCCAAGACACATATTATCGTATTCGATAACGCAGCATGATAGAGCATGCGAATAGTGTTGATGTGTTGAATGTGGTCGTCTTTCCGGGTCGTTTGTCTGGTCAAACTTCTCTTTCCGGGCGCAGGCTCTTGCCCTCGCCCACACAAATCAGACAGGTGTTGGCTGGAAAAAATCATCTAGAGAATTCAATATCATTCATCGATATCAAAGAGCATCACAGCATCCATATTATCCCACGAAATCACAGCCACAATGTCTGACGCCGCATATAAGCCCTCAGGGTACGTTTCTCTGCACGACCCCGCGATTTTTCAGCATGAAATACGCAAGATTGTGACTCGGAAGAGTGGAAGAAGGGAGCATTTGCTAATGAATGAATGCACCATTGCATGACATAGTGACCTCCTGTGGGAACTCACCCGCAACAACACCAGCTACCTTGTTAAGAGGAAGACTGCTGGTGGCATCAAGCTGAGCAGAGATCCATTGAACTTGAGGAACATTCACTCGAGAAAGGTTAGATTACACCACCTTCTCTCCCTGCCAACATGACCCGTTGTCTCGAACGACGGAATGGTTATCGAGATCTGCGGAACGTAACGCTGACGGACGGTATTTCTATTTCGATATATAGCATTCTGGTGCCGTCAACGACCAGGTTCGTGATATTTACCATGGCTCCGGTGGCATCTTTAATTTTGACAGATCCGGGAGGACCGGATGGCGGAATTCTGGTTTCGACGGAGGGAAGGAAAGAGAATATAATGGTTGACCTGGGTGATTTTATCCTTCGGAATTTGGCAGGCTATCGGCATCGTTCCGTCCGAAAAGGGAGGAATCTCGCTTTTGACCAAGAAGAAGACCGGCGCCACTATCACCACTTCGTACAAGCCAGCGAAGACCTCCCGAAAGTGCGAACGCCCTGCTATTTACAAATACTCTATAATTGGGAGGACAGCGTCCACTAATTCTAAGCTGCTTCCTAATAGGTCCTACCACAATATCGTCAACTCGACGGCCAAGAAGGGATACCGTGCTGATTTACGCGAGGACGCCGTTGCCCGCGCTTCAGCTTTGATCAAGTCATACAGAAAGCCCGCAAAGGCAACTCCGGAGTCCACTCCAAGGGGTGCGAAGGCTAAGAGTCGCGCTGCCGCCTCCGCCAGTGCTGATCTATGAACGTGATTGCGGAGACACGTGTGTGTAGAGGGGTACTGGTTTTTTTTTTTGTTATTATTTTTTTCATTCTGATGCGATGAATGCTCCATATTTCCTATTACTGCACTTTTATATACAGCTTTGACCTTTGTTGTATACATTACGGCCATGGGTGTTATGCATGATGGTACCAATACGTATAATTCACAGCCTTTCCGTGGTATAAAATGATCGAATTTGGGATTTCGGAGTCTATCCAACACATTACGCGAGGAGGGGGGGGAGCTCGTGTGAGAGAAACGTGATATTGCATGATGGTATATATATGGGATCCTGCAAGAGCAATGTACACCTAATATGAGACTGATGCTCCAACGGCTCGGAAATGAGTGTTATGTTGGCAGTCAGGGCTAAGTTGGTGAATTCTCATTGTTTCTCCAAGATCTTACCTGGTTGAACAGTCAAATCTTGCAGGTATAATACACACCTTTACACTTGTGGAGATGGGCCTGCGGTAAGCACCCAGCCTCAGCCGAACCGCGCTTTGGAGACGACTACTGGCTGCTGTAGATTAGGAGCTCTGGCGAGCGAGGATCTAGCACTAGATAGTTTAGTTTGCCTTTAGGTGGTGTTTAGCTCGCTCGTCTACAGGAAGGGTGCATGTATTAATAGCATTAGGTGCTTGTGACTTATCGACTGCTCGATTAGGGCCGTCGGTGCTAGCTGTGGATTGTGTAACGCTTTCTGAACCCACCAGCGGCTAGCAACACCAAAGCGAAAGACCACAGTTCAGCTCATCTCATCGATGAAGGTTAGACCATCGACAGTTTTTACAGCCATCCGAACGAACAATGAGCGGCCACGACAGCATGTTTGTTCAGCTTGGCACTGCCCTCCGCTTTGATATAAGTCTTCGTGGGCGTTCGGAGGGTCCTATTAGGAGAAACAGTGGGGGAAAATTCATGCCGCCGGTGCCTGATTGGTTCATGCACGCTGGCCACATCTTCTCAAACACGAAAGCTGCAGCTCCGAAGAGTCGCCTTCGCCGTCCCCCGCCGATGCCTTCATTCTCCTATTCACCGCATAGCCGGATTCTCAGGCTGATTGGATGTCAAGGACCGATTCCCGGTAAAGAAACACGTCCTGCTTGGCCTTGCCCGCGCGCAAACACATTCCTTACCCTCAACCGGCGTAAGGGGTTCATCCGGTCAGCATTACAGCAGCTGGCCATGTTGTCAACGTTCGTTCCCCGTGCCCTTCACGGGTGCCTTTTTTCCACCTTTCCAGCAGGGCAGGTTGCAGATGTGCTGGTACCTTGCATGAACCGGCCCCAGCGTGTGATTAGCAAGCCTCCTCCTGCAGGTGACAGCAACACTTTCACACTCCTGATCCCATTTCAAACCAAATGCTGCTTATGGATAAGTGATTCACCAATTGACGAATGGGACGCGACCTTACTGCTCTCGATAATACGTCAAGCATACGAAATACCCTAGCGATCCAATAATATGCAAGCCCATTGGCGTGTTGGCCAATCAGAGAGCTGCATGCAATCCCAGATCCCTGGGGCTGTGTGAACACAGACACCGCTATCATGATCCGGTGTGTGAGGTGAACGCGAACGGGAAAAAAACGTGACCAGGCTGGTGCTCCCTAGGCATAGTTTTTGCCATTGGGGGTAGCATTAGGAAGGAAAAGAAAATATGGCAGGCTGAAGATAGTAGCATAAGGGCTGTCCGGACCCTCAAAACCTTCCCAACGGCCTCTCGATTCCCTTGGTAACGTCTTCCCTCTTTCCTTCATCTCTCTTTTTCCGGCCTGTCATTGTCAATTTTTTTCTTGCAGTTCTCCGGTCATCGACAGTCGTTGGAGACATCACATTCTTTTGGTACATTGTTTCGGGACGTTCTAACTTGCTGTCTTCGGAAAATCCCAGCATTAGGTGGAAGGTGCAGTCCCAAGCTTGCCAGGAACTAGGGGCCACGAATCAGCTCACCGAAGCACCTCAACAGCCGCCATCACGATGAATTTTTAGTATAGCCCTACGAAGGAAAGGAAAAAATAAAAAAATTAGCACATAACGTCGTTCGTTACCTCAACGCACAGTCACTCTTTATTCTTTCATTTAATTGGTTCTCGACACTCTTTCTCTCTTTTTCTTTTAGCTTTTACGACTACCTTATACACGCCTGTTTATATTATTTGCATTCTTTATTTGGTCCTATGTCTTTTATCGATCCGGCAATCGTTCTAAGTATTTGGAGGTTTTATTCGCAGCATTCTCCATCCATTCATTCCAGCAAATCTAACGCAATTCTGATGCCCTGATTCTATGACGACGATATTTTATTCTGATAAAAACACGAATTCTATGCGGACGACGACCCGGTTACTGAATGACGGTTTGGAATAAATCATTGGTTACCGAATTTACAGTCCCGCCTCTCTCTTTTCAGTCCTTTGGAGCTTCTAACGATCTTTTATACATTCACCTTTTTTTTTTTTTGCTTTGTTCCATTCGATTTTATTTATATTAAAAAAAACATCTCTATCTTGTCTGCTGCTATTTTCCGAGTCAATCTATACAAAGCAGACTTGATTAATCGGGCTGGCCAGACACGGTGCGACAGCGACGGCAGAGGCGAATAATGGACAGACGGCGGCCTCTTCACCAGCGGTCCAACTCCCAGATAAATGCAGCCGGGATCAAGCAGGCAGAAGACGTTTCAAGTTCGCTAGCGTCAACACAGGTTCTGTTCCACAATTTGTCCACCAAGAGGTCGCAACACCAGCGCACGGAATCCTTCGAGGCGGGCCTTCAGCAAGCGAAATATAACGATGAGAACGAAAATGTGCCATCGCGAGGGACCAGTGTCACAAGTAGACGAACCGCGAAAACGAGCCGGAGTTCGTCGCTGGAGAAGAAAACCGGGACCCTGACATTGCAGGTGGTGAGGGGTACAAGCCGCAGCAGCTCGGTGAAAAGCTCGGATGCCAGAGTTCCTTCTGCTGGTCTTCCGCCCTACACGTAAGTCCAGTCTTACTCTCTGACAGCCGCCGACGGCCCACTGTCAAGCCTTCTTTTTCTGTTCCATCCCGGAGAACAAGTTTTTTTTTTCTCCTGTCGAAGGCAAGGGCAATTGCCCGTAGTTTTGTTTTCTTAAAATAGCAATTCGAAGAAGATATATATTAACTGCTGGTTAATTGAAATAGAGGTCCTCCACAGGATACATCCACCATCCGATTCGTCCGGGTCCCCTCAGCAAGTAATGCGCTGAAAATCATCTCACGGCCTTCTGCGTCCGCTCTTTCTTCGTCGAAAACTACCAGCGAGCCTGCTGACCACACTCATTCTTCTTTTTTCGCCTTAACCAGTGCAGAGCACAGCCCTTCGCCCGAATATATTGCGCAAGCCGCCGTTTCTAGTGTAAACGACTTTGATTTCAGTTCAAAAGAAAAAGAACCCTCCGTTTCGACGTCATCGAGTGAACCAAAGACTTCAACGGAAGTACATATACAAAATCTCGTTCAAAATTTTCCCCCGCCGCCGCCAATCCCAGAAACCCCACTACTGCGCGCAGCCGCCTACAAGTCGACTATCCGCTTGGTACCTCACAGTCCGCTCAACACAACTCCAGTATCGTCTCAGCGCTCACGATCCGGGTCGCGCTCGTCAAGGTCTGGCAGTTCAGGAACCCGTAGCAGATCTTCTACATCAAGCTCAGGAGGCTCGCGACCTCGCTCACGTCCTGGTTCACGTCCTGGCGATATCCACCATCGTCGCCGTGGCTCTCAGAATCAAGTGTCTAGGGGATCAAGCAAGAACTCGGCCAACTCGTACTTCTCAAGCATCAGCGCTATTGGGCTACCACCTTCCAGACCGCTTCCCACCCCACCAGATCGTTCGCCTGGTCCAACATTTCAGGAGGCAGCTGAACCAGTTCCTTCTGCAGCTACCCTACCGAGATTTCCCAAGTCTATCTTAAAGAAGGCGCGATCACAGCAGGAAATTGATGCTGCGCAACCTGATGTCGCTTCATCCATAGATGCAGTCCAATATCCTGAGATTCAACCTGCGCTCTCTTGGATTCTCGAAACACCTGCCCCACTGAAGATCAACAAACCTAAACGAGCGCGGATGCAGGTGGCACCAGATGAGGAAGCACGTGCGAACCACTCGAGCAATGGTGCGAAGGCATTTGCAACAAATGGGTTAGGTCGAGCCAACACGAGTTCCACGGCATTCTCAGAGGCGGCGACTAGTTTTGGTACCACAAGTACGGGTCCTGCCCCAAACGTGCAAAACGTCAGAGGATTCAGCCCGCAATTTTTGCAGGCCGAAGGACCGCGGAGCCAGAGGGCAACTGTTTTTTCCCCCGTTGAGTCGACTTTTGGCTTAACCCGGCAATCCAGCAATTTGAACAAACAGACAGTTCCCGAATGGGCAAGGTGAGACAGACCCCTCAAACCGCTAAAGAAAGGGACTTGCATGGGTAGCAGATGTCAGGATATACTAATGCGGATATGAAACTATTGACAGAGTATATTACGGTCGCGGGGCACCTCTTCCCAACCTCCACGATGATGATGATGATCTTGCCATTACACCTGTTGTTCAACGACCTCAGCAAGCCCATTTACAACGCTTCAACACCCATAATTCACACGCTGGACCTGTATGGATGGGTACCTTAAACCCTGAAGGACAAGATCTTCGTGATCAATTCCACCAACCCCGTCTCGACAATTATCCCACTGAAAGATCGGAGCGATTTAACGTTCACCTTGTACTGGCCTGTATCGGATTCGTCTTCCCATTCGGTGAGTTTGCAGCATCTATTTCCCTTCTTTCGAAGATCAAGGTCACTGACAGACGTCAATTCTATAGCCTGGTTTGTTGGAGCCTTTTACCGTCTACCTCCGCAGAAGCGAAGGGAGAGGAGAGAACGACAAGAAATCCGGAGAGCAGTGTCCGGAGTGTCTATACCGCGGAGCCAATCGTCTCACGTTCGTGGTCCAAGCATTACCCACCTCGATGACAGCAGCTCCGACACAGAGTCTCTACCAAGCTTCACGACCTTTGAGGAAGGCAGGCGATGGGATAACGCCAGATGGTGGAGAAACGTCAACCGTGTTATGAGCGTGGTTGGCCTTCTCGTCATTGGCGCGATTATTGCACTCCTCGTCGTTGGTCTCAAGGCGCGATGAATTTACGATCCGACATTGCCCGCCAGTACAGATACCGGCTCCGATCCTATGCCAGGTCCCGTGTTTAATCTCACAGCACCTTCCCCGTCAGACGAAAAAAGGTGATACGATAACAACGGCCGCCAATCTGCAGCGTTGCACCGACAGGAATATCTGTGCCACCAAACAGCTAGCTCTGAACGCATATCCTTCTAAACCCGGGTTTCGAGACCCCCCCCCTTCAACAATTTTCAATTCTTCTGTGAATATTTCCGCATATACCTTTTTCTCCCCACCCGGGAGCCCCTTACGTCTAGCATCTTGAGCGAGTCCAAGTATTTACTTCCGACTGTTTTTCTTTTTGGATTTTTTATGGTTCCTCGGAAAAGTCACATTACGGCTTCTTTCTTTTGTCTTACCAAACGGCGGCATACCCTGATGTTTTATTGTTAATTTCTCTATTGTTTGTCCTTTTCTGTTTAACGGCTTATACCACAATTTCCCTTTGCAAGCAAGTTTTCTCGCATTTCGAAATTTCACATTCATTTCCACCCTCTTGCTTTCGTTGTATACTTTTTCTGGCCCCGCACTGGTGGAGTATTTGCTAATGCTAATCACACACCCCTCTCTGGCCGCGTCTTCTACTTTGTCTATTCTCACATTCTTTCACTACTACCTCTTCCTTTCGATTTCTACCAGACTTCCTTTCTCTTTTTCTCTTTTCACAGCCAGGGCATTAGCTCTCGGTTACGACATTTTAGCGCAAACACGACACGACGCATGGGATACATCGATGGACAGCCATGGATGGCAGGGTTGAGTTAGACGGGATATTTGTGAACATTTTTTGTTTGGGCGGGATAGCAGCAGGGTATATCCAGGGACACAGCGCACCTGGTATGCAAGCCCACGTATGTACGATATATATAGGTTATATAGTAGGGGTAGGAAAATCGTAGCCTGGGACGAGTAGTAGTTCGGTTCTTTTGGAGAGTGTTTGAGGCTTGTATTCACAGCCCTCTCTCTTCTCTGGGTTTCTTAAGGAAAACAATTCAAAATTCAAAAAATTCCGGTAGTTTCATAACTGTCTGGATATTAGCTTTACTACTTGCTTACAAAGTACCTCTTTTCCCTCATCCATTGTGATATTGAATATATATACTTAATAGTATCTATGCTATCAGTGTGACAGATTCGATAAGTTTAAAGCTCTATATACACACACACACACATATATATACATCTTTGATGCAGCCAACGTTATGTACAAGGGTAGGGAAATCTAAGTCAGCTAGTCATGCATTACATGTGATGCGCATGTGCCAGCCAGCCTAAGAGACGAGATGTGTAATGGACATCGATGTCGTGGCAGCTGCCTGCGACGGCATCCTGTCAAAAAAAAGGATCGACTTTCGAGCTCCCCTGAGCTACGTGTGGAGTCTTGTTGTTTTTTCTTTGTTTTGCTTCTGCACCCTGAACCAACCAACCGCGGTGGATCCAACCGTCCAACCTGAAACATCTCGATAGGGAGGCGGGGCAGCCCCTTCCTTCGATTATTCCTTCTGCCTTCCCCTCCCTGTTTCTAGGCCCGAACAAACCCTTGGGTGTTGCTATTATAAAATCTGTTTTGTCGTGCAGCACGCTTCCAACTCGGATAAAACTCGTGAGGAGAAACGGAAGAGTTGGAGAAAAGTAAAAAAGAAAAGAAAATAACAATAGTAAAAAAAAAAAAAAAAAAAAAAAAAAAAAAAAAAAAAAAAAAAAAAAAAAAAAAAAAAAAAAAAAAAAACAAAAGGAGCAATATATATGAACGCTGGATGTGCGTTATATAATATATTTTATAATACGTGCTCAAGAACACCGAGACGAAGCGAAAGGAGGCGAGGTGGTGGCGTAGGACAAGTTTGAGGAGAACACACGGGTTGTTAAAAGCTACATCGAACCTCGCAGTTGCTCAAGGTGCTTGAGGACAGCCATCTGCGAGTCGACGTACCGGTCAACGCAGTTCTCCATGCATGGCCTTTCGTAGGAGTCCATTTGCCCAGAGGAGACTTTGGACGTGATGCAACGTTTCCAGCAAAGATCCGTCAGGTAGTGGACAGCTAGAAGGTAACAAAACCAGCCTGTTAGTAGGTATGCAGGATCGGTCCCAAGCGGGATATGTTTAACGAGGACGTACTGCTCTGGATCTTGGCTTTCTGGGACTCATTGCTGACGAATTGTTGCAGCTCCTTCTTGTCGTTCGGGGAGAGGTCATTGAGGTTGATTTCGCCGGAGCCTGAGGAGTCCATGATGAGTATAGAGGTCGACGACTTTATGGGAAAAGCGAGGCTGTCGAAGCTTGGAGCTGTAGAGTTTGAAGAGAGTCGTCGACGCAAAATTTCAAAACCCGCGCCGAGTGCCAAGCCCGGCCTGCAGCTTTTGAGACTTATATAATCATTCACGTGACTTGACAGGGATAGATGGTATTGTTGTTCCGAAAGTGACATCATCTTGGGACTAGATGCCTCTCGTAAATACCAGTATCATCATCCAGCCCCTTATCATAGCGGCTAAACGGTTAATTTTTTTTCCGGCCAACTCCTTTGGGACGCTTATACGTAAGCTGGTGCCCCTGTTCACGTGACCTGTCATCCGGTGCAGCCTCAGCCCGCTCAGCTGCCCCCCAAATCGAGTACAAGTACCAGATCTCGATCCATCTTCCTCATCCGTCCCTCTCCGGATTCTTCTTCCGCGAAATTATACATAACCCTCAGCCAGGTAAATAGACAGGGCAGCTGCCACATACTGTGCGCAAAGGTGCAGTTGCAAACCCGGAAAATGCGTCGCGCCTTCGTTTACTTCCTCATAGCTGCCGCTCTAGGCATCGCTTACGCCCTCTACAGCGTCTCCACGCTGATCTCCCTGCTCTTCGAGGATGTTTCGCGCGACGCAATCCCCAAGGTCGAAATCGATATTAATGCTGCGCCAGAATATACCAGTCGACCCGCATTGGTGCCCAAGATTATTCACCAGACATATAAGACCGCAGACATCCCTGATGGGTGGAAAGTGCCACAGAAGGAGTGCCAGGACCTGCACCCTGACTACGAGTACAAGGTTAGCACGACAAACTTTTTTTATCTTATGCTGCCCACATACAGTTCAAATGTATAGTTCATGAACTAACCCGGTCCTTTCTCGTGAATGTTTAGCTATGGACGGACGACCTAGCGCGCGAGTTTATCGCGAAGGAGTACCCTTGGTTCCTGAAAACCTTTGATGGCTACGACCACCCTATCATGCGGGCCGACGTCATTCGCTATTTTGCTCTACGCAAGTTCGGTGGCATATACCTTGACCTTGATGTTGTATGTACTTGCCTTTCCATTCTTTATCGATTAACGTCTTAAAGAATAGATATCTCACACTAAAATGTCTTAGGGCTGTCGACGGAACTCCGATCCTCTGCTCGCATATTCCGCCTTTGCCCGCAAAACACATCCAACTGGCATCTCCAATGATATCATGGGTAGCGTACCTGAACATCCCTTCTTCGTTCATGTCACCGAGGTCTTGCAGAGCTATGACAGGCACTGGGTATTGCCCTACATAACCATCATGGCATCTACGGGTCCCCTGTTCCTTAGTATCTTATGGAAGAAGTGGACTGGCCTGGAGCTAGAAGACTCGGCCCGGGTGCGCATCGTGATGTACGACGAGCAGCAGAATAGTAGTTGGAGTTTCTTTAAGGTTTACCATGGCAGTTCATGGCATACGCAGGATGCACAGACAATATTTTGGGTATGTCAATCGATTTGTTACCGCATCGTATATTTACGTAGGCTAGAATAACTGACGCGCTACTATAGATGCAACAACACGTTCCCCACCTTGTCATCGCTGGGTTCACACTGGCCGGACTGATCGGGTATACCGTCTACTGGGTGGTTCACCGCCCTCGTGGGTACAACAAGATCAACAAGGGAACCTACGATGCCTAATAAAGCAACTTACCCCTGTTCCGACCCAATTCTCTAGTAATAACGGTCTGAAAATTCTTAACGTCTATAATAATCGTTCTTCTTGGTTGTACTGGTTGCGTAATTGATTCAACGCAATTTACTCATTGTTCCGGTTGAGGTTTCACAAAATCTGTTCCCTTTTTTTTACTAGAGACCAGATTCGGCGCACAGCGTCATTACTTTCAGTTTGCATTATGTACGGAGTTTCTTTGGTTTTTGTGTCCGGTGGGTGGGCGGATACAGTACTTGTGCATATATATATACGCGGTGATGAAGTACGCATGTAATGGAGAAGTTTTAATGCCTAATGTGGTGGAGCGGAGGTTGAAACGGTGTGTTTACGATTACTATTGTTATGGTGCGGCAACGGAACCCCTTTGACTCCCCTTTTAAATACGCTTCCTCTAGACATTTATCTAGTGGGAAGGACATCGTAATGGTTCATAATACTACATTACAATTGTACATAGCAAATTGTTCCGATGCATATAACCAAATGACTACGACCATGCATCGCAATAAACCTCTGACTTGGTAGAAGATGGATGAGACTTAGTTACTCGCTATCGCTGTACCGCCTCCTCTCACGGTCAGCGCTATAGCTCCTGCTCCTACTCCTGCTCTTAATACCTCCCCTCGGACTGTCCCGTCTCCTCCTGCCATCCACACTCGCGCTCTCACTCCGTGACCTGCTTCTGCTTCTGCTCCGTGACCTGCTCCTGCTCCTACTCCTGCTCCTTCTACTATCATAACTGCTACTCCTTGGCCTCGACCTGCTGTCCTCTCTCCGTGCAGCTCTCCTACTCCTACTCCTGCTCCGACTCGGACTCCGGCTGCGGCTCCGGCTGTCGCTTCGGTCACGTCTGTGCCGCCTGCGGAGCTGTGCATCACGTTCTTTCTCCCGTCGTATTTCCTCTTCAATTTCTCGGGCCTTCTGCCTTTCACGTTCCTGCAGCGCTAGAGCTTCCTTCGCTGCATGTTCCTCCTGTCGTCGGGCCCTTTCTTCTGCTTGCCGTTTCCAATGGCTTCCTTCTTCGTAGTCGGCGGAGATTTGGAGCGCGCGTTGGAGACGAGCGTTTTCAGCTACAAGTTATCAGGAGATACAAGTTAGCGCACATGGTGGATGATAGATGTAGATGATAATTGTTGAAGAGTGATGAGCGATAATCGGAACTAGCGGGAAGGAGAGCATACCCATCTTGGCTTGAGCGAGCTCGTGGACCTGGTGCGATTTCAAGCCTCGTGCATTCACGCCTTGTGCGTCTAGTTGACTCATCAGAGTGCTTCGTAGAGCGGATACCCGCTCTTCAATCTCGTCCTCCGGTAGGCTAGAACGAATGAAGCAAACGTTAGTATAAACTGTTGATTCCTGCGGCGAATTTCTTTACTGCTACGCAGATATTATATATTCCGTCGGAAAGACCGGCGAATAGTAATGAAACGGCGTAATGTTGTCGTCGTACCCTTCATCTTCAAGCTTATCTTGCAGTTCCAAGCACTTCACTTCGACGTTGCGCTTCCGGTCGTGCTCGAGGATGTCGCGGTCGGGCTGCCGCTGCTGGTGCTTCTGGAACTTGTCGTGGTCCTTTGGGTTGTACTGGTTGTTCGGGTCTCGCGGACGGATGTGAGAGAGGTTGCGCTGGACGTAGCCGGAGGTGCCGCTACCGCGCGGAGTAGAGAGGCCGACGTTGGAAGACATTTTCGTCAGTGTCGTCGCGGTCGTAGGATGGAATTGTGTGGATATATGTTGAGACGGGAATGCAATATGTGGTTGGATGGATGGGTGGATTGGCGGATGGGATGAGATGGGATGGGCTTGAGTTGGGTTAGGTTGGTGTCGCCGGCGCATGGAGTATCAAACGCGAATGCGGCTCGAAAATCTCAAGCTCCACAAGAACTTTGCAACCAATCAACCAATTGATATCACGGCATGCCACCGGCTTCAACTCCAGCTCTAGCTCCACCGAACTCGCCTGCCGCTCTAGCTACGCTCCTCGTTGAGGAGCGTAACATCCTGCACCTCCTTCTTTATAAGTCTAAAAACCAGCACTGCGCCTCGCTCTGGTTCAAATGGCTGCGCATGCTCAAACGCTCTCTCGAGCGTCTCATTCTCCATCTGCGGGAAACATTTCCCGAATCACTGGAAGCAGAAACAGAAGATAGTGATGGACCCGAAGATGGCCGCGAAGCAGACGGCTACGAGAGTATCGCTCACCAGCAGTTGCGAAGCACACTTGAAGCAAACACCGCCTTCACAATCCTCCTCTCCCGCATGCAAACCGATATAATACCAAACTGCTACATAGCGTTTACCCACCTCGTCACGTCGCCGCAGTACGCCGGCATAGGTATGGTGCTGCTCGGTTGTCTAGCACGGGTACACAGCGCTCTTGAACCGTTCACAACTACAGAGGAAAGAGATAGCAGTCATGCGATTACAGCTAAGGAAGAGTCCTCGGCACAGCCAAAGGGAAGTGCTAAAAAACATACACTGGACGAAGAACCTGAAGGAGAAGACCTTGGTGAGGTCATCAGCCGAGATTCGGTTGTCATACTGCAGTCAGAATCTCACAAAGCCAAACCTACTTCGGGACACATGGTTAATAAACCCAAGGCGGTGAAGAGACAAAGAGCCGACGTACGCGCAAATGCGCCTGCCGCGATATCTATGGACGGCAAAGCAACGCTAGATGAACAGCCGCCAGGTACACTCGGTAGCCTCAAACCGATGGAGCTTGGCATCAGGACGACATCAAAAAATCGGACAGCTATCGACGACCTGTTCTCCGAGTTGTAAGCTTTAAGCTATACACCACGACGAAGATACCCTTGCATACATAGCATGGCGTTAAGTGCATTGTAATTGTTTGTAAATATTCTACAGAGTATAGATGTGGCACGGCTGTGGGTCTTTATAGACTTGGGACTGGCATTCTCGTATTAATTAACTTACTATACTAAAGTTAACAACAGACACAACCATGTATACACATCAAATATCAACTACATCCAGCGAATGAACTGTAGAAAGCCATAGGAATACATCGTCAGTAGTAAGGTCACAGTGAAGGGTCTTATCCAATGAAGGTGGTCGTCAAGAATTGAAAAAAGGGTAAAAAGGTGGTTTTGAATTGCCCATTTCTCAACAAACGTTCAAAGCATTTTTAAGTCAAAAAGAGAAAGGAGAAGCTATAGGGAAAAAACCAGGAGAATCAAGAGTTCCAGGAGAGGCTGGTAGGGGTGGTGATTGTCGTGCGTCCAGAAAAGAAAAGAAAATAAAAAAATTACAAAGTGACAGGAGCTTAGGTAGACACAAAAAGAAGAAACATGGTGTGCGATTTCTCTCTATCACGAGATTTAGAAATCCGCCATTTGACAGAAAACTTGTTTCAAAAACTTTCCATAAACGTTGATGTTCTAACTCGTAAATTTTGGCGTTCGTTTGTTGTCCACAAGTGCGCCTCCTTCCTTCCTCCCACCTCACGCTTTTTCTTTTTCCTTTGAGATGTTGGAATGAATGCTGTACCAAAAGAAGAGCACGCTTAGAAGCATTTGCGGTGGACCTAGTGAAGGGAGACAGGTTAGCGAAATCTGCTGCTATTCAGAGTTGTGGGGAGGGGGACATTGGACATACGATGCTTGGGCCGCTCTCGTCGTACTCTTGCTTAGAGATCCACATCTGTTGGAAGGTGGACAGAGACGCCAAAATGGAACCACCAATCCAGACGGAGTATTTACGTTCTGGAGGCGCAATAATCTTGACCTTCATCGACGAAGGAGCAAGGGCGGTAATTTCCTTCTGCATACGATCAGCAATACCAGGATACTAGGAGGATGTTAGCAGTTGATACCGTCTCTATGATATGTAATTGAGCTGAATTGAGCATACCATAGTGGTACCACCAGACATGACGATGTTGCCGTAGAGGTCTTTTCTGACATCGACGTCGCACTTCATGATGGAGTTGAAGGTGGTCACGTGGATACCGCCGGATTCGAGACCAAGGACGGATGGCTGGAACAGAGCTTCCGGAGCACGGAAACGCTCATTGCCAATGGTGATGACCTGACCGTCGGGAAGTTCGTAGGACTTCTCCAAGCTCGAAGACTGGGAGGCAGTCTGGATTTCCTGTTCGAAGTCAAGAGCGACGTAGCAGAGCTTCTCTTTGATGTCGCGGACAATTTCACGTTCAGCAGTGGTGCTGAAAGTGTAGCCGCGCTCGGCCAAAATCTTCATGAGATAGTCGGTAAGATCACGACCAGCCATGTCGACACGAGAGATGGCGTGAGGAAGGGCGAAACCTTCGTAGATGGGAACAACGTGGGTGACACCATCACCAGAGTCGAGCACGATACCAGTAGTACGACCGGAAGCATACAGGGACAAGACGGCCTGGATGGAGACGTAGAACGCCGGGGCGTTGAAGGTCTCGAAGACAATCTGTGTCATCTTCTCTCTGTTGGACTTGGGGTTGATAGGAGCTTCGGTCAAGAGGACTGGGTGCTCCTCTGGGGCAACACGCAGCTCATTGTAGAAAGTGTGATGCCAAATCTTCTCCATATCGTCCCAGTTTGTGACGACACCGTGTTCGATGGGATATCTCAGGGTGAGAATACCACGCTTCGACTGGGCCTCATCACCGACATAGGAGTCCTTCTGACCCATACCAATCATGATACTGCAAAAAACCCGCAGCGTTAGCTAGCCTCCGATCCAGCAAGAAGGATAAGCAAGATCGGGGGAGGGTACCCATGGTGGCGAGGTCTTCCGACAATGGAGGGAAAGACGGCTCGTGGAGCATCATCACCGGCGAAACTAGAGCGAGTCAGGTCAGCAAAGTCTTATTCTAATATCTAGTTGGTTTGATAGGAAAATGTCAGGAGCTTACCCGGCTGAAGGGTTCAATATGCATCAGTATCATTCTGCAAACAGTAGCGAGCTTTATCCGTGGTAGATAAGTGGATAGGAGGGGTTTACCTTTGCACATGCCTAGATGATACCATACACGTCAGCAAACCGAAGTCCAAGTTTGAAAAATATCGGCTCTACAGCTCGGCGGAAGCTCAAACTTACCGGAACCATTGTCAATAACGAGCTGAAAGAGGTAGAAAGGCCATGTTAGCAACGTCGATTTCTCCGATACATCTCATCGTGTACGTTGTTCCTAAATGTGGGGCTGATTTCAAGAAAGTAACTCGGAGAATGAACATACAGCAGCGACTTCCTCTGTAGGCCAAGAAAAAATTTATCGAGTTAGCTCACGGTGCTTGGATCAGCTATCTTGAGCTCTAGAACTTAAATCCACGCCGAAAGAGCCGGTGTCGTGGGATCTAGAGCGGGATTTCGTGGGTGAGGGGGTTGATTTGGGACGTACCTTCCATGTTGACTGATTATGATCTAGCAGTTGAGCGCGAGGAGAAAGCAAACTACGTCAGCAAACTGAGACCAAGTAGAGAAGGAGGAGCAGAGGAAGAAGAGCAAAGCAGCATTGGAAGGAAAGGGTGGGAGGGAAATTACATGAAAAACGTGACTCGATAGACGTGAAGGAGATATGGATATAAGACGATGGTGATGATGCAGGAGAGCGAGGTAGATGGAAGAGGAGAGAGAGAGATGGGGGGGAAGAGACACGTTTGGATGGGTGGGATTTTTTGTGGGAGTGGTGCCCAGATTTGGTTGCTAGGAATTAAGGGAGAACGGGAGCTGGTTGAGAGAGTGAGGGGGAAAGCCTATATATGGCATAAGCCAGCTAAGCCCACAGCACAGAAACCAATCTTAATTTTCACAGCACCAGCACCAGCACCAGCAGCTCGCGAATAAACCCGGCATCGTCTACGAGAGAGCACGGGAGCCCGCTTTCCCTCTTCTTGCCTAGGCTGCCAGCTGAGAATTGCCAGGCCGGGCAATTCAGCTCGCTACTAGCGTGCCGAACGGGCAATTGGGCTGCACCTCTTTCGGGGCACGAGTGGGGAACCCGATTCAAACGCCACGCAAAAGATGCATTTGCAAGTGCATCCCCTATTGAACGTTTCAAGGCTGGCAGGTGAAATGAAAAGAATGCTGACGGGGGAGCCTCATCGATCACATCACCAAGCTTGCGAGTGTGCGACTCTCACCACCCAAAGCAGCTTAGCTCCAACTGTGAGATGGGATTCAATATGGCACATCTCGGAACAGTCTCTGCAAGAGGCACGCAAGCCCTGTGATAGCCGCAGCCAGCTTCGTATAAATTCCAAAGAAAAGAACCAGGAGCTCCAGCAAGTCAAGGAAGCTTGTTTGAGCTGAAGTGCAGGGCTTACCTTGAACAAACTTAAAAAAATGCGGGAGATGCGATGTTGAGATGAACTTGCAGTAAGCTGATAAGGTAGACGGATATATATAAGACTATATATATCAGCCGAGTTGATGCAGCTAAAGAAGCGAGTTTCTGGGGCTGAAAAAGAATCGAAAAATATAAAAATAAACGGTCTTTGTATAAAAGATCCGGAAACGAAGAAGAATTTGTTTTCTATTTTTTTTGAAAGTGGTTTTCTGAGATTTTCTGAGTGATCGGGGATTGAGTTGAGCGATAGTACGAAGCTATGTTATCCGATGGCTTTCAAAAGAGACTTCTTCGGTGAGACGCTGATTACTCGCAGACTTTATACACAAGCCACCAGTCGCTTTGAAGCCCTTGAAGCTGGAAGAAAGCATCGAGATTCTAGGTTGATAGCTTGATGACGGCTTCTTTGACGACGACAGCCCTTCGGCCTAGAACCTACGTACATGCGCATAGATCATATTAAAATGATCACTTGGTAGGCAGGCAGCAGAGAATCTGCGGCTTTGAACCTGCAATTACCCTTACTTCAATCCTGGGCCCCTCTCGCCAACGCTAGCTTGGCCAGCATGCATCCCATGCGTTCAACGGTCTGCTGGTGGTCAGTTCACCGCAAGCGCCAAAGTACTCGGTCCAACAGGCAAATATTCTTCCAGAAGCAGGAGCCTGCGTCCGGGACACGACTCGGCCCAGATCTCGTAGGGCTGGAGATTTAATTAACTAAGCTCCAAACTCGTGGTGGTAGTGGAGCTACGTAACGTGAGACGCCCTCGCCTAACTTACTTTCCCGGCACGCGTAAGCTTCGGCGTACCAGCTTCTGCCTACCACCCCATTGTACCCAAAGCGCATAACGCGCCCCATACAGATGGAGAGTACTTACGCCAGTTGGGTGCAGGCTGCAATTCTGCGTTCGCATACAGAACCCCATTTACTTGTCTCAGCAGATATATGAGTCCCGCAGTGACGTCGAATGTAGGTACCTAAGTATCTTCTTACTTGCCTGCTTTATGTAATAGTTATGTACCTGCTTCGGCAGAAATGGTCAGAATACGGTTCTTCGCAAAGCCACATCGGCCCATTCTGCCCAGTAGATTCGATGCATGTGTGCACACAATACCAGCACGCAGACGCATACGGACTCTGCTGTACAATTAGGGAGCAACTTCGTGCATTCTTGGTCCCAAGACTATGTTTTTTTCGTATTCTTTTTTTATGGCAACAATAACTGATCACCCAATGAAAGTACTACTGACAGCACACCACAGGACTCAAACAAAAATCATCAACGGCGCAGCCTTAGTTCGTTCCGAATAAAAATAAAAATAAAAATAAAAAAAATACCGAACGAATATCCACGAAGCCATTTAACCCCGTCCCGTCTAACATATCCGTGCTCCAATCGGTCTCGCGACCGCAACATGATTCCATACGCTACAAAACACCCTTAGTACTTGGCACATCATCAGCTCCCGTCCGCGTCGTCGCCTCTCGTATAGCAATCGCTAGCGCTTTAAATGCCGACTCGGCACGGTGGTGGTCGTTCTTCCCCCTCAAGCAATCCACATGCAACGTCATCCCCGCCGCCTGCGCAAAGCTTTCCAGTACGTGCGGGATCATCTCGCAGCTTAGGTCTCCCAGCTTCTCACGGCGCAGACCAATGTCAATGACAGCGTAGGGGCGGTTGGATAGATCGACAACAGCACGAGAGAGAGCCTATTCTCAAAGTTTTAATATGATTTTTCTATCAGTATTTGTTGTACAACAGCAACTCAAAAAGGACTGTTGGTTAGTTGGGTGTTCGGGATGGCTCCAGCAGACATACCTCGTCTAGAGGGGCATATCCGTGCCCAAAGCGCTTGTACCCCTTTATCGGGCCGAGCGCCTGCTTAAATGCCATCCCGAGTGTTATTGCCGAGTCCTCAGCGGTATGATGGTCATCAACTGATCGGATTACAATACATTAAATACGCTCGCCCCGAAAGTTAGCCCTCCATGCGCTTCACCCCTTCCCGTATGTCAAAATCGATATATGATATGACATGGTGATACAACAGGTGGGTGGTCGATATGATTGTAAAAGGGGGTAGGAAATACACACTGTGCAAATCGCCCTCACAGACCATCTGTAAACTCCACCCCGCATGCTTCGACAAAGCATGGAACATATGATCCAAAAAACCAATGCCAGTGTCTATACTCTGCATGCTAGTCACGGCAACCTGGCCTGCGTGGCTGGTGGAGGAAGCTTGCTTGCCACTCCCACCGGGGGTGGTCAACATATCGTCCCAAAAACCTGTACCAGGATTGGCATTCCTGGCTGGCTGATTCGTCCTCGGGGCCTCGACAGTCTCATCATCGTCATGAGTCGGAATAGCGCCGCCGTCTAGAGACAGCTTAACCTTGATTTTAGTTTCGTTGGTGTCGCGGACTACAGCTGCGTAGCGGCGGGTGGAAGTCATCACTAGCGATTTCAATTCTGATTTTCTGGTAAATTGGGAATGGGTGGTGCGATTGAACTTTGCGAAGAGGAGCCCGCTGGTGTTACATTTTATAGTTTATAGGAAGAATGTCAATTGGACGGAAGTGTGTTGCGTCGATGGCGCCGCTGTCGGTGCTCGCCTATTACGTTATATATTTATTTCTGGCACTCTGCGATATCGGGAAAATGTACACGAATGTATATGTCTATCGATAATATAGGGACAGTTGTCGGAGGGAAAAAAAAAGGAGCCGCTCGCATGCATACAGATCAGATCGCCGAAATATTTTTTTTCAATCTTCGTGCACCTGCGCGCCATCCTGAACAGGCTCAAGTACTTTCCAATCGCACTTCACACCCTCCTTTGCGAACCGTGCCAATATCTCCTGAGCGATGCTCTCAAAGTTCTCCGTTGCCAGCGCCAGGATTGTGGGTCCGGCGCCCGACAGACATATCCCCAGTAGTCCAGGATGCGAGTTTGGCGTCATTGAGGTAAGGATGTCGGGGAGTGCAGGGATCTGTCCGCCACATTAGGATTTGTAATGCATATAGAAATCCGGATTCTGCATGGAAGAGTGCCCTACCAGTGACTTTCTGTACGGTTGATGTACCTTATCCTGCATGGCCTGGAATATAAGCTCTGGATCTGGTGGCGAGCGCGTCAAGGCAGTTGTGAGAACCGCCAGCCGCTGTAAATTGAATATCTGCATAGGAATTGAAACCAAACCAAATTAGCAAAGAAGCTCAACAACTGAATCGCCGGATTCTCGTGACAAGTTGAAGCAATACAATATTGTTGAGTAGATAATACTCACCAAATCTTTCTTCGAGTATTCTGTAGGCAGCACTCCTCTAGCTGTCGCTGTTGCAACCTCAAAGTCTGGGATGATCGCAATGGCTTTGATCTCTGGCGCCCACCCGAACCGAATATGATGCCCAATACCCGTCGGCGGCTCTGGCGGCCTAAGCCCCGTATCTAAACCGCCGGCCGGCTCGGGCAGCACCTCGCTCAGCGGGATCTCCTTGCGCTCTGTATCCACAGGGTCCAATTCGCGTAGATACGACCCAACAAACCCACCCATCATTGTCGCGGTGACATTGTCCGGATGCCTCTCGATCATAAGCGTGTAGTCCATCATACGGTCCTTCGATAGCCCGAGATTCCCCACAGCATTACCTAACATGACGCCAGCAACGACAGCAGCCCCGGACGAACCTAGGCCACGGCCGAGCGGGATATCATTGTGCACGTGCACATGCGTGCCAGCTGGGAAGTCACGGATGTTGTGGCATTTGAGAACGTAGAGAGCAGTACGCGTAATAAGATTGTGGTCCGGTTTGAGAGGTACTTCGCCGGCGCCGTCACCAGAGTAAGTGATGGTGCAGTTGTGCTCCGCAGACGGTGGGCCCGACTGGCCGGTGATTGTAACGGTTAGACTGAGGTATATCGAAAGCGCCAGACCGACGACATCGAAGCCGGGGCCTGGATAACTCTCCGGCGAGAGTTAGCATGCAACAACGAGTGAAATTCCGTGGATTTATCAGGAGCAGATGCGTAAAAGTGATGGCGGATTCGAACCTATGTTTGCAGACGAACAGGGGACCTCTGCGAGCACGGGGTCAGCTTAGCTTCTCGACCATATCAATGGGGCGAACAAACGGTATGTACATACTGATTGTGAATTTCCTCGGGCTACTCATTGTTAACTGAATGGACTTGCGACTTGACAATGGCGTACTTTATTCCGGTACTGTCGAGGTACTTAAAAGAAGTGAGTTTGAAACTTGGAGCCCGAGTGCGAAATTTGAGGCTGGCCGAACCGGTGGAGCTCGCATGCGGCCCTGTTGCGTCGTCTGCATGGCGGCGGAAAGGCTAATTGCTGCCCCGCCATAACCTTCGACGGTCCCACATCTGCAAATTTTGAACCCCGCTGCGCCCGTCGCTATTTCACCCAATTCGTCCGGCACAATTGAGGTTGCAGCAGACTTCCCTTATCATATTTTCCCATCTTCAGGCAGGTTTCAGCAGACAGAATGATTGGCGATGCCCCACTGCGCATCCTGCTGGTCGGAAACGGCGGCCGCGAGCATGCCCTGGCCTGGAAGTTGGCCCAGTCCGAGCGGGTCGAAAAGATCATTGTCGCGCCTGGTATGCCCTTAGTTCTCTCTATCGCCGCCTCGAGATTCGTGGGTCTAATGTCAATATCGGTTCTTCTTAGGCAATGGCGGGACGGCACAGGCGGTTCCAAAGACCACCAACAAGAAAATCAGCGTCACAGACTTCGAAACCCTCGTGAAACTCGCCGTCGAGGAAAACATCAACCTCGTCGTCCCCGGACCCGAAGTACCGCTCGTAGAAGGGATCGAGGGACACTTTCGCAAAGGTTTGTAGTACAGAGTTGATTTGGATCTTAAAGGCTACGTTGGCGCTGACCACACCGTGATAGTTGGAATACTATGTTTCGGCCCCACTAAGGAAGCTGCCCGCATGGAGGGCTCTAAAAGATTTTCTAAAGACTTTATGCGAAGACACAACATCCCTACGGCTGAATACAAGAGCTTCACAAATTACGATAACGCTGTGGAGCACGTTAAATCAGCGTCTTATAATGTTGTTGTGAAGGCGGACGGCCTGGCGGCGGGCAAGGGAGTAGTTGTCGCCTCCTCGAAGCAAGAGGCACTTGAGGCATTAGAGAAGATCATGGTTGAGAAGATATTCCAAGATGCCGGTAAGCGAGGCTGTCACTTTCATATATACGAATCGAGTAACAACTAACCTGGGAATTATGCTTTTCTGAACAGGCGCAGAGGTTGTAGTAGAGGAGTTTCTAGAAGGCGATGAACTCAGCATCCTCGCATTCAGTGATGGCTATACCATCGTCCCACTAGTACCCGCCCAAGACCACAAGAGAGTATCCGATGGTGATAAAGGCCCTAACACTGGTGGTATGGGATGCTATGCACCTACGAAAATCGCCCCGCAATCCGTCATCGACATTATCAAACAGACGATCCTGCAGCCGACTATCGACGGGATGCGGAAGGAAGGGATGCCATTTGTCGGTATGCTATTCACTGGGCTGATGATGACCAAATCTGGACCAAAAGTTCTAGAGTACAATGTTCGCTTCGGTGACCCAGAGACGCAGACTGTACTGCCGTTGTTGAGTAAAGACACAGACCTGGCAAGAGTGATGGTAGCCTGCTGCGAACATTGGCTGGATGCTGTCAACATCACGATTGAGCCGCGATATTCTACAACAGTCGTTGTCGTGGCCGGTGGCTACCCAGAGTCTTTCGCAAAGGGGGATGTAATAGATATCAACCCCCTAGAGCCAGGTACACGATGGATGCCGTTCTTGGGTATATGTGCTCTCCAACTAATACAAGCATACATGTAGGTCTCGATGCGACGCTATTTTACGCTGGTGCAAAAGACGAAGACGGCGTCCTTAAAACGGATGGCGGCCGAGTCATTGCCATCAACTGTGTAGCGGATGATCTAGAATCAGCTGTGAAGAAGGCATACAAGGGTATCAACAGCATCAAGTTTAACAATATGCACTACCGCAGAGACATTGCACATCGGTACGGCAATATTTATCCACTTTTTTGTTCTTCCTTTCTTTTCTAACAAAATCCTACAGAGCGTTCCGACAAGAGGCTCCCACTACAGAGGTCCTCACTTATGCTTCCGCTGGTGTCTCCGTTGATGCTGGAAATGCTTTGGTAGAGAGAATAAAAGCCTGCGTCAAAACCACTAAGCGTGTCGGCGCGGACGCCGACCTTGGTGGCTTCGGCGGCGTCTTTGATCTCTCCGCCGCCGGGTACGGTGGACCTCTGATAGTAGGGTGCATTGATGGCGTGGGCACAAAGCTGAAGATTGCCCAGATTGTGGGAAAGCACAATACAGTTGGTAAGAACCCTTCTCCTTCTAGAGCCTATACACTCTCGAAGAAATAAATCATTTGCTAAGTAGCCTCTAAGGCATTGACCTCGTCGCGATGAATGTCAACGACCTGGTTGTCCAAGGCGCGGAGCCGCTCTTCTTCCTCGACTGCTTTTCCTGTAGCAAACTCGACGTAGAGAAAGCCGCTGGGTTCATTGAAGGCGTAGCTGAAGGTTGCCGCCAAGCCGGCTGCACACTCATCGGCGGCGAGACGGCTGAGATGCCCGGGATGTACCAAGCTGACGACTACGATGCTGTCGGCGCTGCTGTCGGCGCGACTACCAAGAGTGCTCTACTACCTTGGATGGATGATATGATTGAAGGCGACGTGCTACTTGGCCTTGCATCGAACGGGCTACACTCTAACGGCTTTTCGCTCGTGCGCAAGATCATCGACCGTGCTGGGTTGTCTTATCAGGCTGACGCACCATGGGATACTGGCGTGACGGTTGGAGAGTCGTTGCTCACGCCGACGAGGATATATGTCAAGCCATTGCTGAAGGTTTGCAAGAAGGGACTGGTAAAGGGCATGTCGCATATCACCGGTGGCGGGCTTACAGAAAACATCCCACGCATGTTGCCAAAAGAGATGACGGCTATTGTCAACGTTAGGGAGTGGAAGCTGTCCGCTTTGTTCAATTGGTTGAAATACACCGGAAACCTGACGCACCAGGAGTTTGCGCGGACGTGGAACACTGGGATTGGTATGGTACTAGTTGTCGGCGAGCAGGATTGGGAAATGGTTAAGGCTGAGCTTGAGGCAGATGGTGAGACTGTGTACCGGATTGGCCACCTGAGGATGCGCGCGGACGGGGAAGAAGGGTGTTTGTTGAAGAATCTACAGGTGTGGGATGAAGTCGTCTGATTGATGGCATGGGGGATAAGGATCTGTCTGTCAGTAGAGCTTGGCAGTCGAAGTTGTAGTTGAGGGTAGCCTAAGGTCTTCTTGCACTATAGACGTATTCATGGGAGGGGAGGGAAGGCTAAAAGCTCATTGTATTATTATTAGAATGCACGTTGGATGCAAATACACTTGGCGAGCATGTTCATTATAAATTGATGTGAATAGCACCACGGGCTCGCAAATCATTGGTGAGTACCTAAGTGGGTAACCGAGCTCTCGTTCAGAACAACCTACCGCCTCCACTGCCAATAAAATATTATATTGTCGAGGGTTGAATTTGTCGCGTGATTAAAAAAAAAAGAGTGTATTCAAAAAAGAAATGGTCTGCTCTGCTGCCAGCGGGAGTCGAACCCGCGTCGCCCGCAGATAATACCGGATTTTCTCCGATGGGAAACGAGCATCATACCGTTAGACCATAGCAGCTGACATCATCACTACCGCCCCAAAAAATATTATAGAGCTTTACAGAATCTGCAACGTTGGATTTTGATCTACCAACACATGCGAAGGTTCTTTCTTGTACACTGCACGCTACGCACACTGCACGCGTACTGTTACATCCCGAAAATAGTTTAACCCAGGCAAGGCATTATACTATAGCGTCGACAGCTTTGCTAGTTATCCAATCGCCATCGTAAATATACCTAAATAGGTGGGTCAAAAATATTACTCCTAGGTAGGCATACACCTTGGGGAGCCCGGGTGACTACCGCAGATATCAAGCCTCAATGTTCCGCTGCTACAGACCTCAAACAATGTGTGTGCCGTTACGATTAGGAGCAAGCTGTACAGGAATAAGACAGTCTCGGTACTAGAACATTTTTGTTTGTTGCTGTAATAAGAGTTGTTGACGGAACCTAGAAATGTCGTGGCCCATCATGATTTATATATATACGTGGGGTCTTAATGTCTGGTAGTATTGGGGGGCCTGGGTATCCATATCATCAATACGGTGTAAGGGTAGACGCATCAAAGCGGCACGGGTCCACGTACTAGGTCGGGGGACTGCCTTGTCTCGTTTAACCCTGATATCCTATGGGTGCTCAAACCACATAACATTGCAGGTAGTGAGTGCAGCGTATTCGGGTCTGGTTCTATTTGAAGGCTATGCGGAGGCAGGCTTGCGAAAACCGAGTTCAACTGTCCTTGAAGGAAGACGAAGAGAAAATTAGAGGCTCTTGCAAACAACCGAGGCCTCGAAAAAAAAAAAAAAAAAGAACCTTTACACCCGTCGCTTTATCAACATCAAAATACCAAAATGACACTTCGGAGGAATCAATCCTAGAACGGTTTTGGAATCTTGAATGAAAGAAAATGAATCCAAAGAAGGAGTAGTTGAACAAGGGTCCCGATTAAAATATCTGAATTTATGTAACGTACATGATGGTGGAATCGAAAAAGAAAAAAAAAGGAATTGAAACAATGAAATGAAGAAAAAGAAAACGCTATCCTTCTCGACAGGCCGGAGGATGCTACAAAAGCCACGAAAAAGGAAAAACGTGTAAAAAACCAGAAAATGAAGGGCAGAGAAATAGCCTCCCCGCCTTAAAACACATGCATCCTCATGTATGCACCAGCAGTTAGACATCAATAGTTGTTTTTCATTAATACAGTTAGGATGAAGGTGATGTTTTTGGTTCGCAAACGGTCAATAGAGGACGCTAACACTGTATTACCGAGAAATCGCTGAGCCGATTCGCAAAAATGTTGACTTCAAAGGAATGGAAAATAAAGAACCGCATATATTCATGATGCAGGGTATGCGTAGTTGCAATGAAAGAGACACGGCGAGTATTCAAGCATGCTGAATATGCTCTTATTTGCCTTTCCCAAGATCGACATCTTCTAGCGTTTCCGCCAGGTTGTCTATTGCCTTACTTGGTTCTTTCGCGCCTGGACTCATGGTCTCAGCATCTCCTGACTTCGATGTTGTAGGTGTACTGATTAAATCTGACAGATCCTCGAGATCATCCTTCTTCTTAGCAGCGCTGTTATCGATAACTAACGGGGGTGGGGTCTCTGTGCTCCGTGTCGACTGTAGGCTTGTTCTCGAAGGCGTTAGGATGATTGGAGTTCCGGGATTTGAGGTCGAAGCAGAGGTTGGCATTTCTTCAAGAGCTCTTCCTATGGGTCGGACAGCCTTGGGAGCGTGGATCGGGGAAAGGGATTTTGATGGCATGGGTTCCCGGCTGCCATCTGGTCGGATGATGGGTGAAAGGCCAATCATAGGCGAACTTGGTGATGCAGTTCCGGGCCCAGGGCGCGGTCCAACTGGTCCATTACCCCCAGTTGCTACATGAGGCGGTGGCCCCGGCCGTCTCCTCATATGTGGCGGAATCTTTCTGCCATACTTCTTATCCGTCCGTAGCCGCAGAATGTCAAAGTATCCGGGCTCGACCTTTGTCGTTTTCAACTCACGAAGTTTAAGCTCCCCGCTCTCCTCCTCCACATACCAGTTGTTTCCGTCCAGGTCGTCAGCAACAGTCGCAAGGAACGATGCCCATGACTTGGCAACGACATATTTGCAGTCGTAATCCCGGCCGAACATGATAACCTGACCCCATTTCCCAGCTGGCCCCGGTGCTAGGTCGATACCAATATTGTTCCCACCCCAGTCACGTACCAAAGGAATCCACCCCGGATGGCAGTACACCTTTTGAACAGCCCCTTCCGGTTGTGAATCTTGTCGTGCCATCAAAACTGCTTTATTGAGAGTACTTCCATTTGGAGGCGCTCCCCCACGTGGGCTGGATGGCCCGCTAGACGATCCAGCTTGTGGCTTGCCACCCGCAACCCCGTTACCGGCTACGGCTTGCTTCTGAAGGTACTCCGCTCTGACTATCTGCCATTGCTTCCATTCGTCCAGGATCTCTTCGCAGTCTAGCAACATAGCACCGAATATTATACCCGTTGGTGTACCGCCTCTCTCCTGACCATCATGAAGTTGTAGGGATTCTCGAACGTCCATCGGTAACGAGCAGTCTAGGTCGTGCTCTAGTTCGTTGATATCGTTGATTGTAGAACCTTCGCAAAGTTGGTCGAAAAGCTCCGGGTAGTTGTCCTCGGCCCATTCGTCGATCCTTCTCCAAGAATGAGCAACAGGCGGCGGTGGCGGCGATCCATCTGCGTTGAAGTCCTGCAACGGTATTCCAGTTATCGCCGAACCATCCTTTGGTCTCGTAGTGGTGCTAGACCTTGAGCCGGGAGAGTATGGTGATGAGGGACTCAGCGGGCCATTTGCGGATCTCGGGCTATATAAATCGTTCCCGTCAGCGCCCGAAGACGCTAGGTGGGTTGATGATCTCGAGGCATGATGTCCAAAGTCGTCTTGATATGGCGCGCCGTCTAACCGCGAGGAGGACACTGAAGAAAGTTCCGGGTTTCTGCCAACACCAGGGTAGGATGAAGCAGCTCGGTAGGGAGAGTTGAAAGTAGCATGCCTGTCGTCAGAGGTCATTGCATGCCAGAAGGTCTTCATGGCGTTTGCGAATCCGCTGTTGGAGGAAGCCATTGTAGCGTTAGCCCAGACGGCGTGTAGTTGAGGTAAGAAAGGAGACCACGCGGTAGGGAGGTAGATTGGTTATGAAGAAGGAGGAGGACGAAGGTAAGGACGAGATGAGGGTTTCATGGGAGGTTGATTGCTCAGGGGATGCAAACTTACGAGGGAGCCATGGTGAAAAAGGAGACGAGCTTCCTCGGCTAGGCCCTAATTTTTTCTCTCTCTCTCTCTCTCACTCTCACTCTCTCCTTTCCACGGTAAACTTGCACACACACGATGGATTGAAGTCTGGTACCAGTCGAGGGCGTCCGTAACGGTAAGGATTACAAGCGCGAGTGGACCGAGAAGCCGGTTCGATTATAACCAGAAAGTACGACGTGAATTTTGTTTTTTTTTTTTTGTTCTGTGTCTGTCGAGTGGCACAACAGCGGCGGCGGCAGTGGCAGTGGCAGCAGGAACGAACACCTAGGAGCGAAAAGGAGCTGCTCCGTTAAGCTGCAGGCTGCCCTGGTTGTCCAGGTGCCCTGCGGTCGTACAGTACTGAAACGAGAACGTTCGTGTTTCGGCAGTCTAGCTAGGAAATTGGAAGAGCGGAAAAGGAGGAGGAAGGACGAGGTGATGTCTTTGACAGGTGGAGATGATTGGAGGTCTGCAGGCGGGATTGGTTGGCGATGGGGAAATAACTTGACGACTGGAAAATTGGGATGGAAGGCGGGCTGCCCGGATTGGCATCACAACACCGCCCGCCAAACACCGTTGGTTGACCTGACCTTGAGCAACTGCAACTGCCTCCAACGACGATGACGACTCGTCTCCGCGTCGCTGACCAAGCCCCCCGTCTGTCCGGCCACAATGCAAATGTATGCCAAACCAGGGCGCCGTGATCCAAACCGGTTTCTTTCCCCTTTCCTCGATATGAAGCGGCGCGGTGAGCCGACCAGGGTCGTCAGTCTGTCGAAATTGATTGTCGAAATTAAAGGCCCGAGCAGGGGAATCTGATGCTTCTGCTGCTTGATTCCTCAGGATATCGCAGTGCGGGAAATCCGAGGGCGAGCCTAGTTCCATCCCGTCGTCTACCTTATTGAATGGGCCCAGTGTTAACATATTGACTTTCCCGGCAGGCATGATCGGTTCTGGACAAGGCCAGGTACAGGTACATACATTGATACGTACATGAACACACACACATATACGTATATACATTAAAATGCATTAATACAAAAGTACTTAAATACTAACTTACTTACATACCTCCATGGGCTCCCAGCGGACCCTGCCTTCCTTGCATAGCGATCCAGCATGCGTCCCCATCGCCCTTCATCGCGTCGGTAGCCCGTCCTAGTATGCTCATTGCGAAACGGACTAGCGTAGCTCGTCATGGAAACCTCGATCAGGGACCCCCCAAGCGCAGACTTTGGAAGCCCCGTGGCCCGGTGCAGCACTTCCCCAGCTGGGTATGGTCGTCGCGAACCAAGGAAGGCCGTTCTCGAACTAGTGTTCCGCTGCACGGAAACAAGCTCGTTTCCGCCATTCGCCTGACCCGCTCCAAGACTTCTTGGTATATGTATGTCATTGCATCGTGTGAGGCGTCGTTTTGCACGTCTGTTGTGTTATGCAGGCGTGTAGCCACCTGTCTTCTGACTCGCCAGTTATAACGTTCGGCTCTGGGAAAGCAGATGGCCAATCGCGTCCGTACCGCATCACGAAGCAACAATTTCTGCTCTCGTGCGGTTGGACGACCACCTAAAAGACATCTCAGTGCCATGCGACTTTTATATCAATTTCATGTAAAGTTTTCTCCGTGTATAGCATACTGGTGGCCTTAATTACCAATGTATTTGAAAGATGCCGGATTTTAAACGTGCAAACCATCAAAACGGTCTCGCCAACTGTTCTTGAATACCAAAGAACACCAACACGGTCACGCTTCACCCACCCAAAACGAAGAACATGCACTATATTTGGAACTGTTGAAACATAGAACTAGGTAAACAGCCGTGTATATATCTGTGAACGTAACAGTATTTTTGCTTGATCACAGCTTCGTAAATTCACTTATATGTACACAGAATCAAAGTCATAATTATCACCATCACAATCGTTGAACGAGGAAAAGTGGGTTGGAAAGTGCCCGAGAGATAGAAAATTCTAGTGACATAAAAAGGGATAATATAAGCTGCTAAGAGAAAAGAGGCACCTCTTCAAACCCGCGTATAAAGTTCGCAACCCAAACTTTACCGCGACAGATTAGCCGTACCAAAACTGGAGTCTGGGAGGGTAAGAATCGAAGGAAATCGTAGCCCTCGTCCCAAGAGAAGGGGCTGTCTAGCAAATCCCGAAACGCCCACTTTTGACATACTGATGTTCTTTACATGATGGAAAAATTAAAAAGAAAAAGTAAGAAAAAAAACCAGCTAAAACTTTCCCCGCTTTCCGAAGCGCAAGAGCCAGTCACAGATGATATTACTGTCTCCGTCAACCTAGCTACTGCCGCTCGGCAATACTACCGGATATACGTTACCTAGCCAATATGGTAGAAACTTGTATTGTGAAGTTAGTTTTTGCGCAAGCCATCACGCTGGCTTGCACTACTTGCGCTAGTCGGAAGAGATGACCCGGCCTGCTTCTGTTGCTGGATCTTCGCCATAGAATAAACAAGGCCAGAGATGGATCCGACGATAATAGCCTAGAGCATTGTAAGCAAGCTTTCCAAATCTTATATATATGATTTTCTCTCAACTTACAGTGACTGAGAAGAACGTAACCGGAGCATCAAAGAAGATGAGCCCAGAGAGAGCAATGGGAAGCTTATTCAAAGCACCAACCATGCTGTATGTCGTTGAAGAGGTAACACGGACGCACCACGCAGAGGTATAACTGATAAAGACGGTGGAGAGGCCGGAAATCAACATTGCAGTGATGAGACTATTACGGGTATCTAGCGGGAAGTTCTTCGCAACATTCTCGGAGCTCCAGTCCTCAATGAGGAAAGTACAGATAAGAAGAATTGGGATGCTGAGAAGATTGTTGTAAAACATGGCTGGAAATCGAAGGTTAGCTAATCGTGCTTTATGGGCTCCGGAGATTTAATCGAAACGTACTATCAAAGTCCTTGAATTGGGTAATCTTGATTCTCTTTCGCATGCCCAGAATGTAGGCAGTGGTGCTAAGACAGTTGATGAACATCCAAAGATAACCGGCATTTAAGGTCGAGATCGAAGAAGCGGCTTCAGCAGACTCATGCCCATGGGTGGATAGGACAGACTGGATATCGGCCCAGGCGGCAATGACGGAAGAAAGGACGATGAGGCCGAAAGAGAGAAGTGCCATTGGTGTAACTGTGCCACCGAACCAGAGCACCTCGCCGTAGGCAATCATAATGATGGTTAAGTTCTTGAAGATGGTGTATACGGGGATAGACAGGAATTGAAGACTGAGTTATTATGTCAGCGGTTGTCCGTTCAGCTAAAGGAGGTGGCCTTGATGCACATACGCCTTAGATCCGGTATAGATCATGCCAACCAAGAGCAGAGAGATCGGTAGCCCTGTTCACTGTTAGAAGCTGAAGCTGTAAGATACGCCACACTAACGCAGGGGACCTACATTTCCGAGCTTCATCCATATTAAAGTCGCGGTACGTGATAATCCTCATGCGTTTGCAAATCTCAATGGTAAGGACGCACACCACAGACTGATGCACCGAGGGCTTTGGTTAGCCGCAGTAAAAAGGTCAAGGATTCCTCTAAATGTTGATATTCCTACCTGGACGATCAATAGGAAGAAGTTAAGATTGAATGAATAGCCGGAGAGGACATATTTATTCGTAACGGTCATGAGAATAGATGCACCGCAGTAACTCGCGATCGCGACGGTCCCCTGGTTTGACTGCGTATTGGGATTTTGGGGTGCTGGCGGCCGCGGAGGCGGCGACATTGGAGGCATCGGGACCTTAAAGTCCTTCAATCTGATATCTTCCGAAGACATGTTGGGCGAGTGCTGCTGCTGGGTTCGGTAGACGAGGGAATCGAAACGTGGTCAAAATGGCAGATTGTTGAAAAGGGAGTGATAGAATCGAAGGTAAACACCAAAGGACGACAACAAATCGTGAGGCTGACAGAGGGAATGAGACTCCTAGCAGAAAGAGAATTACGAGGAGAGGAGGAGAGGAAGAAGAAGGGAGTAGGAAGGAAGTCGTTGGTGGAATAGACGAGGAAGGGGTTTCTTGGTTGCGGCGATGTTTGACCAGGCCGCGAAATTATTGAAATTCTTGCCGGGTCAAATCGAAAAGGGGACGACGTTTCAGCTGGGAAGCCAAAATGCGTCCGCCAGCAGTAGGTCTCATTGGCTGTGCACAGCACCCTGCCACAGATCCACAATTTGACACCAGCAATACTACCTATTCGCATATCCCGAGCAGCTAGAGGCCCTCCGCAAAACGAGCAACACCAAGTGACAGCCTTCACGGAGTTTAACCTTGAGGTTGGGAAGTCATTGCTGCAGCTGGGATACAGCTGTGAGGACCGATCTCACCAGCCCAAGCTCGCCATCTCCGTTGTTATTCGGGTTACGACGAATACGTGCACTCTGCTAATTTCCACCCGAGATTACTTTTACCACATAGCAACACAGCACATTGCAAAATGGACCGGCAGGTGGCAGATTTTCTAGATACGAGGACAGACAAAGCCGCCAGAACTGCGGATTCGGACGACGAAGACGCTTTGCTGGAGGAACTAGAAAGGGGACAAGATGAATTACTCGATGGATTCCGGGAAAAACGCCTGCAGCAACTTCACGAGGAGTACGTTTCGCCCTTCTGCCATAAGAACAATCAAGAGATGATACAAACTTCGAAAACAACATCATAGGCTAGCAAGAGAACGGAGTATGAAAGCCCAAAATCAAGGCGTATACTTTGAAACCATGACAGAGAAGGAGGTTATGGACCTTACCACGTACGAGGCTCATATGCACAGTTGATTCTAAACCTGTTCCTAATCAAATCGTCCAGCTAGTTCACGAAAATACTCTCTTGTCCACTTCTTCCATCCGGATTTCCGGCGGTGCAAAATCATGGACTCTCACCTAGAAATCCTTGCGCGGAAGCATTTCGATACAATGATCACAAAAATCAATGTTGACAATGCCCCGTTCTTAGTGCAAAAGCTCAATGTGCAGGTTTTGCCGTGTCTAATCGCCTGGGTAGATGGGAAGAGTGTCGACAGGATCGTCGGGTTCGAAGGGGAGCTCGGGAATACGGATTCTTTCCAAACAGCGGCGTTGGAAAACCAGCTGTTGAAGTGCGGTAGGTAGTGAATAGCAATTGATTTTCTGGGTCGTGTGACTTTGCCACAGCATATTATATTGACCAGAGCAAATTTAGGGGTCTTCCAACGGGCAAAGACAACAGAGAACACCAAAAGCCGATCGATATTCGGTCAGACAGCTGCAAAGAATGTAGACGACGATGACGACGATTGGGACTAGAATCATATATATGGGCCGCGTGTTTCTCGATGGCAGCGAGAAGCAAACAGGATGCATTTCTAGTGCGCATCTGATTGCACCCGGCATCTATTTTACAAAGACAAAGCCCCGCCTATACAATCAGATTTGTTTCCCGCCTTAGGCCCTTCTCATAGCTCCCAAACACTCTCATGGATTTGCAATACTTGCCCATCTTTTGTAATGCTCTCTTCACGTGGCTCGCATCCTGGTGTCCCCCGAACTCCACCAGAAAGATGTAATTCCATGCCACAGTGAGCGATGGTCTACTAGAAATACTTGTCAGATTCATTCCGAACTCTTTAAACACCATCAAGGCATCGCACAAAGCACCCGGCTGCTCGTGATGAACCGTGAAAGTCATAAACGTCTTATCGTTGCCCTCCACCGCTGACGGTTCTGAGGTGACTTTCGATATCACGAGGAACCGGGTAGTGTTATCCGACCTCTCCTCAATATTCGATTCAAGAATTTTGAGAGATGGATGCACAGACGCGGCAATTGCGCTGGCGATGGCGACGGCGGAGGGATCCTTGTTCGCTAGGTCCGCTGCTTTCGATGTCGACGACACATCGATCCTTTCCACCCCTTTTAGATGCTTTGTCAAGAATCCTTCACATTGTCCAAATGCCTGGGGGTGGGAGTATATCCTCGACACTGTAGCTCGCGATATTCCACCTTCTCGAGGGTGTCCCAGTAAACAGTGGTGCACATCCAAATATGCCTCCGAGCACACCATGATACTAGGAAACTGTCGCTCTCTGTCGCAGAACAGGTCCAGCGTCTGCACTACGGAGCCGTTAGTAGAGTTTTCGAACGGTACGACGCCCAAGTCGGTTTTTCCGGATTCGACGGCGACGAAGATATCGGAAATCTGGATGCAGGGGACATGGTTGAATTTGTCGGCGGGGAATTTCTGAATCGTCACCTAACCCGAACACAATTACTGTCAATGCAAAGTACAAGCTTGCTTTGGCATTTGAGGGAGAGATCGGACCTGGTGCGAATACGTTGATGGTGGACCTAAGTACGCCACTGACTGCATGGTGGAGGTCAAACCGTGGCCGGGGTAGAAGAGCCGATGCCGTTGCCTTAGAAGGTTAGGAGGGATGAGGAAAGAAGGAGAAGGAGCTTAGACTCGGGGAATCGCTCGACGCATTCTGTCATCCGTGGTCAGAGACAGTCACCATTACTCTCCAGCGTTCCCAATTACGGTTTCATCCGATGTCGCTATCTGTTTTCTAGAAGACAATCCGGCGAGCGAAAAAGTGCCGTCTATCACAGGAATGGAGTCATACCCAATCATCGCTAGTCATGGTTTGACAGCGCCGCAGGCGCAGGCTAGTTTGTGGGGAACTGAGAGTAAAGCTTACTGTAGCTGTCACCAGATGATAAATAAGTACACAACCTCTGCTGCCCTCACTCCTTCCTGATTGAATAAGCCTTTCTATTATACCCATATCATTTTTTATTTTATAACTCGGACTCGATCCGTCGACGGAACCGTGTGCGGGCTGAGCTTCTGTTTTGTACCACCGAAAGTGGGCTGCCTCGCCTAGCCCCAAATCCTTCCCACCAAACGGAGAAAAAAATAAAATAATAAAATAAAAATTGATTCCAGAAAAAAAAAAAAAAAAAACAGCACGGCCACCTCGACAGGTTTTTCCTCTCTCACCTGTCTCTCTCTCTTTCTCACCAACCTTGACGTCCACCATACTCGCCTCTGCGAAGCAGCTTTCTTAAGCTCCATCGTACCTCTAACGGACCCGATCCGACCCCTTTATCCTTTAAATCCTCCTTCTCCCTTATATTCAACAGCTTCTGTAGCTTCACAACAGAACCCCTCCAGACAAAATGTCGCAGCCTCCACCCGGCAATGATGCGGAGAAAAACATCGAGATCTGGAAGATCAAAAAACTGATCAAAAGGTACAATCTTGGCTCCATGCCATGTCATTTCTCTATCATAAAATCGGTGTGTTTGGCTGACTTTTGAGCTCCTAGACTCGAAATGGCCCGCGGAAACGGTACCAGCATGATCTCGCTCATCATTCGTACGTTATGACCTTCAAATAGGACTGGCGTCACACCCAAGCTAACTTCCGACCTACAGCTCCGAAAGATCAGGTTTCCCGAGCCGCAAAAATGTTGGCTGAAGAATACGTGGGTATCCAATAAAGAAGCTACAAACGTAGGAACCGACGAGCTGACAAGGAGTAGGGAACGGCCTCCAACATCAAATCTCGCGTTAACCGTCTCTCTGTTCTTTCAGCCATTACCTCCACCCAACAACGCCTCAAACTTTACTCAAAGGTCCCACCAAATGGACTCGTTATTTATTGCGGTGAAATTATCACCTCGGAAGGCAAAGAGAGGAAGCTCAATATCGACTTTGAGCCCTTCAAGCCAATAAACACATCTCTCTACCTCTGCGACAACAAGTTCCACACCGAGGCTCTCTCAGAACTCCTCGAGAGCGACTCCAAGTTTGGGTTCATCGTTATGGATGGTAACGGAGCTCTTTTCGGCACCCTAAGTGGAAACACCCGTGAAGTCATCCACAAGTTCGCCGTCGATCTCCCCAAGAAGCATGGCCGTGGTGGTCAATCCGCCCTTCGTTTCGCACGTCTCCGTGAGGAAAAGCGCCACAACTATGTCCGCAAAGTGGCTGAGCTGGCAGTTCAAAATTTTATCACCGCCGACAAAGTCAATGTTTCTGGCCTTATCCTTGCCGGTTCAGCAGACTTTAAATCCGAATTAGCTCAGAGCGATATGTTTGATCAGCGTCTTCAAACCAAGGTTATTAAAGTTGTTGATGTTTCCTATGGTGGAGAGAATGGATTTAACCAGGCTATCGAATTGTCTGCGGAGACTTTAAGCAACGTCAAGTTTATTCAGGAAAAGAAGCTCATCAACCGATATTTCGACGAAATCTCCCAAGATACCGGCAGAGTCTGCTACGGTATTGAAGATACCCTTAAGGCTTTGGAGTTGGGAGCCTGTGAAAGTATGTTTCCCTGTTGTTTATTTCCCCAAAGATGATCAGACAACATGAGATTTGACCATCTATTTAGCCCTTATTGTCTTCGAAAATCTCGATGTAACCCGATGGAACTTGAAGGGTTCGAATGGCGATGAGGTTGTCCTGCACACCAATAAGTTACAAGAACAGGACCGTGCCAAGTTCATGGACAAGGAATCTGGACAAGAGATGGAAGTCGTCGAACAAATGTCATTCTTAGAATGGCTTGCCGAGAAGTACAAGGATTTCGGTGCCACGCTTGAATTTGTATCCGACCGAAGCAGCGAGGGTAACCAGTTTGTGAAAGGGTTCGGTGGTATCGGAGCTCTCTTGCGATACAAAGTCAACTTTGAGCAGTTAGCCGAAATAGATGACGAAGACGAGTATGTTCATTCTGCTACGCACAGGGAAATGCAGGATCAGTTGCTAACCAAGTCTTTTTTTTTTATATAGGTTCTACGACGATTGACGATTGGGCGACCTCGCAACAACCCGCGAGGATGTTTCCAGGCTCGGCCTGAGGGCTCCGCGCGAGGATCATAGGGAGATGGAGAAGAAGGAGATCAGACAACCTACGAAAAAGCTTTATGACACGCCGGAACAGACGACGAAACCTGTGTTGAATTTTGTAGCCGGGATGGAGATGCCAACATTTGATGATACGAATACTGTTCGATTCAGCACGGACAATCATCATACGACGCATTTGGGGGCAGGACATGAGGGCGGGGATATACGGGGCGTTGAAGGCCCTGGTGGGAGTGTACTTCTGTGGAGTAGCCCTCAAAATGGGCAGGTAGTAGTACCACACTTCCGCCTGGCATTCAAGTGTCCGGCCTCGCCCGCTATCGCGATGCCCCCTGGTGTGCCAGTTGAGACCTTCGCATACGGCTAACAATGGTGGGACCTACACCTCCAAATCGGCAAATAAACCAGAAGGTGTAGTGTAAGACGCACTTCGTCATCGCCGACGCACAAGGAAGAGATTTCAGAACGGGAAAACTCTTCGCGCGATCAGATGGGTCACAGCTTTTTCACCTGATCCTTTCATTCCTTTTTCTCCAGTCCATCGGAGGTAGTGATATGGACTCATCTTCCTTGTCTTTTAGGTCCTCAATTGCGCGTTTTCTTTCCTAAACTCAAGAACGAGTACGATTGTTCCTTATATTCGCACAGTCACAACCATGACACCCCCCTCTGTTTAGCTTCAATATACTATCTCTCTACCGTTCCCAATATATTATAGATGCATCACGAGGCTGCTTCATCTACGCCGGCAAGCATTCGTACACCCCCCAGCATAGAGAAAGATTTCTGATTCTAGAGGGAAATCATCGCATATGTTATTTGGCATTTGTTGGAGGAGTCAATGGCGTTTTTTTCTGTCCTTCTTGGTGAGATAAACAGACATGGATGTTAGAGCAAAATAGGCATTTTGGGGGCGGAAGATGTATACTCGGATTGAAGTTATTTCCGATCTTTTTTTTTCTCTTTTTTTTAACCCCTTCTTCACACTCCTTTTAGACCGTTTTTACTACACCCCCACATTATATTTGCCAACCTTTACTGCTGCGGAGGGAATATACCTGAGACTGTAGCAATAGTTCGGGTGTACCAATATATAGCACATTCATTTAGATATATCTGGTTGAGTGCCTTCTTCATAATACATATATAGATAGTGATATATACAATATGTGATGCACTATGGTAGTGCGCTCAGCATGGTCTCTTGGAAATAATTACAATGACATGTCCCACGCAATTTCTCATATACTCTTCGGCTTGAGAACGGACTACAAAACCCACTTTTCTTGCTACTATATACCGAAATATTTACTCCCTTAATTCCTCTCGACTAGGCGCTCTCGCTCATCTTTCTTCGTTTCTGCTTCCAGGCGTTCCTTCCGCCGTTGCAGCCGCTGTTGCTTCAAGCGTTCAAGCTCCATACGGATTTCTTCCTTCTCGAAGGGAATGCGGTGGGTTTCCTCCTTGGCGGGCCAGAAATCCGGGACGGAGAAGCGGGAATCGAGATTGGTACCGAAGTAGTACATGGAGGCGATGGGGAAGAGGATGTAGATGCCGAACTGGGTGACGAAACGCGGGGTGCCTGTCAGCTCGGGTATTATCTAGGAATGAAGGGTCGGCGTGCCCCTTACTTTGAAGACTTCGAGGTTGAGACCTCCCATCTTCTTTTCTTGTCCTTCTGCTGATTCCGCTCTGTATTGGTTGCTGTTGTGTGGTTGTAGTTGGCGGTTATGGTGAGCTCGTGGTGGAATTGACGACCATACGAATGGAGGGGCCTGGCTTAGATTGGAAAAGGTTGATTAGATGCAATTCATCGAGCTCCGGTCCATTGCCCTGACTGCAGGTCGGTTTCGGGGATTAGAGTGTAGGGTTTAGTATCGGGGGCGAGGACATGTAGCGATTGTGGGGGCACCGGACGACGGTACCTGCCTATCGATGGGTGGAGATGCAGCTTCGGCATTCTTGTCGTCGACAGGAACAGAAACCACACAAAAACACCACCGTCACGTGACATACAGCGCTGACTAAGCCCGCATAAATCTAGGATGGGCATGTCGACGCATCCGCATTCCGGCGGGCTCCAGCAGAAGCAGAAGCAGAAGCAGCTACGGCAGGCTGCTGGTTAGCTTCATGCTTCGGTGCTCTGGATGCTCTATTTCAAGTGTCGTGCGAGCGGGTGACGCACAGCTGAGAAGGATCAGATGGGCGACCGGCTCAACAGTTTTTAGCTTTGCCGTTTGATTTGCCTGCAGCCGGCCCAAATGACGATGTCTCGACGTCTCGTCTGACCCCTGCTGCCCAAAACAGAGCTCACGCCAGTCATTCTCTCTCTCACTCGCTCTGTCTCTCTCTTCCTTCCCTCTCATCTCTCTCTTTCTGCTATTCCTTGATTTCCCTTCCGGTAAACCTATCAGCATACGTCTCGACGACGGCAATCCGGCGCCTACGAATTCTTATATGAGCTGCTGTCGCCCGCCTGGCTTCTTAGTGCCTGTTGGACCTTTTCGCTAAACCGTCCCCTGTGTAATTGCCGCTGGTCTTCCGAATCGCACCTCGTCCACCAACCTACCCGCCAATACACCCATTATGTCTGCACCTGAACGTCCCACTGTCATCAAGGTCCTCCTGATAGGTCCCTCTAGCAGCGGAAAGACTTCTTGTATGTGCTTTCTTAGAATTTTCCTTCGATTTTATTATAAACGTCCCCGGCCGAGTTTACGCTCGCTGACTTGTCTTCCATATTTACAGTGCTGAAACGCTATGTCGACGATGTTTTCGAACCGGACGACACAACGACCACCATCGGCGTTGACTTTCGCGAAAAGAAGCTGACGATAAACAAGAAGCCCTACCGGCTGTTACTGCACGATACCGCGGGCCAGGAGTAAGCACATATATCTACTCTCACATCTTCAAATTGTCTCCGATCCATCCACTGCGGATAAAGCTATCATTATTCCCGACAAGTGGATACTGACACGGCTTCTTCTTTGCTTCCAGGCGCTTTCGGACATTAACTTCCTCGTATTACCGCAATGCCCACGGAATCCTACTCGTCTACGATATCTCCAACCGCGACAGTTTCCTGTCTATGCCAGCATGGTTCGGCGAGGCGGAGAAGTTCGCACCGCCGGGTGTGACCAAGATTCTTGTAAGCGACAACCGTCTCCTTTTTAAATGCGCAATACTTTACAGATCTCTCCTTTTGTGTTTGTGGTGTCTTTGAACCCCCAGGTCGCTAATAAAAATACGCCGGCGAATAGGTCGGTAATAAAACGGATCGTTCGGCGCAGCGTGCCGTCAAAGTCTCGGAAGGTGAAGAATTAGCAAAGAAGCTAGGAGCGACACATTTCTTCGAAACTAGCGCAAAGACGAGAGACCATGCGAAGGAACCATTTCAAAAACTTGTCGACCTCGTGATCTCAACGCCTGGTGCGTTGGACCCGAATAGACCAGTCGCTCCGAGCAATGTGGTTGATGTTTCGGGACAAACCCAGAGCCAGGGAGCTGGACCTTGCGCTTGCTGATGGATGTTCTGGTCATTCAATTGGGGATCCGGAGGAATATAGTGGCAGGTGCATGGAGTTTGTTTTCCTTTAGCTTGTGGTCTGGCACGATAGTTTATATTTGGTCTCTCGACACTAGACTGATTTTCTCGGTGTTTTGAGGACTTAACGATCGATATACATACGGGATTGGATTGGTCTGCAGCGGGCGTTTTCTTCTTCCTCATTTCCTGTCAGCAATTACTTTTTTTTACGTCATCGGCCAGGTTCTGTTTTTTCAGGCTTGTTTCTATAGTTCGAGTTCGAATTTGTTAATACCCATTTCCCTAGCCATCGCCATGTCCTCTACGATTAGATGCAAGCGTGCAGTTTTCTTTCTTTTCCCGTTTCTTCATCTCCTTCCCCCTTCTTTTTTATATGTTTCCCATATCTCAGGCTTAGGGCTTGATTTTTAGAGTCGAATATCTTGACATATCTTTCACTCTCATCTAGATTTCTCTTCGAATAAGGCTATTAGAGACGACCCGAACTTCTAATTACTCGAAGGAAGAGCTAGCTCCTGGCTCTAATGTGAAAACCGGCAGACGCATATCTATGTAACCTTGGAACTCCAAATCGGGGTCTAGCGACGTAGGCTCTAATATCCAAAATGGAAGCTACCCATTTTGACCTCACTCTTCCTTCTCCCTCTTGAAATATTCCAAGCAGACTGTCACTTCCGTTAGCTCAACGTACATTATGCTCTCCGGATGTTCAAATCATGCACTTACCATTCTTAAATCCCTCTGGATTTTCTGAAATCACCCAATGCCCTGCTTCCACATCCTTCAACTGGAACCGCGGGAAGAACTCGCCAATAAGCGGAATTGCCTCGTCAGCAACGTACTTGCTCTTCGTACCTCGCACAAACAGCGCGGGGTTAGTAGACACATTATCGCCACCGGGCGTAAACGGAAAGGCAGCCATCTCGTCCAGCGCGTCGCCGAGCAGCTTGACGGGTATTCGCCAGTGGAACTTGTCGTTCTTAGGTGTGGGTTTCATCAAGTTCGTCAACAGGAATTGGCGGATCTCGACAGTCGGTTCGTAGGCGGCAAGAATCTCGTCTGCTTCCTTTGTGTTCACTATCGGGGTGGTTTCTATACGTTGCATGGCTTGTGCGTACAGGCCGAATTGGCGACCGAGTTGTGCATTTATAGGGGCATTGTCAACGGCTACTATGTCTTGGATTAGACTAGGGGAGCGGAGGGCGACCGACATGGCGACTTTGGCGCCCCTGGAGAGGATATGTAAAGATGATTAGATTGGCCTTTCCACCTTCTCTCTCGCTCTCCTTTTGCTTAAGCGGTGACACGAGCGGAGGGAGAGTTACATTGAATGGCCAACGAGAGTTGGGTTCTCGAGATTATGATCATCTATGAACCGCTCGACGTCCTCCGCCATAGCTGGGTAACTGTGCGGCTGCGCGTGTGGGCTGTCGCCGTGGTTTCTTAAGTCCTGTATTGCACATCCCGCTCACGTCAGTCTTACGTTCATTCGCCCATGTCAGTCGTAGCCAAAGCACCACGGGCATTTATATATAGTTCATGTGAGCGTTATAATGGCTGTATGCATACCAAGGCGTAGACACATCTATTCAGCTCCTTCGCGAACACCCTGTGGAAACCCGATACCATCGTCGTTAGCGCTTGTGGCTCGACAGTTGCATTGTTATATAGGATGAGAAGGGGGACTAATATGCTTACTTACTCATACCGCGATTGTTCACTTTCGATCCGAACAGTCCATGCATAAATATGATCGGTTCGCGCTTCTCGTCGGCGCCGTTCGGCGGCCGATGCAGGTTATACGCCATCTTGACTGTCGACTGCGCGGGTTTTGTCGAGTATAAACGACGTCTACATGTGTGGAGGTACCCGCAGGGCTGCAAGAGACCCATGCGGGGGATTTGTCGATATGCTTCTCGTATATGCATCTTGCGTGTGATATAAAAATACTCTCTATTGCGGTGGGGGAAACAGAATGTTGCAGGATGAGAAAATTTGGTGTTGCTGCGGCCGCACAGCTATTCTTTGAGATGACGTTGCTAACTAGCCGGCCCGTTTGGCTTGGTTAAGCCGTAACGTAGCGACTACCCACCCAGCCAACCTCCGACATCCCCTCGAAAAACGCTCGCGACTCCCAAACCAACAGCCATGACCATCCACGCGACAGCTTTCGCCCGGACGACGAGGCAGTGTATGTCCCTTCCTTCCCCCCCACCTGACTCGTTTCTTGCATCCCGCAATGGCTAACAACAGATTGTTGAGCGCTAGCGGTGGACTGGGCGGACGCCAACCGACGGGTCATACAAGCGTATAGAAATTGGCAGCGGGCAGTACGTTAGGCCTCCATTCACTGTTCCATTCTCTCGGCCTATTCGACTTCCGATATACAGACGCCTGCCCCGATACACCCCATTTCTAGCTTAGCTTAGCTCAGCTCAGCTCAACTCGATCCGGTTCAGGTCAACTGACGCTGCGCTCTCCAGGCACCCGAAATTGTCAAAATGTACCTCCTTGATGTCGATGTCCCCGCTGTTCGAGCCAAAATGCGAGAGGAGTTCGAACGCCACAGGCACGTTAAGGACTTGGGCACGGTCGATGTGCTGCTCATGAAGAACCAGATGGAATATCAGGTATGGCCATACATTGTACAAACTTGAATTGTTTGCAAGCATGCACACATGAAATCCAGATGCTATCGAGAAGGGAGGCGTTTTTCGCTGATATGTGAATATGGCGGGCAGGAAACGATGAATTACTGGAAACAGCTACCGCATCTCATGAAATACTTTAGGCCGGAGCAAGAGCCGCAGACGCATATTCCTAGGGGCTTTATGGAGAACTTCCTAGAGGTTGGTACCTTGCTCGCGGAGCAAAAACGGGTTCCCAAAGGAGGCTGGTCTTGCTAACTATGTATTTATGTAGGGGCGAAATTAAAGAGGGGTGGACCACATTGTATATTTCCCCACCGATATTGATGTTTAGTATAAGTATATAGTAGAACCCTTTCATTCTCCAATAGCTGTTGCCTAGGTTCCTGGATTTTCCCTTGGAGTGTATCCTCGTAATTTAAATACAGTACACAAACTCCGTCCCCAGAAGTAACGCCGTTCTACGGCCATCCGAAAGGCCCAGATCTATCTATAAATATATATCATACAAAAGCGCTTTCCAAATAGTCATGCCACTATAGGCACCCGAACCCCCACCTATATTGCTATCCTCACTGTCCCTTCTCCGCCACAAACCGCGCCTTCTCAGCTACGAACTTCTCCGTGACGACATCGCATAGATTCCGCAGGTCTCCAAGACCTTTAATAAGAGCATCCTTCGCGGTGATATCTCCTAAAAAAAACACAAAGGTCACCAGTTAACGGTCTATTTTGAGCCGTACGAATCGCTAGATGATATGTCAAGTATACCGTATGTCTGTATCCGCATGTTCATCTTTGGTTCTGAGGGATGTGGTATCGTGTATCCGCAAAACTCAACCTGAGGACTGCAAGGGCCAAGAGTAAATTCTCAACAGTTAACGTTGTGCTTCACAAAAGCAGCCTGTAAAAAGGCGCATCTATTCCCACAGATCAATCATTCAGACGCACTTTTTCATAATTATCCACCGCAATGCATTCCCTAGCGTATGGTCCTCGTTCTCGAACTGGAAGGATGCGCAGGAGTCGTCATCTGTAGCACTACCAAGCTACCCCGCGTGCGCCCCCAAGAAAGCAAGCATTAGTCATTTTTGTGCGCACGATAGAAATTAGGCCGTTGATGGGATGTCAATGGTGGAGTATACCATGATGATCTTGGCATTGTTGTCCCGCGACAGGTCTAGGGGCTCGTCGTCATCGTCGTATTCTACATCACCTGTGTTTTCGGCGTCGTACTCTGGTGCGTCCGGTAGTGTTTCGTGATCTTTGGTGTCTGTCATTGTAGATTGCGATGCCAGTTGGTTCTAGGGTAGTACTGTGCGCAAGAGAAGCTAGCAGCATCGGCGCAGTATAAAATTTCCTGGAGTTTTCGATGTTTGTCCGCAGCCATTGAAACAACAACATTATCAACACAAGGAGGCAAAAGGTGTGAATGAACTAATTCAAGAAGATACAGAACAAGTAAATTATACTCGGGAGCTTTTGGAAAATTCTATATATCTAGCACGCCAAACAGAAGATTGGTTCTTCTCCAATAATCCTCAGCAGATCTCGACATCTTCTCCCGCTCATCAGCTCCAATTATCACCTGAACGCTTGTTAGTGCTCCGCTGTTACCTAGTTTGGCCCCTTCACGATGACTTACCGTTTTTTGTGTACGCTCTATGAACTCCCAAGATAGAGCTATAGCTGGGTTTCTATCCTTGCCCTTATCATCTACTCCAATACTTCGACTTGCTACTGTCCGAAGTGCGTTGTCGAGATAAGTTGCATCAAAATAGGTTTGCAAGACCTGGTCGCGGTGGACAATATTCGAAGGCGCAAGCCCAGAGTCTGCGGTTTCAGAATTCGATTCCTCTTTCTGCTCTTCATCCTGCTGCTGATCACTAGCTTCGGGCTTCTCTTCAACGACGGGTTTTGAAACGCCATTAGTCTGTTCCTCTGTTGCTGTTACAGAACCATCTATCTCCTCCCAAACCGATCTAGCAACGATCACTTTGATCGTATCTGTAGCATCTCTTGTCCAGATATCCACTCCTATTTCGTTCATAGACTGCGTGATATTCCGTAGAAACTTAAATGTGAGCGGTGATGGTTGAACCGGAAGTCTTGGAGAACCTTCCCATAAAGACTTGAACGAGACTTCGGACGACCATTTCCGTCGTGAGAGGTCCTTACTAAAAATCCGTAGAGCTTTCCTAGAAACGCCCTTCGAAAGATAGTCATAGAGCTTGCCCCTAGTGTTGTTACCGAACCAGCTCAAGTCTATAATATCAGCGTTTTGATATTGCGGAGAGGTGTCCCGAATCATCGATATAAACCGAATGACTATACAAGACTTCTCAATCGGCTGCTGTGAGTCGGAGCTGTCATTCGGTTGGCTCATGCCTTCCGCTAGGGTTGACACACTAGTTTCAAGTGATCGATAGCCTTCCAGTAATCCTTCCACGTATGTAGACAGCAGTGCCTCTGTATCTGCGTCGTTCATATCTTTCAACGTTTCTGGTGCGTCTATGCCATCGTCGTCATCATCGTTGTCAGGATCCCAGTCTTTTTTTTCGTTCATCTTTTTTATCTGCGCATAATTATTGGCAATATTCCCAATCCACTTGCTATGCTTCGTCTTGATTGTCCTAAGGCCGGACTTATCACTATAGCTAACAGCGCGAACCATGGCTCTCAAATTCCTCCCCCCCTTCGCGTTTTCGAAAGACGATAACATATTCGACCATGATACCGGCTCTAACGCTAGTTAGTTAGAAGAAAAAACAATCGTATGGCTACGATGACCCACCTTTGCTCCTAGCAGTATAGTTCTCTGTGGCCACCAAGGACAGCTCCTGGCCTAGGTCTCCAATCGCATTGATGTCTCCATTTAAGACCTCGCGGATCCTTGTGTTTACGATTTCCCGTATTTTAGTCAGGGATTGATTCAAGTCTTCGCTGTCCAAGTTTGACGTCTTCCCCATGACTCCCCGACTTGCGAGGAGGATATCATGCCTGATCCGCACTAGGGTTTCGACTTTGCTCACTACCTTGACGGCTTTCTCCAGCCCATCGAAGATAGCCCTGATCGCAGCCCCAAGCTTGCTTGCAATCTCTGTTTTACAGTTCTCACCACTCAAATCATCCGCTTTCAACCATGGTGTGTATTTGCGTATGCTCTCGCTTATCCAGTGGCTATGCACCGTCATATTCAGCTCCATCATCTCGTTAAGCGCAGGTTCTTGGAACAGTGGCCTGATCTTGAGACTTGTCAAGGTATCCGAAAGCCTTCGGGGAAACAACTGTGTGGACAACCGGAGGTTTTCATTCACATAACGAATTGCTTCTAATATAGTATCGGCGGATATGCTGTCCTGGTGAAGTAGGCCGACGACAGCATTTAGGCGAAGGGTCTGAAAATGAAGGAACGTTTCTGATGCCGAGGATGAAGTAATTAAAGAATAGGCCCCGAGACATTGTAAGATTTTCGCTGTTTCAGCGTTCAACGAGCAGAGCTCGTGCTCGATATCCCGCAGAATTGCGACCCGTAGATTTGATAGTTGTCGCTCTAGCGATGTTAGAAATGGAGACTTGATCTAGTGGATGTAAACAGGTAAGCGATGGCTCAACTTTTACGCGCTCTTTCGTCTGGTTATGGTATGTTTCACCTTCTCAGAGACCGATCTCCTCAATAGCCTAGCGAGAATATATAGCTTGGCCGCGAGCAATGGCGATTTATCACTCGACAATGTGCGCGATATTGCGACTGGGCAATTGGAAAGAACAGCGAGTTCGGCAGCGGTCACACGGTTCCGTCTATCTGACTTGCGAGACTCCTCAAAGAAGAGCTATCAGCTTGTTGCCCGGGAACAAAGTACTAGGGAAACACGCAGCCTGCTCACGGTTTCTGACCTTTATTGTCCTCCTTTTCTTTCATTGAAACAGCGTTCGCCGCCTTTTTCTGTAAGGAACCGTAATTGCATTGCTTGGATGCTTGTGACAAATGTAATTCGACCTTCTGGATTGAATCATTCATCTCAATGATTCTTTCAGCGGTTTTCAGGAGATCTCGATAGCTTTCACTGTATGGCGCAGCAACTGTCAGAATTCGGGGACGTGCATATGGGTCGGGTCACTAGGAGGCGTAGTGTCCTTACCCGACGAGCGCGCGCAGCCCTTCCTTCTTCTCTTGTAATGCGCCGCGTAGTTGCTTCTCCATCACACGGACAGACGCTACGGGCTGTTGGAATGCATCCTCCCATTTCTCCAACTTCAGGGCATCGACGGTGGCCATCCTGGCGCTAGATTTCGGACCAAACGGTTCGTCTCTCCGCTTGGGCGATATATGGTGCCACAGGGGATGCTGCCGATGCTCGTGCTGGTAATGTCACTTCTATGGAGAGATTAGTCAATAATGTCAATTGGTGTGAGGTTAAAAGACGGGGTCCGCGAAGTAACTGACCACGTAATCAGGTGGATGGAGAGTTAGAGCAGGTTGAAGCTTAGAAGAGGTCTGCAACACAAAGATGGTCGCCTGTGCTGAAGGAGGCGTTTAAGCACCAAACTAATTAGAGAAGTAACACCCAAGAGGACTTCTATAAAGCTTCTGTTTTGACATCTTGGACACGAATAAAGGTTTACTGTTTATACACCGGGAACGTGTAAATCTATTAGAATACGGATAGGGTTCTGTGCGACTTGGCTAGATCCAGATACGCCGAGAATTCGGTATAGTCTTGTATTAGAAGAGCTTCGAATTATATTAGTGCTGGGAGCAATAGATACGGTAACTCTTTGTAATAGCTTTGTTTTTTTTCTCTAATTTTCGTAAAAGGTTATCATGGCAAAAGCTGAGATGAAGTGGTCACCGCGGGCCTTTAGATGGTATTGCCTTTGCGGGACTCTAAAGAAGTAGGCTCTTTACTGCCACCAGATCATCTACCATGCGAAGTCTCCTCATATGGATACGAATTCGAAGCTTCTCATAGAGATAGCAAAAGGCTATTGTCATGTTGGAATCTCTTAACTGGCTAGCACGGCAGCCGAGATCAGATGCAGATTAGATTAAGTAGCATGTAGGGGTGGAGATGGGGGTTCTGTTCCAGTGAAAACGCGCGTTGGGGGCGAACGGTTCCTGGAAAGTCGACCTCAACACGCGTCGCACCGCTTCACTCCAACCGCAGAGGGTCTGCCAACAGCAGCACTCAATTCAAGCCGCCTGGATTACCGGAATTCACAAAACTCCACCTACGACCAGTACCAGCTCATGCCTAGAATATGGCAGACGATTCATACGAAGACGACCTCGCAGAGGCTATCAGAAGATCTCTAGCTGACCAGGGGGGTTCAGACCAATCCCACGCTCCAACTGGAACCCACACCAAGATCAAAAAGGAAGCAGAAGAACCATCGATAATTGTGCTTGACAGCGACGATGATATCGATGATCGGAAGGAGTTAGTTAAACAGGCCAGTCAAAACTTCTAGGGCCTTCCCTTTATGACCTCTCATCTATCCACATAATCATTCAGCATGTTGACGACACACCGTTTCTTACAGGCTATCGAGAAGGAGGAGCAAACAGACAAGATTGTTAAAAAAGAGGAGCCGGATGATACAAAGTCAAAACCATCAAGCATGATGAACCTGGATAGGGCTCAAATGGAAAGGGATCGTCTTGCCCGACTGAAGAGAAAGACATCAGATGACTCGCACATGCCACAAGCCAAACACATCAAGACTCTAGCGACAGAGCATCTGACGGTCAAGAAAGAAGAACCGGAGGAAGATTCATCGGCAGGACCGAGCGCCATTCGGTCAAGCCCTTTCATGACTCTGCGTGACCTGCAGGAAAGGGTAGCAAACTACACCCCACGGCATACCCAATATCTCGATGGCGTTGTAAAGAAGACATATGTCCAGGGGCGAGACCGCGCTCCTGATGACATCAGGCTGGAGGAAGTTTTTCAGAAGGTACGGCCATTGAAAACCTCCTCGGATATATTCGGAACGGTTCATATAGCTAACCTACCCAACGGGTTTAACAGGATACTTTGCAGACTGCTGTTCTTTCGGCCTTCGTTTGGGAATTCATGTGGGTTTTACAAAAGCTCAACATCGGGGAATGCGACCTTGTGCTAGTGCTCCATGCGAAGGAGGACGAAATGGTGAGCACAAACAGAAAATGAGAATGTATCGATGTCATATGAGGCAGATACAGGAGCCTTGAGGAGAAATATTGACGCATTTGGATAAATTACAGGTTGACCACTATCGGCGAAATCTGTGTAACATCCCACGGACGCGTCTTTGCTTCCCAAGCATGTCAGGCAACGTCAATTGCATGCATTCTAAGCTCCAGCTTTTGTTTCATCTCACCTATCTAAGGGTGGTTGTTCCAACGGCGAACATGACACCTTATGATTGGGGAGAAGCCCTCGGGACCAGCAGAAGTGAGGGTGTCATGGAGAATGTTCGCTGCGTATATCCTTGAAGACAATGTGTAACAGAAGGATGCGAATCTGACTCGGTGTTATGCAGAGTGTCTTTATCATCGATTTTCCAGAACTACCTAAGTCTTCCATCGAACAAGAGTCGAATTCTTCGCACACACACTTTTCGAGGCAACTTTTGCTTTTCTGCCAAGCGCAAGGGCTTCCAGGTGAGCAAAATTTGGTGTTTTTTCTATCGTGGTAGAGATCTGTTCCACTGACCAAGAACAAATTTAGCGGACATTCTGGAAAAATTGGATAAAAATTACGACTTCAGCCGAAGCGGACACCTAGGGTTCGTTTATAGTATTGGTGGTTCTCATCACGGCGCCGAGGCATTCAAAAACGGTGTTTGCGGATTGGCTGCTGCAGTCAAGGATTTGGGCCTGAAAACAAGGAAACCGATGCAGGTGGATTACGTGGTGAGTACATGCGGCTGCAGCGTAGCATATAGTACATACCGCTTATCTACGATAGACCTCGTCTATAGGAAGTTTAAATAAAGAGTTCCTCCTGAGGATGTTCCGTGCCTTTCATGGTACGATCCGATCTGGCATGCATTAGTTTAATCATCAAATAAACAAACTAGGGCTGAGACAAAGCATCCTGATTGAGATGAATTAGGTGACGACGGGAAGAAATCTGTTCAGGGCATTCCTAAGAAGTACAGTAGCCGCCAGCTTGCGGAGGATCCTGCGGACGAGAGCACGGAATCGGAAACCGAAGAAGAAGACGATCAGAGCGATGAACAACTCTGGAAAGGCATTCGGAGTTCTTTACGAGTATACTTTCCGTCTCGCCGCACCGTTGCAGCAAGCAAGGGCGGGATTCAGGCAAGTACGCGTGTTTTTGACATATGCAGCCAACCGATCTCGCTAATGCGCATCATTTCCCTGTAGAACGGTGGTACGATTTGCTTTCAACGAAAGGTACGTGCTTCATAAGTATTGTTTGGCTGTTCCTTTTTTTTGCTTTCTTTCCTTCTTTCTTTTTTCTTTCTGACTTTTCGTCGCCGTAGCTGGGATAAGAAACTCGTTCTGATATCAAATGTTTATTCATTTAGTGGTTCATGGGCTCCACCTTCCCACAATCGCTTTTGCACGATTGTCAGAGTGTCCGTAGCGGGATGCTGATGCATAACAAGGTAGGCACACGCGACCCCAAAAGAGCTTATATACAACAGAACCCAATTTGTGAGAGAAAATCTACGTAGCGAGCGACTAAAGCAATAATTTGTGGGGGACCGTTAGATAATCTTCGTACGTTTTTCAAGATCCCGTGGGAAAGTTCTTGCCTGGGCATATATCGGTAAGGCCAAGCCGGCACCTTCCAAGTAACCATGCACTTTCCTTTTTGTAACTGCACAGAGGGGCTGATGTGGTCACGCTCTTGTATCAAATATATAGGTTCTGCCAACCTGAGCGAAAGCGCCTGGGGCAAACTCGTCTGGGATCGGACACAGAAAGATTTCAAGATGAGTAACAGGAACTGGGAGTGCGGTGTTATTGTTCCTGTATCTCAGTCGGACGGACAAAAGCAGGAGCACGCCTCGGCGGGTGAGGTATCGACGCCGGATATGGATATCTTCGCGGACATCGTTCCGGTGCCCGTGTCAATACCTGCCCCGCTCCTGACAGCGGACAATCCGCCATGGTATTTCGGCGAGTTGCGTGGGAATCCGTGAACGAGGGCTTCGTTTGGGCACCCACTTCCTGTCAGAACTTGGGGGCTGGAGAGTCTAACCTTAATAAATTTAAGGTTCAATGAGTTGTCCATGCAACAACCTGGTCTGGCAGTCACCAAGATTATGCAGCCGAGAAGCTACATGAGAGAATAAAAACCGTTACTATAGGTCGAGGGGGTAGGAAAACCTTGAAGGGGTTTTTTTGTTTTCTGAAGATCATAGCCTAATAATACCGTTAGCTTTTTCATTGTCTTTGTGCCCCTCCTGGTAGTTCTCTTCATATTCACCCCCGCCCGGAGTGCACATTGTATCGATAGATTGCTACACCATTGATGTTATCGCTGTAGTTACAACGGTGTGATCTGGGAGAGAGGATCTAGATGATCATAAGATTGACGGTTGTGCGAGACTGAAAGAGGAACTTATTGCGAAACCTGCCGTAGTTACTGCAAGCCGCCTGCACTATCGAAATTCCAAGCTGGACATGTGATGTATTTCTGGGGACAATCCGTTCCTAAGTCAGAACGTGGACGGGGACAAACTTCCCGGAGTGCTGTTAAACTGGCTCATGCAAACGCCTCTGGTCACTCAAGTCGAACTGTTTCCCGTGTCGACACGCCACCGGGGAGCTGTTTTATACCCCCCAAGCTCCTGTTACGCTTTTCCTTTCGGTTGTCAGACGACGGTTTTTTTCGTTTCTGCCTGGCTCCGGTGCGCCAGACTAGTCGAGCCCGCATTTCTGTACCTGTTTCTTCCAAGAAACGGAAAAAGGAGAGAAGCCAGATGTTCCATTTCCAGTGGATTTCGCCATCTGTTGCCATCGTTGTGCATCGCGTGCATGGAGAGGCTTGCAGCCCAGGTTCTCTGAAAGGTTGCATTAGCGACGGATTGCATCTATTGCTGTATTCCAGCGTACATGTAACATTAGTATTTCCCTCCTATATTAGAACTATATATGGCTAGGACGGGGGAGGAACTGCCGGAAGCGCCACTTACCAACAAAGTTACTTCATTTCATATTAACCCTTATATCCACAGTTATTATTTTTGAACTCGACGACCTGATGGAGATGAATTCAAGGCTGCAGTCCTAATTTCTTGCGTTGGCGGTTGAATATTCGCGGTGCGACCCCTGTTGCACCTCCACCACGTGGAAACTGGAGATCGGAAGCAACTCCTTCAAGTCTAGTGCTTGGCTTCTTTGTCCATGGCATCATAGCTCGATTCTAGATGTGATATTTCACCTGGCGGCGACGTTCGTGGTTTAGTTCTGTTGGCCTAGTCTCTGGCGTCACCGGCGTAGCTCCTACATGCAGCCTGGCTTCGATCTTGGGAGCAGTCCAGAGCACGCCCCAATCTTCTGCGTTTCAGTTCCGGTCTTTTTTTTTTTTTTTTTTTTTTGATAAAGAGAGTTCAAAGCTATTGTTATTGGAAGATATATTAAGTTAGTAAGCGGTTTGAGCATTTGCCATGATATTTGCAAAGTGTCCTTACCCAGTACTTTAAGTCGGCTCAGGACCCGATATCAATATCCGCGTCTTAAAATAGGTCGGCCGAGTAGTCTGCTTTTGTAACTTGGCCCGTACGAACCAAGAAAACGCTATGGTCTGCGCTTTATTCTTCCAACTGCTAGTGATCTCATTAGTGCCATGGTTGGCTGCTGAACTATCAGAGTCAACCGATAGACCCGATAGCCCCGAGAAATGCATCCCTCGATCGGAGGCTTGGTGGGTCTAAGTTTATGCACGTCGACATCGAGAGCTGAAAAGGAACCCACCTTTTGGGTAGAATACTTAAATATATATATTCGATCGAAATATAGGGCACCCAACACGATCAAGGACCCTTTTCCAAACCACGAACTCAGCTGATAACTCGCGACGGAGTTAGAAAATACTCGACTCGTGCAGCTCTGGCCGGTGAACCAGATTTCCGGGAACTTAAAAGGGGATCACGGATCAGCCCTCCCGTACTGTACACCATCTGCATTGACCTGAAGCTAAGTTGCAGGTTGGCTAGTCGATGTTTAGGGCAAGCTAGTTTCTTGGCCTGAAACTTGGAACCTACCGAACCCAGCGGCAGAATCGACCGTGAGCCGGAGCACAGGCAGCTAACATTAGTGGGTGAGAGCTAGTGAATTGGCTTGGTGGAGCGGGGGTTCCAAAATCCTGGCCTATCTCACTCGATCTTGTGCCAAAGGCTCCGCAATACGTACGCGTCCGTCGATGTGGAGACAGTTGTAACGGGCATAACCATGGATGATGGCTCTCGAGCTCATATTAGGCGGCATGTCATGCCCTTTAGTGACCTGGATTCGAGCCGCTGAAAGTGAATTTGCCAAGAAACCAAATATTTGGTCGGCTATATTTCTCTCCTCGCTGGCAGGAGTGGGTGTTCGTCGCATTAGTGTCGAATAGAATGACTAATGAAATACTATTTTGCATATGCATAAATTGTTTTGAGTACTTGGTAAATACCGTCTACAGAAGCATGTCACGAGAAAATAAGAAAATAAAATCGATAGCGTTGCAGAAAAATGGAAATTTTGTACAGGCAATGGGGAATACCCCTGCCTGTCTCAAGATTGGCATCGTCTTTCCCTCCCTACTCTCTTTTTCTTTTTCTGTTTCTTCTTCTTTTTTGGTTCCCGCCTCATCACTCGGCGGGGTGCTCCGAGCCTCGAGCCCCATGACTCGTGCCGGTAACGGGCTCGAGCAAACGGCCAATTCCGAAAATTTCATCTGGATGGATTTGATATCAATAATTAGTAATTGCGACAAGTTTTCATCGCGCGCAATATTTGGTCTGGCTATGTATTGTTCGGGTTGGTACAGTTCTATTCATAGGCTGAAGAGGGAAGGCAAAGACTCAGAAATTGTGCCCTTCAAGCAATTTTACTGTTCGTACTAGTTTAGTGCATATCAGACTAGAAGGTACCTCGAGCCGTGAGGTAGCATTGGGACGAGCATTTTGATTAGCGAGCCGCCGCAGTACCCTCACCTCGCCCAGGCCGTTTTGTTTTGTGGGATCGCTGCGGAATACGGCGACGGGGCCTCAATTCAAAGCGGACCAATAACCTCCCTGAGACACCAACAACGGACAGTCTCCAACCGGGCGGTGTGGGCACCACTTTTTGGTTCTAGTGGAGTTCGGTTGAGATAGTTGGCAGCCAACAAGCGTAGTGGTGGTCACATTTAGGGTAGTTTTCGATCCCAGGCCACTGGTGGTTCCGAACCTCGATCGAAAACAATAGATTCCGCTGTTATAAGCCACATGGCGTTCCACCGCGGTGGGAGCTTCAGTCAAAGTACAATTAATCGCTTGTTTTTTTTTTTTTCTTTTCGAATTTCAAGAAATGGGCGATTAATCGTACTTAAATTTCCTATTCATGCAAGTGGCGTAGCTGATCTGAGACGGGTTATAATATTTGGACACTGAGTGGAGAACGAAAATCCTTAATTCGGCTGAGATGGGCTGGGTTACCCATCGTCCTCAGCCTGGCTAGGTCAAGCCTGCAGGCACAGATGTGAACTTGATATTATTTTTTTTAGCTCGGTCATGCTTCTGTCGGCGGAATTAACCGATCCATGAAAAGATTGGCACTCTGTACGTCGGAATATTTTCTCTGCTCCCCCCAAGACTCCGCTCAGACAAATCGAGTTGCATGATTCGTCAATGCAAAATCCTGTGGTGGAAGGAATGCCAAATTCTCCAATTTAGTGATCTGTCTTTGCCTGCATGGTCCCCAAGAGCCCGAGTCTAAAGCAGAAGATCTGGTCAGAAGTGTTACAATCATGAAATTTGATGGTTTTGTCTCGAATGGGAACTGGCGGCTCCGATGAACGACTTGTCTGAGAGCGCTAGCTCCCCAGTTGAAATGCGCATCATTTCAATGTCCTGTATCTTTCCGCGGCAGGTGATTTCTGACCCAACGAGACCCGAGGCTCGGAGCAGAGCAAAAAAAAAAAGTGAATCCTTGGCAAGGAAATGAAGTGGGAAAAACAAAAGAAAAAATTTAGAGCGAAAGGAAAAAAAAAAAAAGAAAAACATGGAAAAAAAAAGAAATGGGAAAAAAAAAAAAAAAAAATTAAAGCGAAAAGAAAAAAAAAAAGAGGGAGAGAGGAGGAGAAAAAAAAAAAAAGGAAAGAAAAAAGGGAAGCAGCCATGCCCATGCACCACCTCTCCTCGATCAAGCTGGGCCAGCTGGCTATTTTGGAAATCGCGATGGGGCTTCAAGGACAGGCTTCGCTTGTGTTGATGCAATGCTGATATTAGGGGTGGGTGGAATGCGGACGGATCGTGCTGCCTAAGCAGTTGAGGCTGCCACCGCGCGCGCTATCAGCCAGTAGCATGTGGCAGCCCACATCGCCCGTGTCGACGCCTCCGTGCAAATGCATGACCGATCCAGCCCCGAGGGTCTCAGGGCAAAAAGCAAATACTGGACATAGTCAGAATCTCAACTGGAGGCCCGCCTGCTGGGCGTCGTAAGTCCGCCGAGATCGAACAAAGAAGGAGAAGGGATGACGGGGTGTTTGCGAACAAACTGGAATGCAGGCTTTGTGGCGAGGTACAGTCAATGGCCGATAGGAATCAGTGCCATGGGGTAAGCCTGCTGATGAGGCAGCCGTCGGCCGCAAATAATAGGGACGAAGAGCCCGAGTGCTTTTTGGCCAGTGACAAAAGTCGACTGAGGAGAGGGAGAGGAAGGGGAACATCTGAGTCCTTCTCCCTGCCGTCGTTAGCTAAGCTACTCAAGAAGTTAGCATTGTTAGCGCACCTGTCGGCCCCAATAGATGTATAAAGACATAATATTAGGCGGATCGCTTCTGGCTACCCACGTCCCACGGACTCCATCGTGTTTAGGATCAGGGAAGTATTATACAGCCAACGGCTAGATACTTTTTTTGTCATTTTCATTTATCTTTTTTTGGGGGTGGTTTCTTTTCAAATCGTGCTAGGGTTCGGGGCGGTGGAACGGTACTTAGTCGCAGGACAGCAGCAGAATGTCCGATATTATTGTCCGGGCGACCTCTTTCTTTGCCATTAAGAGCTAGAAAGAGAAAGAGAGGGGGAGAAATTTGCCATATGTGCGATTGTATCGAATGGACCACCAGCTGCGCGATCTACTTACCTACTGGTTGGACGTTTGGCTCCTACCAAGCCAACGGTTCTTTCCTTTTCTTTCGACTGTCGCGTATTTTTAACTAGCCGCATAGGATACCGGTTTCGTCGATATTTAAAACAACGAACAAGCTTTGCAGGTCGACTGTGGTTGGCTACCCCAAACCTCCAATTCTGAGCAGCGGACATTACCTGTCGCTATGCGACAGCCTCGACATCCTCGTTTTATACAGGACTTTCTTTTTTCGACCTCCACCCCAGCTGCACCACGAGACTACACCTGCATCTGTGTCGGCAAATCAGGCTCTGAGACGGCGGTCTAGTTACCCAGATAGAGTCCTGGTCCGGGCCGCTCTAGCTGTCGCATAGTTGCACTACTACATACTCTTCTCGAAGCTCTCGTATAAAAGACTTTGAGCATATGAGTAAATAGATAAAGCAAGTTTAAAAAAACAAAAGAAGGAAATTTGTGGTAGCGATTTCAAGTAAGTTCTTTCGAGTATCACCAAATTAGCCTTGCATATACCATCTCCCAGAACCACATCTCAAGGATCATACCACGGCTTCCCTTTAATCCCCCACCCTCCCGTTTCTTCACGCCGAGCGCGCCTTCATATCCCCGTTGATCTTCTGTCGACGCTTTATCTGGCGTAAGGCGGGGAAACCTTATAGGTGGACGCATATCGCTTCGCGGTGGTTCTCATAAGCTCCTCGTCTGTTGGGTGGCCATCTGGTCTTGGGTTTCTGAGATCTCGCCTGGACCAATTCAACTGTGGTGTTTCGCTCCTGGCTTTGTGTAGCCAGAAGCTGGTGACTTTGACTTCGTGAGGATAGAAGCCAACGTGCCTTTTCTTCGCTGTATAATGTCCCATGAACGAGGTCTGTCATACACATCCACACGCACAGTCTCGTCGAGTTTTGCACATGAGTATGTCTACCCTAACCACGCAACATGAACACATGCAGCTGTGCTACCTCAGACGCTGATGCCTCCAGTCAATTGTTGATTCTGTATTTTCGTTGGTAACCCGTATTTCAAAAAGAGCTGTCAGTCCCAAGACTCTCATTTGATCCCACGTGAATTGGAGTTCCCTAGAGCGGAAGATAGCTGATCTGTCTTTGACCACCCTTAGCTGTATAACTGGACTCCTCGATTTCCTTTTCCAACAACAATAATAAAATAAAAAAACTTAATTAATCCCAGGTTGTTTCTCCCTTGAGCGGCATTCGGAAAATATCAGGCTGTGCCTAGATTTCACATTTGATTCATCTTCTGGGAAGGCTCCTCTTGATTCGCGTGGCCTCATCGTAGGCTGTGGACATCTGGAACTGTCGAAGCATCAGCCGTTAACAAGGACGAACGCGGAAAGAGTTTTTTCAGTACTGTGGAAGTACCTCATAGTGTTGATATTAGAACCTTATTTAACTCGGAGTGGGTTCGGATCAATTTTTTTTCTCCTTCTCGGTGGTAGGCGCTATCCTCGCTTGCTTAGTTCACTCAAGGAACTATAAACTAAGAAGTCTATCACCAAGAAGATTCAGCAAAACTTCAGACAATTACTGATTGGAAGCTCCATACAACAACTCCTCATTCTCGTATGAGGGTAACGATATCGACAATCCGAGAATATATATATTTCGAAGCCTTCCAGAAAACAGCAGAAACACACCGGTGTGCGATATATTTCATCGCGCCGTGCCGCCGTGAGCAGCAATAGAGCCGGATTCAATTCTAACTCTTATCTGCTCAGTCGCCGCAGACGCACGCAGACGCACGCACATTTTCTGGGTGCGTGTTTCGCACGACATCCTACGTAGGGACTTTCGGTTCTCGATTCGATTTCGTCTATTGCACTTGCCTCGACTGTTCGCCTGGGGAAGAAAGAGCGATAATCCGACTGGTTGATAAAGTCACCCGATCCAGCTGGAGATAGTAGATACCACATATCCTCGGTGGACTCCTCAGGCGTACTTCGACTGTTGGTGTGTGAGTTTGTTTGTGAATCTCTCTTGTCCGGCACGGTGTCGATCAGGTCTTGGGAGCAGCACAAGGAGCAGCAAAGAGAACAACTATCCATTTTGGCACCTCGTCGACTTTGCAGTCAGCGTTTGGTTTACGAGACAACTCATCGACATCTTTCGCCTTCATCCCACCTAGAGCCCGTCTAGAAGGCAACTCATCGGTAATCCGACCATACTATCCGAACTAGCCACAGTCTCGGGATTTCTTTTTCGCTGTTGTAATTGTCGATATCGAGTCGAAGCAACGGGTCCCCGATAGCGGCAAGGTCTCCGCAATGTCTTCAACGGGGTCTCTGATCCAACCTACCATATCCAATGTGTTCTGCCAGACGAATGAGGATGCTCTGATGATTGTTGAACTGATTCTACAACGACAACTCTTCACAGTACAGCGGAGAGCACAGGATCGGGAAAGGGCCTCCGCCGTTCAGTCTGGCAATGTTTTTGTCTTCGAACACACAGACACGGGGATTAAGAGATGGACTGATGGTGTGCATTGGAGTCCAAGCAGAATCCTAGGAAACTTTCTGTTATACCGGGAACTATCTCGGCCGTTCCCTCCAGGGCAGAAGAAGCGGGCTCAACGAAAGAGCACAGCGAAGTCACGAAGAGGCCCAGGTTCTGAACTGGACGACCCCCACCAACAGTTCCACCCTATGGGGATACCGGATCCGGGGCGCACAGGACCTCCTGGGGACTCAGACCGGTCGTTAGTTGGATCGCTAATTGATTCATATGACTTCAAGACAAACGGCCTAGTGAAGAAAACAATCAGCATCCAAGATGAGAACAACCGACAATTTCACCTGATATCGTATTATATTCCTCAAGATGTTTTGGATAACCGTCTTACCAGACCAACAGATATCCCAGCCTATAACCACATCAGACCACGCGCTTCACTCTTCATATCATCATCTCTTCGACAGCCGACATCAGATGTTTCGAGGAGGCCGTCTTTTATCGATGAAGGAGGCACAGATGCCATTTTCGATACTCAAACGGATGAGGATGACGATACCTCCGGCTCGCCCTCCAAAATGGGAGCATATGGTCGACATGACCCGCACCATCCACATACATTTCTTCCCAGTAGTTTCCCAGGAGGCCCCTCGGACTACAACTATATGCCGTCTCAAGTTGGTTATTTTCCTCAGACAGGTAGTCCGCACGGCTATCCTGGAGATCTTGGCCCTCAAGGTGACCCAATGAAAGTCGGGGATTATGATATGAACCATAGCAGTCACAATCCCAGATACCATCCTGCTTACACCCAACCATATACAACGAGTATGAGCACTGCCCCAGTTAGCGCTCCATTAACTCTCCCCGGCCAAACAGAAACCATCACCTCGCAAAGTTGGTCCGGGAGTCCATATTCTGGTTTCCAGAGTTCTCCTCTGAATGCAAGTGCGCTTTCAGGAAGTGCACCATATCGGTCAACGTATTCCACCGTTGGAAGCGGCCATTACGATCGTCCGATGGTACCTAGCCCGGCCGCTTCGAACTACAGCTCAGCTTCTTCGACTGCTTGGACCCAGCCTTTATATGGCACTCACAGCCCCCAACCGAACCCGAACTTGGGGCAGCCACCGATTCAGGATCGAAGTCGGTTTGCGCAAGACAATAACTTTGTTGGTTGGACGTCGTCGCCGCAGTCAGCGCCAGGAACAAGGACTGGTACAGTTAGTGAGGAAGAAGTTTTGCAACACTATCCATCGCAGTGGAGTGGCCAGTAGGCGTCGGTCTTTGCGAATCTGCCAGTCGTAATAATCATTCGGTCTCGATGTTCTTTCTTTAGTATTCTGCTGGTGGAGGCGCCTGCTTTGTATTTCCAGGAGAAGAAAAGGAAAAATTAATTGTAAAGACAGTTTCGTGGGAGAATGGTCTGCATGACTTGATGTAACGTTAGCGTCTCTGTTTATATTCCTAATTTCTTTCTTTTGGCTTGTTCTCCCTCTCTATTGGATAATGGACATAGAAGTTTGGTTTCTTTACCTTTAGAGAAATGTATTGATGATTGCCTTTGGCCTCTAGTGGTATATATCTGGGTCGTCGACGACTTACTCTGTGACCAAAAATGACTGAGATTTTGGGCAAAGGCCCATGAACCCGGCAATACCAACATCTTTGGCCGTATCTGGAAGTCAAAGCCGTTGGTGCAGGTACCCCACCCCGAATTTCGAAGAGTTCACATATCACTGCAGCTCTATTACTTCCTGATTATGTTATCCAGCTCTTTCTGGAGGAGGGTAAGATAGGAGATGAGGCAACCTGATCCTTCTCGATACGCCCTGTTCCCTGTCTCCGGGACAGATTGTTGGGGAAGATAAAATAAAAATGAGTGCATATTCGGACGAAAGCATTGACGACAGGCAACTCTTGGACTAAAGACAAAACCGTCTCATGAGAGTCGCAGGGTTAAGAACCATGCGAAGCCTGGTCGAAGGCCTGGGGAGGGTGGTCGCGTTGGGGGAAGAAGGCTGGTATTGCTTGATAGGTCGTATATATCTGGAAGTGCGGCATCTGGAGGTCGGCAAGATTTTGAGCGGCCTGATGCACCCCCCCTGGATGCCCCTTTCGGTGACGAATGAGTGCCTTGCGGCATCAAGGAGAAGCAGACGGATGTTATATTTCGAGATATCGATGCCAGATCATGATGCCTTGCTACGGCAAAGGTGTTGTCCTGTTGGAGAGGGATTTGACAGCAATTTGAACGAGTGCTGTGAGAACCGGCCACCCACAAAATGTGGCCAGACCAGCGCTTGAATAGGAATTATCCCCTCGACTAAACGGTCAGTAAATATATTGAAAGAGTCGCTGCATCCAGCATGACTAAACCACATGATCTTAGGCGGTTTTTTGTTTTTTGTTTTTTTCTGGCTGCCGGTTTTTTTTTTTTTCTTCTCCTTTTAGTGGAAATTTGAAAAGGAAGTAGGCAGTAGGCAAGGAAGGGAAGAGAGCAAAAAGGGAGCGACTCAGTGGTCCTTGGTTGTCGAGATTGCCCATTAGCTGCGCGTATATAGCTACAGTTTGGTATTTATTTCCTTTATAGCAAGTAGCAAGCCCCGGTTCGAGGGGCGTTCCTGTACCTTTCCTCCACATCCAATGCTACCTTTTCATTCTCCTTCTTTCCTTTTTTGCTTGCGCTCGCCCTCTTTTTTAGCACCTTGGAGGGCTGATAGCTCGGAAACCCCAGGCCACTCGAACGATCAAGAAATGTGGGTAGGATGACGCGAACCCAGGCGTAACCCACTTACCTGCATGATGAGTTCAGAGGGTGCTGTCGTATATACATGCCATGCATGTGCATGCGGAAACGTACAGACGACATTGTGCAAAACAATAGCTTCAGGAATGGAGAATGAGGAAAACACGGGGCGCACAGGAAATATACTCTTCTCCTTCTATCCTGGATGAAGCCCCAGCTTCCGGGACGCATGACTAGTAATTTTTGATATTATAGGCGTGTGGAGCTGCACCCAGAGCTATTATACGCTGGTGGTCGACACACTAGCGGCTCGAAAGCTTTCAACGTACATATACGCGCCAGGTGCTGCTTAATATTATAATGCATGCGGAAACAGAAAAAGAAAAAGAGAAAAAAGAAAATATTAGTTGGAGGATGAAAACACGCACGACAGCCTGGGAGCTATGTCGGAACTCTAGCTGTTAGTTCACGCAAGCAATTTTTGCAGGAGTCTATCGCACTCGGGGCAGTAGATGGCAATGTGCCTAAGCCCAATATCAGATGAATGTGATTGTAAAACCCTGGGGTCAGACTGGTGCGCTTTGCAATAGGGTGCAGCGCCATGCGGTATGCGCATTGAAAAGGCTCGAAGGGAGGGAGAGGGGAGACGGAACGGACCCATCCCAGCGAAAATCTGGGCTGCGTGGGTTTATCCACATCAAGGCCTTGTGCTACTATGATTCCGAATGTTGGCACGGCAGTCCCAAACATTCGTTCGTCTCGCATGCTGCAAAAGTTTGTAGCTAATATCCCCCAAGTACTAGAAGGTCGACAATCATTTAGTATCGATCCTCAGGGGCGCAGGTGAGAGTTTATATCCCTCTAGGGCCTTTTTTCCTTCTTTATTTGGTTTCTTCACTCTATCCTGCTCTCTCTGTTTCGTTTCATCATGTTACACAGCTTTTGTTGAGGTCATTTGCATGGGTTTGGAGGATAAAGTCGGAAAAAGGAGCTCGGAATCTAGTTTGTTGATACACCAGACCAAAAAAAAAAAAAAACTGAATTGATCCTATAATATTATATGAACTTCTTTTTATTAACGGATCATGGGAACTCATAAAAGTGGGGAGAAAGGGCCGCTCGGGAATCAATTGGTCACTCAGTTGGTAAGTATACATGTTAACTTACCAAGTGGACTTGCTTTCGCTGGCGTCCCATGGCCAGGGTGTCGGATCCCTGTGATTCGGTCCTAAGGCCTGTTTTGAAATTTCCTGCTTCGAAATTAGTACAACTTGTCAAATACGACAACGAGCTTGCAACTGGCGGCGGTTTTCGACGGGCTTTTTGTCTGATCTGATTGATTGCCTTGCGCAAGCCTTCGGTAGTGTCCCAAGACCTTGTGCGTTAGCATGCATGAAATCGACGGTCAACCTGGCTTTCGTCGTGTCGAAGTGGGCCGACACGGCATCAGATGTCCACAGTCTTTAATTGGCCAGCATATCACATTTTAGAATACCCTTTTATGACAAAAGAAACCATCAGTTAACATAAAGGTGATAATAATGCCGCGGGTCAGCTCGACCACACTCACTCAAGTCCGGCCCTCCGTGCACATTTCTAATCCGTGGTTCACTCTCTGGCGCTAACGATGCAAAAGAAGCTGCGTGACTTGATGTTGCAAGGCCGTGCGGTTTTCTAGAAGGCATTTCGATTCCCATGCGAAATGAGACAATTCCGCGTGGGGCAGAAACATAGTCTCAAAGTCAAAAAGAGTGGGACTGGCCATTTCGTTTATTCTCGCGCACATGCCTTACACGTTTCATCTCTTCAATCAAATCAGACTCGTCATTTAAGTGGAGTGGTCAAGACGCAAGGATTGGGACTGCGCCTGAAATAAATTGCCGAAACCCGAGGTTTAACGAACAGAAGCACCAAAGGCAATCAATGTGCAAGATAATAACGTAAGACCGTCAACAAAGCCAGTCCAGGTCTTAGGATATCGTGTGGTCGCTTTTTTTTTTTGGTATCATCTTGATTTCATTCTTTTCCTCTCGAGGATATCTTCTTTAGGAATTCCTTCCGACAATACACGAGTCGGTGCTAGGATGTGCTTCGCTGAGCGCAAGAGCTCTGCGCTGCGCGCGTCATGCAAAGTATGATAATTATATAATTATAATAACTATGCATGCGCGAAGCACGTACATGTACATGGACATGGAGACATCGAGGTACAAGGGTGTCGTGCGGGCTCTAGCGTTTGAGCTAATGGTTGCCAGTGGCGTTCGCTGAGGAAGACGAGGAGGCTCGCATCGCCAGAGCCTACCAGATGAGCAGGAAACTTTCTCGACTCATTCGCCTAGATAAGATAAAACTGGGGGGTTGCGTGGCTGTCAGTGCGACGATGATGCCCCCGTATTTTATTTTTTCTTCGAGCATTTCCTTCAATCCATTCCAGCTTGTCCCAAGCAAGAGGTTTGTGGGAATAAGGTTCGACAACGTTGTTCGGATCTCAAAACCTTAAATTTAGAGTTTTCGTTAGAGAACCTGTTAAGTCCTCCCAAACGCCAGCCCTAAGCCCAATGCTAATTAAATCGCCTGCCACAGCTCTTTTCTGGGAGCGGTGACATCAGGTTTGTTCCGAAATCACGATCGAAGGCTACTGACTCGAGATGTCGATGTCGATGTATTTGGTACTGTAGTTCCTAGTTTCAGTGGTGGGCTTTAGCTGGGGAGGAAGGAATAGAGGAAATGGCCGGGAAAGGACATGGAAGAGGAATAAAACGGACCGTTCGAGCTTCCGAATCCGACTTCTGGGCGCTGCGAGCTGTTTCGACTTCCCCGGGCGAATGACAGCTAAAGCAGTGTTGCTTTTGATGCAGACGGAATTAATATTTGTTCACTGCCATTTTTTTTCTTTTCGTGCTCGCAACCAAAATTTTTTTTTTTTTTTTTTTTTTTTTTTTTTCCTTCTCTTAAACAAACAACAAATTGCAAAATTCTGCCGGCGTGGATAAATGCGCCAAGCCCACATCAACTTACCACTGATTATTACAGGACCCCGTCTGATGACCCTGGATTTCAATCCATAACTGCGTCAGCGCAGTCGCCGTGCTGCGGGAAGGAGGAAAAATAATAGGGAGCAAATACTGATCATGCTGGCCCGACACGTACGCCTGTTCAAAACAGCTTCGGGGTTAAGGCGAATAACTGGCTGGCGGGACTCTCCTGCCACACGCCGCAATTTAGCTACGGGCGTCTCTGAAGATAGGTGAGCATTAATTTTTCTCTATCCGGCGGCTGATTTCTCTTTTGGTTTCCTCCTTTCGTCTTGAGAAGATGCAAGACCTAACGTACCCACTAAATTGCGAAGCGCCACTGGAGTTTTCTATGATGTCGTCGTTGTTGGTGGCGGCCACGCTGGCTGCGAAGCATCGGCTGCTGCTGCAAGATGTATGTTCATACCCCTTCAATTGGCTACAAGCTTCGGTTGGAAGCCATAATGCTCGTTAAAAGTCTCGCTAAATAACATCCATGATGCTTTGAACAGCTGGTGCTAGGACCGCTTTGGTTACCCAGAAAGTGTCTAGCATAGGAGTTTGCTCTTGCAACCCTAGCTTCGGCGGCATAGGCAAAGGCATCATGATTCGAGAGATTGATGCATTGGATGGGCTTTGCGGCCGGATAGTGGGTATGGCAAATATCAGCAATTTAGTGTCCGACCTCAACTGCCGACTGCTTACCGTCGAATTCTACAACTAGACAAAGCAGGCAGTCAGTTCCGGGTTCTAAATCGGAGGAAAGGTCCTGCTGTTTGGGTCAGTGGTCTAGACGCAACTCGCATTCATCTCAACAACGGCATGATATTAACCTAAATTAGGTAAACAGGGACCTAGGGCTATGATTGATAGAAAACTATACAAGAAGTTTATGCAGGCGGAGCTCTCAGACTATCCGAACTTGACAGTCAAAGAAGGCTCTGTTGCGGACATAATCATCGACAAGAGCGAGGGTTTTGTTCCGGATAGTGATGGCCATTACGGCCAAGTCACGGGGATTAAACTCGAATCCGGAGAGGAGATTTACACTAGGCATATCGTCATAACGACAGGGACATTTTTGAGTGGGGAGATACATATTGGTACTTTCCAATGATGGAATCTATATTTCAGATATCTCATTTTAACCGCTCAGTTAGGTTTGGACGTGTTTCCCTCTGGACGCATGGGAGAGGCTGCGTCGTATGGAATCAGCGAGTCCCTACGTGAAGCCGGCTTCAAACTCGGCCGCCTGAAAACTGGGACCCCTCCGAGGCTTGATGGTACTACTATCGACTACGGCAAGCTTGAGGTCCAATATGCCGATGATCCACCCATGCCATTCAGCTATCTCAACGAGAAAATTGAGCAGGAGGTATAGAATCTCCTAGCCGTCCCACGACCCTCTCGCGGAAATTTACTAACGCCAAACTGAATAGACACAACTAATTTGTCATCAAACGTTCACGACAGCTGAAAGTCATGCCATCCTCCGGGCGAACCTGGATAAATCAATCCACATACGCGAGACCGTCAAAGGTCCCCGCTACTGCCCTTCCTTAGAATCTAAAATTATCCGATTTCCTAATAAGGAGAAGCACATAATATGGCTTGAGCCGGAAGGCTATGATGACCCTATTGTCTATCCTAACGGCATTAGTATGACTGTTCCAGCCGATGTTCAAGAAGCGCTTCTTCGAACGGTCCCAGGGCTTGAAAACGCAACCATGACCCAAGCAGGCTACGGTGTGGAGTACGATTATGTGGACCCTCGTAGCCTGCGAGCCACTTTGGAGACCAAAACTATCAGGGGTCTGTTCCTAGCTGGGCAAATCAATGGAACTACAGGCTACGAAGAGGCGGCATCTCAAGGCGTCATCGCAGGGACGAATGCTGGATTGTCCTCTCAGGACAAGCCGCAAATGACGCTCCTACGTTCTGATGGTTACATTGGAGTCATGATAGACGACCTTGTCACGAAGGGAGTTTCCGAGCCATACCGGATGTTCACAGCTCGGTCCGAATTCAGGATGTCCGCAAGGTCAGACAACGCGGACCTGCGACTAACAGAGAAAGGCCGTCGGTTTGGAGTCGTCAGTGATAGGAGGTGGAGACACTTCCAAAATGAGTTTGAGATGATAGACGCCGTTAAATCAACAATGGAGGGATTGGTTCTTAGCGCACCAAAGTGGGTCGAGCGAGGAATCGAGGTGTCAACAGACGCCTTCAAATATAGCGCCTTCGATCTTCTTAGGAAAAATCATTTGAACACGGACTCTTTTCTCACAATATTCCCTGAACTGAGTAAATACCCTGCGAGGATCCGAGAAAGAATCAACATTGAGGGTAAGTTCCCAATTGTCGTTACGGTCACGGGCAAACAATCTAACCATCCTTATCCAGGCACATATGCTCCATATATCAAACAACAGATGGAAGACATCCGCCAATTTGAACGAGACGAAGACCTTCTCCTGCCACCAAACATGGAATACGACAAGTGAGTCTGCGTTTGTGTTCTCACAGTACTTTGCAAATGACAAAACTCACTCGTATCTGTCGATTAGAATTGTTGGCTTCTCATCAGAGGAACGGGTTCTTCTCGCTTCCACGAAGCCGGAGTCGATTGGCCAAGCCCGAAGAATTGAAGGAGTGAGTAGTAACTTTAGGTCAGGTTCTTTGATCGATCTTGCTGACAAAAGTCCTTAGATGACTCCTTCCGGTTGTTTACTCTTGCTCAAATATGCAAATCGGCGCCGTCGGGCGCTTAGCTATGCATCGCGTCGCGCACCGCTCTCAGAAGAGCCGATAGCGGACCCTGCGGCCCCATTCCAATTATAGCCGACAGACGAAAGCAAGCTGCGGGGATCAATGGTCCTTATATCGGGGTCTTCCCTGTACAATATTGTAATTATAGTCATACGCCTACTGTATATACCGAATGGGCCGTTATGTATTAATATATATAGAGATTTACATGGTCGTTTAGCTACGTGGTGTTCATGTCGAGGCGAAGCTTAATACAAGACTACGTATGGACCTACTGAATATTGCAATTATCGCTATACACATCCTGTACATACAGAGACCCGGCTCCTTTAATCTCATTACTAATGTAAGGATATCCGTGGCATTCGCTCAAGCTTCAGCAGAATCTTTTCTTTCACTAGCTGCGTTATGGATGGTGTTGGAAAGTGTGCGTTGAGGCCTGTCAGCCTCGGCCGATGACGAAACAGAATGCTGCGTCGCAAACAGGTGACTTCGCTGCAAATGTGCTGTCAATTCTTCAAATTACGCCAAAGCTTAGACTTCCACAGACTCATATCCCTCCCGCTGCACATGTCACCTCGATGTCCCTGCCGCGTTTAACATTCCTGTATCCGGGCGTTTTTTTCTCAACAGCGCGTGGCCAGACTCTCTGCAGTACTACCTGTTGCAAATATGCCGCCCGGCAGGTCGGCAACTACCCGCGGCGAGTAAAGCGGTGCTCTTTCGCTTCGATATCAAGGCCAGCGAGCGCTGTCCCACCGGTGACGGCACCCCAGAGACGAGGCGCGAGCACGTTGCAGGAAACCTCTCCGCGAAGGGAAGACAGCATCATCGCCAGTACACCAATCTCCTCCCAGGCGAGAGCCCCACCAAAGCCGACGGGAACAGGGGCAGCGAGAAAAGCGGAAGAGAAACTCCCCAGCAATGCAAAGAATACATCTGCGCCATCCGAATCTCCACATGCTGAGGCTGCTACCGACATCGGCATTAACTACAAACCCGAAATTTTGAACGACACTTCTGCGCTAGATGAAATCACAAACATCAGTGAACCGAAGGGCCCGCGGCCAAGCAAGCCAAATGGGAAGGGAGATGGCGATACAGGGGGTAATGACCCGAGCCCCTCAGGGCAATCGGAGGCAACGAATCCGAATAACCCAGTGGAACCCATTATGAGTGCAGCCGTGGCAAAACTCTATCATAACTTCGATTCATACGCGATGGTGAAGCAACTGGAGGTTGGAGGATTTACATATGGGCAGTCAACGGGGGCGATGAAGGCGATTAGGGGCGTGCTAGCGATGAACTTGGACAAAGCAAAGGATTCCATGATGACTAAGTCCATGTCAGAGAACGTATGACTATCTTGTAGTGTATCTGGGCGTTGGTTGTATGGTACTAATCGGAGGATTGCTGTGGGGCACAGGAGACCTACCTTTTCCAAGCCGCATGCTCGGAGCTCAAGACGGAGACTGAGACTGCAAGACGAACAGCTCTCGAAAAGACACGGATAGACCGCGTCCATATCCAGCATGAATACGAACAACTCGAGCAAAGACTCAACGAAGACTTGATGAACTTGAAGGATGAAGTGACAAGCTTGTTTAATGACCGCAAGATAACGACACGACAAGAGCAGCGTGCTATGGAGGTCAAGATACAGGAACTAAATTATAAGCTCACAATTGTGCTTAACGGCGATATGAAGAGTGAAATCGAGGCTCTGAGATGGACGACAACTCGGAGAGGCCTAGTAAGTTATTTGAATAATAAACCCTTCTCTCTCAACGATGAAAAAATCTGACCTGTACAAGATTGCAATTGCAGTTATAGCTGTACTTGTAGTAACCCTCATCCGTTACACAAGTGTTCAATCCCACGCGATCAAGAAAGAAACATCGCACCAAAGTAAGGAGGGCGAGGCAGCAAAGGACCCACTCCGTTCCACCGCGAGTGCGGGGCTGATCGCAACTATCTCATCAACGCCTTCACAAAATAGACCCAATGATGGCGATCATGGAGACGGTGGATCTTTCGTATCGCTTGGGTAGGATGTCATCAAATGGAGATTTACATGCAATGCTTTGGGGACTCGCCACTCTGGGTACAAGCAAATTATTGACAATACCAACTATATACTACGAGAGAGAGTCTGGAATTCCAGATCAAGAGAGTGCTTAGAGCGGCGACATTTCATGTTTGCCGGGATTTATCCTTCGTGGCTGATGCATGATTTACAAGACAATGTTCACCTGAACTAGCTTCCGTCTCTACCTCTTGCACGTCTAATTCGACCGGTGCGTTGAGCGCCTCGCCGGTCTCCCGAGGTGCTTCAAGACCACCGGCTACATCGGATCCCATGTCGTCCACATCGCTGCCATCCGTCAGCTGGCCTACAGCCTCATTCCTGGCTTCATCAAGCTTTCGGTACCTAGATCCAGTCGGCGAGATCTGTTAGAGAGGCAGTTTGTATTCGGATATAAACCACTCTGATCACAATACGCACTTGCGCAGGCTCTTCTTGTTTTTGCTCGCCTTCTTCTTCTTAGCAACTTCTTTTAGTACACTATTTCGACTCTGGTCCCCCTTCTCCATATCTTCGATTTTCGAGGCTAAGTGCTGCCTTGCGATCTTTCGGTTTTGCTCACGGGATCGGGTTTCTTGAGATTTAACAACTATCCCAGTGGGTATATGACGGAGCTGGACAGCGGATGAAGTTTTATTCTTGTTCAACAAAGATAGAAAATTGCAGTGGCCAAAAAGTTAGTAGGGTGCCACAGCTATGATACCAATATAGATACCTATATAGAAAGGAAGCAAATAGCGGTGTCGGATCGATCCAATACGTTTTACTGGGGGTATTCGGTGGACTGGTCACATACAACTATGCGATAAAAGTTTAGTTCCAGAAACTCGCCGTATCTTCGCATGAGTAGAGCTACTTAACGTACTCTTCTGGCCACCTGTTTTAGATGGAGATGCTTTATATCAGCTGGTAGTCTGTTATGCAGTGGTCATCCTGAAGGCTATCTTACCTGGCCCACTATTTAAAGAGTACCGGATGACATCAGTTAGATATAGAAATAAAAAATATATATATTCTCATAATAATGCAGCTACAGAAAGGGAGGGGATATTTAAAACAGAGAAAGCACACATACCTTCCCTTCAGAAACTTCTCTTCGATATCTTCCTCGTTGATTTGTGGTCTTGGTGGCATTTGCTTCTTGCAAAGCGTGGCGGTTGATGTCAGAGTGCGGCATGTGATACTCGCACGACCACGCAATCTTAAAGACTGCCTTGACAGCAAAGCTTGCGTGCTATAGGCACTTCTAAAGAGGCCCTTGCCTGCGATCATGGTACCGGTTCGACTATGAACTTATTGCATGATCCATGTATTAGGCGGTGCACCCGTGTTGTGGCTCTCGTCTCGATTTTAGATAAAGTTGTTGTCCACGCGCGAAGGTGCGCTTAGCTAGACGGAGGCCGGACGGAAGACGCTTTGCGTCTCAGGAACCAGCTCTGCAATAACACATTACCTACTCAGTCCTTTGCGTATGAATATTTTTATTGGGGAAGAGTATCCCTACGTCGGTAGGCGCTCAGTTGTAGTGTGAACAGTCCTCGACGTTGTTGTGAATTTTGCGGTTGCAATTCCTTGGCATTGATGGGCAGCGAAGCAAATGTGGTAATTTCATCCACAACTCACACATCCTTTGCTTCGTAGTGCCCAACCCGAGAACCAATTTTTCTGAGAACTTCGGGAAATAAGTTACTTATTGCGTACCAAAAGGGACAAAATACTTACTTGTATAAATAATTCGTTTGTAGCAGAACCTATAATCATTCACATCTGTGCGCTGTTTCATGCCCGCCAAAGTATGCCCACCAAGGTATTCCCACAGGTGAATTCCACCTGGTTAGCACTTCACCTTACGAAACTACCTTGAATACACTTTTCACGCACCGCCTTCGGTTATATATACTCGTAAATAGAAGTTTCTGTACAAATAGCTGCTTCTACGTAGACCGAACCTTCGATTTTTAGTGACTTGAATTTTCCCATACCAGCTTGGTGAGTTTAATATTGAGGGGGATCTATATCCACGTGCATGTCGATAGATTGTTTACAGATATACCTCTCGTAGAGGACTTAGAAAATGCACATGGTTTTCCGGGCCGCTTTTTAACATCTCCCAAATTTTGGTACTTCATACTAATATTAAGCAAGCTTCCATAATATCAGTTTAGCTGGCGCTGCCTTCCCACAGTTAACTAGTTTACCTAACTCCTCTTACACTTGTTACATTACACCCAATTCACTAGATCGAACGACAGGCAGTTATAGGAGAAGATGCAGAGTGCCTACGAGCCGGTCCCAAAAGACGGGGACGAAACTTACATAACGAAACCGGCGTCTGTGGCAGCCCCAGCCCCAGAGCCTCCAAATCATGAGCCTTTAGAGCTCTATGATAGCTATAGCGAAGACCTTGAGAAGGCCATCCTTACGCCATACGACGGTTCAGCCGACGGCGATATGATATACATACCCTCACTCAAAAGAAGATTATCTCGAAAAACGTTTTGGATAGTTTGCGGGTGTGTGGGGGCGACTATCGTTATCGCCCTCGTTGTTGGCCTCGCAGTCAGTTTAAGTAAAGGCGGACACACCGGAAATACTAGTGCGGATGGCAAAGTCGGCACCAACAGTGGTAGTAGCTGTAAGTAAATTGACCAATAATTATCTAGTAACTAACAGCAGGAATGAAGTTAAACGATGTAGCTAACCACGCGAGCCACAATTGTATCGATAGCTACCGATCCATGCCGACAGCTCTTCGACTCGGGTGCTCCTTTATCGACTGTTAGCGACTGCCTACACCAACAGCACCTGAATAAACTCGGGACTACCAATGATTTTTGACGGTACCGATGACTAAACAACTACGTATAGTGAGCAGTCTAGACCCTATGGATATCCCGTTTGATTCATCATAAACCGCGAGGCTAACAGTTTCATGCACACCCAATCCGTATGGTTCCGCGAAGAAATGTAAAAAAGCCTTCAGTAATAAACGAGATTTGGGCTATCAATCGAGTCGGGTCTGGAATGACCGATGAAGCAATTAATTTTATCAGTTGCGTCATCACATTTGTAAGAAATTTTGCAGAGGCGAATTCAATTGTTTCTCTGCTATCTCAGAAATTTTATTCTTCCCTTCGATCAAATTCTTAAGTTGGATATGTCAATTGCAACAGTGGACCCCACAGTATTATCGCCATGAGCAAGGTCGCCGTACGATATACAGCTCGCGCATGCCCTTCGCAGCTTCGGCCGGCAATGTATGTAGAATGTAGATTTTGGATGTATCGATTTGTGTTGAGGATAGGGTTCCACTTTGCCGCTTTGCATTGCATCACGCAAGCTGTCGCTCACACGAGTCATGCTCAAAGTATTTTTACCCGTCCTGCCAATTGGCCAATAAACAGGATTGTTTTCTATATCGGACTCGGGAACTATATCTTCGGGCCTGTATTTGGTGTCCAATATTACAATCGACCGGATGCACGAAGCCGGTGCGTAGCATCGAGGTCGCCGAGCTGTCCCGAAGTAGCGCGGTCAAATTTGCAAAGAAGCCGGACACACGCAACTAACACGCAGCAGTTAGAGCGTGTACCTTTGGTGGAAACGCCAGAAGTTAAACAAGTTTCGGTTTCTTCGGGTTTCGGTACGCAGACTTTCTGTACTTTCAGGAGACTTATGTAGCTTACAAGTTAGGAAGTTTACGGATCTCGAGATAGCGAGGAAATCCGAAACATTGCATTGCACTGAACGGCGAACTGCATATTTGCGACGCGCACATATGAACACCGAAGGTGAGAGAGAGAAGAGGGTGAACACTGAAGGCTTCTGGGCGAGATTAAACGTAGGTAACATTAATAATATATATGCGATATTGCATAAACGTCATATCACCAACTGACTTATCTGGACAGAGAACTTCGATTCGACCTGCAACGCTCCCTCCCCCTGTGGCTAGAATTGTCCCGTGCTCTTCAGGGTCGACATCTTGTCCAGCTGGGTTTTCCTGCAGGGTCTCTAAGCCTCGGGGTTCATTAGCTTTTTGGAGTCTTGTTCGTGACCATTGGCTTGGTCCGCACACGTTCCGAATTCCTAGCCCGAACCTGGCAAGTCCGAACAAGACCACCCGACCGACAAGCCCTCAATCTAACCTCGTGTCGGGAACGCGGCCATCTACCCCGCATTTTCGCCTCTGACGTCTGAGCTGCATTGGTGTCTGACGGATGAGCGGGATCCAATAAGGCAACGTTGGTGCCAAGTTTCGCCTAGCGCCTGTGCGTTCACGTTGTCGCACAGCACCTGTCGATTCCTCCGCTCATGGCAGCAAGCATTGTACAAGATGCAGCGGAGGAGGAGGAGGGAGAAAGCAATTGAAACATACGGATATCGAGGCTTTGTAGTTTTGGCCACAGATCTAGCTGAGCTCTCTGCGTGTGCACGATTGCAAAGTTACACCAATCTGGCCCAATTGATCCGTACCATAATATAAAATGTAAAGCAATACTTATCGGTCCCAGCTAGTGCATCGCACTGCAAGTAAAACATGGAGAATGTAAATGTGACGGAGCCGCAACCGCAGGATTCCGCGCTGGAATAAGCCAATTGGGTTCGGGGACGTAACGGAATGGTCAAACAGGCATTACCTGCTGACTGCCTTCATATTCCGGCCGGTCGAAGCCGTCTGCGGGCTGCCCTCAAGAGCTAGAGATGCAGCTGGCAATCAGCCGGATTAAGTCCTGTGTCGATTGGGGACATCATGTCAACTCGGCCCTAGCCTAGCCAGCGGGCTAGCAATATGCATACAAACCGCGCACACACGCACACGTAGACTTATAATAAGCCGAGTAGTCTGTCCAGTTGGAAACTCCAGCTCTCTCGGTCTAGCTGAAACCCGTCTATATACAGTGTCGACATCTACTCGCTGCCCATTAACCTCAATTTTCATCTTCCCTGCCTCCTACTGCCCATTTACTTCTATCCAATGGCATCTTTAGCGCGTTGCTTGGCCAAGTCGGCCTTCCAGACTCCAGGCCTAGGTGCTCGAGTTGCGCGAACCGCAGCTTATCGACAGCCGCTATCGGGCGTTCAAAGAAGGTCGCTGTCTACGACTTTCCAACCTCAAGTCAAAGTCCTGGCTGTCTTATATGATGCAAGTACCTCAAAAACCCATTATTGTAATTCATAGTCAATTGCATACATGGCTAACATAGTTCCTGCTGTGCCGTACAGGGTGGTCGACACGCAAAAGATGTCCCAGCATTGCTCGGGACTACTGAGAATGAGCTCGGGCTAAGAAAATGGGTTAGAAATGCTTCCTCGAGCTACAATCTTATATGAGAGGGGAGTGTAGAAATTAACCGGCGTGTATACGTGCTGTATTTCGTGAACAGCTCGAAGATCAAGGCCACACTCTAGTCACTACGTCTGACAAGGAAGGCGCGAACTCCACTTTCGACCGGGAGCTAGTTGATGCTGAAATCATCATCACCACTCCTTTCCATCCAGGTACATAAGACCGAAATATCTCAATATTGATTGATATTGTGCAACTAATAGACGGTTTATTTAGGTTACCTGACTGCCGAGCGTCTGGAGAAGGCTAAGAAATTGAAACTGGCTGTCACTGCAGGAATCGGTATCTAGCCCCGACACGATACAACCCAATACTTCCCCAGGAATATGCAAGGCTGATAGCAGTGTAGGATCCGATCATGTGGATCTCAATGCTGCAAATAAGACAAATGGTGGAGTTACCGTTGCTGAAGTCACTGGATCAAATGTCGTCAGCGTTGCAGAGCGTAAGAATAAACAAGTTGCATGGATTTTCGCAAAATGACATGGAGAAAAGCTAACGGGCGTCTAAAGATGTGATTATGACAATCCTGGCTCTCGTGAGAAATTTTGTCCCAGCTCATGAGCAAATCAAGAGTGGCGAGTGGAACGTCGCAGCGGTTGCCAAGGACGAATATGATCTTGAAGACAAGGTTGTCGGAACCGTCGGCGTCGGCAGAATTGGAGAACGTGTCCTCCGTCGTCTGAAGCCATTCGACTGCAAGGAATTGCTATATTTTGACTACCAACCTCTCCGCCCGGAAGTTGAGAAGGAAATCGGTGCCCGTCGTGTTGAGAACCTCGAGGAGATGATTTCTCAGTGCGACGTCGTCACCATCAAGTACGTATATCTGGCGATAGAATAAGGATGAGGTCACTAACCATCGCTCAGCTGCCCCTTACACGAATCGACTTTCGGTTTATTCAACAAAGAATTGATTTCTAAGATGAAACCCGGATCGTGGCTGGTTAATACTGCTCGCGGCGCCATCGTTGTTAAAGAGGATGTTGCTGAAGCAGTTAGATCGGGGCATCTCAGAGGCTATGGAGGTGACGTTTGGGTAAGTTGGGATCAAATATTGCCCCAATGCTCAGATGTTCAAAGAAGGAAAGCTTGCTAATTTTTGGTAAATCAGTTCCCACAACCTGCACCCTCGGATCACCCATTGAGATATGCTCAGAATCCGTTTGGTGGTGGCAATGCTATGGGTATGTTTTAAGACATTCGGTGCAAAGATGCAACTAAGAATTCTAACCGATAATATTACAGTTCCACATATGTCGGGAACGTCTCTTGATGCCCAGAAGGTGAGCGACGCATCCAGACTTAGTCCTTGTTATGTACTAACCGGGCACCTAGCGATATGCGGATGGCACCAAGAAAATCATCGACAGCTATCTCTCCGGACGTCACGATTACAAGCCGGAGGACCTTATTGTCCACAAAGGGGACTACGCTACAAAGGCGTACGGGCAGCGCAAGTAAGCCTTTTGCAAGACATGAGCAGTGCATACGCGAATCGGGAAAAGTTTAGCTTCATTGATATGAGATCGTGCAAGCTTGGGCCCGGGAACGGGACAGGAAAAGGGTAGGCTCGAGACCTAAAAGGAAGTGATATTGCTTGCTAGGGTTCGACTATCTCGTTAGCTAGCCAAATGAACTGAATTTAAGGATAATATACATCCACCTAGACGTCACAGACAACAGAATGGAAATATCCCCATGAACCATAGGAGCGATTGGCATAAATATATATATTCTCTGTCCTCAAATAGTGAAGGCACCAATTTTGATGCTTCCAGCTTCATCTGCTTGCTCATCGATAACGGCATTTGGAACATCAACGCTTAAAGCACACTCCAGGAACTCTTCTAATTCCTCGCTGACAGCCTTCATCCTCTCCTTAACGCTTTGCACACCACCTTCGCCGTCTTCACCGCTTTCTTCACCACCTACAATGATTCTTGTTGGCGGATTGTCCTTTCCTGCGACGGCCATGATGAGCTTTGCAGTCTCGGCAACTAATTCTAATGCCGCAGCAGCACTGATGCTTGGATATTGTAAAATTCGTGGTAGAGTAGTAGCATCGCTGGTCGACTCGGAGGTCCACTCTTCAGCTTCGACAGCCATAGAACCTTCCCCGTCGCTATTAGTATCAGATTGAACTATTACCGTCTCTAATAGCCTTCTAATATCTTGAGCATTCATCTTCGACGTCAGCCGTGCCTCCTCCTCATCATCGTCCTCGTCATCCTCTACTGGGCTCGCGGGCTCTTCTTCCACGGGATCCTCTTCGTCTATCTCGGGCGTCATTGGTGGTGGCAAGTGAACCGGATTTGTAAGCAGGTATGTCATCAGCGAAGGCTCTACATTTGTTAACTTGATGTTGAACGGGGCGATTTCGTATAAGAGAGCCTCCAAGAACCCCTCGATGGCGTGATGCGCGGCTGTGAGCAGCGAAAGGCCAGGAGTGCCAGTCTGTGCAGCTAGACTCGTTACGGAGATTATATGCCCGCCGACGTTTCGGTCACGCATGTCTCGCATAACCGTTTTGACAATATTGATAGTGCCGAAATAGCAGACGTCGAATTGTTCGCGGATCTGCCACTCGGAGCATTCTTCTAGAGAGCCGTAGTAGGCTAGGTTTCCATCGATTAGGATATAGTATAGTCAGTGGTATTATGCATAACGAAAACTTACTATGACTCGTGCAGCTTAAGAGGATGTCGACACGTCCAAAGGTCGAGGTGCCATGAGCGAGAGCCGCCTGACAGGATGTGAGACTTCTATGGAAACGAGGCTTGTTAGCAGACTGTATCGATATGAGATGATACATACAGGGTAGAGCTTACTTTGTGCACAACGGGACTATCAGGCAGGAGGAGCCGCCCATACGGATAAGGGCCTCGATATCTAGAGCGTCGACCTCTTCAGTATCCACTTTTCCTTTCTTTGAACGTGCCTTTGGGGTTGTAATCGTGTTGTTTGGTGTTGCATTTTCAGAAACCGGTGTCGACGACTCGAGCTTCCAGGACGTGTATTCCTGCGGCGAGCAGCCAGCAACCACGCTATCGCCGTTCCGCAGCGCCAGTCTTGCAATCGCGAAGCCCAGCGGCGAGGTGGCTGAGGTGATTAGCCAGACCTTGGCAGGAGCTGGACCCGTCGGCGACATGACATCCTCTTCGCGTCTATAGACGCTACTTCTACCCCACAACCTCCGTGAATAGTGAGTGACAATTCCTGGTAGTCGTGGCCACGGTCATTGTTCAGTGCTGACTGACTGGAGGGTGGAGGTCTGTGTGCTAATATCTGACTCGGTACTATAGCTCACTCTGGACAGTTAAAAAAGTGTTTTTTGCTCCTGCTGAAACGGCAACTCGGACACCAGGAAAATTGCAACATTGCATGCATGATTCACCGCACCAACAGGCCTGCTTGGCGACTTTCTTCAAAGCAACCTAGTACCTCAGGCGGTCGATTTCCAACCGACTGTTCTTGTATTACCCTTGTCTGATATATTCGCCGGTGTAGAATGGCGCCACCAAAAGCGAACGAGAGGACCGTTCAGTACCGCAGAACCCACAATCTGCTACTCGGGACCAGGCTCCTCTCCCAGCGAGGGACTCCGTCGCCTTTCACTCTCGTTCTAGATAGCCTCAGCCAGTCTTCGATACCGCTAGTAGAAGAATACATAGCTCGTGCGAAGGTGTGAAGCCATCGTACACGCTACCTCATCTGCATATATAGCGTCCATTGCTAACGCTTCACTCACAATACGATTTAAGCTCGCCCGAATCAACACCATCTATATCTCCTTTGCTACACTACGTCCGCCCAAAGACGTCAGCAAAGTCATCAAAGCCCGTGGCAAGCTTCTAGATGCCCTTCAAAAGGAAATCGCTGCCGCCACAGCGGTGGCTACCGAAAAACGGTCAGAGCCTGTCAAAGAGGCACAAAATATGCTAGTCATCGATTCACTGAACCACCTGGTTTCGATATCTAGCGATGGAGGTGCATCAAATAACAGCACGAGTCTTGCATTTTTCTTATCTTCTCTTCTCACTCCATCTACTATACTGCTTGCAACATATCATACGGACATACCGAGGGCACTTCAGAATCCAGCTGCAACAAGCGCATACGCTCCAGATCCGATAGACTTGTTAAAGTATCTTTGTACCACATTGATCACTGTCTACTCGCCTTCACACATGTTCACGCAAAAGCGAGCGCAAGACAAATCCCTTCCTCTACCTAGCTTTGGGTTGGAGGAAGGCATCGAAGGTATTACGACAAGCCTTGGATCGAACACCGGGTGGTGTGATACCTGCAGCCCTAAAGAACAGTCTAGAGGCTTAATCTACGAGTTGGAGCATCGGCGAATGTCTGGGCGCGCCATGAGCGAGTGGTTCTTCTTGATGTGCCACCCCTCTAAGAGGACGAGAGAGAGATTGATACTCCTAGAGGACCATCCAGCATTCAACACTGCTGTTGCGTCGCCAATGGCCAAGGCAGCCTCCTCAGAAGGTCTAGAAGACAGCGACCTAACCTTTTCACTTAGTCTGACAGCGAAGCAGAAGGTTGACCGAGAAGGGGTGGTGTTGCCGTACTTTGATGCGCAGAGTGAGGAAGGAGGAACGGGAGGGAGAATATTGTACGTCCCAGGCCGAGAAGACGATTGGGATGATGAGGAGGACGAGATATAGACGATTCGAGTTTGCCGCGCTGCAAATACAAAAAAGCAGAAAACCAAACGAAGGGAGTCTTCGAAACCCCCTCAAAGAGCCTTGGATACCCCACCACGTCTCCTCAAGCCACAAAAAATATACTTAAGTATATAATATAATATATCATCAAGTGCGTTATATTAAGCGTTTAATGGAGACCATATGCCCCAGTTTCCTATCCCATCACCCGCTAAAGCCAGAGTGTCAGAGATGCGAGATGATAAAGAGACTTCAAGTCTACTAGTATACTACGAGGTCGATCGACCACGCGACACGATACATTCTCTTCTTATACATCTCAAGCCACAACAGCGTCTTTCCCTGCCATTTATAGCCTCTCCCTTGTACCTAATTATAATATCCCCTCTCTCACACTACATGAAGCCACAGCAGATCGCCGGCGTGATCTACACCTCTCAACGACAGCACAACTCATACACCAGTCAATTTCCGTTCCATCCGTCTTCTTATCCGTATTACAGGCCGAATAGCTACAAGTACGGTATGGATGTCTCGCGGCCGGATGAGCGCCGGCGAAGCTATACCGGAGGCAGTGGCGGTAGTGGTTGTGGTGCAGGGAGCCCATACGATGAAGATGGCCTGGATTCTCAGCGTGGAGGACTCCTAGATATGCGGTTTGATGGAGATGTTGAGGATATTGATCTGGATCTCGATAAAGATAAGTTCGAGAGAGAGGAGTTAAAGGTGTTAAAACGCAAGGATCAGGTATGTTGCATACACCCAGAATTGGCTACGAAAAGGAACTTGTTGGTATATTTTATATCTCTGAGGACTGATTAATTGATTCGTTTGGGTTGCTTAGAAACTGAGAAATGCACTGTGCATAATGAGGTTCGCGGCGAGGACTGTAAATATATTTCTAAGGTATGAAATACGCATATAATCTGAATTGATCAAAGAGATCTTAGCTAATTGTTGCGAATAGTATTTTAGTCGTAAGTTGCTTTACTCTCGCCGATAGATATCTGTCTATATCGCCTAAAGATCGATATCAGACATCTCAGCATCATATTAACCCATTCTTCAACTTTCCAATTACAGGCCGCATTTCTCATCGAAGTGCTACAGCTATACGAAAAGTCCAAAGGACTTAAAATAAGTGCAGGGCGGCCGGGTACGGAGCCCTATATCACAGCATGGCCTAACAAGCCCTACCTACTCCCAGCGTATGTTCTATTCCGCAGATTTCAGCAAGGGTTCCCCTATTATACATACAAGCTGTAACTTGTTAACTTGATGCTCCCCATAGATTTTTCATGATGGGAACAGCGTTCGCCACGCTCTTTCTCAATTTCGTGGGCATACTAGTATCGCTGTGCTCCTGCAGACGGGCAATTCGTAAGGACGTCGGTTACGATGTCTTTTCATGCGTTTGCACCGGCGTCCTCATGACTTTATGGGCGCTGGCGGTAGGGTTGTATGAAGGATTGAAGAACGGGAAAGGTATACAGGCTTTTGCTATTCATTTTGTTAGAATTGAAAGAATGAATAACTGACGGAAAGACTTCTTTGGTCTGGTTATCGGACAGACCTATATGGATACTCATGTAGTCGAGTGGCATCAGCTCGGACGAGGCACTTCCCAGACGTGGAGTTTGCTTTCTCTTGTGCAGGGCATGTGAGTGAACAAAAGGCCACCCCACTATATTTTGCTTCGACTTTGTTATCTTTGTTAGGGGTGAGAACGATGGCTAACTAGAATGGTTGACGGTAGCAATTGGTACTGTGGAGCGCCGGTGCGGCGTTTATTTTCAATGTTATGGCAATGAGCGAGGTAGTTTTTGTACTGAAACGAAGAAGATTGAGAAAGGATCTTAGCCAGCTTGAGAAACTGAAAGTTTAGAACCTTTAAGAATATGCCTGCGAGTCTGTTGGTCTCTGTAAAGCAAAGAGGAATTAAGCATATAGATAATGTTATTGGCCTAGGGCCAGGAGCACAAATTCAGCCTTGTCACAGGCACTACGAGGGACTAAGGCGCAAATTAGTCTCCTTGTCAACATAACTCCGAATTTATCGTCGCCGGAAGTGATATCGATTGGTTTTGTTATGAAAGAAAAAGGTATGTGCAACATGTCCATGCGGAGCAGGAACTGCTAAGTTTACAGTGTTATAAATCTATGTAGTAGATGTCATTTCTAGTCTTTTGCAAACAACTTCGCTCATACTAGTGTTGCTATGCCGGTACCAATCATCTCTTCTTCCGCTGTTTTATTCCTTCGTTCGAGCTCTCGCCTTTCGTTGCAGGCGTTCCTTCCTTCTCAGCCTCCTCCTCAGCCTCCTTCTCAGTCTTCTTCTCAGTTTCTATTGCTTTTGGCTCTTCCTCTTTCTTCTCTTCTTCTTGATCATCGCCTCCTTGACCGAACTCGTTGACACGGCTGTAATCTACCCGGTACGACCATAGTTGGTAGAGGTATACGAAGAAGATACTATATTATCGTTAGAACTTTTGTACTCGCGAATAGATAAGTTGAGAGCCAGTTGACATGGAACCACTTACACATCATCTCGAAGTGTTGCAAGGCGATGTAAAGTCGGCATTTTAATGGTAAAGGCGAACAGGTCGTCAACAAAGGTATCTGTTGTCGGGTTAGTCAGCATATGACATCCTTCCGGCCATCCTTAGCAGTAATTTTCAGCAAAATTTGTAAACATACTCAAGAATTTATACATCATGGTCTTTCTAGGCATGTGAGCAACCGATTTTAGACGATAATTGATGTACAAACTGGGCACCATCATCAAGAATCCGTAGGCATAAACGCTTCCTATCTCCGGTATATATTAGAGCCCCGAGCTGTACGGACGGACGTAAAGAAGTTTACTTACCAACCAGTGTCGTGATGATAAAGCTGTACCAACTCTTATGCTCTTCGTAGATCAGGCTGTAGCCTGCATATGCCAACAACAAAGGCACAGCGACGATCATCAAATACTTGAACGCAATCTCGTCGTACTCCTTCGTTTTCTCCTCTGTTTCGCTAAGCTTGTGTTTATCCTCAAACTGGATCTTATAACCTATCAGGCTGCCAGGTGCTTCACGGATCCTGACATTGACAACAGTCGTAATCTTCCAGGCTTCGATAAGGATACCAGTACCCTGACCAAATAAGATCATCCAAGAGGTTCCGTCAGAGTTGTCGATCAAGTAGAGGAAAATGATAAGTTGCATGATGACGTTTCCGAGAATGGTGCGGAAAGAGACACCGACGTTATCCTTCTTGTTACGGAAATGGGACTATAAAATATCAAATAACTTAGTAAGGCGAACAAATTTATTCGTGCGCGAGAAGACCTTACGATATCGCTCTTGAATGCCAACATCTCAAAGACCGTATGGAGCAGGGAAACGACCACTGTGGTAGAGAGAAGATAGATGTTTGTATCAATCAAAATGCGCTTGACCTCCTCGAGTTCGGCACCCTGCGCGTTATTCTGTTCGGATTGCTGCTTAAACGCTTGGTCCATCGAAGCGTAGATGCCAAATTTCCAGGATGGAATGTTGTAAATATTGATATGTAGCGGTTGGTTCCTACCATCGCATCAACAAATGGTTAGCAAAGTCATTGGCTGACAATCCAATGTATTAGACCAATACATACTTAACAGTCTCATTTATGGCAACCATGTGCTCTTTGAGTAGCCAGAAGTCGTTGATAAAGATCACTGGGTAGAACCAGCTGTTTTTGCCATACTGATCTCTAGCGTGGTCACGTTCCAAGCTATAATGCTGCCGAAGTGCCGGGTGCATTTGAGGGTAGTTTTGAGTCCCAGTATTTCCAACAACGTTGATGGTGAGATTTGCATGCCAGTACGTCCCAATGGTTGGTCCTCCATTTGTGGGTTCATGCTCAACTTCTTCTTCAACTTCCTCTCCTTTGCTCCCACCCAGTAGTTTCTTAACCTTTGCAATCTTCTTCTTCGGCATGAACCGGGTAAGGAGCTTGTATTGAGCATAGCTATTAGAGGCATTGTGCTCGGTGATACCGTGTTTGTTGACATAAATGATCGCCCACATTGTTCCATTATGCTGAACCCGGTCACTAAAGTCAACAGATGTGCTCGAGACACGGTCTTCGCTGAAGTCATCCATCTTGTAATTTTCGGTGTGGTACACCATTTGCTGCATGAAGACCGGATCCCCTAGGTTGATGACACTCGGGGATTCTGTAACAAATACGGAGATATCGATTGGCTCATCATATTTCCACAGTGGATAGATCGCATCGGGCACGTTCTTATACTCATACAGGTAGAGTTCGGCTGGGTCGAGGGTTGGTGCGGGGTATGCCGGTGCAGTCGATGATGTCGCATTGGCTGATGAGCTTGGTTTGATCCATCCCATCTGCGTCCCAGCGATCCCTAGGATGAAGCGCGTAAGCATGTAGGCCCAGCATCGCCCTATATGCAAGAGGGGGTGTACTGACTCCATATGTACTGAAACGCGACGACCATGACGATGCTTTGGAGGGCGGTCTTCCAGAACGGCTACATGTTTGTTAGCCTGGATGATGCTCAGCGAACGCATGTATATCAGAACTCTGGGAAGGATATCTGTACTTCGTCTGCCCGTGCGGCTTGGCCGCCGCGCCTCTGGGGTTGAGCTTGAGCTTGACCTGGAGGCATGTTGAGTCGGTTGCCGGGTCGATGCCGGAAAAAACGGAAACCTGGGATCGATGGTGTAGGAGAGAGGTCTTGCTGAAGATATCAATGATACATCAGGACACCTTGGACCAGAGAAGCTTATCGATAGAAGAGTTGGGAACGCGCGGTTGGAGAGGCTCTGAATCAGCGGTTCCGGAGTGAATGGCTGGCGGGATGAGGTCGAATCTGCACCGCAGGCTGGGGCAAATGCATCATCAAGCAGGGGTCCAAAAGCGGTTGGCCCGCGAGCTCAAATCTATTGCAACTTCCTTGACAGCCAGAAATGGCTGCTGGGGACGCAAGCATAACAGGAAGAACTGCATCGTGCATGAGAACCGGGGCGCATATAAAACTGCCTCCGATAGTCTTCCCGGATAGCGTATAACATGGCTTCTCGAAACGTTTGGGAATGAGACGAAGTCTCGAATGTTTCCCCATTTGCACTTGCGCTCTTCTTGGAACCGCCGGTTTGTGTTGTGCCAGCGTTCCACGACGTTTATATTTAAAATACTTACGTTCGAACGTTCGTCATCGTCCGTCCTCCGTTCATCTTCAGAATTTTTTATCGAGAACTGCTATGCTCCGTGAAAATTGGACGTAGTCGACGGTCCTTTCTAACCATCCCTCAATCGGTCGGACTATTTTCGACCGCTGCTCGCTCCCCGGCACCATCATCTCTAACACAAGCTTGGCCTAGGACCGGGAGCCTCCGATCCGAACTGCATTCCCTAGGCCCGCAGACGAGCGAACTCCCATCTGGGCAGCTCCAGCCCAGCACTCCACCATTCGACGCTTACTCTGCCCCTGCGCCTGTAGAGGCGATTCGGGCGACTCCCAGTCCTCTGCGAACGCACGACCTGCCCGATTGTCCCTAACAGGCCGTACCCAGGGCGACAACGGCACAGAGAACGGCGAAATCTCTCGTGTGACGTCTGCTGGAAACCCTCCTTCATCACCACCGGAGTACACCCCAAGAGCATCATCCATCGCTTCGACGTCGGTACTCCATAATCGCCATCTCTCCATCAACTCCGTCCAGAGTGTTCAAAAGAGCGTTGAGGCGAAACCTAGCCAGAAGTCCAACAAGATGGTTGCAGTCAAGCAGCGCAAGGTTGCTATTGTCGGAAGCAGGGCCGTTGGTACGCATTCCTACCTTTGTCCCAAAAGTTTTTTCTCTTTCTCTCCATCTCATCGACGTAGTAACCGCTAACGGGTCTCAACTCACTCGATAACAGGCAAGTCCTCGCTGACCGTCCAATTCGTCGAAAACCACTTCGTCGAAAGCTATTACCCCACTATTGAAAATACTTTCAGCACTGTCATAAAGTATAAAGGACAGGACTACTCGACTGAAATCGTCGACACAGCGGGCCAGGACGAGTACAGTATTTTGCAGTCGAAGCACTCCATCGGCATTCATGGATACCTTATTGCGTATTCCGTCACGTCTCGGCAGTCTTTCGAAATGGTCAAGATCATCAGAGACAAGATCCTAAATCACTTGGTAAAAACACCCGCCTTTTTCTCCCTCGTCATCGGGGCCCGAGCTGACAGATCGCAAAATCACAGGGCGCAGACTGGGTTCCGTGCGTCTTGGTGGGCAACAAGTCCGACCTTCACATCCAGCGGCAGGTGTCGCCAGAGGAAGGCAAGGCGCTCGCGGAGGAATGGAAGTGCACATGGACCGAGACCTCAGCGAGACACAACGAGAACGTATCCAAGGCGTTCGAGTTGTTGATCGCTGAGATCGAAAAATCACAGAATCCGGCGCAGCCTCCTAACGGTGGGAAGTGCGCGATCATGTGATATCTTTCATAATATATGTCCTCATGTTACTTTCGCCGTAATGAGTGTTCTGCGTCATCTCCTCCGATTTGGCGGTTTTTGGCTTTTGAGTTCGGTTTAAAGAAAGAGCAATGATTTTTTTTACAACCAAAAGACAAAACTTAGAGCAAAAATATTATTTAAAATCCCCTTCGTCCTCGCGAGAGAGGAGGGGATATGTGGCAGTTTCTTTGTCTGTTTGATCATGTGGTGCTCTCGGACGACCTCTTTTTTTTTATTATTATTTTGGGTGGTAATGGTGGGCTGCTTGTTTTTCCTTTCATCGGAATCGTGGGTTTGGTTGGTGGCCGGAGTTCTACGTCCTCTCTGTTGGCGCTATGGCTTCGAGACTACGTTTTCTCAGTGTGGAATCAAAGTTGGCATCGGCAGCGGATTGGTGCTGAAGAGTGCGCTATGTCATCTAAGTTAGAGACTATCGAATCTCTTTTGATCTAATCTTTTCCCCTAGCCTTGTGCGCCATAACATCCACGGACTTAGCATTACATGATATCGACTCCCCAGCTCATCCTCATAAGGCCACTCCAGGCACCAAGCCAGTCGCCCGCATTAATGATGAAGAGGACTCATCTTGTGCGCGCCAGAGGCACACCCACCGCAGCGCATACAGGCTAATAACGAAAATTCACGGCAAAATTTGGAATACACAATACCGCGGAGAAGCTCGCAACCTGAATGTTGACGCTCGATGGGGCGATAATTTCCTCCCTTTTCTATCGCTGCCTTCGCATGAGGCCTTTAGGGGACCCATAGCCAGTTTGCCGAGCCTGCCGCAGTTGCTACCAAAAGTGAAGAATCAGCCTCACCTCGCCCCGCCAAAAACCAAGATGGTGGGTGCTAGTGCGACGGGATGCCTGGCCCTGCTAGCACGCTATTTCCAAGAATTGGGACCGGTGATGGCAGTTCGGATCCTCAGTTCGCAGCCTTATCGGCTTAATTTAGTATACAGAACCCTCAAAATCGCGCTGCTGTGGTTTCTACCTTTTATATAAATGCACGAAAGTTTTAAAGGTCGTCTTCTTGATCATGATTCGGGGCACCAATTTCACCTCTCCTTGGCCCCGCAGAATACCACAACCTCAACACACATCCACATCCTCCCATTGCAAGGCGACACGAGTGAACAGCATAACATAACCCGAAGCTCGACGTATATAATATCCGCTCCCAAGGGGGGGAAATATAATATCTATATAGCATACTTCACATATATAAATTCAAACGTTTACACCCACAATCACCACCCACAACAATGCATCGAATGTTTGCGTCAGGCCGCCGGGGCTTCGAGCCCGCAAACGCATGGTACTTTGTCATCCGATATATACAATGGCTGTTCGGTTTCTTCTGTCTCGTTTATGTGGGCCTCGCTGCACGCGATCACATCAGCTTTGATTCAGATTCTCCGAAATGGATCGAATCGCAGAACGGATGGGGATATATTCTTGTTATAGTTTGTGTATGTGCTCAACCCCATATTAAGCAATTGCATTTCATATGCATGCCCATATTCTAACTAACCGGGTTCGTTATATATAGTTCTCGGTATACACCATTGTCGCCGTACTGCCAGCGTTCATCGAGTGCGCAGGCTGGGAGCTGTCGGCACGGGACGTACTCTTCATGGATATTCTCTTCATGTTCCTCTGGTTTCTAGGGCTGGCCGGCGAGATCGCAGCAGTCGTCGGAATGGTGCAAGTGACGAAACGATACAGCCGTCATCGGCCGCAGGTCGTCGTGTCAGGTGTCACGAGGGCTGCCCATGGGCTTGCCATTAGCGGCTTGTTGCTGTTCATGTAAGTTCCCTATAGCTATTTATATATTCGTAAATGGGCGTTTGAGCCCGTGTTTTCACGATACAAAGACTAACTCGACTCTCTCTTTTTCTTTTGTTTCTAGCATCGGGTCATTCTTTACCACAAGAGAAGCATATCGCCAATTTAAAGCAGACAGACAATACCGACTCTCCTCGCAAGGTTCTTCACGCCTTAGAGATCCTCGATCTTTCTCCCATGGACTTTCGCGCCCTACGTTCCCATTCACCCTTGGGGGCGGCATGTGGCTCTTGATCAGGAGGCCACGCCCAACCGCTCAAGCCACCACAGCGGACGTAGAGGCCTCCGTCCCTTTGCAGCCAGAACCCACAGTCGTCGCGAATCACAGCCGGCATTCTTCAGGCTCTAGCGATGGGGAGACAGGCCGGCCTCGCCAATCTCGACCGCAAACTCAGGAGACAACGTCAAGTGGACTATCGAGAGAAGAGAGAATATCGCAGGCTGTCGAAGCTGTAGTCGCGCCGCCGACGTACTGGTACGCTACGAGCGCCCAGGGACGACAACAGGAAGGGGATAGGAGTGGAAGGCCTCGACCCCAGCGATCTAGCTCGAGCGAAACATTACCGCTGTATAAGCCGTAGGGTTGTGTTGGGATTAACACGGGATGTTAGAGTGCACTAGTTGTCAGGAGGGTATATATACATATTTACGAAGTTTATAGTTATTTTGGCATGGCCCCGGCGTTTTATGTTTATTGGCGTTCCAGGTCGCAAATATTGGTTTAGCTTTTTTCTTTATATCGCTTATTGGTAGCGATAACTCTATATTTTAATACTTTATCATAATACGTTTGCTGTTTTAAACCTGCAGTCGGGGAGGATGGGGATAGATAGATATAAAACTAATCAATCTCTGCTCGTTTCGAGCAATCCACCTAATGTCGATCCATATGTAATGGCTCCCTCTATCTTACAAATCGGATAGGCAGCACGGTCTGCCAAATTCCCAACTCCAGAAACATACATAGGGGGCTGCCCCTTCAGTGTAACCAGAAGTTGATGACCGAATCCCACCCGGACAGACAGGCCAACCGTCGGTTCTATGTTTCGCGATAACCCCCTCCAACCGAGATAAAACGCCATTGCCGCAATCGACCAAAATATCCAGCCTAGTCTACCAACGACTCAAAAGCCTTCAAAGCAGCTACTAGTCCATCCGCCTCACAGTATCGCAAACTAATCGCTAGATGCACATCCACTATCGCGGCAAAGAAAAAACGACAATTAGCCTCTGCACCTACTAAGAAAAGAATCGATTGGAGGGAAAGGACGAAAAACATACTGGCACCCGCAACTAACACATTCCACCACCGTCTCCTTCGACATCCGGGCCTTAGGCACGCGGCAGATACACGTCGATCCAAAGTTCGTCTCCTTGGTTTGTATGCATTTGAGACAACATAGCTTCTCGTATCCTTGCTTCTTCCACTTGGCGATGAGCATCGGGTCCGCGTATTTGTTCTTCAGCAGCCAGTCGTAAAGATCCCGGCTGATGCCTTCTTTGAGGTACATGTCGTAGATGTAGCGAGAACCTATAAATCACAAGCAGAATTGTTAGATACTTCCACATACTCGACCGGTTATTCCGGAACTATTGCTGGCGCTATATGCCACTGGGCTAAGAGGGGTTTTAAGAGGGTTGATGTAAGGATCGGGGCCCGGTTGGGTCAGGAAACGAACGCACCTCATGCGCGTTTCCCGGTTTTTGCTTGTTTCTCTCGGTGGACGGCAGTGTATCTATGTATTTCATGTATGCATCTACGTACGTTGGTGCGATATCTGGAAGATGGGCCAAAGCATCTCGTTTTTCCGCTTGCCCTCGTGCGGCGCGTTTTCAGCTTTTGCGTTTTCAACGTGGTTAGCTAGTAGTTCTCTTATGATGCGTGGTGGAATGGCGAACGAACCATCTTTCATCTTGTTCTCGAACTCGAGGAGGGTGTCCTCGATGTCTTCGAAGCCATCTGGTGGAGGCTTGCGCTTGATTCTTGTGCGTATTGGCGGCATCTTGAATATGTATGATGAGGGCGTTGTGGCGATGTGATGCGATGTTGGTGAATGACGCAGAAAGAGAGGCGTGAGAGGCTTTGAAATACTAATGTCGACGTCACGTGATGCGGTTTTCGAGAACGCATGCACCACCGAGAAAAAAAACCTTCGTGCGAGCTTGCTAATCATACCGAATCACCGAGTAGCTTGACGAAAAAAGGATTTATCTCGATTAGGAGTATATTTCTTGAGTCATGGCCGCATGTCCACTTTCATTTGCTGCTCCAGCTATAGACTATATACATAAATCAGACTTGTTACTCCTCTGAAGCCATCCAAAACGCCGGAACATCAGATTAACGGACTCTATTTCAAGTAAAGACACGAAGACAAGGAGCAATAGCCCTTCTACGTTGTTTTGTCTCCCTCCGCCCTTAGTCTGCTCCGAAATTCGTCAACAGCATCCATATCCGTTGCCTGTATATTTTTCTGCGAATACTCCTCACGCAACCCCTCCGGAAGCTTCCCGATGCACTGATCCAAAGCACCTTGGTGGTTGCGGACATAGCTGCTGACTGCATAGATGGCCTTTTTCCGGACATCGATGGCCGTGTCGTTTAGTGCTAAGTCCAGGAGTTTCTCGATGCCTTCGGTTTTAAGGAACTAATTTACGAGTGGACGTTGTTAGTTAGACTATTGGGATACACGGGGTTTTTTTTTAAATAGTGATGACTAAAGGGTACATACTTGATCTTGAGATTTCTCGTTATTCTGCACAGCAGTACCAATGCACCACGCCGCCATGAACCGCATCTCCTTCTCGGGTGCGTGCAGCTGATTTACCAGCGGCTCCCATAGCTTGAGGTTTTCAAGGTTGTTCGCATTGTCGAGGTTCTCAACTAGCTGTTCGAGGTTGTCGAAGGCAATCTCGCGGTCTTCGAGGGTAGCCGCGGGGTCTGTGATGCATTGCATTGCTTCGCGCATCAGGTCGGCGTCGCTCTTGCCGCCGAGTAGGAGCTGCGCGAGTGCTGCTTGGTCCTAGCGATCACTACTGTTAGTGAGAGAACGTGAAGTGGAAGGGTAGACGGGAGAGGGAGATTTGGGGGTAAGAACGTACTAGTCGAGGTACCTGGCGTTCTTCGCCTTCCTCCTGAGGGGCAGAAGCCGCCACGGACCATGCAAGGACTTTTTCCATTATGGTGTAAATAAGAATATAAGTATTTGCAATACGTAGGTGTTTTTTTTAGAAAATCTTTCAGTTGGCTGTTAAAGGTAAAATATATGCTGAGGTGTGTGAATGATGGTTACTTAAGTAGATGTTAAAGACGAGCTCTCGACGGAGCGTTGGAGTTGCATTTTGTGCAGCAACAAAAGCATCTTCCAGCGCCTTCCAGAACTTTTCCTTCCGCCGAAAACACCAAAAAAACAACATCGCCAACCCACCAAAAATGACATCAACCACACCAAAACGCAAAAGGCGAAAACCTTCCTCCTCGCTCCTCTCCCGCCACCAGACCCACAGCCAATCTTCTTCCTCCTCCTCCTCCACTAAACCTCTTCCCTCGAAACTTTCTCGCCGCCTCATCCGCTCCCACCACACCACCCAAAAGCGCCTGCAGCAAGCCATCCAGCAAAACGACACCGCTCAGATCACTGCGCTAACCTCCTCCCTCGCCTCCACAGGGGGGCTGCCCGCCTACCAGCAAGCCAGCGTCTCCGGCCAATCCTCCAAACGCGGCGGCGACAGCTCCAAACTTCTCGTCGACTGGTTCCTCGACCTCCACATCCCCAAGCCGAAACCCGACGGCGACAGCGACGCCATTGACCATGATAGCCACAGCAACGATGCCACCGGAAAGCCCCACTTCCGCCCCCGCCTCCTCGAAATCGGGTGTCTTTCCCCCACCAACGCCATCCACGCATTCTTCCCCCGCGCGCAGCGCACCCTCCTCGACCTCAACAGCCTGCACCCGGAAATCCTCAAGCAAGACTTCATGACATTCCCATTACCCCAGCCATCGCCATCGCCATCACAATCACAATCACAATCATCATCACCAACAACAGACGAACCCGACGAAGGATACGACATCATCTCATGCTCACTCGTCCTAAACTACGTGCCCACCCCCGCCGGCCGCGGCGAAATGCTCAAACGCATTACCCTCTTCGCCGACCACAATCTCCAACAACAACGGCGCAAATCCAAATCCCAAGCGCTGCAGACCCGCACCCCTGAAACGGGCACGGACAGCAGCATAATCAGGAGAAGAAGAAGAAGCGATGTCTTCCCCGCTCTATTCCTGGTCCTCCCAGCGCCCTGCGTCACAAACAGCAGGTACCTGACCGAGGAACACCTGCAGGAGATTATGGTATCGCTGGGCTATGAATTGCTCCGGCGCAAGTTGTCGCCAAAGCTGGCTTACTATCTGTGGCGGTATACGGGATCGGGCACGGGCCAGAAGTTTAAGAAAGTGGAGCTGCGGCCGGGTGGGAAGAGGAATAATTTTACGATCGTAATAGAATAAGAGTGATAATAAGCGAGTAACTTTGTGAACCGTATGCGCAAAAAGTACATGACGACCCTTTTTTTTTTTGACGACAATACTTAGTACTTAGATAGATATACGTATATATTGTATTACATGGCGGTAACCACTAAAGCAGAAATATAGATGTAGACCAGTCGGTTCATTTGTTCTGTTACGACCACAAGTTGCCCTATAAGATACGAGCCAAGTGAAAGAATTACAACATGTCCGAGGAAAAATGTAAAAATCTATTGAACCTTCTCCTTGAGTGCAAGACGAATCCGCCTGCATGCAAGCTAAGCTACGCTAAATATTCCCCGAATACACACACACACATACACACACACACAAACTCTTACTCTCGTCCGCTACAGTCAAACTCGAGCGTGATGTCAAAAATGTAAAGGAAAGAAAGAAATGTTGCAAATGGTTAATTAGCCTTAACAAAATAAAGAAACCAAAACCCGCAAGCAGCGCGACAGAAGGAACAGTAAGGAGAGTCGTTTCAGTCGTCAGAGTAATCAACAAGAGTAGGGCGAGAAGCCCCGAAAAGAAAGAAAAGAATATAGTTGTAGTTATCATTTGAGAGGGAGATCATTGCGATCCCAAGAAAATATATCGGATGTGGGTCAAGTGCCCCGCTGTAGTGGGTAGAGCAGTAGTGGTAATAGAGCGTGGAATCCTTCTGAGGTTTGATCAACAGCTGTAAGAAATATATAGAGTGCGTGCGATCGGAAAATAAAATAAAAAGAAAAAAACCTTGATAGGCACAAAGGAACATGCATGCAAAAGGAAAACGAAAAGAAAGTCAAGATTGCCGAAATGCTGAGTGGTGCTCTTCGTCCGCCAATGTGTTCTGCCTGACATGGTCAGAATCCTGTGGGGTGATGAGAAGGCCGTGATGCGCGCATAGAAATTGGAATTTCGCAGGTGGAGTCAGGTGGCGTTGTAAGTGTGAGAGGAGGCTGAGATAGGAAAGTGTCGGTCGGTCGGGTGATGCTACTTTTTTGAAGGAATAAAATATGCGAAATGGGTATCTCGAGATGCTGCAAACTGCAAAATCAAAAGCGGTGTTTGATCGATCCGAACAAAGGAAAAAGGAAAGAAAAAAAATGAAGCTAGTCCAGGGGGGCCGTGTAGACGGTTGCGGATATCTAAGCTAGGCCACTGTTCCCTGGCAGTTAGCCGACGGGTACGCTCAAGGAGGCTTGCTAGGGGCGGGTCGCGGGCCAGCGCAACATACTCTACTGGGTAGGCGGTGTGACCGTCCGCGGCGAATGAATGGGTCGGCTTATTGCCTCATCGTACGACTTGACGCTATCGTAAGGTGGCGGTATTGACGAGGGACGGTCAGAATTTTCCACCAACCTGCTAGAGCTGACCACTCGGCTAGGGGAAGTGGGCCGGTCGAGATCATACGAAGATTGGCCAAAGCACCTTCCAAGTAGCGACATAAGGCAGGATTGTTTTCTCCGGCGACCGGAGACCACGATGTTCTGTCGCTGGTAATTTGGCGGGTTCCTTCGAGCGTTGACCTCTTCGGCGGTGATTTCGCCACGGAGAACTTGCTCCCACTCAGGAGGCAGGCCGACGAAGCCGCCGGTGGTGTGATCGAAACCAACGTGGGTGACGTGGTTGAACTGGTAGGGTGTACCGACATCCATAGCCATTTTGTCTGACATTCGGGCTGGAGTGACAGATATGTTAAGCAGGAAGGGAGGACGAAGCCAAGTGGGTGTCTTCTTTTTTCTGGATTGTAGATAGAGGCGTAGATGTGGGTTCAGAAGGCTGGTGATGGTTGGCTGGCGGTTGGCTGAGTGGCTGACCGATTTGAAGAAACAAAAAGCTGGATAGAAAACAAGTTATATAGAAAGAAAGCGTCGACGGAACGTTCGTTCAGCGGGCAAGACCAGATGATACGACGGCAGCAGCAGAAAGTCGTCTCGAAGGGATCGTATTAATAGCCTCGACAGACCGCGCAGCAGGAGGATCCAGATATTCGAGACCTGAAACGGAGAGAGTTGACGTTTCGGGGCGTATGCGGCTTTGAGTTGGCACCACGACAACGAACACCAGCAAATCAACTGCGGGTGAGATTTCAGAGTCCAACCAGTGACGTTTCGCGCTAAGGGTGAGCGAAGGTGTACCTTGCAGATACGAGCAGAAGCACCTCCCGGAGTCGGCTATCGAAGGGAGGAAGCGGAGAGAGGGAGGGAGACAAGCCGGGTCAATAGGGAGGAGGATGAGGAGGAGGGTGAGGACGAGGGTGAGGGTGAAGGAGAACGGAACAAGGCCCTGTCGACGCTGTCGAGAGGGTTAGGTTATAAAAGGAACTTTGAAGTGCGCGAAGGAAGCAGCCGAAGGAGGCGGAGGACGGAGCGAGGAGAAGAGGCTTAAGAGGAGGGGCTGGTTTGAATGTGTCCAAGCAGAAGAGGATGATTAAGGAGGGGAAACAGGATAAATAAAATGGAAAGGCCAGAAAGTTTGATGCAATAACAAGGAATAAAATGCAAAGCGATAACCTGTCACTTTGACGGTATGCGCGATGATCCAAGCGGGCAGCGGCCGGGCAGCAGCAGCAGCAGGCAGCGAGATCAATCAATATCAATCAATCAATATCAGTCGTTTGGATGGTGGAGTCCGCGTCCGTGTCCGTGTCCGTCCCGCACTCTCAGGCTTCTGCTCGCTTCCTGTTTCTCAGGGTGGACCGGGAAGGTGGGTTTCGAGAAGATGCAGTTTTATTTACGTGGGCGCTGGTCGGCTCTGAAGAAGGCAAGTAACGTCAAGGTGTGGATACCGGACGGTATAGTCTGTCTGTCTGGTCTGGTCTGGTCTCGAGAGTAGAAAAGAAAAGAAAAAAGGGCCTATAGCACAGGTCTTCTATATGCCGATGACGATAATAAACAATTATGATCAAGAGAAAAAAAACGGCCGCCCTCGTGCGCGAGAGACAAGAGAGGGGGTGGTGGAGGAGGAAGGTGGGAGAGAAAAGGCGAGGTGTGGCTGAGGCCCTGAGGAGGAAAACTAGAAAACCTCGAACTCGGAGTGTAAGATATGTTCTGATACGGTGTTTCCGCCGGTAGCCCTGCTTCTCCTTTCTGTGGGGAAAAGGGAAAGAGAGAACTCGAGAAAGGGAACGAACAAACAAAAAATAATTATGCTCGATCCCAATCTTCAAATAGAAGAGGAGGACGACGAGGGGTAATTGTAATAATAGCAGTGGCAAGCTATAACAGCAATGCAACTGAATTTGATATATAAGAAGAAGAAAATTGAGAGAGATGAATAATAGGACTACTAATAAGAGTAATAGTAATAAGATCCCTATGATATCAGAGAGATGAGGAGGAGGGCCAGCGAGAGTGTTTGATTCCCTTGCAGCAATCAAATGATAATAGCAATAACCTGGCTTTCCGCTATTGGAAAACGGCAAGCAGGAAACGTCGTGAAGGAGAGCGAAACGGGCAACGACAAGACCAAACTGCTCTTGCGGTCGGTGTCGCCAGAGCTGTTTCTGCGATAGCGGGTTATGCGATATCCCTCGTGCGCGGACGAATCGAGAACTCGAAGCCGAAGAATTATCAGCGAATCCGAAAGCGACTGCGGGCCAGAAAAGGGAATGTGTTGATGCGGTGTGCGCGGTGGTCGACGGCCACTTTTGTATCCAATGAGATATGAGGTCTGGGTTCTTGGAAGGGCAAGATGGAGAGGAATGGCGGCTGGGAGAGGCGGACTTTTATTCTCCAACGAAGCGATCCTACTGGACCCGGTGAAGCGTGGGCGAGTGAATGTGGATGTGGATGTGGACGTGGATGGTGGATGTGAATAGTGTGGAAAGCCAGAAGGGCAGCAGGAGCTACGTGTGTATATATGCCCAATCCTACTTTTTTGGCCGATGGCTAGCCGAGCCCTTACGACCATTACCACTACCATTGCCATTACCATTACCATTACCATTACGACTACATGCGACACCACGGCCACTGCCACTATGCTCCTACTACACTACCATCGCAGGTCTCGCTTCGTGCAGGAGGAGTGCCTTGCCTGCCTGCCTGTTTGCCCGCCTGCCTGTGCTTAGAGGCGCTATCCGATAGGCAATATGACCTTGGCTATGTCTTGCCTGGCCCACCACCGCTTCCAGAATAGAAATCCCAGACAGACGGTCGGAAAAAATGGAAAAAGAAACAACAGGTACCAGAGACTAATACTGCTGCTGTCGACATTCCAATGCGTGTCCGTCCATGTTCAGGATTAATTGTACTGTCCACCCCCCCAATGCAGCTCAAACCAGGATGCCGCCGTTTCAACAGCCAAAAGGCAAGGGCCCTCCAAGAAGAGGAGAGAGCAAGAGAGAGAGCGTCAACCCGGCGACCAGACCAAAATGCAGCCGTCTCAAGATACAACCTTCAATCTAATCAAAAAAAAAAAAAGGTATTTGTGACTTCTTGGTAATAGGATTAACGTTACGTTAGCAGCCACCACAAGGCTGCCCTTCGCTCTTGGTTTTTGTCATCACCAACCTGCAGCGAAGCGTCGACCAGATGATTTCAAAATAATAATAAGAGGCCAGGACAATTACCTAGTTGGTACTCGTTCCTTTTCGCTGCTTGCAGGCGGCGGAGCTTCAACCGACAGGGGTTCCTTTTTCTGACAGTGTTCAACTGTGGGGCTGAACGCTGTAACGCCGGCGACTGATTCGTCGGACTGCGTTTGCTTCTATTCACGGCATACTCGGCCGCCCGTCTCATGAGCCTGCTGCTGCTGCTGTTGCTGCTACTACTCCTAACTACATGTACCGCTGCTGCTGCTGCTGGCTCGCTCTGGTATGGGTCCATTTTTACGGACGCTTGTGGCGGGCGAGCGAAAGACGCACGCCATCGATTCGATCACCAGGACTGGGACTGGGACGAGGGTCGAAGTCGGGTTATGAGGTACTTCCGGACTGTGTACATGTGGCCGAGTACTTTGCAACGGGGTGACTTTGGACTCCACCATCTTTGGCGCTGTCCGCACACCCCCAAAACTCCAATTGCAACCCGCCGGCCAAACAGGCGGGATCATTTGAACAGTATTGAAACTTCAAGACATTTATGATTACCCGTCCCGCTTCACGATATCGAATCCGAAATCGATTACGGTTCCCTGACTTTGGGAGCGCTCCCAAATTCCGAACAATGCGCATATGTCGGATCTGCCTATTTTCCCAACTCAGTAGCATAGAATCCCAATGATATCCACCCATCCATCCCGCGCAGAGCTGTGCACACGCTCACTCACTCACTTGCACATCCCCATTCTCCCTCCAGCTACCAAAGTGGAGATGGGGGGGCACATCAAATCACTGCTCTCGCCTTGCCGGCCAATCCGATAAAACATGTCATGTCATGTCATGTCAGCGCAGGATTAACCACCAATTTATTCTTAAAATGGGTGCGGCGAGCGGATGACCAATGCCATTCGGCGCTGAATGTTTCAGCATCAGCCCGAACCGCTGGAATCTTTTCAAGATTCAAATTTCATGTTGCCTCAGCAATTAATAACCTCAGATCTCTTTTTTAGCAGGCACATTATATATATAAAAAGTGTACATGAACATGTACATGTACATGTAACTCTGATCGATGCTTGGGATTCCATCCAGCCTCTTGTAATAAATCCTACAGCTGTGATAATGAAATGATCATAATCTTACGCAAACAGAACCCAATTTCTTTTTTTTTTTTTTTTTTTTTCGTTTCCTTCGACGGTAAGGCTGTCCGTCGGTGATCGATGGCGCCACCACATTTCTTTGTCGAAAATTCTGACGGCAGGCTGTCATGAGACCTTTGCGTTCAGGTACCGTTAATTGCCATCCAACCCACTTCAAACCCAGTTAGGGTTCCTCCGCCCATGCATGTCTCTGGCGACGGCGACAAGCAACCGTCAAGTGCAAAGCAATCGTAACGTAAGTGCCAGAGTGCAAGAGTTGCCCAGCCAGCAAGTTTTAACATCTGCAGGACAGCCAGAAATCAAAAACCTTCCACCGGCATGTGGCAAGTTTGAGCAAATCTAAGTGCTCCGATCTCACGCTGCATAAAATTTTATCCTTCCAAGCAACAGATGCACGTCCTTCTGGAAAGGCATAATGTAGATCATCACCAGTAGTCAGGACGAGACACATGCGCATGTAATGTGCGCTGCATATGCCGTGTCCGATTGCGATGCGCCGAATCAACCTCTTCCAAACTGCAGTAATACATCAGCAGTTGGTTACATATGTACCTCTGTAACAGAGCAAGCTACGAGGTTATTACGAAACCAAAAAAAAAAAACCTCCATGGGGGGCCAGATCTTCAACTGCTAGTATGCTGAGCTGTTATACGAGCATAGCCCTGGCAGTCGCTGATTCGACATCTGATGTCTGAACAGACAGCATGCTACTGGCTGGCCGACCAGCCCAGGACCTTAAGCGAGCGCTTTTCCCTCCAAATAGGGTGAACCAAGGATAGCAGAGTTCTATCTAGGATTGTTTCTTTTGAATGGGGAAGGTTCGATAAAAAAAAAGCGAGTTTCAGATATGGCTGGCCCGCAAGGATGACGAGGGATGCCGTGCCGTCGAGTATCGGAGAAAGCAGCCTGCGATGCCGAACAACCCTTGCTCTTTTTTTTTTTTTTTTTTTTTGGATTTTGCTTAACCTTTGAGCCTTTTCGTCCGTGAATTAACAATTATAATTAACCGTGCTCCAGAGGGACATGCGCGTGAGCCGAGCCCTTTTTCTTGCGGTTTGATATGTAGACTCCGCATTCCCACTCGTGCAGATATATGCCCTTTACCCTGTACCTGCCTTTCGTCACCGCATATTTGCACTCGCCTATCGATGGCTTGGAAGGAATAAATAACGATGGCTTACCCATCCTGCGTTTTGTGTGCGTCGAGTCGATTCCCTGTTGAGCATGCCTATGCGAGTATAGGCTCAATCAGGGTGTTTGAGCGACGCCTCTTGAGATCTCGTGGACGGGACGCTGCTGTGCACTGTGGGGTTCCCTTCAGCTCGGGTATTCGAGGGGTACGTTTTTTCTTTTGGATTCTCGCGGCCCTTTTTTTTTTTTCCTGGGTAAGAAAGAAGGAGGAGGGAGCATGACCAAGAAATAAAAAATAAAATAACATTCTTTGCGAATTGTGACCTTCCTGTGATATATTGATATGCGTGCGCATGCGTGCCCCACCAGGCGAACTCTTTGCCACAGTTTAGCCCGCTTGGAAGCCGCGTTTCGGTGACCAAATAGTTTTTACCCGAGCTTAGCACTTATTAAGCAGCTAAGTACGTGAAAAGGTATCTATCTATCTCTCATTCAACGCCTCGTCGCTAACCCATATACGAGAATCTCCACTCTGTCCGCTTTGGAAAATTTCTCAAGCGTTCTGAGAAGGAGATATGTGTACCTGACATATTCTCAGGAGAGAGAGAAAAAAAACCTGATTTATGCTCCCTCGCTTCTCGTTCGCATTAGGAGCTCATTCGGTGGAGCATTTTGATAGCTTCAGCACGCGCAGAGGAGCTTCAAGATAGGACACCTATGCGAGAGCTTGAAAGCCTCAATGCAACGGCTATCAAATGGTATCGTATCGCTTTGCAGAACAGTCGACGCCCACGTGCAGACCACCCTTCTTTTTTTTTTTTTTTTGTTTTCGGCTGGTGGCTGCCAGCCAATATATTTTCTGTCTTTTGCCGGCACCTACGTCGACGTCCGTCGGTTGTTTTATTCTTTTAATTTATTTTCTTGGATGTTTCAAGCTTGTACCTTACCTTACCTCTTACCTTCACTCCACACTCACCTTGCCTCGCCTCATCTGACCTTATCTGACATACATACGCACGCTATGTCGGTGACCTCGGAGGGGCAGCTAGCTACTGAGCACTAGCACGTACGATGACCTGGCGATGTCGCTAACTGCTTTCGATCACGCAGCTGTGTCGACTCGGCGGGGATATCTTTACCTAATCGTGTAACGTAGGTAGGTAGGTAGGCCCCACCGTATCGGAGTGCAGCGCATTTGGAATTCATGTCGAGAATGTTAGTTGACTCGAGGTGTTTCTGAAAATAAAACACCAGCCTTTGCAAACATACATGCCAGTGCGCCTGCGCACGTCCACCCGTCTGCAGCAAGTTCTCCACAAGGTTGAAAACAAAACATATTACAAAAAAAAAAAACTGCTTTGAGAAGTCGTAGTATATACCGACTAGGTAGCTGGGTACTTATTTAGCTGCCTTCTACAGAAAAGGCCGTGTAATTTTTTAATTTTTTTTTTGGTCGCCGGGATTAGTGTATATTTACATCTACAGCAGTAGCAGACAAAACTGGAGCCGAAGGCAGCATGGATACCCATTGCATCCGGTTCCCTTATGACGGCGTCGACTAATCCTCGTATTCGATACCGATACCCCGTATACCGCCTGCCTGTCTGCTGGTAGGCGGTGTGATTTGGTCCTTTTTTTTGCTCTGGCTGAATCTGCGTCCTTGTCGCTGGGACTCGAGCGATGCTGCTAGCTTGTTGAAGCTCCGCAGCTGCTGGTCTCGTCGATAGCTCGGCCACAAGCGAGGCGAAAATATGCAGAAATTACACAGATGGCTGGTATAATCCCGGTCAAGCCATATCCTTCGAGCTATCTGGGTAGATGCATTCGACAGTGTTGACCCCGGTCGTGTTTTTCTTTTGACCTACCGTTAACCGACCTGGGCGTCTGGGGACTAGCCTCTCCAAAGACGACGACGATGCTACATGTCGAGAAGTACCAGCTGCAGTTCAACTTCACAAAAAGAAAGAAAAAAAAAAGAACGAAAGAACGAACAAAGAGAAGGAGAAACAGAAAGGCTTAAGGTGTGGCAGGGTTACTTTGGCGAGCCAAAAAAAAGTAATGTTAATAATAATCATAATAATCATAATCATACTTATTATAGCATTTTTATCTCTACAGCTGCCATCTTCGGCCTCAAACTTCTCTTCAATCGACGAAACCGACGCAGGTCAAGCTAGGCTCTTCTTTTTCTTCAAGCATCGTCCCTGCTTCGATTCCACCCTGCAGACCAAAAATGTACAGGCGAGCTCCAAGCTGCCAGTAGCAAGACGACGAACGATGGGTCAACTCACTTGGGACTCCACTCCGCGCATGGGTTTGAAGGGCACAGGCCCCCGCTCACAGCGCTGACAATGCGATTCTATTCGCCAGAGACAGGGGTCCAGCTGTGGAGATGTGAAAGCTCCAGCTGGTTCTCATGCATGTCATCGACTTTTTCTTCCACAGTTTTATTCCGCTTCGGCTACTTTTTGATCTTTGTTTCTCTCTGTGTTTTTTTTTTTTTTTTTTCTCGCCTCGTCTCGACCTAACGCCACAGTTGATATATCATTCGCAATTATTGCTTCCTTTTAAAAAGAAACCAAAAAAAAGTGATATAATACGATATGATATGATACAATCTTGTAACGGGTAGGTGCGTATCAGCTTGCAAAAGTTAGTATCGTAAACACGTAAGTGTTCCGTCTATCGATACAAGGGCTTCCAGACCGCTCCAGCCATTTCGTGCTTCTTCTTCCAACGCGGTCAGATGCCGTGCAAGCTTTTTAAGATTAGTTCTCACCAACATCCTAACAAAACTACCAACTATTACCATCTAAGCAGGTATCTAAAAGACGTTAATCAGCTTATTAACTTTTACTATTCCGTTCAAACCTTCGCTACTAATTATTAGCTTGTTTCATAATCCTGTCACATTGCAGGATCCAACCGTGCCTTGTCTTGACGTCTTTTTTTTGTTTTTTGTCTCTTCTAATTCTGTTTTCTGTTTCTCCGGACGTCTACGTGGGGACGCTATATCAGAAATTCTCTTAAGAACCTTACTTGGTCGATACCGTACAATAGCGCTACACATAATATAGGTGGCCACGGCCGGACCACTGCATTTTTTCGCCCTAATCGAACTTAATCCAGAGCGAGCTGCGCAGCTGTGCGCTGTGGTGAATTCAATGTCACCAACCCGTTCGGCTCGGGTGTCTCCAATCGATCGCTCAGCTGGATCGGGTGCAAATACGAGCCGGAGTGGGGCATTCGCCGAGCGTCTTGGTTGAGACGGGGATCAGGTCTGGAGGCCGGTAGGGATTTAATTACAATATGAGATAAGTACACGAGTAAGTACTCCTATACGCATATGCAGACTACGTAGCGTTGTATTTTTGTGGACGTTTTTCTTATAACCAAGTTTATTACTTTGCGTTCCTTCTATGGCCTAGACTTTCTCTGTTGCATGATGGTTTGATATATATAAGACCGAGATAGAGTGAACCGTTGCGTGACTTATGACCAGCCGTTGTAATTCGTGGCTCGAGGATCCTGCTGGAATGTAGTCTAGATCTAGGCTATAGTGAAGTTATAGCTTACGCGCAAACGTGTCGTATAGCCACGTCGTAAATTTCAACTCGGGAGAGCTGGAGAGTGTCGTGCCGTGTGGCATTCTGAGCACTCGCGGGGGACCTGCTGGAAGGCCGAATATACACACACACGGTTCAGATTGTACAATTGCAGTAGCCTTGGGTTAGGAGGCTGCGCTGTTCGCATTCGTTAAACTCTTGACAGAACCGAGTTCCAACGACAGTGGGGACTTAGCGGGGAGGTCTACACGGATCTAAGCCTACTAGTGGTTTATGCGCCGCATAGGTTATACTATATAGTTATAACCAAGTAAGTAAGTAAGCACTTAGTAAGTAAGTACTACGTACTCAACTAAGTAAGTAGTACTAACGTATTCAATTCAAGTGGCATAATTATCAACTCGGCCAGGTCTGCCACAGCTCAGAACTGCACATGCTGGGCGAGCAACGTAATTGAAGGAGAAGGAAACAACCTCAAAGTTTACGAGGTCAACGGACGCGAACATCCGTCTACAAATGCCGAAGCGATATGCATACGGAAAGTGCTTGGCCCAAGCGTATTGCATCATATCATATACATCATTCAGCTCGGCTTGGATTTCAAATATTTCCCAGCTTGGTCTTAGACACGAGTCTTTCCACAAGGGAGTTCAAAAAAAATAAATAAAAAAAATTCTTACATCACAAAATCCATGCGTATCGACAGGGACACTTCTACAATGCACGGTACCGATACTGGACCGCCACGATCTGCGTGGATCTAGACATCTGCGACGTAGTATACACCAGCCGATGTTTGCGATGTTTGCACCGCATACACATACACGTCGCATCGACTATACTATCCGGGATGGTCTAATATCACACATGCGAGATCGGAATGTCGAGAGCAAACAACCGTAGGTATCCGAACGGTTCCTGCTTTATGACATGATATCTGAGATGTAGGTCGACGTCTGTACTGTATGTCTGTACGTATGTATGTCTTAGAACTACCGCCTACGCTCCCGATCGAGAGCTCCACAGCTGAAACCAGTTCCTGCATCGTCCCTGCTGTTACTCGTCATGGGACACTCGATGCGGACCGGATCGAGGTTAGCTATGTGGAGGCTGGCCAGCTGAAGAAACCTTTTTTTTTTTTTCAACCCTGTCATGCGTTAATTAAATGCGACGTCTGGTCTGACAGTAGCATTAAAAGGTAGCAGAGATAGATCTATTCCTTGATTTGCGATTGGTTAGAGACTACGGTTTTAGTTATTAATATTATATTATAATTAGGATAGTATAGTAGCTGGTGGCGAGGTGTTAGCTATTTAGCTAGTAAGTAGATAGCTAGTTAGTGGCATGGGATGCTTGTTGTATGCCGTTGATTGCAACCCTAATTTCTGATTGCGATACTGATAATGGGCTCGAGCGGGAGCTCAAGGGCATCTAATGCCGGATATAGAACAAGAGCGGGTAGATTGTTTCGAGTTTGAAGGCGTCTATGTAACTACGGATATGTACTTACATACTCGTCTCGACGTTTCGTATTCCCGCACGAACCTCCAGCGGTGCCGGTGATTGGTCTAGGATTTCCAATCCGGTTATCAATGTGATATGGCGGGAAGGCTAGGCAAACTTCTTGATCAACCATATCGTCCTTCCAAGGATACTCGACTCTCGAGTCGACGCAGAGTTTGAACGGGGAAAGGGGGTGAAAGGAAGAAGGAAAGACCGGACCTGGAAAGCGATCAGTGGCTCCTACATTGCCAGCTGGCGTCATGTGTGTTATATATCCAAGCATGTTAATTACTCGTATAATTTTGCTCTGGCCTCTAATATGGTGGTAGCGAGCGCTACGTGGCCGGAAAACATTCGCAGGACTCATTTCGATTCCCCGCATAGCCGAGGCGTCTGAAGCCGCGATAGTTTGCGGAGCATTTTGTAATTCATCGACGATACCAAAAAAAAAAAAAAAAAGATCGTTGAGCCCTCGTAGGTATACGTACGCAAAGCCGATTAACCGCTATCCGGACCCATGTCGTGAGAGTCGTATCGTGTCATATCATATACCCCCCAGGCTAGGCCCAGTAGATATCCGTTTGCACATGCATGTGAAGGATTCCATTATCGCATACATCGAAATAGCATGTGCAAATTGAAGTGCAAAAGCAGCTGCGGCATGTAACCAAACGAGTTTCGATCTTGGTTTGCTCGCTCCAGCTGCCGCTAAGGTTCGAGTCGGCTCTTTCGATGCTTAGATCGATAACAGAAATATGCACGCCAGAAAACCTCATATCGCATCACGCGCGTCGAAATTTCCACATGCCTTTGGCGAGCTTTATAAGTCGCTAGGCGGCCTCGTTTAAAGGCTGTGGATAACTCTCGTCCATTCCCCTGCGCTCGATCGGGCCGATCGAGGGGTGTATCCGCTCGGCTATACGTTGAGAAAATCAATGGAGAGAGCATGTACGAATGAATAAATTTAGAGTAAGATGACACCGGCGAGTATCGCCTCGCGCCATGCACCGGTTCGGGAGTCGGATCTCCCGCTCGGGAGTAGCTCGATGTACATTACAATTTTACAATTTTACAACATGTACGATGTGTGCGCTCACATGGCCTGAGAATATTAATATAGGGTCTTCCCGCGCGCGCGGCTGTCCTATCACGGGACTTTGCATCGGATATGTCGCCTTGTGGGAACGGAACATTATGTGCTCGCTTCCAAAGATGACAAGACAAGTGAGAATCATGGCACCCTGTATTATCAAATTGCTCCCCGGGGCGCACGAATATCCCCGTGACGGGAAGCAAGGGCTAATCTTAAAAAAATTTTCTCGCAAGAAAAGAACCGGACCGGTAATCTTGGGTAGAGAGATGAGGCGTTTGGGTCTGCGGTTCGTGAAGTGCCGCTACATTTGTCCTTTCTTCCTCTTCCTCCCGGGGAGTAGCACGTGCCGACGTGACAGGTCCCTTTGAGGGTTCATGAGACAGATGTGCGAAACAGACTTTGGTCGACTGGAGGTGACCTGGAATTTGATATTGCATTGCATTGGCTACCTGGCCTGGATTTGCCACGCCCGATTTATGCGTGTTGGTCATAACTGCGTCTTTGGCACTGGTCGGTGAGTCACGGCGGGGCCGAGAAAGCGTCGAGGTTCCTGAAAAGACGGGAAAAGGCGGGGATGTGAAAAGGTTTGTGCCAATTGCCTTTTCTTCGATTGAGTATTCCTTCAGTGGATGATCACGGCGGTGTCGCGAGGTCACGCTTCGTGCGATCGTCTGTAAAAATACCACAAAAACAACGCAATTTTACAGCCAACGCAGCTTTAGAGTTCAACGGCTGCTGAAACCTGGATGGTCCAACTCGCGTACATGTACATTCTCCGACTGCGACAATCGCATTGCCGCGATGTTCGCATGGCATCCAGATCGTGATGGCGAGTTTCATCTTGAGCATGAACATGCACACGCGCGAGGCACGGGAGGCACGACGAACATGTCTAGTTGGAACGATGTCCAGGCTTCGCCGTGCATTAGTCTTCATGTCGCCAAATAATTTATATTTTTTTTTTGTTTTTTATAAAGGCTTCCGCCAACATGCCTGCAGGTTTCAGAAAGAAAGAAAGGCCTGAAGCGCTGAACGCAGGCGGAACCACGGAATTCGGTGGATCGAATTGAACATGACATGACGTTTTTTTCCCCCTCTTCTGTTCTTGGGAATGAGTGATGTATGACGACGTCCTGCAAGAATTGCGGTTAAGGAACTTTTCCTGACGAATGGGTGCGCCTGAATGGGCAGTCTGATTGACCGCGTGAAACGTTGGATGGGGTTTTCTTGCGGTTCTGGCTTGATGTCCAAGTTTGGCTAGCGTGCCAGTCACGGACTGGGGAGTTTCGCGACGCGTTCCGCTCGGGGCGCACGCGCTCACACCACGTCTAACGCTCTTAATTCCAGTGCCATTTCCCCGATTCTTGTGGGTCGAGCGGAAAAGCTTAACGAAGACTTCAACAAAATTTTTTGGCTTTCCCCCCCTTCCGAAGGGGTGAACAGAAAGGGGATGAATTTTTTTTTTATTTCTTCCCTGAAGATTCCTAAACGGAGGAAAGACCATCTCGCTTTTTGTCACGGACTAGGCTCGAAACGAACAAGTGATTGAAAACTGTGAAGCTCTTTCTGTTCCTGCTCCTCCCTTTCACGGGGGGGAGTTAACGACGATAATATAACTTTTGTGGTGTTTTGCTTTTTGGGTGTCGGGGCGTGGTTCGTGTGGGCTTGGCGGGGCTCGGGTGCGTGCAATGTGCGTGCAATGTGTTGCTTGCTGCCAGCGCAGCGGTCACACGGGCAGGCCGAGAAAAACCCATGTTAACGTTGCTGCTGCTGCTGCCGTCTGCGTCCCAGCCCCCCCGATTTCAGGATATCGCTCGCAGGACACGGCAATTGGCGGTCGATGGCCACGGTGATGGCGGTCGATGAGGACAGGAATGCAGGAGTCGGACGGACGAATGAGCATTTGGGTAAGTGAAGTGAGGAGCTGCTCGAGCTGCTGGATTTGCTGCACCCCGCCATTTGGACTCTCGATAACTATAGATAGGTCAAGGCTGAAGAGGAACACTAGCGTCGTCAAGGTCGACCAACATCGTGGGCCCGTCCTTGGTGTCCAACTGAAGACCAAAGTTTTTTTTTTTTTTTAAAGAAAAAAACTTCTGCTGGAGTGAAAAAAGGCCCGAGCAGGAGCCAGCTTTGGGGGTCCCAGCAAGAACGAGATGCTTGCAAGCAAGCCTGGGTGAGGCAGGCCGGATGGGCCAGGCAGGCAGTCAGATTGTCGCTATCAGCCCTACCCTTGCGTCCTGCTCGCTGTCTCTGCCCTTCCGTCTTTGAACTCATCTCCTGGCCCTTGTTCGGTGGTTTGCAAGGGTCACCGATGGGCCTTTTTTTTCTCGCTCTCTCTCTCAGGAGCTAGCTGGAGAGGGAAAGCATATGGGGTTCCTGTGCAGATTTGCCGATGCACCGATCGAGAGACCGACCTATCTGTCTGTCCGTCTGTCTGTCCGTCTGTATGCATGGCGTCACTAAGTGCTGACTGGGACGGGAAGCGACCGTCGGTGCAGCACGCCTTAAAACCAGACGCTATTATCTTGTTGACGTTTTTCGCGAACCCCGTCGACGCCGACGCGGTCGACGGACGAGACCGCGTTATTGTGATTTCTTCCTTTCGTGCATGCATAGACCGGTACACCCCGTATTCTCAAGTCGCACGCAGGAGATTGAGCTGAGCGGTACGCCCATGGTACAAGAGCTCAGCGCATTATGGGTGGGACAGTCCTGTGGGAACCGTGGTGCATGCAATGTACTGCAATGTAAAGGGCAAGGTGAAGGCACTGTAATATGATATGTCCCCGGCCAGCGCCGTGGTTGAATGGCCAGCTGCCTTTCTCCCGCCTTTTTGTCTCGATCATCCGCCTCAGCTTTTTTCTTTCCCCCCTCCTCTCTTCCAACTTCCTCCCTTCTCCTTCCCCGTCTACGCTACAGCTTTCCTTCGGCTTCCTCCCTTTCATCACGCCGTCGGCATATCTAACATAGCTTCCGCCCCTCGCCGGCAACCGCACTTTTGGTTTAGAGATATATCATATCGTCTTTGGGCCCGCCCGATCCGCTCGACTTGTGCGGTGCAGCCGGCAGCAGCTCTTGTAACTTAACTAGCCGGGCGTCAAAGTCCCCAAGCAAAAAAAGCAGCACCCAGCACCCGCGAACTCAGGAGGGTGCTTGTGCTGTGTTTCATCTTGGGAGTCCACCCCCCGTGCGTGCGTGTCATCGAGCGACCAGGCTCCTCGCGGCCTCTCGTCCAGTCAATCAATCAATCAGCTTGCTGAATCGGGCCTTGTTCTTATTTTACCAGGAATCTCCTCCCTTTCAGCTGCTGCTCGCCAGGCTTGCCCAATAATTTCGGCGCTTACTCTTTGGCTGCTCTTTTTCTTCTTTTCTCGCTTTCCCTAGGCATATTTTCTTCTTCCTCCTCCTCCTCTTCCTCCCATCGTGGCCTATGTGAGGGCGTGACTGGGAGCGATCGAGTGCGAACGGGACTTTTTCTTCCTTCCCCTTCGCTCGTTAATTAGCCATTATAACAGCGTCCGGACACCCAATATACGTGGACGGTGCATACATATATTATTCCATCTAACCCGGATTAAGCCAATTAACTACCCCCCGAGAATAAAATAAGAAGAAAGGGAGGACTCTGCTTTTTGTTCAAGGTGAGAGAAGAGAGAGAGAGGAGAGAGATCGATTTGATCATTAGGCTATTGCATTCATTCATTCATTCACTCATTCAACCCATTTCTGACGGGCTTCCGCTTTTCTTTTCTTTTCTTTTCTGCGGGCCTTGTTCCTTGTCCCTCGTCCCTCGTCCTTTTTCTTTTTCCTGCGTTCGGGGCCGAATTTTCTTCGATCCGTCATTAACACCAACTCTGCTCTTCCTTCCCTTTCCCACACTCACTATTACTCTCTCCATTCACCGTTCCCTCCAAATCCACACCGCTTGCTATCCCGTGCGACATTGTCGAAAACCAAGACCAAGACCAAGAAACGTTGAAGAAGAACGAGAACGAGAACGAGAACGCAGAGACTGACTTCCGACCCGGCCTTCCCGTTGATTGTAGCAGCCTCGGACCCATTTACCCTATTCCCGTCTTCGTGGTGGACAAGGATTGAGCAGGACGTGCTGTTACATCTGTTTCACACGCATCCCGTCACATTATTATATGACCACCCTGACCACGACCCAGCCTCACTCGTCCTTTCCATCACCACCATCGCTGGCACTACGACCGAAGGAACGAACGAATTGGGCAGCGTCGACTCTCGTGGACTCGTGAGATCACCTTTTTGCGTCCGGAATCCCTCGACCTTTTCCCTTTTTTCTCTCTCTCTCGTGTCCATCCCTACGGAACAAAGTCCTTGGGATGGACGCACAGACGGCTGTAAAGTCGTCGACGACAGCGATGACAGCCTCCATGATTTCCACGACTACATCCTCAATGCCCATCCATCCTACAGTCACAAATGCCTTCAAGCCGGCTGCCGACTCCTTTAGATATTTCTCTCCCCAGTCCAGTCCCGACAACGTGAAGAGCGGAAACCGGTCGAGGTCGTCCTCTACTTCGCCCAGTGCGAAGAAGGTCTCGGCGTTACAGGAGATTTCTACTAATATTAAGGATATCCGCCCGCCTCAGCAACAAAACTTCAAATTTAAGCCTCCAACCACTTCCAATCCCTCACCATCAAAAGGCACTTCGCTGCAGGACAAGATGCCGCCCCCAAAGGCTACATTGAAGAACAACGTCAGCCTTCCTCCTCCGTCCCGACCCAACTTTACATCAATATCACCAACGAAAAGACCGCCCCTGACGGTATTCAGCACATCCTCCCATTCGCGAAAGCCGTCTGCAGGGTCTGGTTCGGTAACACCGGTGTCTGCTTCGGTGAACAAGGAGAACTTGCTTCCCGATGAGCAACTCCTTCGTGATGCATTGATCAAAGATCTCACGGGAGCAAGTCCCGAAAAGCCGGTGAAGACTGAGGTTGCGGCTGCAGCACCTGCACCTGCACCCGCGGTTACCTCATCCGCCAAGCCTGTTGAGAAGAAATCCAAGGAGCCGAAACCTAAAGCCGCACCGCCGACTTTCAGCGTAGGTCCGACAGTTCTCGATACCATTCCAGACCCATCCGAATTGCCAATTCCTGAAGACGACGGAACCAAACCCCATTACAGTTATGCCAACCTCATCGGCATGGCTTTGATCCGTGCGCCGGGCCGCAAACTCACTCTAGCTCACATTTACAAATGGATATCCACGCACTTCTCCTTCTACAAGTCAGCGGACTCGGGCTGGCAGAACAGCATTAGGCATAATCTCAGTTTGAGCCAAAAATTCATCAAGGTAGAACGTCCAAAGGATGACCCGGGCAAAGGAAACTACTGGACAATCGCGGAGGGGTATGAATACGAATTCGTCCGAATGAAGACAAGAAGAGGATCCAGCATTAGCAACACGGTAACAAAGAAGAAGCCGATGCCAGAGACGCCCATTATTGAAAAGAAAGAGGCAGGCACATTACCCCCTCTCAAGAAGGAAATTTTACCAAAGCCCACTGCCCTTGTCGAGCAGCCAACTGTACCAGCCACTGATGATTTCCCCGCGATATCTTCGGATGCAACTATTGATGAAGCCACATTGGAACCGGACTACCAGGGTCTGACTTCACAAGCCGATTTCATCGGTGATTCTTTTACATCGCTGTTCGATGACGGCCTCGCCATTCCTAGCAACATCTTCTCCGAAGCACCCATCCCAGCACCGTCGTCACCGCCCGGCATCATGCATTCATCTCCACCAATTACTCGTCGAACAAGATCGCCCCACGGTGGGGATCGTGTCTTTTCATCGGCAAAAGGAACAAAGAGGAAGAGGCTATCTGGAGGCCACGATATGGATGACAGTGGGTACTTCTCAGGCCTAGATTCGTCCGTAACCCGGCACAAGACGGGAATGGGCCCACCAAAAAAGATCAGAAAGGGCCGCGCGGAAGAGGAAATAGCACGCATCCGAAGTTCTTCTGCCGCCATGGAGAGTCCGGTCCCTCGCATGAATGGCAGATCGCCAATGCTGACTAACTCATCGTCCCCGCTTCGTGCCTATGACCGCAACTACAAGCCCGTTCTAGCACCTAAGACCCCAATCGCAGCCGTCAAGGCGATCGCCAAGCCGCCGGCATCTGCCAGTCCAAACACCAACCTAAGAATGCACCGGAATTTGGTCAGAAATCTTGTTGGGTCGCCCATAAAAGGCATGGAACTTCTCAGCGACGAGCCATCTTGGATACAGGGATGGGACTTTACGGGCAACGACAACCACTGGGATCAGAGTACGTTCCCGTCCTGGGAACAATGGGTTGAGCCTGCCGAACCCGGCCTGGTTGGAGACCTTGATGACTACTTTGACTGTTCGTTCTTCCAGTCGCCAGTCAGAGACCCCAGTCCGAAGCGCCAGGATAAGAAGGCATCGACGACCAACATTTTCGAAGACTTGGAACCAGCTAGCGACGACATGCCAGCAGTTGCCTCCAAAGCCATTGACATCGTCGCCGCAATGAGGCAGGGCGCCGAGAAGATCAGGGCCGTCACTGAGCGACCCGGAATGTCCCGCATCGCATCCGCAAAGTTTTGATTGAACTGCATTCTTGTGACATTTTTTCTTGGGAGGGTCCTTTGATGATTACTACGCTTTTTTTTTTTTTTTATGCTCCCATCTCCTTTTCTTGAACCCTCCCCTTCCGAACAACTCACAGTGTAGTTCTGGGGACAGGGCGGACGACTTGAACGACCTTTTTTGTGCTTATTTCATTCTTCCAAGAGCCCGTATTCGGTACTGTCTTCTTTCCGGGTTTGTCTTCATCGAACTTTTGCGCTTTACTCTTTTTTCTTATGCATCCCCCCTTCGACATTCTTGGGCATTGTTTTACCTTGTTGCTCATTTTATTACATCCGCATTCATGTGATTTCCCTAGAATGGTATAAAGGGGGGAAAATTCCGGGTTTGTGCTCCATAGCGAATGTCTTTTCTTGTATTCTTTCCGAGAACCATGCTTTGTGACTCTTTATCATGTATGCTTGCAGATGGCGTCCACCGTCCTTGTGTTTTTTGGACGCAACTTGGATCACGGTAGGGTATGCATGTGCGTTTCTTTTCCCGTATTTCTCCTTTTGTCTACATAATCCTTTTTTTTCTTTTCGATATTATCCATTCGTATTGTGTTTGGTTAGCCTTTCTGTTCTCATTCCTTTCGAGTGTATATGCTTTCCACCTTACAAACCGATAATATCCGCATCGTATTTTTTTTTTTTTGTTTTTTTTTTTTTCCTTTTTTCTTTCTTTTTTTTTCTTTTTTTTTCTATTTTTTTTTTTTTTTTTTTTACGCACGACGAGGGCAATGCTTCCTCATACGCTCGCTTTATGCTAACTCTAATCTTTACCGGTCCTACTTTTCTCCCTTTTAGCTTCCAAGTCGTTTCGGTCTGATTTTATCGTTTGTCCTATTTTATTGCCTTAGGAGCTCTAGGAGAACAAAACGCAGTTCTACTTCGATACCGGCCGCTTCTTTTTCCCTCCTCTTCTTTTATCTGAATATTTTAACTTCACCTCTTTTACATATCATTACGTCCTGTACTCTTTCAACGGAGAAAAGTGTCCATCGATCCTGTTATTTAGCTTGAGATATATACTTACTTACTTATAACAATGTGAATGAATCAAAAGAAAAGATCCTCAGTCCCATTTTAGTTAATATACAATCATAATATATATGTACAGTATGTGTGTTTTGGCGTACATGTAGGTGATGCTGCATGCGGGTACGAAGGGGTGTATAACCATTAGCTAGTTCACGCAGCCGTAATGATATCAGTTTGACGGCTGTTTAACGCTATAATCGGGGCCACCAGTACATCTACTGTACCTTGCAGAACCCACATGTTTTAATGCACTAGCAACTATGGAAAATAGACGAGCACATTCTATTGAACCCCACATAATGAATGGGGCAAATGAAAAATGGTCGTGGATAGGCCCCGAGTCTACCCATCCTTTAGATGTGTGTACATACATTCATTCACCCGTCTCTTCCATGAAATCGCCGCCAATACCATTAACCACCATAACCCACAGGATAACGAGACAATAAAGACAAAAACAAATTGAGACAAAATCACGTCTTAATCTTCACTTCCTCCCCACCAATCGTAATAGTCCCTACTCCGCTGCTCCCGCCACTGCGGCTACCTTCATCCGTGGATAGAAACCTGACAGGATCGCGATTGTATACGGGCCACGGCGGCACGACAGCCAGGAAGGTAAATCCAGTGCCGGCAAGTCCAATGTACAGCGTGTAGCGGATGTCCTGGGCTATGAAACCACAGATGAATCCAAGCAGCGCGGATACGGTAAGGGTGTACGTCGTTAGCTGCTCTGCGAGTTTCTGGCCTTTGAAGTCCTGCGATAGAGGGAGTATAGGTTAGCTTTGTATGCTATGCTATGCCATGCACGCATATATGTATGTGGTAGGTGACTGATAGAAAGGGGGGGTTGGTTGATTGGTTGGTTGGTGGACGGATTGCTTACTATGAAACCGTCGACGATTGATTGGAATTTATCCTGGATGGCCTCCATGGTCTGTCTATATATCCCTTGGCCGAGCTAGGTTGCTTTTCTTCTGAGCTGGATCGTTGACGGCTTTTGCCTTTATTCGCTCGACTGGCGGCGGGATATACGAGTGTTTGTACGTTCGTCGACAAGGCTAGCTGGATCAGCGTGGCCGTTGGGCGTGGAGGTAGTGGCGGTGGTGGGGTTTGCAATGAATTGAGGTCGCGATTTGGGGTTGCGGTTGAGAGAGTTGATTGCGGTGGAGAGGGTGCGGCTGCTGATGGGCGAGATCTGTCCAGAAGCGTCAAACGGCGCGGTTAGCTTGTATGACATGTTGTATACTGCGGCCATACAACACAGTGAAACACCACGGTACCCGCAAATACCAAAAAGACCCGGGGTAGTGCAATGACTTACATATACATCAGCATTTGAAAAAAATACTACCAGATATAATATACCCAGATACTCAACATCTGGATTAAATAAACCGCCGAATAAATACAATTAGTTCTTCTGGGCTTCTAGAGTCCGTTTAGACGGATTATGGTGCTTTGAGTTAAGATGGCCCGGTTGATGTTGTAGATGATGATGGAATAACAAATATATTTAGAATATGTAGGCTCCGCTTACTGCGCTACTGTCATGAATTTACCAGAGTATATATTTATATATTATTCATATATAGATGGAAGGGGGGGGCAAGTTTAAACCAATTAACCCTCGTTTATTATAGTGAATGATAGACAACTTGGAAAAAATTTTGCGGTTGCGGCTGGCACAGCCTGAGCGCCTAATATAGAGACTAGCTAGCTAACACTCGGGTCGATGCCGAAATCCCCCCCTTGACTACGGTGTGGACGACTTGGGTTGTTTATATTTGTGAATATAGAAATATAATGTGGCTTCATCGATGCATCACAACTGCTCTAGCAATGGCCAAAAATGCAGCCAATCAATGGGGTCGCGACTAGTACTAGTTCACAAAACCTAGGTTCATCTTCATAAGGGTAATTACACTTATACGACATTTCCTTTTCTGACGTCAAGTCATGTGATGGAGAGAAAACCTGGAGGCCCTTTGCCAAAAAAAAATCGAGATGAATTAAATAAATACCCAGGGACCTTAACTTAGAGGTTGATCCGATATAATAGGTATGAATCGGTCTATAGAAAGAAGAATCTCATCCTATCAAATATATAGAGTAGGCCAGGACGCTGTTGTAATTGAACCGCATTTCACTAAACCTAAAGTCCGAGAAATATTCATTATTGTGTAGTATTCTAATATGGGAGAATTTGTCTACAAATAATTATATAAAAGATAAATAATAATACCCAACAAGAATTCCCTGGTTTGAAACAGATACCAAGGACCCCATTAAAAAATATCCTGGCCAAAATCTTTTTGATGAAGGGNAAAAAAAAAAAAAAAAGGTGTGTCAGCAACCAAACATGCAATCAAATCCCGCCTACCAGAGGTAGGAAAACAGGTCCAAGTTAAAGAAGTAATCACGAACTCCTCCCGGCTGTCGTAGGAAACATAAAAACGCCATAGAAGAAAAGAGGAAAGAAAAAGATAAATATAATAACAAAATAACAAAATAAGAGTGGAAGACCAGTCTCCCTCCTGCAGAACGAAAAGTAAGCTTATAAAGAAACCTTGAGGCTCCACTGAAAATGCTGGTCGAAGGGCTCGTAGTAAAAAATAAGACCCATCTTTATCGTCGCCACTCCCTCGCACGTTCTCTCTCCCTGTCACGTTCCCGTTGCTCCCTATCTCTTTCTCTGTCCCTTCCATCCCTCTCTCGATTTCGATCTCCACCAGGTCCAGGGCCTCTCGCTTCTTCCCTTCGCCTGTCATGCCTCCAATCTCTATCATCTCTGGGTGGGCGGCCTCCATCGTTCCGGTACGATGGTATATATGTGTCGGTCTTATCCTTGTCACCCCCCTCTTTTCCCGGCCGCCTGTGCCCTGGCCCCCCTCTGCTAGGACCATCTACAGGCGGCGGAACCCTAACATCCCTCGTTTCTCTCCCTTCCTTCGCCCATGCCGGTCGTCTATCCGGCGGCGGCGGCGCTGGTCTTACGTGTCTTCCATTCCCATTCGTATGATACGGTGGCGGTTCTCCCATATGTCCCGACCAATCGGCCGAGGGGCCGACGCCAACAGTGCCACCAGCGGGTGCAGGTGGCAGCGGCTTCTGACCTGCCCGCTTCCGCCGGTCAAGTTCGTGGCTGTCTTCAAATGTCGGTAGGTCTGATGGCTTCGCGGGCAACGGATCCACTCGGAAGTACTCATGTTCGAGGGCGTCTAGGGCATTAACCCGCGTCCTAGGGTCGAGTTTTAATAGTTCCGCGAGGAGCGACACGCCAGAACTCCCAAGACTATACACGACAAAAAAAAAGGTACAATGAGCTCATCGGTAGATAGCATAGTGGGGTACACAACGAAAGGAACGTCGTGACTTACATGTTGAACTGCGCCTCCAATGTCCGCGGATAGTTCCCAAAGCTCTTGACAAGCCTAGAGTCAGGAAGCCTTTCCCATCCCGGCATGTTCCGCTCATTTGGTGATCCGCATAGCTGGAAGATGAGTTCAATCTGATGGTTATCCGTGTTTCCAGGGAGGATGGGTCGTCCCCTTCTCATCTCGGCAAAAACGCAACTGTAAACGTGTTAGAACAATCCTCATCTTCATTCCTATTCCCCGAGAACCAAAATCGATAGGAAAATGTATGCATACCCAACGCCCCATATGTCAACTGCAGTGGTATAGTTCCGCTCCCCCAAACATAACTCCGGCGCTCGATACCACCTTGTAACGACATTGCCAGTATACTGTCGGAAGGCGGTACCACCACCAGAGCCAGGCGTCGGAGCCGGCTCGTCGAATCGTCTGGCTAATCCAAAGTCCGCAATTTGTAATACCCCCTTGTTGTTGATCAACAAGTTTGCAGCTAGAGCAAAGACGCAGTGTCGTTAGCCAGGCGCGCTTTAAGCAAATACCCCATGTAGAAATTCGCGTATTTGCCGGTAGCGTTCGAATATCCTTAGACAGGACAAAATCCGAAGAAACTGCCGCGACTGAACTTCCATGGGTAAAAGAAACCCCGCTCACCTTTAATATCTCTATGTAGAATGTTGTTCTGGTGTAGATACTTGATCCCCTTCAACAGCTGTAGCATATAACACTTAATCTGTGGTTCCGAGAATACAACGGATGGGTTTTCGAGTAGTCCGGAGAGATCGTGATGCATATACGGTGTAACCATCATGATGGTTCCTCGCTTCTGGCCGTCCTTGCCTCCTAGCAGAATTTGCCCTTAGCACAATAAAACCAACCAAGGTGGGATTTCGGATCGGCAAGTAAGGGAATATGGACATACTCGTAGGCTTCTCGACCACCATCTCGAGTAGCGGTATGACATTCGGGTGCCGCAGCTGTTTTAGGTACTTGATTTCGCGAAGCGCCGTTATGGGAAACTATTGTCGAAGAATGAGCGGACTGTTAGATAATGGTACTCCACCCTGAGGCAGGGTCTGATGCAACGTATGCGGTCTTGATCACTGGTGTACATACCCCTTCTTTCTCGTTGGTGACGGTGAACTGCTTCAGTGCCACCAGTTGGCTGTTCCGCGTATCCTGCGCCTTAGTGACCAACCTGGACACGTAGAAACGTAAATCATAATTGTTAGCCCTCTGTGCCACTCCAACAGGAAGACGGCAGCGGTGATATGGTGCGATGGCGGCCATGATTGTGGTTGTGGTTGTGGTTGTGTTTAAAGAGTGGTCGCTCTCACCCGAATGTTCCCTCGCCCAATTTGCTCATTAGGCGATAGGAGCTGATGTGCGAACATCCTCGAAAGCGATGGACGCCAGGATGTCGGGGGTCCTGTATCGACGGCCGCTTCGCGGGTGAGGGCCGCTCGGCGACCGGAGAGTCCGGCGCCCGGCGCTTCTGGGACATAGTCCCCTGCGGCGTTCGTTGCGACTCCGTGGTTGGCGGTGGCGGCTGTGTGTGTCGGGAGAGGGTATTGATTGATTGGTACGCCGAGAGGGATAGGACACGACGGGAGTGATGGCGAGAGCGAAGTTTAGGAGTGTTTGGAGAGTCGGAGGTAGATGCTAATGGAGACGCGATGGACGGGGTGTGTGGAAAGAATGGATGGAAGAATCCTAGGAAGGAAGGAAGGAAAGAAAGCGTCGAGGGGTGTTATGATTGGCTGTGATTCGCGAGCGTTCGAGGAGTTAGAATGCGGATGCTACTGGCGCTTAAGAGTTTTTCGGAGGGAGGTAAGTGTGGTGAAGCGATGTTTTGAAGGATGATGTCAAGGGGAAGGGGGTGAAGAGAAGAAGAGGGAGAAGGAGAAGAAGAAGAAGGGAGAAGAGGGATGGCGATGGGCGATGCTGCTGCCGTGATGATGTTGTTGATTTGGTGCGGGCTCCCTGGCCGGGTTGGCTGAGAAGAGTGGGCGGGCGGGCAGGCCGGTCAACAACAAAGCCAAGAAAGCACCACCTTCACTGCTTCCTCTTCTATCCTCGTTCTTAGAAATCACCAAAACATCACCACCATGTACGGCACCGGCACCCCATTCTGGGGGGGGCATTCCGGTTCATTCGAGACGAAGAGTCCCCTTTCTCTATTCTTCTCGGCCGGTGCTACCAACGAAGAAAACTACCCGTCAACCGATAGCACGCCCGTGTTATAGGTAGGGCCCTGTTCTCTACGGTCGAACCCGGAACATGTCAATTACGTGACCGTCAAGCACTACAGAAGAAATGATATTTTATTTTTTTTATTACAAAAAGCAGGGAATGGAAAGGGAAGACTAGGTGGCACATGCATGCAACCATGCTGCCGCCGCTGATGGCTTGTCCAACAAGGCTCTCGACTTCTGTATGCACCGTCCGGCCGGGCACCTGGCAGGCACCTGCACATGCCTAACCCGTCCTTGGCCAATTGGCGCGATCAGAGCTCCCAGCTTGTGCGGCGCGCGGAATCGGGCCACTCACAGTCGACGGTAGCGCAATTCAAATCTCCTGGCGTCTAAATTGGAAAAATTCCTTGATCAGGACGCCGCCTGACACAAATCTGGCCTCTTGAAATAAGTTCCCAAGTACTAAGTATTTGTCGGATAATATATTTTCGATATAAATCCCTCGTGAATGTTGACACTCCAAGCTGGAAGCTAGGGAGATCTAGACATACGAATTAATCAAGTCGAGTTCTCTGCCTGGATGATGGGAAAGAGTACAGCGAGCCTTCTGACTCTAATTTATAAAGGTGACTAAAGACTTAGGGCGGTATACAGGGATGAAATTAATAGTAAAACATTACAGTCCGCCGAAATTAGATATGAAAACACTAGTATTTCCTATCGTGAAAATTAAGAATAGCCTCTTAAAATAACGCCTGCCCGCCGTATTCATGAATTACATGCTAACCGTAGAACAAACAAATCCCGTATAAAGCAAAATCCGTGAGCTGAAAGCTAGATGAAAAGGGAAAAGGGCGAATCCCTATCCGTTAATATAAACAGCAGACATTCAAGGCATAAACACCGATTTTAGATCGAAACACCCAGGACGCCGCTGCAACGTGAAGATGATGAGAAGTATGGGACATGATGGGGGGGTATCGTGCGTCGTAAATAATTAGGAAAAGGAAGGGAAAAGGATAGAATTATCATATAGAATATAGGGTGGATGACGGCGGATGCAGTTTTGAGGATGTTACTGTCCGTGTCTAAGAAGGTCGATCGTCTATCAGATGACTACCTGGACGCTGCAATAGAACGACGGAATCCCACCGTAAGGATAGGGTGGGATACAGACAGCTTCCCCCCGAGGTAGACAGCTGTCGATGGGCAAGAACAGAATGTTTAAATAGCGAAAATGTAGTGATCCTCAGACTGTGATGGTAAATTAAGTAGACGGACATTCGATGAAGCGTCGCTGGCAAGATGGAGCCACTGATAGAAAATCAAGGTGGCCCATAGGCCCGGAGCTCCTCTAGAATGTCCTCAAGACGGCTAGTATAGGAAATGGTCGTCAACGCAGCCTCCCCAAATTCCTCATTTTGTGAAGCAGCCATTTCTGCATCTTCAAGAGTCTTGTTCTGCACTTTGAAATCCGTAACCGCGCGTATGAGCGGCCCCAGAGAGCCTCGAAGTATTGAGCGGACCTCGCCACGAATCTCGTAGTTCTTACATGCGTGGGCAAGAGCAACAGTCAAGTAGCCGAAGGCGACATTGAGGTGTGTTTCTTCAACGCTCTCAGCCTATAAATACTGGTTAGCAAATGGAAACCTATAACTAAACATGGAATCAACCTTACCAGGGCGAGTCGGTCATGTCGCTCAGCGAAAATGTCCATCAGCGACTTGATAAGTGCTGCTTTGCCCGACTTTTGAGGCCGTAAGAGCATACGGGCCGTCTCACTAAACTCAAGTAGATTCGACAAGAGGATGCACATGAGAACCAGGATATCAATATCCTTGGAAAGATCCTTCTCGTGAGTGGAAACTCCAGAAATCTTTCTAAATTGAGTGATACACATCTCAGTGATCAACGTCAACCCGTTTCTGTAGTCGGCAATGGATGTGCTAGTGTTGGGGTCGTCATTCGTTCGGTCAATGCACAGCTTGAGTACAGCAGCCCGAAATTCCTTCACACGATCCACGCTCTCAGTAGTGTCGAATACCTGCCACTCCAAGACAGTTGGCAATGCGTTGGAAAGAACAGTCAGATGTCCGGGTTCAAGGAGGTCGTTCAGGGGTTCGTAGATATGAGCACTCTGGCTATAATGGCTAAGGATTGAAACGGATAAGAAGTAGTTTGTGAGACCTGGCCCATCAGGGGGTGCAATATGGCGGGTGAGCGGCCCAAGGATCTCAGCAAATTGGCGAGGGTCGAATTGCTCTAGGATGAGCTTTCGTCCCTCAGCCTTATTAACGCCCTTCAGCATCGTGTTTAGGATCATGAGAGCGACATATCGCTGTGAAAATGGCCCAGGAACATCGTCACGGATGAACCGACACTGAAGAAGGCGAGTTCGTAGCTTTCCAGTGACCAAGTGGATCTGGAACGTGTACTTCAGAACACTACTCTTTGCCAGCTCGTCCAGATCAGCATCGGAGGTCAACATGGTCTTCAGCATTTCGAAACCACCGTTCTCGAGCATCAAATCAATAGCCCGCCCACTGTAAAGCTCCTCATTTAGAAGGATAAAGATGATCCAACCATAACCTATACGTGTAAGCTGCAAGATAAATTGCGAGTTAGAATATAGGCATACTTATTTCGGGCTCTACAGTTGTCAACTCACCTCATCTTGCTCCTTATCGAGGTCATGCAAAAGTTTTGAATCATAGCTATTGAGCCTAAACTTCTGAACAAACTCTTTCCCATCATCCGTGTTGTTGGACATTCGATGGGCGATATCCAAAATGCTAGAATCGAGTTAGAATACGGCAGCGAATTGAGTCTGTGTGGATATTAGGAACCTACCTGCTCCTGCGGGTCGGGTTCTCCTTCTCAGCGTCCTCCATAAGGGCATCGATCTCATTAAGAACCCTTTGGTGGCGGCCCTTTTGGAGTAGAGCGTGGCGGCTCATAACTTTCGGACCATCGTCATCATCGTCAAAATCGTCCCTCGCTTTACCTTTTCCAGCGCCTTGCTTCTCACCGGCTTTTCCCTTGCCTGCCTTCTTGCTGCCTTTGCCGCTGTTTTCAGCGACGGCAGCCGCTGCTGCGTCAGCTGCCTTTCTCTCAGCCTGCACCTTCCTGTACTCCAAGATTGCAGCATGTTCAAGAGATCGTTGGATCTCAAGCTTCTGATCTTCCCTCTGCTCTTCTTCAGTAACCGGCTGTCGCATCGTTCTTTGAGCTACACCGTATGACTTTTTGGCAGCCCCCTCGTTACGGAACTTAGATCGCGTAGTCCTGACACCATAATCAGCACCGAACATAGCGGCCTGGATTTGTGCCTGCGACTCTGCTTCCTTGGCTCCAGCGCTGCCTGGGAGCACATTCTCAGCACCCTGCTTTTCAAAAGGCTGGACCTCCTCGGTCGTCTCCTTCGCGCGGGGCTTTGCGACAGGGCGTTTGATTTTTTTGGCTGGCTGTTGCTCTTCTATCTCGGCGACGCGAGATTCGATAAGCTCCGTAAGAAGAGAGGGTATTTCGACGGTTGAAGATTCTTTAGTCAATGTGGGGATTTTTTTCGTCTTCAGAGTGGGAGAGGGCATCGTAGCGTAGGAGATATCGACAGCGTGGTCGTAGATAGGTTCGGCAGAAGCCATTTCAACATCTGGGCTTTCGGTTGTCTCATTGATAGGCTTCTTCTTGGGTGGCCTTCCGGGTTTATTTTTGGGTTTTCCATTGATTTGCTTCTTGACGGGTGCTTCGTTTTTCGAGGTCGAATTCGGTAGGTCGCGAGGCCTCGTGGTGCGATCCTGTCGTTTCGCCGGCTTCTCAGAAACATCGTCAACGTTAGCTTTATCTTGCTTGCGTTTCTCCGTGATAGGCTTCGATGGCTTCGTTTTCTTGTTCTTTGCTGCAGCACTGTAGTCAGACTCGCTATCTGACGAAGCTCTATTCTTCCTCTTGGGTGCTTCAGACGGTTTCTTTTGCTTCCCCTCCCCGGATATGGCTATAATTGGAGCCACCTTCACGGTGCTTTCGGTCTTCTGAGGAAGAGGACGTCGTCTGCCATCTCTAATAGGCTCGCTGCTTTCGTCGCTTTCATCGGAGGTGATCGAAATGGCCTTAGCAATGCTGTTCCCAGTTGGTGCAGCGCGGCCGTTGGGTATTCCATTTGTGGTAAGTTTAGTGATTTTTGCGGGAGGTTGATCTCGTTGCTTTTGCGGGACGTGATGGGCTCGTGGATCCTCGTCGTCATCGGATGATTCCAAGTCGAAGACGTCTCGCGCAGGCTTTTTAGGAGGTTTCGCATCCGAGACATGCTTGGTCACTCCATTTATGGTTGGCTTTGAAGCGTCCGTAGGTTTTGGCTTATTTGGTTTTAGTGGTCGTTGATGAGTTTGCTGTTGGTGCGACTCGGCAACAGCAGCAACAGTGTCGGCGGGCTGCTTTCCGTGGATGGTGCCTTTCTTTTCTATGGCACGATTTTTAAACACGTCGTTGAATTCATCCTTCAGGCCAGCGCTATGGCGAGAGCCGCCATACGACTTTCGCTGGCGCATGGTGAGGAAGCAGGAAGAAATAGCAGGAGAAAGGGGGTCGCGGAGGGGCGTGCGTGCCTATGTCGGGATCGGGAATCGCAGGTGTCGTAGATTATCAAATGCGATGGGCAGATAGCCGATCAGCTGGCTGGGGGACGCCTACGGCAGCGATTTCCGGTGGTTGGTTAAGCGGGATGTGAAGAACGAGGCGGCGATTGTCGTAGTCGAAGGAGCGGCGATTGTCCCGATTTGGCTGGCGGCCGTTTCCGAAGACGGTCATTCGTCGGTAGGGTAGCGAGACGAGACGAGGCTGGAGAGTTTGGACAACGGGCGGAAGAGGTACGCGCCGGTTTTTGATGGATAGCACAGCAGGTCGCGTCGTAATCGTCGGGGTGATGTTGCGATGGAATAGATGGTGATGATGGTTTTGGTGTCTTTTTTTTTGTATTTTCTTATTTTCTTTAATTTGATGGAGGGAACGGGACCGACGTTGGATTGAAGCGTTGAAGAAAAACACAACAAACCCAAAAACAAACCGAACGGAGCTGCTTCTGCTTCTGCTTCTGCTTCTGCTACTGCACGCCCGCCCGCCGCTGTTCGGCTAAGCGGGAGCCGCACAATGACGACAGCCACACCAACTCTGTTCGGACTGCAGACGCGACCCGTCCACACCACCATCGCCATCGCCATCTCCTTCTCCATCTCCCTACCGCCGCCATCATCCTAGATCGCCACATCAGCAATGGTACGCATCAACCTCTCATCTACAAGCACCCGAGTAGTCTAGCAATGCTAACCCTGCATTAGGGCAAACGCAGAAAAGCAATCAAGGTCAAGGGGGAAGTGAAAGAGAGCGTATGTACATGTCCTCCCTTCGTCGCCAGGATCTAATCTATCTACTGTTGTGTATAACTAACAAACCCACGATCCTCCAACCAGCAAAAACCTCTTCCAACTGTCTTCAACTGTCTATTTTGCAATCACGAACGATCGGTAAATATAAAACTCGACAGGAAAGGAGGAGTCGGCTCCCTCCAATGCAACGTCTGCGGCCAACAGTACCAAACGTCCATTAACTGTGCGTCTCCCGTCCCTCTCACCCGTCAACCTGCCAGTTACCCACCGCTGACACTACGAATATCTAGACTTGTCAGGACCTGTAGATGTGTACGCCGATTGGGTCGATGCAGCCGACGAAGTAAAGAAGGAGCAGCGCCGCGCAGCTAAACGCTACGGCGGTGGCTCATCCAGTGCGGCTGCTGGAGGCGGAGAAAGCGCCCGTGGCGTGATGGAGCGTCCGCGCGAGGACAATTTTATCGAGGACGACGAGGAGGATGACATTGAAGACGATTTGGAGGATTAGGACCCCTTCAATGACGGTCTAAAGAACGTCGGCCAACCTATCGCTTCCCCGATATATGACCTTGGGCAACCCGCTTCTAACGCCCTGGCCTCTCTCCGCAACAGCCCTGACCCGCCGCCGCGAAGTCCCTCACTACCTCTACCGCACTCATTTCTGTCGATGCGTCATACCTCTCCGTCTCGGTCTCCGAGATAGACCAGACTGGCTAGTTTGCTACCAATTCTTTCTGATTGCTTCAATTTCAGGTTTACTACTTTGGAATACGTGCCCACGAATGCGCATATATCACGGGTGTCTAGGAGGTCTTTTTTTGGTATCTATATACTGCAATTCTGCCTTCTCTTCGCAACACTCTCATTTCTTGTTTCCTTCTTGTTTCCTTCTTGTTTCTTTCTTTCCTCCTTGCCACCTTTGCTTATTTCCATATCACGAATTCCCTTCACGTTGTACACTACTTTCTAGTGCTACCATGCCTACAAGCTATTTATTCAGTGCCAATTTAGTTGAATTATGTGACCTTCATGGATTTACATATGACATTGGCCGGGTGATGTCAGCTTTGGTAAAAAGAGCATCAGCAATATACGCGATGCTATAGGGATATAAGTGCGTGTATAAGTATGGTAACAGAAAGAAAAGGAAAGAGGTATGGACAAAGTAGAAACAGGACGGAGAGGTGCGCCTAATCAATCGTTTAGAGTACCAAAATGTCTGTCGCCAAAGTCACCTAGGCCAGGAACGATATAGCTACATCACAATACTCAAGTTAGTATATTTCCAAACCTCCTAAGGGGAAAAAAGAAAAAAAAATTGTAGAGGATGTAGGACATATGGAAGGAATGCTTACTTCTTATCATCTAATCCTTCGTCAATGAACGCTGTGATGACTCTCAACTTGGGAAATTTGCCCGCAAAATGCTCGATTCCTTCCGGACTAGCAATCAAGTTCAGAAACAGGATCCTCTCCTCGGCGACACCTTTGCTCTTCAGCACTTCGACAGCCATGCTGGCGCTGCCGCCGGTTGCGTTCATAGGGTCCAACAACAACACCCAACGGTCCGCAATGTCGTTTGGCAACTTGTGGTAGAAGAGTTTCGGTTGGGAGGTCTCCTCGTCGCGCTGGATGAGAATCTTGCCAATGCGCACGGAACGGCAGCAGTCGCGGAGGCCTTGTTCCATGGATTCGCCGGCGCGCATGATGGAGACGCCGCAGATTTTGCCTTCGAAGCGGACGCCGGCGTATGTGCGGCCTATGATGTTGTACGGAAAGAGGAAAATGGGAGAAGAACATGTTAGCGATGAGCTAGCTAGCCTTTTGTTTGCTATGTGAAGGTAAGATCGGTTTAGGTGTGTGTGTGTGTGTGTGTGTCATGTACCTAGCGGAGTGGTGACTTCATGCTCTTTGACGGGTAGATGGTTCAGGCCTTCTTCAACCAGCAATCGTATTATCCTGTTCGAGTAGAAGATGAAGTCTCCCCGCTGGGTGTTCTTGTCGCGGATAACACTAGTTGTGCCTCATCGGGTTTATGTTAGCTTTGCCACTCTTCTCGTCTTCTTAGGTTTTTTTTATTTTAATTATATTTTGTTCTAACTGCAAGGTCGTGCACCCGAGTTGCAAAATGGTGATGGATATACATACGTGAGGAGGGCAATCAGCTGAGGGGTCTGTGGCAGGACATGGACGGTGTCGAACTTGATCTTGCCGGAGACAGTGGCCTGTGGTTTCTGGTCGGGTTCGCGATAGGGCGGGCCGATTGGGGCTGCCGCACAGCCTTCAACGCCAGTCTGAGGGGCGGCAGTCGACATTTTGGTCCGGCTGGATGATACTTTTGTATAGGTGGAAGGTATATTGTAGAATTCGGAGGAAAGGATGAAGGGGACTCTTTAAAGGGAGGTAGTAATGATATATAACTGAATAATGTAAATTCCTTCAGCCTTCAACTCTAAAAGTGGCTACCGTAAGATATACACGATAGGACTTTTTGGGAGGTCGACTGGACTCGGGTAGCTGGGACAGGCCGAGCGAGCTTATCGGCTAGTCGAAAGCGCGGCTCCGCGAAGAAGGTTTCAAGTGGTCAGACGGAACAGTCGACAGGTTAATTACCTAAGTACTTGGCCTTTTCAAAAAAAAAAAAAAAAAAGAACATTAGTTAAATCAACACTGCTAGCACGATCAAAATAACAGAGAGATAGTGGATATCGATATCGATATCGGATACTGACTAACTGGGTGACAGGCCTGGCCGATTGCAGCTGGTCCACCGCCAATTGGTTTTATATAGCTGCTCGGAGGGTAATGGAGAAGGCTGGGGGGAAGTATCATGGGCAGCCTGATCGATCGGTGGGAGCTGATAAACGGTAGTTTCAGGAAGGAAGGAAGGAAGCCGTCTGTGGTTGATGTTCACGTAACAAGTTTACGGTGGGTGCCGAAGCTAAGGGCTTCGTCTTAGCCGCTTTGGGAAGCCCGTTTACGCTGGACTTCGATGGCAGGCCGGCGGTGGCCTCCGTCAGAACTGAAGACCGGGTTTTTTTTCGTATCGATAGCCAGGCTAACTCGCTATCGGTGGACGGTCGAGGAGATAGATGGATATGTGTATCAGACTGACCCGCGAGTGGTTTAGCCGCAGTGAAGTGCAGTTGCGCAGGACTGTTACGACGTCCTGCGAGCTCGAGCTCGATGGATCGGGCAGCTGGGCACACGGTCACTTTCCTTTAATTCGTCTCCACAGCGTATCCACGTGATGCCCAGTTGGGCCCAGCTGCGGGGGGAACCCGTAGCGCTGCGAACGGAACAGCGCCGGAATGCAAAAACTAGAGTTCGCTCCCATCCCAGCGCCGTGCTCCTCCCAGCCATAGCTAAGCATTCTTATATATATATATCTCCTACTTCGCTAGTCCCTTCGCATTGAAACCACCATCTCGATACCGTCCTGAAAAAGTGTGTAAGTCAACGTTCCTGTCCGCTCTGCGTTAGGCGCCCGTGCGCCCGTGCCTTCAAACAATAAAAACACCTCCAAAACGTCTCGAACTGACGTCATTTCCCTAGACAGTTGCCCTCTCACTACAACCAGCCAGCCACCCGCAACGCAACTGCAATCGCAACTGCGCCATCTAGGGAAAAAAGGAACTACCGTTCGATAGGCCCTCATCCTCTCAACATGTCTGCCCAGGAGGATGTACTCCAGCAGATCCTGGCTGCAGTCACTTCCCTGCAGTCCGAGAACAAATCTCTATCCGAATCCGTCACCACCTTGACGGACCGTGTCAACCGTATAGCCATACAGACTGCTGCTCCCCTCTCCAATAACTCTCCCACAATCAATCCCATCTACCGATCGTCGGCCGGTGTTCCGCTAAGCACTAGTCCTTCCATTGGAGACCCCGCAATCAGGCCTGGCTCCTCCGGCACTCCTAGCGTCGAAGAGTCGGTTGCCAAAAATGAAGCCGCCACAAAGCAACGTCGGGCGTCCATATACAGTTCGCGTATAATCCTGACCACCTATCCGTCTCAGTCCGGTATCGATCCGGTCATTATGGATTGGGGAAATGGGGATCCACAGAAGAGAGGCCCCGTCGTCGTGAACAGGGGCTCCACTACCGTCAGACGCAGGAACGGTTCGTCGTTTACTAGCTTATATATCATTCCCTATAAACGCAATCACCTGTCTATTGGAAATTAAGATACTAATTCATAGGGTTTGTTAATCTCGAGCAGCTATCGGAGCTCATGGCGGCAGTTACAGCTTCTATCATGCACTGGCAGTCGCCATCCAGGAACTGTCCCTAGATCACAAACCCGACTACACCAATACCCAGCCAGCTGCCCAGATAGGCCCATATCCACAATGGGGTGATGGCAAGAAGATTGTAGCCATGGACCCCTTCGGCCATCTCGCACCGTGGCTATACAAAGATCTTATCGATAAGGAGAACGTTGACATCCGTCCAACAATCGCTATCACCAAGGCGCATATGCGCCTGCCCGAGCTTGAGCAGAGCGTGAAAGACGGCCGCCTGAGCGTTGACGGCAAGATCGTGCTCAATGAGTCCGGCGAGCTCGCCGTCACCAAGGTCGCAGTTGAGCCCGTCTGGTACCTTCCGGGCGTTGCTGAACGCTTCGGAATCGATGAAGGACTGCTCCGTCGTTCGCTGTTTGAGAACACCGGCGGATCGTTCCCAGAGCTGATCACCCGGCAGGATATCAAGATCTTTATGCCACCTATCGGCGGACTGACTGTCTACATCTTTGGCGACCCAGCGAAAACCGCGGACCCCAGCTCCAAGCTAGCGTTGCGCATCCACGACGAGTGTAACGGATCCGACGTCTTCGGATCCGATATCTGCACGTGCCGTCCTTATCTCATCTATGGTGTCGAAGAAGCGGTCAGAGAAGCTCAGAAGGGTGGTAGCGGTGTCGTGATCTACTTCAGGAAAGAAGGAAGAGCATTGGGCGAGGTCACGAAGGTACGCAGATGCCGAGACAACCGTGTCATTTGATTGACAACTTGGCTGAACATGATATAGTATCTCGTCTACAACGCCCGCAAGCGAGGCACCGACAAGGCCAGTGAGTATTTCCAGCGGACATCCAATATCGCAGGTGTTAAGGTCAGTTCCACCCGATTAACCCAGTCTAATCGATCCCCAAGAGCTAACGTGACGGTGTAGGACATGCGATTCCAAGCGTTGATGCCCGATGTAAGCCCCTACTTCTAACTTCCACGCTCGGCCGACATGTTTCGTCGACAAGCTACTTACCGCATGCACCATAGATCCTCCACTGGCTTGGTATCACTAAGATCGACCGGATGCTGTCGATGTCCAAGTGAGTCACATCCTCCCTTCCCGTCCGGTCTATCGTCCCGTAGACAGGCAGTCGCTGGTAGTCACACATGCTGACTCCCAAAACAGTATGAAGCACGACGCAATAGTCGAACAAGGCATCCCGATCCTCGAACGTGTCCCCATCCCCGACGAAATGATCCCAGCGGACAGCCGGGTGGAGATAGACGCAAAAATTCACGCTGGATATTGTAAGTCACAAGCTCTATGTCTTGCCCCCACACCCATTCAATATCTTCCCAAGTTCACATCGCTCGCCTGCACAAACCGTTTGGGCTGCACACCATCTTCTTGAATTTGCCTAGGGCCCCCAATGCTAACCGGACACGTCGCCACTAGTCACCACCGGGAAGATTCTATCAATGGAAGAGCTTACCAATGTCCAGGGCCGTTCCTGGGAGGACTTCGATGTGAGTTTAGCTTTTGATTTTGGCCTCCTCCTCCCACACCTCCCGACTAAGACGGAGAATATTTCCCAAAACGCACATTTCCCTAATCTCGTGATGGGTAATTTCGTTCACTTCGGGCTGGGAGGCTAACAACGGTGATAAAAATCTAGCATTGATCCGGTCTGGCGGTGGCGGACGGATTACCCCTCTCCACCTCGAATTCGCCTATTCTCCGCCACGCTATCGGCTCGAACGACCGCTCTTTTTACTTGGTTCCTTTAATTTCTTTTGCTATCTGGGCCCCGCCTTGCTACTTCGAGGAATATCGCGCTATCTCTGTTTATGTTGCTCAGGTTTTGCTATCTTGTGTCTTCATTTTCTTTGCCTTGCGAGGCGGTCAGTTATTCGGGCTTCGTCAAACTGCTTGTTCGGATCTTTTCAATATGCTCGGCCGTCAGGTTTAATAGATCTTTCCGTATGTTCTTTTGGGTTGAAAAACTATCTATCGACGGGTATCTCTATTAGAATAGTTACGAAAAAGGAAGAATAGAAATAAACTATAATAAACAGGGAGCTAGTGTCACCAACATGGGCATTGCCATGCGACCGAATAGGAAAGCTAAGAGTAATACATATCTGTTTTTTTTTGTACGCTATAGTAATGAATCAATTACCGGCTGAAGCGGCAGAGTCGGGTCGACAGTCAAGCTATCCTGCAAATTGCCCTGCCTTGCCCTGTCCTGCCGTTTCGCACAGCTATAGCTGCATCCTCCGATTCCCGAGCTTTTATGATTGATCAAGCGGTGGCCCGGCTAGGCTAGATCGAGCCATGCATGCCTGCGCAGTTGCGTGCCTGTAGGCCGGTAAGTATTTACTCAAGTATGTCCGTTTATCTGCACCCACGCACCTACGCCTGCATGTGTTACCTTTCTCATGTGGGTAACTACTATTACGTGCGCACCCACAGGGCGCTCGGCATATTGTTGTTAATATGTAAGTAAGTAAGTACTTACTTGTGCGTCGGCAATTGCGCAAAGAAATGATGGATTGAAAGGGTCCGAGTTACCGTGGTGGGATAATTTATAAGCACTATACTGGGTCTTTTTTGGGGGTTTTAAGAGGCGAATTAATATCCTGCGGAGTACACACTTTAGATATTAGATATCTATCTAATCCGTCTGTCATCTCTCCCTATCTAGTTGGGCTCGAGACGGATATTTGGATCCGAACTAGCTAGCTGTTGAGATATATTGATAACCTACTTACTCAAGCAGCTATCGTCTGTCTAGATTCAATTTGATAGTTGGTAGGCTTAGCGCTCTCAGCTCGAGTAGTAGGTATATTACTACTATTATTGCTATTATTTTGCCGCATCTGCATGTAAATACCAAGGTGTACGCATGCGAGCAGGTACGGGAAATGAGTGAGTGAGCGAACAAGCAAATTAGTCAGCCAGCTGAAGTAATTAAACCTATTCCTCCGAGTGGCGCATGGCCGACTTTGCAGAGTTAGCTAAGTAAGTAGTCAAGTACTTCTTAAGCACATACTTATTTAATTACTTGTCGAGACATCTATACCAACCTAGACGAGTTTTATATGTCTAACCGCTTCGAGCCGTGCTCGTGGTACCTCTTGGCCGTGCAATAACTCGACAAGATTATACATTATTGTCATTTGTTGGATAACGATCGATCCAACGTCGACCGGGTCGGTTGCCGACGTGCTTCTGCCAATTCGACGTTACCGGCTATACGAGGACCGTGAGGATGGTAACGAGTCGGACCCGAGTCGACGGTGGTCTGTAGTATGGTGCGTCTGTCTGAGTGGCATACATGTACAGATGCTATACATGTGCATAATTAATATTGGCACCACTATACCAAGCTTAGTGGCGATTATCTCTGTTAAGGAAGTATCCGAGTAGGTATATCTCTAGAGATAATATTAATGCTGTTCTCGACTACAGATATTGCTTGCATGCGATATGCAAGCCGGAAAACCAGTTACGAATATCTGGCTCTCGCCTTGAGTCCAGAATTTGTACATCTTTCCCTTCTCAGTGGTACAACACTCTGCAATTTTATTTATTTATTTATTTTGTTTCTCGTTCTTGCCTCTTTTTTTTTTTTTTTTTTTTCCTCGATCTTCCCTAGTCCTTCTTCCATTTAGTATTTACCTAGATATTTGTTTATTTACTCATTTATTCGGGCGTGTTTAACTACAAAATATAAAGAAGGAAAGTAAAAAAAAAATCGGATCAAAGCTATCCGGAGGAATCCATCATATCGAAACAACTGCATGTACTCGCGTACGAATATGCAAGCCGCATGCATGCACGGATCAAGTAAGGCTGTTCGATCCCCCGCGGAGAATTTAGTGGTGAATTGCTAGCGTGGTATTTTCTTCGAAAGGCCTGTTGTGAATTGTACCGTGGAGGCCGAGGCCAGGTCTGGGTGTATTTTCTGGTTTTCTGACTGCTGGAGCTAGTGGCGGAGCTACACGAGCGTTCAGACCCTTTCTAGACTGGTTGTTTGACAAAAACACAGATAATCAAGATGGAATTAAATTATTTAAATAATTCCAAATGGTTTACATACATCTAGGTTTATTAGGGGTGGTTTAGTGTGGTTTGGTTCTTGATATCACATGGTTGGTTCTAAACAAGATCACTTCAACCCTTTACACTAGATCCCTCCTCGAGATCAACTCAAGTTGAAACCCGTTATTTCCAACTGCCTGTCCCTCTCCTCCGGTCCATATACAACCATTGACCGGTGATGATGAACGACACTTCGTCATAAGTTCCAAAGCCCCCAGTATAACATCATTCCTAAATATAAATCCAAAAGGTTAATGTCCAATTTCAAGTGTATTTTATTTCGAAATTTCAATTTAACACTATCATCTTTTGTATAAATTTACAAATTTATACGGATAATAATATATTAATAAATGAAGAACTTACACATATAAGAACAACAGCTTGGCAGTGAAGAGAAGTTGAAAATTTTGATAGTTAAGGCTGGATAGCTTATAGAATATACCGCTTTGAGATGGCTAGCGGGCAATTGTCAGGTGAAGAGAGGGTAGTCTATGATATTCAGACTGTCTGGTGTCCTTCCCTACTGAGCGGGCATCTATACTTCTATTTATACACAAAGGACTCTATCAGAATCATCTAAAAGCCGTCAAGAGGTTCTCTTAAATCCTCGCACCTATGATTTCCTTCGAGCTTTGTAATTTTGTATTCATCGATAACCTATCTCTGGCAATAGATGTATATCGGCGCCCATCGTCGCCTGGAACTCCGCTTACTATAAAATTACCACATAGCCATTTCTATTACCAGCGGTATCTTGATAACTTCAAGTCCGTTATCAAATAACTTATATTATAGCCTCCCCTGGAGGTCTGCGAAGGAGACAAGAGAGCTTATAATCGATAATATGCTGAGGTTTGGAGCTGGGTGAGGGGCTGGATCCACGGAGGGGGGGCGACATCGATGCTGGCTAACGTCGTGAGCGGCGACGTGGGCGCGCTGGCGGGAACCACTCAGTATGCGTCATCTTGTATTCAGCAACCAAGACTCGTGAACTCATTCTCAGATATCTATTGCTTACATTGGGGGGTTCGAATTAAGTTATCGAATTAGGAATTGATGTGTACAAACAATATTGCTGGATATCGCGGATAAATATTTGTCTGCGGGGGTTATAAGCAGAAGGTGTTAACGTAATTAACATGTTTCCTTTGTTTAACGTTTCTGAAATGTGGAAGAGGAAGCCGACTACTCAGGGCATAGCATAGTTGAAGACGGAGTGAATATACTATTCATCTTCAAATACAAGTTGACCTAGCATTTTAATATTTCTGCCCAGTCCATTCACGTGTTCATCAACTTGGCAGCACTTTATTTTCCCCTTTGAGGGCGGGCCTATCGTCGGGACCCTGAAGCAGTATACTGAGACGCGGGCAAGCTGGTTTTTCATATTTTTTACACGTCAAAATCCCGATCACATTGTGCATTGCACAGCCAGTATAGATGGGCATCAACTAGTAACCGGTAACCTCCGCGCCGACGGCCGACTCAAATACACTAGATTTATAAAACTACATCAAACTTGATTGGATTTTTTATTCTCCCTAACATTAACAATACCCATTGGCTTGGATAACTTTAAATTTTAAGCGCTGTAGATTTAATTTAATATTTACAAACGTTATAAAAAATGAACATCAATCACATTCGACACTATAGTGGCCCCAATGTATAATGCAACCGTCACGTTGATGCACAAAAAAATAAAAAATAAAATAAAATAAACAATTTACAACGCTGGCAGAGCATACAATCGCAAGAGTGGCTACGGAGTTTCTATGGAAGTATTATGCTATAGCTTTTGAAGTGGTATACGTATATACCTAAGTGTGTGGTGTGAGTGTATATTTGACGTTGTAATTTTATTCACTTTATCTCCGATCGGTCTATGATTATGAAATATGTCGGTGGTAATAACTCTGAGCGGTCTATAATTATAAAATATCTCCGGGCGGTCCATAATTATATAATCTCTCCGGGCGGTCTATAATTATATAATACGTCCACGGTGCTGACACAATTTTCCACCATCGCCCGTTGTGCCGGTGCGCGGTGCGCGCATGCGCTGTGAATGCGATAACGTATTGTTGATAAGCAACGAAGATGCGAAAAAATTAAAAAATAAAAAATAAAATAAAATTAGTAGCGATAAAACCAACTATTCGAACGCGCGCCGTCTAACTATATGATCTGTAATAGTATAAATTTGTGCTGCTGAGCTGAGCTTAGCATGGATTTTATTATCATATTATATTCCGTGATACACGAGCCGCGACGTCCGCAGTTTCAACTGGCCAAACACGTGCGGGTTGTATGCATGCAGACGCTGCCGGCCGCCGCGCACGGTCGATACAACTGGAGGGTTACAATAGACACGGCCGGTCAGAGTACATGTAGGGTATCATAGTGATCTAATAGTGATATCTAACCGCAGATTTGCAACCAAATCATTACAAATCACAGGGGTTTCATCTATAATTGTAAGCCGACGGGTTCTTTTGCTAACTTGAAACACATGGACGGAGTTTTTTCAATGCAGCGGGTACGTATACGGAGAGCTATATTGTCTTGTCTCGTAAACCGATCTGACAACAAGCTCACATATAATATATAGATGTCCGCATTTTGAGTACGATTTTTTTTTTTGGTTCTTAGTAGATGTTTCCGCCAGTTATCGCTACCGCAAATGGACGGGCTTTTCATCTTATCATGATTCCACTTGCTGCGCTAAAAGATTAAACCTGTGGGTATCAAAATACGACGCGAATATGTTCTCTTTTTATAGGAAATGGAGACCTGTGGACCTAGTGCATTTGTATCTGTACCAGCGCCCGTACCCGCCAACAATCCGCCGCGTCCGCCTCGTAAATTTATATTATATGTGGAGATACTAGCCATAGGCGCTAGGAGGAAGAAAAGAGGCACCGGTGGATGTTGCCAAAAAAAATAAAAATAAGAATAAAGAAAGCTAGAAAATTAGAACCCCAAATGTGTTTTTTTTCCGCAGTGGATTCCAGCTAGCTGCTCGCTCGGTTTGCCTATTGGAAAAGTGGGAACAAGCTGCGATATGACATCATGATATCGAGCTCGCTAGTGCTCTTCCCCCAGTCGAATATGACCTTACGTCTCAGTTAGAGAGAAGTGTAACCCCCTGCATTGCGCAAGTTAACAACGTATATCGATGATATATATCATTCTGAGATTGAGGAGAGGGGAAGAGATGGGCACACGATCTCATGATATCATTTTATGGTAGAGCAGTGGTGTTTGAGGTCTGGCTGACTGACTACATTGGATAGCTCTACCCTCGATTTTCGAATAACATCATCATGAATTCATGCAATCTTCAGGCTGGGGATCGATCCGGACACACAGCACGGGGTATTGGAGATGAGTGCACTGAGTGTCCTAGCCACAAGCCTGGATTCCGCTCGCTGATGCACAGGCTGGCCCAAGCTTTTTTCTTTGTTTTACCCTTTCCCTACTGCTGATGTAAATGGTCAGGTAACCGACTGAGCTGATCCATGATGCGATTGCATTGCAGATTAGTCGAAATCTCGCATCAGCATCAGCATCGGCCTGTAACCGCCAATGGATGGACTTCGACCGTGAGCATGCATCATCGATCGTAGAGGGTCCGTGTGTCTGTATCGTCATGGCAAAGGAGAGGCCGCTGCTAGCCAATTAGAGGCAAGCCTGTACGAAATGGGTGGTAAGAGAAGCGCTTTGGTGTACCGGGTGTCTACGGTATTGATACAACAGCCTTGTGTTGGGGACAGGTTCCGTTACTTAGTCATGCCTCCCTCCCCAACTATCCCGCAGCACAGTTTTCTAAAACAAAAAAACCACCATCCAAAAAAAGTTGGATGCATCAGTGTCTAAAACTTGGAAATTTAAGACACAGTACACAGACAGACAGACAGCTATGTCTTGTCTAGGATATTTGAGAAAGGGAGACAGAAAGAAAAAAAACTGGTATGCCGAATCGAGTTATATCGACGGCTCGGGTAACGGAATATGCTGCCCTTGCCATCTACGGCCGAAGCTTGCGGCAGAGCTAGCAACCACCTACCTGCCTGCCTCCAAGCCCATATACCGACATACAGACTACTTGCCTACACCTACTTCTGCATACATGCATGCACGCACGCATGTCCAAGTTTTGTCTGGATTCATGTGCCTTATCTTGCCTTCCTGCGCCGCCTACGCAGGTGGTCGCAATAGGGAGTGAGCCGATTGAAATTGACTGCTCCGTCAATTACAGTTCAATTCACAAAATCAAAAATCCTTCGAGTAGCTTCGATAGGACGACTGTACGGTTCCGATGTGATGATAATAAAAACGTAACAGTTAGTCACGACGACAGGCAGTGTCCTTAAGACCGTTCAACAGTCCCGTAATCCATGCACGCATGGTTAAAAGTTGCAAGGGCAAACGGGCAGCTCGGATAGAGCGTATACACTGAGATTAGAATGGATTTCGAGTCTGCCCAGCTCTCGGCTGATGGTCTCGGTGGATTTCAATGTAAGCCGTTCGCGGTGTGTCTTGTTCGAGCTAGTCCGGGGAACAGTGCGAGGTCTTCCGTCGCTTTTTTCACTAGCCGGCAATTTATCGAACGTTCATCATAATCATTAATTGTTTGTTTGTTTCGTAGGTAAGCACTCAGGTAAATACGAGGAGAGGTAGATGTCTATGATTATGGCCCGTTGGTGCACGGTGCCAGGCCTATCGCTTCAGAGAAGTAACGGACCCCTGCAATTACGAAGATCATGAAATCGAAAATCGAGAGATGCAAAAGACCCACCAGCATGCTGCTGCGCATAATAGCACTGTTATTATTACTATAACGTACGCAGTGCATCGCAGGATGGAGAAATAGTTGGAGGTGTTGGTGCAGGGGACGGGTCGTTAGTACAAGTTCTCCAACCGTCGAGCGGCTGCGCTTCCAAGTCGAGGTACAGCCTGGAGAAAGACCCCAGTGGATCGGCAGAATCGCGTGGGAGAATTTGGCCGGTTTTGCTGCATTTTTCCAACGGCTTTTGTCGCTGGTGCGTCCGCTAGTTGGGAATCCCCCAGTTGGACGACAGCACCAGGATATATTTTTTTGAAATTTTTCCCCCATGGTGGATTTCGGTTCTGGGAAAGAAATCCATCGGTGTGCCTTGCTTTTTGCTCAGCTGCTTCCCCAAGGCTATTTCGTCGAAAACGAAAATGGTTTGGGGAACTTTGTGAGGGCAGCCTTGACGGCTTTGCTATTGGCTTGTGTGACGAGGCTGATGCCCACCTGATACGGTAAAGTGTGTTTGATGACGAATGATAGAACCAGGTAGTGGTGGCTGGTACATACTGCTGCTTTCTTACAAATCCGCTTCTTGTTGCCCTTGCTGCTCCACAATGGCTGGTGCGTCATAGGATTTAGGTCTCGCGGTCGGGAACTTCTGATAGGCCGCCAGTAACTCCGAGAGAAGGATCTGGAGATCGCGGAACTCGCTCGTTATCGCAGCGGCGTTCAAGTTCCCCCATCGCTCTCCGATGAGGCCCCTAAAGGCGATCAGTGTCTACATGTAGACGTGGAGTACATTGCGCAGACGGCGTCCACTTCCATGTCTGCGCATCTGCGAGATTTGTCGACTGGTTATGGTGGAACCATGGCCCGACGGCATTGTACTGAAGCATGGTGTATGCAACGAGCCTCTTCTGCCTCGAAATATGCTTTGTAGGAGTGTGAATTTGCCATTTAGGTCTGCGCCTGGCTCCGCCCGAAGCAGCGAGTCCCAAGCGAAAGATGAAGCGGCTCCCACGAGGACAAAATCTGCGAACTGTGTGATACATATGCATCCCACTGTTTTTGCGCGGATGGAATCAAAGACCCACCCACGATCTGCGCATGCTTCTGTCACAGGTGGATAAGAAGTGGTTTCAGCGGCGCGACAAAACAAATCGAGTAAAAGAAAGATTTCACGAATGGGAGTCGGCTGTTCTGCAAGCTGGCGGGCTGAGCCTGGTCCACGCGAAGGAGGCCACAACATCATATTCGTGGGGGTCCCCCAAAACGTTCAACGCCGAGGACGATATGGCGTCGAATCGGGCAGCTGGACGTTAGACTCTGGCGAGCAACGTTCGAGAAGGGAATGTGCAGGAGAAGGGGTAGGGGAAAAAAAGATGGGACGATATAATGCAAGATGGGTCATACTTACCATTACGTCTCTTGCATGATCACGATCATGTTCGTGTCGATGTCGGTGAGCGAGAGTACAGGTACACCAGCCGTAGGAGACGATGTATTATTTTTGGCAACTTGTGATCTTGGAGTTTCAGGTACGGCTGTCGGGCTCTTGTACATGCCTTGCGAGCTGGACTGACGGGGTGCAAAACGGACGTCGGACGGGTAGATGGGGCTTTTCGTATTACAGGACGGATGCATCTGACGATGCTGATGTAGCCGACGATGGATGTTGCATGATGGGAGACTTTCGCTATATTAAGCAATTCGAGCTGCAGTCATCTTTTTCCATGGGAATTTGTATTTCCCAAAACGGCTTCGGCCGTCGACCGCAGACTTCGTGTTCGTGCACCGTCGCAACACATAAATCAAATCAATTTAATCCCACGTCCAACATAGGCAGGCCAGGGGCTGAGACCACATTTCTCGAATTCATCAGGGGGGAATTTCGCCTGACGCGACTCATTACTTACACGTAGTCGTCGACGACGATGGCGACGATGGCGATGCAAGTCTGCCGACGATGCTAGGCGGCGACATACGATACAATACAATACAATACCTGAAATTAAGGTTGAGGTTGAAATGGCCACCCCCATCCTCCCTTCACCCCTTCCCCCCAGTTGCATCGTGAGATATTGCAAATTTCATCTTTCGAAACAGCATTCATACAAGGAACATTTCGCTTGGAGTGTCTTCTCCTGCATTCTAATGAATGCATTCCTCGAATTTACGGATGCAATCTACCGTTCCGTCCCCCCTCCCTTCCGTTGAAACCTTGCATCAATCTGCTGCCTCGGCCATTCTTCCTCCTCTAGGCTCCATCGTGTCTGTGTCTCTCTTTGTGTGCGCAATGCCCTGAGGAACGTGTGGGATCGCTCGAGAGTGATTGGGGGTCAAATTCTTTCTCAATGGCTTGAAATCGAAATGTGAAGAGTCCTGCGGTGTTGGCGCATACTGCGATATGTGCACACAATGCAACTGGCTGATACAAGAAGCAATCCAGTCGGTTGGGATAGGTTGCAACGTCACCTGAACGTGACCATTAATTGTTTTTCCAATTTTTTCTTTTTCTTTTTTTGAGAGAAGTATCGTTGCCAACTGTATTCACATCGGCTGGGGAGACTACAGGTACGATCCATGATATTCTTTTTTTCTTTTCTTTCCTTCCATATCCCCTGGGGACGGCCTTTACCCGGCCTGCTCCGTTGTATGGGGAGAATTTATTATGTTGCCGATGTTGGGGAACCAAGAAAATTACCCCTTGCCCGAGTCTGGAGACATCCCAGGCGCATCGAAAAGGTACTCTCGGTGAAATCTCTCCCTGCCAAAGTGAGTCGCAACCAGAAGGATGTTTCGGACAAAAAGAAATGCCTCGAAGGAAAGTAACAGAAACACGCCGGAGCGGTCCAAGATGGGACAATCTCTCAAATTGGGAGAGCCGCTTGCGTGAATAAAAAAAAAACCGCCGACTTGCTGGATCGTGAGAAATCGGACGAGTTGCGAAAATAGGGAGCCAGCTTCCAATTCTACGGGTTTCAGCAAACGTCATGATCATATGAGAGAGGGTCTTTTTTCTATTTTACTTTTCGTGGCTTTTTTGTCGTGAAAAAGGGGAGAGTTTTCTTTTTCATTGTGGATACAGAGTAATGCCCCGGTACCTGGTTTCAATCAGGATGCTGCACTGAAGGAAAAAGCGCCTTCTCCACACAGAAAAGTTCCAGAGAGGTATAATTATAATGAAAGATTATTACCCCTGAGTGACCGACCATCGTTGTGGATTAGATAGCGAGTGAGAGAAGGGGGAGAGATATGTGGAAGTCTGCATCATGAAAACGCTCGCTCTCGGACCGAGGAAGGGAAAACAAGTGAGAGAGGGCGCCATGAAGAGGCCAGCCAACCAGTTGAATTCCCGAGCGTCGGGGCTTGCATGTCGACGGTTCCACACCACCATCATCGTCACATTACTCCGGCCTCCCGTCTGGATGACGAAGAAGAAGGAGAAGGGAAAGGAGGACTGCTGTGTCGGGAAAGCGTCGCTGGTTTCCAGTTGGCACTCGTCCTCTTCCTGGGCAGGGGGGGCTGCTTCGACAACTAACTCATGCATGGCCTTCGGTCTGGCTGGCTGGCTGGCTTCCCTCTGCTGGCACGCCACCGGTGGAGACAGACACACCACCACCAAGTCTGGAGAGGTTTCTTTTCGTTCTTTCCTTTTTACCCCAACAGTAACGGTACATGCATCCACCCTTGGGCCGCTAACCAGTAGGGGGAAGGGGCGAACGAACCACGGAAAAAGTAAACAAGCGGTGGGAAGCACCAAGAAAACCAAGGAAATGAAAAAAAAAAAAAAAAAAAGGAACCCAAAGCTGACAATTTCCATGCTCGGGACAGCTAAGCAAAAGGTATGTTCGGAGTAGTGTTTCGCTGGCTGTTCGAGCACACGCACACAAAACCGGCTGGCACACTAACAGCAGACAAAGCAAGCAACAGCCAGCCAGCCCGAACGGACAGCAAACCTGTGAAAAAAAGAGCGTACCTTTTACGGCCAAAAAGCAGGCGCTGCTGCTGTGTGTGTACTCTGCAGGTAGGCAAGGCAGGCCAGGCAAGCGTAGCCAGTTTGGCCAAGCAGGCAAGCTCAGAGTTCGCAGCTTACAAAAAGGGCCGCCTGTCTCTCCCCCCGTTGGCACCCACCTCCCACTCCGCCCGCTGGTTTCTTAAGCACGCTATTATATAGCATATAAATATATATATATCCGAGCCTCGACGTCTGTTGTCTGCCTGTCTGTCTGGTCTTAGCCTTAGCTTCCTCGCCGAATACCGTTTTCTCCATTTCGAACATTCTTGTCGATAGAAGAAAATATATACATAGCCTGGCTTTTTCCATCTATTCTTTTTCCTTCCCTCGCCACCTTGAACAAGGAAAGAAAAAAAAAAGAGAAAAGAAAAAAGAAAAGGAAGAAAAAAGCCTTCCATCGTGTTACCGATTTGAAATCAAAAGCATTCCGACTGCCAACTGCAAACGAATATAAACCTGGGATTCTCTCTTCCAGCCAAACACCAACTCGTCGATCTAACCTGCATTCAACTTCCAACCAACAATCAGAAATCAATCAACCCGTCCGACAATCTCTCGATCAAGTGGGACCTCTCGCACGACTGTCCGACCTGAATAACCATAGAAATTACCCTGGCGGACCTTTTATAGTTATTCACACACCCGGGCTCAGTCCTCCTTTCTAAAGGAAAAAAAAAAAATCATTCCTACACATTCATCCAAGATGTTCATCTCGTTACCAACACCAGTTATCAGCTCGTCTCCGGCGGCCGCCAAACGAAGGCCGCCACTGACACCTCCTTCAGTGATCCCTCCCTGTGTGACGGCGCAGTGCTCTTCGTTGCAACAGTCGAGCAGGGACAGGTGCCGAAGTCCGTCGAGATCAGCGGCTGCGTATCTGGCCAGAGTATCAAGCTCTCCAAATTCGCCCACTCTGTCGTCCGTGACAAACACATCGGCGCTGCCAACCCCTTCCTCATTCTCCGTCAGCACCCCTACATCGACACCGTCGTCCTCTCCTTCAGAAGGGTACCATTTTCCCTTTGGACAGAAGCAGACCTGCTTGCCCAACCAGGAGGGTCAATACGTTAGCTTCCCTAGCTATGACGAGCTATACGGTGAATTCCCAGAGGAGGTGGAGGAAGAATCGAAAAACTAAGCCGAACCAGCCTCCAACAAAAACAAAAATTACGATACCATATTCGCCTTCTTTACTACATTTACATTCTCTATCACATATTACTCTATATTTAAGATAATCATTTTAATCCGCCATATTTTTTGGACCATCACGATCCTTCAGTCCCCCCAAACTTTCCTATGTCAGATATTTCCTATCGCACTCTCAGGGTTTCTTTATAATATGCCCCTCGCTATCTCAACGTGGCAAATCTGGTCCATCGACCTCTGGGCTTCCGGCGTTTTCATTATTGAACACTTCCATCCTGGTTATGGGTCTATCAAACCCGGCGTTATACATACCTTTCCTTCACCACATACCACGGACGGCTCTCCTTTTTCTTCCTTCCCCGGCGCAAAAATCTTCAACGGATACCTCTTCTCACTACCTTAGGATGGAATACAATATCTGGGCATCCACCTTCTCGGCCCTCCACATGGCGTTATAGTGTACTCTTCTTGATTTCCTTTTTTTCTTTCTTATATTTTCCTTAGCTTCAGAGTTTTATTTAGCGACTTGTCCAAAATCTCAAAATTCTTGTAATTAGTCTTAACTGTACTACTGGCCCAAAGTGCTTGGATCCAGTTTCAACAGATGTTCCTGTTTCAAAAAGAAAAATACAAAATATCGGAATCTCAAGCGCTGTCTTCCATTGTTCCCAAAATTCTAAAACAGAAGCGCGGGTTATTTTTGACAGGATGAAGGACATGAATACGACTGTAACGACAGAACAAACAACGAACATTCACGCTTTGTTAACTTTTCTTCTTTTTTTTTTTTCCATCATTCGCCCTTGTCCTCACTTGAAAAAAAAAACAAAAACATGTTTGGACACTACGATTAGAATGAATAACGACTGGCGTTTCCTTCTCTCTGGACGTTTATTTCCGTCTGCTATTTTAGTGTACGGACTTTTTTCTATTTTCTATTTTCTATTTTATCTTGTGTGGGTTACAGTTACCATTGGGGCAGGCAGTGCGCAACGCTTTTATTGGTGGTTCAGTTTCGCCTTTTGTGTAGGAAAATGTCAACGAGTTCTACGAGTCAAGCTATAGGTGCTACCTAATTAAAAAGTCAAGTCACATACCATCTTTTGCTGTAGAGAATTCTTCCTACTAATGTGCATGCGAGCTCTCGGTGAAACGCTTTAGATTAGTTTTTTTTTTTTTTTTTTCTTCCGTCGAGTGCTCTCTCCTCCTTAGTTCGATGGCTCTAGTAGATAGGACTCAGCTCCCCAACGCAACGAGTTCTTCTCCCCCATCCCATTTTCTCCACCATCGAAAGCAACGAACGAATAAAACACCATCACCACTCGTGTACAACACTCGTAAAAGCTGTTCGGATTACTCGAATCAAAATGCTACGAGGAAATCCCCCACACTCCTGCTTGCATCGCCCGCCCGCTTCTCATTCGTCGTGACGGCTTCAGAAGCTCTGATCTGCCTGCGCGCCCCCCCGCTTTTCACCCCACAAGTTGGCATCGGCGCTCTCCATGGACGCAGGCTGAAGAGCCAGAAGATGACTGCAGCGGTCAGGACACAATAACGAAATGCGGGATGCCCAGTGCACCCCTCCTCGGAGACAGAAGAGAATTTTTTTTTTTTTTTTTTTTTCTCCACGTGGGGAAGCCTCGGAAGCATGCCTTGTGGGCGATTCAGTGACGTTGATGCTGATGATGGCGTGAGATTTTTTCTAGATCATTGGGTGAGACATTCACCGAAGGGTTCCTGTTCTCGGGATACCAGTTTTGCTTGCGTAGTCTCCGCTTGACAGGCGGCAGAATGCGGAGGGGCTTTTTCGGAGAGCGGAGGCGGAAAAGAATGACGATGAGGATCCTTGAAGCAGCAAGCAGTCGGATAGAGGAATCCCGGTCCGGCCGCTTGTCTCTGGAGTCATCATCCCGCGTCTTCCGCCTTGTCGGTACGGGTTTGCAGACCTCTACTCATGCTCTATTGTTGTTTGTTGCTTGCTGCGAAGACGGCACAGAGAGGGGGGGCTTGGAATATGCCCTGGTGTTCTTGTTTTGCCGCTCAATTTCTACTCGTCAGGGGAAATATGGAACCGCACCTGGCGATGGTGTTGATGGTGTTGCAATCCACATATCACGACACAATCGATGGGGATGCAATGCAGGCGGTATATTTGCCATTCGTCTACATGGACCGTGCGGAGGGACGCCAGCCCGGCCGCCTACTATGCTTCTACGGTCAATAACAAAATACACGAGACGACGTGCAGGCAGACAATGGATGAATGGGGCTGGATGAAGGGGAGGGGATGGAAATCATCGCAGCATTTCGCGGCAGCCCAGTCCTTTCTCGCACGATAGCCGTCCAAGGTCCGATCTACTCCGCTCGCAGCACGCAGCAAGGGAAGAAGCAGGAGAAAGTGGACAGACAGATAGACAGACATGCCGTTGTCGCATCAACAATGCATTCCGCGCAAGCGTCTTAGGGCCTGTCAATTGCAGCCAAAACCCGGGCCTGGCCTTGACCATCTGCATCTCCAGCCGTAAACCATTGACGTCTTGGAGGGCAGCAAAGAAAAAAACCGGCGGGCGAATCAAAGGCCAATGTCACGTTACGAGAGCTCTAGACAGGCTGCAAAATTCCTCTCGCGCATATGCACCTTTTCCCACTTGCTTATTACTAAGGATATATTTCTTATTTCGGGAATTTGGGGGTATAAGTATTCCTGAATATTTTATTTTTTCGCGAGCGAGCGGGGGTAGGAGGCAAGGGAAGGGAAGGGACCACACGAAGAAGCCTTGCTTGCTTGCTTGCCATCCCCCTGATTTTTGGCCAGTTAGCGGTGCATATATGCACGTCTATGTAGAAGTATGTAGGTTGTAAGCCGAGCTGCTCCTCTCTTTTGCCTTTTGTGTTCTGCAGACACGGATGAGGGGTGAAGGCGGTCGAGTTCCGCTTCGCTTGCAGTTCAATTGAATGGGTGCAGATATCGTCTGGGGGTTTGAGGAAAGGTTTTTTTTTCCTCCGCGGGCGAGTAGCAGGACGACACGAGTTGTTGTTGCACGATCGTTGTTGTCAAGGTTGTGTTGTCGACGACTGGCCGCTTAATGCGGTATTTCACCGCCAGCGGAGTCTTGGTACCCAAACCAGGACTCAACCACCACTCTGCTCCCTCTAACCCCCCTCTCTATTTCTGATCGTGATGGCTGTGCTGTCACAGACAAAATAAAAATATTTCCCTCGAGCTCGCCGAGAGAGGCCGGTCGGCTGTGATCACAGACACGGCTACCTCAGGCTTCGGGGTTTCTCCAATGAGAAGAGGCAATACGATCGATCCCCGTCCGGCCATCCGAGCCACACCGTGTCGGGATTGATCGCACAAAAGGGGACATGGGCATGGGCATGCTGGATCCTACCTTGCCGAGTTGAACTCCTCTTGTTGTTCTTCTTCCTTCTCGTCGCATCCCGACGACGGCGTGACTCTCGTCTTCCCTCACTAAACGGGAAAATTCCCTGTGCTAGTACGTACCCTAGCTGCCCTAATCTAAATCCTGCTTCACCTCCCCCTGGTTTTGGTGATAAGCAATTGATTACTCAGTCACGTTCTCCCTTCTCGATTATTCCTGCTATACTACATGAGGATAGTCACTGGCTTCTTTGGCCTTAGTGTGACTTTGACATTGTCAGACAGTTGTAGCCAAGACAGGCAACGAATCCCGCACCTCTCTCTCACCATTGAGCATACTTCAGCTCGGCAAACTCAATTCTTGAGTATAGATGCTTAGTTATAGCTGTTTGCTTGTTGACCAACTAGGTGAGGTGAGACTGAGCACTTATAGCTCGGTTACGATATAACTTGCTTGCTTAGCAGCGCATTGAGGAAGCTATAGTTTCACTACGCCTTGCCAAGCTTCTAAGTTGAGAGCTCAAGCTTATCACCTGGTGGGTTTATTTTCTGACCTTCTGACAGAGCTGGTGATACCAATGCAGTAAGCAAAAGCTGGCAGATGGCCAAAAATTGACAATGGCTCTCCTAGTCGCGTGGTGTGTGTACAATCCAGATTTGTTAAAGATATCGTCACATCAAGCAAGCGAGCTAGCCGTTCAGCCCGCAGGCTGATCTGATTCACTCTTACGCGCGTACACAGTGTATGCACATAGCCCAATGCACGGCAAAGTCCATTATCCATCTAGGCCGGAGGCCGAAGACTGCCTCTCCTCGGAAAGCAAAGACGACAGAGAGAGAGAAGGGATAGAAACTCGGGTTACCTCCTGGATGAGATTGTAGCTTGGATCTGCACCCGGACGAACCTTTCCTCTTTCCATCACGATCGGTTTTACAAGAGGCGTCGATCATGCACGCTAGACCGAGTGGATGGAAGCAGCAGATGACCATATTATCAAGAATCCAGCAGTGGCTTTTGAGAGTTGAGTTAACTCCAATTGGGTCTGGGGTCGTACGTTATCGTCACCCGCTAAAACCAGACCGAAGGGACCGAGTTTTGGGACCTTGTTTACTGGAGCCCCAGCGGCTATGCAGCTGCGATTCGTGTTTAGCCGGCTGGGTGCCGTGTGGGAAGTTTGCGAATTCAGGACGGAGAAGCTCCAAATGCAACAGCCGAAAAGAACGAGATCAGCAAAGTGACGGGAAACGACCGCCCCAAAGCAAGCAAGTATCTTTTATGCATGCATGCAGCGCCATGTGTCGAATCTGTAAGCGAGAGTGAGAGGTGCCAATTGTTCTCTTTCCCAATGACGGGTGCTATGACTTGTCAAGCGTGCTTTAACCGTGCCTGAACTCGTAGTAAGCGTGTGTGTTTTACGTTACTGCTACCGAATCTCACGATGGTACCTTGTTGGTGTCTCTCTCACCCTCGCTCTCCGGACTCTCTCGCCCTTTTCGTCCGGGTGCGTCTCTCTGCCAAATTAATTTATTAAAGTGGCTAAGGTGCTCGAGCTGACTCGAGCTTAGAGCTCGCTCGCTCGCGCTCATTCGCTTGCTCTTCTTTTGACTTAGCTAGCTCGCTAAGTTAAACCTGGCGGAGCCTTATCGCATTCCTTCCACCTTGACGCCTAATCTTTAAACAAGAGCTCTTGGAATAAATTTTGACGCTGACGAATTTATGGGGTACCGAAAGCGAATGCGAATTAGGCGATATATCACTCACACCATCTTGCATTCTTTATTTTTATTTTTATTCTCCTGGTACATTTTGAAGCAGAATGTGCAAGTGAGAAGGGAAGTCAAAAAAAAGAGTTTTAGCACTAAGAAAAAATGTTTCTCTCACGTTGCAACTGCGTGAAACGGCAAGAGCACTAGCCAGCCAGCCCAGTTCCAGCCCGTTCAACGTCCCGTCCTTGCTTGCGATCGACGACAGCATTCCTTCCAATTGAGCTCGCCTGTCCAAGCTTTGGCAACTCAATGGTGGTGTGTGATGGCTGCAGAATACATGCATAAGACATGAAGCTAGAGCAAAGTCCGGCCCACCCTTCGCGTTCCGACCGCAGAAGACCTACCGGAGAGCCTGTCGGTCTTTCTGTCCATGTTCTATATTTGAACATAATGTTCATGTGGTTGCAACAACCTCCCCCCTCGCAGAAACAACAACAAAAGCGAAAAAAAAAAAAGAGCTGACATGGGCATGGACATGGACAAAGTCGATGTTAACGTTCCAGCCTTTGATTGATCGCCTGGACCCTTCACGTTCTCGAACTTCCCTATGAAAACCCGTTACTCTGCAATCAGCAATGAACGGTTGCATCCAGTGTAAGGAGGGTTGAAAATTTTTCTGTCTTTTCTTTTCTCACTTATATTCAAATCTTGTTGGAAAGGGTAAAAATACTCGACGAATGATAGCTCCCAATCACCTTGACACAAAAAAAAAAACTGCTTGAATTCATGTTAGTTCTCCACTCCACCATCATCGAGAAAGAAGAAAAATCTCCCGATCGCTCCAACTAGTTTTAGCGATGGCTCCATCGTCGATGGGCTTCCGTGGCTGAAATACCGACGCCTCAAGACAGCTTTATACCGAATATGGCCTAAGCCGTCTCCAACCCCAGGTCTTTGACTAAAAACTTCCAGCATCAAACCTTGCGAACGACGACGCTAAAGCAAGAGAAGCCGCCATCACCCTTTTCGTTCCCTCCACACCACCCACCACAATTATCGAGTATTATCGTATGACCAGACTATGCTCCTTGAGGCAAAGGTAATGCGAGAGGAATATTTGTTTTGGAGGGTGGTGAGCGAACCTGAAGGAGCGGCTAGACGTCGCATCGAGCACTGCCGAAGGGAGAATCGCGGAACCCTACCCGTAGGATTCCAAGCTACCGACGATTGTACCGGTACAATAAGAGAAAGCCACCAACGACCGCCTCCTGGCTGGGATGCAACTTGAATATCGAAGTGGCTGCAAGCGGAACGGGATCTTCTTCGGCTGCTGGTTTTTGCTTTTCTGCAAATCGAAATATGATACGCCGCTACCGATTGCTGCTATCGTTTTCGATGAACGATAATTCGTAATTATCTCAGGTAGGGTTGGATTACGGCTTATCGAATACGGGGAAACCTGGGCACAATGCATCGCATTGCTGTCCCGGTTACCTGCTGTTTTGGATATTTCAACCATCTCCAAGATTATTTTTTTTATGCTATGCCTATTTGTTATTTTGGCTCTATTCACCAAACCCCGGGTGTTCGGTTCGTTAACGCATGAATAATGCAGCATGAGGAACCATATATATTAATATTGCTATTGATATAGACGTAGCAACCGCTTCGGCTCACCCAACCGCGCAGATTTTTTTTAGATCGAAAATGCTGGCTTTGTGGAGCCCATGACGAGAGTCCGGGCCAATCAATGGTGATGCATATATATCTACCTATCTGTTAGTTTTTTATTTTGCATAGGCAACCAAGAGCACGGCTCGCTCGCTCACTCCGAGGTGGAGGCGTCTGCGAGGCAAAAGGCAGTGCATATTGACGCTTGAGATATCCCGAAGTGCGGAACTTAGGCAATGGTGCGTTAGCGATAAGGAACTTCGATTTGATCCATGAGGCTAGGCCTGCATGGGCCATGGGTCTATGATCGAGGTTATTATCGTTTGGAGGAATTGAGCAGTTGTACAAGCACGCGCGTGCTCCTGCTAGTCAGCATACTAGCTAGCCTGTGGTTACGGGTGCTGCTGCTGCTGCTGCTGGGACAGCCGTTAATTAAATCGTCTAAAGAATCACAATGGTCCGGCAGAGTGATCGCCAATGCAGGCAGGTCGCGGGCGGGCCACGGTTTCTCATGTGTCAAAACCGTCTACCACTCAAAACCCGGCCGGCACGATAGATAGATAAAGCAAGTGCTAAACTACAAAAGTATCCTTTTCCCACAGAAACGTTTCAGAAAAATCGACGGACAGAAAAATATGTAAACAAGCCAGAATAGAACCCCACCTTGAAAAGAAAGTTTCCCATCCTTCAGCAAATGAGAATTCGATAATAACATACCAACCAATTTAGCCGGGCCTCCTAGCTCGCCGCATTCCTCGGCGCATGGTTGTGTGTAACCTGTCAAAGCAGATAAGATTCAAGAAAGAAAAAACAACAAAACGCCGCCGCCTGAAAAGGGTGGTGCAGAAAACCCCATGCAGAACGGACCAGGGTCGGCCACCCTGTTATCGATAATAACTTGTCGAGGCCCGTCCTTATCCATTTCCATTCCTGCTGTTTTCTTTTCCTTTTACTCGCTTCACCCACTCACGCACACACGCCCCAGAAGCTGGAAGAGTCTTCAAGCCAGCCACCTGCAGGATTACGTTTGGGGTGTGGGTGGTTGCATGCAATGCACCGTTGATCTCCTTCAATAGCAGCGGTTTGATATTAATTTATACTGATTAATAATTTCTCGGGATATCAAGCGGTAGAGGACATGTCGGCGTGAAAAAGAAAAAAAAAACCAAAATGATGGCGGTGGCATTTGCCGGCACCGGCCAGGGGGGGCCTCATCTGACTGCCTCTTATCTATCAACATGGACTTGCGCGTGCTGGTCAATTGGCTAGTGCCTGTGCTCATTATTGGCTGTGCGTCGGCCAGTCATGTGCGCGGGGATCATGATGGGATACGACTGGTTCGGCCTCGCAGGAGGATCGAGCAAAGGACGTGCGCGAACTACTTTGCGGGGCAGCAGTTGAGAGGACTGAATCCTGTGGTCAGAATGCAACATTTACAACACAAATTGGATTACGAGGCTTGAAGGTTGCGAGCTGTTCTGTTGCTTGCTAAGAGTTGCGATGTAATACGGGGTATTTGATGCTGAGACGCGAAGAATAGGTCGCACGTATAAATGTATCTCGTGCCTATGTACCATATATTCTTAACGGTGTTAATACGTTCAAGAATATACAGTTGTCCCATGAACCAGACCGGACCTCGTTCGTTGTCGTGGCAGACACAGCGTTGTAGCTATAGGAAGGCTCCTGAGTGTCCTTGCGATCACGTGTTACTGATATTGGGTTACAAACCCTTCTATTCGATGTTCTTAGTCTCGTATTAGGGCTTGTCGATAGTAGTTGCGATTCCATAGCGGCTGGGGAATTATCTTGTCTTTAGTGTATCAAGTTAATTATAATTGTGATAGGTAGTTAGGGTTGGTCTCGTAAAACCAAACTTGTTAGGATATGAAAGTCACAGTCTAGTCGTATAGCACATTGGCATAATTTGCATTTGAATATAACTAACATATTTTACGGGAGCTGTTCGTCCTGTCAAACTATTCTGTCTACTTGAACTAATGAAGCGGAACGGTGTAGGCATTTGTAGCTAGAAACACCTTAAATTGGAAATTTACGTGTCATACTCTTCATCGACCATAACATTTCAACATCCACGCACGCAATAAAACTGCTAGTCACAAGAATAAACCCTCCTCGTTTCACCCATGTTCCAGCAGAGGTATGAACATCCTCTCTCTCCCTTTGTAACGAGGTGACCTGAGGTTCTCCCAATCGGTCTATATGGCTATTCACCACCACAGCCACGAGTGTTGGAATCAGCCTGCCTGTCTTCGTCTCGATCTGCGGACGCTGCCTCCTGGTGCTCTTCATATTCCCTTTGCTCGTCTGCTCGAGCTTGTTCCTGTTCGCCGCCAGACTCAAGTTCCGGGACCCAGCTCTCACTTTCAGATTCACTTCGCTGTTATCATTTTGTAAACACAAAAGGTTAGCAAATCTGCTGCTACCCACAACACCGCAACATTCAGACCCTAAGTAATATGAAACTCACAGGAGCCATTTTGAAGTTTCTGCGATTCGCTATGTATACGGCACTCGGCTATCCGATGTCTTGTAGAAAGAGATATATACGAGGGATTTGAGTACGGATTTGCAAGATGTGGTCGATGCTGGAGCTTGAGTACACAGTAAAGACATCCGAACGAGCGGGGAAGTGTCTCTCCTTTTATGCCCGAAACCACTGCCATCTTTCCAATGTCGGGTCCGAAATGCTCCCACAGAATCGTAGGCGGTGCGATTTCAGGGCGGAACTATGCGCATGCGTGCTCTACATACGTGGCGTGACAACATTTTTTGAATTCGAGGCGAAAACCATCAGCCGTCTGATTGCCGATAGCCTCGCGGTTGGAACACGGGCCAAATACAGCGCCGATTGGGCAGAGTAAATCGCAAGGGTTCCGAACGCCATAACGATGCCGATCTTATACCAAATATTGAGGGTTTCTGCATTCCCAGCAATGGTTGGGTACCTGGTACAGTTGCGCCGTCGCGTTGGCGTTCCTACGAGACTCTTGTTGCTGCTGGCCCGTACGTATATGGGACCTCACTTTCACTTGAAATATCCTTTGCAAGATATGTAGTACATGCCACGTAAGATGTGAGCGCATAGACGCGAGCATATATGCACGTATGGAGCGGCTGTTGGATTTACGGACGTAGATTTCACGCCTGCGTCTGAACGAAAAAGGCTCCTTCTACAAGTTTATATGGATACATATACAACAGGATGCAACTTTGGAAGTTCGATTCCTGACAGTATTGATCCCATTTGGCAATAAAGATAAAGATACTCTGTAGCACCTAGTTTGAAGCGACAATAAGCAACGTTGTCCTTGCGCATTGATAGTCTTTGGGTACATGTAAACTTGGCGAGGCCGCAACCTCGATGCCTGCTGCCGCTCTCGGTGTCATGTCAGATATGATGGCCAATTATCAACTGGCGGGTATGTACATCCACGGAGAAATATGCACAATGAACGCATCCGCGGAGCTGAAGCACAGCCGCCCGGTTGACGAGACCATTTCGCGGAGGAATAAACGAATTATTACGCAAGGGGGACATATATCACGATATATCGATACGCGAGCTTGAAATTCTCTGGTAATTTTGGCAAAATATCCTCGAATATCCGGATACCCCAGCGGCCATTGGAGGCAGGCAGGGCAATCCTAACGGTGGTGCTTCCGACGGGGGGTCACAAACGGTTCACTGACTACTTGTTAATTTCGTACTTTGGACAAGTGGCGGATCCAAACTGCTTGCAGCTCGATACGCGAATTGACGTGATTTCTCTGGAGCTGGGAGTCTTTCATACCAATTGGCCGGGATACACGCGTAAAATACTCAAATCAAACTTGGTAATGTCTCTTGACAAGCTGCGCCCGGGCGCCCTGCTAAATAAACTACTGGATAAACCTTAAACATTTGCGCAAATCTTTCTGAATTAGCAGGAGCTTGGTTTAATTTGACTTGTAGATGATGAGTAATCTAATCATAACGAGGCTATTATGGTTGTGATCACATGTCCTCCGCTCAAATCAGAGCCGTCAATTGGTTCGGTATGAGGGTATTATTGAAGACCGCTACGAATATACACCCAACCCTGATAGGTTTAATTTCCGACTTTGGGATGTTCAAGGATGCGGCATCGAATTCCTAACGGACATCCACAAACCGGCCGGAGATTATCTAATATTTTGCAGGATATCCGAATGTGGGCCCGAAACGGGAGGCTTGTGGGGGTGGTTTTTTTCAGCATAACGATCGTGTACTAGAGAAGTGCCGGTTGCCTTGGCTTACATGGTCAGTACCCTCCAACAGGCTGTCTAACGAGATTGCGGCTTGTCATGGGTTAGCATTGTTGAGTCTTGGGGATGTTCCACTCAGAGCGCTGTCAAATTTCACCACTGTGACGGGTTGAGTGGCCGTGCGTTATAGCGCTATAGCACTTTATCTCGACTACTCAAATACTGGTGCCTACGGGCAACGGTCGAGTCGGTTTCCAGTTGGCTGTTCGCACGAGTCGACGACTATCCATAGCTCGTTTCAGAAATATACACGACCCCGAAGCTGGCGGGTTTGCTCATATGGATGGCGGGAATGGATCCTGCACAAACCAAGTGTGCAGCATTTTGGATACTTGGTCAGTATGTGGATCCCGATGTGCGATAGCAATACTGACGCAATTTGATCCGGATAATAGGTCTTCATGTCGGCTGAAGATTTCGGTTCTTTTGACTACCGAGATTATAATATTATTATATAATCATGTGACCCCTATGTTTTATGAGATGCGGCTCGACGCTTCTGCCTTCTCTCCGTTTTCTCTTTCTCCTTTGGCTTTCCCTATATTTCTCCTTGTTAAGGCTGTTGTGAGAGGTCTCAAATATAGTTAGTTATAGTCTACTATGCGGTAGTTTTCCGTCATGGGTTATATGGCACTGCAGTGCAATTCGAATTAATCCCCCTGTAATTCTGAGCTTCTGATAAATTGACAGCGTCCAATTCTCCATGGATCGGAAAGTTTCTTTTGCACTCATAATAAATCACGTGAAGAAAAACTAGGTAGCTAGCTGGCTCTATGGTTTGAGCTTGGGCATGCCTGGTCATGTAAATTTACTCGGCCTCAACGGCAAAGTCTCAGCGACGCTGGGGACAAAAAAAATTGTAAACCGAGTTTCCACAAACGTCAACTGCAGCAGGATGCAAGAGAGAGCTCTACGTGCAGTTTGTATCATGCCTCGGCTTTACCCTTGAATACTCGTAAAATTGAATCAGCATTGGACGGAGTCAATCTGACCCAGCTACGAGGGTGGATAACGGAGCACCTCATGAAAATACCACCCGAAAATTCCAAACATCGGAATTAATTCCCAGATCACGGCAACAAACGGCAGCTGCACATCTGGTAGAGCACTTTTGATGCAGCAAAACGAGCCGAGAAAGCCACGGCTACCTGCTGGATGCGTAACGATGATTTCGGATCGGGAAAATTCAGAGAGCGCTAAAATCCGGGTTACACTGACCGTCCCGTGGGTACCATGGGTATTCATTCAATACTGTTGCATGGGGTTTGCATTGGGATGCTCAGCTCAGGTATACCGATACGTTCGATACCCGATAGGAGCTGACTCTGAGGTTTATCGATTGGCGGCTTGAGACATGCAGACACGGCAGGTTACTGTTTTTCTTAACCCCGGGGCTCGTATTTATTTTTCGTCTAACTGTGCATATACCTGCATAGAAACAGAAATAGTCTTGGGTGGGTCCGGTCCCCACAGGTGCAGCACGCATAGTCTCGATGCTCGACGAGTCAAGATGACACGACGCGCTGCTTGCCTAACTATAAGGCAGGGAANAAAAAAAAAAAAAAAAAAAAACACTCTCAAGCTCGCCGTCCCGCAGTTTGGAGAGAGAGGTTTCTTTTCTTTTCTTCTTTGAGAAAGTCCGTTGCAAGTGCAGGACGTGTCCATGTATATGAAACTACTGGGCTCCTGAGCGAGGGCCAGGAACTGGGGGAGGAGGAGTCAGTCCGCTGGCGATGATGATGCGTTGGCTGTTGGAGTCTCGAACACCGGCCGTGTTGTGTGGTACAAACAACAACGCGGGTGAGACTGGGCTTCTTGGCAACGCACCGCCATGTTGGGAAACCGTCTACAGGTATACTTTGGAAAATGTATCAAAACCCTAACGCTATATTATAGCCAAAGGGAAAATGTTAAACTCCGTAAAAATAATTACGTTTACACATCTTCTGCTTATAACTCCCTTAATAAGTATTCAAGTATCAGTGAGTCTCGATTGCTAATACAAGATAACGCACTTAGATATCGTCTACAGCTCCCGCCAGCGTCGCATCGCCTCTCCCGCCTGTCCCAGATCCAGCTCCGGACGTCCGGCCTCCACTATTTTCCACTTAGACATATTATCGTCAGTTTTGGGAGCTTACGCTTAAGCTAGCTTGGCTGGAGTTCCCATCAGTCATACAACAACTTACATCATACGCTAATATATAACCCGGTAAAGCTGGAAGGCTACACCAAACTCTCGATTCTTGTTTATAGTGTGGATCCTCGGTAGTTGAATAGTAATGGGTCGCTTGATACATGTCTTCGAAATTTATCCTCTAAATGATATCTTTTCACATCTATCGAGCGTGTATACGTTTTTATTCTAAATTCTTGGGACGGCCAATACTATAAATGTCCACCCAGCTCTTCTGACTGCCGGAGAATTAAATATAACAAAAAATGAAGATTTTTATAAAGATATAAAGGAAGCTCGGAATGACAAGTGTGTTACTTATTCCTTGAAAAAGACCAAACTAAAATATTACCAAGTGTGATATGTTCAATATGGCATTCTAGAAATAGAGTTCGTAAACAGGAATATTTGGATGATTCTAAGTTATCTTTTTCATAGAGCTCCAGGCCCGGAACGCAAACACAACAGATATCTCAAAGCGAGATGATGGTGTGGATGCGTCATTAGCTCTTCATTGCTGGGTCAGTTCTGTCTGCTCTTTCAAGTCGTTAGAGCCGCTTTGACAATAATTCAAGCACAACTTGCTACTGATATAAAAATCCTTGACGGACCTGACTACCGCCTTTCAGCCGCTGCTCCACTTAGACAGTAGTGTAGTTGCGTTGTATATGGACGGGCTATGCGTGCTCTATCAGCTTCGGCATATTATTATAAAATATACTTGAAATAAGATTTTAATCTTTTGAATTTACATGTAGTAGTCAACAGTTGGACGAAGGATCTTTTCCCGAGCGGTAGATGATTCTGTCATAGAAAAAAGTCGGTCTGTCGTGGCGGGTTTGCTTGAAATTTTTTACTGTACTAAGGATTTGTGGTTAAAGTTGTTCGCTATTTTGATCCTAACCATCGGCCATCATTCAAACGCGCGGACGGCAGCGTGGTCAGTTGGTTGTGCAGGCATTGGCTGGACCGCGGCGTATAGTTTCATCCTGCCAGAAGCGGTGGGAGGCAGCCGGGGGGTGGATGCACTGCACTGTCTTTGATTTGATCCTTGTCCGCAAGGCAGCAGCGTTGGCAGGAGAAAATATATTAAAATCGAATTCGAAATCGGTGATTTAAGGTCGAGTGTGACGAATCAGTCGGATCAGGCCATGTCCGTTTTTAATCATTTGGGCCTTCAGCCCGCGAGCCGAGCTGAAGAGGCTGTCTCACTCTCACTCTCACTCTCCCATCTCGGGTTTCCCCTCTTTTCTGTCTTGTTCGTGGATTCCTGCCGGGGCGCTCGTGCTCGTCTGTTGTTTGTTCGAGAAGCGGGAGCCTGCGCTGCGCGTCCTGAGCAAAAAAGGCTGGGCGGCCCGGCTGTTATCTCCGAGCGCGACATAGCGGCAGTGTGGCTGAGCCAGCCGACCTGTCAGCGCCCGCACTGCAACCGCACTTCAACCGCACCTCAACACATTCCCGTCCCTAGCCGCATTAGCCGCATTATCCGCATTATCCTCACTCTTGCCACACATATCATGCGGCGCCGGAATGCCCGTTCCGCCTTCCATGTCTCAAGCCTCACTCGACCCATCCATCATCATCCATCTTCTTTCCCAAAGCACATGCCGCCAACCGACGTGAGCTCACCCCATGCATCATCATCATATATGCGTATCACTACCATCATTGGGTGCCACTGCCAACGCCATTCTCCATCTCGAACCCACTTCGACGACAGCTGCTATTTTTAAATCCGACGCCCCGTCCGCGTCCCAGCAGCAAAACCTGCCTGCCTGCCTCAGATCCTCGGAACCGGCCAAGCGGCAAGGATCGACGGTCGCACCGGCCATGATTCTAGAATGGACAGCGGCGATCGCTGCCGCGCCTCGGCTGGGTGAAAAGGGCCATGTTCTCCCAGAAACAAGGGAAGCTCCCACGTTTGCTCTGCCATCTCCCCATAAGGCAACGATGTTCGCCCACCGCCCGCAATTGATTCGATGCGAAGCCTCGCTCGCCGTCTCCACATGGCTCTGAACGAAATGACTGCGCTGCCGATCTTATGGCACCTGTTAAGCTTGCATGCGGCCCAACGATCGTGAAAAGCAGGTTTCCCCTCTGTCAAAGCCACGCCCTGCCATGTTGCAAAAATGTCCATGTACAATTGCGTCGCACTAGGAACCCAGGCCTGGCTCAACGGTAATGCGACGTTCGCTTACCGGCTCGCGGTGCTAGTCCGGCGGTGGTGTCGTTCTTGGTAGTGGTGGTGTTCTACCACAGATCGAGCAAACCAGACGGAAAAAAAAAAAAAAAGAGAGAAAAAGAAAACTAAAGAGGCATTTGTGTTTGGGGCGCACTCAACCTGCACGATGGATGATTAGAATGTGTGCTGTTGCGTCTCGCAGACCGGGTTTTGCTCTTCGTGTGGCTTTCGACGGCTCCTGCAAGCCTATGCTAGTGCCATGCAGCATCGCTTAACACAGCGAGAAACATCTTTGGCCAATTGAAGCTGCATTTCCAGCTGCCGACGTGACCATGTACGCCAGGGCTACCGTCATGGAGAGATGATCAATCAATCGAGGCGACGGGATCGAAGAGCTAGTTAGCTACGCCTGCTTGCTGGCAAGCATCGACAACATTCTTGACAACCTAACTATAGGCATCATTTACCTTATCCATCCACCCCCTCGATTGCAGGAAACAAAGTTTTTTCCGACCTATGGCTAGCTCGATCGAGCTTCCCTTTCCCCTTGCATTGGTAGCTCCCAAAACCCGGTTTTCTTTCCTCTTTTAAAGATCATCCTCCCATGAGTCTTTATTATCTGCAGCGTGATATATTACCCTCCCACCTGCAATTGGGATTGGCGAGGGTTAAAGAACGCTGCGCGCGTGTCATAGTGACCTATCATGATATCAGCTTTTCGATCGACAAGTTAGCTAGCCCTGAGGAATGTGCATTGCATTGTATCGACAGGCACCGAAGCCCAAAAAAAAAACCCGGTTTCCACTCTCAAACCTCCCTCTCTCTCCGGATCCTATCACACCGGTCGACACAAGGGGAGAGCGACATGGCATGGGGCATGAGTGAATAGGCACGGGCATGACAGCAGCCTGCGCCCGCCAGCTCACAGAGCGACTCATGAGCCACAGAATGCCTCTGCCCGCTGCTTGATGAAACCCATGCCTCCTTGGACAAAAATCTACCACACACACACACCCCCCCAAACACCACACACACAGAACAGTCAACTCAGACGGCAAGTACTCGGTAGCTACCTAGCGCTAGTCTGGATATATATTACCCGCAGAATCGGTAATATAGCAAACGATATGTATATTTCCTACTTCTTCACAGTACATGCACACCTCATGCATACATGCATGCATCTATTCTGCAGAACTATAACTTTTTTTTTCTCTCTTCCCAGCCATCGCCTTTGGGCGAATAGCAGGATCGCAAGCGCGTTTGCCACCAAGGGTCCTCGAGCGCCCTTCCCCCTCCCCTCCCACTCAACTTGAGGCTGTCCCTCGCATTTGGTGGCAAGCAACGTCAACCTGTGGCGCATGACCGCTTATCCTTCCCTCACGTCGATAAGCTCGTATGCCGGCTTTAACGATCGAGAGGTGCTGGGTTAGTGGCTTTCCCCGGCAGCTGTAAGTACATTACATGTATCTGTCCACACAGCGCACAATGTTGACTCCACCCCCATGTTCTTACAAATTTCTCTTGAATAGAGTTTAGGGCTGTCGCCTCCTTCTCCTCCTCCTTCTTTCTTTTCACTTGGTTTATTTTTATTTTTTCGTTCTCGATCAATGGCTTGTTCATTACTTAACACTCGATTCTATTGATCTTATTGATTTGAGGGGGGGCCCAGCCATTCCACTCGGACTGTGGCGCTATACGGACCAGGGTAGGTTGGGTTGGTCCAATAGGGAGTCTGATCACAGGCCAGGGTTATTATTTTTTTATTTTTTGTTTCTACATGTAGGTTAGGGTGGGAATTTCGTAGCAAAGAAAAATAAGATTCTTCTGAGGGAGAGAGGGGGCTCCACCACACGGCTGTGGCGGTGGAGAATTCGAAAGGCTGGCTTGTTTGGCTTGCTCGCTCGCTTCTTTCGTTCCCATCTTATTCCGTGTCACGCCCCGGGCCTCTTGTTATGTACGTACGTGATGGTTGAAAAGGGAAAAAAGAAAAGAAAAAAGAGTGAGGCACCGAGAGAGAGAGAAAAAAAAAAATGTCCTTGTCACTACAGACAGTGTCAAAGGGTATCAGAAGGAAAGTAAAAAAAAAGAGAATAGAAGAGAATAAAAAAAACAACAACGAGAGAGTGAGAGAGAGAGAGAGATAAAGGGGGGTGTGACAACGGGAGGTGAAGAGGAAAAAAGAATATGTGCAAATGAAAATGGCTGTTAAAATACATGGTGAGAATGAGAGAAAAAAGGGAAGAGGTAAAAAGGCCTGCTAAAATAAAATAAATGAAAATAAAGTAAAAAAAAATACAAGTATATATCTTATTCGTAATGCGAGCATGCAATAATTCGTGATATTCGAATATTTACCGCCAATCTGCAAAAATTGTAGCGAGAGAGAATATAACAGAAAAATGCGCAGACCCAAGAACCCCAAACGAACAGATTTAGAAAGAAAAAGTCATGAGAAAATTCAGCAGGATTTCGAACTGGTAAAGAGTAGCACGAAAAGGAAGCCATATCGATAAAGTGACAGACAGTAGTAGTAGTAGTAGTAGTATCAGAGCCACAAACGAAGTGCAAAAGGGTATACTCAATAAAATAAAACGATCAACGTTCTCGAGAATGGAAGTCTAGTCTGCAGTTGCCCGTCATTCTGAACGATAGCACACCAGATGCAGTCAGATTATAACAAAAGAAACACGTGTTTTATCCGCAGCTCAGTCGAAGAGTTTACGCCCCAAAGCCTTGAGATGTTCATTCTCCATTCTGAGCTTCTCTAGTTCGTCGCCTCCTTGAAGTGTCAAGTCCTTCCGTAGTCGCTCGTTCTCGTTACGTAGTCGATGCAGGTCCTTATTCTGCCGCTCTACATCCCGTTCAAGCTCCGCCACTCTAGCCTCGAGATCCCTAATCTTGGAGGTATGGTTCGCGTTCTCTTGGGCGAGGACGTGCTTGATGCTCGATCGCGGTATCTTGATCCGGTACGTCTCTTCCTCGTCAATATGCGAATCGACTGTGTCAAAAGGATACATTCTCTTTCTTGGATTCGACGGCGTGAACCCCGTCGCGCTTCTGGCCTCATTGGGTATGCTTTGCGAAACAGGCCCCATTGGCGGCGCTTCGGGAGGAGAACTTATATGTGTTGATGTCGAAACTGCGGCTGCGGCGCCCGCCCAGTGATGTCCGGGGTTGGCGGAAGAAGGGTGCGCAGAAGTGGCAGACGCCTGCGCAGAGCTCGCTTCCGCCAGGGAATTGAGCCTTGAGTGTGAATGGGGACTCTGAGGTGGAGGTTGAGAGGTTTGCAAGGGTGGTAGAGACGGAGGATTTCCTCTGTAGGAGTCAGGAGGATTGATATGAGGGTCGTGCGGGTGAGGGAAGGAGAAGCTGTGAGTCGGACTTAGATTTGGCCTGGACGGCGTTGATATTGATGATCGTGAACGGAATGCCGCGGCGGCGTTATACATGTCATCCTGCAAGTTTCTCCTGTGTAAGCTTATCTTGACAAACGGATAATAAGATGAAATGAAATAAAGATAAAAAAAAAAAATCTTAATTTGTTTTTGGCTTCCCAAAGAGTATAGTATAGTCGCGGCTTGACTAATAAAATTCTCTTAAGACGGCTGCCGGTGAGGCGCAGGGAGTAATCGTGGAACGAAATACGAGGTAGGCAGATATATCACATACCTTGACCGCTGCAACCTTTGCATTGGAAATGGCAGCCTCGAGCATTGCTAAATCCTGGCTGCTAATCTGCGACGTCGATATGTAGGGCCACGGGAAGTTCTGTTCGTCCGAAGGAACGAATTTGAGGCCCAGTTCTCGGACGTACTTTGTGCTTGTTATCTTTGCGGGTTCGATCTCTATTTTGTGTTGCTCGTCTGGGAGGTATTTGGGGCTGGTCAGCATGTGGAACCATCTCTCTCACGACATGACAAATGGGGAACATGAACAGATGTGCTTCTCACAGCTGGCTAGTGGAGAAGTTTAAAAATAAAATGAGATCAAGTTGAGATAATGTGGAGTCGAATACATAGTAGAAAGGAACGGTTGGAGGTTTTTCAGTAAGAGGGAAAAAAGATAAAAACAAAAAAGGAACTTACTGATCAAGCTTGCCAGCAAAGCTCTGGCTTTTGTGCTTCTTTGGGAGCGAGCTGCGTTTTTCATGGCAGCGCGCTCTTCTTTGCTCTGACGTCCTTTCGTGCCCTCTTCGTCGGACATGGTGAGGAGGTCGGATTCGATGGTGGTTGTGATGCTGATGCTGATGCTCTCAGGTGATCGCTAGCTAGAGCCCATTGAGGGCCCTGTTATAAAATGCGGCGCAGACCAAGAGAGAAAAATACCGTAAGAACCGGGCCTTCTTATAGAAAATAGCAAAGGCTCTTCTGGAAGTCCGAAGCAACGGCGAACGACCCAGTGTTTTGAAGTTTTTTTTCGAAGAAAATAATAAATAATGAATGAAAGAGGAAATTCAAGAGAAAGACCGGCGTAGTGGGAATTAGGAGGGACGAGCGAGAAGTTTGAGGTGCGATGCAGGTTGAGGCTCCCTAACTCGGGTTGCGCGAAAAGGCAGGATGGCGTTTTCCTTTTGAGGGTTGCTTTCTTTGGTGCTATTTTCTCAAGTCCTCGGCAGGAACAAACCGTTGACTGACAGCCCGGTTTGCTTGGGAGAAAGCGCTTCAGCTTGCTTCTGCGGTCGGCTCGAGGCTGGGGACCGGCGCTGATTAAGTACGGCCACAGTTGGGACTAGTCAGCAAAGCAATTAACTGAGGTGCCCTGCGCCCGAAGGTGGTGGGATGGATGGGATGGGAATGGGATGGGTATGGGGGGCCGTCCAGTCCAGTCCAATCCAGTCCAACGGCGATGTGACTGACCGATTGATTAATTGATTGCTTGCTTGCTTGGATGCTTGATATGTCTCTTCTGCTCCAAAGGGAAACCACCCGAGGGAAGCGATATAGAGAAGCAGCAGAAGCAGAAGCAGAAGCAGTAGAATAAAAAGAAGCTCCCAGTGAAACGAAAACGAAAAAAACCCAAAAAGTAAAAGCGAAAAAATAATAAAAGAAAAAAAAAAGAAAGAAACGGGGAACAGGTTGGAAAAAGCGAAGAGAAGAAAAAAAAAAAAAAAAAAAGATGGGGCGGCGATGTGGTGACAGTGACAGTGACTGAACTGTCTGACCGAACCGACTGTCTAAGCCAGTTGGATGGTATGTAGCCCGCCGAAGCGCACGTCAAGCACGTCTTCGGCCACACAAGGAAAACCAAGAAGAGCGACCAACCACAGCCGGAAAGTTGGCCGACAACCGACGAGGTGTCGAGGGAGGCAATCCGCGGACGAGAATGACGAAGATGCGCCCTGAAGATCTGCTGCGTCCTCTTCCTCCTGCTTCTATGGGTCGAAAAAAAGGCGGGTGCAACCAAAGTTTTTTTGTTCTGGGTCGAAGGAAAGAGAAGAGAAAGGTGGTTGTTTACGGCACTTGCTGTGGCGCACGCAATCTATAAATATGAGCCAGGTATCTTGCAGATTGGCAGCAGACCCCGGAAGGGCTCAAAAGTCATGCAGGGTTCCCATTCAAATTTGGTGGGTGCCCATTTAGCGGATTTCTGGTTTGTCGCAGGAATCAATAAAAGAGAGGGGAAAAGGCGAAAGAGAAGAGCAGAAAAAATTAATAATAAACTGTGGTCTTCGTTTTCTTTTTTCCTTCTTTGCGGGTCCCGCAGTGTGCCTACACACAAGTAGACTAGCCGCTTTATGGTCGGATTGCGAAAAGGGCGGGCTGTCAAAAGCCGTCCCTGGTAGGAATCTATCTGTTGTTCGTTGTCTTGTTGCCAATGTCGTCGGATGTTCATCTCAACAGTGCGGTCAAGAAGGCCGTCGATGATGAGGGGCCTATGATTTCAAAAGTAGCATCAGCGTACCGATCGTGTACAACTTGGTTCCGCCGGCCAGCAGCCGCATACCTGTGCAATACCTCCCATGTACGTCTATCGGTGTGGATGCGTTTCGCCTCCGAAACATGGGGCCCCTCGAATCTCATTTTTCTTCCCTCACCGTTCGAGTGCGACATTTCCTGCCGACACAGATCAGCCCGTAACACTAAGCTGAAAGGGAGATGTTGCTTGAGAGATCGGGCGCTTGGATCGCTATTGCGAATTGGGGCTGCGGAACTTTTGATTATGATGCGGCAATGCACCCAGACATGGCTTGCTCAAATGCGGCATTTCGAGCCGCCACCCAAGCAAGAGATCGCGGAGAGGCGACCGCTCTGCAGAGTCCTTGCAGCCCGGGGTGCGAGAATATTGAAGGATCTCGACCTTATCTTTCCGAAACAGAGGGCTGGAAAATCGGACATCTGCTTTCGCGAGCGGGATGAGCTAATGCATCATACCGTTCATTGCATCCCACTCAAACCTTTAATTGCGGTCACTCTTCTTTTCCAAGAAAAACAAAAACGGCTCTTCTTGGGACGCAATTTGGATGTCATGTGAGCTCGCGAATGAGAAAAACCCGATAGGGTCAGCGAACCTGTCATCCCATCCCGAATTCCAACAGTCAATGCAATGTCTTTTTTTTTATTTTTTCCTAAAAGAGAAAAAAAAACGAGGGGTGGTATCTTGTTTATCTCAGTCCCGGAATCCAACCTCTTTTCTTGCTTGCGTGGCCAGCTTGTATATCCGCTGCATTTAGCAGAGATTGCATCTTGACTGGTTGCCAGCCAAAACGGCCAGGCGGCGATAGGCTGATGGTGCAAAACTGGTGGTTTTCGCTTCCTCAGAGCCAAGGACAGATACGAAAAAAAAAGTAGTAGCAATTGGGAACAATGCGCGCCAGCTTGTCCCCCCAAAGCCTGAGCGGTCTGGACAAAGCTCACATGCGCATTTCGCCAAAACCTTCCTCGCACTTCGCGGTGTGGGGAAAGGTTTTGGTGGCACTCATTATTTCTTATATTATAGTAATTAAACCGCCAGGCGTCCTGTAAGCTTTTTTCCTTGTTCACCAGTTCTTAACAGTTGTCCGATATAACTTTCGTAATAGGCCCCGAGACAACAACACACACCAGTCAAAATCCAAGGAGAGAAACCATGTCGGTTTTTTCAGATTCAGTTGACAGGTGAGGTGACAGGTGATGTGACAGGAGCAAAAGATGGGGAAAGGTGGGAGGGTGAGCTAAATTCGACCTGTTTGTTATCGATTGCTCCAAGCTTTGCTTGATATCACGAGGTTGGGGAGAGGGCGGGACGGAGATGAAGCACCCGATTCGTCAAGTGCTTTTCGTACAATGATGCCTATCACGGTCATCTTGGTATATCCAAGATCAACGGCCTGCCATATAAGAGGGCATACCCTCGCTTCCCCTTCTCCGAGGACACGGATTATCCCAGAAACCGAGTCTGTTAAAACCCTTTAGTAAGGCTTCGCAAAGCAATTGGCAAGCGTAGAACCACATCATTACTCGATCAAAAACCAGGGTAAAGAGCGGCTCAGCTACCACCCGGAGATATTCGGGACATTGTTCGTGAAATTTGCACAAACTTCAAATCTTATCGAGGTGGAGGCATCCTGACAGCCGAACGGGTGGAGGCTTTATGGGCTGGGCGCTCGCCTGTGAAGCCACATTTGGGGTGCATGATGTCAACAGATCTCTAGGGTTCTCAAGTTCCTAGTGGAGAGATTGTTGATAGAGGATAACCCTAAAAGTCAAATTGACGGGCTGCAATCTCGGTATTGTTGATCATATCATTGAAAACTATAGACGGGGAGTACGTTAGCGGACCTCGTGTTGATTGATCGAAGAAGGAAAGGTTGCAAACGAGTACCCAGAGTATCCACAGCTGCACAGCTGCACAGGAGAAAGCACACTTGGGGAAATGAGATGGTGTTGTGCCCAGACTTGTTGTTCGCGTTGCACAAACTAATGTGTTGTTGTTGTTAACCCGTGTATCACGTGATTGATTGACTGTTTGTCCATCTTGATAAGATAAGGGCATCTGCCCAAACCCTTGAAGCAAAAATTTGGGCGGTCTTGGCCTGTGTGGTTGTGTGGGACAGACAGCAGCTTTCACCAGCATCTCGAATATCGATCAACTTCAGAACCACTACGCTCGATAACATCCCGGCAACAATCACCTCTGTCCGGTCCGCGCTGTCCCTCGATCTCGACATCAGCTAATCCTCATATCCGCCCAACATGGCAGTGTACGTTCACGACGAATATTTTGGATGAAAACTTGCTAGATGGAGGCTAATACAACGGGTCGTGGTATAGAGGAAAGAATAAGCGTTTATCCAAGGGCAAGAAGGGTCTCAAGAAGAGGTACAACTCCGGAGCAGGCAAACATGCGATACGTGTGATGAGAAGGATTTTACTGACGGGATATGGTACAGAACCGTTGACCCATTCAAGAACAAGGACTGGTACAACCTGAAGGCCCCTTCAATGTTCTTGGTCAGAGAGTAGGTGCCCAAAAGTCAATTATCAGCCATCGAGAGAATCGGGACAATGTGCTAAAACGCGATAACTTCTACAGTGCTGGAAAGACTCTGGTCAACCGAACTACTGGTCTGAAGAATGCCAACGATGCTCTTAAGGGTCGTGTCTTCGAGGTCTCCCTCGCCGATCTCCAGAAGGATGAGGGCCACTCGTTCCGCAAGATCAAGCTACGCACCGACGAAGTCCAGGGCAAGAACTGCCTCACCAACTTCCACGGTCTCGACTTCACCTCCGACAAGCTCCGATCATTGGTCCGCAAATGGCAAACCCTCATTGAAGCCAATGTCACTGTCAAGACTACCGACGACTACCTCCTAAGACTATTCGCCATTGGATTCACCAGCAGACGGCCGAACCAGATCAAGAAGACCACCTATGCACAATCCTCCCAGATTCGCGCTATCAGGAGAAAGATGATTGAGATCATTCAGCGGGAGGCTTCCAGCTGCACCCTCGCCCAGCTCACCACCAAACTCATCCCCGAGGTGATTGAGCGAGAAATCGAGAAGGCTGCCCAGGCCATCTACCCTCTTAAGGATGTAAGTCACGGCATAATAAAAATTCCTAGAAGCTAAGATTCAAGGGAAATATTAACGTATCTATCTGTAGGTCCACGTTCGGAAGGTCAAGCTGTTGAAGCAGCCCAAGTTCGACCTCGGTGGTCTCCTTGGTCTCCACGGAGATTCGACAACTGACGACAGCGGTCAAAAGGTCGAGAGAGAATTCAAGGAGAAGGTTCTGGAATCGGTGTAAACTGTTCATTGCCTTTTTCTCGTATTCTGCTTTTGCACTTTATCCTTTTGCATACCGCGAGTACCCTAATCACGAGCGTTCTCATTATATGATAATGAAGTCCATTCATGATCATCGGCCACATCTTGATTTACGATTCATTGAATAGAAGTGGTATATATTCCCTTACCGTTTCTTTCTCTAAATACGACATGATCACAATACCATCCACATCATCAACCGGACGGCGGATTCTTTGTACACACACACCCGTCACCATCATCATTGTCATCTGACGTCACTTCCTCACGTCATGGGCTTCTCTTTTCTTCCCTTGAATAATTGTTATATATACTACTACTACTCCTACGGCTTTTTCTTTCCTTTTTATTTTTTGCTTTTCCTGTGTAGTAAATGGAGAACAATGGATCTGTATTCCGAAGCAAACCGCAGATGAGGCATCTCACAAATCCCATTAACCTTGTAGTGCGGCCCTCCAGGCCTGGTCTAGAAGCTCGAGGACTTCTGGTCGGCCTGAAACGCTAACGGGCGCCGCGGGCGCGGCCCTCAAACTTATCATCCTGCAACGGTATTACAGGAGCGAAGGCTTTCTCCAACGGTGATATCCTTAACTTGTTGCACTAGCCTCTTTCCCTCCAAAACCGAGAGAATACTTGGTATATATAGTACAATGACGAATCCGGCCTGAACGTTTAGCCACCCAAAGCCCTCCTCCTCCCCCCAGACTTTCGCGCTATATCAATTGGCGAAACACGCCATTGCGAGAAGCATGCATGCGTGGCGCCGGGCAAAGCTCAATATCAATATTTAGCCTCGGAACCAGACTCCCGAAGCAAGAGATCGGTATCATATCAGCACATCCGCGGCTTAGCTTGCTTTGGGCCAGTGTTAGATTATTGCTCATCACCTTCTTCGTATTAGTATTTAATATTATCAGCATCGTCGGCATCAACATTGTTATTATTACTTTGTGGCTTTTTGTCTAACGCGCTCTCGAAACGGGGGCAGTACGTCTTAGATTATGTGGTGTTGAACATGAACGCAATTACTTTTTTTTTTCGCCATGCCGGGCCTCGTCTCATGCGGTGTGATATTTAATGCATCATGCATGACAGGCTGGCGAGAAAGAAGAGAAAGGAAGCGACGGCCGGCCGGAAGAACCACCAACTAGACCAAAAATACCTAAGTAATAATAAACAAAGAAGGCCCTTATCGTGAGGAACTCAAAAAGCACGACCTTTTTTTTTTTTNAAAAAAGTACACGAACCCAGCTGAATTTTTGTCGACAAAGCGTATGCAATATAATCGTAGCCCAGCGGTGCTAGCTAGATTTGTCTTGTGGGGATATCTCGCGAGCGGGTCTCCCGGGGCGCTCCTCCGATGGGGAGGGGGAGGGCCAAAATGTTAGTAATATAGATATATCTCCGTGCCTATGTGGAGGATTTTCACGTGGTGGAGTTGGAAAGGGCCGGTGAGCTCAAGGGCAATGCAGTCTGTGGTAAAATTACAAGGAGCGTCACACACGAGGTCTGCATGTTGTTCTTCCCGTTGAGGTAGAATATCAATCGTATCCACAGTGAACAAAGTAGCCTTCTAGTACATATAGATGGGGCCCTTTTTCCCTTTCCCTCTCGTGTACGTGCACGTGTACAAAGCAAGAGGTATGTGCGACTCTCGTAAAAATAAAGATCCTAGCTGCGGGGTGGAAAAAGAGCTGATGCTTGCTTGAATTGCAACCCGTGAAATGGCCAGATGTATCACTATCGTAACCCGCTGCATTGCATTGCTAATAGGAGCATCTATCGATAGGTTCGTGCAAGTGGATTCGTGTCAAATGAAAAATAAACATAAAAACTTTCACATGAGAGGGGACAGACAGTGATATCCACATGTGAGTGTTTATAGGATGCATTTCTATATTTTTTTTCTTGCAGCCCCACGTCCGATTAGCGGCCGTACTTCTGGAATTCCCAATCTCTGTTATCCAAAGGACAGACTTGGCGTGTCTTTAGCCATCTCGATATACAGTGGAAGTGGAAGGCATGCTACAGACCCGAACCGAACCGGACCGAGAAGGTAGAGAGATATTGTTAGCTTCTCTTTTCATGCTTGTAGCTTATGGCGTCATGGAGACCGGAGACGCGAGGTCGAGGAATGGAGAGGAAAGGCTGAATAACGTACATTGCAGATTCCCCAGGCTACTGTGCATTCCTCACTCGTGGCACTTGCTTGGTTGGCTTGACATTCGATACCTGGAGAGGTTCGGCGGGAAACACGTCAGCTATGTATTCAGATCGTAACCTTATATATATATCGACATCACATGTAACTGTGGGGGGGTTGTTGCGAGGGTAAGCAATCGTATGGAATGGGTGGAGCTATGTCGTACAGAGATCCATGATATGGTTCCTGCAAATGGCGCAGTTATCTGGAAAAAGAAGAAGGAGAGGATGTCAGTAAGTCGTTAGCTCTAGGACGGGGAGCTGTGAAGCTGGTTACCAACCGACAACGATATCCCACGCCCAGAGGGCAACAGCACTCCACTAAGAGACACGGGGAGGTTAGCATCGATAGGCGGGACGAATGCTTCTTTTCATTCCTATGACAAGAGATGGTGATATGGTACCTTCTTGACCTCGAATCTCTTCTTGCCATCACCATCGCCACCCTTCGAGCCCTTGACGACAGCCTTGGAAGGCCCCGCGTCCGGCATATCGACGTCTGCGTCTGCCATGGTGTATATAGAGGATGAGGTAGATGCTGAGGATTTGTCCTAGAGAGCTGAGAATAGAGGAATGCTGACTGGGAAGGGACACCTGGCAGCGGGTCTGTTAGAGGCTCAGAGTTGAGGGTTGGGAGTGACTGTTTCCCAGTTGACGGAGGCTCAAAAGTGCAGTGGCGTGGGTGAGTGAGGTTCGAGCTTCTCCACCAACAACACCATCCTTAAGGATCCTCAGAGAGTCGTATAGTCACGTGATGCAAAGCCCCACGCAACAAACACATCCACGCAACATTGTACGGCACGGATATTGCACGGCGTCAACGTTGAGTTATTGCATTGCGAAACGGAAAGTTGCCCTGGATGACGTTGGTGGCGAGGGGTACGATGACGATGGTGATGATTACGATGATGGGTATACAGCCTCCATGATTTTTTTTTGAAAGTAATCGCAAAATCTCCTGCGTACGGAGGAGCAGCTGGCAGCGGTGAGTCGTCCGGAGCTCAGCAACCTGAACATTCCTGAGGCTCACATGATACGGTTATAATTATGATGCTTGCAGCATAGTTTAGAACCCAGCTGTGAGTTACGATGCGGGCATTGAACGATTGAGGTATACTGGACGCTTCCAGCGTGCTCTGGATATTATTATCACTATTCGAAACGGAGCTTAACAGCAGTGAATTTAATGTTGCAGGCTAAACCCAGAGAGGGCTCTAGGCGCTTGACGTTGGACGGATATAGCATCCTCCCTCGTGAGCAACACCATCCTTTGAGCCTTAGCCTGAGGGGCATTAATCAAGAGAGCACAGTCATACGTGAGTATCGTGATGTATTATGGATGAGAGAATATATCAGACACGGCATGGTGTTTTGTTCCCTTTCGTTTCTTTTCTTTTCTGTTCACTCGTGTGAGAGAAAGAGAGAGAGAGGCGGCCCCCTTGCATGGACACCAGCACAAGGCGGGACGCAGTGTTTGACCCGGAGCGGCGACGATGATGTTTGACGGTCGTTCGTCCGGCCGGAATCGCCTAGGTGGTTTGAGGACCTAGGCCAGTAATGGCAGGCAGTGCCAGGGCAATGTACCTGTAGGTACTCCCAACATGGCCACTGCAATACTCTCCTACTATGCAAGGGCCAATGAGCGAAAGATACTAATTGGGTACCACGGCAGAAAAAAACCGGTCATGCCAGCAGACCGTCTGTGGCGAATCAAGAGCGAGGACGGGCGAACGGGCATTTGGAGGTTTCCTTTTTCAAAAAAGAAAAAGGTTTAGAGTTAGAGTTACAGGCAGGGCAGGTTGGAGTTCAACCCGTTGACCTTCTCATGTTTGCAAGTTGCCGTTGCCCTTCTCTTTCCTGCTGTATTTCTTTTTTTTCTTTTTCTTCTGCATGCATGGCGTCTGTATGTACATTTCATGTATATGTAATGTACTGAAGACAGCCAAGTAGGACCTGTTAAGTTAGTTGGAGGGTTACTCACAGCTGGCTAATCAAAAGAGCTGAACGAGAGAACCTGATTGACATACACATGCTTTTCGGGCCTAGCTGCTTGCCAACCAGCCAGCCAGCCAGCCAGCCAGCCTTGCCTTGCCTTGCCTTGCATTGCATGCATTCGAGGCCGACTCTGAACTGGACTCGGACGGGCAAGTCAGGCAGAGGCAGAGGGGCGAAAAGCAAGGGAGAACGAGCAGGCCGGAATACTAAAATAAAAAGCTGCCGCTCTCCCTCCGACATTTGGACCGCCAATATATCAGTAGTATTGTTTTATTTTACTTTCTTCGCATTGAATAATTCCTGTGCGCCGTTCCTGCATCTCTGGGATTCGAAAAAGCCTCTGAAGCTCCTCTTCCTTTGCACGCATCTTTATATATATATATATACTTACTCATCCACCTGCTCGCAGAAGTGCTACGGCGTTTCTATTTCTACATCTCTTTTTTTTTTTGCCTGGCATTATCGTTTGGTAGATTGTACTCTTTCCCGCAAAGCCTCGCAGCTAGCCCGTTGTGTCAAGACTCACTGCCCCCGACGCCCGCCCTGCTTCTTCCCCTCTCCGGTCAAACCAAGCGAACTTCAGCTCAGCCCGTCGACTTTTGCTCTCGAGACATAGCCAGCCAGCCAGCTTAGTGTGATATCATCGTATCGCATTGTATCGCATCGCATCGTATCGTATCATATCGCATCTTGTCGTTGTTCTTCCTATTTAATAGAAACAGCCGCCCGCCGAGAGGACAGCAACACACTGCGTTGTGGCCAGCGTGCACCAAACAAACCTCAGCTGCTTCTTCTTCTTCTTCTTCTTCCTTTTTCCTCCGCCCGCTCGCCTTTTTTTCCTTTTCCTCTTCCTCTTCCTTTTCTCTCGCCAAACCACTCTCACCAACTTTCTTGCTCTCTTCTTCTTCTCTCTTCTCTCTTGCCTCTTCTCTTCCCCACCCTCTCATCACCATCGCTCATCACCACTTCCACCTCTCGAAACCCTTCCACTCGATCTATCTCTCGCCCTCTTCGCATTGTTCATCGGCCTTCATCTCTCATCTGCTACTCTTCCTGCCACTACTACCACTCTCACACCAATCGCAAACAACAACCCCAGAAACCTCCGAAGAACAAGCCGCCAAATTAAACTTCTCGATTTCCCAGCAAAACCAATAAAAAAAACCTAAAAAATAATTAAAAAAAACTTCAATACAAGACAAATCTTGAATACCAACCAAACCTCCGATAACACCCGACGACCGAAGGAAGCGAGTCTCTCCTTGGTACATATACCCTTCTAACTCTTCACTCTCCGTTCTCTCCGGATGACGCTCTAATTCTTGCATCGTCCGTCTCTTTTCTTTAGTTGTCCTTGCTGTTCAGTTACAGATTGTCTTTTTTCCTATTCTCTTGCGAACTTGTTCCCAGACCCGTTTCATACATTCAGTTACGACTTCGTTATACATAATTCACACCGGTCAAGGACCATCTTTTGACACCAAATTTTTTATTATTTTTTTTTTCCTTGAAAAACCCAACAACCACACCACAATCGCTTCACGGCATCTTTCCAAATCACAATGTCAGATACCAGCGCTTCCGCTTCGCACCAGACTGCGACTACTCCTAGCCGACCGTCGAATCGAAATCGACATTCGAAAAGCAGTCCACAGGTCCCAACTTCGCAGAAACGCAACATCAACAATAACAGCAACAACAAGGGACCTCGTCGAGGCAATGGCCAGGGTGTTCAAATCCAACCACGACAAGAATCTGCTCTGACCAGGAAGTTCCGCGAAGCTGCACAGACCGACAATGGAACAACATCCGATTCTGGAATTGCTGCCATGATGGAGAAAGGAATCGTCACCCCCCCAGCAACGCCCGGACCACCAGGCCGAAAGGAGCCCAACGCCTACGTTAGTGACTCGGCCATTGGCGCGCACATGGATGCGTCTGGCAAGAAGAAGAACAACAACAACAAAAAGCGGAGGGGAAGGCGCCCAACCGAAATCGCCACGAATGTCCTTCAAAGTATCACTCCTCCGCAGGAGAATGTTCACACTCCTCCCGATGACTTACTCTTTGGTAAACCGACCCCTAACAAAGCTTACGCCGGCGCTTGCTTCCATGACGCCTCACCTGCCCCGAATGCGCTTCCTCTTCCAAAGTTCTTCTCGAAATCTGTACCGACAAACTCCGATGGCCCTTCTTTGTCCAAAATGCTCGCCGAGGCGGAGGCGACCGGTGCTCCCCATGCAACTGCCGATTCTCCACCACCAACTGCTCCATTGTCACGGGGAACCCCTCTCGATATTTTCTTCAAGGCAGACAAGGAAGAAAAGGCTCGCAAGGCATTGCAAGATACTAGCAAGAATGACATCTTTAGCCCGAAGCCCTCTGCGACCCCTCCAACCGACAACCGCACCGTCCGCAACGTCACACCACCAAGTGCCGCACTCCAACAAACCGGACTTGGTAGCCCATTCGGAGGCAAGATGACTGGGCGTGAAGAACAAGACACCGATCGCGACCTCCTCTTCTCAATGGACTTCGATGCCAAGAAAGCAGCTCCTCGCCCGACTGAAGAAGTTGTTGCTGGTCCAAGGTACCGTCCCTTGAGCTTTTTGGCACAGGATGTCGACTCTCTTGTTAAGCGACAAGAGAAAGCCAAGGAATTGAAGGCTGCCCTGATGCACCAACTCGCTTCCCCTAAGGCTTCAGAATTCAATGAACCACCATCTCCTTCACCGAAGCCGAAGCCAACTCTCATCACCCGCACGAATGCCCCGGGTCCTGCAAACCCATTGTCGCCCACAATCCACGACCGTCGTGCTAAATCGAACGTTGGATTCGCCCCGGCCCCGCGTATTCGCCATTTCAACCAGAATCGACCGGTGAACACTCGTGCTAACGGACAACAATACCGCAATGGGAAGAACCAAGGCTTTCCCTCACCAGGCCAAAATCCATTTCAGCCATCACATGCCACATCACCAAATCCACATTTCTTCGACGCGGAACGAGCTCGCATTGGAGAATCCCACATTCGTGGTGTTCTCAAATTAGATGCACCAATCTCTGCTAATTGATTTCTCCTGGTTTTGCTTTATACCGGCGTTACCGAATATCTGAGCGACGTATATTTCTTGCTAGGATCGGCGGGATCTAGTTTACATCTTTTCGGTATGGCGTCAGTGGAGTTTCTAGCCTTTGCTTTTCCTTGTCTTTCGTTTTCCTAGCCTCTTTTCTTCAACAAATTTCATAATATTGGGCATCTCCCTTGAAAATGAATCAGGATGGTATCTCTTTATCTACTTGCTGTTACATTCAAAATGCGGCTAAAGATTTGTTATACCAATACCCACCCACCAGAGAAAAAAAATCACTAGTATCTACTCCATACCCTTCCTCCAAGCTCTTCATTGTTTCAAACTGTCCCTTTCGCTTTCGTATTATTACCTATTAACCGTGTTTGGTACGGCCAAGGTTCGCGCGCTTCTCTTCTTCTGTATCTTATATTTCATCCACTACTACCTTCTCCTTGGTTTTCTCAGGATGTTCATACGGCGCAGCGATCTGTTGTATTTTTTGGAGCTTGAAACGGCGGGTTTGCTTTCAGACGGATGGTTTCGTTTCTTGCCTTATGTGTACAGAGCTCACGACCTCCCTCGTCTCTTTTTATCTTTTTTTTTTTTTATCTTCTATTCTCTCCCTACTATTTATTTCACAAAATTAGGGGGATCCAAAATGCTACTGCGAAAAGCGGTCATATGTATTATTCCGTTTTATGGCTTTGGCGGGTTTTCTTTTTGAAACTTATTAGATATGGGCCGGGGGGTGCTAGATATCTTTCCACTTTTTCTTTTTGCTCTTCCACAATATGGGGTTTACTTATTTTTCTTATTTTTCCTTTCCTTTCCTTTTCTTTTCTGTTTATCTCGAATATCCTCAACTGCAGACATTCCTTTACGATGTTTCCTGGCTCCTCAGATTGGGGTTGGAACGACTATGCAACATCCGGGTACTCATCCAATACTCGGATTCCGATGCGACAACATCAAACATCTCATTGTCTATTTCCTTTTCACGTTCGTCTATCATTCGACCGACGCACGGCTTCCAGACCTAGCCGCATCTACGATTAACTCATTCGCTCCTTTTGCTTTCGAACTCTCCTACGTCACCAACCTATGCAAACGCAGAAAAAACTCAACCGACAAATCCAACAATGGTCGATTTAACACGAGCGAGATTTATCTTTCCTCTAGGCTCTCATTTTCAATCAATCGAGGTCGCAAGTCTATCTGGAGGACAACTCGTGTTCCGCTTTCCACGTGGCGACGCTACATTGGTCACGGAAACCTCGTCAACCCCCACAGTGCATATCGAGGCACAGGGGAAACTTTAAAAAAACAAAACAACATTGAAGACAAACCGCATACCGCTGGATTGCTGGTTCCATTGTCTTCCTTTTTTTTTTTTTTTTTTTTTTGGTGCATCAAACATATTATGGTAGAATCAAGACAAATAGCACATACACATAATAATACAATACATTTTGGATTGCCAACCATCTTACCATTATAGAAGTAGTGTGATTCTTATAGAATTGTCGCAGTATGCCGCCACCCGATGTAAGGTAATATAAAGCCAATTCACACAACAGCAGTTGATATTGGAGGTTCAAATTATATCGATACACACATATATATATATACAGATAAGAGGATACGTAGTAAGTAATATACATGAGGTGACTACACCCGACATCAAAGACAGCCTCCACCGAGCAAAAGGGATATTACTATAGTTGTACAACCTATTTTCTCCTCTCATTTCCACCATCATCTTTGTCTTCTTTATCATTGTACTCCTCATCATCATACTCCTCATCCTCATATTCACCATCATCATCGCCGTCGTCGCCGTCGTCGCCGTCATCATCATCATCATCATCATCCTCCTCGTCTCCCAGCTCTTCTTCATCCCACTCTTCAAGCTCATCATAGCCATCATCATCTAGTGTGGACCTTTCCCCACGATCTTCGGCAAAATTCTCAAGTTCACCCTCCCTCTCATCCCTCGTCTTCCTCCACTCCTCAACGTCCATGCCCGCCGCCAATGCAGCTGCACGATCCCTATAATCCTCTACACTGAGACCTGCCTTCGCCGCCTCCCTAGCCTCCTTCCAGTCCGCCTCCCTTTGCTTCCGTCTCTCAATCTCCCTGTCCCTCTGAGCTTCTCGCAACGTCATCTTGCGCTCACGTCTCTTCCTCCGCACCATATCCTTGTGCTCCTTCATCTGCTGCTTCTGTAACACGCGCCTATTACGCGCCATCTGGTTTTGATATCTCTTCCACTGCTGCTCAGGCGTCAGCTCAACCTTAGGCGGTAGATCTTCTATCAAAGCCGTGCCGCGGATAGCCACAACCCCGTCGTCGTTCTCCGCCCACAGCTCGTAAGTCCGATACTCGATCTCCCGCTTCTCCACGGGATGGAATTTCTCTAGTTTCTCGCTATCCTTAACCAATTGCTTGAGCTCGCGACGCCATGCCTTTTTCAGATCATTCCTCTCCTCTTCCGTCGCAGCTCCATTGTCCTTCAGATTTTTCAGATTCTTGCGGATGGTATCGATCTGGTCGTACATGGCTGGTAGCACCTCGCGTGGGTCGGCATCCGCCGCCACCATTGGTATCGGGGCGTCGACTACCAGCCGGCCGTACAGGTGCAACGGCTCGTCGACGTATAATGGCGAAATGTTACGGTACTCAAAGGTGTTAACTTTGTAGGATTTCTCCAGCGTGAGGATGTGGTTGCGAAGGAACTGAAGCAGCAGCGTGAGCGTGAGCGGGCCATGGACTAACAGCTTCTTGTGTCCTTCGACGGTCTGAGTGTACTGAGGGTCGATGTGGATCTTGTGCGCATTGAATGTCAAGGCGGAGTAGCGGAAGAGGAGCGTCGGCGTCGGGGTGAGAGTGTGGCTGAACTCTGCTTTGTCGGCGCGGGATCTGCCCTTTGTGGGCTTTTTGGCTTCCGGGTCCGCGGGAATGGTTGCGTCTGAGGGTTTGTCTTTCATGTAGACCAGGCAGCGTTGCTCGATCAGTGGGACTTCTTCGTCCGGCAGGATGAGGCGCTCGTTCGGCTCCGGGTCGACTTCTACGAGCTTGGGGGATTTGGTCGGTTCTCGTATGACGAAGCCCTCGGCCCACATTTTGCGTCGGATGTAGACAAACATCATCTCCTTGTCGCTGCCGGGCTCGCCTTTCATTTGGATGTCCTCGATTGATTCATGGCAGATGGCGCGGCGGCCGACGTCGAGCGGGCGCGCACGACGGGCGCCTCTGTCCTGGCCCTTGTTGCGCTTTTCAGGCATAGGGTTGAAGGTTAGCTTGCCACCTGCCCACATGCGGCGGGTCCAGGGACCGCCTGGGGCTTGGGCGGAGGTGTAGCCATCGGATGAGAGGTCGTTTTCTGGGGTGTAGCCGTTGAAATACGCAAAGTGGTAGCCGGGTGGTAGTGGTTGTCCGTAGAATGGGAGCATGGCCTTGATGGTGAATGGGTTGTGAGGAGCCGTTTCATCCTTCGAGTCGGGCGGTTGGATGTCGTCGAATTTGAGGTAGGGTTGCAAAGTGAGTGTGAGTAGGTGGTGCTGCGAAGGGCCGATGAATTCTTGGACGAGCGGGTACTGGCGGTTGAGAAGCTCGCGGGCTTCGGGAGGTAGACGGCTGATGTGTTCGTCGATTGAATCCTCTACGGCTTCCTTGATGACCTTGTCGAGTGGGTCGCTGACGGTTCCTTGGACCACTTCCTCGAGAGGATCCGGGGCGGATGCTACTGCAGGCGCAACAGAATTCCATCGCCTCGGAGAGATGAAGGGTCTGAGTGCGAGATGCGACGGTCGAGCGAGAAGGCGACAATGGACGGTCAGGCCGCCCCGCCGCAACAGGAGGGGCAGCACCATGGTGGGGCAACGAAGGGAGAATGCGGCGAATCTGTGTGCAGAAACAAGACGGATTCGATCAATTGGCTGATACTATTGAGTATGCCATGCCTAGGATGAAGGCTCGTCCGTTAGGAGCCGTCGGTGGGGTTGAAGCTCGAAGCTTGGAGTTATGGTTGAAGTTGAAGTTCAAGTAAAAAAGTCGAGATGCTGTCGCAGAAGGAATCTTTTGGTGCAATTTTTCGGGTGTGGCTGAAAACGGGTAGCCAGCCGAGCTCCACCACGCTGACTCGGCTTTTCCCTTCAAATGTATCAAACCTCGTCCCCAGTCGCATTTTAGTGGTTCGTGTTATGGCTCCACGCTGAGTGTGCTCCTTTTCACCAACCTCACCGACGGTTCAACTCTGTCGACGCCGCTGCTCGATGCTTCACGCTTCCTTCCGCTGGCTTCGCCTGGCTGCAGGCAACCTGCTGCTCATCGTCGCCGTCCTCGTCTTCGCCAAGGCTTTCTTCCCTTACAAGCCGTTCCTTCCGGGGCTTGCACAACATGCCGATTACCACGCCGAAGGGCAGGCGCCCGCGCCCGCGCAGTTCCAAAAGATCGTGTTTATGCTGATAGACGCTTTGAGGAGGTATGGTCCTGCTGCTGCTGCTGCTAATGCTACTGCTACTGCTGCTTTTCGTGCTTCAATCGCATATACATGTATGGACGTACCAGTCAACATATACAATAATGCGTACTGGAGTAGATGTATATCTGTATACATATCTGCAACAAGGGGCTGACATTCCGTTTACCGAGTGCTACAGCGACTTTGTCTTCGGGGACAACTCTGGCTTCGAATTTACGCAGAGGTGAATAAATGAACACAATGAAACCAATTTCTACGAATGCTTTCCGCTGCGGCTCGATGGACTCACTCCTGGGATGCGAATACCTGCTGTGTCTTATAGTCTCATACGCTCCGGCGTCGCAATCCCTCTCACCGCCCATGCCACCTCTCCAACTATCACCATGCCCAAGATCAAGGCCCTGACCACCGGCTCCATCCCGGGCTTTCTCGACCTCATCCTCAATTTTGCCGAGTCCGACACCACGTCAACTCTGGCGACGCAGGACAATTGGCTCGCCCAGATCAAACAGAGTGGCAAGCGCCTCATCATGTATGGAGATGACACTTGGCTAAAGCTCTTCCCTGGGATTTTCTCTCGCACGGAGGGAACAGTGAGCTTCTATGTCTCGGTACGAACCGCCCTCGTTCTCGACCCATGCCGTCTATAGAATTTCAAAAAAAAAAAAACTTAGCTAAGATGTCGGACAGGACTTCACTGAGGTTGACAACAATGTCACTCGCCATGTGGCACCAGAGCTCCAGCAAACCGATTGGGATGCGATGATTCTGCACTACCTTGGCCTTGACCACATTGGCCACAAAACTGGGCCACGAAGGTTGGTCTATCCCCCAGTTCTCGCGGGAAGCCATCTGCACCATTCATTCCGTTAGCTCTAGTTACGTCGTTCGCCTGCTCTAATAATATCCTAGCGCCCACATGGTGCCAAAACAGAGAGAGATGGATGGTATCGTCCAGCAGATATACGAAACTATAGAAAGGGAAGACGATCTGAAGGATACCCTATTCGTGCTAGTGGGCGACCACGGCATGAACGACGGTGGTGGACATGGCGGCTCGTCGGCCGGCGAGACTTCGGCCGCGCTGGTCTTCATGTCGCCAAAACTGAAATCCCTGAGTTCCAGGCGAAAGGCTCCAGAGCAGCCGAGAGACGAGTTTATATACTACCGCCTCGCTGAACAGTCGGATGTGGCGCCAACACTAACAACACTTTTGGGTCTGCCAATACCAAAGAACAATCTTGGTCAATTTATTGAAGAACTACTGCCGTTATGGGATGGTTTGTTGCCCTATTTTTATCAATGATATATAATAAGGGTGCTAAAACATTGGTGCTAGTCGATGACCAGGTCAAGATTCTCGGTGCAAACGCCAGGGAGCTGTCAAGGCTGATTTCAGCCTCTTATCCGGATTTCGACAGATTGCTAGCTGAAGGCGCATGCAATGGCAAAGATGGCCAACTTGACAAGCTGGCGTGCATTTGGCATTCCGCGGTCTCTTCAGCGGTGCCAATCGACAAGATGAATCTCTTTTCGAAAGTATAACAAAACCCTATCGAACTCTTCGGGATAACATGGATGAACTGATTATCGAATAGTTCTCAAGCGAATGTCAAGATATATTGACCTCTGCAGCCACAAACTACGACACTGATAGTATGGCTATTGCCATTGCTATTGGTGGCGTGTCAATCGGGCTTTTTGCTACGGTCTGGCTCGTCGACGGAGTCGGGGGGCTTGTCTTCTACAAACTGCTCTTCTGGGCGCTCTCGCTCTCCTATGGAGGCATGATGATTGCTAGCAGTTACGTTGAAGAAGAGCAGCAATACTGGTACTGGGCGGCATCTGCCTGGGGTATCATACTTTTCGTTAGAGAGTAGGCTTGCAATCCCTTCCTACGGTTTCCTTTCGTTTCTTTTCGGCAACTATACTGACTATTCGACAAAACAATCAGAATACAGCGTGGTGGATCAGGTGTCAAATCAGTCGTCATACTAACACTCCTCCGGACCATCCGGCGCTGGAACCAGACAGGCCAAAAGCATGCTGGCGCTGATGATATTGCTAAAAGCTTCCTGCCAAACCACCCAACGCTATTGTGGATTCTTGTCTTCTTTGCCTACACTGATATGTTCTTGCGGCTAAAAGGTAACCTAGCAACTGCTGGGCATTCCACAATTCTGGGGACAGCTCTAAGTTTCCCTCCAGTGCTGTGCAGCATGTTGTTCAAGCTGAGTATGGCAGCGTTGGATATGAAGGAGCTAATCCCTTCATTTCTTCTCGACTTTGCCGAATCGTTTGCGCAAGTGTCCGTAGTGACGCAAGCGCAATTGGTATTTGCGTTCCTACTCGTCAATATTATCTATCTAGCGGTTCTGAGAAACACCAGCCTAGGAGCCGCAGGTACAGGCGAATCTCGCATCCGACCGTTCCACAACATCCTCACAATCTTCATCGCCACACAGTCCCGTTTAACCAACATTCCTGTCCTTTGGTTCTTCAATATCATGCTCCTCCTAGTAGATTCAATGCAGTTTGACTCACAGCTACCCATCCTGCTCACCTGCCTGGCTATGCAACACGTCTCATTCTTCGCCCTGGGTAACTCGAACGCCATCTCGTCCGTCGACCTATCAAACGCATATAACGGCGTGCCAAACTTCAACATTGCGCTGATCGGGCCTATGACGTTCATTGCGAACTGGGCGGGACCTACGCTGTGGACGTCGGGGACAGTGCTGCTCATGGCGTCGTGGATGGAGCGGCAACAGCAGCAACAGCAACAGCGAATGAAACCGCAGGTGGCAAACACGGAAGGGAAAGGGGAAACGGTAACGCAGAAGAGTGGCAGTCGGCTAGACGCGTACCTACGTTACGCAGAGGTCATGTCGGCGTTCCGCGCGGTGGCAATGGTGGCGGTGATGGGTGCGTGTATGGTACTGCGGATGCACTTGTTTGTGTGGACGGTGTTTTCGCCAAAGTACCTCTTTGCGATGGTTTGGACTGGCGTGCACCACATTCTTATCGACTTGGGGTTTGGTGCGGTTCTGCATTTTGCTGGCGCATGATGCGGCAAAGGAGGAAGCTCGAGTCGAGGGTATATATATAAGGTGTAGAGTGCATATATATATATGCTGCGTCGGTCCGTACGGTATGTCAATATTCGTCTGCATGACCGGTTTTTAGTATAAAACAGGCGTTTGTAAGTATTATATGGAGTATATATCAGGGAGTAGATGCCCCATGTGTTACCATTCTCTTTTTTTTTCTTTCTTCTTTTTTTCTTCCTTTGAATTGTATTGTATTATACGATTCTTCCTGACCAGATTGCTTTCCGCGGATCCCAAGATTATTTCCTACAATCTGCGTATATATTCGCATATACGATAGACTGTTCAGATATTGGTTTTTTCTTGCAGTTCTTTCCTTCTTTCCTGCTTTACCCAGTTGCGAGCATCGAGCGAGCGTGCCTGCATGTATGTACAGGGCGGACCTTTCTTAAGCTTCTAATCGCTAATTTAATTGCATGGCATACATATTTTATATTACCGTTTACGGGTGTTTATAAGAAGAGTTGATATATAGACACTTTGATTGAATTTGGGTATATGGTATATGTAAGGGAATACTATCGACCTAGCTAGACGCCGCGTGCATTGATGGTGCGGAGGACGCTGTATATAGTGCGTATGCTCATCGAGAAAAGAGAAGCAGGAAAAAGCCACGCAATTGAAGCGGAAGAGAAGAGAGAGAGAGAGAGAGAGAGAGAATGAAGTTATTATCAAAAAGCGATTTTCGCCGGTGACTCCACCCTTTTGTAGTCTGCGAATAGTCACGAACAAACGACCAAATGAAAATGACAAGCTGAAATGAAAAATAAAACAAAAAAAAAGAAAGAACTTTTGAGAAAGAAAAAAAGGAGGTATTTGGACAGCAAAACGCAGGCCCGTCAATACCATTTTTCGCCATATCGCTATGATATGATACAATATGGAATACAACTGGAAGCAGCAAAAGCGGGTTAAGGTGAGGAGAAAATACACTAGAAACCAACTCACATAGCAAGAGCAAAATCCAACTCATGTCCATCTCGAAAAATCGACATTCTCCAACAATCCATCAACCTCACTGCCTCCTGCATCCGGCACATCTGCACTACTCGCCACGCTCATCGCCATCGACACCCTCCTATAATCACTCGCCCTGCTCCCAGGGCTTACCGCAACGCCTAGCTTCTCCCTCAACTTGTTGATCGCGCGGAGCCGGTGCCGCCAATTACTCACAAAGTCGTTCCCGCCTTCGTTGTATACATGTGCAAAGACGCTAGCATTTAGCGCTAGGTTGCGCACAAACGCCGCCAGATGCTTCCCGGACACCATCTTAGCATCAGCCGCAGGGCTGATATCCGGTAAACCCGGTTTCACGAGCAACTGAACTCGGTAGAACAATCTATCAGCGTCATCGTAGTCCTTCATCCGCGTCGCAATAAACCCCGTTTTAGCCTCCGGCGTGATGACAATGTTGACAAAGTTAAACTGCGCGGGTATGGTGTTAAACTCGTATGGCAGGCCGGAGTTGTTAAATACAATGTTGACAAAGTCGTTGCCGATGTGGCGCTTCTTGTTCGTGCACTGCGGATCATGAATCCGATTCGTCGGCATCATGGTCGTAACGTGGAAAATGATCTGCGTAATCTTGTCGTTCCAGTAGAACGCAAATTCGCCGTCGATATTGTGCTCCCGGTCCAATCCGCCGGTATTGATTGTGGCTCCTTGCAGGGGAATCAGATCGCCGAGTTTATCCACAAAATCAGTGTAATCCGATGAACCCATAACATTCGACAATATTTCCGTCTCCTCGGTTTGCCCGGCGCCCACATAGACGACCCCAATTTTGTGGAAGTCTACAACAGGGATACGGTCGAATACGCTGATTGCCCGCTGTGTCTGGTCATCGTCTGGTAGCAGCACAGGTCGCGACATCTCCGAAGAAACGTCCGTTGTCAATTGCATTAGCATGTGGCTAGGGAGTACAGCTGGCTGCCGCGTCGCGTCGAGTACCGTATGGGCGTGCGTCCGGTCAACAGGGCTCTCTTCTGCAGTATTATTAACCGCAAGTGCCTCTGATGTAAATGACCCCTGCAGAATGCTCTGCGCCTGTTGAGATTCCGGGCTCAGGTTGAAGCTTGAGCTTCCGGACTAACCGCACCACAATAATATCAGCATCAACCCTGGGTAATCATTGCTATAGCGTGAAAGTTGGATATATCGTTTAGACTTACCGGCTGACGGATGATCACCTGTGACACTCCCGTAACAACTGAAGTATGGATTGTAATAATCTTCGCTCCCAATAACCACGATTTGGTGCTCGTTGCCTGGGTGGCCGCTGCCTGAGCATTTCGGACATGATTTTTCAAATCCACATCGGCGTACGTAAACCGCCTCAACATATCGATGCTCGCCTGGCTCTGCTCATCTAGCACATCGCGGTGGCCCCCACCGTCACCCAAGATCAACCCGCGTGTGATCCATGTCACATATTTCGCTCGATCACTGAGCTTCAACGCGAGAAACCACGTCGAGATAACATTGTATGCTAGAGTGAGTACATACTGCGAAATTTGGGGTTGCTCTTGCGGCATGTTGATGGGTACGATTTCTGGTGATGCGGCGACATCCCGTTCGCGGCCGGCTGGGGTTGGCTTATGCACAGAGGTGGATCTGTTGAGGTGTGTCTCCTTGGTGTGCTGGATGTACCGGAAGGCAACGGCGAAGACGCTTTTGTAGTCTGGTTCGGTAAAGTTGACTGTTGTAGAGGGGAGGTGCGCGAGTAGGAGCAGGAACTCGAGAATGTGTACACTGACTGCTGAAGTGGTAATGATCTGTGATAACTTGACAAGTATCCCTGGTAGAAACTTGGTTGTAGCCATGGGTAACTCGTAGCTACATATCGAAAGCGCGTGGATGCATGGCTTCGCCGTACGTTGCCATGAGCTGAGTCCCAACTGGAACGCCTTCACCATGGCTTCCTGGTCAGTGCGCATGAAGTACTCTTGATACGCAAGCAGTATCGTCAGGACGTGGATCATAGCGACGGCGAGGTCCGCTTTCTTGATATCTGGCGGCATATCAAAATTGGGGAATCGGTTGGTGTGCAGCTGCTCGCAAATGATCATGCGCATCTGTTGTATCTGGTCTCCGCACTCTGAGAATAGTGTCTTGTTACACAATTGCGAGGGAACGTGCACTAGCAGGTACGAGTAGAACTCAAATTCAGTCCCACTCTCGATGACCATGTTCACGACGTCGAGCCATTTCCGCAGATTCAGAACCTTTCGCTCATGCTCTATCCCGCCACCGAGTCTTGTGTTACTAGCGTTATCCACCATCGCTAGTGGATCGTCGCAGCAGAACAGTTCCTGGCTGGCCATTTGCGGGAGGGGTTCCGGAAACATTTGGGGTTCGGGATACGTCCACACCGGGACATATTTCGGCTTCATCCGGGCGAACTTTTCCGCGTTCTGCCGGCCAGTATTCCTGGACAAGGTCCCGTGGCTATCGACTCGTCTCACACTGGAATTCCTCCCGAGCGTGCCACTCATCACCGCCTCGGGAGGCTCCAGTTCAGGCCTCGTGTGCTCTTCCATCGACCTCTCCGTTTTTCCCAGTATCGCGGCAAAACCATAAGACTCCGTATCTTCCACCAAGCAGATGGCATTCTCTGAATCCGCCCTGATCCGAACAAGCAGCCTAGCAGCCGTCAATCTCGCCTCCAAATCGTACGCCTTGGACCCCGCTATCCGCAACAACTCGTTGTAGACCGCCATCGCTCTCGACGGGTTCGCCTGGAAGTTTTGGATAAATATCCATGTAAACCCTTTTGCAATGATATTCGACGGCGACATCACGGCTTGCTTCGCACCGCCATCCGCGGTCTCCCCATTCTTCTGTTGCTGCTGCTGCTGACCTTGAGTAGTATTGTTTTCCAGCGTCTCAACCATCACGGTCAATATCTTCTCAAACAGCAAGGGCCCACCATCCTTCGCTACATCTACTGCAACCCTCACCAATTTCTCCAGTACCTGCACGTCCTTCTCCTGGGGCATAACATCAAATATCGCCACAATCAGTGCATGCAAGCTATGCTCATCACACACCTCTTTAATCGTCTCGTATACATCCTTGATCAGCGACAGAACCCCAACTCGCATGGGATATGGACGCCTCGTATTCTTAAAAAATATATCAATCAATTTTCGGGAATTCAGCAACCACGCGCTACACGATGGATAGCACATGTGCTCTGTCGCGTAATAGTTGATCACCAACTCCGCGCAGGTGTCCGGGAGATGCGCATTCATCTTGACGAAAAAGTCCATCACCACGTCCGACGACGTGAACTCAGCCCCAGCGCACAGCCGCTCCAGTTGGCTGATGATCTGTGCGACAGCATTGTACAGGGCAATCGCAAGGTTCTCTTTCCGTTGCGCTGCTTCAGATGTTGAAGCAGGCGTCTGCAGTCGCTCCGTGGCCCTTGTGGAGCAATGGTATACGATGTCTAGTGGCAACGCCCACTCGTCGAACGTGATCTGGTCGACGACCTCCCGCTTGCTCAAGATGTTGTGGATCGCTCGGCAGATATCGAGCTCCAACCGCCCATTATCGGCCGGGAGCGCGGCGCGGTACGCTGTCATGACGGTAGATATCTGCATTTCCGGTAGGCCGTTCTCACCAGCGCCCAGCAGCAAGCGTTCGCAGAAGCAAACCGCCCCGCGCAGCGTGTTTGCGTTAAATGTGCCACCTTCGTTCCTGCTCGGCGACTCAAGAATCGACCGTAGAGCTAGAATCGAGTTGTGTGCCATGTAACTTTTGCACAGGTTGCTGATTGCGTTCCACGTTGCATCCGTGAGATCTCGAATCGTAGCATATGCGCCGCAGAGCACTTCTATGCACGGCGTTAACGATGGCTTCGGGATATACCCGTACGTGATGATCGCATCGATGAAAATTAGCGACCTCGTGATATCCTCTTTGCTGGTAGTCTTCTTGCATATAGAAAGCACATCACCAAGTAGTGCCACCAGATCCCGTTCCTGGAACGTTTTAAAGCTAAACTTGACAACGCTGGTAAGGAAAGAGAACAGCTGCTGTAGGTTTGATTCGGCCTGGCTGAAGTTTGTAGCAGGGTAGTTATCTCGCTTGCGTGCTTGCCGCGCAGCAGCAGCCTCACGAAACCAACCTTTGAGCCAGCGGGAGAGTAGCGACTGGATATCTCGCTCAAAAGCGACGAGATCCTTTCCGTTGTTTGTGAGCGCCACAAGCGCTTCTAGCTGCAGCTCAAAGTCGTTCGTGGAGTGGCTGTTTGCAATTGCACGAAAGTATGTGATGCGGTCCAACGACGAACCCTCAGACTGCGAGATGCAGGCAATCAATAGCCGAAACGCGACCTGCCGTGCGGCTGGCGGGTTGTGGATGTCCGCTAGGTCTTGCGCGGTCAACCAAACAGTGCTGACGGATTGCACGGGGTAATCTGCGAGGGCTTGACAAAGCGCTTCCGCGGCGTTTATGCGCATTGGCATCGGATTGCCCTGCTTGAGCTGCAGCAGCATGTGATGTGTGTGTACGGACCCCCCTGTGTTGACAATACGGGGGCCTTCCACGACCACCAGGCCGTTAGAATAGTCTCCATTGAGCGGCGACGGGGAAGGGGAGTCCGGGAAGGGGAGACCAGTGGATGGGTGCGCGCTTGTAGGGGAGGAGGAGGACGAGGTGGTGGAGGATTTGAGTCTACGGAAGACGCCGGCGAGGCCACCACCGCCGCCGCTGCCGCTGGCAGAGATCGGCTTCCCGTCGGGAGGACTTTCGACTCGAGACATTGGCGGCAAAAGCAATCTTCATGGGTGTGTGGGGGTAACGCGCGGTAATTGTATCCGGTTTATCGGCCGATTCGCGAATAGGTATGAAGTAGTTGTAGGTGTAGCAGACCGTGATCGCCAGGCAACGGGCCTGATGGGATATTGTAAAGCCGAGTGCAAGCTATCGACGTGGATGTTATTCTAGCTAGCTGTAAGCCTTCGCTCGGGTGAGCATGAAGTTCCGAAGCGACGGAGGAGATAAGTGGTGAAGCTTTACGTAACAGAATTCCTGCACAAGCTGTACGGCCCCCTTGAAACGGTTCCCCAGAATCGCTTGAGGAAGGCCGTTGCGCGACAAGGCAGCGCGCCAGGATCGTTCTTTTTTTTTTCTCTGAAGCAGTGGTGTATATAAGAAATGATGATTCCAGTAATAGGACGAGGAAGAGATGGAGGCCGAGGTGGAAGCAACAATCACAGCGGCATCGTCGTCATCGCTCCGGGAGAACCATCACGGACATGATGCTGATGGGTATGATGAAGAGGAAGAGTAAGAGTAAGAGAGAGCGAGAGAGAGAAAAAAAAAGAGGACGGAACGAGGCTCCAGGGGTGCAGGTGCAGAGCGAGAGAGAGAGGCGCTGAGGCCGCGAACCTGCAGGTGAGCCAAAAGCAAGAGCGAGGATGAGAAAAGAGAGGGACTCAGAAACCCGGTTAAGCTGCCCCGGTCACACAGGCCACAGAAAGGCGGACCCGCTTCGACTATCGATTACGCTGCACCCCAAACTGGCTCCGAGTTCACGATTTCGCCTGCGATGGAGAAAAATTTTCGCGCTTCCGTTATTTGCGCCTGCCTTTGCTTGCCACCTGTCAGAAACGGCAGGCCGCACCGGAAATCATATTAAACAATAATGCACGATGCGCGGAGGCTCAAACGGGGGGCCTGCACGGAGGCTCCACTCTTACCCGAATCTACCCAGAAACTCTCCACCGGAGGCCGGGGAAGGACTGTCTTGCATAAGCTAAAACTACAATAGCGTGTATCGTCGAAGGAGGCTCTCGCGGATATGTGCTGGAGATATTGATGCGCGAAAACATAGCATGGAAGATTTGATTCAGAAGGATAGAAAGAAAAAGGCGGGGTTCGCGTATATATATATTCTGCCTCATGTCCAAATGGCCGCAGGAAAATAGCAGGTTTCTTTTTTTTTTTTTTTTTTGTCGCTAACAGGCAGCGCGCGAGCCAGTGAAAGCATATCAAACTGCATGGCTGTCAAAATTCATAATCCTGCCGACTCCGTCTCATGCCACGAAAAATATGAAAAATGAAATGAAAAATGAAACCAAATTTACCAGCCGGTACCTAAATCAATTCCCAGGGCTTCTTTACTTCCCAATCAACATATCTCTCGGTAATATCGCGGTCAACGTGCCTGCGATGGCAAGAATACTGCTAACAACAATCAAGCACCAGTCAAATATAATCGTGCGCCGGGACAGCTTCCCAGCGAAAATACGTAGTCGAAACATTAGCGGCAGTATAATACAGATGAGAAAGCACAGGGCCGATCCCATCAACGCCTATACGAATAAAACCTCGTTAGATTGATCCCACATATTATAATAATAATAATGATAATAACGACCTAAACGGGGGAAATAAAATCTTACCATTATTCGCTCGAAGGATGGCACCAGAATGGCGATCGTTATGAAAGAGAAGACGCAGCCAACTCGAATCAACACTGAGTAGAGCCCGCGGACAAACGGGGACATGCCAACAGCCTCTTCTCCGGGTGCGATGGCCCGCTGGTCAATGCCGAGGAGAACCTCAAAGGTGCTGATAATAGGGCGCGCATTTAGGGGAGTTTTGGTGACTGGAATTGCGGCTATGAAGGAGATCTGTATAACTCCCAATGTTACCAAATTGCCTCTATGCATAGAGTAGATACATTCCTTGGAGCACTCACCAATACAATCGATAGCTTTTTGCTGGTCTGCGGATTGAGAAGGATGTTGGAGGTAACAATGTCACGGACGTAGTCTCCAAAGAGGAGATATCCCACAACCGCCATACTCAGGTCGAGGAGGAACTATACAAAATGTTAATCAAGCGCAAAAGGGAAGCTAGACTATGAGTATTGATACGTACAGTGAACGTATACGTGACTTTGATAGCTCTAAAAACAACAAGAACAAATTCAGTAATGTCACCAGACAAGGAAATCTCTGGAATGGAGTGGGTTTACTGACTTTCCAAACTTATAAGGGTGTCGCATGTCTCTGTAAATGTTCGGAAACACACTGTGCCCGCCCCAGGGACTAATCAAAATCCCAAGACTAAGCGGCACCTGGCCCCAATGTTCTGGGAAGAGATACGTCTTGGCTGGGTGTATCAAGCTCCCGGGTGATTCCTGCGTTACAAGGCCGCTCAGGAAGATGACCCCGACTATGCTGAATGTACAGACAATTCCCAAGATGCTCGTTACGCTTAGAAGCCGTAGCGGAAGGAAACATAGCGGCGTGAGAATAAGGCCGCAGAACAGCTTCCATGTGAGCACAGAAACTTCCGGGATGAGGTCGTGCAGCGAGTCGGCGAAAAGGATAACAAGAGCGACGCAGGCGGCGAGGAGTTCGAGAAAGAAGATGACGCTAATGATAACACGACCCTTGCGTCCAAAGGCGGCCCAAGCAATATCTCCGTAGGTTATCAAAACTGGATTAGACGCCATGCAGGCAGCAATGATGTTGGCAGTGTAGGCGGTAGATGCCATGGAGAAGACCAGGAATGTTACGCCTATAATCCAGCCTGAGAGGCGGAAACCGAGAGGGAGAGAGAGGAGGCCGATGCCGACGAGTGTGTTTATGGAGTTAAAGATGGTTTGGTATATGGTACTTTGTCCAACGGCAATGTTGACAGTAATCGTCTTGCCGTTCTCATCGGTAATAGAAGCTTTTCGGACGAGTAACGGTTCAGCCTCCATTCTCGACGCTAAGCTACCCTGGCGTGAGGCGTATAGCCTGCTGGCCCGACGTATCGAAGAGTCATTAAGTTTAGAGCCGGGGCTGGTGCCATAGTCCATCCCCGCAACCGCATGCTGGATAGCAGCCGAGGCCGATTCCTCCTGTACACCATCGTCAAAGTCATCTTCGTCCTCGCCTCGTTCCTCCTCGTCGTCTGAGTGGAAGGTGGTCCAGTTGGTGGGGCTGCGGGCGAGTTCGTGGAAGCCGACGGCCCTAATGTAAGACCGGGTGTAGTTCTCAATGCTGTTGACGCCGCCGACATCATGGATGAGATGGTCCACAAACGACCTACCATTGGACGATTATTTGTTAGCACAAGCATGCACGACAACAGAACGGCTGCATCCAGAGAGCGTAGATAGATGGAGATGTACATACCTCCGACGGCCGCCTAGTGACCCGGGCTCGAGGAGCGGATGGTGCTGGCTGGGAGAGCCGCTTTCGACGGCAGCGAAGTCGTCACCGGTGCCGCTCATCGTTGCCAAGCCCACGTTGTGCAAGAAGAAGAGATCAGAATAACTCTTTTATCTGCGGGAGTAAATAAGTAAATTTGCAAGATGGAAGTAAGAGCCGAGCCTTAATGGCCTGGTAGACGGTGCAGAGGAGGAGAAGAATTCTGCGGCGGCGGCGGTTATCAGCCTATCTAAAGGAGACCCACAGCCTAAGGGAAAAAAAAAAAAAAGAGAAATCTTCAAACAGATATCGTGAGCTCTTGCAAAACGTGACAGTCAGATTCTTGCCGCAGCGGGCTGTTTTGGAAACAGACGACCGGCCCGGAAGGACGAAAAGAAATCCAGCAGACGAGCTCATGCGGGACGCCCTGTCCGGTCTGCGATGAGCTATAGCGCCGGGCTGCTATACTGCCGGATGAGGTCACAGCTGCAGCACCGTGCATTGGCGAGGTTTGAGGTTGAACGCGTTCCACCAGCCCAAAACACCACGTCAAAAAGGCTATCGTCGGCTTCTCCTCTGAAAACTCTTCAGCTTCGGTCAGCCCGCTCTCGGCTTCTTCTCGTTACGGTATCCGGTTGCACCTGTTACAAACAGAATCACATACGATGGCCCAGCACGAAGAGCAGCAGTATCTCAACCTCATCCAGCACATCCTCGACCACGGCGAGCACCGTCCCGACAGGTATAGCTACCATCATCGTCCTCGCGCTTCCAGCTAGTTGACTGACTCGATACTGCTACAAGAACCGGCACAGGCACGTTATCCGTCTTCGCCCCGCCGCCCCTAAAATTCTCTCTTGCCGGCGATGCATTCCCCCTCCTCACAACCAAACGCGTCCATCTCCGTTCCATAATCCACGAACTCCTCTGGTTCGTCTCCGGAAACACCTCCACAGCCCCCCTGCAGGCTGTTGGCGTTAAGATCTGGGATGGCAACGGTTCCCGCGCCTATCTCGATTCCATAGGTCTCACCGACCGTCCTGAGGGTGACCTCGGCCCTGTCTACGGCTTCCAATGGCGCCATTTCGGCGCTGAGTACAAGGGAGCCGACCATGATTACACAGGCCAGGGTGTCGACCAGCTTGCTGAGGTTATTCGCAAGCTCAAGACCAGCCCTTACGACCGACGTATCATCCTGAGCGCGTGGAACGTTGCCGACCTCAAGCAGATGGCCCTCCCTCCCTGCCACATGTTCGCTCAATTTTACGTCTCCTTTCCAAAGTCTGACGCTGCTCCAGCATGCTCCTCGGATGGCTGCGAGATGGATGACAACACTCCTCTGCCCCAGCTGCACTGCCAACTATACCAGCGCTCCTGCGATATGGGTCTAGGCGTGCCATTCAACATTGCTAGCTATGCCCTCCTCACAAAAATGATCGCCCACGTTGCTGGTCTCGAAGCTGGCACCTTTACGCATGTCATGGGCGACGCGCACGTATACAAAGACCATGTGGAACCGCTGAAGCAGCAGCTGGCACGGCAGCCACGCCCTTTCCCTAAGCTCAAGATCCAACGGACTGTTGAGGACATTGATAGCTTCAAGTTCGAGGACTTTGCGGTGACTGAGTATGACCCATGGCCAAGCATTGCCATGAAGATGTCTGTTTAATCAACAGAACGTATATGCATTGGTGAATGACAGCGACTGGCTCTTTATGGTATGTTGGAATTGGGATACGGGATTTTTTTAGTAATGATTATCGCATCGCTTCGAGGCAGGCGTATATATACCTAGGCACATAGTTAATGGCTGGCGACATTGCATGTATCTACTGAATATTAATTTTGTTTTCATGGGAATCATTTGCCGACACAGAACCTGTCATTGTGGTTAGAATTAGCCTGGGAACTGCTCACAGGAATTTATACGACTTCTCACCTTTCAAAAACTACTCCGAGCACTTCCTCAACCGTGCTTGCTCCTTCTCCTCGGCCCATTATCCGAGCCATACACCCTGCTGCCTTCCTCAACGCCTCTGCTTTTAACACTACGTCCACATCCTCCTCCTCATCTCTAGCTTCTTCCTGCTTTCCATCCAACCCAGCTAGAAACTCGTCTAGATGTCGGCGGCACTCTTCCACTAGCACTCGTTGTCGGGAGCTAGCGCCAATTGCCTCCGCCCAGCCGGCCTGCTGCCCTTCTATGCCTGTCATATCGCCGAATACCGCCATCAGTGATTTCAGAAGCCGCTGGATGGTAACTTTATGCCGCTCGTCGGTGCAAGATATCCCCACAACTCGCCCTGGTGGCAGATCAGGCATCTTCTCCTCAATCTGCGAAGCTAATTTTCGTGGTATTGTCACTGCCATATCGATACTTTGAGACGCCGTCTTAAGTTTATCAATCTTATTGACGACCACCAGCAACTCCTTCCCCTCACTCAGGGCACTTTTCGCTACCGCCAAAGCCGACTCCTCCAGTCGAAGTACCTGCTCCGTCCCGCTAGCTGTCTCCTGCTCCTCAATCGACGTCAAGAAGACAACCACATCCGCCGCGGCAGCCCGGCTCCTCGCTCTTCTCATGCCTTCCATCTCAATCTCATCGACCTCCACACTCCCATGAGAACTATCAGTGTCATGGCACAGCCTAAACCCGGCAGTATCCCCCACCACAACCATCCAGCCACCAATATCCACGGCCACATCCACCACATCCCTCGTTGTCCCCGCGCGACTGCTGACAATCGCTGCCTCTCGCCCAACAACCACATTCAACAAACTACTCTTCCCAACATTCGGCGCACCTATTAGTGCAAGATTAATCCCATTGCGTAACAACTCCCCCTTCACCATCTGCGAAAGATATCCCTCCATCTGTCTCCTCAAGCCTGCAACCTGTCGTGCAACATTAATCAGCAATCTTGCGGGAGACTCTTCGAACTGCTGGTCTTCGGAGAAGTCAATCAAGGCCTCGAGCTCCCCGCGCGCGGAGGTGAGCTGTGAATGCCAGGACACATACGCAGCGGTCAGCGCACTTGCGTCTCGAGTGGTACTGCGCACGCTCAGTGCATGTTGGTGTGCTGTCTCTGCGGCTAATAGGTCCCCAAGCGCTTCGATTTGTGGGAGCGAGAGACGGGAATTATAGAACGCGCGGCGGGTGAATTCGCCTGGTTCGGCAGGGAGAATAGTCCCCTTATGGTCACTGTTACGGTGCCGGCCATAGCCAGTACTAGTGGGACTTGATGGGTCTGCTGGCGGAAGGCACTTTGGAAGCGCAGCGAGGACGGACTTGAGTACGGCAGGCCCGCCGTGAAGGTGCAGTTCGAGGACGTCCTCGCCAGTAACAGAGTTCGGCCCTGGGAAGAAGAGCAGGAGGGCAGCTGGATCGAGGATTGTTTGCGGGATGAGAGTGGGGTGATAGAGGGTGCGAAGGGTTGCTACCCGAGGCCTTGGCGGCGGTTTGGAAGGGCAAAGTGAGCGGCAAATCTGTATTCAATACGTTGATATTGCAATCTTGGTTAGATATGTGGTAATATAAGCGGTAGTATTGAGGATTAGTATGGAATATTTACCGTAGAGCAGAGCGGTCCCGTAATTCGAACGACGGCTATAGCGGACCTACCGGGGGGAGTCGATAGTGCATAGACGGTTGGGTTCTCTATTCTTCCGAGAATAGGGTTCGGGTTTGCTCCTGCACCTGTAACGTACACTCTGGAGTGTACCGCATATTTCAGCGGAATAGGTGGTACAGCTGTTGCTGACCCAGTGATTGCGGTGCACCTGCACTGGCCATATTGATGATTCTGGGCGGCTGTGAGAATACGGCGTCGGATATTATTCATAGGCCCTTTGGATAAAAGTGACAGTAGCGGCTTCATCCATCCGCGCAGCCGAAGCAAGAAGCTGTAGATTGTTATATGCCTTCCAGCAAGATCAAGATAGATGGATAGAATTGATGTTAAAGTGTTAAAGTTGTATGCATCCGTATTTAATCAGGAAAGAATTTCTGTGTTGTCGCGTGGTATTTTTTGCTGCCGCCTTTTCTGGTCTCCGTTTCGACGCGACGAGACTCACAAAATTGACGTTCAAACCACCATCCTCATCGCCACATTTCACGAAAGACGACGACAGACGACAACAGCCATGGCGAACAAGCACTGGGAACAAGATAAAGATGCTGTAAGTATACCTTCAGACCCGTATCTGCTCCATATTTACCCAAATGGCCTACATCGCAAGTTCTCCTGTTCGCATAGCTAACGGCCTACAGACTGTCTACATTGGCAATCTTGACGAGCGCGTCTCCGACGCAATAGTCTGGGAGTTAATGCTACAAGCCGGCCGCATAGTCAACGTTCATCTACCTAAGGACCGTGTCACGCAAACCCACCAGGGCTTCGGTTTCGTCGAGTTCATGTCTGAGGAGGACGCCGAATACGCCGCGCGCATTATGAACCAGATCCGACTGTACGGGAAGCCGATACGAGTGAACAAAGCTTCAGCGGATAAGCAGAAGACGGTGGAAGTCGGCGCAGAGCTTTTCATAGGGAACTTGGATTCGATGGTGGATGAGAAGACATTATACGATACGTTTGCGACGTTTGGAACTATAACAGCATCACCGAAGGTGCGTTCTTCCATTTCATCAACGTTCTTCGACCCGTGCACTCTCATTTTGCATACTTTAGAAGTCGCGATGGTGCTGTGATCATTGTAGCTAACTGTTCTTAGATTGCACGTGATGAAAACGGAATATCTCGTGGTTTCGGCTTCGTCTCCTTCGACAGCTTCGAGTCCTCAGACAAAGCCATCGAGGCTATGAATGGCCAGTTCCTCATGAATAAGGAGATCTCCGTTTCCTACGCTTTCAAGAAGGACGGCAAGGGCGAGAGACACGGCGACCAGGCGGAGCGTCTGCTGGCATCGCAGGCACGCAAGAACAATGTCCAGGTACAGGTACAGGCGCTGCCCCCAGCGCTGCTCGGACAGCCACCTAACGTATCCCAATCATCACAACCGCAAGCTCCAGTTACAACGGCAGCCGTTGGTGTACCCGCTGCGGCGCAGGCGCAGCTCCCACACAGCGCACCACAGCAACAAGTCGTCGTACCGCAAGGTTACAACCAACAGCAGATGCCGCCTGCGCAACCCCCCCATCAAGGGTACCCACCCCAACCGCCGGCCGGGTACCCGCCACAGGGATACAGTGCGCAATCACCGTACCAAAACCCGCAAGGAGGATACAGGAACCCTGGTGCAGCGAGTGGCCCCCCGCCGCCAGCACATGGACTGCCATCGCGGCCACCACCACCACTTGGGTTTGGTGGGCAGCCTGGTTACGGTGCGCCCCCGCAGCCGCCACCAGCGGGCTTCGGGCAGGGGTATCCACCGGCTGGGTTCAGCGCTGCGGCAATGGGTAGGGGTGCTACTGCACCGCCTTATGGTGTCCCACCACCAGGTGCCCCGCCAATGTATCCGCCAAATCCAGCAGCGCCATACGGGAGCGTGCCGCCCCCGCCCCCGGGGTTTAATCAGCGGAGGTAGATATATACGTTTTGTACACATGCATTTTGTTGATGCTTATCTCTCTCTTTTTGCGAGTATGGGCTGGCGTTCTTGGGACAGTGTATACTAGTAGGTTGTTTTTATTAGATTAATGTTGCCCATAGCGTGAATCACTTTCGATCGAGGCTTCTATCACTGCGCCTTTTCTTTTCATTACTGCTGCACATCAGAGAGGCGATCCGTCGAGACAGTTTCTATATGTGGAAATGTATGTATTTAGCATGTTTTGGGAGGATCATTAGAGGGAAGCGGCGAAAGTTATACTCGCCTCACTTCAGCTACAACCCGGACAGAAAGCTACCGTCTTCATGTCAGCGTCAAATCTCCATATCATCAGTCCTCACTCGTGGGCGCCGTCGACGACGGATAAAGGCAAGTGGGTGGAGCAGCGGCCATCTCCAGAGCCGCAGTTAATCACATCTACTGTTCAACCTGTGGAATCGCAGCCACCGCTGGCAGAAGCAGTTCACGGAAATCGCCCACGGTCGTCCAAGCCATCCAGCCAAAAATCACGGTCCACAGCCACCTCTACTAAACGCGAGCAAGCACCATCATCACAACCAAAATCTAAGAATCACATCCTGAAAATACTGCTCCACTGTCTCTGTTGCAGTTCCTCCCAGCCGAAATACACCAAGATCCAGCACCTTGTCCTCCCAACGGCACAGGTCTGTGTCGACTCCCGCGCCCTACGCTTCCTGCAGTCGCTCTCTCACGACGAATTCCAGCTGCTAGCGTACATCGTGCAGGAAGTGTTCACGGACGATGGGGTCATGGTGCTCGGCCGCATACCAGACTACGATGCGCTCATAGAAGCCGCACTAAGAGGGCAGGTATCTATGGCAGCGAGACCCTGGGGAAGAGAGAGTCGGGAGCAGTATGTGGAGCATGTGGCGGGGTTGTATGCGCGGCTGCTGAGGCGGATGGAGACGTACGAGCGGGCGCCGATGTGCAAGGAGGTTTATGGACGGAAATGGCGGGGGCAGAAAACGAAGAAGAAGAAGAAGCATCTGTGATAAATATATACCTTGAATTTATGCTGAGTCCTTAGGCAATGTCCGTGCACCTTTTATATTCTCCCTGTCGTTACTATGCGTAAATGCAGCTGGCGAAGTGTCATGATACCAGTTTACCAGTTTTGTGGTTATAGGAGATCCTGCTGGGCCCGTCGCGTGTTTTGGTGTTGGAATATTCAACCTCACTGCACTTTCTCTGCTCGCGCTCCACTCCTCCAAACCAAGCCAACATCAAACCATCTCGCAGACCGCGGACCCAGCAAAAGCCTTCGTTCGGCGGAAGCTCGTCCTGCTCTAGCTCAAACCAGCATCAGCGTCTCTTCTCTTAGGAACGAAATCAATCCTTTCTCGCCCTCTCCATCAACCGACTTCGTGCTTGGTATACCAGTGCTAAGCTCCTTCCCCCACCCTCGCTCTTCTCTCTCTTTACACGATGGACGCCAATACGGCCCAGTTGGCCGAACTGCTGGCCAAGTCCCTAGATCCCGCCCATAGCAAAGATGGCAAGTTCTCACCCCCCCTCTCTTTCCAGCATCATAGCCATACTTCATTTGCCTGCTAACATGAAGCTTCTACTCCAGCTGAAAAGCAGCTAAAGGGCGCCGAAACCACCCCGGGCTTCCCATTGATGCTCCTACGTGCCGTCAAAACACCTGAACTACCTATCAATATTCGCCTTGCTGGTGCACTGTTTTTCAAGAATTTGATTAGACGTAGCTGGGCCGTTCGTCACCGCCATATCCCACGTTTTCTGTACAGAATGAGCGCGCTGATTTACGATGCTGTAGGATGAAGAGGGAAACCACAGATTCTCCGCCGATGATGTCCCGGCGATAAAGAGCGAGCTACTCGGAGTTATGATTGCCGTTCCCCCAAATTTACAAGTCCAGATCGGCGAGGCAATCAGCGTGATTGCAGATAGTGACTTTTATAAGCGGTGGGATACGCTAGTGGAGGTACGTTAGCCTACGACTGAATATTTTGCCTTGGCTCCTACATCGAAAGAAAATATCACTAAAGGGTAGCTTTGGTGATGTAGGAACTAGCTTCGAAGCTAGACGCGAACAATCCAGCTGTTACAGCTGGTGTCTTGACGGTCGCCCACTCTATCTTCAAACGATGGCGGCCGCTATTCCGCTCCGACGAACTATTCTTGGAAATCATACACGTCCTCGAGAGATTTGGGGAACCTTATCTGAAACTTTTAAATGTCTGTCGCCCTTCCTTTACTCACCACTAAATCATTGCGCAGCTAATATTCTAACTACGATAAGCGACACAGGCTACAGACGCGTTGATTGAGCTAAACAAAAATGACAAGGCGAAGCTCACGGAACTGTACAAAGTGCTGAACCTCCTTATTAAGCTATTTTTCGATCTCAGCTGCCAGGAGCTACCTCCGGTCTTTGAAGAAAATTTATCGAGCATCATGGGACTTTTTCACAAATACTTAACAACGTCGAGCCCGCTACTAGCTACCGACGATGACGACGAAGCTGGCCTAGAGGAATACGTGAAGGCTGGTATTTGCGAGATACTAGTCCTGTATATGCAAAAGTATGAGGATGTGTTCGGCGACCTGACGCCCAGCTTTGCGGGTGCAACATGGAATCTCTTAACAACGATAGGGTTGGAACCCAAATACGATATTGTAAGTTGTGCATGCAGATTCACCGTCACCATTTGCCTAGTTGTTACTAATAGTGCATTTGCAGCTTGTGAGCAAAGCATTGAGATTTTTGACAGCTGTTGCCCGGAACCAGAGACAGAGGACAGTATTCAGTGGTGCCCTGGAAGATGTTATTCAAAAGATTATCATTCCAAACATGACTCTACGAAGTAAAAGCCTAGATTCTAGCTCTCCTCGCACAAATAATTACAGATGCTAATGCCCTTTCTCTTAACAGCATCGGACGAGGAATTATTAGAGGACGACCCAATTGAGTTCATTAGACGTGACCTAGAAGGCTCTGATAGCGATACGCGCCGTAGAGCGGCGAATGATTTTCTCCGGGAGCTTATGGAGCAGTTCGAACGGAACGCTACAGAAATCACCACCCGCCATATCGACTATTTCTTGAATAATTACAACCAAAATCCCCAACAGAACTGGAAATCGAAAGACACTGCACTCTATTTGTTCACTTCTATTGCTGTCAAGGGCGTTGTAACGCAATATGGGGTTAGTTCGACAAATATCTTGGTGGATGTAGTTGATTTCTTTCAGAAAAATGTCGCACCCGATCTGATCCAAGGTGTCGGCGAGACACATACGATCCTCAAAGTTGATGCCATCAGATATATTTACACATTCCGAAGTCAGTTCACGAAGGAGCAACTTGTCCAGGCCATCCCACTACTTGTCAGGCACCTCCATTCGCCAGACTATGTCACATATACATACGCTGCCATCACTATCGAGCGGATCTTATACCTCCAAGTTGATAAGAAGCCTCTGTTCTCGAAAGAGGAAATTGCCCCGAATTCTCGCGAGCTACTGGAACAGCTCTTCAAACTCATCAAGAAGGCTGGCACACCCGAAAAGATCGCAGAAAATGAGTTCCTCATGCGCTGCGTTATGCGAATACTAGTCATATGTCGCGAAGATATCGCCAGCAACGCTGAGTTTGTGCTACGAAACCTCATCGATATCACCAACGAGATTAGCAAAAACCCCAGCAACCCGCGCTTTAACCATTACCACTTCGAAGCCCTTGGTGCACTGATCCGCTTTATTGGTCCCCTAGACCCGGAGAGGTTTGAAGAGGACCTTAACCAACCATTCATGCTCATCCTTGGGAACGAGGTCGCAGAGTTCACACCCTATGTCTTCCAATTGCTCGGCCTGCTACTCGAATGTAACCCAAAGGCACCACTGTCCGCGAGGTACCAAATGCTCATACAACCAGTCCTCACCGCACACCTCTGGGAAACCCGGGGCAACATCCCCGCGCTTGTGCGTCTCCTCAACGCCATCTGCGCGCGCGGTGCCGACTACATCCTCGAGAACAAACAGATCGTGCCTGTGCTAGGTATCTTCCAAAAGCTACTCAGCATGAAGTCCACTGAATCCTCCGGCTTCGACTTACTAGAAGGGATTGTTGCCAATTTCCCCGTAGCCCCGCTGAACCCGTTCATTCCCGAGATCTTCCAGATCATTATGACACGGTTATCCAGTACGCGGACGGAGAACCTGGTGCTGCGGTTTACCAAGTTCTTTTACGTGCTCGCATCAAGCACAAAGGAAGGGGCCGGGCCTGATTGGGCGATTCAGGCGATCGATCAAGTTCAGCCCAAAATCTTCGGCCAGATGTATGTTGCATTTATCGCCAAATATACGCAGAATCTAACAAAGTACCTTGACCGCAAGTATGCGGTTGTGGGATTAACACGCCTGGTTACTGCCTCGAACGAAGTGGTTGCGCCTGGCGGGCAGTACGCAAAGCTGTGGGCGGGTAGCGTCGGCACGCTGCTCAAGCTGCTGGAGGTGCCGCCCGTGCCTGCAGGCGGGGAGGCATATGATCAGGCCACGGAGGCTGATCTAGACGATGTGTCATTTAGTGTGAGCTTTGCAACGCTGAACACGGCGCGGAAGGGGTTGAGCGACCCCTTCCCGGAGGTAATGGATGCGCGCAAGTGGGTTGGTGGGAAGGTTAAGGAGAGTGGTCTATTCGGAGCCCGGCTTGGGGAGCTACCCCCAGCAGAGAGGGGCGTCCTTGAGGGATATGCATAGGGCAGAGAATCCCGGTCTGCATAAAATTATATTCTTCGTTTTGCTTTGTTTTTACCACCACTTGGTTGTACGGATGGATTTATTGATTGAGATGGAATGTAAGTAGGTATGCATGGAATCAAAATTATGAAGGCGGGGAAATGGGCCATCTTCCTATAGAGCTACTACAAAGGCCCAATGGCCAATCATATCCTTAGACAGGATCTCAACTCGACTTACGTAGCGCATACTTCCTTCTCTAGATCTCACCCCTTTCTGGAGATTTTATATTACCAGTTCATACCCGACAAGCAAGTATATATGCCCGTGATTTCGTATACTAATTTGACAAGATAACCACACTCGCAAAGGTCCTGCGTCCGACGATTCCATCACGAAGAGCTTAAATGTAAGAGAGAATAATATCGTGATGATAATAATAATACTCTGTTTATTCCAGTATATTTTTTTTTCTGAATTATAAAAGAAGAGAGGTGTGTTCTGTCTACATGTATCTTATCTCAGCTAGATGTGCTAGTCGAAAGGAAAAGGAAAAGAGGAGAAAGAAAATAGAGGGGGAAAGAAATAATATGGGATTACAAAGATGTTTCCAAAAAAATAAATAAAGAAGTCATGCAGAACATTGGAGAACAATGGAGAAATAATTGTTGGAAGATGCTTAATAACCCCACGTAGACGGCGTGGCGAAATCTCCTTTCTTCCCGAGTCTGACTTGGGATGCTGCCCGAGACTCTTCATTTTCCCGTGTCCTCCCAAGATAACATGAATATGATGTCGCAAAGTGTAAACCAGAATACAAAGTACAGCCCAATGCCCCATAAGAAAAACAAAATAAGAAAAGCAAAAGCATTCTTTTAGAAGGATGGCCCATCATGATCATGAAAGCAATTCGGATTGTAACAGAACAAGGAAGTAACAAAAGGTGTGTGTAAAACTGTGCAAGCGGGAATAATGTATAGGGAAACGGTCCAGGGAAAAAAAAGAGAAAATACAAAGTGATAAAGTCCCAAGTAATTACAGCGAAAAGAAAAGGATACGACAAGTGTAGGGGTTTGGGGTTTGAGGGGGTACATTATATGGGACGGGTTTTGCTCCATCCTACAGTGGCGTATCCAAAAGCCGATGCCAAAATCATTTTGTCTGACCAGTTGAAGTCGCGCTTCCCTTTTCTAACCCGCACAAAGAATACGACGATAAGATTGTAACAAGAAAGACAAGGAGCCGTGTTAAATAATATGTTCGAAATCAGCTTCAACGCTTGATGAAAATTATAAAACAATGATGAAGATATAAAACACCACGGGTATTAACGATCTCAAGGCCTTAAAATCGTAGTTGCTATGAGCCTCAAATGAAACAAAGGAAGTGGTGACCATGGTACGCTGGGTATGAAGTCGCTTCGGCTGTTAATTGTGTTGTAAAATCAATTTAGTCAAATAGGTTTAGCTGCTGTACTAGGAAAGGCTGGCCAGCTGATTGGACTTATTTTTCTGGCGGCGAGCTATTGATGGTATCCTGTTCTGAAGGTGTGTGGAAGGAAGCTGAAGAGGACACTTCGGATGTTGAGGGTACTGGAAGGGCGGCTACTGTAGAGTGACTCGGCGGAGATGCACCCCCTGATGATGGAGATGAACTAGCGATAAGCTTTTCAATCTGGACCATGAGTCAGCACTCTTCACTAATTTGGGGTGAATAGGTATTGGGATCTCTACCGCACTAAGTTGCTTCCCGTAACTGAAGCGCTTCAAGTTCTGCAACTGTGGTTTGATGCTTTCGATCAAAGTGTCCTTGTCGTCCTCATCGAGAAGGAATAGAAGTTTTTCTAAAATCATATTAGGACTAGTAGCTCGCGAGAGTTATTTGGAAGAGGAACTCACGGATAACATAGTTCCCGTATTGGTCCTTCATCAGCGTTTGCAAAGGAGGAGGCCCATCACTGCTCTTTGGCGTTACAATGATGCCAAGGATCTCTTTTCTTTGTTGTTCGTTCCCGTACTGAATGCTCTTCTCAACGACATTCGATGCAAACTTGTGTCTATAAAAAAATTGGTTAGAGTAAAGTTCTGTTGAAATAATATAGATGGTTGAAATCGTACTTCGAAAATTGAATTACATGCTGCGTGACGACCTGGATTATCTTGGCTCGATCGTCCGGCTTCCCGTGTTCAATAACATGTTGCGTAACCTAGTGTTTGTTAGTTAGGGCGTATATTATTCAAAATTTGAGAGCCGGAGCATACGTAGTTGCCATATTGGTCTTGAATAAGCGCATAGAGACACATGTTGAGCTCCTGAAGAATTGAGGATTGAGCAGGCTCATCACAGTGTTCAAGCATTCTCTGGATGACTCGGCAGCCATAGGGATGTGTAGCTAAGCTTTGAACCTGACCCTTGAAGGCTTTTAGAATGAACTCGATATGGTGCGCAGGCACACGTTCGATGGCCTTCTGGACGACATGGTTCCCATTTTGATCTTTCACGCATTTCAGAACATGGCCGTCAATTTCTTTGATCAGGGTAGCCTGCTGCTCGGTTAGGACGTGCTCGAGGGCCTGGGGCGTGCGTTAGTACAGTCAAACTAGATCTAAGTATCATTGTCTTTAATACCTTTTGGACCACCCTGCATCCGTACATCTGCAATGAAAGCTTGAGGACGTGTCCTTCCATCTGCTTAGCCAACATGGCCTTCTGAAGTTGATTTCCATGCTCAAAGAACTTCTGGATGACATAATTCCCAAAAACATCAGTCATCAATTGAAGCGCATTCGGCCGAATTTCTGAAAATATAACATCTTTTTCATCAGAGTTGGCGGATTCAAGCTTCTGTTGAATAAAACGAGATCCATGCTGGTCTCCACTGAACTCGACAACGTGATTGTAGATATCCTAGAAGCTATTGGTTAACACAAATCCCTTCGAATGCAAACCAGTATCTACGTTCGTTCATACCTTCAGCTCATAGCGCTTTGTTTTTGCGTTTTTTCGGAAATCCTCAAGCAACATGCTTCTTAGATTAAGTTCCTCGCCACGACGAGATTGTGTCGCTAGAGATGCATTGTTCGTGCTCATAGGCGACCCAGGATAGGACATCCGTGTAAACGGGGACGCGGTACCGGAGTCGAACACCGATTGTCCGAACGGCTGGTAATATGGCGTGCCGTTGTCTCTCACTCCAACGTTACCGTAGTTCTAATGTCAAGTCAGCATCAACTGTAAATTAAAGAATCCAATCCGCAACTTACAACACTATTGTGCCTAGTAGACATGTGCGAAGGCGAGGGATCGGCTTGGTAAAATGCGCCAGATATGCTTCTGCGGTATCCATTATTTGCCATGTCATTAGAAGCTGGGAAATTATTGCCGAACTGAGAACCCATGCGATATTCTTGGAAGTTTTCTATGATTACATTAGCATATATTTTATAGTATCAAGAGAACATCCAGTACAACAAATCTAGTTGTTAGCTTACCTGTTTGTGGCTCAGCCCGATTCCAAGGGGAATACGATGGAAACCCAGGTCTTTGGCTAATATCGCCTCGAGGGAATGTGTAGTCACTGAGGCGTGGATAAGGGTTTTGTTGGACGGGGTTTTGGCCGTAAGGTGCGAAGAGACTGCGACGTCGTTCGCCGTTGAATGGATCTTGGGCTCCTTCATCGAGTGACAAATGGCGGAAAGCGGACAAATTATCGCCTTCATGCGGTTGAGCTCCCGCAAAGTCTTCGAATCTAGACCGGGATGGCTGCGATTGATGACCAACAGGGTTGGGCATCATGGCGTAATTACCAAATGCATCTTTCTCTCCCGTCTCATATGGAGAAATCGAGTGGTTTCGTTGGCGGGGAGGTAAACTCTCGCTCCTATCAACGTTGCTATTGATGCCTCCCAAACTTCCCATCATATCAAGAGCATGAGATGTTGACATTACGCGACCACGCTGAGTTTCCGGCTCCAACCCGCCTAGCATCGAGTGCATTCGCCTATCGTCGTCGAAAACAGACTGTCCTACGGACTTGAAACGTTGGTGTTTGCTTAAGGCCCTTCTTCCGTCTGTTGACCTTCCTCGCCCGTTATCGTTCTGATCCAGAGATTCCGAGAATCGAGCGTTGTCCAACAAAGAAGACGATGTTCCAGTGAAGGAGGTGCCAAAGAAAGGCGAAGGACTTCCTTGGCGGCTGCGGTTTTCAGGGTGCCCGTTGGCTTCGGCATGAAACCTCCCAGGGGATCTTGATGCTTGATTGATTGTTGAAGATCCTGGAGACGTTCCTCCTACCCAGGTCGATTTAGCCGCCGGCCAGGCATCATACTCTCCGCCAAGTGCTGAAGATCCCGTCTTTCCTTCAACATGCTCATCTAACCGAGCGTTAGTTTAACAATACCAATAATTTGAGTATGGATAACTGAATTACCTTGCGAACTCTGCGTTACATACGCCCTCTTTCCCCAGATGTCCCAGCTCGAACCGTTACCTAGACTCTGGCTGAGAGATGATGCTTGAGGAGCCATCAAATCATCTCCATTGTTGTGGTTAACTGGTTTCGAATTAGACAGAGGATTATCTCCTAGTCGGCCGTTCCGATTCTACAGTTGTCCTCTGTCAGTAAATAATGACGCAATATACGGCAAGAACAGCCGGTGGAGGCTTACAGGCGTCCCAGCTGATGTTGACATTTGATAATCTGCCATCGTGCTAGACGTGTGGTTGTATCGCCCTGGATGAGCAGGGAATGATTCTGTCGAACACGCGTAAGGAGGGCCAACTGAATAAGGCGGAAGGTTATGAAAAGTAGCAGTGTAGGTTGGATAACGGCAACTAATCGCTATAAAGCTTCGTTTTGGGCCCAAGTCGGGCAGCGGCAGAGTGTTAAGGCTAAACATGGCCAGGAAGATATTAGCCACTATGTTCGTGAATTGGTTGATGCATGGTTGAAAGAGTTGGAGGGGAGAAGGGTATAATAAGGGAGGTAGAGGTCTCGTACCGATAATCGACGGATGTTGAGTTGACGCTAGTAGTATCGTAAAATTATGGTGATAATAAAAGGCCTGGTGTGTTACTATGGGGATATCAACCCCCAGCGACTAAGCAGTATCGAAAATATAAGAAACTGAGTATCTCTCTGGTCGCGTGCCGCGCTGTGGTGGAATACCTAACCCTTGCTATCGAGATTACGATAGAAGAAATAGCGATCAGAGGTGCCTCGCGTATAAACCGTGAAATAAACGATCCTTTGTTCAGACAGGCTGGTAGGAAAAGATGGGGTCCTTGGATAGATAAGACAACGTCGACAACGTTGGCCTCTAGCGCCCCCACAAAGTGCTCGGATTCGGGGTCGAAATGGCCGGATGAGAGGAGGATGTTCCAGAACCTGGGCTTCGAGTTTGGGAGAGGATCGTTTGACTGTTAATGCCCTTTCCCGTCTAGAATCAGCGCTCTCTGACAATCTCGTACGTGTCACAGAGCTGTCGGGAATCGCACTTCAGATCGTTTTCGGTAACGTCCGTGTTTGTGTTCCCGTCGAAGGAGTTACGAGCTTGTTTATTGCGTAAGGAGTAGAATACAAGAGAAGGGGCTATAGATGTGGGCTTGGGTTCAGGAGGACGTTGGGAGCGGAGATTGGCGACTCTTTTCGTGATCCTGCCACTGCTGCCACTGTCACTGCCACTGCCGCTCCTAGTAAGGTGGACTGAGTAGATCGAAAGGGACAGCCGAAGAAACGAGCTAGTACGTCGGTTGGAGAGAGGGATATGACGGCGGTGGGTGGTAACCAGTACGGAGTGTATATGAAGAGAAGAAGAAGGCTTGCCGTGATGGATCTTATGGATAAGGAGCTGAACTGTGGGTTGCCAATGGAGGGGATAGATAGGTTTGGTTTTGAGATGTAGGGATGTAGCTCGCTTATGAGTCTTAGATCGTTCAAAATGGCAGTTGTCCACAGAGCTGTCGGCCTCGCGTGTAAGATCTATGTATCTGATCCTTTACAACCAAGTGCCCAGTGTCGTTCGCCTGAGTGCTTGTTCACCCGAAAGTCGACAGATGCTTGAAAGCTAGATATCTTGGGAGAGCAAAAGAGGATATGCAGGAACGATTAGCAACTCCGTTCGTCACGGACGCGGTCAAAAGTATCGGAGAGACAAGAAATAGAGTCACGATGAAGTAAGAAGGAGGGTGGAGGATTGAGTTCACGGAAAGTGACAGCAGCGGCGCGACGGAGAAGCATAGGATGGTGACACGAGATGGAGCAAGAGGGCCTTTGGGAAAGAGAGGAAATTAGGATGCGTAGGCGACGCCCTAGAGAAGAGCATTCAGAAACGAAAGTTGAACCGAAAAAGAGAATCGCGACTCGCAGCAGGGGCAAAAATAGAAAAAGAAACAACAGAAAAAGAAGCAAAGGAGAAATAATGGAGAGCTAACTGGCGGAGATGGCAGAGCATTGGCACGGTTAAGCTACCTGTATTATCAGAGCGGGCGTTCGAAGCAGCCAGGCAAGAAAGCAAGCACTCGACCAAGCAAGCAGGGCAAGCAGACAAGCACAGTAGTGCCAGGGGTATGAATAGTAGAGGTTTAGTCTACTGCAAGCCTCGACAAAGTCGCTGCACCCGTAGTCAATGCAATGAACACCATAGCAAAGATCTATCTCTTGCACCAACTATAAAAAGCCAAGGCTATCGAACACATAGAAAGAATGAAGGAAAAAAAAAAAAAAAAAAGGGTATGGGCAAACAGGGCTGTTGCGCGTCCTCCTTCACTTACCGGGCACCTAGTCGGTTATGCGTCTGACTTCGGAAATGACAAGTCGGTGATTCGAATTCGGTATTCGCTTCGGAGAATGGTTGCAATCACGAAAGGGTAGATATGAGACGATACATGCAAAGGACAGTTGACTGCCTGATGTCGAAGCAGTAGATGTCCTGTCCTGATTGATAGTTGGAACGGCCAGTGAATGGGCTTCAAAGGCAAGCGCTCAGGTGTTCGGGCAACCTAACCACCAAAGCCTGCAGGGGGTGGACAGCGAGATCCGATAGACGAAATAAATGGGCAACCGCACAAAGTTAAAGAAAAAGAAACAAATGATACAGAGAAGAGATAAGAAGTATGTACAAGTTGAAAGGAGGAGGAGGAGGAGGAGGACAGCAGCGACGGCGGCGACGATGACTGTGACGTTGGAAGTTTGCGGCGATGAAATGGCGATGAGAGAAGGTGTCGGGAAGGTCGTGGGTTAGGACTTGATCAAAGGCAACGCTTTCTCTGGGGGGCGGGTTGCGAAGCAGTGCTGGATTAGTTAACAGCCGATATGACACCCCATCTGCATACCATACCATTCAGACAAAGACAGCACAGCACAGCATTCATGTAATGTATGTGCGTCTCCGAAGTGTATTACGAAAGGTCGAAAGCGGCGAGTATGAACAGCACTCCTTGACTATGCCTTAATAGCTATGCTTGGAAGCTAACATGCAAGCTATAGGCGGATGGCCATGGCAAGCTCCAGATATGTCCATCCATCCACCCATCTCGCATCGAATTCGAATCCCAAAAAGGAACTTTCACAGTCGGAAACGATCCGGCTTTCTTGGCTTCACTTTCGGTGTGGAGGAGCTTTGATAATAATATCTTTCCAGTGAATAGTCAGCAAAGACACCATACTCTTAGCACGCCCGCTCAGAGCTTAGCACATATACACATACATCGCATCAGGAACTATCAAGGCACGAGACCATATAGACGGCAGTCGGGCAATCAATCTGTAACCAAGAATTGCGTGATGGCCGATAGCAAGTCAGCACAAAACAATGCCTCAAGCTTTAGGCGTTTTAAGTTTTGAAAGTCTACCGCACAGATCGGTACTCTGGAGTACTCGCCCTCGTACATTCATCAAGTTCTCTGCAGATTCGTGCTTATCGCATGGAGAAACGCTCGGCCTGCAGCTCGCTGGGCCAAAATGCTTAGTGCGTTCGGAGCACGGAGTATAGAAATTCAAATTCGAGCCCTTGCGGAGCGGCGGGCATCGCTTGTGCACAAAAGCCAGCACACCAATCTGCCTTTGGTCTTGGTCTCTCCTAGATTAGCTAGGGGCCTTTTCGTATGGTGTCACTGACTTAATGCCTGCTTAAATATACAGCTTCCTAGAGTAGGCATCTATGGATACCTCGACTAGGCTACGTCTATATGTGTCCATACGATCTCCAACTCCAATGCGACATATACACAACTGGACGGCTCCATAAATGCGCAGTTGCCTGCCCGGTACTACATCGTATGTTGCTGGATCCCAATAACACATTTCAAAAAGCCATCGGGCGGGCCCCGATTCGCACCTTACGTAGAAATTCTCCAGTCAATACGGGCACCCCCCAGTTTAACCCACAGGAATGCGGAGCTTGGTCTGGGCGGTTTGGAATCGATTAATCCGAGATACCTGAAACTGTTGGTGTGGGTACCATTTACCAGCACAACCCATATCAGCCAAGGCTGCCCGCTCAGGCATGGGACTTAGGCGAAAGCATGATAGAGACATACTGGTTGCGCGAGGAACCCACCTTGCCCCTTCCTTCTCGTGCGTCTACATACCACATCTCGATGAGCCAGCTTGGGGGATTGCACCCGTATCCGCAGACACAAGGAAGTCGTTCGCCCTATGGACGGGGAGATACCGCATGTGCATGATACTTTTCAGCTCGTTTGCGATTACAGATCAGAGGTGGGTTTTCTTTATTCGAAAATGCGAATCCGATCGAAGAGGTACCAATCACAATTAGCACATTGCAAGTGGAGAGGGTTCCACATGCAGGTATCTGCACATGCGCGGCGTGCGGCTGCAGCCCAGACAGCGAACTAAAGCCTCGAATCGGTGTCAATGTGAAGAACCCCAAACCTGATGCATCTCCTTCAGGCATTGGCATTTAGGCGAGCAAAGCATCCAACGATGAATCAAATATGCAATTCAGCATGCCATCTCGCCAATGTTGTATGCGCTAAGAGGAAGCTGAAAACTGATAGTCGCGGCGTAAATGCTTTATAGCACAAGGGTAAACCCATCTTCCCGCTTGCTGACGAGATTTATCTGTCATGTAGCGACGGCAACCGCGAAAGCGAATTGATGCCCTTGGATTAGTTATCTAGTATTCCGAGTGCCATGTACCCCGGGTGCATCTATACATATGAGCAAGCCATTAGATGGACTTTGGCATATAGGGATTATTCATTAGTGCTTAAGTCAGGGTTTAGTAAATGAGCGGTAGCCTATCTATATCCCCAGAAGTTGTTTAGCTCTGTTTTAAAAACATGAATTTAATTTGCACATTTGACTTTTTGTGTCTGCAAGAGCACTGGTTACACAGCTGCAGCTTCTTAACCGCACCATAGACAGCTCGCCACAATCATTTTACCAGGCAGGGCCCCTAGTGAACCTCGGTTTTATACCTAAATTAGTCTTCGACAGTCAAGCCAGATGCATCGCAAATATGCAGAGTACGCTGGCGGCTGAGTGTTGACCGTGCCACAGCCGAACGTGAATCCGACAAGCTTTACGGATTCTCTTTCAGACAGTTTCGTTTCGACTGTTTCGACATATATATAGACACTTCCGAAGGGGCCCCGCGTTTGGACGCAACCCGGTTTCTTGATAGGAGTAGATACATAATACAATGACGTACGTATACTATTCCGATCTAGTATATTGGACGGCTTCTCGGAATTGTCGTGATAACACCAACTGACCTGTTTCGAATGTTTCTTTCTTAAGATTCTCGCTTTCTAGCGGCCCGATAGGGTAGCTTATCATAGGGATGATGTTGCATCAGCCGTACGTATACCGATGTATTACAACCCGATTTATATTTAACCTCTGCAGCTGAAAACGGTTAAAACTAAAGCTAAATGGTATTGGTCTAGAGATATAGCCTTGGGCAATACTGTAATAGCCGTTCTATCCCCGATTGGTTCTTATCAGCTGATTTTCTAACAGACTTTCTCCGGAACACGATGGCCGGCCACCAACCAGCCAGGCCAGTTCGCCAAGTCTATATTTAGAATTCTACACTCCCGGCGTCAACGGCTGTTAATACATGCCATCGCCATGGCAGACGAGCCTCACCAGTAACTAGGCGACAAGACGCGAGTATGAAACATTGGAATGAGAGTGTCACGTTGCCTACGGGTTAGATCTAGGGATCGCGATTGAAGAAGCGTCAAAAACAGGCGCCGTGATCATTCGACTAAACCTAGACTGCTACTATTTTGGGAGGGACACTCGTTACCACCACCTCAGATTTAAATTTGTGTACGGCCATGGCACGGGGATTTAAGGTAGTATGGCACTAGTCTACATTGTTCTTCTTATTAAGAAGAGGCTCGCTCCGCAGTCGAGCTGCATCCGAATCAAGGAATCGAAAGTGGCTTCGATTTCCGCGACGACATGGCGAAATCTTTCATTCACGCCATCAGCACAGCCAGAATACGGGGTTGAAACAAAGAACTTTTCAAGACATCTCGACATCATAGTTACTCAGCTACGCCTTGCATATGCACTCTATTGACGTATGTTACGTTTTTGCATATGTGTAGGATAACAATCTGCGAGACAGACGTTATCCCTCAGCCGACAGGTTCCACCGAAACCACGATCAAACTCGCCTTTGATATCGAATTCCGCACATATACGTTCACAGCAACAGCCCGGTGCCACACACACTCACACACACACCCACCTACACGCTGGTGGAGCTTTTGCAACATTAGACATCAAGCTCCGGAGCACGTACGCAGCGCTGCAAGTCTTGCTGCACCTTTAGCAACAGTCGGGGTGTCCATCATATTGGACGAGCTATTGCATGCCTCGAGACTGACCTGCATAGCACTTTGCACCTGCTCTGATTGGTCTGAACGGCACAGCCCTTGCAAAGCTTTCCAGGCCAGGTGTGGAGTGGAGTTCCCAAGGTTGGAAAATCCGTGCTGTCCGCTAGGGCGTTCGAGGAAAGAGGGACCCTGGCACACGTTAACCTTGTTCCTTGCATGAAATCGAAATTTTAGCGTCCTTTCAAACGAAGGCCAGTAAGATTCCATCCTGGAATGAGCCCAAAGGGGAGAGAGCGAGCGTGGCCGGTCGGTTTTTGATTGCGCTGCTCATTTCAACATATTACGGATCTCCCCTGTCCGACCTGTTCGTAATTTACCCAGCGTTCTTTCGTGAACGTCTTAATTCAATTTCATATCCCCCGAAAGTTGGCTTCCGCCTCATTGCTGCTGTACGCTAACAGCGGCGGCCCCTATCGTTGACGTTTTTTTCCATAATTTTATAAAAATATTTCTTTCTTTTTTTTTTCTGCCTCCAGCCCGGGCATTCGATTCGCTCGTTGCCTCTCCCCCCGGCGCCTGACTTGGAACCTTCTTTTTTCTGTGTTCTTGTTTAACATTTGCTAACTAATAATATTGATTTCACCCTTTTCTCTAATATAACGTCCCAGTCTCCCCTCTTTTTTTTCCTCTTCTCTTCCCTTTTCCTCTCTTCAACCTCGTCGACAGTCTACGTAGACAGTTTACGGATTCTCCTTTAGCAGTCGTTCTCACTTTTTCAGCGAACGGTTCTACAGCTTCACTCGCTCAGCTGTATTTCTGTTTGCCAGTCATTCCTTACAACTTTTTCTCGGCTGCTTTTATTTTCCTTAGCCTTAAGCTTTTAGCTTTTCACATTCTGCGCTTTTGAATTCGCAACACAACCAGGTTATCAAGAGATTTCCGGATTTGTTTCGATTTCTAATTATAATCCACATACATCGTCGCTGAACGAAGTAATTCTTAATCTTCTTCGTCGCGCATCAAATATCGCCGTTTGAGTAAGTCCCTTTACAAGGAGCGGTGTAAACAAGACCGTATACTAACGGCGCGCATTAACTAGTACCGCTACGTCCTTTGTATTGTGACCGTCCGGCCAACAATACATATTCTGTAGGATATCGACGACGCTACTCGATCTAATCTTACGATTTGATTCGAAACCCTGAAGAGACTCTAGTGGTTCTTCTATACAATTACTTGGTCTTTTCACTTACAACAAACCTCTTCACAAAAAAACCCTTTAAAAATGTCGGCATCAATCGTAAACACTCTCATGCGTCGGAGCGACGATTCCGACTCGAGCTTGACAATTATACATCTGTTGACCGCCCTTGTCGTCCTCTCGGGCTTGGGCCTCTTGCTTGGAGGAGTTCTATTCGTAATCCGACGTATAAATAAGAAGAGACTTGGCCCAGAGCTGCCGACACACACCAGAAACCAGTCGCTGAGCATCACCGCCATTCCGTTTAAGTCTACCAAGCGCACTTCGTGGTTCGGTTCAGAAAAGAGAAACTCAGGCTCCCGACCTGGAACCCCAACATCTCCAGTTCCAGAAATCAGAATTACGTTCCCAGAAGAGGAGGGCGCAGATGGCAAGAAGAAGTCCGGTCGGGTTGTTGTTGTGCAGGTCGGTGAGGCGGGCGCTGCTTTCGTTCGCGACATCGAACCTGATAACCTCCCTCCATACCAGAAGGGCGGTTTCTCGTCGGTGGACCTTTCTAAGGTCGGCGGGTTGAAGGAGAAGGAATGGGCTTAAAGGGAGCAAAGATATCGGGTTTCCAGTCAACATTTCATGCTCCGCTTACATTGCCTTTCTGCTTCTGTTATTCTAGCTAGCCTATAGATCTGCCATTCTTATCGACTCGCCCTCTCTATCTCTCTTCTCGATATTTATGTCGTTTGCGCCCTCATCGTCCTGAGATCTGAGGTCGTACCGGTATACAGCCACATGCTCAGAATCTTCTATCTTTGCCATCCCGTTAGTATAACTCTCGCAGCAGTATCTGGGAAGGTTATATTGGCGATTATAGATTTCACCGGTTTCTGAGAAATCCTTACCTTTGTAGTATAAGGGAGAGTTTGGGTACGATATCCGTTTGATACCCAGTTTCGGCCTCACAAGCTTGTCACTTTTACTTGGTTAGCGGCGGAATCCTAAGATTCAGCCTACTTTTTTTTTATTTTTTTTATCTATCGCCTGCTCTCGTTAAGGAGTATGGTTATATTCATTAAAATCATAAAATATATAACCCTTTTGTCGACATTTTTTTCTTTTCTTTATTCCTTTATTCCTGTTTCTCCTTACTTTCATTTGTCTGCTTGACATTGGGGGATGCTGTGGGTTTGGTGCCTTATAAATTTTCTTGTAATGTGAAATACATCGGTAATCGAGAATGAAGAGATGAAGATAGAAGCACGGCCATGGGCACGTGTTTATAACCTTTCTGTTCTATATAGACTCCGTGCCCTCGTCGCCGGTTGTATATGAAAATGTGACCTAAACGGTAAAGATAATGTCAATTTTTATTCACACGGCAGTGTTTGGCTCAACGCTATATTCGATACTCCTCGCTGGGTAAAAAGCTCTATTTGCGAGTTTTCCGTAAACCAAAGCCTCGCAATCCTGCGCGCCGAACTCGCAGCTGTCATTTCTGTGGAGATGTGTACCGAGGCACAGTGCAGCATAAATCGGTTACCGAAATACATTCTTCGCATCTGCTCAAATAAAGATTATATCGTCCGAAACTTACAATGACAACCAACCATGCCAATTCCGCGGTTGAGGAAGATTAGGTTCGGCTTCTATAAACTGGTTGCCAGATCCCTCTGGAGCCTAGGTGTTCCTGTTTCTCGTATCAAGGGTCTTGTTGAGGCGATCGTGGAAGGTGAAGAGGAGAATATCCGAGAATGCTGGCGCCCTGCGATTCTGCTTCATGGATGTCATGTTCCATTGGATGACGAGTACTTTCAGTCCGTGGTTAGGGAACTGGCGTTTTTACAAACGTTGACTTCTGGGCGATACGTGACGATGCAGGGTTTTCTCTGTTTCTTAGGCACTAGGGAGACTTTTGCAGCTCAAGCACAGCAGGACGGTATGGATGCCTTTCTAAGAGCAGCTCTGTATCTGGACGATGAGGAAGGAGTGCTCGATGATTGGACTGTGGAGATTAGGAGAACCTATATAGGACGGTTCTACAATATTTACACCGAACTAATGGACCGACTGGAACGAAATCGAGTAGGGGAAGCCTCCGGAGCCGCACGCGCCACGCATACTCAGAAAAATTCGAGGATGGAAGAGGAACTTGGTTGCAACCGGTACATTACTAACGTATAGGCAGCCTGGTCCATATGTATTTTTGACCCTAGCCAAGAGATTCATATATCGAGAAAGTTAGTGTCCTGTGGATGTGTGTTGTATGTGACATTTTAAGCCTCCTATTAACAATCCCTGTTACAGCCGTGAACTCGAACTCCACAAACATTCACAACATTCCGACAGGCGCCTCGATATGAAGATAATTGGTGGCCGACACGACGCGAGCGACATACATCTCGAACAATCCGTAGGCATTTTTTGGTTTCCCGTCTCGTTCTCTCCCTTGTGGCAGGCGCTAACAGGATAGTTTGGTGCAGTCCGTCGCCAAGGGAGCAGATCGATGGAATTGGACAAAGCTGCAACTACAGAAACGACCACGGTAACAGCCTCTGATTCCTCGGCGTAGATGCCAAAGGTCTGCAGCAGCCCCCGACAAAGTCCTATACACCGTCCGATTATCCACTGTTACGACAATGGACAACGTGGACGACATATTTGCCCAAGTACCCCGAAGGACAGCCGGGAAGTGGTCGCGCAATGGCCCAGGGGAACTCGAAGAGCTTGTGAAGGCTAAGAATGCTGCGAAAGAGGAAGAAGAGGGCAGGCTATTTGCCGCGAAGCAATCGAAAGCGCTGATGGGCCAAAAACAGCGGGAATTCAAGATCTCACATGGCCTGATCGTGCTGTTTTTCCTATGGATAACTTACACCCAAGCTGTTGGGATATACCTCTTTGCGCGGGGTTTCCTGCTGACTAGGCTAGTTCTTGAATCTACCTCGGAATGCGATATCCTCCCGCTGGCCGTGTCCAAATATCATGGGAATCTCGAGAAGGGCTGCTGGCATCCGAAAACATTTGACAAGGCGGTTATTGTTCTAATTGATGCGTTGCGGTATGACTTCACCGTGCCGCAGGTCGACTCTGACGGCGTGCTGTCGAAGGAGCACTATCATAACAATTTCAAAATTCCATACGAGATCGCAACTGCGAATCCAGAGAACGCATTTCTAGTTCCGTTCATTGCAGATCCTCCTACCACTACCTTGCAGAGACTGAAGGGTCTAACAACAGGGACCTTGCCGACTTTCATCGACGCTGGGTCCAACTTCGGGGGGACAGCAATTGACGAGGATAATTTAATACATCAACTCAATCGCACAGGCAAGAAGATTGCTTTCATGGGCGACGATACATGGACGGCTCTGTTTCCAGGATATTTCGACATTGAGCACCCCTACGAATCGCTGAATGTCTGGGATCTGCACACTGTCGACGAAGGGGTCTTGACACATATGTTTCCGTTACTACACCCTGATAATTCTTCCTCGTGGGACGTTATGATTGGACACTTCTTGGGCGTGGATCATGCTGGCCACCGATATGGACCCGACCACCCAGCTATGGCGGCGAAACAGAAGCAAATGGATGCATTTGTGCAGAACCTCGTCAATGCAGTTGACGACGACACTCTGGTTGTAATTATGGGCGACCACGGCATGGACCCCAAGGGCGATCATGGAGGAGAGTCCCAACTTGAACTCGAAGCTGCCTTGTGGATGTATTCCAAGAAGGGTGTGTTTGGGAGGCTTCCTGGTTTTGAAATGTCTCCGAAAAATGCGGAAGAGAGGTCTGTCGGGCAGATAGACCTTGTGCCTACTTTGGCTTTGCTATTGGGGCTTCCGATACCTTACAACAATCTTGGGGGGCCCATCCCAGAGGCCTTCCTTGGCAAAGAGGGTGATCAGTGGGAGAACTTGGCAAACGCTGCGCGATTGACAAGTTCGCAAATTGAGAGATACCAGAAGAGCTATTCGGTAGCTAGCGAGGGCAATGTTGACGTTGAGACGAAGACAACTAGGATTTGGCGGAACGCTGAAGATCAGTTCAAAGTGGACTCTATAAAGGATACACCGGAAAGCTGGCAAACAATATATGCATCGTTTCTGAATCACCAAAAGAAGACTTTGAACGTTTGCAAGGATTTGTGGGCCCGGTTCGATCTCTTAAGCATGTTACTTGGGATCATAGTTCTTATCAGCAGTGTTTTATCAGTTCTGGTTTTTGCAAGAGGCATAAAGGGCGACCTGAAAGATCTCACCGGCTGGCTCGCCGGGCGAATCGCTGCTGGCGTGTTTGCAGGTGGTCTTGCAGGATATTTCTTCACATTTATAGACCAATCCGAGCTGGGTCAGTTAAACCTTGCGCTATTTGGGTCCAGCGCTGGTGGGCTTCTCGCCTTCTTCATCAGCAGTTCTATATTGTGGCCCAGGCTCCAACATGTCTTTCCAACATCGATTTTCAGTGTCCTGGCGCTACTATACACCATCATCCAGGGCATTATGTTTGCCGCTAATTCATTCACCATATGGGAAGACCGCATCTTGACGTTTTTTCTAGTAACTTTTGGGGCTCTCTCGTTCTGCGTTTCCCTCAGGCAAGAAGATCCAGCAATGCGGACACTCGGTGCTTCGCAGTCAATTATCTTCATGATACTCACCAGACTAGCATCTCTTTCGCGAATGTGTCGCGAAGAACAAATGCCCTACTGCGAATCTACATATTACGCTTCAGCCACTTCATCTGTCTCATCCCCGCTCAGTCTCTTTCTATTGTATCTTGTCGCCATAGCCTTCCCGCCGATTGTCAAGTCATATTACACAGGCACAAAATCATACGAGGGTCCAGCCCACCTGTATATTGGCTTCGCACTACGAATTGGCTTGATGTTCAACGCCCTTTACTGGACTTTAGATTCCGCGGACAACGGCGAATGGATCGATATCCCGACTGCGGCGCTCAAGCGTGCAAAGCACACAATCGCACAAGTCGTCCTTGCCCTAGCCTTTGTTGCTGGAAATGTTCTATTCGCATGGGTACAACCATGTCTCAACATCCAAATCGAAGAAGTTCCTGCATCTACCGATGAACAACCGCACACTGAAACCCAGACGTCCTCCCAACAATCCGTTACCTCTGCCGCTGCAAGTTCCACCGCCACCAAACTTCCCCCAACCCGTAGCATGATCCTCCTCGGCTACGCTAATCTACACGGCTCCAGATCATTCCTCCTCCCGTTAACATGGTACATTGGCCTGTCGCTTCTCCAAAAACCACTCGGCGGGGCTTCCATGGCCGCCCTACTATGGCAGATCCTTGCGCTGCTCGAGATCATTGACTCCAACTCTATTTCAGACTCCCCCATCGGCCCAGTAATCCTCGCCATGCTCGGCTCGTCCTACTACTTCTCCACAGGCCACCAAGCAACCCTCAGCTCAATACAATGGGAAACGGTGTTCATCCCAACCGACACGATCCGCCACCCGTGGTCCGCGTTGATATTCGCAGGCAACCAATTCGGCCCGCAGATTCTTGCGACTGTTGCGGTGCCGACGCTCGCGCTGTGGAAGCAACCAGCAAAGGAAGCCGGCCTGCTGGGGCGGGTGGTGCGCGTGTGTGCGACGTATGTGGCGTATCATGCGACCATTGCAGCGTGTACCGTGCTGTGGGCGGCGCATCTACGACGGCACTTGATGCTCTACCGCGTGTTTTCGCCGCGGTTCATGCTTGGTGGTGCGGTGCTGCTGCTCGTGGACGTGGTGATGGTGATGGTTGGGGTGATGAGTGTCAGGTGGAATTTCTTGTCTGTCGGGGAGGTGTTTGGATTGATATGATGAGTATATCGTTGTATATAAAAGTAGAGTGTATACAGGCGGTACTGCGGTACTCACCCGCGGTGTGCGAGAATTTAGCACTTGGTTTAATATACATATTCTATAGAACTTTTACCAAAAAGTTAAGGAGCGAATTTAAAATAATACGCTACTATAATTAATTACTTGGTAGATAGTACAGCATATAGTGTATAAAATCAGTGAATCCTGACCCGCACAAGGCTTCCAAATGAACCAGTTTCTACAAGTCTATCTTCTTTATCAAACAGCACCCGATATATACATCCTGAAATACTGCTGGAAACTTAGATACTTGGGTATAGATCGAACAAGTTGAATATTGATATTGAAAATTTTTTTCATTCACTCCATCAATTATGTACGCTCAACATTGTGCTGACAAAGCTGCTCTGCATCTCCGCCCAATTCTCAATATATCTAAGTATATATGCCGCGAGGCAAGGAATGTATAGAAGAGAAACAGCAGAATCCAAAGGACAAACTACATTATATTATTCCCAAAAGAACGATGGGATGAGGAGCACAATAAGCACTCAAACTCAAGGATAACTGAAGCAATTAACAGACTAGTACAATGGGGAAAAAAAAGAGAGAGTATTCCGTCATCATCAATCATAACAATGGTCTTCATTCTGACAACTTCTTCGTTCCTGCTTCCTTCCGACGCTCAAATATACTTGAGCTTCCTTGCTGCGACCAGGCTAACAATGACGAATAGGAAAATGCTCCCGAGAATCCCAAAGAACCATGCCAAAGTCCCGCTACCGTTGCCAGGAACCGGCACATTCATACCGAACAAACCGCAGATGAGATTCAACGGAACCAACACTGTCGCGATAACTGTGATCTTCCCTAGCACCTCGTTCGTCCGGTTGTTGCTCTCCATGTGGTCTACGGAAAGCTGTGCTAGGTAGTTGCTGTGCGACCGCGACAACATTTTCTCGAAGTGACTGAGATTGCTCATCATGGTAATCACGTGGTCCTGGATGTCGCCCAGGTACAGCCCGATATCGCTTCGCGGGGTTACAGAATACTGCTCATTGCAGCGTTTTGCGAAGCCTTTGATGACGTCTGCTTTACCGCCGAGGAGGCGCATAAGCGTCATGACCTTTTTGCGACAATCGCCAATTCGCTTAAGCATCACAGAAAAGTCCGAAGACCGGGCGACAAAGACAGCGTCTTCAATCGCATCGGTCTCTTTCTCAATCTCATGAATGACGGGGCCGAAGGAGTCGGTGATGTCATCACTATGGGGGATTTATGTTAGCAAGAAGATCCTTTGGTGGGGAGAAGAGAGGTTGGGTTGATGGGTTGATGGGATGGCCTACATCATAGCGTAGCAAATCCAGTCGGAAGATAAGGCGACGTAGTCCCGCAGTTGCCTGATACGCTTCCTCACATTGGAGGCATGGGAATACGGTGAGAAGTGGAAACTGAGTACACCTCCACGAAAAACGACTAGGTAGACGTTGGTTGGCTCTAGAAAGTCTTCGCTATCCTCATCCTGGATGAAAGATCGGAAGGAAACGAAGTAGTAGCTGCGGAAGAGCTCAACTTTCTCACGGGTCTCCTGCACTCTGATGTCTTCGTACGTGAGCGGATGCAACGAAAATGCTCGCCATATCATTTTCATTTCAGCCTCGGTGGGGTTCTCGACGTCAAGCCACCAGACATTATCTTCTCCACCGAAGAGGCTTTCATAAGTCTCGCCTTCGCTAACGAGAGATGGGAAATTAGCTGCGTGGACAGTTCCCTCAAGCTCGGAGCTAAAGAAACTGAATCGATCCGGTTGTTGGATAACGCGTCCTCGCCTCTTGGGTGGGGGTGAAATGTCGTTATTAGGGTCTTTCTCATTGTAGATAGTGCTGCTCGCATCATCGTCGCCCACGTCGTCCTCCACCGCACACTCATCTTCTGGGGGGGTGCGCTTGAATTTGAATGGGATTGTTTGCCTAGAGTATGTGTTTTGGACTGAAGCACTGCTCAACTTTCGGCGCCGTTGACATGACCGATTTCTAATCTGGCTTTGCTGTGTAATGAAGTCCTCCATTTCATCAAAGTCGATCTTCCACCCTTTGAGCCCATCGTGCATAGGGAAGCAGACATCATCCTCTGCTTTCTCTGGAGTTTCATCACCCGAGCTTGTGATATGAAGATTCTCAAAGCTCCCGTTCCTACGCGACGCTGTCCGCCTAAGAGATATCAAGTCGGACGGAGCATGAGCGCTACTGATTGTGCCAGACCGACCTTTACGCCGTGCAGGCGCAAAGGCATCAATGGAATTAGGTGGTGAAGGCGACCGTGACCTGCTATCCTCAACCTCGACAAAGGTCGGTTGACGCGCCACGCTCTCTCCTCGAGGTCGATTCTTAGTTGAACTGGCTGAGGGCTCGAAGTCATAGCGGGCCGGCGATAGATGGTCATCGTCGGAGGAATCTTCCATCACAATATTGCCTACGATTATGTCATCGGACGATTGTGAATTCCGGCGAATGGCTTCATCGAGTTGATATTCGAACTGTGCAGTGAATTCTTGCTCCGCTGCTTCCGGCGTGCAGCTTGGTCGTCGGCTGGGAAGAGGTTGGAGTGTATTGTGTCGAGGCAATGAATGCTGCTGGAAGCGGTGGTCGTTGAGATCCTCTTGCCGGAAGCCTGAGGCTTCAGCAGGCGAATTGGTTGGTTCCGCCTTGTTGTCTGCCATCGTCACCTTTATTTGATGATTTTTTATCTTGGATTGTCGGTGCTGATAGTTTCAGTTGTCCGATGTCAAGTTCGATATCCACAGTATTGACCAGATAAAGTTGGCAACGGAATCTATTGTTGGTAGTCAGTAAGAAACACTATCCAATTGATATTAGATTGCGCGGTGAGAAATACATACAGACAACACTCCTGGTTATCTTAGGCCCTCGTTGGCCTTTTGCGAGTGAGCCAGCTGGGCAGGCTGCTCACCCCGTACGGTCTGTCAATTTGAATGGCGTTTCGGAGGGATTGCGGTCCCTCACGACGGTGGCGGGCAGGAATATCTCCAGAAACGTGAACTGGAGCGAACAAAGTTGATGAACTTATCCCATCGATGCGGTTACAGGTGGGCTTTGCTGACGGAAGGACGAATGATCAGGCGATGGTGTGTTTAAGATACTGAGACGTCAAGCTGACCTTATGGAGGCTTCTTGAGATCTCCACAGACCATGAGGCGTGGTCCGAGGAGAGGGAAGGAGTGAGTGAACTGGAAAGAGCTGTTAACCGCCAACTTGGTAACCACGACGTTTGGCAACGCCGCCCGGGATGTATAAACGATGGTTGAATATGCAGGGCCCCGCTCCCGATCTCCTACGGAATGAAATCTAGAAGGAAAAGCCGCCGGGTAGTTGCAGTCGGAAACCTTCTCCAGGGATTGGTTGGGAGGCGAAAAGAGAGAGAACGGTACTTTGACAAAGGTTTTCGAACAATTACCGTTGTCAACGTTGAATATGGAAGACTCTTTCACAATGTAGCTGAACGGTGGTTGTCGGCCGATGAACGCTTGACGATTTTTGTCTGAACGAGACAAGGTCCTCCCTCCTAAACGAGTTCGGTGCCGTGGCTTTGTTGACGGGACGTAAAAACTGGATTGCGGGACCGATGGCTAGGCTGCCGTGAGTGTTAGTGTATATACTCAGAGTATATATTTGCCAGGCACAGAGCGAGTCTGCAGGCGGATGTTGGTTATGAAATATAAACAAGGTATTGGAAGGCGAACGAACAGAAGAAAAAAAGGTGAGGTGGAAAGAGAGAGGTGAGCGAAGGGAGGAATGAACCAAAAATTATATTATTTTTTGTGGTGGAGGCCAAACCAACAACCGAAAAAGAAAAAGGAACAAGGGCAAGACAATGCACCCACCGAAAAATGTTCCAGCCAACCAAGCAACCAGGGATGCGGGCAGGCCTCGCTGGGACTCTGCGTGCTGGCGCTGACTGATGCAGGGAAGAGATTTTATGAGACGGGCTCTTTTTCTTTTTTGTTACTTCGTACTTTTTCCGGTTCTCCTCGTTGATGCTGATGCTGAATGCTGCTGACGATAGTGTTCAGTTGAATCCATGAATGACTCCAGCCACGACCGCGATAATATCGGCCCAGCATCCGTTCGCACGCCTCGCGAACACGGAGGCTGCCAAGCATGTACAGGCGGCCAGCTCGCTTTTGCGACAAAATGATATCTGCATCTTGCTCATCGCCAGCATCCCAACCTTGCTTTATCTCGCATACCTTGTCCCATGAAGTAACGATGCGCGAAGGACATGCCGGCCCATCATATCACAAAAATTCGGCAGGTTGCCCTCCAGACAATCAATCAATCACATTGCGAGATCCTCGCAATTGATTGATCAAGGCCCCGATGGAGTGAGGTCCCGGCGGGTCCACCACTATCAATATTGCTATGCGCCATGCAAAGCTTGGTTGCATCCGGCCTTCGGTCTGCTTGCCGGTCTGCTCCAACGCTCTCATCTCTTGCTTGCTTGCTTGCTTGCTTGCTCCTATCGTTCTTCTATGCACGGATGAGCTTCAAAAAGACAAAATGGCCGAAAAATCCCTCGCCGTTTTCGAACTGGCCTTATCCAAATACAAACAAGTGGTTTTAATTTTCTGACCTCTCACCTTCTCGCCCCCCGGTCTCCCATTTAGTAATATTTCTTTTATCAGCTTCCTAAAGCGCTTGCTCTGTACCTGAGGTTACAATTTTCTAGAGCATAAGCGCTCCTCCGCCACTTGGAGCAGTTGAAAACCGATTGAAACGGTTCGCTCAACTCCGCCTCATCTCTCTCATTTAGCGGAGGGTTCCTACAGTGTCGACACCGCACAGATAAAANAAAAAAAAAAAAAAAAAAAAGAAAAGAGAAAGAAAAACGAAAAGAAGCTTTCGTTGAGCCTTAGCTAAACCCGTAATATCTTGTATCATTTAGTGAGCAAGTCTTGGGAGTATCAGTGAGCGGAAGTCTCTACCAATGCATACCGAGGAGTTTGTGCATGCCAAGCACTTTCAGCAGGGCGCTGTGGCGGCACTCCTATGTTTGCGGAATATAAACACTTTCTTTGGTTATGACTATGTCGTATCTGGTTTACAAAACGACAAAGCTGGTAGGATATCGTGATGTAGCAGTGTATATACATTTATAAAGGGATACATTCAAGTGTTGTATACATATGTACAAGTCCGATTTTACCAATAGTCGAGACGTTCGGATCCAGCCTGCTTGCTCCCCCGCTCTTCGTAAACTTGCTCTGCTCGACAGTCTCGAATAAACCATGCAGTATTGGCAGCCTATTCCGACAAAACAAGCTCATGTTGTGGCGGTTCGTAGCTGGCCCATTTTAAATTTGTGTGAATCTCAACTACATCGCCGTTCTCCTCGAGCTTTGTCACAAGACCCCGATAGTTGTCGCCCGCTTCGCTGTCGTCCTCGATATCTACCAGTAAGGAAGGGTAATACTTCAGTCCGGTCTTCGTCACGGACCAGCCTTCAGGCAACGCCTTCTGCATATCCTCAACAATCTGAATCGGTGGGTCAGAATGTTCAACCTTTACCTCCCATGTTGATACCTCGCCGGGCAGAAGGGACACGCGGTCAATTGGGAACATCAGCGTCGGATCTTCTAAATTAGCTAATTGTGTTTCCGGCGCCTCATTTTCTGGTCCCATTATATGCATGAAAGGGTGTTTGGTGAATTGGAAAAGGGTTGATGATTGTTTGGCTCCAGCATCTTTCATGATCAATCGAACGTCTTGGAGGGTCCTAGAAACAGTCAGGTCGGCTCAGCGCAAAAAAAGTTCCCATCGCCATGTCCCTGCACACCTTAGTTTGTTATCTGATAGACATTCCCTAGTGCCTTAGTTAGTCTAAATTTTTCTGTGAGGTTATAGCGTGAATTTTATTCTTACACTATAAACGACACGCCTTCGAACATCCCCTCTATGAGAACAGTCTCGAGAGGCTTGCCTGATATCGATAAACCTTGCCCTCGTTTGACAGCATTCTCCATGCTCGTGCCGCTCATACCAGCTAGGCCGCTCCCGTACAGTTAGAGTCTTGCATATTCACCGCAATCATGCCACATTTAATGTAGGACGTCTCACACATTTTTTAGCATAGTCGAGAATAACTTTCAGCTGTGGATTTGTCTTTGGATCCGGCCCGTAACCTATGTTCGCATAATTAGGTTCTTCGCTCCAACATATTTTCGAGCAGATGTTCTAGAATTCCAATGGCATACGTTTTGCATATTCAGTAATTCGTTCTGAGATCTTGCTAAAGGAGTTTGCTTTATTCGCATCCTTTTTGCCTTTATCATGCCGGATTTTGCTCCATCTGCTGTGACCTATGCCGGAGAAGACACCATTAGTCGCGGCAATCTCCGCAATATCGGCTTTGTTCACTTGCCTTCACTGACCAGATTGACATTGAGTGGATACGCAAAAGGTTCTGATATCCAGTGAAGCCAACGCGGTTTCTCCGCCTAGCGATGAACCGAGGGCCCTTGTCGAGCGTCGAGTCGAAGTTTTTTGAGGTCCATTGGCCCACCCCCTTGATACAGCTCGGCCGACGGCATACAGTGATCGAGGTAGCGACATATTTAGGCTATCTCTAGTAGTGCGGGATGCAGTCTCGGTACTGTTCCGGAGGGTCCTTTCGCGTAAGTTGTTCAAAATTGGAGTTTTATAGATGCCAAGAACGTGCATGCACAAACGACACAACACAGATGCATGAGCTGACATGACAGGAAGGATAGCTTGATTGCTTCCGCAGCTTGATCCAGTAGCCCGAACCTCTGACTACAACTCCTCTCTTCGACCGTGTTCTCCATACGACTATTACAGATCTTAGGCAAGCCAGCCATTCGAGCGTTCATCACTTATTGTGATAGTGGCCGGTTCAATCAGGTGGTGAAGGCATGCCTCCGCCCAGGAGCTGTTGGTAGCTGTAGGATAACGCGACTTTGCTAACTGGAGTAGATAGACCCTCAGGGCACCCACGAGGAGAGCGCCAGGAGTCCCTCGCAGACACGACGATACAGCAACATCACCATGGCTACAAACGGCGGAACAGACGCCATCGCCGACGCCGATACTTACAGGCCTCTGCAATCATCCACCGTCTCTCTAGACGTCAATAAACTCCAGTCCCTCCCGAATGAACAAAAGGAGCTATACCTCCTGTCCTACCTCGCTGATGTCAAACGACTTGTACTATCCTTCGATAAGGATGGAGCCACGGCACATCAATTCTTCATCAAAAAGGAAATATTCAAAATCCTAAATTTAAGCTCGCCTGCTCCGGCGAAAGTTACCCGAGATATCACAGGCGTATGCCTAGCGGAGACATTTGGACGTGGGGATCGCAAGCTACTGTTCGAGAGCATCAATGAGTTAAACGGCATGCTGTCCAGTGGTAGTAAAGGGGATAAGGACATAAAACTCCGACAGTGTGTTCCTCTCCCATGCTGGCGCCACAATAATTTCTCTTCTGACAAAATAACGATATACAGCGCTGCCGTACATTGCCTAGGGGAAGTCTTCAGGACGGCTGGTGACAGCGTAAGCCATGGGCCTTGGATGGTTCCACTTTCATACCAGTCAGGTTTTGACCGTATCTCACACAGACTTCTGGTGACAGGCAATGTCACTATCGTCACTTTCGTGTAGTTCCTTGCTGAAGCAATACAAACTCGCACAAAACGTAGGTTACTGATATCAATGGAGAACAGTTCAACGATTTTAGCTTACCAACACTTAATGTAGCATGCCGGATTACGAGCAGCATGTTTCCTCGCTTTATCGAAGATCATCAAAATGCTAGGGCCCTCCATGGACGAGGCTATCGCTAGGGACGTTTGGAAGCAAGCCCGAAATGTAGCCTCATCTGAAAAGTCCCATATAGTGTTATCAAGCGCCCTTAAGGTCGGTTCTCCTATCCTCCAGCTCCAGGTCTCGAATTTTGGTTGTAGAGCCCTGCTGATTGGATATATCAATCATAGTGCCTCGAACATCTAGTCAAAGAAACGGGGTACTTCGATACTTCAAGTGACTTAGAGCACCTTAAAAGTGCTGTACTCAAAGTTGCCGAGTTCTCTAGCATCTCTGCTCGCAAGGCTGCAGCTTCATGTTTAGCGGCAGGCTTGGTTCGGGCATTTCAGGCTGTTGATGACATTATGGCTGTTAAAGCTCCCAAGAAACAAAACAAGAAGCTCAAGAGGACTTCCACCATGCCTCAGGACGAGGAGGAAATTGAGCGTCCCGATACTCCGAGCTCCGGGCTTTCGAAGAAGTCTAATAAGTTAAAACTTGGCCTGGAAGATATGCTGCGGCAGTTATCAACTATTTACGTCAAACCTGCTACAACATCAAAGATACGAACTACCCTGGCCCAAACCTATGAAGTCATCTTTCGGAGGCTTGGCTCCCCAGTCGTTGAGGCGAACTATAACCGTATAGCGCACCATTTCTTTACGGAGATCCTATCAAACCAAGGCCTCGTTTTGAATAGGTTCAGGTTGTTATGTGCAAAACGCCATGTCCGACTACTTATTGAGAAAGTTGTTGGGGAACAGCTGCTTGGTGAAAGCGGGCAGCTGGCTGCCGTGAGATTCCTATGCAACGATATACTGAAAAACTACCCACAAGTTATTAAGGAGCGGCCTGAGCCTTCCAAGTACGCTCTAGCTGCTGCCCTTACAGCATTGACATCCCTTGTTCGTACCTTGGAATCCACTGCTTCAAGTCTCCAGGATATCATTCGCGAAGGCCTCCTCCAAACACTACAGCATCCTAGTTATACCGTTCAAGTCAGTGCCTCATGGTGTTTGCGGTCATTTGTGACTATGGTCCCTTCCCAACTTCTCCCAATTATTACGATATGCATGAACAATGTGAATAGGGAACTGGGGCTTTTGGCCTCGAAACGCGCTACTGCGGAATCTTTCAGAAAGAGCATTAGCTTTGCCAATGCAATGGCAGCTATTGTTAGTACAACCCCGCTGCAGCCATTGTACGGTTCGATCGATGTCACTTCTAGAATTCTCAATCTAGCCACCTCACTCCTCAAGAGCAGTAGCGACTCGGACCTTAGGACATCAAGCACTCAGATACAAGTTGCTTGGATCCTGATTGGTGGTCTCATGTCGCTGGGGCCAAATTTCGTGAAAATACATCTGTCCCAGCTGCTTCTGCTTTGGAAAAATGCTTTGCCAAAACCACTAGCGAAGGACTCTTTACATGAAAGGAGTTTGCTAGAACTCAGTTTTCTCGCACATGTCAGGGAGTGTGCTTTAGGCTCCATCCTCTGTTTTTTGCAGTTTAACGCGAGGCTAGTGACGACAGATGTTGGAAAGCGGATAGCCGCGATGTTGCAAAACTCCTCGAGCTTTCTGAATACGTTACCGGATCGGAAACAGACGGACGATATATCGCAGAAATTAAGCCCGGCTCTAAACCTCTTGGATTTAGATCTTATGGTCCGCCGGAGAATCTTTCAATGCTATATCAGGCTCGTCAAGGTTGCTCAGGGTGAGGCACTCCAGGGAAATCTTATGACAGTCGCCGCTAGCTTCTTCGCGGATCCCGATAGATACACACCAAGTAGCCTAAGCACACAGATACAAAACGCAAGCGGTGCATTTGATGGGTTATGGGATGTGACAGATGGATACGCATACGGCGTGTGTAGTCTGATACACGGACTCGACGTTGATATGTATGCCTGGGAAATACTTAGTGGCAACTCAGGAGAAGCCTCTGGTTACAAGCATTGGACCTCGCGGGGTTCAGTATCTTCGCAACTCGACAGGATGGTAAGGATACCCCTAGATAGAAGCTACAGTAATTATGCTGACACGACACTTATAGCTGGTCGAACCCGTTCCCGGGGCCCTTGAGCATGATTCTGTTTGTCTTTATACAGTGCCTCTGGGAGAACTCCCTACTTCAGCGCCACCAGCGACTGAAGTTGTTAACACTGCGATTGACCTCTTCATACTACTACTACCGTTTCAACCACCGAAAGTACAGGAGAGTATCTTGGAACAGATAACAACGTTTTTAGCCTCCGGCAATTTAGCACGTGATCCTGGCCGCAAGGCTGCTATCACTGTCAATGTAGCCGTTGCTCTCCACGGCGTGCTAAAACTCGTTCAGATGGAGAACCAGCAGGCACAAATCAGCTTCCGTCAATCAAATGTTCTCAAGATCATTCAGGATCTATTGAATGGATTCTTGCTTGACCCAGATCAATTTGTGCGGAATAACGCAGCTGAGGCTATGGGACGGCTATGCAATATAGGCGGGAATGTCTTTACGGGCACTCAAATCAAACACTTAATCGATACTGTGGTCACAAACAGGGACCCGAATGCTCGTGCAGGTTGCGCCGTTGCCTTGGGCTGCATTCAAACTCATGTAGGAGGCATGGCAGCAAATCTCCACATGAAAACCATATTGGGTATCCTGATGTCACTCGCAAACGACCCTCATCCTATAGTGCATTTCTGGTCTTTGGACGGCATGGCTAGAACTATTGATGCAGCTGGACTTACGTTCTCTGGCTTCGTTGGTAGCACGCTTGGGATGATAGCGCAGGTTTACGTCTCGGATACTCATAATGATGAAGTTGCGGCAATTGTTAATGGTAATTTAGAGGATGAACTCTTCACGACGGCGGTACTAGCAAGATGCTGCGACTCACTTGTAGGAGTTCTTGGGCCTGATTTGATGGAGCTTACGAAACCGAGGGAACTTATGCTCACTCTCTTGGGGCAATTTTATTCGGATTCTAGCGTGACGGTCAAAATCGGGGCCCTGAGAGCATACGAACAGTTCGCTATATATGCGTCTTCGGCATTGGATCTGAAAGAGTATATCACTCGATTGCAGATCCTTATTCAAGACCCTGATCTGGAGCTTCAAGAGGTTGCAGTCGATGGGTTGTACCAGTTGATGAAGTCAGATGCTCAGAGGATTGTGGAGATAGCGAACGCCGGACTTACTGAGCGGTTATGGGAGTTGATTGATGACCGCCCTCATTATGAACAAGTTAAGAGCTTATTCAAGAACTGGGTGGCACAACTGACAACTCTGACTGCTGGCGATTGGGTTATGAGATGCCAAAGTGTGATGGGCACCTTGAGAAGTCGCGAAGTCACGAATCTACAAGTCCAGAGAATGCAAGGCGGGGGTGGCATAGATCTGGGGGATGAAGAAGTGGCCGGATTCGCTGCATCTGCGCGAAATGAAGAAGGCTCTGGTGGGGGAAATGCTGCAGGCTCTGGCCAGGAGCCGTTAAGGTGGCAGGTCAGAACCTTTGCAATTGAGTGCTTACTTGATATCTTAGCAGCACTTGGAAAGCAAGGCGAAGCTGGAACAGCAACTTTGCTCAGGTATATCGCAGATATCATCAAGATGGCATTCACCGCCAGTACAGCCAATGTGATTGCCCTTCGAATAGTAGGGTTAAAGGTAATCAACCAGATACTAAAGGTCTTTGGGCGAACGCCAGATCCAGATTTCCCTGAAGCTATGCTCCTTGAGCAGTACCAGGCTCAGATAGCGTCGGCGCTGACACCTGCATTTGCCGTCGACTCAAGCCCTGAGTTGGCATCTGAAGCGCTGAATGTATGTGCAGCCTTTATATCCACGGGTATCGTCAAGGATGTCGACCGTATGGGCCGAATCCTCAAGCTCTTAACGACGGCGTTAGAGGCGTTTTCAAGTAAGTTGTCAGAAACAGGTCTTACAGGAAGTGACCGTCTAGAGTTTGTGCTAACCCCCAAATCAACCAAGGCGACACGGAAAATGCGTCTATTGGTGATCTCCAAGGCCTTTCGTATAACGCTCAAGTTATGGTTAAGATGTCGTTACTCTCGGCTTGGGCAGAACTTCAGGTCGCCAGCTTGCAACAAGACTATCTTGTGGATGTTGTAAAACCGCATATTGTTGTGTTGGCACCACTGTGGCTTGCTTCGCTGCGAGAGTTCGCAAGACTTCGGTTTGAGCCAGATATCTCCATGAACACTGGCGGATCTAGCAGTATTACTGGGTCACTGGATGTGGTGTATTCATCCTTGAATAGGGATGTATTGCTCAAGGTGAGAAGGCCTACCTTAACTAAAACAATGAGAAATTGATGCTGACAGAGTAATTCAGTTTTACCAAGACTCTTGGCTCGATCTTGTAGATGCGATAGCAAGCCTCATCGAGCAAGATAGTGAATTTGTATTTGACGCACTGGATGGTAAATCCGCATCGGCACCACAGGGGTCCATAGATAAACACGGAATCAACTATAGAGACGAACCCGTGGCATTCTTCTTTGTGTTATTCGGCATTGCGTTCGAAGCCCTAGTTGGACGCCCGGGTGGCGCAGAAATACTGGCTACAAAAGAGCAGATCTTGGAGGTTTTACAAGCCCTGAAGAAGATTCTACATCCGGCCGTCTCTGGCCATGCCATTTACCAGGAAGCCATCTTTACGGAGACCATTGACCTCCTTGATAGACTAGTTCTCATGGAGGGTCTTCCAATACAGTTGGCAGTTGTTGACATTGCTAGAGGACTCTGCATTTCGCATCCATCTGCGAGAAAGAACAGCAATGCCAAAGGAGAAAGCCTGTCTGACGACATCAATCAAATGTTTGAGCTGACAAGGCTTGTAACATTGGCTATCGCCAACCAATTACCTAACCTCGTCGACACTTCCAAAATAGGTATAGACACTCCTTCATCTCCAAACGGGCATAAGCTAAAATATTGCACTACCAGTCCGCGGCCCACTCTCAGACGCAGCAGTTAACGTCATTAGAACGTCCCTCGATGCATTGGTAGACACAGCGGAAGTATTCCCGGCTGTCATAAGGATGGACTTGTACGCCTGTATACTTCATATATTCTCGAGTAAGAGTGTAATTTTTTTACTATTCTTTGCCATCGCAATACATTCTAACTTTTCTATCTAGCTGTCTTTGCTACAGGTGCCTGCCAGATGGCTGTCGTACCCAAAGCTCTCCCTATCTTCAAGCGATTCATCCAATTCATCACCCGCAAGGAGACGGCAGCAAGTGCAGAGGACGGTCTAGTAATACAACTACGGGTTGCCCTCTCCCAATTAGTTCATGTTGCAGAAACCGCCAACCGACGAGACACTGAAGCGTCGCTGGTATGCGTTCGCAACTGTCTACTTGCGTTTGTCATCATGATTCATTCCGGCGTGAATATGATCCCTCCGAACGATGAGCTTCTCTCGAGAGTCTGCGACTCACTGATAGACGGGCTGAGGGACCCTATCACCGCTAAAACCGCAATATCTTGCTGCCGATCTGTTCTCATGTTCCAACCAAAGAACAACAGTGACATGGAGCTGGTTAAGATTTTGCTGCCCAAGTTGCTAGTGCATATCAGCTCCACCGATACGAAGGAAGTTGAAGGTAGCAGAAACGCTCTCGTGCAGGTAACCATAGGGTTTGCGAAGAGCTTGGATAGCTCGCAGAGTACGTATACATATGAGAATCTGGCTCCACGCACGAAAAAGTGAATTAGTAGAATGCTGACAAAGCCGGCCTTCTGTTGCAATTTTAGAACAAATACTTTTGCCACTGCTGATACAAACGCTGCTGCGCCGACTAGCCTTGTACAGCAAGAAAGATCCTGAGAATTCAGCCGCCTTACAGTCGGAAACGGCGGCTCGTCTCATGGAATTGATAGTGATGGACCAGGCAATGTTCAAGGAGGTTTTGATGGGTTTGGGCCAAGACCAAAAGCAGCTGCTTGAAGAGACATTGCGAGCTGGTGCAAATGCCGGGAATTCAGGCCGTAATAACGTTGAGGCGAACGCGGCGCCAGCTATCGCTCTGAAGATGAATTTTTGAGAGTCGTTAATTCTAATGGCTTGCGAATAATAAGTATGACAATTGATTTAGCGGTTTGTGTATAGTAAGCGGAGATGGGAACATCTAATATTTGGAATCACACTAGGTTCTGCATGCAGCAGCTTCACAATAAGAGGTTTTGTCAATGTGTATCCATGTCTATAAGTTATTAATCGAAACTCATCGTGACAACTTAATTATAATATTACTAGCTACCGGCTATACTAGATTCGATGCATTCTGGATATCGAGAACATGCACTATCCACAAAACTTCAGACGTGACCGCATTCCCGTATATAAGAAGCAATATCAACGAGAAAGACCAGCAAGAACGCCTATCGCCAAAATAAGAAACGGGTAGAAAAACGGATGGGAATGTACAGAGAACCATTAGGGTACATTTCGATGTCGTGCATCAAGAGGCCAATACAATTAAGCCAGGGGAGATGGGGGCAGGATGTCCGTATAATGCAGCAAACAGGCTAATATCTACAAGTCTCCCAGAACAGACAACTGAAGAAAGAAGTTGTGCCTTTGCCAACAATAACAAGACTACCTGGGGTAAGGGGGGTAGAACAAAAACTTTCAAATCAATATTTACCAGAAAGAAGAAAAAAAGAAAAAGAAGAGAGTGAAAAGAGAGTGAAAGAAAGGGGAGCCAAAAAGAAGTATTAAAACATATATGAATTTTCTTTTCGTTTTGATCATTCGTCTTCCGGCGGCGGCGACACTATCGTCGTGGGTGTTGGAACCCTCTCACGCTCGGTGACTATTGCTTCTTCATTGGACGCCTCTTCAGCAGCTTTCATGCCTTGGAGCATTGTTCGTGCGTCTAGGGTACCCATTGGAGAGATATTGCCTGTGTTATCTGCTTCCCCTGATGAGTTCTTCGCTGCTCTCGTCCTTCGTTCTCTCCTCGAGCGTCTGTCATTCTCCGCGCTTTCCCTTCGTAACCTTGCCCGTGAGGGTTCTCCGTCCGCATCTACATCACCATCACGACGCAAACCGAGTAACATCGCCTTAGCCTTGGACGCCGGATCCTCATCGGAGACTACGCCACTGTCACCCTTATCTGCGGCTCCGTTCTTAGCTTCATCGCCACCATTGAGGATGGCGTTAGAATCTCCTTTCTCGCCTGTTGGTGTCGTGACTCCTTCAGATGCGTCATCACCGTCAGTTGCACTGAGAAGTGAAGTGTTGGATGCCATCCGTCGGATACCATTCGTCGACCGTAGGCGTGCTCTCCGTCGGGCTTCCTTCTTATTCTTTACCTCAGGAGCCGCCTTACGTAATCGCTCGAGCAAGGTATCCATTGCACCACTAGCAGTTGGTGAAGGAGGCGGGCCGTTGGCTCCAAGTTTATCCTTCGTAGTAAGATGGGGATTGAGCTTGTCCCGGCGTTTCTCATAATCTGCCTTCTTCTTCTCTGATTCCAGGTTGTTCTTTCGTGCTTGCTGTAGTTGGGGAACCGATAGTTAGCTTAGGCCTTGCGATGCAAGATGAGTACTAATAGCATACCTCATATTCCTTAAGGAAATTGACAATTTTGGAGAAAAAGCCTGTCCTAGCTTGCTCGTCTTTTGGATCTTCACCGAACAAGCGCAGAAGCTTGTCGTAGGTCTCGCTCATATTGTCTAACTGAGCTTTGAGATATGTGGCTTTGTCACGGGCATCTGGCATGACCGGGACAACCACACGAAGGACTCTGTCCTGAGGATGGAACTTCTTAGGCTCGCTGAGCAAACCAGTATCGACCGCTCGTTGAACGATCTCGATCTCCTGAATGAACTTCCTAGAGTCGTTTTGAATTTGCTCGATGTTGACTATAGTTATTTGTTAGTGTGATTTGATCATTACTAGACCCCAAATCCGTCTTCTCTTACCTCTAGTAACTTTGTGACAAGCTATAAGATCCTCAATGATTGTATCGAACTGTGGGAAATGCTTTCTGACGGTGTTCTCAATCAAATCAAGGAAGGTGGTCTGGTTCGTGGCATCTTTAGTCATTGACAGGCGTGCAAGCGATCCCAGTTTGAAGCCATTCGTGAATTTCGTGGAAGGATTCATATAATTCATAAGTTCCAGGATAAGCTATCCCAACATGTCAGCTTTAAATATATTGACAATAGAAAGGGCGGTCCTTACCTCTAAGATGCTCTTAAAGTTATCGCAGTTCTTGACAGCGTCTGATGCCTCAAGGATCTGATCCAACTTGGAAACGAGATCCTGGTAGTCATGCTCAAGGTTTCGAACAAGATTCAGAGCTCTCATCCTCACTTTCCAGTAGCGGCTGCAGTTAAAGAATGTCTCAAGGTATATTTGATCTTCCCGAGTGAGCTCTGTTGGGTCTGCCTCCCGAGCTTGTGGATCAACGTCCGGTCTTGTCCAGTCTACAGAGTATGGTGTCATCTGCTTCATCACGTTATCCGGGATGTTGCAAAGGTCGTCCTGTTGGAAGAACTCCATAATGGCATCATCGGCGATCAGGGCTTTATCGCATTGCATGATTCTGGTTACCAACTCCTCGGGCGCATTTTGGCTGTGCTTGCTCAGAGCGATTTCTAACGACGGTGGTTAGCATACTAATAAACAAAATGGGTATTCAGGTAACTTACGGATCTTCTTGACAACATCACTGCTAAGGACAGACTTCTTCTCTTGCTTGCCTTTGCCTCCCCCACCCAGAGCCTTTGTTTCTTTCAGATAGAAGTTCTTTTCTAGAACATCCCAGATGCCCTTCTTGTTAAGCTCAACATACAGCTCTTCCCGATCAGCTTTCGCTTCGGCCCAGAAGGTGTAGTCAATGCCGTCAAGTCGCTCTGGATGGATTGGCTTGAGCTTCTTGCGTGGGCGAGCTGGAGCAACCACGATTTGAGGTGAAGGCAATGCAGGAATGCCTGGGGGAGGAGGTGCACCACTTGGTAGAGGTGGTGGAGGTGGTGGAGTAGGACCGTGGCCACCCCATCCAGCGATTGGCGGTGGTTTAGGAGCACCATTGGAGAATCCGCCAGGAGGGGGTGGTGGTGGTGGTGGTGGCGGACCTCCAGTAAATCCAAGCCTACCTGGTGGAGGAGGAGGTGGGGGAGGTGGGGGAGGACCACCAGGGAATCCAAGAAGACCAGAAGGAGGTGGTGGCGGTGGTGGCGGTGGAGGAGCACCTTTAGGAAACCCAAGAAGACCTGAAGGAGGTGGTGGAGGAGGTGGTGGAGGGGCACCGGTGGAAAACCCTGATAGGCCGCCAAGTGACTTGGCAGGTGTATCTTCTGGTTTTATGTCTAGAACCTTATCATCCTTGTCTGCACCGTCAACAGCGGCTGCATCTTTGGTATCCTCTCCCTTAGTATCTTTAATAAGCGGGCGCTTGATTTCAATGAGGACTGGAGTTTCGATTTTGAACTGGACTTCCGAGTCGTCATCCGGTCCACTAGACAAGCCAGAATCGACGTCCTCTGGGCTAAGCTTGGGTTTGTTCTTCCGGCCACCGCGACCGTAAGTACTCCCTCTCTTAGGTATTAGCCTACTGGTATGACCGAAATCCATAGATTCTTCGTTAAGGCTTGATAGATGACGGAGCTCGACCTCCTTGGCTTCACGCTGAAGTTGGTCCATGCGTTCGCGCACCCGTCTAAGGTCATCGCTAGGTTCAAGCTCTTTCCATGCCTTGCCTTCAAGTTTGAATTCTGTCTTCTTGCGTTCGAGCTGTTGCTCAAGCCTCTCCATAAGAGCCTTGCGATCGACGATACCACGCTTCTTGAGATCCTCCAAATCATTGTCGACAATCTGGGAAAATTTCCTTCCTTGGCCGAACCTTTCGCCAGCTTGAAGACCAGCTGTGCCTTCAGAGATGTTGCGTTTCGCATTTCGAGAGCTTTCAATATCGCTAGCGTCTCGAAGCATGAGATACAGCTCCCTAGTTTCCAGCTCGTTCCGTTGTAGTTGTAGCATATGGGCTCGTTGCAAGTCATCAAATTCTGCCTTGAGACCGTCATTTCGCCGCTGCATAATCTTAATGTGCCCTTCCTGGTCTTGTATCTTCTTTTGCAGTTGGGCGACGAGTCCACCAGAGCCAAGCTCAAGCTTCTGTGCCATATCATCTCGCTCTGCAATAGCAATTTCAGCAAGCTGCCTAGCATCAGCAGCCTCCTCCAGTGCCCTTCGCGCTTCCGCATCAGTATGCAGTTTGTCAATGAGATTCTGAACTGAAAAGTTGAGAGTAGACTTTAGGTCCATATCCGGCACTCGGCGATCCATAACCACATAGGAAAGAATGGAATCAATAAGCTGGAATAGCCTATTTGTATCTCCCAACTCATTGTCCTTAGCTATCAGAAGATGTTGCATGGCGCTGACAAAGTAATCGTGGGTTTCGCCGTCTCCAATTCGGTTAGATATAGCTTCTACAATCTGAGCCGGGTCGTTCATATCCTTTGGTGGAGCATAAGCGCTGGTGCTATCTTCATCAGTCCCGAGCGTGCTGTCGACATGTCGGGTACCATCCCGTTCGAGATAATCTTCGTAGTCGATAGCCGCATCCTCCTCGTACTTTTCAATCTGCTTGTCGATAAGTTCATAGCTGAACCCACGCATTTTCTTCATGACACGACCAAGCCCACAGGCCTTGAATTGGGCCCTGATATGGATCCTTGCCGTAATGTCCTCCCCTCCACTGGCTAGTACGTTAATGAGGAAGAGGGTACTCAATGCGTATTCCATCAGCAGGTTCTCCATGCCGATTCCGCCATTCCGTACTTCATCAGACGCTCCCACCATGCTACCCATTTTGCCACGGCCATCAATGGTAACTTCGACTATTCGCATCCACTCATCGAATCTCCCTATTTCGGCAGGCTTCGAAGCCTTGATATGATCCATAGCTTGCAATACGCGTATGTGTCCATTTGGCTTATCCCAGTGGCACAAGAAAGTCAAGACCTCGGAAACTAGTTTCCGTGTAGGGAGCCGTGGCGATATCAGGGAGGCCGCCACCGCCAGAATACAGGATTGGTGTCGAAGAGCATCGTCGGCTCCATATTTGTTGTTCATTAACGATTTTAGGCATTTGACGAGATCGTATTCTTTATCGAGATCGGTTTTCCTATCGTGGTTGACCCTTGAAAGCACTTCCGTCAGGGCTACTTGACCCTGTGCTTCTAGGAAGTCCTTAACCCATCTACACATAGTTGGTTAGTGTTTGTTGTCTTGAAAAGGAGTATAAGGATTGTGTGAATAATTAAACTTACAGAAGCGGTTGGGTTCGTAAACTGACGGCTAAGCTTTGCAGCTGTTGTCCGGTGATGGACGGGCCCCCTTGGCAATCACTGTACAGCTTTCGGACATACCATTGAGGACTTCCCTCATCAACGGCATCATGCCACTTAATCCCTCCAATTCCACTTGCAACTCCAACCACGCCAGCTGCTGAAAGGGCCATGCTGTTGGCTCTGTCTCTTGCGGCATCTCTCCGCCGCTCGGCTTCCCAGTCAGTCAGGCGGTCTTGGTAAATCAGAGTCCATTTCTTAGATGCTGGATACGCTTGCATTTGCCGTTTCGCTTGCTCGGGGAGATTTTTGAAGTCACGCCTGTTCATTAGGTCGAAAAACATCTGTTCGATAACCCGCTCATCCTTGGGCTTATCAAGATGAAAAGCCTTTGCTGATGCGTCGTCTTTAGCTTTATAATGGTACGAATGAGACTTGTGTCCTCCATGTGGAGTTGCGTTGAACGAGAAGTTCGACTGGGCAGATGGTGGAGGCAGCATCGATGACGAAGACTGCTGCGAAGACATGACATTGTTAAAATTGAAAGTACCCGGTTTTGGCATGTCCTCAATGCTAGCGAATATGCTATTCCGATAGGAACCACCCGAGCTGTGTATGCTAGACAGATCAGTCGAATGTCTCGGATCCGATGAAAGGGCGCCGCCTGAGGAAGTATTCGAAGAAATTGACGCGTTAGGGGAGCCCGACATTCTGTGGCCCTGTTGAAACTGTTGTGTGTAGGGATTTGCACTTCCTGAGGACGGTTGAGGTCGTGGGCCATTCGGCAAACCGTGCTGCATGGACGATCTTGAGAAGCCATCGTCGCCGTAACCCGACCTAGAAGGGGGGCCTGATCTCCGACTGTCAGAGCTCTCTGTCGCTATGCTTCTCCTCGGCTGTTCCTGGAGGTCATAGCCACCACCACCACCACCTATATCATAGGCCGGTATTGTTGTTATGTTTGAGCTGACCAAGGGCGTATGCACAGGAGGACTCGACGGGCGACCCAGAGTGTTACTCTGTAAATGGAGTCCATTTTTGACGGGGACCGCCGGAGGGGACCCGGAGAACCCCCCTAGCTCGGGCGATGTCTGTTTTACGAAGTTTGTAGGAGGTCCTATGCTGTACGTCTGCTGCTGCTGTTGTTGCTGCGGCGGTTGTTTGCTTTTGCTCCGGCCGAAAAGCCTGGAACTCGTCGACATTGCGACGGAAAAGGTGAGGCGAAGGCCCTAGATCAACAGCAGTAGAATGTTGAATGGATGGGAGGAATTGGGGCGATGGTGATGGATGCAGATGTTGTTGTGGTAAGGAGAAGGCGATCTATCCTCCTCCGGAGTCGTGTGTGCTTTGAAGCTTCGGCGCCGAACAGAAAATAAAAGTAAAAAAAGGGAGAGAAGAACAGGAGTATGTTTAATAAGGGCAATATCAACGATGCTGTACGCAGAAGATGATGATGATGATGATGATTTGATGTTGGTATGATCGAGGAAATCGGCTGGGACCGGACTAGCGGACAGCGTTCGACATACGAGGGCAAAGGCGCTTTGGGAGAGTTGCAGTGGCGGCGGTCTGAGAAGCTCATGAAACAAAAGACGTTATGGCATCAAACTGTTGTTCTCCCTGTTCGGTTCGGTTCCTTGCACTTTTCCCACCACACTCAGACGCCAAGGTGATCGAGAATCACTATCGTCGGTCGGTCGGTCGGGTCGGTCGGCGAGGACAAATCAGACGAGTAACGAACGACGGGTCGGCGGACGAGGGCGGGAGTGGACAAATGGTTGAGGGTGAATGGTAGTAGGGAAGAATAGAATTAAGAGGAGGAAGAGGAGGCGAGAGAGAGAGCGAGAGAGAGAGAGAGAGAGAGTGTGTGTGTGTGTGCTAGTGAGAGTGTAGCAGCAGTAGCAAGAGAGAAAGCATCTAATCAGCAAGGGATGGCCGGGCCAATCGGGCTGTCGAGCCAGCTGCTAGCAACCACCGCGAACCAACGTCCGAATCGAATCAGATCTATCAAAGATGGCCAGACAAAAGCAGCTGTGGGAACTGGAATCGACAGGGTCGTTTTGGGCCCGCAGCTCTCGAGAGATGTGTCCGAATGCAGGCTCAAAGTGCATCTGCAGCCTGCAAAGGGAGATAGCTCGAGATGGTTGTGCCTACCCAATCCTCTCAGTAGACTGTGGATAACTCCGGCGCTCGTAGGAGAGCGCTTGAGAACGATAATTAAAAAAATGCTATCGGGCCTCAATAAGGATAAGTACAGTAGGTTGACTGCAAGCAAAGGTTTCTGAAAAAGTCACTCTGAGATCAGGCCAGGCACTATATTATAAAAGAAAGAAAAAAAATTACCGAAAGACTTATAAAGTTCCAAAAGAAAGAAAGGAGCATCGCGATGCATTGCAATAAATAACAATAACCATGACCGATTCATCACATAATTTTAATATGGCTTCGTCCCAGCATCTGGTAAATTTCGGACGAACTGTCAAATGACCCCTTGTCCAAGTTCACCACCGTCCGGGAAAGACACCTGCCCCAATTAATCGTCTGTCCTGTTTGCACAGCGCTGTGCTTGCCCAAAAAAATATCTCTGACAGGCCGGGTTAGTTTGGTTCCCCCAGAAAGTCCAGCGTCTCCAATTACAATCCATCCCCTCCGAACCCTTCTTCCGACCGAATTTGCTTGCTCCACATGCGGCATGTTTATGAAATTACGCCGTAGTCAAGCCGCCCAGGTCTCCCAGTGATCTTCATTTAGATTGCGACCACCCGCCCCTGGCGAAAACCCTAGCTTCAGCACGACAAGGCCCGGCTTAGGGTCTTGAATTTAATCGCCTGGAGCGCCAACGATTGCGATTGGCTCCGGCGTCGCTGCATCCTCTGGGAATTCAAGGGCGAGCGAACCAATCCGCAATCTGTCGAGGAAGGCGACTGGCTACCGCTCTCTGCATGGCATTTTCCGCCCTGACCTCCCAAGGCTGCTGCTCCTGCTGCTCCGTACCTTCCCCAGAATACCTCACGGCGGGCGTTAATGATGCGCATGCGCATGGTTGCATAAAATGCGTACCTGCAGGAGCGATACACAATCCATAGCCCATCTCTGCATTCGCCAACCCTTAGCCCTCATGCCTCAGGAGAACCCGGGATGGTGTGCAGCGCATAGTGGGTCGCGCGGAATTGCACAGAGCCTAATTGTAAATTCCGTATAAGCGGTCCCTGCCTATCAGCGATCCGTCGGGGCAGTCAGGAACGTAACGATGGCGATATCAGCCAAGCTAGTGCTAACTCGACTCTCTTTTTCGCGAATTCGCAACCACGTTATAACGTTAGGTAAGGCTAAACACTGACGTTAGCACAACGATCGAACATCCGTCCATTTACATGCAGGTGGTTGGGGGGGTATCTTTTGTATCGATTCGAATGCATGATTGTGTACCAGTCTGAATCGTGGATCCCGGCCGCAGCTGTCGGGTAACCCTTTTTTAGATTGTCGTACAGCAGATTTTGGTTGCCCGGTTGCCTGGTCTCAAGTGCTTGTTCTGGATCAGTGGCCTGTTGTGTGCGTGTGCGACGCTCGTTTATGAAGTCCAGCAGAATTGCGTCTGCAACTCCATTTCGCCTGTTTTGGCATCATCCCGACCTCACTTCATTCCATCCCACCACGTCCTTCCCTTTCGACTTCATCAGCAGCAGCATCACAGCCATCACAGCCATCGGCTCCCCTCATCGACATCTCTTTCGCCCGTTGCCGTCCTGCCTCTCTAGCCCCATCTCTCTCCCTCACGATGCCGTCCACAACTTCTAACATCATCACGGTAAGCGCGCCACACCCGATCCGCTCCCTAGTCAGCCTTGTCCTTCCCTGTTCTGTCTGCTGACCTACAACTTCACACAGACCACCCTCCTAACCCTCGTATGCGCCGCTGCCCTCTTTCTCAGCTATCGCCACGCCATCCGACCCATTTTGAACCGCTACAACATCCCTCTCCAATCTCTACCTTCAATCATCACCAATCGCTCCCGCGGCTGGATGGACACCAACTACCACCGCCTCGACCCGGACGGCGTTGAATACGACTCAGACAATGAAGACATCGATGCCACAAACCTTGGCCAGAATGGGAACCGACGGCTGAGCCGTGATCTGGAGGAAGGGTTCCGAGACAGCGATTCGGACGAAGAAGCCGACAGCAGGTTAGGAGGAAGGTCGAGGCTGGGTACTGATAGCAACCCGAACGGGAACTTGAGGGAACTGCCGCCGACGCCCGTGGACGATGAACCGAGAAGTCGGTTTCCTGCAACAAGGATATAATTGTTTTACCACCGATAGCTCCACAGCTAACGTCTTCGCGCTCCTCCTTAACAAAACTCTCCCCGGCCCATCAGGCACACAGTATTCTTTAGTACCTCACTCATTGAGCATGATGAAAATATTTTGTAATAAGATTTAGCACTTTCTTAGTACGATGGGCTTGCTTTAACCATGTTTGATTTTGGGATTTATGCAGCATTTGGGGTCTGCTTAGGCGTGGGACCATTGCATTCACATGAATTGAGTATAATATATCTCCGAAAGGAGCGACGCCTTTTATATATGGAGTACATGGAATAAAACTCGGCTTTAGCCCTAAAAACCCTATTCTCCCAGTTATGCGGGATACAGGCTTACCCGGATATGCGTATTCTTCAACTCGCGAAAGAAGTAACGTAGTACTATTTGATCATCAGCCACAATATGGTCAACGATGGGCATAGTTAGGACTTACATTAATAGTAGCTTTATTGTCGCCATCGTCCCCCATGAACACATACACCACCAGCGCATGGTTATTACAAAGCCCTGCACATCCCCAATCGTTAGCGTTCATTCCTCGGACCTCAGACTTCAAAGTACCACCTACATGCAATCACTCTCTTCCCTGCTCCACAGACCCTTACCACTTTCGCCCACTCCTTACTATCTACCGTTACCCTGGCAAACTCGCTTCTCTCCTGCGTCGTTGCCATATCCTCCTCATCGTCTCGCTCCACATCCTCCCACTCCATCTCCCCATCCTCTCCGACCGCCGGATTCATTAACCCGCGCCACTCGCTCTCCACTTTGACAGCATCAGCTTCTGCCTTCATCTTCAACACACCGTTCATATTTCCTTCCAGTACAACTCGCCCGTTCGCCCCCACCATCCTGACATAGCGATCAGTGATCCCGCGCAGTTGAGTCAACGCCGGTAGTATTACCGACGTTTCAGGCCGAGGAACGACAGGTTTCCGGATGTGCGAAACCGTCTGCGGTGCTAGCACACGAACCGGAATGTCTTGTGTAATAATCGCTGGATTCATAGACGCATGTGACTCCGTCGTGATAGTTAGCGAGAGCATGGGGATAGTCCCCTTCTTGGTAAGCCTGATGGAGGCAGTGGAGGCTGATGTGGCTGATTTGAGCGAGCGATGTAGTGTGTCAAGTGGTATTTCGAGGTTGATGACATTTTCCGAAGCAGAAACGACCTTGTAATTTGTGAAGACGGCGTCAATGTTGATGTGTCTGTTACCATACATATCAGTCACGTAACCAAGCTTGTTCGTGCGGGCACCAATCCCAATGTTTCTCCCAGGGGCAACCTAGAGAGTGCTTGAAGAAGTAACTTACGACCAGACCTGCGAGTGGTTGCCCTCCGGCAGCACGGTGAGCTGGATGAACTCATCATTGAGCTGCAGCCATCCAGCCTTACCGACAACGGAGAGGGCGCCTGTGAGTTCTGCAAAGTGTGCATTTGCATCAGCACAGGACTTATGACTGCATTCGTATGTGGGAGTACAAGCAGCAAACGAGGAAGTATACGAACTGGTCAATAGGGAGATATTGTGAATGCTGGCCTTGAACCTCATCGCGGTAGCCGTGATTGAGCTGGGTGATATCAGGATGATACCCAGCAACCAAAGTTTGTGATGTTGCGGCGATGCTGTTGGAGAGAAGGAGTCGCGTCGGGCTCGTTGTTTTTGTTGCGTTTTGCGCGAGCTGTCCGCTGCTTTGGCCCACATTTCTTGGCATCGTCCAACGTCGTCTCGAAGGCCGCCGCCATTTACCTTAACCTCGATCAAAACCTCGTCGACGGCGCCGCCAACCGCCAAATGTCAACTAGTCCGGCGACAAGCACATGGGTGTTCCCGTCCCCAAGCTCTGTCCTCACTACCGCTGCCGACCCGACCCTCGAAGCGCTGACCACGTTTCCACGAGAGCTTCATCTCTTCACCACGGCTACGACTATGGCGTCGGTCCATGAGCAGGCGGCGGACACCGCAGGGACGAGGATGGCTTCCCCACCCCCTCAGGTACAACCGAGATCTTCAAAGTCAGCTCTTCTGTCTTGCTCCTGATTTCGTTCGTTCGCTTCATCAAGGTTATTCTTTCTTCAAACTTCACATTGACTCTACCGTTTCAATGGATACCACAACTGTACTGACCTGGGACGCCGAGCCATGCAGCTGGAGCTTCCTTCAAGGCTTCCTGATAGGTCAACTGAGCGTCATCATCATGATTTGCGCCTTCATCAAGTACTTTATCTTCAGCGACCCGTCCTCAGACGCGAAACCCAAGCGCTCCTCCAGTCGCAAGAGCAGGACGAAGACCCTCCACAAGAAAAAGTCCACAGTGCTGCGAAACCCTCCGCCGCTAACTACCGCTACCATCCTCTCTAAGACATATTACAATGTGCATTCCCACCAACCTGAGTCGCTCGACTGGTTCAATGTGTTAATTGCCCAAGCTATCGCGCAATTCCGCGACGACGCACGCACCGATGGCGCCATTCTCGACAGCTTGAATAAAGTTATCAATGGGCCGAACAAACCGGATTTCCTTGACCACATAAAAATTACGGAGATCAGCCTGGGCGAGGACTTCCCGATATTTAGCAACTGCCGGATCACTCCGAGCCCGGACGAGCCAGGCAAGCTACAGGCGCGGATGGATGTTGATTTGTCAGATGTGATTACATTGGGAGTGGAAACGCGGCTGCTGTTGAACTACCCTAAGCCGTTGGTTGCTGTCCTGCCAGTGGGATTATCTGTATCCATCTTGCGGTTCTCCGGAACGGTATGCATATTATAATCACAACGTACCCACGTTTGCGAACATCCATGTGCGAACGCAGCTGCTAATTGTGCCTTCATAGCTCTCGATATCATTCATACCTTCACAGGAGAACACATCCAACTCCACAACCCTGACATTCTCACTTCTCGACGACTATCGTCTCGACCTCTCCGTACGCTCTCTCGTCGGCGCCCGCTCCCGCCTACAGGACGTCCCTAAAATCGCTCAATTGATCGAATCGCGCATCCACGCATGGATTGATGAGCGGGTCGTCGAGCCCAAGTTCCAACAGATTGTGCTGCCAAGTTTGTGGCCACGGAAACGAACGACTCGCGAGCATGCGCCGGATACCTCAACGGATAGTGATGGTTTAGAAAAAGGTAGCGGTAGCTTCAACTTTAGAGGGGAAGGCGAGGGTAGTATGCGGTCCATGTCGTCAAGCAATGCAGCGGGATTTGGCTCGCATCGTAGCAATTCGGTACGGCAGCGACGACCACCGATAATGACAAACATGCACCATCATGATGGTTACCCTGCTACCTAAGCCCTCTCCTCCCTCCCCCCACATATATTCTCAAGGCTGTGCCCTCTCGACTCTGTTCATGTGTATATTATATATTCCTCTATCTATGTAGTACTATAATACATTTATTCATGAACCATAAGAAGCAAATGAACCCGAAATTAGACATATATATATATATACTACTCATTCTCCCTTGGGCAGCTTGAGAATATCCTTCTCCGCCAAATACCTCACAATCTTGGCCACCACCTCCTCTACACTCTCCTTGCTCGTATCCACATACACCTCCGGATCAACGGGCCGTTCATACGGCGCATCAGGACTCACGCCCGTGAAATCCTTGATGATTCCCGCTCTCGCCTTCTTGTACAGATCCTTCGGGTCCCTCTGTTCAGCGACGTCAATCGGCACGTCGACATGCACCTCAACGAACGGCAGTCCCGCAGCAGCGTGCAGCTCCCGCGCCAGCTGCCGGTCAGCAATGTACGGGCTGATAAACGAGGCGATGGCGACGGAGGCGGCGTCCGCGAACAGCTTTGCAACCTCGGCGATGCGGCGGATGTTCTCGGTGCGGTCTGCGGGGGAGAACCCCAGGTCCTTGTTTAGCCCGAAACGAATGTTATCGCCATCGAGGCGGTAGGCGACAAAATTGTTATGCAGGAGGTGCTGCTCGAGGGCGGTTGCAATGGTGGATTTGCCGGAGGCCGAGAGACCTGTGAGCCAGATTGTGAGGCCGGGCTGTCGGAGGAGGGTGGTACGCTCGGCGTGGGTGAGGCCCGCGTGCCAGGTGATGTTTCTAGGATGGGTTAAACGGATCGAAAGCTTAGCTTGGAGAACAGACTGCTATGGAGAGGGAATGCGCCTACGTTGCCATAGTCTTGATCTTCGGATACGTATGTATGTACAATGAATGTCGCTGTAGGATACCAATGCGATGCTGAATGGAGGGAGAGTATGCCCAAAGGAGAGATGGGAAACGCCGATGAAAATTTGGCAGGTGGGCTATTACTTTTAGTAGCGCCTTTGAAAGCAATTACTTAAGAAGTAAGTAGACAAGGCAGAGCCCCACGGCGGGGTTGTCGCGGGGGTACATCACAGGTACCACGGTTAACTAGCGGACTAGCGCGATGCCATCGATTGCGACATCTGCTGCGGAATTCGAGGAAGGTTCTGCTAGTGCGCTATTGATTGTGGGTTCAACGGAAACTACACATATAAATAAAACAAACTAGGTACCTAGGTATGTATGCAAATGACAAGTAAAAAAGAATGAGATAAAATATATAAGCCAAAACCTATACTGCAGAAACGCCGCAGTGGTGCAAAGCAAGCAAAACTCGTCCCCTTCCATCCATATGCAAGCCACTCCGTATGTGCTCAACTGGAAAAAATAAAGAATAAAGAACCAAAAAAAGACGACCTGAGCCAGATTACGAGTAGATAACCGCCTTTCGATTCTCCTGTAATCACTTTGAAATATAACGCATTTCCGATATCTTCATGGTGGGTGTTGTACATCGGACAGCTGTGATTCGCGGTTACAGCGCTAGATTGTAGTTGTATTCATCCTCGAAGTTCTGCGAGACCCAGAGTACGACCGTGCTACACATTTATATCGTCAGCTTACTCGACCCATGAATTAGCCGTATTCACCGCCGGAGACTCACCTCAGCATGATCAGCGAGTTCGCAACCACGTTTGCGACACCGAAGTACAGCGTCGGGAATTCATAACCAGGGACTACATATTTCAATACGAGGACACACTATTCACACACATTCCCGGGTTAGCAATTAAAACACTTGTTGTGCTAATATCAGGCGATAAACGATAGGGGTACATACAACGGAGCCGGCCAGTCCTCCCGCCATCAAGGCGAACCCAAGGAACAGCACCAACCGGGCCTTCCAGGCGTCGTTGCTACCGGAGAACGAAAACGATTCCGCAGATAACCGGGCCTTTTCGATAGAGTTGATCCTGTTCGTACGACATATGAATGAGCAAATCCGTTCAAGTATGACAGCAGCAGGCCGATACAGATGTTAGGATGTTGGAGAACGTACACAATCATCCCGAGGATGCTGCAGATCGACGGGATCCAGTCGACAAACTGAACGTGTATGATGCTCGCGTTGGCATATTTGCTGACGATGGCGGCGTCAAGGAAGAACCAGAGACCTAGCGCGAACTGTCGTCATCATGATCCCTTGTTAGTACCTCCGTTCCGTCATATTCCATTATCACTATATCGAGCCGACATCTCGAACAAGATGTAGGGAGGAGAGCGTACCAGACCGCCGGAGGAGTAGACGCCGAACGTTCGCAGGCTGCTAGCGGAGGGCAAAGGGAATCGGAATAACCGCGACATGGTGGTTGATGTACTGTGATGACGAGGCTACAATAGGGAGAGGGCGGCGGCTGGACAGGTGTACGAGTATCCTTCGGGTCTGTTGATAATCCGAGGTTAGATGGCTGTCCTATGTGTGTATTACGATAGAGAGGTCTTATGAACCGTACTTGTAGCGTAGGATGATGGATGCGATGTCGACGATGATGTTTGTGAGTGTGGGGGAGATGGGACAGATGGGCGATGACACTCCGCTGATGAAAGATGGCTGGGCGAATTACCAGCCCGGTGTACAGCCCCCCGAACCGAGCCACCTGCAAACATCAATCTCGTTTCGTCCACCTCACAACATCGATCCTCAATTTCTCGCACTCCACGCGCAAAAGACCCAATACAGTGCCAGGAGACTACTCGCGACTGTAGCATTTCCTGGTCCTCGGTTTTGTTCTACGGAACTTCGACCCAACTTATCTATCGCGACTAGGCCCTGTGCGAATTTCTACGCTAGACCAGCAACTCTCTGCTCCCACGCGACAATTAGCTCCAACGACTCTTTTCACACCACCACGTCAGTCTAACCTCTTCCTAAAATGGACCGGGGCGGAAGAAAACGTGATGGAGGAGGGGGCAGATATGGTAGAGACGGAGGGAATGATCGCGACCGCGATAATCGCAGAGCCATGGGAGGCGGAGGCGGAGGACCCCGCCAGCCTAGAGATGACTACTACAATGAAAGACGCGACGAGCGATATGGAGGTACGCGGGATTCTCCCCATCAATACTCACGAAGGCGAAGCCCGCGCTCAAGATCTCCCGCGGACGGAAAAAGTTATCACAACCACAGCCAGCGCGACGGCGACGTGAGGCGACGCAGGTCGCGCAGTCCCGATGGTGGTAAGCTGCACCCTTGTTCTCTCACACCTAGTACATATGCTAGACAGAACATCGCCGTACGGCCAGAGAATAGTACTGAATATGCGAGTGGTGTAGATTACAGATCAAAATGGGCGGATAGAGAGGAGTCGAGATACGAAAACTACGACAGCCATAGGAACAAACGGTCAAAGTACCATTCTAGGTCGCCGGCACCAAGAGATAAACGGGATAGATCCCGGGAGAAGGGCGGCCGAGACAAACGACATCGTAGTATGATTAACTTTCCCTGTCAATTAGAAAGCAGAGTGTACCGAACGCTAACCATTGCGTCCTAGATTCTCGCTCACGCACCCGCTCGACATCGCCCAAGGGAAAGCGGCATAAATCACGTAGCCGTTCACCGAAGAAGGACCGCGATCGTGGGAGGGCCAAGCACCGCGAGCCAGAACACGACGTGGACATGCAGAATACTGGTGAAGCTGGCGATGGCGAAGACGACATGATGGCAATGATGGGATTTGGAGGATTCGGGAGTACCAAGGGCAAGAAGGTCGACGGTAACTCTGAAGGCGGAGTCAAGGTAGAGAGGAAGGCAGAGTATAGGCAATACATGTAGGTTCCCCATTTCGATAAACAAAATAGGCTATATTTGGCTGACAATAACATAGGAATCGTGTCGGTGGCTTCAACAGGGCGCTATCGCCTCTATAGTGGACGAATATTCAATTGGGGTTTATTTGTGGAAAGCCACGTCTTTTGTTCCCATTCCTTTCGAAGCGTCTTTAGATCAGATCAATTAAGTAGTCAGAACTTGATGGCAATTATAGGGGACGATTTTATATGAACTTTCAGTGCCAACTGCACCAGCATGCAACATAAAATAGGATTGTTACATATTTCTAATTTCCGCTAGCATTTAGAATTACGCTAGCCTGTTAGCTTTATTGAAACCCTAAGACAGTAGATTTCTGCATTACCGTGGAGCTTACTCGCGGTCTGCTTCGCTTTTATTAATCCTTCTGCTTGCCTTAATCCAACAATGCGTTGCGGTTAATGTCCCGCCAACAAGGTGTAAACGATACGTAGACATGTACGCCAAATGGCTGTATCCTGATATATCAACATACACTCGAATTACGACGGCCAACGCCCCAATCCACGCCCGCGCGTGCTCCCAGCCGCCAATTCAACTGCAAGCTCCTACCTAGAACTAGGCTGCTGAGCACTCAATTAGCCAAACAATGCGCTTGCCAACTCCGCCAGCGGTGGCCGCTGCCTTGCCGCTGTTTCTATGGGGCGGCATGCATATGTCGATACTATGCGCGGCTCAATCTGGAGATCCGAATATCCTCTCCACCGAGATCCAGCGCGTCTCGAACCAGTCGCTAATGTGGGGTCCTTATAACCCCGGACTATACTTTGGCATGCGGCCACGGATACCCAAGAGCTTGAATGTAGGATTGATTTGGGGCAATCTGGATGATTTCCAGACAGCCCAAAACTGTGGGTCCCCCCTGTTTCTGCTCTTCTATTCCTAAGGAACGCCTCTTTAGATGGGGCTTACTAGCTCTTGTGATAGGCTTGCTGGTCCTTTAAATCAAATCTTGGTGCTGACCAGTAATGAGCATGCAGCTTTTCGATATACCTGCGAGCAAAATGACAAGATGAAAGGCTACGGCTGGGTCGAATACGATGTACGCACTGGCGGGAAGCAGGTGATACACGACCAGGGAAATAAAATTGATATTGAAATCGATCTAGTCAAAATTCCTGGTGGGAAGAATGGTAAGCCATTATTCAACTACGCGGGTGTTTGTGTAGGAGTGTATATTGTAGTGCTAACATTGGAGCTACAGGTGGCAGTTGGGGAGCTAGAGTGAAGGGAACAGTGAGGCCTGATGGTAATTTCAATTTGACTACTTGCTAGTAAAACAAAAATCTGGCTGCTAATATTATTCATTGCCAGCTGTGGAGCTTGTGAGAACATCAGCAGTGATATATGCTAGTGTTGAGGACCCCAGTGGCTTCCTATCGTTGCAAAACGAGCCAGATAATTTGGTACGGCACACCAGCTTTGGACTTATATTAACGCCTTGTTCACAGCGGTGGTGTTAATGCCCATATGTTAGGGTTTGTTAGGAGCAGTCAATCTGAAAGGCAATGTCCCCGGCTTGGATGACTTTCATATCGAAATTACACAGGGCCCAGATACAAACTCGCCTCCTACTGAGGTAGACCCGCGGCTAGAGCAAGAACTGGAAGGCGAACACTCTATTCAAAGAACATTGTATAAGGCGGCGATGTATCCAGCAGAACATCTATGGCGAGCGAAAAGCAAGTACCCTCGAAAGCTATATAAAGTCCATATGTCAGAGCTGGCCCCTAACGTAACTTTGTTTACACAGACATCATATTTATGGAACTCAAGAACAGGTTCGATAAGATCGTGAGCAAATTCGGTGCAGATAGCCTTCCACCCCCATGGCAGGCCTTAACAATACCGCCAGGATATGCAGAGGGAAACATGCACCTCGTTCAGAAGGTGTTCGAGGGTAATTTTGAGGTCAGTAGATGTTCCCATAGAAACCGAATATCAAGTTAGGTCTAAAGTATCCATCCCTCGTAGTTTGATATTATATTCTCGTCCGATTCGGCTTCCAAACCTGTTACATGTGAGTTCCCCCCAAAAAATTCGAGGTACGACAGCTCTCTAATACCCCGCGTTTCCAAAAGCCGAGACTGTGACGGAGAGAATAAAGGAAAACGAAAGCAACTTTGGAGCTCGCTTTGACAAGATCTTCAAGCGCAGTGCCCCATTTGATACTGAAAAATATGAAAAGTTTTCGCGGGAGCTGTTTTCAAATCTCCTCGGTGGCATTGGATTCTTTCATGGCACCTCACTTGTGGACAGCTCTGAATACTTAGAGGATGAGGAGGACTTTTGGGAGGCCGCTAAGGCAAACCGCGAGAAGGACTTGGGGCAATTCGTAGGGCCTACTACACTTTTTACTTCCATCCCCAGCCGTCCGTTCTTCCCTCGAGGATTCCTGTGGGATGAAGGTTTTCACTTGCTGCCTATTATTGAATGGGACATCGATCTAGCGTGAGTCCTCTACCCGAACTAGTGCATATCATGCCCATCCAGCTAAACCCCACGAGATGTTCCTAACTGATAAAAACATTTAGTATGGACATCGTGAAGAGCTGGTACAACTTGATCGATGATGACGGCTGGATCGCAAGAGAGCAGATACTCGGCGACGAGGCACGCAACAAAGTGCCCAAAGAATTCCAAACGCAGTACACACACTACGCCAATCCACCTACTCTAGTCCTCGTCCTGACAAAATTCATCGAGAAGTGGGTTAGCCACAACCGGGAAGACCACCCCAGCATCCAAGGCGACGTCTCGCAGATATTATCCCAAATATCAGAATTTGGCGGTGGTGATGGTATCCATTCCGCAATTCTATCGGCCGCAGAACCATATCTGCGTAGCATATACCCACTGCTGCGTAGGCAGTACTTCTGGTTCCGGGATACGCAGTCCGGCGAGGTGCGCGCTTACGACCGCAATGCCTTCTCCACCAAGGAAGCGTACCGCTGGCGCGGGAGAGCTCCTGGGTACTGTCTCACTAGCGGGATCGATGACTATCCACGCCCGGAGCCGCCACACCCGGGCGAGCTTCACGTCGACTTGATCAGCTGGATGGGATTCTTCGCACGCTTGATCAAGAACATTGCCATAGCGCTCGGCGAGACGGAGGACGCTAGAGAATACGGCGAGCACGAGAAGGCTATATTGCGTAACATCGATGACCTGCATTGGAGCGCGGAACAGGGTTGCTATTGCGATGCAACGGTCGATTCGTTCGAAGAGAGCGTGCACGTGTGCCACGTTGGGTATGTATCCATCTTTCCGTTCTTGCTGGGCCTGCTACCGCATGATTCGGAAAAGTTGGGGAAGATACTGGATATCGTCGGAGATGAAGAGCAGCTGTGGAGTCCCTTTGGGCTGCGGAGTTTATCGCGGCAAGACGAATTCTACAGTAAGGGGGAAAATTACTGGAGGGGTCCGATATGGGTCAATATGAACTATTTGACGATTCTGCGGCTGAAGGTAAGTAACTTCCAAGCAGTGAACTTTTGTGAATAAGTGACAAGTTGGTACAACCGGGACTGACAGTGATCTTATAGGAATATGGATCTGTTGAAGGACCGTACCAAACAAAGGCGGCCAAGCTGTACAAGGAGCTGCGCAAGAACGTCGTAGAGAATGTGTTCGATAACTGGGAGGAGACTGGGTTTGCTTGGGAGCAATACGAGCAAGAGACCGGTAAAGCGAAAGGTGTACAGCACTTCCTGGGCTGGACATCGCTAGTTGTCAACATTATGTCGTTACCAGAAACTGTGGAGGTCTCCCCGGTACCCGGAAAGAAGCATGATGAGTTATGAAAGGGGCATCTCCGCCAATGAGTTGTAATGTAGATAAAAGTTGACATATTATGACGATTTAGTATATGGGATTAGCAGGTACACAGATATAACGCCAAACGCCATTAGTAAATGCTCACATGACAGCGGGCTAGGTTGATCAGGTGCTACTCTTTGGTAAGAGAAAGGGGAATAAAGGTCCTAAGTGGTTTTATCTGAATCCATATCAAAGTCGTGTTAATCATATCGACGACGCCGCTCGTCCCGGTCCCGATCCCGATCTCGTCTTTCATTCCGTCGCTCGTCATGGTGTCGTGCAGGACTCCTACGCGGGGACCTTGATTGGTTCCGTCGCCGCCTGTCACCTTCATTTCCATGCCTCCTTTCCCTATCTTTCGATCGCGACCGAGAACGATGCCGCCGATGCCTATCCTTAGATCCAGAGCGATGTCGATGATGCCGTCTCGATGAACTCTCGTGACCACTCCTCCCGTCGTCTCTTCGTCCTTTGTCATCCCTTTTTCGCCTGTTATCGCCCTCATCGCCTCTATCCAGCTTGGCCGGCCTCCAATTCACTGCATCGCCGGCTTCTTCCTTTGCGTTTCCTGCCATGGTTTCACTCTCGCCACTGTTGTACAACTGCATTCCTATCCTCCCAAACCCAATGCCCTTCTCGTTGCCGCCGTCATCCCTCTCATCGCCAGCTGCTCCGGCTTCTTTAATCGCCCTATCGACTTCGCCTTGGCTTAACTCTCCGTCCGTCTGCCGCTTCGCGACTTTGAATCCCAATGCAGCGCTTAGGGCGTCGTTCTCGGCTTCTTTGATCTTCCTGATCTCTTCGGCGCGCGCCTTTTCTCTTTCGAGAGCGGCTTCGTCTGGAGATCCGCCACTGGCACGTGAGTACCATTGTATATCGCGATTCTGCTGCCATCGGCCGGTGGGCGCTTTAACGGATACGCCTAGGTAGTATTCTCGGTCCTTGGAATCTCTGACGTCGGACCATTTAAACTCGCCGCGGCCGCCACTACAGAATTTGATTATTAGTCTTGGTGAGGAGATGCCATGAAATGGGGCTAGAGACGTACCGGCTGCCTTCACGGATGGGACCTTTGAGGAGATCCATTGGGGAGATAGTGATGATGCAAGTTGATGTTAGCACAGAGAATGGGAGCAAGGCTCGATGGGGGTGCCTTCGAAGAATGTTTGTCGAAAATAAAACTTCCACATTCGGAAGCATCACGTGATCAAGCGCAAACCCAGCCACGCCAGTTTTTGTGTTGCAGCGGAACGTGCCCCGCAACGCGAAAAGCGCGTCGCAGCCCCCAGCCATTCCAATATTGGTGTTTTAATTAACAGAACACGGCCGCCCCTCGAAGCCCTGAAAGGAACGATAAATTGATATTCAACTAACGGAAAGAGGAACTGTAATTCTTCCTCTCCTTCTCCTCTTTCTCTTTCTCTTTCTCTTTCTGCCTCCTCTGCTTATCCTTCTTCCGTCCTTCGTTCAGCACTCTTCTTGCCATCATCACTGGCTTCAGTTTCATTGTCGTTGCCGTCTTGTCGTTTCTTAGAGAAGCAACTCGAAAGCGCACGCACATCTGCCGTCATCAAATCCTGATTCCCCACCATCTCTATCATCGTCATCGAATAGCTGTCGTCGCTGGACAAATTGTCACATACCATCCGGTCGCACCTGGTCGCACTCAGTCGCACTATCTCCACGCTACCACCGCCCCTATTGCGGCGACTCATCATTCTCTCGCATCCATCTACTCATTACCCAAAACTGCCAAAATGGCGCCCACAAAATCTTCAAAATCCAAAAGAGCATCCACGGGCAAAACCGTCCCAGGAACAACCACAGGCGGTAAACGACGGTCCTCAGGAGTCCAACGTAAGTCTTCCTACACTAGACATCCACAAACCTCAAACCCGGGATCACATGGACTAACTTTAATATGAATCATATTTGTAGCCGGCGACCCCGTCCCTATGAAGAAGGCCCATAAATTCAAGCCCGGTACCGTCGCTCTTCGTGAGATCAAAAAGTACCAGAAATCGACAGACCTCCTACTACGAAAGCTCCCCTTCAGCCGGCTAGTTCGAGAGATTTGCGCCGAGCAAATCGATATCGTCAACAGTCACTTCCACAAGTCTACCGACCCGATGCGCTGGCAGAGTCAGGCCCTGCTGGCGTTGCAGGAGGCTACCGAGGCCTTTCTCGTACATTTATTCGAGGACGCGAACCTATGCGCCATCCATGCCAAGCGGGTTACAGTTATGCAAAAGGACATCCAGCTGGCTAGGCGGATCAGAGGCGCCTTTGGTGGACTCGGCTAACGGCTGCCAAAGTGAAGTCAAAAAGAAAAAAAAAAAAAAATTAGAAAAAAAAAGAATTCGGGATATCTAGATATTGATGAGATGGAGTCTTATATGTTCTTCGAGTATATACTTTTTGCGTAATGCATACTATGGCATTTCTCTAAACTCTTCCTTTTGTTCTTTCGAAGGCGTTACAATACGGCGTTACACCTGTCTGGCACATATTTCTTTATTCATTTGTTCTCAGTTGGCGTCTGTAACCGTTTCCCCATCCTTATAGCGATAGCACCCTGTATTCTTTCTTATTCATGCTGGGTCTCTGGCGCAGCATCGATGCTGCGGGTTAGCATACCAGGCGACCAGGCGAGACAACTTCCTGTAGTTGAAAGAATGGCCATCGGGCCTACTCTTGTAATTTAAAATGTGAATTCAACAGCAATAAGAGAAAAATATATTAATAACGTGGTCCTCGTTCGAGAAATACTAATGGTTCGTATTACACTCTAAAAATACAGATGCCAAACAAGTTTAAGCTGATACTGTCCATCCATAAGCGCACACGTTGGTCTTGTATTGAGCTCCGCGTCGCGCTGCACACAAGTCGTGGTAAGATAACACCCACCACTGGACACTAACCGGTGCAAATAAGATCCCCACATCTAAGCCTCTTCCATCTCATTGCTTGCATCAGCGGTATCCTCTTCCATACCTGCATCCGCATCCGCATCCACATCCACATCCACATCCACATCCACATCTATATCCGCCGCCCCACTAATCCTCATAGCTTCCTCCGCCTCCTCAATATCGCTCTGCCTCTTCAAAGCTCTCAACCACGAAGCCGCCCACCACTTCAACCACTCCGCATCCTCCTCTCCAGTCCCCTCAGGCGGCGGGACGGTCCCATCCGCATATCCTGTCAGGCTCTCCATAACAACTTTAAACAGCTCCGCCTGTTCTGCTTTCGCGACCTCGTGCCCTTGCTCCATGATTGTCATCTGCTCCTCCGGCAAATCCGACACGCTTCTCGCTGCTGCCAAGTTCCTCGTCCTTGAAACAACCTTCCTTACAGTCGTGTTCACCATCTCCCATGCATGGCCCCGCGGTAGGGCTATCCGCCCCGCATCCAGAATCACCCACTCGATAACCGATAGTGGAGTCAAAATGGAATAATTAAGCAATTTGTCAATAACATTTGCACCGATTCCCGGTTGTTCATGCCAGTATTGCATAACCGTGCCCACGATCTGTCGTTGTGCATGATTCGACTCCTGCCCGAGTTGTGTGAGCTTGTCCTTGCATCGCTCGATGCAACTGAGCACGTGCGACAGCGATTTAGCCCCGATGTGGCAGATGCACGTCATGTACATGTCTCGCGCATATTTTGTCGGGTCCGATAGTCCCTTGTTGCTGGCTGCTTCCGTAATGGCGTTCATCAGGGTATCGACTTCCTCGTTTGGTGCCTTCTGTCGAATCAAGTTGAGAAGCTGCTTTCCTTCTTCGGGGAACGCAATGTCGTCGGTTTCGAATTTGAATTCCGGGACCTCTTTCTCTTTGTCTTCCGGGACCAGATCGGCGTATTCCTCTGGCAGAGTACTCTTGACACGGTTTGCGAAACTTAGACGAATCTCCTTCTCGACTGCTTCCTGGATGAACGATCGTTTTGGATGGACTTTGGATAATTGGAGGTCCGTGATCCTGTTATGGGTTAGTATCTCTGGACTTGCACCACGAGCTGTAGAGGGAAAATTTACCATTCAGTCCACTTCCATGTATATCCAAAATTACTTAGATGGTGCGCAAACCAGTCAATGAATCTGTACCTCAATTCAACATCCATCGACTCGAGGTTCCGGTAGAGATATCGAATGGCTCGACCAAGCGAAGGCGCTACAGCTTGAGGTGCAAGCTTACAGACTTCCGTGAGAGTGCCATGGTAGTAGACAAGTTTGTGTTCTGGCTGCGGAAGTTGGAATATATTTGTAAAGATGGCGTCCACGCATACATCTTCCGGCTTCCAAGTCGATTTGCCCTCTGGAACTTCAGAGATCTTATCGAACGGAGTGGCACGCTTCAAGAATGCGTTTGGTGAGAAATAGCAGTCGACATCGATGAGGAATCGGGCGCAGGCAATGCGGTTGAAATCAAGAAGGCCGATAGTATCACCAATAGAATCTCGGAGGATAGACGAGGCTATGGACGTTGCGGTTGGCACAGTCTCATAAACCGCACCTTGGAAGACTGAGAAGTAAAGTTTCGGAAATATTGTCCCTCCCGCTAGAGTGGTTGGCATCGAAACGGCCGGGAAGAAGTGTTTCGTAGCAGCCTCTAACTCTGCCAGAAACGGTTCCCACGGTCGGGCGAGAATCTCAAACTTGAAGCCATTGTTGGCTTCTTCCTTCAAAGCATTAAGGAGGAGAGATGTTGCCTACTCATATGTTAGCTCAGTTAATCATGTACAACTTATTGTTGAAGATGCACGAACGTTCATCGCAGGATATGGCGCATTAGCCCCAGTATAGGGAGACAGAAGTGGCTCGACCGAGGCAGCGACCTGCATCCCTTCTAGACGTTCTATCAGGTTGGTCAAAAACTCTTCGGTAATGCCGCCAGGCGCTGATGTCAAAATGTAAGGAATGGTAATGAGGATGACGTGGGACAGTTCTTCCGAAAGCCCCTAAGAAACTGTTAGTGTCAAGAATTGATTCGGGGGATTTGGAAAGTCCGTACACCGCTCCCTCCTTCAGCAGCCAGATCACCCGTGAGATTCGCCAGGTCGCTCAGCAAAGTCGCAACGCCCTCTCCATCCAGCATGCAAGATACAGACCCCATGAAACGAAGCACCAATTTGAAGTTCCTCCATTCACATCGGTCCAGGTATTCCTGCAGTTGCACCGCGAATTCATCTAGAACCATTTTTCCTATTTCATGCTTCTGAGCATTCGCGCACAGGACGATCGCTGCCACGAAGGGAATCTTGAACGGCTGTTCTACAACTCTGTGAATTTGTTAGACTATGTTAGTGAAAGAGCACGAGTTGGCGCAGATGGTCGGGTTGCCCATACAAAACTTTAAGGAGAGAAGAGAAACCTTTGCGAATGGCTTCATGATCCCAGTGAGCAGACAGTGACTTCGCGATCGATCGGATCGAGTCTTCGACCTTGATCAGAGGCTAGTTGAAACAATGCGTATTAGCCTGAGGGTCGATATGTTAGTGAAGATAGAGGAGTCGTGGTACCGATTCCGCGATGGCAAGAATGTCCTTTCGAAGGCGGACCATCGGGTCCTCGTAACGAGGTCGTTGCTGGCGGTATTCGCGTTCATCATCATCTACAGGGTCGCAAGCGTCAGTACCATTGAAGACTTTCCCTGCCTCCTATAAAAGCAGAGAAAATGGGGCCAAACAATATGGCAGCGCTGGAGGTAGATGGGTTACGCACCTTGATAACGTCTCTTCTTAAAATGTTGTGGTCGACCTTGGTCGCGATAGTTGCTGCGATCTCGTTCTCTGTTCTCTCGCTCGTACCGGCCGCCGCGGTCAACCATCGTTCCGAATTATGCGTCTAAATGACGACTGATGTTTTCACAATGAGGGTAAAAGTATATGTGCGAGTCGAGGCGCTGTTTGGTAGCGATTCTGATATAAAGAAGGCTGGTGATGTTGGGGTGGCAGTGGCTGACAAAAGTTGGTGTAAATTTAGGGGAACAAGACGCGTTTGGGTCATCAAAAATTCGGGGCGGGAGATGAGGCAGGCCCTGCAACCGCAGACTGTGGGGAACTCGCTTTTCTCCCACTACAATCCTGCAGCCCTCTATTGCGCCACAGCAGCATCGCGTGGAATTTAAATTTGGGGGTCACCAACAAAGTCTTGTCCGCTTCAAAATGACGACAGGCATGATACCAATCACAGTCCAGCTAAGGTTAGTCTATACAGGTTATCCAACTTCTTCTATTGGCAAATAGAACTGGTCAGTTAATCGTCTCTGTGCACTTCTACAGCGGCGGGTTAGAAATACTATTTGATGGCACAAAGAGCTTCAATATCAAACTACCTGCTTCCTCCGAGGAAGGGTCCGCCTCCAACGTCAACTTTCTGGTCAAATATCTATGTGATAGCTTTATGAAAGATCCGAGAAGGGAGCTGTTCGAGTTGAAAGGGACTGTGTATGCCAAACCCTCGAACACCATGAAAATCATTACATGTTACTGATAGCAGTATGTCGTTTCCTATATATAGTCGGCCAGGCATCCTCGTCCTGATAAACGACGCGGATTGGGAATTGGAGGGCGAGGGCGAGTATGAGCTGAAGCCAAACGACCAGATCTTGTTTGTGTCTACACTACACGGCGGTTGAGTCGCCAGCGCTGTAACAAATATCGAACGAGCCATATATTTTATTTAGAGTCATCATCATCCTCCCGAGTCGACATCACCACATCCTCCATCTCGCCGCCATCTAAGCTGTCTTGCCCTTCGTTCTGATTCTGGACATCGGGATCATCTAGATGGTACAAATGCTTCCAATCTTCGATCTCTTCGAGCGTAAATCTTAGCCGGTCGCGCATCGATTCGACAGCATGCTGGCCCAATAGCAGCCTCAGAGGAGGGTTTTGACAGTGTGCCAGCTATCCCAGTTAACCATCATTTAACAATCCAAAACAAATCATCACGGGGTAAAACATACCTCCCAGACCATCTCACTGACCTTCACCCCACTAGTTATCTGCTTGTCACGTATCCATTGCACCATTCTCCTGGTATGGTTCGCCGGTGACGCCACGTTGGAATATGGTTGTGAGGGTGCTGTCATAAGAAAATGCGAAAAGGTGGCCCTGCGGCCGTGGATGTCCGGCGTCAGCCTTGCAGATAGGTGTTCGGTCAGCATCCTCTGGTTGACTAGTGCGGTACTTTGTTAGGCGTAAAACGGGAAGCATTTACTCATCATGTTTCGCCAATCCCGCTATCACTAGCGACACCTTTACATTGTCAGGCTCAAGCTCGTACATCAGCGATTCTATGAACCCCTCTGCGGCCCATTTCGAACCGCAATATCCTTGCGAGAGAAAATTATATTAGCATCTAGCCGATTTATATCCTGTATATCATGCATAGGCGTCTCTGGTTGGTTACCTCCAAGTCCTGGAAATCCAAGAAACCCGGATGTTGATGAGAATACAATATATCTTCCTTGCTTACGTTTCCGAAAATATGGAACCGTCAGGTGCATTATATTGAAAAGACCCATGAAGTTTGTATCCATTTGATCCCGGATCTCGTATTCATCCTGGTCTTCGCATCCTCCAATGATTCCGTAGCCGGCGCAACTACAGAAATAAATAAAATTTTGATATCAGTTGAGATTCTGTGATAGTCGCGGGACATAAACCTGGTATCAAATATATCCCTCATGTAAGTTTGGCTAGAATACGGATAACTCGGCTGTACTTTACTACGACATCCAGTCTGCCCCACACCTTAAGGGCTTCGTCGATTGCATGAGATATACTGCCTCGATCTCTAACGTCGCAGACGACGAAGACGCTATTCGGATGCGCTGGAGGTGGGGTCTGCTCATCCACCCCAACTTTCCCGACTTGGATGACGAGGTCGTTCTTTTCGAGGGCCATCTCGGAGACCATAACTCCCAGGTGGCCAGTTGCGCCAAATATCTATCTCCAATAATATTGATATGCAGTTAGACATCATTATCAGGTCAAAAAATGTGCACGGGTTGGTTAAATTCTGTCCACTGCAGGACCAGTGGACCCTTGGACCTACATGTAGAAGGCGGCCCTCACATCCTGTAGAAATAAATACGAACGTATGCTGCCAAGCCCCAAGGCAAATGGGTAATGGCTGCAGAACTTACCAGCCAGACGAGCTGCGGGACAGGTTCATCTTTATTTATCGGGCCAGCAGAGACCGGCAAGCCTGGCGGTGCTGAGGTAACATTCTCGAGAGTCGAATTGTTGTTACTAGGAAACTGCGGAGATGCTCCCGTGCTCTGGCCGCTGGCCTCCATATCGGCAGAGCTAGCCATGAGTTAACAGCACGACATGCGAGCGCTCCGTAGGACAGGTGAATTCGAATTGAGCTAGAAGCAAGGGATGAGATTGATCAATCGACTCGCAGGCCTGAGCGTAGGGAACGCCTGTCACGAAACGCCATTTGATCACGTGCAGCGCTGATGTCAAAGCGACACGCGGAAATCACATGGAACGCAGAATTTTCGGGTGGGAAATCGTTATATCGGTGAATTCGACAGCCTCCCGTGTTCATGATCTTATAGCTGAGGTTCAAAGCTTCAGAGAGACAAAGATGTTATCGATAACATGCGCAGCTCAGACGCGATAGGCGCCCGGGGCAAGGAACTGTGGATGGGGTGACGTTTGCTTGGCGCAACAACCTTGTTCGCCAGAGCGCCGGCCACTACGAAAAATTTCTGGTACCAAAATTTCTCGAGCCGTCGCCATTTTCATATCGTCAAATTCGCAACCACGACCCTCTCTCTCCCTCCCTCGCCATCTCGGTGCAATCACATTGCATATTCCAGCATTTCGCTTGATCGCTGATCGATCAGGAGCTTCCGCTCATTTAAAATTACACTGCTTCCTCCGCCTTCAACCCCTCACCCCACCCTGACCGGAGCCGCAACAACTTCTCGCGATGGATAAGGTCGCAGAAGACCAGCTTAACTGGCTGGCGCAGAACCCTCTCGCTTCGGTGCTCAACGATGGCTTTACGTCGCTATCCTCTAGACGCGATGCTCTCGAATTACCAAATCCTGGGACCTTTGAAAACATCTCAGCCGAACTTACAAAAGGCGTCTTCATGACGAATATGCAATTCACAGGGCTGAGAGCAGACATCACAAAGATATTTGGCGTTAGTCCATTGTTTCAGGTCTCTCATTCGTTCGCCATGGGACTTGGTGGGCCTGGTGCCGCCACCCCGTATACATTCGCTGCTTTGCATGGTACTAGTAAGGTGTGTAAATCGGATGGGACCCGACCCATCCCATATCCCAATGTATGATGACAAGATACTGATGAATGTTCTTGTTTCTCCCCTCTAGACGTTTCTACAAGCTAGTCTTGATAACGAAGGTCAACTCTCCGCTCGATTCAATTATCGATGGTCTCCAAAGATGGTCACACGATCGAATGTCCAAGTGGCGCCAGGATCCTCGCAAGCAATGTTACAGCTCGATCATGAATATACCGGCAAGGATTTCTCTACCTCTGTCAGGGCCTATAATCCCAGTTTTCTGGATGGAGGGTTAACTGGGATCTTTGTTCTGCATTACCTACAATCCGTTACCAAATCTCTATCTCTGGGTCTAGAAACAGTTTGGCAGCGGCAGTCGATGGTAACATCTCCGGAGGCTTTGGTATCGTACGGTGCGAAATATCAGGGAGCAGGCTGGGTCGCAAGTGTTGGGTTACAAGCAGCTGGCGCTCTCCAGTTGACTTATTGGAGAAAGCTAGCGGAGCGAGTTGAGGCCGGCGTCGAGAGCAACCTTAAGATTACACCTACAGGACCGAACTCTGTTGCAGCGGATGGTGTTACAACAATAGGCGCAAAGTACGATTTTAGGCAATCCAGCTTAAAAGCACAGGTCGACACTGCTGGAAAGCTAGGTGTCTTACTGGAGAGGAGGGTTGCTCCAATGGTGTCATTAACATTTTCTGGGGAGATGGATCACTACAAGGTTGGTGTAACGCTTATGAGACTGTGGAGAAAATACAATATGCAGCGACTGCGATGGCTAACCTGACAAATAATTTATAGAGTACCGCCAAAGTCGGCTTAGCTGTATCGATTGAGAACGCCTCCGAAGAGGTTATGGAACAGCAGCAGTCCGCATCTTCGATACAGATACCGTTCTAGAATCACGGGTCTACCGCCAACCTCCCAGACGACGGCCATAATGATGGCGATGACCCTTATGTCCTCCAGTAGCACACACACACATGCACACACATCCTGGACATGCGATAGCGCCCTGTGGTCAGGTGCATATCCTTCTCCACCTGTCCGATCTTCCCGCCCGCTCACCACGACCATCACATATGTACATAGTTCCAGTATATATCCCCTGTCTTCAACTATCCCTTTCACGTTTTTCTTATCCGATTGCATATACATTCGTATGCTAGACTTGTTTTGGGGTTGGGCTGAGAGTGTGTGATAAAAGCTGGTTGATATTTTTGTTTTTGAAAGAATAGGCATTTCTTAGAATGAAAAAAAAAAACAAACAAAATACCTGGCTGACACTAATCGCTGTGAGTATCACTCTAGAGAGGCAGCGCCATCTTTTGTGGAAAGGAATTTGCACCGAGGCTGCCTCATTTACTTATTTTTCTCATTTTTTTAATTTGTTGTATCTCTCCCGTGTAATATAGTGAACCATCTATTTCAACTCTTCCATTTTATCTCCGTGCTCAGCGGATCGGGCGATCTCGAGATCTAGCTGCAAGAGGGGCTGATTTGAGGCGTTCTATCTTGTCCAAGATGTGTGATATCACGCCACATCGGCATATTCACCATCTGCGCATCGCAAGCTAACGAGGAGTAAGTTCCCGATTCAGCCTCACGGCCATCGCCTTTGTTTCGGATGGTCCGATCCGAATCTTGAGGCGTGCAATAGCTTTTTTTTTTTTTTAAACCAAAAAAAAAAAAGGATGGGCCATGAAGAATGCCACAGCGATGAACCTCCAATCACTCGATATCATTGGTGATTGGACATTAAAGGTGCGGTAACTTTCCTGCCTCTCAGGATGCGGTAAGGATAATCCACCCGGAAGATAACCGAACTTTAGACATGGCAAAGGGCCGTTACAAATAAGGCAATGCAGGCAGGCATCCGTGGCCAATCCCATTTCATCTTGGAAGATCTCCGGACCAATTGGCGTCACCTGATAAGCTAGAATGAAGATTTCGTGTCGTGCCCGGATCTGGTTAATAACGCGCGCCAACGAAAGATTAACAAATGGGAAGACAAGGTTTGGAGGGGCAAATTTCGAGGTTGATTCAAGGTTGTCGGTTGGCGAGCAAATCTAATCGAGCTCTTCGCATTCGCATGTACGGGAACATGCAAAAGCAGAAATATAATTGACAAACTGGGGAACCAGGAGGTGTAGGCTGCCGCTTGACATTCCAACCATTTGATCAACTGAACGAGATATATCGATGCTGCTGCTGCAGTGGATGTGCCGGTGGAGAGAGTAATTCTCCGAGAGCCGGCGAGGAAAGTAAGCTTAAAGCTTCAAGATGTGTGTTGGCGGGCACAACGCCATGCAGACAAACAAAAAAGTCAATTCATCGAGGTTGGTCACATGGTCACACATGCCCCGAATTCAAACCCCCGGTTTCCGTGAACGAGGGCGAGGACGACAACGACGACGACGACGACGACGACGACGACGAGATGGAACATTTTTCCAGCGGCAAGCGAACAAAAGGATTAATGCACTCAGCATTACATTACATTACATGACATTACATTACATGGCCTTACCTTACCTTACCTTACTTTACCTTAACATTGGCATCCACGCACGCGCATGCGGCATGTCAATGCCCTTCGACGGACGGCCCATCCAGACGACGTCTAGGCTTGGGCGGGTCATGCAGCCTCTTCACAGTGGGTGCGGTTTGGGGCGCCAAATCAGAGAATCGATCACGAGGTCCATCTGAGAACAGGAAAAGTTACTTTTTTTACCTTTTTTTTCTTCTTTTCGCCTGCCTGTTCCCTGCCCTGTGAGTTCATGGGCAACATGCTGGTCGTATCGATCTAGTGAGGATGATGGGCAGATCAAAGCCCCTTCATGACCTTCTGCTCGATGTGTCCTGTACACGCCTGGCTGAGATCGAGGAATCATTAAAACAACTGAAACCCGAATCAGCTGAACCTGCGACGGCGAGGGCCTCCTTTCGACGCATAAGATTTTAGATTCGGTCGAGGCCACATCGCATCAGGAATTCTTCTGGAACAGCGACAGAAGCTTCGTCGTTAGCTGAACCTGCCTCTTGTTCTATTTTCTGCGTTATTTTCTTTTTTCTTTTTCTTTTCCCTTTTCTTCTTTCTTCATTTTTATTTTTTATTTTTTTATTCCTCTGGTGGCCGAGTTTCTAGTACTCACCTACCTTGCATGCTGCATTGCACAGCGTTCGTGAGCATTGTCCCCCCTTGAGGTCAAGCTCTACCCTTGTTCCCTCGTGCCTTTCTACTTTTCGGTTTCAATTCCGTGGACAGGCCTTCGGGCTCATTTTTTCTGTTTCTTCAAGGGAAACCAAACATACGAAAGACACACGATGCACGCGCGGCACGGAAAAGCAGTTCAGTGACCAATTGACAAGGTTGACGTGGAGCAGGATATTAATTCCGTTGAACTCGCAGTTCTCGCTACCGTAGCTCACGCAGTGCCCTCGTGTAAAACAAACGTACACTAGCAGGCTGCATATTACATTATTGGAAATGGAAATCCTCATGAGGTTGCGGGCCGCGATAAAGAGCACCCACGAATCAATTATTAATTTGATCGGCTTTTCGTCCAATGGTAGCTAGTTCTTTGCGCCGGGAGCCGATAAATATTGGTTTAATTTGGTTTTGAACGAGAAGAGGACAAAAAGGATGTGAAAAAAAAAAAAAAAAAAAAACATCTCTGAAAAAAAAGTAGTGCATCTTCCGCACTATGACCGCGTCCTTTTCGTCATGGGAGGCACCAAGCACGGTTTGTCTTTTGGTCTAACGATTTCAGAACGGACCACCTGACACTTCTCGATTCGTACCCAACAGAAGGCAAAGAATTTTGTGCATAAGCTAACGTCATAGTTCCGTCGCTAGGGCCCTCCTTAGCTTAGCTCTGCTGTCTGTGTCCTTGAACGTCACAACGGCTTTGGGTCCGTCCAAAATTTTTTTTTCCTCAACCATTACAAAAAGTGTTAATTTTGCTGTCTTGGAAATGTGAGTGTCGGTGGGTCAGACACAGGCATAAAATGCAGGTCGCCTCCGGAGGTAAAAGGCGAAGGGGAATTGTTTGTTGTGGAAAGGATCCTTGCTCCGTTTGATATGACGAAGCGCAGCGTCCGGATCTATTCTTCCACTCTCCATCTGAACCTGATATATATGTCCACTTTCTACTGTTGCTTCGTCACGAAGAAACAGATCGTAACCTTTTCTTATCGATAAGTCCAGAATCCCTTTACGAGAGCTTAATTTCACCGGGGTCGTCCGGTATGAAGCCTTATATTCGGGAAATTTGGGATGGATTGGTACGGGTACAGCAAGATAGTATCGTGTATTCTTTCCGGCCGTTTGAGTCAATGTGGTAAACTCGTCCGGTTTGTGGCCCGTTTTCGTTAATTTCCTCTTCTTGGGCCAGAGATTGGGGCGTCGTCTCGCTCCTACGGAATGTCCTGTGTGATGCGAAGGTCACCCGAGCGTGTCTGAGACGGAGCCATCACGTGGGAGTCATCTGGCAGCCCCAAGTCGGAAGTAAGCTATCTTGGATGGCCAGCTCAGCCCAACGGTCCGAATCGTGTGTCAATGGGTCGAGCATGGACACCTTTGACTTCCGGGAGAAATCCGCGATGTAGGACTGCGATGATGTTGCTGCATGTTAAACCCCCCNAAAAAAAAGCCCGCTCCTTCTCGTATGATATGATAGGTAATCCACCTGGAGTTAAGAGGTTTGCTTGGTGATGCTGTGTTTTATATGTACTTAAGGGAAGCAAATTTTGGTGTTGGTCTTTTCGTCTCCGCTTCCGCTGTAAGGTACAAAATCTATTTCCCAGTCCCACGCCATTAATTGGGCCCCTCCTTTCCTCGACGACCTCCCTTCCGACCCTTCGAGTCTAACCGTTCACGCCGGCCCTTAATTTATTTTGCACATTTCCTTCCTTCCTTCCTTCCTTCGCTCTCGCAACTAACGACAGAGCAATTTCTCATCGGCCCCGTTTTGATTCCGGCTTCAAGGTAAGGAACTATCAAGACCTTTTTACTCTCGTCATCGTCGTTCAGCCCCCCTGTTATTTGCCCGCAATCGGCGCTCGACTAGCTGGTAGGCCAGGTCCACGGCTAGCGAACCGCCTGGCCTTTGTTCCTTCCGCCTGCATTTTTGGAAGAGTAGACCGACAGCTAGAGCCAGCAGCAGTAACCTGCATTTTGCGTTCTTCTCAGATACCACCAAGAATAAGAAGAAGAAGCTAGAATCGGACAAAGGCCAGACCCGCAGTTGTATCGCGCCTGTCCTGTCAATCCATCAAGTTACCCACGCATGCACACGCGCCCCAGCATATATGCTTTGTTCTGGCAATATATCCCCACCCCTCATTTTTACCCCATTTTGGGGTTGCCGTGGTCGCTCGGAGAGAAGAGCAGATACCACATACAAATGCATGTTATAGAAGCTTCTTCTGGCGGAGTTCTATACGCTCAATTCGATCGAGTAGCCAAGTTCGCAACGACCTGTTTCGGGCGTACATCGAACCTCGCCGGATTTTGGTGAACCACGGAGAGTTCAGGCGGCTGGATATCTGGTAATAACTCAAGGTTGTGCAACCACGCCCGGATTGCGATCGGGTCGCTAGAACATTCTTATTTCAAGCCAGCGTTTGCAATTTCCATCCCGATATCAAATTGCTCAAGAGAGTAAAGTCTCCCGTTTCTTTCTTTGCTTCTGATTGCAAATTGATCTGTATTTTTATATTTCCATCCTTCTGCTAGTTTTCCTTTATTTTTCCTGTGTAGCCTCAGGCTTCTTTCCCTTCCCGTGGCTCGCCGGGGTGCTTCGCCCATTCGTTTCGAGCTCACCTGCCCTCAGCCCAGTCCGAGCTTGCTGCACCACTCGCAAACATCAGTGAACGAACCACTCACGAATCATCGTTCTATAAATTAACGACGGGTTTAAAGCCTGCCGCCCGCTTTTTCTTCGGACCCTGTCAGTCCAGATAGCGAATCTTGAGAATTGGTTTCGCTTCTTTCTTTTTTCCCTTCCATTTAGAAATTTCCGCCGCAGAGAGACTGACGGAAGTCCCAACTACTGTTCACGATCCCGCGGTTCATTTAAACTCATTGTCACCCGGCCCTTGCCCATTTTCCCTTTCCCTGAACACCGCTTATCCCTCCTCATTCTTTGACAGTCGAGAAATAAAATTTTTCTTACTCTTCTTTTATTTTTATTTTATATTTTTATTACTATTTTATTTTATTTATTTTCTTTATTTCATTTTGTTTTTAACTTTCTTGTTCCGCCATCTCTCCCTCGTCTTCAATCCGTTCTCACCCAATCTATCTTTACGACCCTAGGAGCGCTTCCAATAGATAGCGCTATAATTACCCTACGCACCACCGAAGGGCCACTAAAATAATTGAAATTGTTAGTATATTGCTGTCTTTGTTTTTGCTCCTTCCTCTTATACACCGAGCATCACCAGTTTCAAGGCAATTATTAGCCATTGGCCATTCGCTGCCCCTCCTCAACATTCCGCGTGCATCGAAGGCTCCTCATATTGTGAGCGAGAAAGTTGTTCTGCTCCCTGGCCTTTCCAGGCCGACATCTGCAATCCAACGAGTATTTCCTTTTTACCCCTCACCTCGATGCCATGGTGGTCCCTCAAATAGGTTCACGTTCCGGATCTATTGCATGCTGCTGCTGCTTCCTTTCCCTGTCGGAACGCTGTTGCGTGTAACTTTAATTCTGTCGTTCGTTCGCCGGTTCGTTTGCTTTGCATGATTGTTTCTTGAAAACCACCAGAATGTTATTAGTCCCTCCCAGCGTTGGATGATCAGCAGACCACTGTCCTGCCGGAGCTCTATATATCGTGCTGCTTCGGTCTGGTAACGCTCGAATTGGCCATTCGGCAGCGTCGTGTACCCTTTTCATGCTTCTTTCTGCATCAGTCCGCCAGTGCATGCAAGAGAGTTTAGATTGGGCCCAAGAGCTAGTCCTGAGCTAACCCCAGCACCTGTTTTTTGCCGTTCACAGGACCCACCTTCTCCATTCTTCTTCTCCCAGGTCACCAAAGCAAATCAAGCCAGAGGAAAAGAAAAGCAAAGAAAACGGACGAGAGAGCAGACAAGAAAAAAAAAAATAACAAAGCTAAAAGGTTCGAGAAAAAAAAAGCTGAAAAAATATAAAATATCAGATAGAATAAATACTATCGATCCAACCACAGCAAAAGAACCCTTTCGCTACCGAAACAGCAAAACTCCTCCTCTGAAACCACCTGACTCCACTTTTTCCCTTCGAGCCTCAAAAGCCCCAAACCTACCCACCACAAACTTCATCTCGCTTCCCGACTGTCGTTCACAAGAAGAAGAAGGCGGCTACGACGTGCAGATTGTATATCGATCGTGCCCGTTAGTTGTTGCCTGTTGAATAGCTTTGCTGGAGCCTGTGAGAGCAGCCTCCCGTATTAAATTACGCAGCAGCACCAGCTTTCTTTTTTCATTTTTTCATTTTTCTCTTCCTCTTACTACTCTTGAATCCTCGCTCTTCGGCCCCTCCTCCGACGTCATCTGACGATAGCGGTGTCTTGCCATCGTCGACGGAACGAAGCACATTGCCCTCGATCCGTTTTATTTTTCTTCTGCTTCCAAAGATTTCCCTCCGTTTTCTCCTTGGGGAAAACTCGAAGAATCGGCTGAACCAACCTGGATATCCTGCGTCGTAGTTAGCCCTTGCAGCTAGGTAGCTGTCCGTAGCGTAGAAGCAGGAAGGAAAAAAAAAAAAAAAGGCCCAAACCAAAACCAAAAGAAAAGAAAAAAACCCCAATCTCCAGCTTAGGCCAAAGGGGGAGCCCGCGAATGCCTTCGGACTGACGACGAGACATCGATCCAAACCGACACTCTGCCTGATTCGCGCCGAGTTTCGAGCAGATCCATTTCCCGCTCCATTTGGAATCCATTCCAGTCAACTGGCTCGGAGAGACACCTTCGATCTTCCCAAACCAACAAAACCCAAATTTCCCTGCGACCTTACGGCATCACTCCCGATACCACTGCCTCATCAACATCGCCAGCATCGCCAGCCTCCTCAGCTCAGCAGCCTGCCCTGCTCCATATCTATCGAGGAGAGAAAGAGAGTGGGCTACGATTCAGCTTCAGCTAGAAATTCGCGTTTGAAACGACACGAAGGGGGGCTTTTGACACATACCATCGTCTGCTGCAGCTTTTGAGCAGTTATTTTGGGTGCTGCTTAGTAGAGTAACTATCTCCTCTCTCGGCAACTGTCCACCACAAACTTCCAACCACACTTTGTTTTTTACCCCTCCAACACAAGCTGCCCTTCTCATCCAAACATCAACCTCAGCTCAACCTTTCACCAAAAAAAAAGAGATCACGACAGCCTCGATCCTTTCCACCTCGCTTCATCCCAACAATTTCTCGCTCATCAGGATCGTCCTTTCTTCTAAATAACTTGCCCAAACTATTGCCTACCTCCGTCCGAGCCTTTAGCTACACGTCCTCCCTTCCAATCACCCAACGTGGCTCTTCTATAGCCTTTAGTTAACTTTAACGCTCATCACAAACACAATGTCTCAAAATCGGCCTGCAGGATTCTCGGGCTTGCGGATGGGAGGTGAGTTCACTAACAAATAGAACGCGGAGCCTGCGATCCTTCCAACCTAGCCTCTCTAACAGTCGCGTCGTCTAGAAACCGTCAAGGAGAAGGTTCAGGATGGCCTGACCGGAGAGATCCGGGACATGCAGTACACACAATGCAAAATCGTTGGCAACGGCTCCTTTGGTGTTGTTTTCCAGACGAAGCTATCGCCAGGTGGGGAAGATGCCGCAATCAAGCGAGTGCTGCAAGATAAGCGATTCAAGGTAGACCCGCTGCCCCTCCGATGCACCTGCACCAGTATACATGCTAATACGCGTCCGATAGAACCGAGAACTACAAATTATGAGGATTGTTCGACATCCAAACATTGTCGAACTGAAAGCTTTCTACTATTCAAATGGGGACCGCGTAAGTTTCTTTCCCCAAACCCTCTTTCAGACCGGGATTCGCGGCTAATCTGTTTGAATGATTTTTCCGGAATGTAGAAGGAAGAGGTTTACTTGAATCTTGTATTGGAGTTCGTCCCGGAAACCGTGTACAGAGCTTCCCGATACTTCAACAAGCTAAAGACGACCATGCCAATTTTGGATGTCAAGCTTTACATCTACCAGCTGTTCCGTTCCCTTGCCTATATCCACTCGCAGGGCATCTGCCACCGAGACATCAAACCCCAGAACCTCCTGCTCGATCCGAGCACCGGCATTCTCAAACTATGTGACTTCGGTAGTGCAAAGATCCTCGTTGAGAATGAACCCAATGTATCCTACATCTGCTCGCGATACTACCGTGCACCGGAATTAATCTTTGGTGCTACCAACTACACAACAAAGATTGGTAAGTTCATCCATCGCTCATGAGACGATTACACATTACTTCTCATGAAACATAATCCTGACAAAAATTGGGTCGCACAGATGTATGGTCAACAGGTTGCGTCATGGCAGAGTTGATGCTTGGTCAGCCGTTGTTCCCGGGCGAGTCTGGGATTGATCAACTGGTCGAGATCATAAAAGTTCTCGGCACCCCGACTAGAGAACAGATTCGAACTATGAACCCGAATTACATGGAGCACAAGTTCCCTCAGATCAAGCCACATCCATTTGCAAAGGTAAATTTCTATTCATATTTGTATACTGAAGCTGAAACGGCGAGCTGACCTGATTTTAAACCTAGGTCTTCAGAAAAGCTTCTCCAGAGGCCATCGACCTCATATCCCGTCTTCTAGAATACACTCCTACTCAGCGTCTGTCGGCAATCGATGCTATGTGCCATCCGTTTTTCGATGAGCTCAGAGATCCCAACACCAAGCTTCCTGATTCCCGAGGGATGAACGGGGGACCAAGAGAACTTCCAGCTCTGTTTGATTTTAGCCGACACGGTATGTCGCGATTGTGCCTTCTTGGAATACCATCTTACTAATTTATTCCTAGAACTATCGATTGCCCCAGACCTTAACTCCCGCCTTGTGCCACCACACGCCCGTCCAGCTCTCCTCGCAAAAGGCATAGACATCGATAACTTCCAACCGATGCATAAAGAAGAGATGATTGCTAGGTTGGATTGATCGAACAACGTCGTATCGAATCAGCCCATCTCGTTGCTCTTTAGTACGAAAGCCACTTCAACAACCGTTATCTCCTTGTTAGAATTGCCGGTTCTGGAAACGCAGGAGTCTTCTTTCCTTTAAGCTACGTCCTTAAACTACCGTACCTTACTGCCAGAAACGCCCTGTCCCAACTCCCTCACGCCCTTGTTGACTCGAGGCAACCAAATAACCACTCCGGAGAAAACTAGGTTCTTTCTTACTTTTTAACTAGCTCCTCTCTCCTTCTCTGCTATATTCTCCTAGTCTTATCCTTTCCGCGGGGCACGTTATGAGAAAATCAGACTACCTTCGCTTCGTTCTGTCTCCTCTTCTTGATGAAGCTGGCATATGAAAATATTGCGCGAACTTGTTAGACTTATTCTCGGTGTTCATGCTCTGGGCCAGGGATATCAGTACTCTGTACTTTTCTTCTTTTTCTCCATGCTTTAATGGTTTATTCTTACTTAACTCTGGAGCCTTTGGAATATCTTGAAATGTCATGACTTGAGTCGAAAACCATGTGGACATCAGGACTCTCGAACCCCGAACCCCTTCTCCCAACATGCCCTCTCTCAACTATACTTGACCACATTGGGATTTATGTCATACAATCCAAAGTCCTTTCCAGTGTCATAACCACCAGGACCAATATTACCAGTCCACCTAAACCAAAAAAAAGTTTATCTCTTTCACTTATACCAGTTGGGTTAATGAAAACTTTTTTCTTTTTTTTCTCCACTAATTTGGTTTTTTTATTGTTCCTTTTATACATGACGATATGCATACTTTGGCATGCTTTACGACCTCCTTCTGATGCTCAGATCCGCTCGCTCCTACAATGGTTTCTTTGATATCCCATTTTGTTTCTCTCCTGCCCTGTTATTCTCGTATACTTCCTTATGTTCCTATACGAATCTCGCTTTCCTTTCCTGTTTTATTTCCTTAACAAAACAATGTAACCATAGCCATCCTTTTGATTGTATCTTCCCTCTGTGTACTCCTGGCCTTAAAGGAGGGACGGTGTAAGCACATGTCAAGTCGCTGTTCGCCACCCTAAAGCCCCTTCCAACGCGGGTGTCCAGCGGCACTTGGAGGGACCAACAAACAAAATGGAGATTTAACTTCTACGAAAACCGGGATCTCATCCTTGCGATCGTGTCTAGTGGCTTGCTGTTTCAAAACCTCAACCCCCGAGACAGGTTTTGCGTACTCTAGTGGGGTCGATAAAGGCCTCGAGGGAGTGAAGGTGCACAGCAAGCCCATATATAGGTGCTCGCATTTCTTATTTAAATTTGCTGGAGTGCATGTGATTCTAGTTTTGATGACCAGGCGTTCTATCCTCACTGTGATGACTAAAAAAACTTCTTTCTTAATGTTTTCCTGTTTCCTCTTTTTTTTTTAGTTTTTATAAATATGTCTCCCCACATTGTACTATGAACTCTTCATTGAGATTGATATTCTTCTTTTCCTTCTCACGAAAATAAAGCCATCGATCCATTGATATCAATCGCTCCCACTCTTGAATTGTGTCTTTTTTGTCCGCGTGCAAGAATTCGGTTCGCATTTTCGGCGAATTAGCGGAAGATCATGGTGAACAGGTCGTGATTTGACAAAGTTGAAGTATCATAGCAGTCATGGGACACTGATATATATAAACACTCACACATAGTATGCCACATTTATGATATCATTAATTACTAATACCGATTTCGCACAAGCTCTAATTGGATACAGGGTAGCTGTTGTAGTAGAGGTGATTACTTATATCTGTAAACGTACTAATTTCTACTTCGCATTGACAGCCCCGCATGTGCATATCGACATCCTGTGAAGTACCCTCATCCGGCTCGCAAATAGCCGAAACGCTACCACAGCGTGTAATTTCTTTTTCCTGTCTTTCCACGCTGATAACTTGGATAATCTTCAAGTAGGATCTACTCTAGTGGTTTTGCTTGTAAGTCCAAGGTTAAATTTCAAACGGGGATTGTCAGTCGGCGCGGGCGGCGACTGGGTCGACGCTCGGGCAGGCCGATATGCTCGTGCGACGGTGGCACAACCGTGCTAGCGAGCTCGTGCTTGCTGCATTTTCTTTCATGCTCGCGACGCCTTTTAGGTTATGTTTGCCGTGCAGGAGACACTGTCCTGCGACGTACAGTGTATAAGAATTTCGGCCACGCGAATGATTGATATTTGGCTCGCCGATTAACCGGGAGAACTTGACAGGCACGTCGAGGATACAGATACCACCGGGCAATTTGCGACGTCGTCGCGTGGGGATGTATCTGATAAAGAGCAATATTGATGTTGGTAAGCCATATCAACTTGTTGTCTCACGGGCTAAAAATTTTTTTTATCTTTGTATAGGTGCTCCCTTTTTTTTTTTTTCATTACTACTTCCGATCGATTCATGCTTTGTTGTCGAGTTTGCAAGACTGGTGAATCCAGGATATCCTGCAAAGTCGGTAGCGGGGACATTTTTTCTTGAGGTTGTTCTGCAAATTGGCAGGTGGAGGGATCATATCCAATCCGATAGCTGGGGGTTGGATATTGTATTTGTTAATATACAGCCAGGCCCTTTTCGGGTCCCATGTTCGGAGACGCCATCCCATTTTTTGCGCTCTCGCCGGCAGAATGCGCTCTAGCCCTGTAACGAAATGGGGGCTAGCTGTATGGATTCGCAAGGCCAATAACCAAGAAACCGCTAAGGTATGGTTTCTCCGACGTTGACGAGATTGCGTAGCATATTCGTTTTGATGTGGTCATCCATCCACGCTTCGGAGCACCGACTGCAGATTCGTCACCTGAGTAGATCCTGGGCGTGTTTCAATGGAAGGAATTCAAAAGAAACAGAATATGACCCTGGGGCCTTGCAGGTAGCTGCTACAATGGTTCATGGATGGAGGTTTGGCATCTTCATACTTACGTGGTGTGATAGTTATCTCATGGCGGAGAAGACACCCCGACGTCGACTTGCTGTAGCTGCTATGCACCCGGATCTGAGCTCTTTCATTAAAAGCAAGAAGGAAGGAGAGGAGGAGGAGGAGGGGCGATGTGGCCATTTTCTTCTTTCTAGGTTTGACAAGGTCTGGATGCGGCATACGTAGACTTGAGGCACTTAGGACATCTTAGGTAACTTGTTTGATGGATATATCTGCAACCAGAGGGAAGTAGAAGTAGAGAGAGCTGGAGGCCCTGGCCTTGAAGTAGGAGGACGGGTTTTGAAGGCTCGTCGGTCACATAATTTACGTACGTTAGTTAGTGCTGGGGGTACGTTGCGCATGCGTCCATCTTGGGTTCTTGATTCAGACATGCGCGCAAGACCAAGAAAGTCCGATTGATATATCCCTCGTTTCCCTTGAGCATTTCGGAGCTGCCACCTAGCTTTCGTCCCCCAGTTATTTATTAACTTCGCTCCGTTCGTTAATTAAACGGTCGTTTCGAATCGAGTCCGACGTCCGTCGCCAGATGCGCCATCCAGTCTCTCGTTCTTTGCATTAACTGCTTTTATCGATCTGGGCTTGCTTCTCTTTCCTTTTGGCTGGGTGGATAGGTATCCGGCACATGCGACCATGGAGACCGACGACAGCGGGGACCTCGACGGGATGGACGGACTGGATGGGCTTCCGAACGAGGTGCTGTACTTGATACTGGAGCTGCTCGACCTCGAATCATTGCTCTTGTGCCACGACGTTTGCCAATCCTGGAGAAAATACGCCCTCGTCGAATCCATCTATCTGCCCCACGTCCTCCAAGCGTATGCCAGCCTCACCCACGGAACCCGTCCACTGCCGGCAGGCCTCGGCGCCCCAGCAAAGGCCGAGCATCTCAAGAAGCGGTTCAGGACGTTGGTTTCGGCGCTGCCGGTGTTTGCGGAATGCACGACGTTGCGAGATATCGCTGTCCGGCTGCACCAGCTTGACGGGTCTTGGCTTTCTGGCGGCAACACAAGTTTTGCGTCTTTGAACCGCGGCGAAGTTCATGAGATGCCGCTGGTGTCTGTTGCAATTGATGCTAAGGCTGGGTTGATTGTTGCAGGAGACAGTGGAGGCGTACTGGCGTTCTGGGATGCTTCGACTGGAGTCTGTCGGCACAAAAGCTATTTCCAACTTTCCGACAGCCAATGGGCCGTCCCGTTGCATATCGTGGTGGAGGGCGATATTATGGTCATTGCGTCTACGGTTAGTGCCATGCTAGCTTGCTCGCGCTCGTTAATTGTTCGATTTGCAGACCGATGGGAGCTAACAGACCTGCTGATTCCTTCAAGGCCGGCAGCATCATTGTTGCAATTCGAAATCGATATGGTGGACCGGAGCCGTTTCTCAGAGTTGCCGAGTTCAGACCAAACACCACCCAGGTATCCAGCATTCGAATGGAGGGATACATATGCATTGTAGGCGAAGTCGGAGCGGTCAGTTTCTGGGATCTCTCGCGGTTCGCGGACCCTCGCTGGCATCCGGAGCCAGACCCATACGTGCCGGTTCTCATCACGATCCATACCCGGAACGACTCCGTACCCATGGATGCATCTCCCAATTATAGCCTATTCTACAAAGACGGGTTGTTGTTTGTCGGGCTTACAGGCAGCCGGATACAGCAGATTGCGTCGCATGCAAGCCAGGATATGCCCATCAGGAAACAACTGTGGGAACCTCCCGAAGAATCGCACTATGCTGTCCTTGTGTCGGGACCCGAGCCTATTAGCCCCTATAGAGGCATTGGGATATCTCGTTTATGCCCTATTGGATCTAATGGGGACATCTTGGTCTCGTGGGCGGATTCATCCATCTACAAATTGAGCTCAACCATGGCTATGGAGGGTGACTTTGTGTGGGAGCCACGGTCCGAGCGTCTGGTTCCACCAATTAGCGAATTTCATAACAAGCCGCTGGGGATATACGCCCGAGGAGATCAGATTATATGCCGATTTCGAGCGAACGTATGAATCCTTAATCCACTCAGAGTCTTGATCTAGACTCTTGATGAAGGAAATGAGATATCATGTTATGCTGACCAGGCTGTACAGACCATAGACATTTTTGCTGCAATTGACGGAGCCCAAATTGGTAGCTTGCCATGCCGATATGGTGCTGTAAGCTGCATGGCTGTATGTTTTCACCCCTGCATTAAGCCTCTTCCTACCGCTTCGAAGCTGTGTTCGGCGTTAGCTAATTCAGAGGCGTTCTAATAGGTCGACCCTGCCTTCATAGTGGTAGGAACGAGAGAGGCCGCGCTTTGCGTGTATTACTTTGCACCGGGTCACCAAACACCCATCCAGGGACAAGGTCCGTCCTCATCCACCGCAACCACTGCTGCTGCTGCTGCCGTGCGATCGCCTTCCTTGGAGAGAAAGAATACTTACAAACGGAAGTTTCGGGAGGCAATGGGACCGGATATTCCTGAGGGTCCCGTGGGGCCCTCAGTTGGTTCTAGTGAATTTGAACTTGGATTCCGGATGGCGAAGAATATTCCCCGAGGTATATCTTCTTCAGCGCTTCATCTGGGTTCGAAGGCGGACACCAAGTTTCCTGTGTCCGCTCCATGAGTACCTGGGGCTTTGATAACTAGGTAGGCAATGTTTGAGAGTGCTGTGCCATCCATTTCATGGTAGAGCTCTCCAAGAAAATTGGCCAGCGCTACAGCATTTGTCTGCCCGAAGACCGTGGATTCACCGTATACATCAGTCATAAGCCTGAAGTTCCGGATCACGTTTCATCTGGTGACTATTTATGGCTAGCTTTGATTGATTGGGGAGGGAAACACTACATATAATGGAGAAAACACCCCTCTTGGAGGGTGTTTTTAACAGTTTCATGATGGAGGTTGGAAGGAATATTGACATTGACAGATATGGCTAGCTCAGCACACACGAGGGCATTTGGGCCATCGATTAGGGCTGTGTGCGGTTGATAACGTTATACATATGTCATATCGTGGTCGCTAAGCTGGTGCCACGGAAATAATGCATCCTGCGATGGTTGATCAGCGCATCGATTGTGAAGAAACTATCGTACGAGCTATCCGTTCTTTGTAGCCAGTTTTCTCCGGGGAGCAAACTGTGCCGGGAGATCCTCATGTATTTGGCCTGCAGGCCAATGGAGTTTTCTCATAGTATCGAGGTCTCTTCGTATACATATGTATATACTGCCTTCGATTTGCTTTCGTATACTCTTTTTCAATGCAAACTTACCATAAATTCACCCGTATCAGCCGTACGTATCCGTGATATCCGTAACTTGTGCACTTTTTGACAACTCCAATTTATTTAAACGGCCAGGTTGACATGTGGTTTCCAAGTGTTGTTTTTGTGGTATTTGGAGAGCTTCAACCATCACCATCAATAAGCCTGTCGCGTGAAATCTCCCAACCCTAGTCAAACTGCGACCCAATCCGCACCCCAAAGTTCCTTCAAAGTCCACCAAACAGAACTCGTCCCGATACATACCGAAACGACGGCAACTGGCTCGAATGGTTCATAGCTCTCTTGCGCCTGCTGAAGATGGGTGATCGCCTGGCCCCTGACGCTCCGACAGGCGCAAGCTCCTCTCCTTCGACGATACCGGAGCGACATCTCCTATTGCTAGCGTTAGCCGACTCGTACCTCAACACTGCGCACGGCACCGGTATCAAGGAATCCTTCGACAGCAATTTCTACCAAACGCTCGTCACCGCTGCGATAAGATGTCTCGAGGCCGCTCTCTACGTACGTACGACCAAACCGGCTTGCCGCTGCGAGCCCTTTTTTTTTTTTTTTTTTGAATGAAGCAGAAGGCAACTGACCAATTCCATTCTTCATATACAGCAATGCAAGCTTCAGCCGAAGTTCGAGGCAGCGTTACGGTTGCGATACGCAAGTGTATTGGAGGAAGAAACAGAAAATATGACGGACGCAGAACAAATACTGCACAAAGGCGTGCGTAGCTTTCTCTCAAGCCTCCACCTATATCCAACGAAGTGCCGAGAAAACGAAGCTGACGAGTTTTATTTTTGGGAATCTAGGTTCTGATTGCTGGGAAGGTGGGACATATCCTAGACGGCCGATCGCACCCCCCGTTCAAAATCCTTCGATGCTAACGCTTAGTGGACAGAATAATTTCCAAGACTTGAAGTTTGCAATGCAGCATCTACTCGTCCAGATAATGTTCCGGATGAAGCCAAAAGCGGCGTTCATACTTCTTAGTCAGCAGATAAAGGAGACCGAAGTGTATGTTTTCAATCGAACGGGGGCTGACACCCGCAGGTTTTCTGCGATGGCTGATATGATACAGATTCGTTGACATGGATTACTCTCGACGTTTAGTTTATCTCTCGCGTATTGGACCTACTCTTTCCGATTTCTACTCTCATCTTTAAGAACACAAAGAACGGACGAACAGGATGACAATGCAGCAGTTTCATCTCTTAGATCGGCGGCAGATCTGGCTAAGAGGCGAGACGATGTCCATGTTTACGCGCTAGCAAACCTGATGGAGGCGTCGATATTGTTGGGGCAAGGTATCGCGGGTGTGGATGCTGCTAAAAAAGCACTTACAAAGGCCCAGAATGTCCCGTTGCAAGGCGTACCGCAACTCGCCTTCTTATTTCAGATGCTCGACATCATGTCGGCTACAATCCAAGGCAGCGGCATATCGGAAACCGAAGCTAAAATGAAAGTCTTGCAAGAAAACTTGGATGGAAACGTTCCATGGAAACTATGGCCAACAGATGGGACGTTCAGGATAGCCGTTAAGCCGTCGGGTGATCGGGGCGGGCTGGATGAACTCAGATTTCGTTGGCTCCCGAAGGCTGACCTTTGGTCGTTGGTCTGGTTTCTGAGTGGTATGATACGGACACACTCCAATGGTCTGGATAAGAAGGCCGAGGCGTGTCTAGAGCGGGGATTGGAGATGATAGAGGGTATGTCTTCCGTCACCTTTTGCACCCCTCGGACGACCTTTGACTCTAACATAACACTTGACAGGACTTCTATCTGGAAGTGCAGACCCAGGTCTATACTCTGCAGAAACGGCCGCCGCTAGAACTACCTGGAGGAGATTACTCAAGTTGTCGATAACCTTGCAACTGGTTTACTGTTACGCAGCTAGGAGCGCCTGGGATGAGGCTATCAATGTACGTCATTTGACTCTACATTCTGGCGCCATATGTGGCTAATCATTTCGAAGACGATACGGCAAGCGGAAACACAGTTTAGCGTCATAGAACCCGAGTCTCAACAGCGGTTTATTAAACCTTGGTTGATCTATACCACCGCTATTGTTCGTCATGGAACCGGAAATCTCAACAGAGCCCTAACAGCATATCAAAGTCTACTGTCTGATCGAACATCCGAACTTGGGATACTAGCTGCCTTGAATTCTGCTTTAATACTGTCCGGGCCGCGAACCAGAAACTTCAGACAGGCTCAGGATCTCCTCAACAGCGTCGCAGATTTTGCTTCTAGCCATAGAAACCCTCTTGTACAAGGGGCGTACAATATCGTCAAAGTTACGCTCGAGAGGAAGGGTGAAAATCTCAACGCAGTGAGGTAAGTGTATTCACGATAAAGACTCCTCAGTTGGATTGTATAATTGGTTTACAATACATGTTAATTTTTAAACAGGAGCCTGCTCAGCACTTCGAATCGTATATTTAGACAGGGTGGAGTGCATCACATGTTGACCATAACACTGGCCTTGGTTTGTGCGAAGATTTTCAATCCAGACCCACATCATCATGCCAACATGTCGAGGGCAACTGTGGAGTGTGCCGTGAAATCTGGCGACAAATTATGGCAAGGTACCACTAGGAACATGTATGCTGGTAAGTGAATACAGCTCTCGGAACCAGAATCCTTCGCTAGTATTCTTTTTTTCTTGTCTCAGAAGGCGTCAGCTTATTAACGTGTTGATTCCTAGATGCCCTCGTTCGAGCGAACCGAGAGTCGGAAGCCAAGGGCTTCCGCGCAGCTAGCGAACAAGATAGAGGATTCGTCGAAGAATACCTAAATCTAGGAAGAAGCGTTTAAACATGGCTTCCTATTTTTTTTTTTTTCAGGTACACCAAATACCAATTTTGAATTCCGACCCTGCCATATTTGTAACCAAAATGGCATCATTTATATTCAGTCTACGATTTCCGCGTTCTGGTTGCATCCATCTTTGTCGGATAGTTGTTGGTTAATACCCCAGCGTGGCGATCTTATATTTTGTGCCCTGTTCTGTACTGATCTCATCCTTCGGGGTCTTATTGCATTTCAAAAGCGACAAGGAGTTAAGGGTGGAAATGGACTTGAAACATGCTGTCCCGCGTAGTCAGTGAATCCTGGCCTGCATGCGTGGAACCTGTGCATGTGGGAACATTAATTAGTAATATATAGATACCAGTGGATTTCTCTTTATTAGCTCGGGCTTCTTTTCCCTTAATGACGCCGGTATTAAATATAGCATGCATTGAGTATGTCGTACAGGCATACGCACATGCGTGGGGCTGAGTCTGTCGTTTAAGGACTGATACGGCGGAATATACGTCCCAGACCCGAAGGTGCCCGAACACTGGATGGCTGAATGCCATCTTTGGATGCCATCTCGTCACAGGGACGTACGCGCAGAGCTCGAGATGCCGTCCTCTTGTTCGCATCGCGTTGACGTGCTGCCATGCATATTTGCACTCGACATTAGTTAGTCTCGATATTTCAGCTGCGCCTTCCGTATCGAAACTAGCAGGAAGCTCAAGCAAGCACCCAGCATGTCCATGCAGCTGCAGTCCTGGTGCACCTGACACCTCTTTAGATACCGTTTTGGCGAACTGCGTATGCTGGACATCATGTACAGTAGGAGGAGAAAGAATCTCCATCGAAGGTTGGTATCTCATTCGACATAGTTGTATCTGAGTATTGTTATGTCTATTTGGAGTTACCTGCAGATGCATATGCTTCGCGCTGCACGCAGTTGAAAATTGGGTTGGCACCTTCCGCTTTTGTATGCTGCTTGCTGCTGGCTGGCCTTGTACCACATCTCACAACTTTCTTCCAACAATTAAATTTAGGCTCGCAAGCTCTGCTTTTGCGACTCGACTCGAACCGAATCGAATCGGTTGTCCTCGTCACGGTCCAACGGACATCCGAAGCCCCGTGCTTACCAAATCAGCATCGTGGAAATCAGAAGGACCGGCTTTGAAACTGCCTTATAGACGCCGGTACCAGGCCATATGTCTGGCTCCCGGCACGATGGTTCAACGGCGGCTGTCACCGAAATTATCGCCGGCATCTCGGCCGGTTTTATCTCGACAGTGGTCTGCCATCCACTTGATCTGATCAAAACGAGGCTGCAAGGTGAGGTTTTGACGCCCTGGAAAACACCCTGCGTTATCTCGAGACCGAACCCGATGGCAGCAGGCGATTCATGGACAGATGGACGCACGGTGTCCAAAAGGCTTTGAGCCGGACGTATGGGTGAGCAACTTTTTTCTCATTGTGGGGGTGGCAGCCAAACGATGCTGATATTAAGCTTTTTATTTTATTAACACTTCGGCGACCAAGCCGCTGGATGGCACCTTTTGCATATCTTACTGAAAAAGTCACGCAATGCAATAGCGATTAGCCGACTTCATGCCACAATGAAAATTTTCTGTGTTTTAAGAAGCGATATCTATCTAACATTTTTTTTTTTTGGGCCCCGTAGTTCATGACTCAGCCAAAACGTGGGGCGGTTCTGTAGACGTCGTTCGAAGGCTTCTGGATGACGCCCGTGCCGCAGGAACAAATCCACTTCGAGCGATATATCGAGGCATCAGCCCGAACCTCGTTGGAAATACGGCGAGCTGGGGACTATACTTTCTTTGGTATCTTATATCTTGTTCCAGCCCCCTAAGCCGACTTCCCTTAACAAGGACATTGTGGAGACGCCCGCCAAGATATTCTGACGCAGGTGGATTGCGGCTGGCAGGTACGGTCAATTAAAAACCCGGGTTGCGGCACGTCGCAGACAGCAAGGCCGCGAACTCAGCTCGATTGACTACCTCATTACTTCTGGTGCAGCAGGTTGGTTTGTTGTGAAAGAACAATAAACTCTCACTGGCTCATAATGTTTCTGATAGGTGTTGCAAGTGCGGCGCTCACAAATCCGCTCTGGGTAGTTAAAACCCGGATGCTTACCTCAGTGCCCGGGTCTCCGGGTGCATACCGGGGGCTTGCCGAGGGTCTTCATCGAGTTGCCATCGAAGAGGGCCCCCGAGGTCTGTTTCGGGGCTTTTTACCATCTCTATTTGGCGTTCTCCAAGCTGCGATCCAGTTCATGGTATATGAAGATTTAAAAATCTGGCGACGGTCAAGTCGCCTTGAGGCATCATTTCCAAACTCCCAACCGCAGAGCGATAACAGGCAGCCATCTTCTCAACAACCAGGTGCGCATGCTGTTTGGATTTCGTTGCAGTTTACTATCACGTGATCATGGTGCCTCTTGCAAACGATGCTGTGGCAAGCAATCTCCATCAGATCGAATCGTTCGAGCCATCTGTGATTTGAGACGCTTATCAGATCACGTCTGAGCTTACTCTCCTTCCTATTCCGCCTATTGGAACAAGGATTTCGTCACGTTCCGCGGCAAACGTGGGAGGCACCATAGGCTGGCACCTTACTGACGCTCTGTCACAAATTGTAGGAGTAGCAGCAGGTCACAGCGGAAGTCTCGGCCATGCGCGATATCATCATCAGGCAGACCTCCTTTCAAACTCAGATTACATGGTTCTCTCGGGGTTTTCCAAAGTGTTTGCTGGGACATTGACTTACCCATACCAGGTAATACGATCAAGGCTGCAAACACACGACACGGCTACAGTCTACTCATCGGCACGAAACGTTGTTTTGCAGACGTGGCAATCGCAGGGAATAGCAGGGTTTTATCGAGGGTGAGTGTCGGTTATTTAGACCAAAGTTTCTGTTCGCGCTCTCACACACGAAAATTTTTTTCTTTGGTCTTTGACTTGAAATCCGAGATCGTTGTTGTCCGAGAGTTTAGGTTTCTCATTGATATGGGTGCCTTGCTTGGGTTCACATGTTTTTTTCAACCCCTGGTAACCCTGCCCTCGCATATGATTCCACATTCTCGCATTCTTTTTCCTTTTTCCTTCATTCACCGTGGGGAAACCATGCGACCATCAAAGCGAGGGANAAGAAGAGTGCTTAATCGGTGAAGAAAAAAAAGGGTTTTTTTTTTTCTTCTTTGGTGCACGGCCCGGCATGAGAGCTGGACCCAAGCAACGGATCGGTTCCTCTCAGGAACACGACATCTTTCTTCTTTCTTTTTTTCTTTCCTATTTCTTTTTCTTTGCACTTTCTTTTTCTCTGCTTCACACCACAAACATGACTTCTATGTTCAAGGGTTTTTCGACATCCACGTTTTGATGTGTTTCTCTTCTTCGTTTCTTTTCAGTCGGCATTGCTGCAGCTGTCTTTCTAGGGTGATTACCTCGACAGAAAATATCCTAATCGAGATAAATCCAACTAACCGGAGTAATCTTCCCCGCAGACTTGGCCCAAATCTCGTTAGAGTCCTTCCAGCAACGTGTATAACATTTTTAGTGTATGAAAATGTCCGGCGCATCTTCTGAGCGGCTGATAGTCTACCGAGGATCGGTTGAATCTTGCAGAGAGTTTATAGGTATATATAAAGGATTTAAACGTAGCGAATAGATTATTTATTATACTAGTAAATATAACTAAATTTGCGGAGCTTAACTGATATAAATATATATATAAAGAGATATACTGCTTATGTACCTTATTTGAACATGATAAATAACTGGTGTCCGACTGGTCTGTCTGTCTGTATATTGCTCGAAACGACCCTCAACTTGCCGATTTTGGTCAACTCTAGCTGTCAAAAATGAAAGAAAAACGGGATAAAAAAAAAGCATGGCCCAAAACACTTGCCAAAAATGAGCAACAATGAACTCAGATATTAACAAACGGAGGAATCGTGTCAAATCAAAGAAGTTAAGTAATATTCGGAGGTAGAGGCGCCGATTGGTATTTCAGAAGAACATAAAAGCTGCGGCAGAATCCCAGCTGGCATATAAGCTCCGACGAACTTGCAGTTTGACGGTCGTGTGCATGATAAGGCGAAAGGGAGATAAAAGAAAGCATCAAAGGCATACGTCGAACAGATAAAGGCAAATAGAAACAAGATAATCAAAAAGCCGCTATGAACGCCAATACTATGGTAATGGATTTCAAAAATAGGTATTACGATGAATGAACAAAAGAGAATGTGTAGAAGGGCGTTGTAAAGGCCGTCTAGAGCACGATGTTTGCGTGTGTCATTTTGAAACCGGTCTTAGATCAAGATTATTGCATACTATACTTGAGGTTGTGCTCGAAAGAGTTCATGTTGAAACCAGGGACGTTGATGTGCTGAGGTCGCATTGGCGGAAGTTGGCCGGACATTTGCTGCGTGCTCATCACGCCCTCAAAAGCATTTTGTCCTTCGTCGGTGTCGGATCCAAATTCCCCCCATCCTTCCCCTCCGTTACTATTTCCGGCAGAGCTCTCCACAGGGCTGTTGGCTGTAGGATCATTGCCGTTATTGTTGTTGTTATTTGAACCTGATGACTCTGACGCATTCTTGGCCGCCTCAGCCCGTGATTTCCTGGAACTTGAAATTTTTCGATCCTTTCCTCTGCCCTTAATGCCTTTGTTTGAGTTCTTGTACAGCTCCGCAAAATAGTCAAACATTTCCCGATCCTGTGGTACGATCGTAGTTGGATCAAAGGTTAATGCGAACTTGTCTGTAAGAGCTTTAAGAGCAGGAGAGTGGAATTTATTTTGGTGGGACTAAGTATAACCATTATTAGCATCAAGGACTTATAGCTGAACAGTATAGAGGCGAGTGGACGTACTTTGAGGTTTCCCAACTGGGTGAACTTCTTCATGCAATTCTCAAGTCGGCAAATAAATGGTTTGGTGCCTTCGTGCACCACCCTGTGGGCTCTGACGTTGCCTCGTTGAGCAAATCTTTTACCACATTTTTCGCATGAATATGGTTTTTCGCCAGTGTGTCGTCTTTCGTGCGTTTTCAAGTTTCCAAGTTGAGAAAATTTTTGTCCGCAGCCAGGCTCTTTGCAAGTCTACAATATATCCGGAGTAAATCAGTCTATATCCACGATTTAGGAACGAATAAGCTATAACTTACGAATGGCTTGTCACCGGTATGTGCCCGAGAGTGGATCTCCAGGTGAGTCTTTTGGAAGAAGCTCTTATGGCACCCAGGGATATCACACTCATACCGCTTCCGACTTTTCGTGGGTTTCTTGTCGGAGGCAGGGCTTGCAGATTGAGCAGGTTCAGCCAACAGCTTATCGACTCCAAGTGGAGCATTTCCAAAACTTCCACCATTAACATAGGGTTGAGGTTGCTGTTGTGGCGGTGGTTGTTGTTGTTGTTGTTGTTGTTGTGGTGGTGGTGGTGGTTGGCTTGGGGGTTGTGGCTGATTAAAGTTCTGCACTCTATTGTTGTTTCCTCCAAAGGGTTGGGTTTGTATTGGCATTGGCATAGGGAAAGGAGGCTCGTTTTTCTGAGGATCGTCCCCCTGCTTGCTTTGGATCGCTCGCATCAACTGATCAATATGTGTTGAGAAAGTGTTCTCAGGATTCGTAATCGGAGCCGACTGTGAATTCTTACTGGGAGTCGGCGCCGGGAATTTAAGTGCAGGTATCGGAGAAGCTTGAACTGGGGGTACAGGTGGGGGAACAGGTGCCTGGACTGGTATCGGAACATTCACCGGGGCTTGTAGCTTTTGTTGCTGCTTCGGCTGAGGAGGAGCTGGCTGCGGTGGTGGGATATTTGCTTGAGGTGGAGGACGCGTATTCACTATTGGCGCTGGCGGGGGGACTTGAACCTTTGGCTTCGCATTTCTAGCGTTGACACCACCACGAGCTGCAGCCTTTGGCTTTGGAACAGGTGCTTTCGTCGTTTCCGGAAGAACAGGCAAATGCAAAGATTGATGAAGCTGTTGCGGCTTGGGTTGAGCCGGCGGTGGGGGTTGTGAGAGATTTGGATGTGGAGGCTGAGACTGAGGTTGGGACTGAGGTTGAGGTTGGGGCGGGGGCTGTTTCTGGATGCTGTTGTGGAGGCCATTCTGGAGGTTATTGTGAGGGTTACCTTGGAGGTTCCCCTGTAGACTGTTCTGTAGGTTATTTTGCAAATTGTTCTGTAGGTTGTTCTGGATGCTATTCTGGAGGTTGCTTTGCAGGTTATTGGGAACATTGTTTGGAACATTATTATGGATATTATTTTGGAGGTTACTTTGGAGGTTGTTTGGGATATTATTTTGAAGATTGTTTTGTAAATTATTCTGAATGGTGTTTTGGAGATTGTTCTGAAGGTTGTTCTGTAGGTTGTTCTGGAGCGGGTTCTGAAGATTGTTTTGCAGACTGTTTTGCAACGTATTTTGTAGGTTATTCGGCAGACTATTGTGAGGCAGCTGCGGAAGTTGGCTATGCTGTTGCTGCGGGTGATGCTGATGCTGGTGATGTTGCTGCTGCGGGTGATGCTGCTGCGGATGATGTTGCTGCTGCGGATGGTGCTGCTGTTGATGTAGGCCTGGATGGTGATGGGCCCGCTGCTGAGGTTGAGACTGATGGGCTTGTTGCGGCGGTTGCTGCTGCTGCTGCTGGTGCTGCGGCTGCTGCTGATGCAACGAAGGACTGGGCATCATACTCGACGGATGATGCAGACCAGGGGGAGCGTACGCTGGGTTATAGTTTAGATTCTGGTATCCAAACATATACGATTCCTGGAATGCATCGAATTCCGGTATATGCTCCTGGTGATACTGGTGCCCGTTGACATCCATGTGCGTCGTCGATATTAGCCCCCGCGACTGTGTTGTAGACGACTGCCGACCAGAGAGCTCTGGCGGAGGATATACAAGGCCCGAGATTTGCATGTTGCTCGAAGACGACGTCGCCGGGGGCCGGGCGGCGCGCTTCTGCTCAGGTGGTCGAAACCACGCGGCCGACTGAGGGCCTATTGTCGCCGCCAGCGTTGCGGATGGGCCAGGCGCCGCTTGTCGATTAGGTAGAGGCTGTATGGTGGGAAGATGTGGTGGTTGGAAAGGGGAGGAGAGGTGGTCGCGGGTGGGCTTTGACGACGACGTTTTGCTTGCTTTTTAAGGGTACCGATCTAAGTGTAGGTATTATTCGGCTCTACGCCGCTCGGGTATGAGATGCTCGGGAGTGGTAGGAAGAGCGGTGAGTGAGACCAGTCGGATTCAGGCGGCGTAGATGTCGACTCAAGGGTAGATGGAATAAAACAACTGGAAAAACAAAGGCCGCTTTGGGACTATATCATCCAGCAACTAAGAAAAAGTCAGAACGGCTTGAAACCAGGTCTTCTTGAAATCGGCGACGCGTGCATGAAACTAAAAGAGAGGCGGGCGCCCGATTCAGACTTGAGAATAAAAAATAAAAAATACTGTAGAGTGAGGTGCTAAGGTCCTTTGAGCATAGGAATATGAGTCGGTTGAGGCAGGAACACGGCACAAGACGGCCTATGTGTAAGAATGCTAGAAATGCAGAGAGGAATGGAAAAGGTTTGGGGGAGGCGATGTTGAAAAGAAAAGGTGATAGTTGGTTGCGCCCGAGTGACTAATCCCAGACAATTCCCTGGGGGGTTATGTCAGACTGCGGATGGCTAGGCCAAATCACAAGCATGAGCGACCGCGGGTTTCGAGAACGATATCCGCCTGCAAGAGCCTTTGATGCCGGGATTGGAATATCGTGGTTGCCAAAAGGACTATGTTTTTAATTCGAGAAAAATAAGAAAAAACGATATGGAAAAATAAAATATTAATAAGGCGACCACAAGCCAGCGAGATGCGGTGGATACCGGACAGATCTGGGTGTAGTGCCGAAGAGGGCAAGAAGAAAAANGAAACAGGGCAAAAAAAAAAAAAAAAAAAAAAAAAAAAAAAAAAAAGTAAGAAGCGTTGGACCGACCAAGATCAAAAGGATCGGAGCAGCTCCTGCACAATACGATCCGACCGCAAAAATCTGCCTTAAGCTTTTATGATGGCCGCAACAGTCAGATCAGATCTATCTTGAAGTGTGGTCGGTCTCGGGTGTCTGGCGAGGGGGAAAGAAAGGAGAAAAAAAGGCGTGTTCACGAGCGCAGAGGAGAACGGAGATGGAAAAAGAAATACGGAAGAAACGGAAAAGAAAGGGGGGTTGAAAAAATAAAAGTCGAAAAAGCACTAAAATAAAGGTCGATAAATGACAGGTAAAAATATTGGCAAAGTCATTCGCTCGTATTATTCAGGGAAATCCCGTCCGTACCTTCAGAGACCAGACACCTGGGAAAGACGTGGAACGTCAAGGGGGGGCAAAAAAATAAATAAAAATTCTCTGCCCGTTGGGTTGGATTATACCCGGTCTGTGCCAGGAAGGATGGTTAAGTGGCGGCTGGTATCACAGGCCTTCCAGAAGAAACGTCAACAATCGAGGGACTCGATGAACTTAAAAAAAAAAATAAAAAAAAAAAACGGGAGTGGGAGCGTTGGAGTGATCGCAGACAGAGTCGACCGATGTGCCGCCGGGTTGGACCACAAACCCCTTCCCCTTCTTAAAAAAAAAAAAAGGCACAAGGTAAATAAAAATAAAAAGCAAAGGCAAAATGGGGCCGGGATGAGTTTCTTTGGTGACGGTGGCAGCAAGTATATAACCTTGGCCGGCGGAACTGTTGGGCGTGGAGACGGCCCACGCAAATAGCCTATGGAATCACACGGCCACGGAATCGCAGTTCGGCTTCAGATGCATGAAAAGAGGTGGCATCGACGCCGAACGTTGCTGCAGTGCGTGGCAGAAGAATCGCGAACCTGACGAGGAGAAGTGGTGGTGGTGGGGGGAAAAAAGAAAGAAAGAATTGAGGTCAAAAAAAAGAAATACGCGCGTGGGCAGTCGGGGTTAAATACTGTGCGGCCCACGGGCGCAGGATCATTCAACTCATGCGGATGCAATATGATATGCACACCAGGAAACTTTAACTCACCCGCAGCCTTGACTTTCGACTTTGTGCGTAGTCAGAACAGATACCAGGGAGCAGAGAAGAGGAAGCTGCAAGTCGGTTTTTAGAAATACTTCGAGTTCGATTTTTTCGGGCAGCAGGACCAAATGTATATCTCGAAACTAGAACCTTGTAACTTGTTTTTTGAAAACTCTCGTCAGCGGCTCTGGAGCTTCGTCTACATGGCAACTCCTCGAGCGGCACCGTAAGGCTCACTCACTCACCCGCAGAACAGCTGCTATGCATATGTAATAGCTCAAGCCACTTGGGAGCCCGTCCCGATCGCGGGGCCCGGTTTCTTGGTGCGTTATTACTGGTTGGCTGACAAGGGGCCCGTTGCTACTCGTTAAAAAAAACGTAGACGATTGCGTGAGAATAGAACTGCTCCGTTCCGGCGCGGTGGGCGTTGCAAATACTAGAGCTGGTGTGTCGTTAGCCTCAAGTGAACACTCGTCAGTAAAGCTTATCGATTGGCTGTTGGATGAAACAGATGCCAACAGCAAGGCCTCTTCAGATTAAAGGGCTCTGGCAAGCATCGCAGATCCGCTGTCTGGACCAATGCCCGAATGTCGTCCCCGGTCGCAGCCTTCCGAGGTTCGCAGCCGGAACTTTTCTTGGAGGGCGAGTTGGTGCAACGAGCAATTCGTTGATTCGCAACAAATTACAAATACGAAGCTCGTTCAAAGCTGAACGCCCAACAGCAAAATAGCGCTTACCTATATAAACTTAAGAATGTACAGTGGGACCCCACGGGCCGTTAATAGTTAGCTATAGTGACTACTAATGCTGACTAATAGAGTTTTTGGACAGCTGGTGGTATAATTGTGTCGTGAGGTTCTGATACCTACCAAATGACTGACAAGTCCACACGTGTTATTATGTCCGTCGGTTTCTGTAAATTCGCCGTCAAATTTTCCGAGGCTGGCAGTAAATGTCTCTCTGTTTCGATGGAATTTATAGAGCGTGAGATAGATTCGCAGTCAATTCTTGGGTGTAGAGACATTGGGCTGAAATCAAGAGGAAAGGAAGGTAAGTCCCATACCTTGAAAGGCAAGTGTAATGTCGTCTCAGCGCAAAATCGATCTGAATAGATATATACCCTGGTAAAAAGTGATTCGGGGTCCCCGAGCAACTTTGTAGATTATAGGATCCTGGTGCCGAATAGAATGCTTTTCACCTCAAAGTCAGCTTTCCAGACGAACATAGCAATCATCAGCTCGTGACTTCCGGGAAGCGTTCAAAGCTAACCCAGGGGAGAGGTGGCGAAGACGGTGTAAGCAAATGAGAAACAAGGGCTTATAAAGAGTGAATATTTGAATGAATGCAAAGTATCACGTTAGAAGGGATACTACTAGCAGTCGGGCGTGTTTGATGAATGTTCAAAAGTATTTCGTTTCGTCTACAGCTCCAACGACGGTGCCTCGAAGTGAAGAGCGGAGTCGACGACAAAGTCGAGTGGGCATCGGAACTTGACGCCGACGCCGACGACGACGTATGGAATGCATAGATTTAATGGAGGATAGGCCTTTTGCTCTGGAAGGTGATATGATTTGGACGCGGGCATGAACGTGTCGACACGAGAGAACAAGCAAAGAGGCGAAGGGTCATTTGAGTACTTACGAATTCCAGGTTTCTTCTCCCTGTCAGCTCCAAACAGATCCAAAGAGGAAGAGTGAAGGAAAGAAGGAATGAAAGAAAAGAAGAGCCAGCGCGGGTCGGAGGAGTTACTGGCGTCGATGCCGTGCTTATCGGAACTCGTGCAGCTGTTTATGGTAATCTCGAGGCTGAACTGGAGGCAGAGTATGAATGTTGATTTGAGGATCGAATAGAAAGATGGGATGGTGGAAGTCCAGCCGAACGGTCGATGTTTCTGTCACGATTTGGTCGGCTTAATAGTATCCTGCTGCAGCTGCTGCCACCCACCGCTAGCCACCACCTTTACTTTTCTGAATCGCCTCCCTCCCCACATGCACAGTAACACCTCAACCTGGGAGCTGGCGGAAGCTGCAAAGCCGGACCGGAATAGTACACCTGCCTTGGGCTAAAGTTGGACAGATGCTTATATGGCTGGAGACCCAGCAGCTCGAGGAAGGGCAGCTGGTGGATATTAAATGAATCAAAACCGTTAGGTGCGCTGGCAAAACTTATTTTTTTGTATGTTTACTTATTTTCTCGATTTCTTCTTTTCTTTTCCTCTTTTTTCTTTCCTTCTTTATTCCTTCCCTTTCTTTTTCTTCACTCGGGGGGGCTGGGCCGGGCTGGTTTCTTCTTTGGTGGATAGCGATATCTCGACCAAAGAAACTTCAACTAATAGGTATTCCCTCAGGTTGACAGGAGCTGCATGGGCGTATGTCGGCTCAAAACATCGTTTCATGTAGATATTGTTCGCTGACGCCACATATATAGTGTAAGTGAAATGAGAAGATGGAGAGAATTGACCAGCCAGTACAGCACACTCCTAACTGGGCTCCGAGATTCTTGCCGCCTTCGGGCCGTTGTGGTACCAGTTTGTGGACTTACCTCTATTGGTCAATATGGTAGTTTTATACTCTGGGTGGAACAAAATCACGTCGACGAAATTCTGAAACGAGATAAGAGGGAGAAAGAGGCGGGCACGTAGTCGTTGTGCGGAAAGAGGAAAAAGGAAACAAGCCGGAGAGATGCAGCTGGCCAAAAGAAAACAATCGCCGTTTGGACATCAAGCTGGGAGACGACCTTGATATAAGAAAGGAAATCTTTCCTTTTTTTACTTCATCAAAAAAAAAAAAAAAATTCGAAAATAAAGATGAAAAAAAAGGAAAAAAGGATATATATAGGAAGGGAGACGACAACCTCGTCAGAGCATGCACAGAAGGCACCTTGGTAACATTCGGCAATGTACAGATGAACTATGGTGAAATGGTAGGGAAGTTCAAAACTTGGTAATGGGAAAGGGCACCTCAAAGCTGGTGGATTCCTTGGAAGTCCGAGGTGCAACAGGCTTGGGCGAGCTAGTGCAAGCCAGGGCCGTTAAGGAGATTATAAGAAGATCATATAGATATCGAGGTACTTAGTGCCATATACCAGTTGCGGGGGTGGGATCAAGTCTCGAATCGAATCGGATAGGCTGTATCCGTAGGTGCAGATACACAAGCCAAGTCCTTAATTAGGCTCGTTCAAGGCAGTAAAGGAGAGCCGATATGACATGGTGGTGGTGGTGGCCAGTGGTGGTGGTTGTGCAGGGTGCACCGGTGGAACTGTTCAAATGGGGGCGATTGTATTGGATCGGAACTGTTAGGGCCTTTTCGAGAGCCACTCGTCCGCAGACTGCAGGATTAAGCGTGAATGCAATAGTGGCCATAGATATATCCACTGTACTTTGCTTCCCGACTCGCAATTAATGCAATAGCGAGGGCACACGTGCATGTATCTTAATGAGTGCGTGCTCAATTTTAGTTCCTAAAAGCAAATAGCTATCTACGGCTGTGTTTTTCTTTTTCTCCCGTTCCTTTTTTTTTCTTCTCATACTCTTGGCCTGGCCCTCTCTTTTTTTTTTTTTTATCTTCTCTTGAAAAGCAAAAATAGCAAGCGAAAGGAGAGCGGGAAAGTTGGGAAGTCAGAGGCCCTTGTCTCACACTTGCGCCATGCCATGCTTCGAGATGTCGAGATTTTTTTTCGGACCTGCATCTGTATCTGGGGAGCTGCTGGAGAACCTGCCAACCTTGCATATCGGCTCTAGAGATAACAGCTTTTCAACTTAGTAATAGCGATACTTGAATATTTCGAGGGAATAGTCGTTATCTTTCGATATCACGAGGAGCAAGTGGTTTCAAGTTGTGGGACGTTATGCGTAACGATTGATTGCCTTGAACAATAGCTCAGCCCACCCTCTTTTGCCTCAAAACATTGCTCAGCTCGCCTCAATCCGACTGCTCTGGATAAGGAAGCTCGCTGTGAATGCAAGAGTTCCTTCACTGAGTGCCAAGGTATTCAGTGGTCTGTGTTCCTGACAAGACTGTTGCCATCATGGGTCCAAGGATAACTTTTTCCGAGAGCGTGGCTGCTTCGGTGTGCGTATATTCACCATTAAAACTGGCCGCTTTGCCTGATTAGGCTTCAAGAACAAGGGTTGACATCTGCATTAGCATGCTCGGACCTGATTCAGGTGTCAGAGCAGCCATCGTGTCGAACAAGTTTAAGCTTCAAGCCATACGAGCTCACGAGGATGTTATCTAGCAATGGGGTAGGCAAGGTTTTCCCCCATGCTTATCTTTAAGTTTATTGTTTTTTCGGTGTTGTCGTTCCTGCATATTTCTCGTCAGGTGGCCCTCAAATGCAAAGTATCAAAGTTCAGATGCTGTAGATCTTATTCGCTACGCTTCAGCTCAAATCTAGATCCAAGCTCAAAATATCAAAAGACGTAATGTCACAGCCGATTGCGATTTCCAGCCACGGCTCCTTGTCAATTTTAGTCAAGTCGAGCGAGAATTAGAAACGTGGAGCAGGGAGGTGTGGTAGGTGCGGCGGTTTCAGGAACCAAAAATGAAGAAAAAGAAAGGGGAATGAAAGCGAAAGAAGAAACCAAAAAAAAAAAAAAAACTAAAATGAGAGAAGAAAAAAAAAAACGAAAAAGAAAAAGAAAAACTAACGTCATCGAAAACAAAGTTTATCCCGGAACAATAATTCATTCGAGGGGAGTATCTCGAGTCCCCAGTTGAGTGCACCGTGACTCTAATGGCATGTTCGTATGACCGCTGACCCTTCAACCCAGCAGACCAGTTGGTATCGAGGCATCCATCTATACCTGCAAGCAGTAGAAAATGATGTACGTGTCCAAGTCAGCTCGCTATCACTGCAGCAAGCGTTTCCAAACCAAAAATTGACCGAGGGCAAACCGGTCCACGTCGCTTGAATGGACATTGTAGCTTAAGCGCGTGTATCCTACACGTCGTTAGGTGTCTAGTTTGGCAGGTGGTAGATTCAGGTACCCAATTACGTACATGATGTATTGATGTCATGTCATGCACATGTCTCCTTCGGCCGGACGCGACATTTCTATATATATAATTTGTCTAGAGTACTACTATATTATCAGATAGATGCGAGCCTCTGACTGCGCTATATTATGCGAATACGAAGAGCTGAGGTCCGAATTCTGGGATTGCATTGGTTTGACTCGCGAGCCCATATTGGCCCAAGCTAAGCATTGGCACCCACATCGAGGTGGTACAGCACCAAAAAAGGAGCCCGTATCCCACCAAGGAAGTTGGTCGGCGAAGCGAAAGTTTTTCCTGGCCACGCTAGCGGTAAAGAACCGGGATTGGACCGCAGAACACGCACATTCGACATGGGGTGAGATTGGTCTCGTAATGGAGAGTGAGAGAGAGAGAGAGAGAGAGAGAGAGAGAGAGAGAGAAATTGGTCCCCGTGCGCCAGCAAAACTTTGGCGTCACTGCACAGCCTTACCTGCACAGCCAGAACAGTGTCACCTCATCCACGCTGGAACGGCATCTAGTCTTCTTCTGTCGTAGTCCTGCGGTTGGAAACGTACCAAGTACTTAGTGAAGAAAAAAAATTTTTATTTATTTTTCTCCCCCGCCAATAACATGCAGATTCCCCTGAGACGAGCGCGCGCATCGTGCACGCCTAATTCGACTTTGATCTAACCAAGGTAAGGAAAGAACAGGGAGCCGAAGGCCGAAAAGAAAGCAAAAAAAGCCTCAGATCATTAAATTTGTTGTGATAGTGCTGGGACTAGATATCATAAACTTTTTCGCAAACTGAGAGGTCCTGGACCCACGGAAAAAATTTTCTTCTTCGGTAGATCTGGTTTCCGACAGGTTTAAGCGAAAAGGACCTGTTTCTGGCGAATCAGATAGAACCATGGCAAATGGCACCCCCATTCCCGAAGGAAGGGTTGTGATATGATATTGCGGCTCTCCCCATAACTCTCTCCGAATTTTGACCTGGAACTCCCATCCCATGTGGGAACAATTTGGCTTTTGGGCTTGGTACCTGCATGAGAAACAATGTCTCATGTCTTTTCTTCTTCTTCTCCTTCTGTTGGCAGCCGGGATGAAGTGGAGTGATCAGGCCAGATGCCCATGGCCATCGACTACATAGTTGACCTTTGATGTGATCAGGGAGGCTTCCATCCAAGAGCCATTTTTGTACTGTGCGCTATGGTCAATCCGGACAATTGACAGATGGATGGATCCATGACTGAAGCCGCTCTTGCCTGGACTCATGCTTCGGCTAAGACTTGGGCGTCAACATTTTCTGCCGGGGCCAATTTTTAGTATATAGTCCGCAAGATCCTTGAGCCGTGTAGTTTCGGAATTAAAACGTCTCGTTCAGCAGGGTTAGTTTACTTTCGCGTACAGAAGAAGCGAGAGAGGCGAAGTCCCCTCGTGTAATTTATTGATCGCCGTCGCACAGACTGGTCTCGGTTGTATACGTAGGTACATATTCAGATACAGAGAATTTTAAGCCGATATACATCACTGATAGCGGTTTCTTGTAAGGGTTTCATCTCTTCGATGGGAAGCCAGATATCTCGCGATCTCGCTATTAGTTGCAACTTTTATTTTGTGATTTACCTAAAAGTACCGACCAGCTGCGCGCCTACAGGCCTTGTACATTACATTGCATGACATTGCATGCATAGTTGGGTTACCCATGTGCATGTACGTGTACATGGACTCACGCGCATTGCCTACACAAGTACTTACTTACATACTTACATACTTACTTCTTCCTTACTTCCTCACGTTCATTCCATCGGACAGAGCATGAGCATAGCATAGCATACCCGAAGGCGTTTCAGCTTGACGGCCAACAGAACACTGCAGCCAACACAAGCGCCGTTTGTTGCAAATTTTTCGGTCGAGCTTTCTGAAACGGCCTGCCAAGCCAAGCCCTCCAATTTGGCTTATTAAGTGCACCCGGAGACCCGTGCAGTCCGCAGAAAATGCTGCAGGCCGGCGCGGGTGGAAATTAAACACGACGTCCCAACCCATTTGCTGGGTGTACTGTACATGTACATCATTTCTTCGCGAGCTAGCCTGCCGGATTTAAAGAAAAAAGTACCTGTCAGTTTGTTACGTTACGAGGCCGCATCCTGTGCTATCGAACAGGACTAGTCGCAGCGGTGTGCAGATTGGCAGCCATCGTAATTTAACAGCCCCGAACGATTCGCGAGACAATGAACGAGAAAAGACCAAGCGTGGAACTAGACAATTCAAGGTGCAGGCAGGCAGGTTGGGTCCCATCATTTATCCGGCCTCTAGCATATGCACAACTTTGCAGAATAGTGGAGGGTTCCTTTGGCTGCTAATTGAGGTTTGTGGAACATGTAGTCTGCCAGTGCAGTGAGGCCGGCGCCGGCCTTTGAAACTGGGTCTTGATACTTTTGCAGAACTTGCCAGCTCTTTCTCTTTCTCTTTCTCTCTCTCTTTTGGGAAGGCGTTTGGCATGCCGTGCACCAGCCATAGCTGCATCCTCGCCACCATTGAATTTTGACAATCATTGGTAGAGTACGTATTTCCTCCAAGCTGGCTTTGATAGCACCAGGACTGCACGACTGCGATAAAGAGAAGTAAAGGATTCCCACTTGCACATCTATGTCGGCTCTGCCGTTTAGAGCAAAATCAGTGGCTATACGCTCTGGGTCTAAAGCAAACCGCCTGCTGGAGACGGTGCGGCTGGCTGATTACTTACGCAGACCGACCCAGCTCGTGGGGCCCATGAGACCCTTCTGATATTGGTCCGGGTTCGCGAGGGCTGATACCACACATCAGCACATCAGACTATATATCCGCCACCAAACAGCTGGTAGCATGCTGTATAGCGCACCTCAGATATAGCCTTTAGCGAACTTGCAGGAACATGTTTCGTGATTCCCTAATTCATACATCTGCTAACGCAATATCATTAAAGATGAGCTACTCCACACGGCTAGGTTAACCAACTAGTTGGGACAGGTATACTATTCCAATTGTCTCCATTTTGCAGGGCCGGGTGAGCTCGTTATAACCCAGTTGGGGTTTAACGTATAAATTCGAATTAATATTGAGGCGCATTCAGGTGTGGAGCATGAGATATCACCCTTTTTGGAAACTTTACATACGGCACGTACGTGAATAACGGAGAGAGTAGTCCCGCTACTAGCACACACTAGCGACTATCTTTTGTCAACATGATTATTGCTTTGGGAAAGTACGGCCTGTCGACTTCCCATCGGACTTAGCAACCGACCTAAATCTGATCTTAAGGCGCTGTACGTTCGGTTCTCAATACACGGCTTGCTTCTACTCGGAAGCGATTACCAATATCGTCTATATCGTTATTTACCAGCAAAGTAATGCTCCGAGAAAGGCGTTACCGCCATCTGCAGCTGTATATTCTACGCCCGGTGCATGGCCATGCTGCCATGCTGGCTTGCCGGCTGGCACCCTCCAGAGGTACGGTAATATGAAGACGGTGCCCACACGTGGGAACAGGCGTCCGTGCTAATTTATGCAGCCCGCATGCAAATGGATGGAATCCTTTTGGATCTCAATCTCAGAGGCTTGATTCATTATGACGGATTATACCCACGTCAATTTCCCTGTTCTCCTTTCGCTCTTCGGAGACGCTAAGCTCTCAGCTGGCCAGCGCGCTGAGGAGAAGGATCATACTATTGTTATACTGCGGTTTACCTCGGTTTCTTGCACTATATAATCTTTCTCGTCGTCCTCTTGTACTACGTATAGTCTGCCTCGGGTTCCTGTCAGTATGCATGGATGCGTGCAGCAGGTTAACTCGCTTCTCTTGAAACGTTGATTGACCGCTCGGGCCCCCGCCTCTATATTAACATCTTGCACCAAAGTACCAAGCCTCTGTTTCTATGCGAAGCACGTATTTTATTACACCGCACTATACTTCCTGTAACTGCAAACGGCATTTATGCGCCAGCATATTGGTTTTGAAACCCATAATCTAGAGTAATCTAGAGCGATCCAACCATTCCGTCACACTTGGTCTCTATCTGGCTAGACGATGCGCCCACTGCGTAAACACCCCCCCAAGCGCTCCTACCAGATGTAGTCAATATCCGGAGACGTTCTCTCTCATTCCTCCCTGAAGCCCACGGCGCCTATCACTTCCACAAGACTAGTGCTACAGATGCTCGCTCGCTAGTAGCCACTCGCTTGGCCGTTGGATAGTACAGTGCCAGTCTGCTCTCATCTTCGGGACCCGATAGGCTCGGAAATCTATCTCTTGGAATACGCTAAAGCTGAACCCTTTTTTTTTTTTTTTCCCCAGCCAGCTGACGGGATTTTTATTCTAACGGCATCCTCCGCAATTTACATACCGGTGGTATCAGAGGGCTCTATCGACATCTACGAGTCGAGGATCATATGGTTCTAAAATCCCCTCCCTCCCTCTTCGTTTCAAAAACGATCTCATCCAGCCAGATGGTCTCCATGGCAGAAATTTCCTGATTTCCCCGTTCCACCCGAGATCGTCCAAAGGTAGCGAACTCGCATCCATCTCTGCATAGATCGGCCTTCTGCCCATCCGATTCTGTACACTAATATAACTTTCTTTCATGTAGGATCGAATCGGATCACGGGAACCGCGGAAAATGTAAAAAAAAGTCCCACCGTGCAAAACTCACGGCTAAGACAATCCGGTTTGTTCATTCCAAGCCAGGCCTCTTCGTCGCAACAGGCGAATATGAACATTCGCCCATTGGTGCAAGTACAAGTACTTGCAATTCCTGGACAGATGAGGCTGCACCGGAGCCTCTTTACGTAAACCATCGTCTGCCTTCGAAGCCCCGCCAGTTTAAGCTTTTCGATGGTTTCGATTCCAGGCAGCAGATTTCAAAATCGGTGTCTCGGTTTCTCGGGTTATGTCTTAGATTTTAACAGTCGTACAGGTCCGCATAACGAACACGGATGCAGGCAGGCAGGCAGGTGGGCATGGGCACATGCGATGGCTGCTCAATGTCGACTGGTCTCAAGGCTACACAGTTCCGCTGGCGCTGATGACTCAATTCGGCTTTGTGGGCTGCATTGCGTCGTCGATCTTATACGCATATATACCGTTTCCTTGTGATATCTCGTATTACATCGGTTTGGAACGTCTGAAAACATCTGAAATATATAATACATGCAGGTATTATATTACTCACGGCTGACCTGCCTTCAGTATTCGAATGACGACTGGACAAGTACAAGCGATTCGATAGGGGGATACCAACGAAATGATACAATGCAATTTTCTGCAAAACTTAAACACAGACACCCCGCCTCAAGTTGGCTTGCGTTTTAGTCATTGGTTAGGTTTCACCGGCGTTAACTTGTTTTTCTAATGGGTCTGGCTTGAAAATTTGGTCTGGTCTACGCAATAAAGTTTCACGGCTTGGCCTTAGCTCCGGATACCTTTTCCTGATTCATTTCTTTTTTTTCTTCGTAAGCTGAGATCTCGAAACCAAAACATTTAAACAGTCAATATATTTTAAATTCGCAAGGTTTTGCACTACCGAATTGTATCGCGAGTATCCGTCCCTGAACGTTAAAGCTTATCGGATCTAGACGTGCAACGGGGTACTCGAGGCTGGCGTTCTTTATTACCCCTGGAGATATTACGGCGTGCAGGATGTTAAAACTCCTATCGAGGCTAGCTTGTATCGCTGCCGTCCATCTGCGAGCATTTTATCAGTTGATTAAAAAGATATAGATAACCCACACTAGATATGAAGAAAAATAAGACGCAAACGATATAGCGGCCAACTTCAAACTCCTTGTTATAGAAATCCACAATATATCAAGGTCCTTGGTCGTATCTAACACCTCGAGAGCCCGTGCATGAGTTTGACTAAAAGCGCTTGACCAACGTTCTTTTTTAAGGTTTCAGATTGCGATGTTGGGTCGCGCCCAATGGGGTCCACCAGATCACCCCTCTTCAGCTACCGGTCTAGAACAAGAAGGGCATTGTTATACGAAGCAAAAAAAAAAACACAAATGGCAAATTCCGCCTCTCCCACAGAAAAAAGGTTCGATGGAACCTGATCAAATGAACATTCGCAAATGTAATACAACTTCACAAGCCCTGTCTCGAGCGCCTGGTATCGAAGGCTACTTACCAGGAGTCCTGGGCCGGCCCGGCCACATGCACGGCAGCGCAGCAGCGCGCTCATCAATTTACCACCCAATGTGTGTACCCCACCGAGTGGGCGATTTAAATTTGCTGAATATAATACTCTGGCCGTTCATTTACATTGTGAAGAAATTTGAAACACACATGCCACCTTTGACTTATGAAACTGTCCTGAAATAAAACCGCAAAACATCACCATCCCGCGAAATTACGGCCACCGAAAACATGAAATAAACGTATCACCCGCTCTCGCAGCTCATCAATAATGAGTTCTTGGCATATCCCCGTATACACGGAGTAGCAGTAACTGGCTATCAACCGCGGTTAAATTAAAACAGCCGACGCAGTTTACTAGCTCCCGTTTGAAATGAACGAATGATCGGCCTTTGAAACTAGCCTCGTTCGCATCGACATGTCATTGATTGTTACGGCTTTTCGTTAGGAATAAAAAAAGGTATGCTGTTAAACGGCGAGGCCGACTTTTGAAAGAATGTAATATTGCTAGCAAATTACCGTTGGTTCGCTCATTCATTGCATGCTCGGCTCCTATGCCCTTGCGCCCGAATAATTATAAAACATGGTTTTTTTTCTTCCATACGCATCTACTCAGCATTTTGGTTTGCAGGACAAGACGTTAAAACTGATACAAAGCAGCTGCATGTACCGTCGAATCGGATACTAAACCAGGTGGTTCTGCAGATTGCATCTAAATCCGCAAATGGACGTGAATCTAGTCGGACGCATATATGCATTAGTGTTATATTATATACTGCATATAAGATGAGAGGCACATGTACATGTAATTCGCCAGAGCAAGAAGTTAGCTTGCACTTGCTACGCATCCCCCTGACACTAGCCTTCTTCGATCTTAGCCTTCCGATATGTCGAACGTTGATGCGGGGCAACTGTCCAATGGATAAGAAATATTGTTCTTCCTTTCCATTTTTGCAGAGCTGATATGATATATGAAAGGAAAGGCGCTACAGTTGGTAAGCATGAAAGATTTGGAATCAAATATTGCGAACGCCATTCCTCCAAGCATCCTAACTATAGCTATAGCCAGCCAGCCAGCCAGCCAGCCGCAGCGCTAGCTTAGAAGCAAAGGAAGAAGAAGAAGAAGTAACGAATAGTGAACCGATTCGATGCTTGAATACCCTCACGCTCGTCCCATGAAGCCACAAAGCCATCTTGGCATTGATTTTTGGGACCCTTCAGCTGCAGAGACACTAGCTGATCCTTCGTCTACTCTTGGTTGTATCTCGGCATCAAATCCCAAGGGGCTATGCATGCATGCAAGCCATGTTCCGCATCCTTATCGACTATCCCCTGGCAGATACACCTCTAGACAAGAAAGAGCTCGTATATACCTACTTAGGTATATATATTATAGAATAAAAGGTCGGCTATCTGAGCCTAGGAGCCAATTCATAGGAAATAAACCCACTCTACAAACAGGGAGATTGGCTCAAAGGCTCCATAGATCTAGATCACCAGCCCCTTCTTGGCCTTGGCTAGATTTGGAAGATGTTGCTAGAGCTTGGAACTTTACTTTGCCTCCGGTAGGCTATCTTGCGACTCCAAAGTCGGCTGGTTGGTTTCAATCATTGGCTCATAACGCAAGCTCAACGAGGTCACCGTGCCATCGGTACATAGAAAGCCCGATACCTAAATACTGCTGACGATCTTCATTGAGCTCCAGAAAGATCTTTGGAGGATAGCTCCCAAAATCTGGAAACGACTATAACGCGGAATCACATCCTAGAAACTACACAATGACTCTTTTTTATTTTCAAGGTGATATACATGACCCCTTGGACAGTATAACGATCAACTAAAAACACAAAGACAGTAGAAAAGCCTTATCGGTGAGATTTTTTAACATCACAATCCCTACGGAACACGAATGGGAGGGAATAGGGCTCATCCGACAGAGAACCTAAAAGGAAGAAAAAAGACATCATCACGATAAGAGGGAGAAACAGGAAAGGGAAGGAAGAGAATTGCCCCTCTGATTAAACTATCAAAAAATGGAAAGCGTGAAAGCATGTACCACAAGGGAGCTGAGGTACGTTCCTTAATCGTCTTTCTTCCAAGTACACTCATGCTCATAGTCTCTCAAATACGCCATGTTCTCCATCACCAATATTTTAAAACCTTGAAAGAATTAATTGTTGATAGGGAATGAGGTGGATAAAATGATGATGATGATAATGATGATAATAAAACAGAAGGGGCTCTAATAATAAGGAAACGAAGAACAAAAAAACAAAACTTGTCCCCGACAAAGTCACCTGTCGAACAATAAACCTGGATAGCCAAAATCTGCAATTCGATTCCCATACTGTTTGATACCTGAACAAATCCCACCAGCTAAGTACGTATTGTGTTATACTCTCTCATAACTAAATGTTTCGATGTCGAGTTAGAATATCGGACTCCAGCGAACAACCAATAAATGCGTTAGTGATTTACATACCTCCAAATCCTTGCCTTGTAGTCACCACTACCGGTGGCAAACAGTCTCCCAGCAGGGCTTGGTGCAACAGAGATCACTACGGTGTAATTGTTAGCTAGGGTTTGTAGTTAAGGTTAGTGAAAGAGCTACTCACCAGAGTTCTTGTGTCCCTGAAGCATCAACTGAATCTGGCCAGTCTTAGGATCCCAGAAATGGACCCTTCTGTCCTTAGAGCCGGAGATGAGCCAATGTCCATATGCATCTGGGGTTTGAGCAACGCTCAACACAAAGTCCTATTGAGAAGAGATAGAGTTAGCTCCCGTTTCTGAAATACAATGTGGGCGAAGCTTGCAAGAGGTTAAAATTCTTTCTCACCTCATGACCTTCGAAGGTCTTAAGCCGAGGCTCCGGCTTAGCTAGGCCGCTGTTTTGACCGGAAGCGAGTGTCCACATCTTGACGGTCTTGTCCAGGGATCCGGAAATGAGGCCAGTTCCATTTGACGTAAAAGCCACGCTGTAGACACTGTCTCGATGACCCTCATTATGACCATGTGGTGGCTCGTGCTCAGCAACGCCATCAGGGGCGTCAGGCGGTTGGGGTCTGTCGGATCCCTCAAGTCTTTCGATAAGTCTTCCAGTGCTGATTTCCCAGATACGAATGCAGTTGTCAAGACTGCCAGCGCTAACGTATCTGCTATCAGGCGAAATGGCAACTGTCGTCACGCCGTCCTCAATTGTAAGTGTGATCGTGTTGGCGCCAGTCTCCATATCCCAGATTCTGACGGTCCGGTCACCACTACCAGAAGCAATATAACGACCATTCTTGGAGAAGTCCAAGCTGTAAATATCTTGTTCATGGCCAACGAACGTCGTTTTGACTGTTCGGTTGTTGATATCCCACACCTTGATACGTAGAGAAATTTGTAAGTATTTGGAAGCTTTCGGCAATAAGTAAGAGCATTATAATAATGTGGGTTCAACATACTCTGATTCGCTTATCCTCCGCACCAGTAGCGAGATAGCGCCCATCAGGGCTGAAACAAACACTCCGGATATAAAGGTCTCCGCCAACATCAACAGACTCATCTTGGAGGATATGGACTCTCTTTCCTGTCGCTACATCGAATATCTGGGCGCTTCTGTTGCAGCCTGTGGCAAGATACTTCCCGTCATGACTAAATCTGACGCAGCATACGACACTGTTGTGCTCAAGGGTGTGCACGAGATCCACATCAAGCACACGAGGGACATGGTGATTGAAGTAAGCGAACCAGTCACCCCCCTCCTTTTTTGTGTTCGGTGCACGGCTAAGATCTAGGACTACATATGATGTTAGCGTACAAGTTTGAAAATAAATAAAAATAAATAGTATTGTAGCAAGCAGCTCGTTCCAATTTTAACTCGCCCGGTATGGTCAACATCGGTATAGAGAGATAGGAGCAAATTTACCTTGTTTACCTGATCCCGGAGCCGGGGTAACAGATGTTGAAGGTTGAGCAGTTGGCTGAGGGGTCGATCTAGTGTTGAAGTCTGCAGTGATTCATAGTATGTAAGTTACTGATTCAATAAGGAAGTCTAGTCAATTGGAGAAGGAATGAACATACTTGAACCTGGGAAGCTAGATGGCGGCTGCGAAGGATATGAGTTGGGTTGGGGAGGCTGTTGGCCACCTTGCTGGGGTTGTTGAGGGAGGGATGATTGTGGAGGAAGAAGAGGGTGAGAATGAGGTGGCCCTGGCGGAGGTTGGTGGGGACCAAGTGATCGCGTTGATACGCCAGGGCCAGGCTGTGGCTGCTGCTGCTGCTGTTGCTGCTGCTGTTGCTGCTGGTGGTTCTGCTGTTGTTGCGGGTCCGCCAACGATATTCCGGTAGTCATAAGACCCCCGAAGAGGGTACTACCTCCTTGTGAAAGCTGAGGCGGCTGAAGGGCAGAGGAGCCACCGGATTGGCTCGGTGGAGGATGCGGTGGTACTTGACCGGAATATTTCTCAAGTTCACGATTCAGGCGAGCAATCTCCTCTTCATATCTAAATCGGTCGATGAAGTTAGTAACAACCCTGGCAAGCAGTGATGTACGGAATTTTGTGATGGAAGGTTCATTACTTTTGCTTCATTGATGTATGAGTCGCCTCCAGAGCAAAAATTGCGCTTTGGATCATTTCCATCTCACGTATCTGACTATTGACTGTATAAATTGTTCAGTATGTTGATAAATCCTTCCCAGAGACTTGAATGGTTATTAGCTTTGAACAAACCTTTGTGGTCAGCTTCAGCACTCCGTGCCATCTGGGCTTCATATTCTTGTCGCAGCTGGTCGCAGATCTCGCTGAACCGATTTGGGGCAGCCGACGCATGGGGGCGGTTATGGAACATTTTGTATAATCGGGTTGGCTGCGAGGCCAAGTATCAGAGCTGTGCTTCAGGGAAGAAAGGTTTTTAACTGGATTCCGGCCGTGTCTGCGTAGCGGTATAGAAACTCGGACTAGTTACTGAGCTATTTCGGAGAGACTAGGCGTGATCAAAGTATCCATGTTAGAATGATTGTAAGAAGTACAAGAACACATTGAATATACTAGGGCTGGACTCCAGCTGTGATAAACATGGCGATAGGGTAATTGTTGGAGGGTGCTCTGTGATTGGAAGAGCTTGTGTTGAAACTGCACTCTCTGGCACGTCCATACTCACACCACATCACGGAGGAGGACGCGACAGCAGACGGGACTACGCCTACCAACCACGAGATGAAGAGAACCTTCCGAGCAAGAAAGACAAGCGCCAGGCTGTATAGTCGCGTCGTGAAGCTGGACCAGATGATGGGCCTTGTCTGTACGCGAATAGGGTTGCGGGGGATAGATTGGTGCGAAACAGGTGGATGCTCAGTGAGGGTGGTAGGAGCTATCTTGAACACCCCCAGTGCTGCTGCGCACAGGGTAAAGAGAAGGAGATTCCTGCGCGCGCAAACATGGACGCATTATTCTGACAAATAACAAGGAACTTACAGGTATGTATCCCGGCCGAGTTGATGGACGATAGCCAGGCTCGTTACGATGAAGGCGATGAACAGGAGAAGCTTAGCGATGCCGCGTTTTTTTTCCGGCTGTGGGAGGTGTGCAAGTTTAGGCTCCTAGCGCCGCGAACNAAAAAAAAAAAAAAAAGCTCAGGGCGACAATCCCGTCGCCCACGAACTCTGACAGACGTGAGCTCGTCCACGCGAATGTAACCGAACGCCGCAGCACTCAATCAGCGTCGAGCGACTGTGTTCGCGCTCGAGGGTGGGCGATGAGGCCAAGTTTCGAATTTGAGGTTCAAATCCCGACAACACAAGACTCGGTGCCGGGGCGATGTGGTTGGCGGGTAAGGCTGCGTCTTTCTCGCCCGCGATCTCGATTGGGACAGGCCACCTCAGACGACCAGTCAGGGAGTCCGTGATGACGTGAAGCGGCGGGCCAACGCGAAACCTCTGCTGAAGACGCTCGCGACAATGTGCGTGGGAGGGAGATGAGGATTCCGGGAGGCCAGGAGAACTCGAGGATAGGCGGAGGAAGAAAGGGTTCTGTGACAGTAGCCGAAGAGGGGAAGGATCAAGAGGAGAAGAAGAAGAAGAAGTAGGAGGGGAAGAAGAAAGGAAGATGGATGGCAGGAAAAGAAAGCAAAATTATATAGTTAGGCGATGCAGCCGGAGGGGGGAGGAAAAGCAAAGAAGAACTAAGGTCCAGTAAAATATAAAATAATAAAATAAGGTGAATCGAAGAATAAGAAAAATACGGTTCAGAAAAACAACCAGCCTGGTCGCCAGACGACGGGGACGGGGCCTCTGGAAGAATTGTTATGCAGGCGCACCGAATCTGCCCAGGCAAAAGAAGACGACTAAGTCAGTCAATCAATCAGTTATGTCCAGAGCATGGCATGTATTTCTGCTTGTCAGAGTGCGAGCCAGAAAGCCCCAAAGCTAACCTTCGTAGGCCCGGGCGAATCACCTTATTCCGAGCAAGGGAAGCGAGTGGAAAAAGTAAACATAAGGAAAGNAAAGGAAAAAAAAAAAAAAAAAAAGGTGGGGATCCGACTTGAGGCTTCAGTCAAAGTGGAGTCTGGCGAAACGCTCCATGCACATGTTTTCGTAATAACGTAGGAAGAGCAAGAGGTATTACAATTAAGTTGGAAGGAACAGGACAGCGCGTTGTATATCCGTCGATATACCAATTCAACATTCGAGATAACGCACGGTTAAGGTTGAAACCTTTGAAAATTTGTCACATTTGTGGTTAGTAAGTACTTGAACATACAAATGGATTACATTGCATGGCGAGTCGTATATATATGAAACGATAGACGAGCGAGGGAGAGTATATATATTTTCTTTCTTTCTTTTTTTATATAAAAAACGTAATAGTGAAAAGGTGAGGGAGCTTAAGAAGGAGAAAAACCACGATAATGTAAGTTCGATGGAAGGCTCCGGACGACGAATGTGGTCACTTTCACGACGATACTTTGCAAGCTTTGGGAATACGGGTGTGCGAGGGAGGAGTCTGTGGAGGGAGGCTCGTGTAGACGGGATGTCCCTTGCCTGGGGAAAAAGCCCAATCATGCAGACCTCCTGCTCCTGTCCCATGTAAGAGCAAGCACGACAGACAGGTCATGGTTCGTCGGCATTTCCCTCGATGGTGGATTTTCACATCTGCGAGAAGGGAAGCAAGGTGTGCAGCATAGTGATGCAAAAGCAGGAATAGTTAATTTCGGTAGCAGCAAAAGCAAAACGTGAGAAAAACAAAATATGCGGGTCAAATTGGCACCCGGAAAAGCAATTATGGGCAACCGCTGCTTGGCACGTTTGATGCCGTGATCCACCCTCCGAAAGCAAAAGCAATAATACAGGCCGGCGGCCCTTGCTTGGGTGACGGGCAGCGGAGGAAGGGGTTTGAGAGGCTGTCAGGATCCGTTCGGACGGAGCATGGCAGATGTCGACGGCAAAAGGTTGATTCTACTGACCGATTGATATTGATCAGTTGTCCGTTCAGCTGTGCCGCTGTGTATCTATGCCGTCCGTCTTAGAATGGACGAATGGGGGATTCCATTCATGTTCACAGGTAAACTTGACGGGACGATACGGCAGAGATTCAACTGTAAGTTTAAATATAGATATAGGCATAACAGATGTGCTTGTTATAGATATCTAAGTAGATATCGGGAACATGAATCTCAGCAACCAGAGCATATTTGCCTTTGGGGTTCGAGCATATGTCAACAGCTGGATAGTGGACACTGTCGAGCGGACAGATTGTTAGTCAACTTTTGTACTCGGCCCTCGTTTCGCATCCATCCGATTCAGAGTGAGGAAATCTCGAGAAGAGTCGACCTGGGGAAGAACGAGGCACGGATCCTTTCTTGGCCGGCACCCTTTTTTTTTCTGAGCCTGTTCGTACTGTACCCCTTCGCCGTTTTGCTTTTGCGAGCTTATATAAGTGCAAGCCTGGGTTATTTATCTTATCTCATCAGATCTATCAAATCAACTAGATCTGATTTGGCTGCTGCTCCCCCACGCGCGTCCACACGCTGAAGCCGGTTCTCTGTGTCATCCTCCAACTGGCCGGCGTCTCCTGGACCTGCTTGCTGGCTGCTACACCCACCGCCGCACGTAGAAACAAAAGTCCGGAGGGACAGTGATCCCCCCCTCGCTCGCATCCGGTCCCACCAGTCGAACTGCAACTGGTAGTTGGTTAGCTGATCACTGGCAGTCCTGGTAGGCCCCCGCTCGCCCTCCCAGTCTGGACGTCCCTTCGAAATTGCTTTCCCATGTTCGGCACGGCTCCGGTGCTGTCGGGATTTCTCGGTGTACGGGACAGCCGCAGCAAAACCGTCGTCCACCGCGGTGTTCCTTCCTTGACACAAACATCATCATCATAAGAACCTAGATACAATCAATGAATCAGTATTAACATCGATAATATAACACTAGTCAGAACTCACGGTTTCCCCCCCGTTTCTCTCGCACGCCCCACAGAAGAAACGTCGCGTTATTGGCCCTTCCGGCTGTATTGTGCCAAAACGTTCCTCAGAAAATTTGCGGGGGGTCTTGGAAGCTTGTTCCTTCCTTCTTGGTGTTCAATCAACACATATAACCACTATAATACAGAATGACCAGGGAAAGCGGTCTCCGGTAAGTACATTCGGAGCAGGCGGACACGAGGTCTGGCATCGCTCAAGCTTCCTTTGAGTTTCGAGTGTTTTGGCCTTCTCAGCACTGCCTGGCCTGGGCTGGCTATAAACCTTTGTCACAGCGATCAAACGCTGTGGGAGCAAACCCTTTTTTTTTTTCTTTACATGTTTCTATATCCGGATCCCAGGTCTGGATCTGAATCGGGTCTCTGACAAACTCTACTCTCTCTCTCTCTCTCTCGGATATCATCCAGAGCCCCAGGGACGACCCCACCTCCTCCCGCGGCGCTTTATCGCAAGAACTCGAGTGTGGATGTCGATGCAGGTAAGTTAAGCCAATCGCCGATGCTTGCATTCCCCTAGCTACTATCACACGGAACCCAAGTAGTCTGGTATAATATTATGCAATATGTAATGTACCTTATCTTGGTGCGCCCGAGCTCCCTGATCTATATATTAAAAAGTATACGCACCCAGCTACTACCACTACCACTACCACTGCCACTGCCCACTCTCTTCTGCCACTGCATGTGATGACTTCAATTTCATTTATTTCGCTTCGTTTATATTACTATACCCTTCAACTGCGTACCACCATTCCGGCTTTCTCCAGAGCGCAATAATATACCCACTCCGCCGCGAGAGCTATATCGAGCTGTTTTCTCTTCTGCATTCTTCTTCTTCTTCCCTCAACCCCAATTGCTATATATCAACACATGCAGGCCGCTACCGCCGTTGCCTTCACCCAATCCATGCCTTATTTTGATCCTGTTGGACGACCGCCTTTGGCTAAACCCACCATGTCTGATGCGTCCAAAGTACACGAAAAATGGCCCGCCGTCAAGGGAGAAATGGCCCCGGCCCAGCTCTACACCACGGAGAGCGGCCGACTGTTCCATTCTGGAAAAATCGCCATCATTACAGTCGGACTACCAGCACGCGGGAAAACGTACGTCCATCTAACCGGGGCTTCAAATTGCCCCACCACCCCTGCATTCAAGCTATCGGAGTTATAAGTACTAAACCCGGATATCTCTCCATACAAAGTCACCTATCGGTCGCCTTGACTCGGTACCTTCGATGGTAGGATTTGTACCTGAATGACATCACCACCGCGTCAATCGAAACTCGCTGAGCATTTTGGGGGTTAACCGATCCAACGTGTCTGTAATATAGGCTGGGTGTAACAACGCACGCCTTCCACTTGGGCGACTACCGGAGAGCATTTTGTGCACCCGGACAAGATGTTCCGGAAGATTATTTTTTCGTAAACGGTATGTGACAAATATTTGGGAACATGGCTGGCCCGGATCTACAAAGGATGGAAAGGTGGTGCTGACAAATACGTGACTCATTAGCCTCCTCTACATCTGTCCAGCTACGACAGAAGATATTACGACAGTGCCGAACGGACATCTACGAGTTCTTTGATAAGCAGAACGGCCAGGTTGCAATCTATGATGCAGTGAACCCCACTGCTGCAGGGCGGAGACAGCTGGCGAAAGAGTTCTTAAAGAATGATATACATGTGAGATCGGATCTGCGACGTATCCATTTAAGCCCGACGTGCATACTGACTGCGCCAAGCCAATCTTCATTGAATCTACTTGTGATGATATGAAGATTATAGAGGAGAATGTTAGAAATGTTAAAATTAGTTCGCCAGATGTATGTGTGGCCTCCGAAGCATCAACCTATTGTCCACCAAACTGACCATTCTCGCAGTACGCGGGCTGGAAACCCGAAGATGCCGTTAAGGATTATCTACACCGAATCAATGTCAAGATTCCCCACTTCGAAAGTATGGAAGAAACAGAAATTGACTATATCAAGGTATGCTTCGGCAATATAAGTCTGGTTTTGGAGCTAGCATGGCCCACCAAGCTAACTAACCCCGAAATCGGGACGATACAGATGATAAACGCAGGCGAAAGAATCATCGTTAACAATTGTCGATTCGGATACCTACCAAATCGGATCGTTTTCTACCTAATGAATTTGCACATTAAAGCAAGAAGAACCTATTTTGCTAGGGTGTGCTTTCCTGTCCTATTCACTTAAACTTTTCGCACTGAAAATATACTCATATTCTATTTAGTCTGGCACAGCGATGCAGGATTCATACAAAGCGGACGCGCCGCTTTCTGAAGCCGGGTTAGACTACGCGAGGAGACTTGCAGACACAGTCACCAAATTCCGCGTCGAAGAACATCGCGCCCATGTAGCCCGAGGAGGCTCCAAAGAAGAAAGGCCACTGGTGGTCTGGACTTCAACCCGAATTCGCACCGTTCAGACAGCCGACCAGCTGGCGAGAAAGGGACTCAAAGTTCGACAACGGCAGCAGCTGTCGCAAATCAACCCAGGGGCCGTCGAAGGCATGACCGAAGAACAGATCCGCGGGCTGTACCCAGAGGAACTAGAGAAACATAAGGAAGACCCGTACCATCATCGATATCCTCGCTCTGAAAGCTACCACGATCTGGCAGTGAGATTGGAGCCGATAATCCTCGAACTGGAGAGAGAGCATAATGACCTACTCATCATTGCACATGAATCAGTGCTGCGAGTGTTATATGCGTACCTGATGGCGTGCTCTACGGCGGATATCCCCACGATGCGGTTTGGAAGAGACGAAATTGTTGAGGTGAGTCTTTTTTTAATATATCTATGTGGCCTTAACCTTAGCCAAAAAGTCACCACCAAGTAATGGTCAGCTGATGGATCGATGGTATAGATTGTCCCTGCCAGCTACAACAATATAGCGAAGCGTATACCTATCCCTAAGGGGTTCCACGATGACATGCCTGGGACGCCGTTTGCGCTTCCCGCAACCTTTACTATCTAACTTCCAATATCGGCTGGTTGGATTGCTATTTCAATGCTCCTTTTCTTTTTCTCTTTTTCTCTGCCAGTTTATTATGACGATTTACCTGGGTACGGAATTTTCCGAGATACATATAAATGTGACGACGTATTCCACGGATTTCTGGCGTTTATATACCGTATATCTGTGTCTTTCAGCGGCTAAGCGGTTTGCAGTTGGTAGGCGCGCCATGGATCGCTGGGTCGTATATATCGTGTTATTTTGTAGCTTCATTTGTACGTTTAGACTTATACAGTGGGGACCTAGCTTGGACGATTCGAGTATACAGATAAATTATAAAATGTTGTATTAAAAAAAAAAAAAAAAAAAAAGAGAAAAATGGGTTTGAGGGTTTTTATTTACTCAACTATGCTGTAGCCATATTCTCGGAATCCACAACCAGCATTCAGCTTTCAAGGTTTACAACATGTGTTGTAGAAGCTCTTCTAAAAAAACACACCACACTGACTCAAGGTTTTTCTGGCAACTCTAGCTACCAAGTACTTTATATATATGATACCTTCAAAAGTTCTGCCTGGGACTACGAGCTAAATCAAAGATGACAGACACACAAGGACGGATAAAGCAGCGTTTTATCGTCATCGGGGCCAACAGGGTCCCCACTGCCTCAGACTGGGACGTCAATTCCGGCTTGATAGCCTACGGCGCTGGGAATACTATCGCAATATGGCGTCCTGAAGAGGTAAAGTAACTTCCAATGGGAAGAAAGGAGCTGCACCTAACCATAAATCTTACAACTGGCTGACGGGAAATCATGAGCTATGGCAATTTCAGACGGATACCGCCCGCTCTGGTGTCGTCGCAACTCTCAAAGGACATATCGAGAAAGTAAATGCAGTGCGGTTCATAGAGAACCCCGGCGCAGCTTCAGGAAGCGTACTAGTGTCTGGCAGCGTTGATAAAGATCTTAGACTATGGAGAAGAACCAAAAATGACACCGACGATGTCGATGAGCCGCGGTACGAACCTGCGGGGTTAGGGAGGGGTCATGAAGGCTCCATCGTGGACATAGCAGTAGAGAGGAAATCCACCACGGCAACAGCTGGCGGAGATGGCGACCGCAACTTTGAAGAAGGAGGAGAAACCACGATTGTTGCATCTGCGTCGGCGGATGGAACAGTTAGGATATGGACGGTGATCCTCGGGTCAGAGGATCCAGATGCCGTGTTGAACTGCGTTCAGACAATCACCACGAAGCCAAAGTACCTCCCGCTCAGCATTGCCCTAGCGCGACTCCCCGCTGCTGCGGCAGGCGATTCATGGATCCTCGCCATCGCAGGGTCCTCGTCAGCAGTCCATATTTACGTGTGTGAAAGCAGCACGTCGTTGGCAGTCCCAAATGGTGATAGTAAGGTCGGGTTCAAACACACTGCCACGCTCACCGGCCATGAAAACTGGGTTAGGTCGTTGTCATTCGTTCGCGACACGACGGCTGCAGCGGGTGAAGAACGTGGAAATAGCGACCTGCTGCTTGCGAGTGGGAGTCAGGATAAGTATATCCGACTGTGGAGGGTCCATCGCGGCAGCGAGCTCCCCGCGCGGTCCGCTGGGTCGAGTTTGGTCGTTATGGGCCAGGCGTTATCGAACCGAGCTCATAGGTTCGAGCTGGCAGAGGCAAAGTACTCTATAACATTCGAGGCGTTGCTGATGGGCCACGAGGACTGGGTTTATAATGTATCTTGGAGGAGCACGGCGGAGGACGGCAAGATCACGTTACTGTCGTCGTCGGCAGATAACTCGCTGGCGATATGGGAGGCGGATGAAACATCAGGTATTTGGGTATGTACCGCGAGGTTGGGCGAGGCCAGTGGGATGAAAGGGTCGAGCACGGCGACAGGGAGCACTGGAGGGTTCTGGACGGGGCTTTGGGCACCGGATGGGCATCAGGTTGCTTCGTTCGGGAAGTCAGGGGGGTGGAGGAGGTGGGTGTATGATGAAGAGAATGGCATGTGGAGCCAAAGACCCGCTGCAACGGGACACGTAAGAGATGCGATGGGAATCGCGTGGGAGAAAAGTGGGATGTATCTGCTATCGACGAGGTAAGTGCTTCTTTGATTCTTCGGCAACATACATGCCTGCAGTATTCTTCTGCCGGAAAGAATTCTTACAAGATGTTAAAATAATATTGCAGTTTGGACCAATCTACGAGACTTTACGCGCGATGGAAGTCGTCAAAGCATCGGTCCTGGTTCGAGTTTTCTCGGCCTCAAATCCACGGCTACGACATAAACTCGATCGTCTCACTAAACTCTACAAAATTTGTTAGCGGAGCAGACGAAAAATTGATGCGAGTGTTCGGAGAACCGAGAGGCATCGCAAAGACATTGGAGGAATTGTGCGACATCAAGCAAGCAGATATCAACGCCCTTCCCGACGTTGCTAGCCAACCTGTGCTTGGTCTGTCTAACAAGGCTGTAACGGCATCAGCAACCGAAGAACCCACTAATGGCAATGCAGCCCACGAAGGCGAACCCGCCATCAACAAAGAAAATGGACCAGTTGAGCCAAACGCGCCAACGTCGCCCGCACATCCACCATTCGAAGACTCCTTGTCAAGGCAAACTCTCTGGCCGGAGGAAGAAAAACTCTACGGGCATGGCTATGAGATCTCTACAATTGCGTGCAGCAATAGCGGCGACGTGGTCGCTACAGCATGCAGGGCCTCATCCGTGACACACGCCGTCATCCGCATGTTTGAGACGAAAACATGGCGGCAGCTCAAGCCGGCCCTAGAAGCACATTCGCTGACTGTAAACCGTATTGCGTTCTCTGCAGACGACAAATACATGCTCAGTGTTGGAAGAGACCGGCAGTGGACCGTATTCGAGAGAACTGTGGAAGGGTTAGAGGATCTGGCGACGCCGTATAAAGTACACCAGGCGATGCCGAAGGCGCAGACAAGAGTGATTTTTGATGGCAAGTGGGCGCCGTTACAGGCTGGGAGGATATTCGTGACCGCTGCAAGGGATAAAATGGTGAAAGTTTGGACGTTGCAGCCCGGTGGGGGGGAATGGGCGTGCACGGAAACAATCAAGCTTGAGGAACCTATTACCGCAATCGATATTCTGGACCACCCGGTTGGGTTGGGTTCCGAGAAGTACGTGCTGCTAGCGTTGGCATTGGAGAGTGGGGCATGGAGTGTGTACAAGGCTCCGGTTAAGGAGAGTGGGATTGGTGGATGGGAACAGTATATTGATTTGGATCGGTACATGGTGCCGGACAAGGCGGTTACTCAGATTTCTTGGAAGCCGACAAGCGGCGCGGAGACGAGAACGTTCGAGGTAGCAATCTCGAGCGAGGACTCATCGGTCCGGATATATGAGGTAACTATTTAGTATACATTTGAAAAACATTCGGCGAAATCCAAAAGGGTATCTATCGTTGAGATGGAGCAAAAAAAAAAGAAGAAAAAACTTCAAAAGCATAGAAAATCAAACCATGGACGTTGAAGTCCCGCTAAAGCTTAGCAATTGCGTCTAAAGAGCGATGTGAATATGTTGGATGCATATTGACCAGTGTTTTAGGCTGATGCCTCTGCGTCCTTCTGCAGCCTCTTTGCGGATGGCCGCGGGCCTCTTTCAACAAGATCCTCAGCCTGCCAGCGCATAACTAGTTCCAACAAAGACGAGTTCCGTCCGATCACTGCGTCTTGAACATGCGCCTTTTCAGATGGGGCCTCCGGGGGGAAGAACTCCGCAATAGGACCACACTGCCGAGCTTCTCCGAGCGTCATACGGACTAGATGCGTCGGCCAGCTCGCCAGACCGTCGGTGATGTGAGTTGCATATAACTTGATTACGATTCGCGTTAGCTTCAGGAGTATATGTGTCTACGGCTACACTCTAAACCAGATCAACTTACAATGGTGCATTTTCTCGTCTCAGTCTCCTGCTTCAGCCAATCCAGGAACCTCCAGCGAGCCAAACAATCGAGATCAACGGTAACCTCATCCAGAAGGAGAACCGACCAAGGCCGCACCAGCCCCATAGCTAGCTGCACCCGGCGGCGCTCGCCATCCGAGATAGCGTGCATGTGCCAGTCGATATCGATATCCAGGATGGAGATGAGCTCGTCGCGGCGGGCGGCGTAGTAGCTACCTCCAACGGAATGCAACAGCTCGGTGACAGAGATGTCTGTGCGAACGATAGGATTCAGGACAAACTCCATCCCGAGGTATGTGACGCCTTCGAGGCCGTGGGTGAACGGGTCAACACCACCGACGAGTATTTTGCCATCTCTTGCTAGGGTTTTGCCTGAGCGCATTCGCAGCGAAATATTAGTATGATGATATTCCATTGGTTAGGTGAATGTTATCTAGCAGGTCAAAGAGCCTAGCTTATGGAGGGTGGTACGAACCGGCAACGAGTCTGAGTAAAGTAGATTTGCCAGCTCCATTCGAACCGATTAGCAGTGTTCTGGAGCCGTCCGGCACGGCGAAAGAGACGTTGGAGAGGCCCTTCTTGCCATTCGGATAGGTGTAGGAAAGACTGGAGACTGATATTGAGGTGGAGACCTCGGGAGATTTGGCCTCCGACATGATTTGATAGTTTCGCAGCCCGCGGTATAAAGTACGGTCTTCAGCAGTAAGCGTTTGGTTTACGAGAATGGTCTTCACCAGGTTCGAGTTCCAGTTCCGGGCAGGTGTTTCCGTCAAATTTGGTTGACGTCCAAACTGCAACAAGGCCAACTTGTGTTGCTCTCACATCACCCGGCCGCATGAGGCTAAGCTTTGCCCCGCGGTCATATGTCATCACATCGCGCATTTGCACACGACTCGAACCATGCCATCGATTCTCTCCCTTCCTGTCGAGCTTCTGTTCGAAATCTTTTCTCATGGTCTCACTGGTGCTGACCTCGTCCGATGCGCACTGACCTGTAAGATATTTCGCGATATTGCGCAACAATGCAAGATCGATCATACGTTCAAAGTAGACGCCGTTACACATCCCACATGGAAGCTGATAAGACGTCTCATATTCAACCCAGAGGTCGGCAAAAGATTCAGATCAATCACAGTTACATGGCACCGCCGTAGACCACGGAAACCTAGGACGTGGGCCAGCAAATGGGTGTGGACAAGTCATGAAATCGGTGTGATCAAACAAATATCTGCACAATGGCTGGTTCCATTCACGGTCAATGCCATCACCATTGGCTTGAACTCCGAAGCGCTTCTCCCGCTTCTATTGTGCTTTACTCCGAACCTGGAATCGCTCGATTTGGGGGACCCAATACCCGAGATGCTGTACCCCAGTTTCCAGCCTTACGAGGGAGTCCGCGCGATCCGAGCTTCGTGCGGTATTGACACGAAATGGGTTCCTCGAGCTGAATTGTATGGACGTGGTGGACACCGATATTATCAGATAGTCACATCGGGCTGCTTACCAACAAGATCCGGCGCCCGGCGTCTCTGGTTTCACGAGAATCTTTTCGAGAATTTTGATCTGAAGCGCTGCCTACCTGGGCTGGCCAACATTACACATTTTACTCAGGCACACCGTAGTGATGAGTGGATATGTTCCGGGCGTTGGTTGTCCTCGACTTATCTTGTTAGGATACTCCTGCTTCCACGGATCCAGGCCGTACGATCAATTGGGTGTCTCGCACCTCGTAAGCGGCGGCGGCCGAACCACTCTCCGTCCGGCGCCCTCAAGGAGCTTATAGAGTTTTCAAATCTCGGATTGCGGTCGCCCGTTAAACACCTAGAACTCGATGGATGCTCTCTTCTGTTGCAAGAGCCTAAGGTTCTTGCAGCACTCACGGGGTCGCTAGAGTCCTTAACCATACTGCCACAACGTAGTGATTGTCATTCCAGAGAACTCACGCTAAAGGCGATGGAAGCCTTCTATGAAGCGAACAAAGCTCTAGTGCGGGACAAACCTAGCGTCGAGACTGGAATTGCGCTGACTACAGTAACTGATTCGGGCGGTGATGATGGGAGCACTTTTGGGTCCGACGACGATTCGTACTGGTATGAATCAGAGGAGGGGTGCGAGGAATTTGAAAATGAGGATGAGGAAAAGCACGACCATAGCCAAGACCGACCCGGCGATTAAATTTCTCATCTCTGTTGTCTTGCACCACAAAAATATTGACTGTTGCACGCGCACGACAATGCCGATTGTTCGGCCCTCTCTCATTACTTGATTGACACCAACTTCAAATTTTATACTATCCGGCGCCAACCTGACGGCCATCCTCCATCTCCGGACCGGCATCTTGAGCTGCCGTTCTGCGCCGAGTATTTTTATATCCGGCTAGCCAAGCTGCGGTGCAGTCAAAATTCTCAACCGGATATAACCAGCATGATGGACAGCGATGCGAGGATGCATGCGCCGGATGCCTGTTCGGACTCTCCATTCCGACCAGCCAGCGCGCCAGGGCCCAGTTTGCACACTCGAACTCTGCTGCCCTGCGGACGCTTAGCTGATTTGGGGTGCTCCCTGGCAAAATGAAAAAAACAAAAAAAAGAAAAGGCGAGGAAATTTAAATGAAAGCCCAAAAGAGCTAAAAAAACTGCGCCTGTTCGGATTGTGGGAAGGCGAGAGCCCGAACACGCTGCGATTTCTCTGGAAAATACCAAGTAATCTTCTCTTGCTCGTCGGAATACGACGGTGGATTGGGCTCCGAGCAATTGCCCTGGCTCTCTTTGTCTCCTTCTCTTTAAGGCCGCCAGGCTGCAGACTGCAGACAGTCCCTCTTTTGCTTTCTCCTCCCGTCAATTCGGATTCTCCTCTCCTCTCCTCTCCTCCTCTCCTCCTCTTCCTTACCCTAGATCTAGATACTATACACCATCGTCGAAAGCCAAGAGCCGGCCCGCCGACAGTGGCTGCTTGCCGGACTGCAAATCTTCTCAATCCGTCGACCGTTTGGCCTGCCGTTCCCAACGTCAACGGCAACACCTCAACACAACCCGGCGTCCTTTCCTGGCGGACGTTCGAGATATCATATCAACTAACTGCTTTGAAGGTGAGTTCTGGTTCTTCCTCTGCGGCTGGCTGACCCGCCAGGAGTTTCTGCTGGAACTTCGGCGAGACAGCTGTTTCTGTCCTGTTGTCAGTGGGAGCTCATCTCTGCATTATTTATCCGATTTAAACATTTCCCGTTATTTTTGTTGGTTTTTTTTTACTCCTTTTTTAATTACAAAATGCTTTGCGCCTGATATGTCACCACACAGCTAGTTAACTAACTTGCGGTCCTTCCAACAGCTTACCTCATTCCTTTCTAACTCTTCTTTCATCGCCCTGGAACAGTATAGCTACTTAAGTAGCTGAGGCAAATAAATCGAGTTTACAGCAGCTCTCTTTTGCATCTTCTACCTATTCATACTTCGCACGGTTTGAACAGCCACCCTTGGCTACAAATTCGTCGCGATGGATATCGTCCTGTCCCTCTGCGACACCCTATTCCTCGATCGCGTCTATGCGGCCCTGCTGCCGCTAAACAGACCATCTCCTGCCGATGCCTTGATCCAGTTCGCCAACGAAACAGCCACTGCCCACAGCCCAAAAATACCTGTTAGCATCAAAAACCATGCCTACGACAGCGCCGTCCAGCTTGAGCAGCTGATAGGATTGTCTCCTGGAGAATACGCGGATCTCTCGCTCCTCCCTCGAGACGACCTCATCCGCGAATTCTTCTCTCTCTTCATGATTACTTGGTGCAAAGACCCTCAACAAAATTATTACCTCAGTCGACGCAGTTGCTAACTTGTATGTCTAGGTTCTTCGGTTGCCTCCTCTACTTCATCTCCAGCACGCTCTCCTATATCTTCGTCTTTGACAAGGACACCTTCAAGCACCCCAAGTTCCTCAAAAACCAGATTCGCCAAGAAATCTGGGTTTCAATGAAAGCGCATCCAGGCATGTCGCTCCTGACTGCCCCGTTCTTCCTGCTAGAAGTGCGCAGGCACACTCTTCTGTTCGACAACGCCTACGACTATGGCAAGGTGTATTTTTATCTGCAGTTCCCCATCTTCATCATCTTCACCGACGCGTTCATTTATCTGATCCACCGTGGACTGCACCACCCGGCTATCTACCGTTACCTGCATAAGGCACACCACAAGTGGATCATGCCAAGCCCGTATGCTAGCCATGCCTTCCATCCTGTCGACGGATGGGCGCAGAGCCTGCCGTACCATATTTTCCCGCTTGTGCTACCGCTGTGGAAGTACGCCTCCGTTGCACTCTTTATTTTTGTCAACATCTGGACTGTTATGATTCGTATGTCCCATGAACCCTACACAACGCCTTTTCTTCTTTTTCTTCCCGCTTGACTTTCGCTAATGCGTAACAAATTTTAGACGACGGAGAGTACATTTCCAATTCGCCAATCATCAACGGCGCCGCCTGCCACACGATGCACCACCTGTACTTCAATTACAACTACGGCCAGTTCACAACCGTCTGGGACCGCATTGGAGGCTCCTACCGCCCCCCAAATCTGGAACTGTTCTACAAGGAGACAAAGATGGGCAAGGCGGAACTGGACCGCCAGGTGAAGGAGATGGAGAAGATGGTGCAGCAGGTCGAGGGCGACGACACATTCCGGGAGTATCTACACGAGGAGGAAGAACCCAAGAAGCAGAAATGAAATGGCAAGTTTTTGCGAGGTGCGCGGGACTGACGAAGCTAATGATGAATATATTACGATAATTCACCAAAAGAAGATATAAAACAAGGAAGGTAGGAAGGAAGAAGGGTGCTCGACAAAGGGACTAATTAATGTGGTGGAGGATGTTTGCTTGCTTATTGGTTTGGGGTACATAGTGAAAGATATCTTTATACATGGCGTCGTCGGGCTCTTCCTTTTTTTTCTCCCTCTCTATCCCAATTGGTCCTTGTTCTAGGCGAGCAGCGACCTAACACTCCGCTTCGGACAATGGGCTTCCTGTGTATACTTTTTAATTCTGGCTTCGTTTTTCTTTTTTGGTTTATTACAAGCGATTGCCTACCATCTTGTGAATATCTACTTCGATCTTTCTTGTTACTTTGGTTGGATTTTGGTGCGATTACGCACTTTGGAGACCACCCAGCCTACTAATAATAATCATGAAAAGCTTCAATTTCATAGAAAAGGGAGAAGGAAGTCTTGCTGTATCACCCTCTCACGCATGTATATAGCCCAACGAGATGGATGATTGGAACGTACTTGAGCTGAGTATGTTATCAAATTTACGATATTGTTATTTTTTTGGTAATAATATGCGGCGTAGTTAGTTAACAGATAGCCCCGGGTATCATGCTGCCTTCTCAAGTATGGTGGGTAAATTGCGATGTGCACAAAAATGGATTTGCGAAAAAAAAAAAAAAAAAAAAAAAAAAAAAAAAAAAAAACCAAAAGAAAAAAAAGTGGGATGATGAATGTGCATTGTTGGAGCTTCGGAGACGCGGGATTAAACGCTCGGGAGGGGGGGGAAGAGAGAATATCGGATCAGGGTGGTACCATACCGCGCGATATCAAATCAGAGTGGCACCATTCCAGATCAGATCAGAACGGCGCCATTCCCGAATTTATGCATACGCGCCAGCAAGGGGTCCTGGAGAGTATCCAGATCTTTGCCATGTCCGCACGCAGGCACACTACCAGGGTCCCCTCGACGCCAGATCAATCACTTAAACGACCGACTTCCGTTTTCGCTTCCGTTTCCTCGTCGGATCGGCGGCCGCATCTCCTTCGGTCGTCACGCTGTCGTTGTCGTTGTCGTTGTCGTTATCACCGCCGCCTTCAACCTCTACAACAGTGTTATCAACATCACCCTCCTTCTCTTCTGCTTCTTCTCCTTCAGTTACTGCTGGCTGCTTCCTCTTTCTCCTCTGCATCCTCTTCTGCATCACCCGTAGGTTCCGGCGCAGCCATGGGCCAGTGGGTAGGACGGTATCCTGTGGCTGTCGGCCTTCACGTACTCTCGTGCTTCGGCGTACGCGCGCTCGCATGCACAACATGACTAGCTTGTCGGAGGGCAAGGTGCGGCGAGACCGGGATGATGACAGGGAAGAGGATGATAAGCGAAAGAGGGAGAATGAGAGGACCGGAGGCGCGGGGCGGGGCCGAGGGAGGACTGTGAAGAAGAACAATGGTCTTGCTAGGTGTGGTAGCAGGTGTTTGTACGGGGAAGTCGGCTTGCGACGGGTCCTCGGCTGCGACTCGGGTTCCGGTGGAGGAAGAGGTGGGGGTAGGGATGGTCCTGCAGGGTCTGATGTCGTAGATGCTACAGGGTCCATGGGAGGGTTTTTAGGTTGTGGGGCTGTCGTCGTTGACTCTTCCTTCCGTACCGTAGACCTGCTGCGTGTACTTCTTCTTCTTTGTGACGGCGGGGGTGATACTGGTGGGTCGACAGCGGTATTCTCCCATTGACGGTCTGAAATGTCGGAAATCTGCTGCAACGTCCGCTTCGCGGCTACTATGGCCGGTAAGGATTCTTTCCTTGGTCTGCCGCGCGGGCGTCGAGAAGGACCAGCTCGTGTCGTCGGCGTCGTTATCAGGGATGAATTATCCGTAACGTCTGTGTTCATGTCCACATCCGCATCTACTATGTCCATGCTTATGTCGGGGTTGGAATTAACATCATCCTCGTCTCTATTGCGGCTGGCGCTCAACCCGTCGATGCCACGGTCCCGGCAGAGTTGATCCCATCGCCTGTTGACGGCGGTAGCATCCGGCGTCGGGCTGACGCTGGAAAGCTGATGTTGGAGGGTATTGTGAAAGGCGACGGAGATGAGATGGTACCAGGAGATGTCGGGAGCGGCAACGTGATGTATCGGCGAGTAGGAGGGGGCCTTGGAGCGCGGTGAGGGCGGGGGGATGGTGATGCCGACGTCGATGTCCGCAGCAGTGGTGCTGGCGTCGGCGTTAACGTTGTTGGCCATGCTGACTTAAGCAGACGTCTGGCGGATGAATTGGTAAGTGTGAGGATGCCAAGCTAGCGCGCGAAGTATCACGTGATATATAATACTATCTTGAGGTTTGGATCTTGTTTTCTGTCTGTCTTCGGTCGTCTCTTTGTGAGCAAGGCAGATGGTGATAGTTTTGATAGGACATGGCTGTGGCTATCCAGAATCTGGTGAGTCTCGTCATCACTGTCTCGAAATTGACACAACAGGCGGCAAGTGTTATTTCTTGGCAGTCGGCCAAAAAAAAGACAAAAAAAAAGAAGCATTGACTGGCTGCTCCCATACGGATTTGAACCGTAGACCTCGACATTACTAGTGTCGCGCTCTACCAACTGAGCTATAGGAGCTGTTGTTATAAGCCTCCGCATCGAGACGGATTATAAACCTAGTTTTGATTGAAAGTGGGCGCTTTATGCCACGTTTTGAGAAGTCGCTCTGCGGATATCTTGTAAGGCTGGGCCAGTCCACCAACCCCCACAGCTCCCGTCCGTCCATCCATCCATCCCATCGACTGAGCACTCTTCTTACGTCTACGCCACTGCTTCCTAAACCAGACCCATCGATACACACATATCCATCCATCAGGCTGCTTCTCGACATCTTCCATCATGGCGGCGGTTCCCATTGAGAACTGGTTCTACGAGGTGCCCGTGTGCACCCGCTGGTGGACCTCTGCCGCCGTCCTCACTGCGGTTGCCTGCCAATGCCATCTCGTCTCTCCCTTTCAACTATTCTTCTCACTCCAGGCCGTTCTGTCCAAGCGACAGTATTGGCGCCTGATCACTACCTTTCTATACTTTGGGCCGCTGAGCCTGGATTTCCTCTTCCATATGTTCTTTATGGCGCGGTACAGCCGCATGTTGGAGGAAAGCTACTATCGGGGCAAGACGGCCGACTTTGCCTGGCTGATCCTGTACAGTTGCACTTGCTTGCTGGTATGCTACCCCAAAACTTGCTCACTTGGTTCGGATTTGTGGTCGTATCTAATAACTGTTGTAGTTCTGCTCGGCTACCTTTGTCTCCATGCCCTTCCTAGGCTCCCCGCTTGCCTTCTCGATGGTCTACATCTGGTCACGACGAAACCCGGGTGTCCGACTGTCTTTCCTTGGCCTCTTTGTCTTCAACGCGCCGTACTTGCCCTGGGTCTTACTGCTATTCAGTCTATTGCTCAATAGCCACATTCCAAAGGACGATCTGCTTGGAATTGTCGTCGGTCACAGTACGATCTCACCCTCTCTCTGTGTGTCCCCCGTTTAGATGGAGACCCGTCGCTAACGCATAAACTTTCGTAGTCTATTTCTTCTTCATGGATATCTACCCCACGATACGGAACGGCTCGAGACCGCTGGACCCGCCCGAGTTCTGGCGGAGACTATTCGAACCACGCACCGAAACCGCCCGTCCGCAGCTCCAGCAGCAAGGGCAAGCTGTACAGTAGTTGCTACTGTCTTGTTATGGGTTTATTTATCATTACCATTATACCTCAATTAAGCTATCGTTTAGAGCCGGGACCGGATTTGAGCTTGGTCGCCCTCGATTTACAAGAGACAATATACCCCTTCCCAATGTTCCCTCGCGCACTGATGTACGATGCCGCAACGATGATGTTGAATGTTGTTTGTCGCTAGGAGCCATGGAGGCTCCACCTTGGTTACACTTTCATGCTCTACCCTACAATTGTATTTGTTGGCTGGGATTCTTCCGAGCTTTTTAGAGCGTCGTGGCCATTTGTAGGCGTTCACCGGTTCGTTTGCACATATGTTATACTATATTATCTTTGTATCTATTCTTATTTTTATATTCTGCCTAGAATTGATAGCTTTGTGCGTCAGCCAGCGCCCCGTTACGCAAGCCGGAACCAGGCACCAAAGAAGTCCGCGTCGTCTGCGCTTGTGGCTCTGCATGATGCGCACAGACTCCAGATACACTAGCATTCGCGGATACGCGACGAGGGTTAGGATCGTGCATTCCAATCCTAACCTCAAGCTGCAATGGAGAACGCCCAGCGCGGCCTGTATAAAGACTCGAGCTTGTGCTCCTTCAATTGCCGTTCGCTGAGCTGACGGAGTGGCCAGCCAACATCACTGCAACACCACAACAACACATACGCCGTTGAGATATCGCTTATGATGGATCCGTCCAAGCTGGAAATCCATATCGCGCTTTCGCTGCTTCCCTATCTCGATGCTGCTGATGTCTGTAAGGCGCAAGGAGTCAACAAGGTATACAAAGAGCCCAAAATTTGTCCATTCCACTGGTTGTCTGTCACACCATGGTTGTACTTGCTTTGCTAATAATGTGGTGTAGCACTGGAACGAGCTCTTCTCCTCCCCAGACATACTCCGCACGGCGCTACGTATCTACGGCTCTGCTTCGCGAGAATACCAGATAACCAACCGTCTCGAAGCCGAGAACGCCCCACAGCTCACTCCGTCATACTACCGCTCCTTGTTCTACAACTTTACCGTTCGAACGCACAATCTACGCCGGGGAACACCGATCCAGGAGATCCGATTCCCCGTCCGCCGCGCCACCTCGACCGGCAGCTTTGTCTACGCCATCGCGGACGATGTTCTCGTTTACCTTAGCCCCGAAGTCGGCGGACTGGAGGTCGTCTTTTGGAACCACGACACGGGTGAGTACGCGAACATGCGGATAGACCTGGGCACGAAGAACCAGGGCGAGCAACCGTCAGCGTATTCGGTGCGCAAACTGCTAGTGTTCGAGGATGTGCTGGTCGTTGAGCATACGAAAGAACACCGGCTGGAGCATGGCAGCGGGTCGGGCTTCTGGAGCGTCGTGCAGGTGTTTCGGTTGCTGTCGCCGTTTGCAATACCAAGGGGTGAGGAAGGGGCAGAGCCTGCGCGACGGGTAGGGTCTTACGAGCAGCTGTCGCTGTTTACGACGTTCAAGTACCGATATGTCAATTACACGGTAAGTTTTGAAGCATGTTTCCAGATTTTTATAGACACATGCACGCACGCATGCACATATACAGAGTATACCAGCTCGGCTCTAACATACACGACTACAACAGGAGGGCATAATCAGCGACCACTCACGCACGCACTACGCCGCCCTCAGCGGCCGCACCAACTCCCTCGGCGTCGGCCTCTTCGTCTGGGACCTCCTCACTGGCAAAATGGTCTTCGCCTACCAGCAAGAAAACCTCGGCGCACGCAACATCACCCGATCCCCCATGTTCGCCGCCGACAAAATTGTAATGGTCGAAGACTCGCACGTCATCCTGGTCAAGCCCGACCTCCGCAACTCCGATAAATGGCGCAAGTACGTTGACGAATCCACGGGCTTCAAGCTCCACATCCTCACCTTCGCTATCGCCGACGGCGAGCTCGTCGAAGACGTCATCTTCCCCTCTGAAGAAAACTGCATCCGCTCCTCCGTCATCCGAGACAAAGACGACGAAATGCTCCTCAACTACCAAGACCACATCCAATGGCGTGTCGTCCGCCAGCGCGCCCCAAAGCTCCACCACCATGACTCCCCGCCTCTCACGACCTACCTCAACATCTGGGGTCGTCGGCGTGCCGCCCCGCTCGCCAACGGCGCAGCCGCGATCGCAGCCGCCGCATCCGACGCCGAAGAACTGCGCAGCCGGCCCGTGGAACGTAATGAAATCCACCAATACGAACTCACCACTTGCCCGTCGACGGAGAGGGAAGAGCTGCCCGTCCGTGCAATCTATATCGCCGTCAACGACCGTTTACCCTACACCCACGAAGCCGCGGGGGTGCCCCGCCCTTCTAGCGCGGAAATCTACGTTGGTAACGACGTCAATCCGTTCTTTTTGAACTCTAACGGCACGGACGCGTTGAGTTTTGATATGGTCTGGTCTGGCGGCAGCATTGAGTGTTTGGGCACCCGGTTGATGACGTTTCATTTCGGCATTCGTAGTTTCCAGTTGACGGAGACGTCGAGCGCGGCGTTGAAGAAGCGCGGGGAGGGGAGTCCGCTATGTTATCATTTGGACTATTCGGCGTATTTGAAGGTTTCGCGCGAGGAAAATCAGAAGAAGGAAGAGGAGGAGAAGGGGAAGGGAAAGGACGGTGAAGCCAACGAGAGTAGTGAGGTTAGCAGCAGTAGTGGTGGTGCTGCTGCTAGTGGTGCTACACGCAAGGTGCGTGAGATACCTTCCATTCAGAGGAACGTGCTGGCCATGGCGCAGACGAACCGTGGCACCGTGGTGGCGTTCGATGTGCACGGCGACGAGCGCATGTCGATATATACGGAGCCGAGGGAGCAGAATAACATTGCGGATTTGGTCATGTGTGTTTGGGGGTCGGAGCGGTTGCGACCGATGGGCGGAGAGTAAAATATTGAATGTAAACTTTATAAGTACCTAGGTATATATACACTTTACCTTCTTTACCTTCTTTTCCTTCTCGCCGTTGCAGATTATAGCTATATAGTAGACGTGAATGGAATGCATGTGCGTATGCGAGCCGCATACGTAATTCCTTTACAGCAGCCGATGAGGGTTTAGCTAGCTACTCAAGCAGTCAGCTCTGGTTGTCTGCCTTTTTTTTTGCCTCGTGAAACCTTTCCGATTCGTTTAAAATTTTCGCCAGTCACGTTGGACTGATTGAGAGGTGCTAATTTGTAAATAATAATAGATATTCTGTTCACTAAGTACCTAGATAACAAAGTGTTATATATATCGTTTTCCCACGATATAAATTATCCGCCGCTTCCTCCACCGCATGCTTTTCCCCCTCTCCATTCCCTGTGAACGAGAGTGTAACCGTTCTGTGCCTCGTGCAAAGCTTTGTTGCAGAGGCGGTGAAAACCACATGGTAGCCCAAAAGTAATAAGAATACGCTAGATATCAGAAAATTCAAAGGAGGCGATCGAAGGAGACTGGGCAAAATAGTAGCACATGGTGATCCGCTCGGACGCCAGCTAAATCCGAACGTTTCACATCCTAGCAGAAGGAAAAATAAGAAAGGAAGATGTTCAAGGAGATCAAAAGGAGAAGAACAGGAGATATGAAAGCGCCATTCGTCGTATACCGGCTATGCTGCAAGCTAAGCATCAATAAAAATAGCAAATCTTTTTTCCCTCAAATGGTATATGTATCCTGCAACGAGAAACAAAAAAAAAAAAATTTATAAATAAAAAAAAAAAAAAAAAAAAAAAGGAGAATAAAAATAATAATAAAATCCATCCAATAAAACGCCGGCTGTGATGCGTATCGTACGTGTAAGTGTGTGAGTAGGGTAGGCGACAAGTTTTGGGTGTTATCGTAAGTATCGCTCGTGAGAACATCAGCATCATGGCTCGTATATATGTGTGTGGGTGTAAGTCGATTCGATTCGGATGGACCAAGATCCAACGAAAATAAATTAGTTAGAACCTGCCATTCATTATATCAACGCCGCATCCGCCTCTCCAATATCCATATCATCCAACGATTTCAAAATCGGCATCTCCTTCGGGGATGGCACCTCTCCAGCAACGCTGCCACCCTCACTATCCCCTGCCGTCGCGACAACGCTCAAAGGCGCAAGTGGCACACCTTCCAACGCATCTAGATCCATCGGCGACTGGTCATCAATCTCTGGGCTGTGGAAAGACGGGATCCCCTCCCCTGAAGATCGCGAGTCGACCTCAATATTATACGCGAACGATAGATGAGATTCATACGACCGGGGTTCGTCAGAGTTGGACAGAAACGGGTCCGAAGAGCTCTCGCTTAGTGAGAACGCAAACGTAGGGTCGGGGACCTTGGACGGCGGCAGGCAGATCGGGGTGGCATCGATGATTTCATCTTCGTAGCCAAATTCGGTCGGTACTCCTCGCTGCTGCTTAGTATCCATGAATGCGTTCAATGCTTCCAGCCGTATCGGTCGTAGCGCCCGTCGGATCTTTTCCACACGGAACCCACGCGGCTTAGGAACGCGGACATGTCGCCTCTTGACGTAGACAACAAAGTTGTCTTCTGGGCGTACGTCGCCCGTTCCGGACGCCTCGAATGGTCGTGGTGATGGCATGACAGTTGGTAGAACCTCGTTGGATGGCGACCGAGGTATCGACGTCAATTCGGGTAGGCGTTCTTCAGGGTCGTCAGTCGGGCTCATGCCAACGTCCTGTGATACCCAGTCAAAATTTGATAGAGGGCGTGGCTCTATTGGAGCATCTTCCTCCTTGATGAGAGTTGCACCAATAGGCTCCTTTACCAGTCTATTGTAGTTGCTCTCATCTCCAGCCCGCTGAAAGCCGTGTCCACCTTCTCTGAAGACAACTTGAGCGCTAAGGTCGGTGCAGAACGGCGCGCCACCAAAGTAGATCACCGCCCCGTCAAGAGGCGCAAATTTGCTGATATCCACCATGCCGATGTTCGACCCGGACTCAACTATGGGTGCTGGGCCGCCGGAGTTGTTGGTGCCAGCTTCGGACTCGCTGTCCGAGCTGCCTTGTTCCGAGGTATCGGCCGAGCTGCTCTTCTGCGTGCCCAAGCTGTGAAACACCAGCGGCCGGTATCGAAAACTATCATTGTTATAGGCCCCGTTGGCGGTCACTGCTGGCGAAGACACGTGCGACACCCGCGACTTGGTATCGCGTGCGGACCTCGCCGAATGAATCCCAGCTTTCCTAGCTCCAGTGCCCATCGGCGGCGTACGGATATTCTTTGCTTTAACGCCTGCCAAAACCACGTCTCCCGGTGAAGATTCACCTGTTCCCGAGCTGTTTTCCATCATACTAGATGACGTGTCCCCATCGCTGCTTAGCCTCGTCCCACTTAGGCCTCCCCTCCAGCGAACTTTGTTCCCATCGAGACTCAATTCGAGCTTGTCGCTAAATGTGCGGATAGATTTCTTGATAAAATGGAGCGAAACGTTAAGCGTGTGAATCTGCGCCATGTTGTTGATTAGATTGAGGTAGACCCAGCCCGTGCTATCTCCAGCCGTAGCGTGTTTATGGTGCTTGTGAGACGAAGAATACGACAGCTGCTCGAGGTACTCGACATTGTCGGCAGCGACCTGGGCTCGATTCGGGTCTATATCCATCGGTCGCGTAGGCCTCTGGTGCGATGTATCCAAGCTATGCAGCAGTCGGAGATCCTGGTCCTGGTGATGGCTCTTGATCAGGTCGTCATCCTGTTGGTGCGACATCATGGATGCCTCTCTGCGATCATCCTCATCTCCCGACTCAGCCAAGTCGTCCACCGTTAAACCGCGCTTTTCCACCGCAGCTGCAAAGGCCACTTGCTGCTGGACCTCGGACTTCTCCAGCTCAGACTGTAGAGCGTCGCTCCCAGTGAACAATTGTTCCAGTCTCCTGACCACTATCTTCATCTTTGCCCGCTCACTTGCAAACTGTATTGGCACGGTGTCCAGATTAACGCTGGCCACAGCTTTGGGTTTGTTCGGGGTCTGCATAGGTGGCTTAACCACCTTGGAAACATCTACGGAGGCACCATCCAAGCTTGTCATCCGGGTTTCTGTGGCATAAGCTGAGTCGGTGTTCTGTAGGAGCGAGGACGATGAAGGATTCGTCGAGGAGGTCGCATTGGCATTGGAAACCGCATCGGACTTTTTAGTTTCGTAGACCCCTCCGTTGCCTTCCAGCCCCGCCGCGAACTTTTGCAGCAGCTCTTGAAGCTCCTGTTTTCGGGACCTAAAAAACGAGCACCAGCGTTCACTTATTAATCACAATTGAACGAACAACTTTCGCAACACATCACGATTTTTTTTTTCTGGTTCACGGTGACACAGGTCTACTCTCTCGTGGCAGCATTGTAGGCGTCTACTTACGGAGGTAGGCCATAACATCGAACCTCAAACAGCTTTTCCTCGTTGAGCTCGTTGCAGTGCATCCGCTCCATCTTACGTAACTTCTTCTTCAGCTTTTTGTCTGCGGCAAATGCACATTCTATCGTTAGCTTCTGCTGGACACTAGAAAAAAACCGGTCGTCCGTCACATGCGCCTTGCCCCCGTTTGTCCCCGCTTCCCACAATCGAATTTCCATTTTGAGCGACAAAGGGCCGGCGTTTTTTGCCGCCAAAGCAGAAGGGAAATCTGCAAGGCAAAGCGAGAGAAGTTCGTGGAAAAAAAATACCCAAAGGAAAGCAAGGAAGAGGTCAGGCCACACTCACTCTTGACCGTGAGGTCGTCAATGACACTGCGGTACACATCACTTTCGTCTTCGGAATCCTGAGTCGGAAGCATAGACGGATAGCTTGGATTGAGGAATGAAACGGACCGAGTTGGGTCTGAAGATCTGCCAGCGAGAGGGATACCGGTGCCCGGCGCTGTTTTCACGTTCGTGTTTGGCTGGTGCTTTTGTTTTCTCCGCTGCCTTTCAGATGGCAAGTAGTAGGGCGGGTCGCCTAGGGAAAGTGCACGAGCGACAGGAGTTAACAGGCTGAACTGAACACAAAACTAAAAAGAAACCAAATGAAAAAGGTTCGGGGCCTCCATGTTTAATATATATATGCGCCCTCCTTTTTAGCTTACTGCTGTTGAAACCGTTACTACTTACCATCGGCTGGGTTGGGCTGGTTGAAATCACCCACGTTGGTGTTCCAACTCTTGAACCAATCGTCCGGGACACTTATCTCGTTGCTGTCATTGGAATTAAATGCTGATTCTCGGTCCGTGTCGTTCGTCGTCGGTTGCTGTTGCTGTTGCTGTTGCTGTTGCTGGATATCTTTTGCCCACATCACCTGCCCCGCCACCCGCCTTCTATACTGCGACGCCGATGAGCCTCGATTGCTCGTTGGATCGCCATGCTGCAAAGTTGGAGGGATAGCAAAGTGTTTGTTCGGTTCGGCGGCGCTGGAGGATAGGTGACCGTGGCGAAGCGAAACGGATGCTTCAGGTGATGTCCTCTTGTGATGCCTTCGCTGAGTTGAGGAATTGGATGTTTGTGATTCGGGTTGGGCTGGACCTTTATTACCGACCGACATAAGGTTGCCCTGGATGCCAGTCGACGACATGTATTGTATGTATGTGAGAGATATATATTTTTTTCTGTATATTCTTGCGTTTTGTCGTAGCGAAGCTGGAGTAGCTATAGGAAGGGGCCGTGAGCACTCATAGCTGGTGTTGATTTTGAGAAGTTGTGTCGAGGTCGGCCGACCTGGCGGTGGGTAGGAGATTATAAGCAGCTTGGGGGAAGTGGAGTATGATACCGTCAGAGAAGCTTTTTCTTTTTTTTCCCTTAAATATAGAAAGGACCCTGGAATGCGTCGTAAAAACCGGATTGGATATTTTTGTCGTCGGGTTCCCTGATCGCAAGGTCGTGACGATTACCAGGTCGGGAAGAGCGCAGAAGCCGCAGAACCCACTTTTCAGGGAAACAATAGTCGTCGGTAGCTCAGCGAAACCTCTTTTGGTATCTGCTAAAGCGCTCGAATATAAATATAAAATTCTTTGGCTTATGGGCTGAGGTTGAGCCCCCGGGGAAGGGATGGGTCTCGGCCTCAAGCTCTCGGCATTTTTCTAAAAAAATTTCCAGTCCAGCCTGCCGGGGAGGGAAAAAACCGGGCAGGGTGAGGCGCAAGCTAACGGCGCAATTGACAGCAAAAGCAGGCATCTCCATATGGGAGCTTTGGTGTTTCTCGATCTCCAGGTCCAGCGTGCATGTTAGACATCCCAGTGGTATCGGACCAATCAGAATGCGGGAACGGCAAACGGGCAGCGTCATTGTTCAGGGTCCCGATCGCCTCCAACAAGCTCGATTGCTCCGGCCGCTGGGAAGGGCTCCGATCGACCAGCGAAGACCAGATTCCAGGGCCCCGCCCGCAGCGACGCCTGTCGTGGTTTCTTTTTCCTAGGTTGGGGCCTCTCATCGCCAAAATGAGGGGCTATCGAGGATTTTGGTTGACGGCGTGATGTCCGGGGTTTTCCACTGACCCAAGCATGTTTCTACCCAGACGCTTAGGTAAGGAAGCGTCTGGATGAACAATCAGTGTAGACACATATATACTTATATGAGTACTGGTCATGTAGGGGTAAGTGCTCGACGACCCGGAGGACAACGGCATCGGCTCGAGGCCAAGGGAGATAGCCAGTCCGGCTGGGCATCCGTGTCATAGCACTGCAGTTCATCCAAGTAGCACAGACAGGATGCAAGCACTTTTGTCTGTCTCCCTTCATGATCATGTCGGTCGGTCGTCGACGTCATATCGCGGACGCTGGCCGGCCAGAGGAGAAGCAACCGGCTACTGCTACCGACCAACCACAAACCCATCATCAGCACCAGCACCGTCGTCGTCATGAGGGCTAGAGACACACCCACCGTGAATGTAGAAATGGCCTGACCGCTCGCAGCAGCCTTGCACGCCGGGCTGGCTGGCTCGGACAAACATTCCGTTTTCTGAAGCTGGGAAGGTCGGCGGGAGATCGAGGATTTTGCTGGCTATCGAGGTTTTCTGCTGCGTTGCGCGTCGTGGAGGAGGAAAAGGGGAGGTTGCCCCAAATCTCCGCAAGAAAAGAGAAGGAAAAAGAAAAATTAAAAAAACACCAGCAATTTGAGAAATTTACAAGCTGAAAAATTGAAAAAACCTGCTGCTGGGTTTTACTAGCCACAGTTCTGTGAAATTGCTGCTGTCGGCCAGCAAACAAAATATGCTGGTATGCAGATATAACTTGCTGGTTGGTTGGGCGGGCGGGCACGGCCCTGCTGTCAATCTTCTTCCTGTTCGATCCACCCGCAGAAAGTGGCCGTGTCCAAGGGAATTCTGCTGCTGGGTCCCGCCACAATGTCGTGACATCTACACTATCCATATCCATATCTATATCCCTTCCTCAGTCATCGACCGATCGCTTGCTTGATCGTACCATTTTCACGCTTCTTGCTCCTGCGCACTGCTGCTGCTAACCAACTTTGGTTCGCCGGTTTGGCAAAAACGCCCTGTCCCCCACAAAACGCAGGTACCTCCTGCCGACATGGCGCCATCACGAAGAAGCAAGTACCAGAGGCCAGACCACACATGCATGCATGCTTGCTTGCCGAAGGATATATTCTACTCCCACAAAATGCGACATCGGGGTTTACACCTATACTAACATTTGTCACATATTCGTATTTATAGGTCTCACGGCTATCTAAAAGCGTCGGTTTCCCCATCTGCAGCCATGTGAGCATATATACTCTTACTTACTTACTTAGTACTCAAGTACTCATATATAGTCCAAATCTAACAAATTCGCGGCATCTATCGCTACACTGAGACTGGTTGGTTGACTGATTGATAGTCGGTCTGATATACCAAACATTGCATTCAACCAGACTAGCCACATGCAGCGCGGTTATCCAGCGACGCTGAAACGGAGAGGCAGCGGCTCCCCGAGGCTCTACTTTGCTAAGAAGGCTAAAGATAAGACTAGCTCCCCGGAGCATGCTGTTGTGCATATGCGCGCACCGGCGTGTCAATCGTCCTATCTAGACTCCGGGCCACGACCGTCCTGTGGCAAATTATCCCCGTGCTTATCCATGATATATGCATTTACCGACACCCGGTTGGTGACAATCTTCCCCGAGGAGGCAAACAAGTCTATACCAGGACGGATCATCAGATATATACCGAACGATATCCGCTGCAACGTTCCGAGTCCCCATGTTGTAAAATATAAGTAAATTCGCCGATATGATATTGAATTGCCACCGGCGCTCTACAGGCCACAATTCTATACCCCGCACCTGCACACGTGGTGGTCGGCTAGGGCGCCTTACATGCTTACCCACCAGTGTCATTTGTATGTAAACGATGAATGTCCTCATCGTTGTTGTGGTAAAATAGAAAGAAAAAAACGTTCGCAACACTGTTGGTGTTGCATTTTTACCAGCGTCTGAATACCTTACCCACCAGTCTTTTAAGCTACCCAACTACCTTTAAAAGCCCATGTATGCAAGAAAAAATGAAAATCGAAAAACCGGTATCGAATTCCCAGCTTTCCGATCAGAGCTTAAACTCGCCCTGCCCGGCCCTGCTTTGCCCCCAGTTCCCACCGTTTCGTTTTCTCCGAGATCAGTGCCCTGCCTGCAGTGCACCAACAAGCGTGGCCTTCTGCGTTTGATCGGTCGATCGAGGGTCAACAGTTATATGTAATCCGGTTAACGGTCATTGAACCTCGTGTCCTACGTCAGGCCCCACAGCACTGCACCCCGACAGAAAAAAAAAAAAAAACATAAAGCAATGCATGCACCCGGGCCAGCTTGTCCACAAGGGTTTTAGTTCTAGAATATCCTCGGCGAATGTTATCGTCGACGCTTGCTTATCTCGATGCAGAGTTAGAGTTTTGGTTTTGCCGTCTGAGGTTTACAGTAGTCATGTGATTTTGATGCGCTTTTTATGCGGCATCCGAACTTTATCAGTGATCATACTAACATAATCGGGTGATACCGTCTAGAGTAGACGCTCTTGTTTTTTTTATTTTTTTAAAATTGGTTTCTTTCGATTCTGCGATGCTGGGGCAAATCATGCACTGCAAGCACTGCTCTTTGCCGTAACCGTGACGCCACAATGCTGCTATTACATTACATCCACGAGAAAGAGCAAAGTATTAATGACTTTTCCGCTTCCCTTTTCTGCAGTCTATAGTACCAAAGTAGTATAATGCTTTTTTTTACTTTACTACTCAGCTTCCGGCTCTCCTCCAGGTCCGCTCTTACCCTACACGACCCCAGCGTCCTTGTTAGCATCAATCCTGATATGCATAGATATGTACTTATACGCAAGAGTGTGCATGGTTGACTGCAAAATAAGACTTACCATATGTCGGGCCTTCAGCATCTCGTCGCAGAGTAACAAATTCGATGCAATGCTCGAGCTCGACGCGATCGCATTTCTCAACACCCTATAGGAATCGTAGACACCCGCGCTGGTAGGGTCCATCGGCTCGCCGGTCGTCAGATCCAACCCAACGATGTGGCCCTCCGCATGCTCATCCTGAAGCGCTGACACTGCAACCAAGAATAATTATTTAGCACACATCATTCCTCCATCAATAGCAAACGGTGACTGCTTACAGCTGTCTTGAATGTCGAATCCCCCATTCTGGGCCAGCGTCTTGGGTATTATCAACAGCGCATCCGCGAATGCCTGCACACCCGTCTTCGCCTTACCCTTAACCTCCTTCCTAAACTCATCACCGGACAGATATGCCGCGCACGCGATCTGGAACGCTCCAGCTCCCGGCACCACGCACTGGTCCGTAATCATATTGTAAACGCTTCGCAGCCCATCTCGCACTGCATCCTTGATCTGCGTGATCGTATGCGTGTTGGGTCCCTTGATGAGTATCGTAACCGACTTTGGGTCCTTAACCTCCTCCACAAACGTGTACTTTTCTTCGCCCAGGGTATGCTCGTAGACCGACCCGGCCCAGCCAAGTACATCAGGAGTCAGTTCATCCACGCTATTCTGCGCCACGCCGCCGCAAATGAGCTGCAACCTCTCCATATTCCGTCTCTTCGCCCGTCGCAACGCCAGGATCCCATTCTTGCACAGCACGTCCAGCGACAGCGGATCGATTCCCTTCTGGTTGATCACCACAAAGCTCTTCGACGGGTCCGAGCCGCACACCTCCTTCTTCAACTCGACAATCTTCCTCAGCCTTTCGTCGACAAACTTGCGCTCGCTCTCCACCAGCTTCTCGCGTTGCGTCGCGCTATTGTAGAAGAAGGAGGAATTAACCTCGCTCTTCTCGTACTCCAGCGACACGTTGAGCGTCAGAATGTACGCGTTCTTTACTCGCTTCGGCATGTCCGGGTGGCGGGCTCCGTGGTCCAACGCTAGCCCTCTTATCAGCTGCGTTTCGGATGCCGTGCGGTGCTGCATCGTCATGATTTCTACCATGTGCAGGTCAATCTTCTCTGGTGGATTGTGTATCGCGAGAACGGCATCGACAATAGTAGGCGTGAGGTTCTCGGCGAGGGTCGGCGTGAGCTTGGTGGCGAGCGTGGTGCGAGCAACGGAGAGGAGCAGTTCGCGGTCGATGGCGGCATCTTGCTTGAATCCGTCTAGGAACTATAGCACGAGAAAGAAAAGAAAAGAGGAAAGAAAGAAATGGTTAGTAGGAAGGCCTTGGGTGTCTGCATATGGTGGCGTACCTTCAGGGAAGCGTTTTTGGCAGTCTCGAATCCGTCAACGATGACTCGTGGGTGGACGCCTTCTGAGATGTAACGGTCGGCTTGACGCAGCAGTTCGCCAACCAGTAGGACAACCGATGTAGTGCCATCGCCTGTGATCTCATCCTGAGCTGTAGCCTGTATATCGAATGCGTTAGGATACTATCTGGTGAGTTTTCTGCGTAGTTTAGAATACATACGGCACCTAACAAAGGGAAATATTAGTGCGAGCTCCTAAACCATCTAAGGACACGAGGACACATACGAGCAATGAGGACGGCCGTTGGGCTTTGAATCTGCATCTCACTTAGCAGAACTTTGCCGTCTTTTGTCAATTTAATCTGCCATCATGTTAGCATGCTCGCCTTCTATCATGTCATCCTTATCATAACTCACACCGCCTGCTCCATCTACCAGCCTGTCATCATATTCAGCTATCCTGTCTTCAAATATTCTATCAAAAGCGCGACTGTACCGACATTTTTATCGTCCTGCACCAAGAAAAAGTCAGCTACCTATCGAGAAGAAAAACAGTCGAGCTATGGGAAAAACACGACATACCCCATAGGCCCCAGATTCGACCTCAGCACCTCCTGCAGCCCGATACCAGCATTGATATTGACTCTCAGAGCTTCTCCTCTTCTCTAAACATATTGGATTAGCTTCCCGTGAACGCACACACGCCCGATGCCCACATACCCTGCTCTCCGCCTTGGGATTCAACAACTGAGCTGCCGACATGTTGCCCCGAGCTCAAACCGCAATAGATGAAGCTCCGTATCGAAATGTAAGAACCACACGAAACTGTAGCCAGGAACCGAAAACGTCGAGATAGTGATGTTAACGCTGACAAAAGCGTATTTTGGTGCGTACGTACTCTAAGGATAGTGGGGTGGGAAAAAAAGGTTGGTTATCGATAGAAACGCAGGCGAATTTGTTGTCGAAGTTTTTCCCGCCGTCGTTGTTTGCTCCTTCGCCCAGTTTCTGGGAGCCGCACGCACCAGCAAGCCAGCCAGACTAAGCCCAATTGGGAATCTTCCACAGAAAAAATTCAAAAATTCTGTTCCGCCCCATCGCCCAATTGACAATTTTTGACATATCTCTTCATCTCTTCTCTTGTACCGTTCCCCATATCAGCCACCCTCGTCGAAACCGCTTGATATCGGCGTGCCCACCGACGTCGCCGATATCGCCACGCTCATTTACCGATTTCAGATCGCATCCCACAGTAGAACCAGCGCAATGGCGGCCGTCGACTATGTCCTCCTCGAAAATGCTGTCGGCTATTCGATCTTCGAAGTCGTCATGCAGCCGGAGACCATTGGCAACCGTCTGAAGGAGGTTCAGACGGCTGTGCAAGATCTCGCTAGGTTTGGCAAGATGGTCAAGCTGGTGTCGTTTGCGCCGTTCCAGTACGTCTTCACCATATGGACTTCGATCTTTTCCCGTGATCGCGGTTGTATTTTTTTTTTTTTTTTTGCAGACTAACGTGATATTGCCGTTGATAGAGGTGCTGCACATGCACTGGAGAATGCCAATGACATATCCGAAGGTATGGCGTGTTTTCAATCTACTGGCTGTTGTAGGCAACTTATCTCATGAATTTCGGTTGGTACGTAGGAATTATGTCGGACTACCTGAAAACCCTCCTCGAAGCCAACCTCCCTGCTGGGAAGAAGAAGAAGGTGGTTCTTGGAATCGCCGACAAGAATCTTGCGACGTCTATCAAGGCCGGGTTCCCAAGTGTCCAATGCGAGACCAACGAGGTCGTGCAAGATCTTATCCGTGGCTTGCGGTTACATTCCACAAAATTGTTGAAGCAGCTGCAGTCCGGTGATGTCGAACGTGCCAGTCTGGGTCTTGGACACGCCTTCTCCAGAGCTAAAGTCAAGTTCTCGGTACAGAAGAATGAGTACGCTGCTGCCACCCCCTACCTGGTAACCTTCTACAGTAACATACAACAGTCCACACCACTAACATGCCTCCTCCCTTTAAAGTAACCATATCATACAGTCAATTGCCCTGCTGGATCTCCTGGACAAGGACGTCAACACCTTTGCAATGCGCGTCCGCGAATGGTATTCCTGGCACTTCCCCGAGCTCGTCAAGATTGTTAGCGACAACTACCAATACGCCAAACTCGCACTCACTATCCGTGACAAGTCCAAGTTGACCAACGACAACCTGCACGACATCGCCGCGATTGTCAACGATGACGCGGACATTGCACAGGCCATCATCGATGCTGCAAAGGTTTCAATGGGCCAGGACATCTCCGAGGCCGACATGGAGAATGTGACGAACTTTGCCCAGCGGGTGGTCAGCTTGACAGAGTACAGGCGGAGGTTGCACGACTACCTGATACACAAGATGAGCATCGTCGCGCCAAATCTGGCCGCTTTGATTGGCGAGGTTGTCGGCGCGCGGCTGATCTCTCATGCCGGCAGTTTGACCAACTTGAGCAAGTATCCGGCGTCGACGGTGCAGATTCTGGGTGCGGAGAAGGCGCTGTTCAGAGCATTGAAGACCAAAGGAAACACGCCCAAGTATGGGCTTATATATCACTCATCATTTATTGGACGGGCCGGACAGAAGAATAAGGGCCGGATATCACGGTATGTGTGCACAACGAAAAAGCTATCATTTGTATTCGATCCCGGGCGATTCAGGCTGACATGTAGCTTTTCGTTTTCGCTCCTACAGATTCTTAGCGAACAAGTGCTCCATCGCCTCGAGGATAGACAGCTTTTCTGATGCACCTACGACCAAGTTTGGTGAGGCACTCAAGGCGCAGGTTGAGGAGCGACTAAACTTCTATGCTACTGGGGCAACTCCTACGAAAAACGAGGTCGCGATGGTATGTGGAATGATTCGCGAGGTGTTCTTAATTGGGAAGAGTGCTAACTTTCAGTGTAGAAAAATGCAATGGACCTTGCCCTTCAAGACATGGTCATCGACGTCGATGAAGATGAAGATGGGGACGAAGATGAAGATATGGAAGATGCAGATACCTCCAAGCTGGAAAAGAGAGAAATTCACGGAAAGGACGATGAGAAAGCGGAGAAGAAGGATAAGAAGAAGGACAAGAAGGAAAAGAAAGACAAGAAGGATAAGAAGGACAAGAAAGAAAAGAAGAAGGACAAGAAAGAGGAGGAGGAGGAGGAGGAGGAGGAGGAGGAGGAAAAGAGCGAAAAGAAAAAGAAGAGTGAAAAGAAGGACAAGAAAGAAAAGGAGGAGAAGAGCGAAAAGAAGGACAAGAAAGACAAGAAGGAAAAATCCGAAAAGAAAGAGAAGAAGCGTTCGCGAGATGTGGAAGACGAAGACGAAGCACCGAAGAAGAAAAAGAAGGAGAAGAAATAGACAGCTTGCCGTTCTTGTTGCTGGGATGTGGATGTATGCAATGTCATGTTTGGTTGCAACGCTGGGTTCTGTTTCGCGTCTACCAAAATTTTGTATTATATGCGGGGGACGGCGTTCACGCTCTTCATTTTTTATCTCGTAGCTGTCATTGTCCGTGTACAAAATTAATTTTACTTTGTATCAGCTAGGCTTTGCTGCATCTTACTGCTACCTGTTTGAGCAGCTGCAATGATATAATATAGTATTATTACTAGCTGCATTACTAAAAGTTATTTCGAACGCCGAACCTAAGCTCAGTCGCGAGGTGGTCATTATTATTGCGACAGCACCCTACATTACCATCAAGCTTTCACCATCCTCACATCACTAGCATTAAACTGCCAGATCACTTGCTGCTGCCACTAGCCTCATCCCAAACCTTTGTCTTCTTCTCCAGAATACTCTCCAGCACGCCCTTCAGCTCCGCCAAGTCTTTAATCGTAAACTTGGGCGGCTCCTCCACCAGAGCGTCATGCCACCCCGCCCCAGGTCTGTCAACCCACACGGACGTCATGCCGACTGCCTGTGCACCCGCAACATCAAACGGATTGGCAGAAATCAGCACGACCTCATCGATGCCGCCGTGCTTCTCGTCCAGATGTATTGACCTGCCCGTTTTCGCGGCGAGATACTGGTATATCATCGGGTGCGGCTTGTACTTCTCGATCTCGTGGGCGCAGAGCATGTTGTCGCGGATGCTGGCGAACAGCTCGAGCTCCGGCGTGCTGTGCAGCGCGGAGTGGACCATTTCCGGTGTGCCATTTGTGAAGATTATCAGTTGCGTGTGTTTGATCAGATTTGGGTTTGAGGCGATGGCGTCCAGGCAGGGCTTGACGTCGGGAAAAGCGGAGAGAGTTGCATAGGAGGAGATAATGGCAGAAATGGAGGGGTCAGTAGCGGGTATGCGCTGGCCGGTGGCTTCCGAGATGGCGTGTATTAGTGCCTTTTTGGTGACGGTGTCGAAGGGTTCGTAGATGCCTGTGGAAGGAGAGAAGGAGAGTTGTTAGTATATTATGCGCCAAAGTTTGTGGAGGGTAGGCGTAGATAAGTAAGTAAGTAAGTAAGTACTCACTCATCGAATTGAGCCGCCATGTGTATTCTAGCTGGTACTTGCGCCAGGCGGCAGATATCGAGTCGGCTTTATCGCCATAATACTCTGCAATCTTTTTGGTGATGGACTCGGTACTCAGAAGAGTGCCGAAGAGATCAAATGCGACGATGATACGAGGGTCGACGATATGGTCAATGTAGGTGGATGTTTCCGGGTCCATGGCGATTCGACAGACTAGACGCAAGTGGGATGATATATCGATAGTTAAGTTAGGCAGTGTATGTAGAGAGCTGCGCAATAGTATTTATGAAAATGGTTAGTTAACCGCAAGATGGTTGGTTTAGTCATTCCATGTAGAAATGAGGATAATATTGTTAATATGGGAGGAACCTACTGTAGTGTAACTTTAGGTGCCAGTCGGTTAACCTTTAGCGCTTGTGGAGTGGAAGTTCCAACATCTCAGCGGCGATTGATCTGGGATGCGATTCCGTTATAACCTGCCCGGCAGGCAGGCTCGAAGCGCCTCTCCTCACCCCGCTCAGACAGCGACCTGTAAGGCACCTGAGGTACAGGCCCAGCGAGCGAGTAACACAGTGTGAAAGATAAGTGTCACACAGTCTGACCGCGGGACGATGTCTTGGAGCTAGCGGCCCAATCGATAGGAAAAGGCCGAAGGTGTGGTCGTTGATGCCGCCGGCACCATGGTATGTTTCAAACGAAGCCAGGAACGGACAGGTACATGATGTACCTGGATCGATTACATCCGTTAGTGGGTGCTTGGGCCTCCCTTAAGTAAAAGCAGCCCGCTTGAGAGGTTAAGGTTAGCTGGAAGTATAGCAGTCGCTGCGACTAACATGCTTGTTGCTTCTTATTCTGCTTGCCGGGTCAAACAGCGTAGTTGTATCTTAGGTTATCGGTGGGCCCGATGCTAGCCCTAGAAGTTGTAGACTGCCAGTTTCAGGAGACGAAGTGGGAACCATAAAATGTAGGAATCCCTGGACCAGGGGATCAGAAGAATCTTGGATTAATTGTCTCTATCGGCGCACTAGCGTGGGAATCGTGTCGCCTCGAGAGAGCTGCAAGAGAGATACGTACAGCGATGCGGGTTTCTACATGATGTATGGGAAAGGAAAACAGTATATCGCCAGTGTCAGGTTGAGATGCCTGGCCGGCTGCGGCAGGACGAAGAAAGCACTTTAAAACCCGCCATCTAGAAATTCCGTTTTATCCTTACAGTAAGAAAGGAAATTTGAGAAAAGGTTCATATTTAAGTGAGAATGGTAGAAAGAAGCAAAAAGAGACAACATGACTTGTAATGCATGCTGTTACATTGCATCATAAGGACTCAGAGAGCTGTAAGGAGTATCGAATAAAAGCCTACTCGCTGGAAGCTCAGAATCCCAAAATCATTAAAGTAGAAAATGGATGCTCTCACACGTCGTTTGAGGGGGATCGTGCAAGGTGGAAATGACAAAAAGGGTTGGAAGAGGTTAGTGATGGTGATGCTTTAGTGTTGAGCAACGGGCTGTTGAGCAGGAGGTTGATCAACTCCACCAGGGGCAGGCCCCTGTTGACCATCATCCATTGCCATAGCCTCGTCCTCTTCACCGCCCTCCTCATCTTCTTCTGGTTCCTCGTCCGTGCTGTCTTCGATGTCTTCCGACCCTTCAGCGGCGGACTCCTCCTCTTCCTCCTTACCTTCGGTGGCAGGAACGCCGCCCATTTCTGTATCTTCTTCCATCGCGTCAGGGTCGCGAGGAGCGGCTTCAGCTTCAGCTTCAACTTCGCCGCCTTCCTCTTCCTCCTCCTCCTCTTCCTCCTCAGCACCATACTGATCACCGTCAGCGGGCGCGAGGTCGACCTCTGGTTGGTCTGGAGGGAACTCAGCTGGAGCAGATTCCTCAGAGTCCCTAGAATGGCTATTGTGAGAACAAGGTTGCCCGAATGTAGTGGACGTCAGCCACTTACCACTTGATCGCGAAACGGGTAACACGCGGTTTTTCAGCGAGAACATTTTTGACTATTCTATCGAATACTGGCTTGCTTGGAGGCTCATTGACCATGGCCTCATTGTCATATTCATTGCTCACGTAGTATCCAACGCGGATGAACTCTCTTCCATCGTAGGCACCGGTCAGGAGAATGACAGTGACACCGAGCAGCTCAGATTGTGGGATGCGAGATGCATTTGGTGGGTCAGCGTTGAACTCGAATTTGTTGACACCGACGGGGATAGGGCCGACGAGCAACGAATCGAGCTCCTGGTCATGTTCGGAGCTACGAGAGAGAGAAAGAAAAATCACGCGTTAGCGTATGTTTTGCGAAAGTGGGCACGCGATGGACTAGTTTACCTGGTAGCCGACCCAACGTAGGTCAATTTCCATTCAAGATCTGTTGCACGGTATTACCTGCGTTAGCTGAACCTCATTCGAAGGAGATGAGGGTTTTTTTCGGAAGCCATTCGTACCCTTCGAGAGCTGCTCAAGACACTCAAACGTGATCTCAAACCTGAACGGCTTGGAGAATGGTGCGGGGTTGTCAAGGATATTGACATTGAGAAGCGAGACGACAGACTACAATAACACATCCACAGTGCATTGTTAGCTGTCATGGCAGTCACATTGAAGAACACGTTGAAAGGAGAAAAATAAGTTGCAAAAAGAAGGAGGCTCACCATCTTGAGGTTGTTGGAGGACTCGAACGGGGATTCTTTTGTGGAGAGCTGTGATGTAGAGCTGCTCCTCTGTTAGCCATCAGTCCTAGCCAGCCAGCCAACCAGATGAGCTGCAGAAGTCTTCCAGCAAAACAATTTGAGTAGCAGAGTAGAGTGGGTGTATCTGCAGCTTAGTTCTACTTACCTTCCTGGAGCTTCAGCTGGGTGGAGATGTGGATGCAATTGGTGATGGTGATGCAGGCGATGATGAGAGAGTAGAGCAGAGGGATGAAGAGAGGAGAAGGGGAGAGAAGCTAAAAACAGAGGGAGAGAAAACTCGTAGAGACTTTCCAGTGAGGTCTGAACTGGCTTAGCAACGGAGAAGCTAAAACTAAAATTCGAGCTGGCCCAACCGACAGCCCACTGCCCCTTCGATCATCCACCGCCAACCAGAGAGCTCCACTCGCCCGCCGACGCCGCAATGTTAAACAAGCCTCGCCAGGGTTCGCCTGTCCAGAGGGCATGGACAAGTACGCCGTCTGATTCGTCGAAAGCAGCTCGACGCGTCCCCGTCTGCTTGTTCTTCTTCACGACCGCGTCGAGCTGTTGTGCGTTTTTGTCTATCTGACTGACTCGAGGCTGTCGATGGGAAGAACTCCAACATCTGCGGCACCGTGGCACAGGGCTTGGAGGCCAATAGACGAGATACGTGAACACGCGCTCTCTAGCCAGAATTCACGCGAAGCCTAACAAGAAGCTCAAGACTGTCGACGGTACCAAAAGGCCGATATCAAACTGCAAATTCCGCTAGAGCCTGCCAGTCAATCGTGCCTTAAACTCCCGTTCTCATGTATTCCTATCACCGCCTCCCTCCATCATAAGTTCAATATTATCATTGCTTTGTTACAGCTACCGTTCGGTCTTGTCCCCAACCTTGTTCGGGATTCCCCTTCCTACATATGTGCCCGTCCGACCTGTGTTTCACGTGCCCAGCGGAACAAACACTCTTGAGGTGTAGAGACTTAACTACTCTGCTTGTTGTGTGTTCTTAAAAAACATCATGCATGTAGTCCATGTTAATGTGCGAAATAACGAAGCATCTCAGTTGAAAATACATTTTACTAATGTTGGATTTTAGAATGGACAAAGGAACGATTGATTCACTCCGTTTTCTCATATGTACCATCAGATATTAGGGCATGATCCCTCTAGCCGTTCACTAGCCTCCCCTCGATACTCCCTTCATTGAAATTGCTAGCTAAATATTTCTGAGTCGTATGTCACTATTGGACTCGATTCGAATCCGTGCGGAACAAAGCTCAATGAGCCAACCGCAAGCCACGTAGCGAGACTGAGGCCCTCACTGTCGCTCCAGAGCCGACATGAAAGCCCTCCTCTTTGACTAGACCAGGGGCATTCAGTACATCCGAGAATGGGATCTCAATGAACCCAACCTCGTCCTTCTTGTTAAGCAGCGCAATCCTGAAATTTGAAGGACGCGCGAGCATCTCCGCTGTCACGGGGAACCGGAAAGCCTGGTCGAAGGAAGGGCTAAAGACGTCGACACCAGGGCTGTACGTCTTGACTGCTGTGCAGAATTCCTTACCGCACCACGTCACCTTGACGCTAGGGTTCAGCTCTTCGGGCCGGCCCTGGAGTCCGAGAGCGCTGGCGATGAGCACTGTCGCAAGGCCGGCAATTTCCCCTGGGCCCTGACTCTGGGAAGTAGTTAGGGCACCAGCGTCGTCGACAAAGTTGAAGAACTTGGCGTGCAGAATAAGCTTGGCATTGGTGCGTTCGCCCTTGTGGATGACGTCCAGCTGCTGCGAGCCGCCGTTCAGTAGGATGTCTTTCACCGTGGTCGTGGCAATACCAATATCGTCATCGCCCGCGAGGTCATCGTCTTGGATGTCAACAAAGATCCGCTGCTCGTGGTCTGCGATGAGGAAGTCATGCGTCTCATTCCACGCCGGGTTATGGTCGTTATTCTTGGTGGAGGTGCGCCACTCATCCTCAGCCCCGACATTGACTTTACAGTAACAATCCGGAACGTCCTTAATGATCTTGGACAAAAACCCTTTGGCCCCGCCTTTCTTCGGCGGGTTGATATCGACTGCCTTTTCTATAGTTAGGCGCAGGGCGCCAACGTGTGGTAGGTATGTCTTGAAATAGTCGTTGTTGTTATCGAGCTTGACGAGGAAGCGGTTGGGAAGGACGGCCATAGAGCAGATGATGCTAAGGATAACTTTGCGAACCATCTTGTCTACCAAGAAACAGTCGGCAATATTGGCCGCGTTGGTGAAGTCAAGCTTGAGCTCGGGGGGATTAATGAAGGCAACTTGTGCAGCTCCGATCTAGCACTTCATAAGCCTACTGTCTTGGAAGATGTGAGCAGGAAATACATACCAGAGGGATGACATTGGTCAATGGAGCAAGCAAGATTGAGAGCCTGCCCTTCAAGTGAATGTGTTCGATACCCTTTTCACGCATTGTTAGCAAAGTGGAGTCAAGTGCTTCCGTCGGCATGTACCTACAAACTTAGGGACCATCTTGCCATCCAGATCAATATCACTCTTCCCTTCCCATGTCACATCCATGTCCAGCTTGATACCGCCATGGTCAGTCTTGTGGACGTCAACCTGGGAGAGTTTCAGAGGGACAGGTCCGAGGTCAAGTTTGACAAATCGAAGCGTAGCCAGAGGACCTGGAAGCATGGTAGCGAACATGGGCTCCACGATGTCTTTCACCATCTTGCATCCAGCAACGTTAATGTTCGGCCATAGTTGCGCCACGATGTCATTGAGGAAGTCGACAGATTCAGCGCCTCCAGAGGCGGTCAACTTGTTGATGAGCCCCGCCATTGCGATAATAGTTTAACTGGTAGAGGTGTAAGGAATTGAAACTTAGGTGGACAAGATCTTGAGGACAATCTGGATCGTCGATTGCGAATTGTGTTTGGGTAAGCTTCACAAAATGTGAAATCCAATATTGAACGAGAACGAGAATCCGCGGTGCTATTTATTAGTTCGAAGCAAATGAGTGGGGTTGACGTCGTGATGCATATACATGCATGAAGTTACATCATATTTCCTATACCGGATCGATAGCTTCGCCGGATGAAGTACGGTGGCATTGTTTACGGGCCAAGTATTTAGATTGTCTTGGACAATTGCAAACATAACATTATATTCGGCATCGATATGCTAGTTCTTTATATCTACATCGGCTTTAAAATACTACGAACTCCAGCGGAATAATCCGTTATAAAAGGCATTGAGTTGTGCGACAGCGGTGGCGGCGTACCGCAAATGCAACAGAAACAACACTCCGAATGCAGAAAATGCGGCCAACGTTCGATTTGACTACAAATTGCGGGATGCTGTTGCATGAACAGTATCGCCTCGTAATTATCTATTCACAGTTTCGCCGTCTCGGGGACGCTGTTCTCCGGGAAACTGCCCAGGGGCTTTACAATTTCTAGGCCGCTGCACACATATTGTAGCCAAGACAATGGCTTATATGCTGTGGCGCAGATATTGCGGATTACGTACTAAAAGGGATAAAGGTCTGTAATATTAAGTACTTCAGTAAGTATTTAGATTCTTAATTATCTAGGTATATAATAGAATATACATTCATATCACGTCTGTGCGCCGTTTCATACCCACCAAAGTGTACCCACCAAAGTATGCCCGCCAAAGTATTATCACATCTAAATTTCATCGAAATACCGTAGATGTTTTACTTTTTTCATTTTTGGCTGCTTCAACATCACGGTCGCAGGGGTCGTTGGGTTCAAAAACCGCAATGCAGCAATATAGTATCATCTTATTATAATATTCATTGCCATATACATCAACCATACGGATTTTCTCCCATCGACTGAATATAGAGTCGGAGACTAACCGGAAAGCCCCCGCTCACCGTCTTAGTACGGTACCTACTATCCCCCGCAGTCATGCCTTCCCTACCCGAGTCTATCCTCGACACCTACAAAAGATACAAGAGAGGAACGAACACTATCATCACGATATCACTTGGCTCTACCAACACGGAAATTCAACAAGCAGCTTGCCCCAAGTAAAGCCGAAATCAAAATCAAATCGAAGTTGAAATCGAAATCGAAATCTCGGCGACAGACAAAGACCAATGCCACCTCGACAGCAAATCTAACCTTGTGGAACCTGCCTTCCTTTGCTCAAAATATTATTGATAGCAAAATCAAAGTTCCATCAGAGCTCCTCTATATTCTAAAGGATGTAATCCGTGCACGTTCGATGTGCGCTAAATGGTATCGAACACAATCGAACCTAGAGGCGACAGACAGCCGCGAGAAAAATCAACATTTCATTCAAGTTCTAGAGGAGATTTACGACATTTTGAAGCCTACAGAAACCGTCAAGAAGGATAAAGTTAAGTCTGATATTGGAACAACAGAATCAGTAGAGGAGAGCATCGAAAATACAAATCTATTCGAATATCTGGAACGCCAGCAGCCGCTTGAAACTGAACCTGCTAATGACACAGGCAGTTACTTCGCAACGGAGCCGGCTAAAGCTAAGCCACGAAATACTCGAATCATCCTGACCCCCGAAGAGACTCATGTCGAAGAACAACTGTTTGCGCTCTTCTGTTACTTCAAAGACACCACTAGGATCAGAACGTTCATGGAGGGAGTATGGACTGATTATGCTAAAGGGAAAGCTGGACTAACCAGTGCAACGCTGACTACAAACGCTGCCTTTAACGTCTTACGACAAGCCAACGAGGAGCTCTTCGAAAGCTTTCCCGATATGAAAGATTACGGCAACGTGATTGAATTTTTTGAACATCAGGGCTATCCGATATATTCTCGAAATAATGATAAGTCTGGCGGATCGAAGAATGCCTTTGCAGCTAGGTGCACTAACGCTCTCGTCCATGACGTGTGCCGGTGTATGGAATGATGTCCTCAAGCATGTTGTACACTCTCGGAACTTTCTCGATCCCCAAAAGTTCAGCGGTGAGGGCGGGATTGAATCATCGGACATGTTTTGCAAAGATACTGAAATCGCGGATGCCCTCGTTCGGGATTATTTTACCTTAGTTCTGGCTACGGAATGGTGCCCTAGGCATCATATGGTCCTGGGCATTAAGCATCTGGTGGGGCAAAAGGAACTCAAGACGCCGAACGTCCCCAGTTGCCGGAGTCGATCAGCCATACCGCGAGCTGCAACTGTATCTCAATAATTTGGGGGGCACAAATTCTCCGTGCCGTTGTTTTCACCCAAAATTGGGAAAAGCCGAGCCTTCCGGGGTCCAGGAGCGAAATAGAGCATCCACAAGAGTTTTCGAAGGATTCTCTTTCTGATATTTATGATTGCTTAAGCTTTGACTTAATCGATATCTCGAAAAGGGAGTTTTTTCCGCTTGATTTTGACAAAATGGCTATAGAGAGACATTTTCTGCTCAAGCGTGACCCAGTTTTCTGTGGCATTATACTGTCGGAGCTTAAGCTACTGGCTCACAAACACGGTTTGAAGATGGCTCAAAAGTTAGATATCATTAAAACGGCCGCAAGTCTCTACAATGCGGGACTTGTGGGCGGGTTTTTGGATGCTGGATGGGATGACATGGAGGATCTAATTGCCATCCACGCTCTTGATAATACCATATTTGTTGGAGGTCGGCCCCAAAATGCGAGTCAATGTGCCTCGCGGTACTACCTAGCATTTGGGCAGAGTCTCGTCGCTCGAGCGAATGGGAAGGCGGCGATGGGAGCGTCATTTGAGAGAGCGGCGAACCGTAAAACTTTGAAGCATAAAAAATTTACGGCTCCGAGACCGATTACAAGCACTTCTGTGTATGCCGAAGCGATCGGTGAGGAACAATTGGTATCAAAATACGGTGGCCTCCGCAATTCCTATGTGGTTCTGGGCAACCTGTTTCCCGAAAATCTTACTAGCATCCAAAAATTGTCGAAGGACAGATCAAACGGTTTTCAGAACTGAAACAGAAGTCCCTTTTAACGGAATTTGACAGCCCCGCGCTGGACGAAAACATACTAGAGCAATGGTAGAAACACAAGAAACTAGACCAACTGCAATTGCTGGAGGTATTCTACCGCAGCATCGAAGCGGATGATTTCCACTTTAGATCTAATTACCCCTCGATGGTTTACCGATGTGCGAATTTCCTAAGTCAGTACAGTGAGGGGATCCTTGCGCACCCTGATACCTGCCCGACTGGAATCCCTGAAACGTTTAGCAAACCCGAGATGATGATCCCCCGTGCGCTAGGAATCGCAATTGACTATTGGGTAGATTATGATCACGGTGGCATGTTAAAAGTGGGCTGTGATGTACTGGCCCCGATAATACGCGAAGAAGGCGGGAATGGACGCAGGAGTAACAGTGCGCTTGCCCATCGGGCTGGTCGAAGAGCACAATTTGTGGATATCAGAACTATGAAAGGTATCAGCGAAAAAGATCCTGGGGCTGTGGAGGTGGACCGTATGTTGACACTGACTATGGGGAAGGTCTCAGAGAAGGGCCTTCTTGAGCTGGTGGGATTCAACTCCCAACAGGTTTACGCTGGTAATTTGCATCACACGGCGCTAGACTCACTTGTTCGTGTGGAATAGGGCTAACTTGAGCTTGAGCAGGAACCAGAGAGTACTGAAGTGGTAGTGAAAACGAATGAGGAACTACGCCAAAGAGATATCGCGCTACTTTATTTCTTACGAAGGAGTCTCAACGCGGAAGACCAGGACTCGAAACCTGATACCAAGCTGGTTTCAATGGTTATGACTACACGCCCTGACCTATTCTCAGAGGAAAAACTTGTAGATTTGATGAATAGGGCGAAAGCGGAAACAGGAGGATTGGACGGGATATCATGGGTGGCGTGGCTGGTCGGTCATGCGGGCTTCGAGTTTACGGGAGAAGATTTGTATGTACTATGGAATACGGAACGCCCAGAGTCTACATTATTCTTTGAAACGCCGATGGATCAGCTAGAATCTGAGCTTGCTAAGATATAGTAGTTTATTCGGACTAGTCACTATGATGCCCTGGGGGCTAGAACAGTGACGATTCAGATATTTTTCACACCGAGTTTACAGATTGTCTTTCCATTTTATCTGGCATGTTTTATGATTTTTGTATTGTTTTTATTGATACGCGCGACCGTTGGTCAGATAATCTCAAAGTTACACGATCGAATCTAATTCACGTGATAGCTAGTATTTTATAGATAAAATTTCTCATAAACTAGACTTTGTTCGTCAGGAGTAGAGCTGTGATTCCCAAGATGCTGGGTTTATTTCTGTGGGTGCTGTTGCAAAACCTCATAAACTGCGTTGTGGTCACGCTTGCTAGCGGGCTTCGCGTTAATATGCCGAAGATGCAGCTTATCTCGACGACGGCAAATATCACATTCTGATCAAAGCTAATCGGAAGAATGTCAGTCTGATCGAACGCGCACCGGCCGGCCCCGGACATTGCAGTATGCAGTAGACACAGGTAGGGTTTCGTATAATAGTCTAATACTAATTGTCGTGGCGCGCCGTTGGATTGGGTGGAGGCCCCGGCTAACCTAGGCGATTAGCAAAAACCTGGGGTAGAAATTGATAGCCCGTAATAGTGACGACACTTAGAAAGCTTTTTTTTTGTTCATCACATCGCGTCGGATCCACTTTGATTGATCCTATTGGGCTTCCCCGCAGCACCTTCTCGATGCATTGCTCCTAGTGTCGACGACGCCTAGGCAGCGTAGCCTGGGTTTTGGCACCATTTAGAAATATTTCCGCTCGGTGTTACGCCAACCGATTGGAAAACAGTCGGTCAGAGTCCGGGTCCGGTCTTCTATTGGGTTACCTGGCGAGGTGTCACCGGTGCCATGTAACGAACCAATATGCTTCCTCTGCTCCTTCCTGGAGCTGGGTAGCATGACGTCCGGCTAAAGCCTGCGGTGGATTTCCTTTCCTGTCTGCATATTTGTCTGTGGTCGTAACATGTTCGTCATGCATAGAGTTAGGTAATTAATAAGCCTAGTGATTCGTCAGCTCTTTCATTGCCGTTGTGATTCCGTGCTTAAAGAAATAAACTTCGTATACGTATATATATATCCGGTCCGCCAGGTAACTGCTTGCTCTGCCATTCCTCCCATCCACAAGTTTTCTCTTTGTGGCGCAAGTGGTCTTGATTTTTTCTCTAGATACTCTAAAACGAGAAAATCCTACATCTAATCGTAGCATCATATTAATCAACTGCTACTCGTACTCGCTCTATCATTACTGCTCTCCACATCAATATTACCAAAATGGAGGAGGAGTACTATGACCAATACAATCGCCTCGGGCCGCACCCGCTTCCGACGGCTACAGCCACAGCCACAGCCACCTTGGCCCCCCTTCCAACAGTTACTCACACCCCTCCGCACTTTGAACATATAGGCGTCATCGGTCACAGGACACTATGGGTACTGTTCGTTTTGATGCTTCTAACCACTCTCGCATTCATCGGTTTGGCCTGGAGAGTCGTGATTCCTAAGCGCGTGTTTTATCAACTCACGACCTATGTCACACTTGTCTCGACCCTAACTTACTATGCTATGGCTACAGGCGGCGGCTGGAGCTTCCACCCAGTCTGGGCAGCCGAGGGCCACAAACATGACTTACCGGATACCCACCACTTAGTACTACGGCAAGTCTTTTGGGCGAGATATATCGACTGGCTGGTGACAACGCCTGTGATACTGTTTACTCTTGGTGCATTGTCTGGGTTGAGCGGCAGCAATATCCTTAATGTCATTGTTGCGAACGGTACGTAGAGCTTGAGTTTCACCCTACCTCGCTATTATTGGGGATAGTAAGCAGAAGATTGCTGACACGAAAACTTTAAATCACATAGTGACGATGACGTTGACCGGATTCTTCGGCACTCACGGTTGCCGTGGAAAGGCAAAGTGGGGCTGGTATGCTATGTCCTGGCTCGCCTTTATCACCATCGTATGGAACCTCATGGTCAACGCTCGAGCCACGGCCCAGCATAAGGGTGTCCAAAAGGTGTACAATTCACTTGCAACCTACACTATCGCTGTATGGACTTCCTACTTGATGTAAGTTTCTCAACGCGTAAAATCCCTATCGCGGCTTGTGAGCTGCCTTTTCATTCTTTAAATTATTTCTAACACGTGTGGTATGCTAGCATCTGGGGCGTATCTGATCTATCACGCGCTCTCACCCCCGACGGAGAAGTCATCGCCTACGCTATTTTGGATATACTTGCCAAGCCCGTTTTTGGACTGTGGCTTTTGACTTCGCACCAGAAAGTGAAGGAGGCTGACGTGGAGGTGGATGGTGTCTGGTCGGAGGGATTTGGGCAACGGAACGGGTTGCTGCGTATCGGTGGCGACCGCGAAGAAGATGCTTGAACTAGCATCAAGGAATGAGAAATTGGACCGAGAAGGGGAAGTAATACAATAGGATAGCGGGGGGATGAGCGTGTAGGCTAGGATGGTCGTATTGCAGATTGGAAAAAAGCAAGATAAATATCAAGCACGAACAATAATGATGATACGGTAGCACATAGCTACGAAATGCAGTTAATCAATGCAGTTATTAGCCATTAACGTAGACGTTCCGTAGTGATAATAAATCCATCTCAATTGCACTGTTCATATCTTCTTTGTCGGACTCCGGCTTCACATCTCGAATGTTGCGTTGCAGGTGTGGTATTTTGGAACCGTCCTCAAAAATACGCTGCGGAGGGCCGCTCACCGCCATACATTCCATCACCACTTTTCCCGACCAAGCTGAGGCAGAAACATGGACAGCTCCAGTGAGTGCGCTAAACCCAAAAACCTCGTCTTCACCCCCATCTCCAGTTCATCCACGCCGCCAGCACTGACATCGTCTCCTTTGTCACCATGCGCCAGACTCGCTCGAGGAAGAGGCCCTCGCAGCCGCCCTCCGTGCTGACATTGCAGCCCTCTCGAGAAAGCGGAAGCGGACGCCCATCCTGAGCAACGCAGCCCCGCCGCCACCTATCAAGCATGCCTTCTTCAAAGATCGTGAGTTTCCATGTCTTGCGCGTTTCTTGACAGTGAGATGCATTCTTGAAGCTAAGACGATGCCATATTTTTCACAATAAGGTGTAACTCCGACCACAATCTTTCCGGTCCCGCCCGGATACCGGTTACCTGACGCCCTCCTGCTCAAGCTATGCGCCGAATTCAATCGCGAGCTCGAACGCGGCACTTCCTTCCCTTTTACAGAGCCCATGTCGCTACCTCAGTTCCAGTCTTACTGGTTCTCGAACCATGCTGCCATAATGCTCAAGGGGAAAGATGAGCTTCTATTGCGCGATGGAAGGGACTGGGACACCGAGTGCGTGGGCACTTTCCTTGTAATCCCTCGATACCCTGGGCGCAGCTCGCACATATGCACCGGACAGTTCCTTATCTGCGACGGCTTTCGAGGCAAGGGAGCGGGGAGAGTGCTGGTTAACGCATTTCTGGATCAGGCTACGAAGCTGGTACTTTTTGCACTTTTGGCTGGTATCCCGCGCGAGTGAATCTGAGCTAACTGTCGCCTTCCACTTGTAGGGTTATTCCTCCGCCCTCTTCGACCTGATCTACGAAACGAATGAGCCGATGCTCAATATTCTCGACAGCCAGGGCTTCAAGCGCATTGGTGTAATAAAATCCGCCGGCCACTTAGCCACCTCTTCCGACCCCATAGATTCGATAATCCTATCTCGCGACCTCGCTGATGAAGAGGACTTTCAATCCAACGAGCGCTTCGAAAAGATCCGATATTACCTCGAAAAGGGCAAATACCCGCCATCCGCCACACGCTCCGAAAAATCTCGACTCCGGTCCGCAGCCACACACTATCGGTTAGCCGGCGACAAGTTGATGCTCAAGGGCAAGGAGGTGATATCGGATTCGCAAAAGCAGTTTGATATCGCTAGGGAGGTGCATCGCGTCGGTCATGGAGGTATAAACAAAACAACCGCCCAGATCGCAGACAAGTACCACTGGATACAGATCAAAAAGACTGTCAGCCAGGTTCTTAAGAACTGCTTGGAGTGTACGCAAAACGCGCGGCCACCAGTCGTCAAAGCGAGCACGCCCACCGACAAGGACAAGCGTGAGAAAGGGGAAAGTCTTGCCGATGCTATTGCGACTACCTCTAGAGGTCCGAACACTAATCGGAGCGGAAATAGCGGTGATGACGACCACAACGATAATGTCGATGCGGAGGCGGAGATTGATGACGGGGCCGTCATATCTATCCCACCGATACCTCAACCAGAACCCATCTTAGACATCCCCTCCCCGCTACCGCACTCCCATCGCGCCATAAAATCCCCACCAGGCCTGCATCACCACCAGCTTGCACAGTCCATCCGCTCGCAGCACGATGCAATGTCACTATCTCAGCGTGCTCAATCCGTTGCTGTCGAAAATGCCCTGGGTGACGTCAGCGTGCTAGCCGGGGCTGGGCTTGCGGAAAACATGCCTGTAGACCCAGCAATGATGGATGAAATGGTGCGGCATATTAATGCTCTTCATCAGCAACAGCGGCAGCATCAACGACACCATGGGAATGAAGGCGACTCGATGGATGACATCAACATCATGCCGAATTTTGATGACATCCAACAGTTTGATGAATCCGATCTGCACCTTATCGGTAGCCCTCGGAGTGACGGCGCGGTGGTCACGATGGATGAAGCTGAGAGGAGGCGTCAAGTGCGTGAGACAGCTCTGATGGCGGTAGCTGCGATTCGGGGTGCCAGCGCTAATATTGGTGCGGTGCAACCGGACGATGAAGGCGATGGCGACGTTATACTCGAGCCGTTTGGATAGGATCTAAACGGACTAGTGCTGGATATGGACGGGCCTTTGCCTCTAGCGCTAAGGTGGTTAGATGGATGCATACGTTTTTGATGCACGCCAAACCCGCGTCATCAGGATATATCCGTTTTGGAATAAGTTTAATGCCTAGTTTTTTTTTAAATTTCAATATAGCGACAGACACACTTTCCAGCTAGTTGAGGGAAAGGATTTCGGAGAGCGGAGTTTCCACGGAAAAGACTGCGTGCGTGCATGCATGCATCCATTGTATTTGTGTGCGTAATGCGTCGTCATGAAAAATACCAATCCTATGCGTCATTGCACGCGCGATTATAATACATGAACAATTAAAGTATATCCATAAGCAAAAATCCAAGGATGTAAAACAAAAAGTAGTAATTCATGCACGAACTAGAAAACAGCCAGAAGAGAAACAGAAATTCAAATCCCGCAGATACCTTGGAATCACAAATTGTCAAATAGAGCGACATGTTGATAGTCGAATGTGTATTGTGTGTGGATGGATGGGTGGATGGGTGGATGGAGGGTGGATGAGCAAGTAGATGGATGGATATCTTCATTGTTGGCATAGAGCAGCGTGCAGGAGCGACAAAGCAAGAGCACATAACCAGCCTCGTTAACCCCTTTGGTATCATAAACAGAAGAAGGAAAAGCAACGTGAACATTTTTAAACATCATCACCTGAATCATGCGTTGAATGCAGCTTTGCAAAACCAGCCGACTATGGCCACGTACCGTACTAAAGTTACAGAGAGGGAAAAACGAAAAGGTTGGATTAGGCCTTTGCCTTCGGCCGTAGTAATGGATGTGCTTCCGTATTTCTGTAGATTCGTGGCATTCTTGTAAGTCCAAAGGGCTCATTAAGATTGGTTGGGTAATATGTGAGTGCACTTACAGAACATAGTCGTCTAAGGAGATGACGTCTGGTTCACTGAAGAGGAGGTAGAAATATTTGAGAGTCTCGGCCAACCAGAAGGATTCCATTGAGTCAGTATGTGCAACGCCTTCCGGATTTAAGACAGCTAGTAGAAATATAAATGTTAGCATCTGTCTTTAGCAAAAAAAAAAAAAGGGTTTCTGCTGTTGACTATAGGGGATGGTCCTGTGCTACTTACTAGTTATTCCCGAATGAGCGATATCCGTCTTTGTGAATTTCTCGATCGCCTGGAACATCTTCCAGCCCTTGTCCTGCCAGCTTTTGTCGCCAGTGATCCGGTACATATAGAACACTGATTCAATAGCCTCAGGTCGTAGGATGTATCGAGTGTCACTAACGGCGGTATATCCTTCTGGCAGCCCCATCCATTTCAACTGCTCCGTAACAGCGTAAAGCCAAGACTCATACTCGTCTTTCTCCGGGACCACTTTGGCTGGTGCGGGTTGCTTTGCATTTTCGTGAACCGGAGTAGGTTTTTCGTCATCCAGCTCCGGGTCAATGACATGGCCATTTTTGACACCGTGGGCGGGATCGCGGGCGATACCAGTATCTCCACCCATGCTAGCAACAAGATCGGAATCGGGGTGCGGATTAGGATAACCGCCAGACTTCTGCCATCCAGCACCTTGGTTCGACGGGGGCTTCTTTCCACCATCAGCGCTGCTTCCATCGTACGCGACGTCGCGCTTACGGTGGTTAACAGGGTTGGGTTCCGCCAATTCGACACCGTGTTTCTGAGCGGCCGCAATGGCCTCCGGGCTGGGGGGGTTAATTTTCGCAAGCCACTTCATCCGGTCCCACTTGCAGGACCCCGTCGTTGGGCATTTTGCCATCGAGAAATTTTCTGGCATAATTCCTGTTCCAGTGGAGAAGTAATTCCACACGCAACCATTGGTGAGTTTGATTGCGAGCTCAAGATCTTCGGGCCGTTTAAAGATTTTTGATCCCATTCCTACCATTCCACCTACAAAGCAGGTCTATAGGTAGACGTCACAAGCTAGTTAGCCAGAGCAAGGGTGAAGTTTAGTGGGGTGAGAGTAAGTGGGTCGTACCAGGTGGCTACCTTCACCCAAGTGTTCTTTTATAAGATTGTCTCCACCGAACTCTTTCCTAACGCGTATCTCGCCAGACACGAGTACATCGCTATTCTTAGGTGTCATCGGCCGGAAGAAGAGGCCGTCACGTCCCGTCTCGTAGGTATCGATGTACAATTTTCCGTATTGTTCCTTCAAACCACCTAGCAGGATGTACTCTTTCAACAAATACTCATACGTAGAATCTGCCATTCCACCATAGGAATATTTGTTCTCTCCCTCGGTCATCAAGAAACCAGCTGGTACACATTTAGAATTTGTGACAAGTTGTGTCTTGACTACGGGCACTGGTTTCGGTGCTGGTGTTTGCTTCTTGACGGCAGCAATTGGAGCAGGTTCCGTTTCGGTTTCTGATTCTTCGTCAACCAATTTTTTAGATTTTGGTGTCCTTGGGACAGTGTCTTGGTCGGCTGTGTCGGGCTCGGCCATTTTCTCCATCTCAGCTAGTCCCGATTGTAGCTTTTGCGCAACTTCCCCATCCTTCGGAACGATGGGCCTGGGGTTGGAGCTCGCTCCTTCGGATGGCAGAGCCTCCGAGGCTTCCTCCTCCTCCTCTTCTTGTCGCGCACTGTACGATTCCGAGTAGGCCTCTTCCGCTAGTCCACGTTTCCGCTTATCCACTACACGGTGGCCTTCATGAGTAACTGGGGTTTCGATTTCGGTCGGGCTTGCCGGTCCTACATTATTCAGCGCGAGATCTTCTTCACTAACTCTGTGACTCGGCTTCTCAATGTTTTTGTTAAGGCCTGCGTTGCCTTGGGCAATCTTCTCTTGAATAGCAGCATTTACAGGATCTGCAAGGGCTACCTCAGGAGTTGGGGTTGGAATTACGTATTCGGTGGTAGTGACAGTCTGAACTTCTTCAACTAATTGGCAGCCACTCGCATCTAGGGTTTGCGGCCAGAATCCCGGTAGGGTTGTTCTGTTCAGAAACTCCTCGAAATTATCCGTAATCCGCTGGATGGCGTCAAAATACTTGTTTTTACCAGTTATTTGCGCGAGTCTTGTAAATTCAACGGAAAGCGATCCAAGTTCCGCCATACAAGAGTACTTGCCAGCGCGGTGTTTCTGCTTGACATTGTCGGGCTGCCACTGGAAGTACAGCACAGGCATTCGGTTTGGAGTGTCAAAGGCGTTATACAAAATCTCGGCCAGCTCAACGGCCTTGTCTACGAGAACCTTATGCTTCTGCCCTGTAACATCGTAGGCACCGATAAGGCCGCCAAGATATCGTATGGTAGTTTCAAATATGGGAATGCTATCCCGCCTGGTCGTGGTAAAGTCGATCGTAGCAACTGCAGCAATAGCCTCTTGAAACTCCGTATGCAGTCCCATGATGGCCATTGTATCAAGGGCGTCGACCATTGTAGCGGCCCATCCAGCAAACGGATCGTGGTATCCACCTGATACTGGCCTGACCTCGTCGTGGCCCCATGCAAACTTGCGATACCCTTCCCAGGCATGTTTAAAGGCGTCTTTGACGGCACCTTGGCGCTCAAGTCGCTCGTTGCGGTGTTTATTGGATTCGTGTCCGGGCTTAAAGTTGAATTGGATCTTGGGAAGCGATTTTGGATGGCCCGTGGGCAGTGGGATGATCGATTCTTTATCCACGGGGAAATGTTCTGGCATCTTTCTCCAATGTGGTGGATATGCAGAGACTGCAAACGGGTCGGTAGCCACCTGGGGATCCAGGTGGTGACCCTCCGCAGTATCTGCATATTGCGACTTTGATGGATGCTCGTGCATGGACGGCGGCCTGACGGGTACCGAAGGCTCAGAGCCATCTTCGTGGTTGTGAATGTTGTGCGCCTGTTTTCCACGGGTGTCAGTTAGTGCATATGGATCGTATCGGTAATGGGTTAGAGCATCTCCCTACCAGCTTAGATGGAGCTACATATCCAGCAGAGCTGCTCTTCGCGGCGGTGAACTGGCCGGGTCGTAGAAGCGATAGGGGAGTGTGAGTGTGTGTTGCAGTCACGTCGGAATCATCTTCCGGTATCGATCCAGATCCGGATCCGATAACATGCGGATTGCCTTTGCTCGGGGGCATGGCATCGTCTGGATCGGGAGGAGACCATCCTGACTTGTCGTCCTCGACGGTTGTTCCGCGGCCGTGGGTCGGTTGAAGCCATTCGTCGGCAGCAGTGAAGGAGCCGTCGCCAGGCGAGAAGTGGTACCAAAGACCAAGGGCGAAGGCGGAAAAAAGCAGCAGTATCCGGTATCGTCGAATCCTAAACATGAAAACAGACATGTTGATAGCTGCAGAGAGAGAGGGCCTGTTGGTGAAGTTGGGCGGCCTTGCCCTTAAAGGATACTCTTAAGCACCTTCAGACGGAAAAGAAAGGACACGACGCGAAGAGAAAGCAAGGGACGATGCGGGTTTTGGTGGACGTTGTGGCTCCGGCTCGTACATATTAGCTTCAGGTCCTGTTGCGAGGGCGAGACGACAGCCAACCTTAAAACCTGAGGACCACACCAAACCTAATCAACCGGCCGCACCTTTCAGATCTTCCGCTTCATTCTCTCCAGCCCCTACCCTCTTCTCGCCTCACCTGCAACTTGCACGGGTCTTCGGCTAGCGCGACTGCTCCCGGAAAGCGGGGAACCGTCGAATGCTTTTTGCCCTGCACGACACCTCTGTTCTGGTCCAGGCAAATTGTCCTGAAGCCAACATCAATTCAGCCGGTGAGCGAACAGCCTGTGCGAACTTGAGTGCCATTACTAATACCGATCTTGTGGACCATGCGAGCCCGTTTTCGTCCTGCATCCTCACGCGGGTGATAATCTTAATGCCGGATGCTTGCTCCTCCCCGCCCAGACGGAAGGCCATCCCTTCTCATCGAGGAAAACTGGGCTAACGAGGATAGGATTTCGTGAAGACCTTCCAACATCAGCCAGGTCATATCGTATCGTCGCCGAGATCTGGCCTCAAGATCAAAGCCCTCAGGCATTCCAAGAGTCAACTTTCGGCCTTCTATGGAGAGTTAGTGTGAACGGCCGCCCTAGACTAGCCGGCCTGGGCACAAAAAGGGGATAGGTATCTGCTTATTAGTCCCTCTATCCCTTTACAGCTCCCTCAAACTCTAACTTTCAAGGAACTCAAACCTTTGCCTCTGTGTAACGCTGGTCGCCTACCGCTTATGTAATTTGCCGGTTTCTTGGCATTGGGAAACGGCGGCATATGAATTCAGTGGAGTCTCGCCAACTTGTTGCAAGGCCAGGGCCTCTGAGCTGACAGGTCAGCCTTTGGGAAATTTAACATCTAATGTTTCTGATCGAATCACCATAGACTCAATTAGTAGCATAAAAATTAAAGAAAGCGAACAGTTTGGCACCTACAGCATGACTAACAAAAAGGCCTGCAGAACCACAGGAATCTGTTCTTAGCAATCAAGCTGACAACGTTCCCAGGACTCTCAGTATGTTGTGTTATGTTGCACACTGCACTTCCCGATTGTTGTGCTACCTGTGTGCAGTGTAGAACCGAGTGCAAAGCCGCCTAAGTATGGATGAGAATCTAATGTTTCGCAATAAAAAAACTCGATTGATTGATTATAGGGTAATCCCAGCAATACACAAAAGTGATACAATCTGAGATATGAAAATGAGGCTTATAAATTCCGTCATGAATGCTACTCTCGGGGCGCTGCCACCCGGCTTGGTAGATGCATCTAACTGAAGAGGATGATTGGACTTAAGCCTGCGAATCCTAATAGGCGGCTTGAAAATTGCAAGGCTGATCTTTAGATCTATACTACGTTCCGAGAGTTTTAGAAGATAAAACTAGCTGAGATACATCACGCTGAAGTAGCTGGTGGTCTTGATATTCCTTTGCGTTTGATTAATTGAGTGAGACTGTACACTGGTGCTTCTTGGGACCTTAATGCAATAAATAATGTGATTTAATGTATCACATAGATGGATCAAAATCGTTAGAATAACCCTTTCCACGCCTACATACTTAATCCAATCATTTTGTGGTAAAGGCTGAACAGGAGATGCCTTCACCTAAAGGCCCGCCCCATCCATGAATCGATAGAGTATTCATCCGCCGAGACCGTCGTCGCATCATGAAATGTAGTCTCGGCTTGAATCGTTCTACAGTTCAAGTGCTCAATGAGAATTAGTTTGGTCCCCAAGACCAGTCCAATCGCGGAGACTTTGCTCTCTAAATCGGAATAGCACGACGTCCGACCCGATGCCAGAATGTGGCAAAGACGACTCCGAGAGCGACAAGGCTGATTGCGACGCTGATACCCTGGTCCTCGTCCGCAGGGCGCCAGCGTCTGACGCGCTGCCACGATCCAAGTGGGGTCGTAGGAAAACTGTCCATATTAGGAGCGCTTAGTGTCGAAGCTATGGCAGAGCGTTAACAAGTGCAATATACGATGTATGTAGGATCCATGCGCAGCTCACTCGTGCGAAGCGGGCTAATCTCAACGCCTTCTCTCACTGCCGTTAGACTTCGCCTAATCTACTGGACCTTCCTGTAGGCATAATGCTATAAGTTGCAGAGATTTCACATCCACATAGTTGGTTTCTCAAGAAGGTCTGCATCTTGTGCTTCTTTACAACCCTCTTTTCAATTTAATTTCACATAAACACTATTTCTATATATATATATATCTATACTTAAATATTTACTATTTACGCAGCAACTCCTATAAATCCAATAGACAAAATGGCAGAGGCTTTTGGAATCGCCGCAAGCGCCCTTCAAGTTGCGCAGGCGACGCACGATATTATATCGGCCTGTGCCCGGTACATAGAGCAAGTCAAACACGCGGCTGAGGAGGCTCAAATGACCTTGATTGAAGTTAGCAAGCTTCTATTTCTACTTCACGATCTTAAAAACATGTTTGAGAACTTGGAGAAGGGTGGGGCAGATACATCTCACTTAAATAGCTTGAATGAACCATATGGCCCGCTGACGGTGTGTCTAGGTTCGCTTGGTCAGTTGAATGGGAGGCTTTCCCAAGCCGTTTACTCTGGCGACATGACTTTGCGCGAGAAGTTGAAATGGCCGTTTGAGTCCAAAAAGGTCGGGAAGGTTTTAAGCGTCATTGAAAAACAGAGAAAACTGATCAAGCTTGCACTTGTTGGAGACACGAATGCTATGGCAAGAAAAATCGAGCTTTCACTCCAAGAAATGAAACTTCGAGAGGAAAGAGACAAAGTACTAAACTGGTTGCGATCTACTGACCCGACAGTCATGCATCTAGCTTCCCAAAAAACTTCGCCAAGAAGGATCAAATTCTTGGATACTGGAATCAACTGATTTCAAAAGTTGGAAAGGCTCTTCTGGAGAAATATTCTGGATTCACGCAATTCCAGGAGCTGGTAAAACTATCTTGTTTTCTACGATTGTCGACCATATTGGGGAAATTTGTCAGAACAACGGCACACGGATAGCGTTCTTCTATTTCAGCTTCAATGATGTGACTACTCAAAAGATAGGGCACATCCTGAGATCCCTCATTGTCCAACTTTCAGAATATGATGCGAAATTGCTCGATAATATCCGTCAACTTTACAAAGACTGCAACGGCGGCCAAAAGGAGCCGGACGATAAATCCCTCGCCTCAGTTCTATTCAGTATTTTAGACCGAGGGCCTGCGAGCTTCCTCTTGTTCGATGCACTGGATGAATTTCCTCTTGAGGGCCGAAAAAAATTCTTTAAATTACTTATGGATTACATGGGAACCGGGGCCAAGCCTAGTCAATGCAATATTCTTCTCACTAGCTGTAAAGAAATGGATATAGAGCAATATATGTCTAAAGTTGAAGGATCTATCAAGTCCTACAATTTACCGGTTCTAACTAAGGATACCGACGCAGATATCCGCTTGCATGTGCGTCAATTCCTTAATAGTAAAGACAATTGGACCTTCGTACATATACCAGACGATATTCGCACTGAAATCGAGGAGAAAATGGTAACGGGAACGGCAGGAATGTAAATTCTCAAAGAATTATTCTGATCTATTTAATGGGTCTGATTCGCTGACAGTATTTATATACGTGTTACTCAAAAGGTTTCGATAGGTTTAATGTCAACTGGACGTCGTCCAAAAGTGTAAGCAGATGGGTGCAATTCGCAAAGTGCTAAACTCGTTGCCAAAAACCTTGGGGGAGACGTATGATCGGATCTTGTTATCGATATCAGACGAAACCTGGGAAATCGCACGGTCCGCTCTAATGTTACTGACGTATTCATTACGTCCGATCACGCTGCCGGAGCTTGCAGACGCTGTGGTAGTGGATTTGACAACCAAAACATTTGACGCTGAGGAACAGCGGTTGATTTATTATCGTGAAGTCCTCGAGATTTGTTCCAGCCTGGTAACCGTATCGACCATCCAAGCCAGGTCTGAAGATATGATGTGATTAACAGAAAAATATGGGATTGAGGGAAAGTACCTGGAAGAGGAAGAAGTGGTTCAGCTGGCTCATTTTTCAGTCAAGGAATACTTGATTGCAGGGGAATCAGAGGTGCATCCACGAATATCCCGCTTTCAATTTTCAAGCACAATCGCAAATCGATCCATAACTCAAATTTCGCTCATTTATCTTCTCGACTTTAGCAAAGGAACCCGTCTAACTAAAGTAACGGTCACAGATTTCGAATCTTTTCCCTTTCTTGCATATGCGTCGCGTTTTTGGATGGACCACTGGCACCATGGCTTCAACGGAAACGTCAGGAGAGACGAAGATAATAACACTAGCCTACTATTGAAGCGATTATTCGATACCGATGTGCCTCACAACTACATCAACTTTTTGAATATCTGTGATCCTGATACTTAGGTCGGTTACAACGAATACGACTCATCATCCAACTTGAGGAGGGAGGGGAAGTCTCTGGATAGCTTCCCGCCGCCAATATATTACGCGGCACGACTAGGCGACCGAGAGCTTTGTGAATGGCTTTTTGACAAAGGGAGTCCTGATATCAACAAAGCAAAAGCGAGATTTGGCCAGCCCACCCAAATTGCATCATTGCTAGGGCACGAGGCTGTTGTCAAATTTTTGCTAAAGAAGAATGCAGATGTTAACACTTCCTCGGGAGAATATGGGCTTCCATTACAAGCTGCAGCTTATGGTGGTCATGAGAAGATTGTTCGTATGCTTCTAGATTACGGAGCAGATGTCAATGCTATTGGCGGGCGATTCGGAAGTGCATTGATTGCTGCTTGCGACAAAGGTCATGTTTCAGTGGCCCGAACACTCCTTCAGAGGGGTGCGGATTTGAATTTCGTGTGCAAATTTAAAGGCAAAGCTCTGAGCGTCGCAGCGGCCAAATGCAATACCCAACTTGTCCAGCTCTTACTCAGGAATGGGGCAGATATCAACGATCCATGTGGCAGGGCTGGGACTGCACTGCTCGTAGCCGCGAAGGTAGGTTCCATCAATACTATGAGAATGCTGCTTCGTTTGGGTGCCGATGTCAATGCCGTATCAGTGGACAATCGTACCGCCCTATATATCGCTTGCTCCAGGGAAGCGGGGATCGTTGGCGAAAAAAGCCATATCGAGGTAGTGCAACTGCTGCTTGAGAACGGCGCCGACGTCAATATCCAAGGGGGATGGTATGGAAATGCTCTTCAAGCCGCTGTGAAAGGGGGCGTCAAGGGTGGCGAAGGCTCAGGATTCACTGGAACCTTGACGCTTCTCCTCGATTACGGAGCGGATGTCCACCGCCGAGGTGGCATATACCATTTAGCAATATATGCAGCAGTACTTTGTGGGAACTCGGAAGCTGCTCGGATTCTTATTGAACGCGGCGTCGAAGTCGACGATGAAGTATTCATCAAAGCGGTACAACATAAACAGGCGCGGGAGCACATCATCCCTTTACTTCTTCAGAGGGGAGTCTATTTCCATGCCGAGAATAGCGACGGCACAGTTCTTCAAATGGCAATTAAGGGCGGTGACATCGATATCGTCAAGATTTTGCTGAACGATCCCTCTCTAGATATCAACATCCGTGCAGGGGGGAATAGAAAAACAGCATTGTATTGGGCGGTTCACGAGGGGGACGTAGCCCTCGCCAAACTTCTCCTGGAAAGAGGAGCAGATGTTAATAAGACGTGCGGGGATGGGGAGTCGTGTTTGGCTGTGGCGGCGGGCCGAGGAAACGTAGAATTAGTCAGGCTACTGATCAATCGAGGCGCAGATGTGAATTTCCAGAGCCCAGGAAAACCTCCGGCGATTGTTGCCGCCTGTGACAGTGAAGACGAATATTTCGATATGGTGGAGTTTCTTGTTGGCCAGAAAGCCGACGTGAACCTATGGGATTCTAAGAAAGGTGACTTGACCGACTGTTCCATACTTATGCCTTATGCTCCTAACACCCACTTCTACTAGGAGACGCACTTCAAGCAGCCTGCTTCTACGGGCACGAGAAAATAGTACAACTGCTACTGAAGAATGGTGCCAATGTTCAGGCGTTGGAAGGACGATATGGTAATATATTGAACTAAGCATGCTACCCGGATAGCCCAAACTAACTGAGCCTCAAGGTTCATGTTTACAGGCTGCCATCTCTGGTAGCAGTCCTACCACCATTTACCAACTACTTGATGCTGGCGCAAGTGTGAACTTTTCTCGCTCTCTCCAAGACCAACAGAGCGGAATTTATGGCGCCGGTCCTCTATTTGAAGCAATACGGAAGAGTAGCCAAAATCTTGTCTCCCTCCTAATAGACCAAGGAGCAAACATCAGATCGCCAGGGACGAAACATAGCGGTTTGTGCTCAAACACCTTACAGCATACTTCTCACCAAATTACTAGTGTCAATTGAAGGCCCACCATTGTCCGTCGCCGTAATGTACGGGGATACGGGGATAACCGATATCCTATTGAACAAGGGTGCGGATGTGAATCAAATTGGAGGTACGCATGGCTGGTATGAAACCACTAGACTCAACATTTATGACTTTACTTGTCGGGATTTCTGACGCGGTGTTTAGCGCACTTCAAGTTGCAATACTAGAGGGGAAAGGCGAAACGAATCAGCCAATATTTCTATAGCGACTGCTCGATGCCGGGGCTAACGTTAACCTAGTCTGTGGGGAATATGGGTGCCCCCTCGCCGTAAGTCCACGTTAATATTAGTAGCCTCACGGCTTCAACACGTCAGGCTTAGGATGCTCTGATCCAATATCTGTACCACCGAGGGCTAATAGCACTCGTTCTCGACAGGCCGCTGTCAGCACAGGAAATATTCATACCGTGGAAACCCTTTTGGATTGCAGTGCAGAAATAAATGTACCAGGTAGTAAAGGTTACGGGTAAGCCAACCAAATTCATGAATAGCAGAAAATATACACACCTATCTAACTATTTTTTCTTTTTTTTCCCTCAAAGTTCACCCCTACTGCTAGCCATTAAAGGAGGTGATCTGGACATATTCAGATTGTTGCTCGAGCGAGGTGCAGACGTTAACTATGATAGCCGTATCGCGCACAAACGTAGTCCGCCGCTTAGTGTTGCTGCCCAGGGGCGCCCAACGATGCTAAAAGAGTTACTCGAACATGGCGCTGATCCAACGGTTGGTGACTCTGTGTGCCTGGCTAGTGCTGCTGCTGCTGGAAACAATGGTGCCATCTTGGCCTTCGTGAGACTTGGGGCGAATATCAACTGCCGGAATGGAATTCCGGGAAAAGTGCTACAAGCCGCAGCGAGAAATGGACACCTTTCAACCTGCGAACTCTTGATAAATAATGGCGTAGATGTGAATGCGTTCGGAGGGGAGTACGGGTGAGTTTGAATCCTTCAACTCGGATTGGTGTTCTCAGAAGCTAATTGTCTATTCGTAACAGAAATGCCCTTATGGCAACACTTATGGGTATCAAAAGGAATCTAGTCACTCCAGTAGTAAAATTTCTCCTAGAACGGGCGCTTCGCCTAACTCACCTTCGTGTGAGGAAGGTACAAGTGCGTTACAGATGGCTATCCGACGCGGTCACTACGACCTTGCAAGTCTGCTCTTGGACAAGGGTGCTAATGTTAATGCCTATGATCCACGCCACGGAACCGCTCTCACCTTTGCGGCGCGAGAAGGAAGACCAGCTCTCCCTACCCTACGAAAGATTCTTGAGAAAGGAGCTGATGTTAATCTAAGCCATGAAAGATATGGGTTTGTCTTCCAACCTCTTCATCTTAAGGATAGCTTTGGTATTCGCAAGATGCGCGATATACTTATAAGCATGGGTAAAGTTGGGAATTCTAACTTGTAATATATCATGACAGGACGCCCTTGCATGTAGCCGCCCAATGTAACAGCATCGAAACAGTAGAAGTGCTCCTAGATCACGGTGTCGACATGGACAACATGACCCACATATTGGGATCAACACTGCACGTAGCATGCTATCATGGCGACGCGATCCCGGTCATTAAAATTCTTCTCGAGCGAGGAGCTAAAGTTAATCTTCGAGGTGGAAAATATGAAACTGCCTTGCAATACGCTGCAAAGCACGGCAACTTAGAGGTTGTGAAGGTCCTGCTAGCGAATGGGGCCGACCCATTCATAGAAGGCGGGGTATATCAAATCGCTTTACGAGCGGCTGAAGAAAAGAAGAGGTATCCTGTAATAAATTTCTTAGAGCAATACATGAACCAAATGAGGAAACAGGGTTCAATATAATTTGGCGAGTCGTGGGACACTGGTGGAAAATGTTCTGCTAGAAAAAGCGTTGCATTTGTTGGACCGTTTCGTTACACAGGCCAATGACAGAGAAGGCAATGATCCCACACCGGCGCGAGCCTTTTGTTCTATTGCAGCTTCAAGTAGAATTCACGGGCGAAACCCCGAGACTAGGGCAAAATGACAGTCATCTAGTTATCATTTAGGCACAGAACTAAACTATCTTTGCGAAAAAAATCCTTAATAGTGATTACTTTAATCAAGTTTAAAGAGCCTAAAATGAGTGGATACTATTGGTGTACTCAAATTTGCAAATAAATTGCGAGTTCGTTCTGGTTCCAATCTTCAGCAAGGATGATAAGAAACGGGAATAAAACCGATTTTATCTTCATTAATCCTCTTCGTGTTACCATTAGAAACCGTCATTGACCCATGTTTGAGAGGGAAAGTACACAATTAAAGAAAAGCAAGATTCCTCTTGTCTTCCACTAGCTAGAAGGCCGACTAAAAGCATTCAACCAAGGGACCTGAGAAATGAGCATATATCTAATGTGGACACCTTAATTCAGTTCAATCGAAGAGGAAAAGGAATGAGAAAAGTTGCTAGTGAAACGAGAAAAATCACGAGCCAAGAGATGACTCAGATATACCACATAGCATCGACAACCTGTGGCATAAGAGGACGAATATCCTCAGCATCAAGGACTGGTCTCTGAGCTTGACTGCCTGAAGGCGTTGTCTCCATACCCTCTGCTTCCTGGAGAGCCCGCTCTCTATCCTTTTGGAGACCACCAATCTCGTGGGCACGAGCGCGAGCAGATGCCAGATGAGCGTAGTAGACGGCGGGAACTTGAGAATAAGACATTAGCCGGAATTCAATCCAGGAAGAAATGGTATATGGCAGACAAGATGATCTTACCCAAGGAGACTGAGTTTGTGGCCCGCATGTAAGTGTAGCACATGTTGTAGATAAGGCCTTGAATTCGATCGGCATCTAGATTATTCTCATCCATGCTGCGTATCATCAGGATTAGTATCACGAATGGAGACTGGGAAAGACCAAAGAGAAGACATACATGACCGTATAGCGAGTGGCACGAGCCGTGCCTTGGATCGCAGAGTGCGAACACAAAAAAAAGTCGAAGTCCGTGACGTGGGTTATGTCCTTGTCCACGAGCGTTCCCGGCACAACATTCCCGTTACGATCCGAGGCAGCTTTGTCTACGGGGAAAAAGCGGTTGTGATGTCGCTTAGTGCAGACGATCACCGTCATTCGAGGCTAACAAAAGGGTTAATATCTAGCCATCTCTATTTTTCACCCCTCGTCTGTGGTATATACTTCATAGTTTGCATCCAATGACTTGGCAGCCCGCTTAATATCAAAGACTTCCTCATCAATGACCTTTTGATATTCTCCCTCCGAAACACCATCCCTGAAGTAGATTATACGGCGGGGAACTTGATTGGTATTCTTTCGGTAATTCTTTAGGAGAGTCGGGGCAAAGCGCATGATGTTTGGAGTCGTAATGGCCTCCACACGTATGCCGTTGGTGTTGCAAATGGCAGAATAGCGAGCACCTTGAACTGTGGCGGTGATATCTTGTCAATAAAATTCATTAAGAAGCAATGTGATGTGGGGCTTACGATCAACGGAGCCGACCATGCTGGCGAAAGAAGCTGCCTTCATACCACCGCCACCAAAAGCGCCACCATGCGAAACATCAGCCCCAATGTACATAGTGGGTTCTTGCCCCCAGAAGGGATGAGCAGTTTTGTCAAGATAGACAGTAGTGCCGCCCAGCTTGGCGTTTACTTTCATGCAAACATTTGAACAATACTGAGCTTTCGCTTGTTCAACATGCTTGGATTGGACACCTAGGAGCAACTGGTGAGTAACGAAACGTTTCACAAAATTGTTAGAGAACTTACATTGTGAGACTACGCCAACTTGGGTTTCACATGCAGCCTTGATATCATTGTAAGGGTGTGCGGATTTGGCTGTCAAGATGAAGAATATAATTTGTGGACGAGCCTTGGATGCATTCCCGGCTGCAGTGTAAAGTTCATGGCAAGATTTATACATATCTTTACCAGGGTCCATATAAATTATGGGGGGTTCTTTAGTCTCGACCGTGCCACCATGTTGAACGAAAGTCAAGACAAATTGCCGAACGAAGTTTTTGACAACCTCGAGGGGAACACGACGTGGCTGGGCTGCAATACCGATAGCCCAAGATTTGAGAGTAGTGGTTCGAGCGAACTTTTTACCCCGGAGATCCCAACGACCATCCCTTGGCGCAAAAGTAGCCTCCTGAGAACCAACACCATAGCAAATCCTGGGGGGTTCTAGGATACGAGCTTGCGTCTATGGTACCAAAAACAATTGAGCAACTTTCACATCTAAGTAAGGGTTATCGAAGCCACTCACCTGGATCATGTTAGGATTGATTTTCAATCCATACTTCTGAAGGACGGGATCTTCTTTCCAGTTGAGCTCTAGAACATTCTTCTTGATTGTCTCAAGACGAATATTGGGACGCTAGAGGGTATTAGATGTTAGTATTTGGAGTTGATATATATATAAGGAAATCTAAGGCATACTTGAACCGTGAAACGGATCATGTCCGCAGTTTGACGATCGTCAAGCTTGAATGGATAGCGTTGTCCCTATATAAGTGCCATAAATTAGCCATTGGTCACCTCCGCATTTGGTTTCAAACTTACATCTGCAACAAAGCTCAATTCCATTGGGAAGAGAATATTCTTCTTCTTGGTTTGAATCAAGGGCAGCTGCGGGAATCGCAAGCGGATGTTGTAGTGCTTGTGGTAGTACGTCTCGATGGAGAGACGGTCGACGTGGCCCGTTTCTCGGTCTCTTACATCGAACATTTCCTCACGAGCGCTGCTTTTAGTGAAACCTTCGATGGTAAACTTCTTCGTACGTTCCCTCTCAGTGTTGCGATGCTTCGTGTAAAATTGAACTCTCTTGACGCGACGAAGCTCACGTCTTCCTGGTTCACTCCTCAATCTGTTTACCAATTCTTCAGGAGTTCCAATCCTAAGGAGGTTTTGGACACATTGGATGACAGTTCCCTCTGTCCAGAAAACCGCGGCGGCGACATCCACGTTGATTGTGAGGTTATTGCCTTGGCATGGACGAATAGATTGGAAGATACCTTTCCAAGCTTCAACACCACCATCCAAACGCTGTGCACCGACATGTTTGAAGAATGATCGCTTGATGGTGATGAAGTGTTTTGCAGGGGTCTCACGAAGCAAATGATCTAAGAAATTGAAACCAACGAGAACGTCGTTATCCATCTTATACTTCCCTTGAACATAGGCCTCTGTGCACTGGAGTGGGACCTTGGCGGTCTTTCGAATGCGAACGCGAAATTTGTTTTCAACATGTCTAGGACGGCCACTGTTGTCATCTATATATATATATTCGTTAGAACCTTCGCAGCAAGTAGTACTTGAAAATAAACTTGAACTGAAACTCACCGTCATCAAGATCAATGATGATGTTAAGCTCCTCACCGAAGGGTAGCGGGATTATCGACCACGCCAATCGGTTTCCTGGACAAGTCAATGAGGTCAGCATGCCTTTGAGTGAGCACGCGAGTAAAAGGAGGCGGTTCTATCTTACCATCGTAGAGCAAAGAATCTACGGCCTTTCCAAAGTTTCTTTGCAACGTGCGGGAATACCAGACTTTGCGCAATGTCGCTCTTCTTTCATCACCCTTACCCGTGATTTGGACCTTATGTAGAAGCAGTTATCAGCCATATAGTGACCATAGAGGTTTCTAAATTTGTAGGACCAAGGAAGAGCTTACATCGTACTGATGAACTGTAGCGGTGGGAAAGTTCGTGACTTTGTAAGAGTTGCAGAAGATTTTCGCAGGTTTGCCTCTCTTGCCAAAGCCTGGGCGTGCGAACTGTTTGCGAGGTTAGGGGTTCGGCTTGGATGCTACGCTGTTGGAACATATGACTGTAGCTTACCAGAGACTGAGAGAAACATATTAGTATCTGTAATTAGAAATTACGTCCACTAGATATATTAGATACTTACGCGTTCTTGAAACCCGGTGGAGAAATTCTGGGGGAGATGAGCCTGAGGAGCACTCGAAGGCGTATGAGTTGAAGCCATCTTTAGCGAATTATCTAGAATATTGAGCCAGGAGACGTTAGTATGAGACTATGGTGCGCAGAGGATAGTCACATGCTGAAGCGTCGTTTGGCAACTTCTTAATGCAAAAAAAAAAAAAAAATAGATCTCTGAATATAGCTCGTTTTATGCAATTGATAGAAACAGTGGGCTGCGAGTGTCAGCTCCTCTTTATCACAGAGGACTGGCTGATCTCACCATTGAATGGCTGTAGCCTGAAACTGTTGTCCTAGCTATACCCTTTGCTTGGCGAGGTACGGTGGTGGATAAGAGGAAGATGTTATTGATGTAATGAAGAACGAAGAGAATGAATACAAATATGGCTGATGACTATGAACTCACCTTGAAATGCGTATGAGACTAGATAGGGGGGAAAGAAGACGAAGAGAAGAAAGTCACGTCGGTTTGTACGTGAGGACCTGTTGAGAAATGAAGCCAAGGAAAAGGGAGGAAGAGATGGCCTTCGTCAGACGAAGGTTATTATGTGAGATACGAAAGCTGTTCGATCGAACGGAGAGGTTATGTTTGTGAAGGGTGGAGAAGAAGGGAGAGGAGGGAGAAGGCAAAAGGAAGAGAAGGAGGAGGTGATTAAAGATGAAAGGGTGGATATTTATATGGCTATTGTTGCGTGAGAAGGACGTTGTTGCTGGAGCTCAACGTCTATCTGTGTTTCCAGCACAATCCTCTCCAATCGATCCCTCACCAGAACGACAGACAAATAACAGGTTCTCGAGGCATCCACAAGCTTCACTTCCGGGAACCCTGAAGCTATGCAGGTTAATATATTGAATATGTGTTAAACAGGCTTGATGCACTGCAACAAATATGCGATATAAGCTCTGGAAAGCTGGTTAGCTGTAAGACCTATACTATAGTCCCTTCACCAGATTGCCGAACTTCAAAAGCTCAAACTGATTATAGATTAAGGATAACAGAGTGCAGAAAACAGCTTAGTCGCGGATAAGAAGAACAAGACAAATATACAATAGGATCGCATGTTTCAATGGGCACAATAAGAAAGAGAAGCGGGAGAATTTGAATAAAAGGAGACAGGTTGGTATATATCATATCGACCTCAAACAAGCTGAGAAAGGCTTTGTCCATTGCATCCCTAAGCCTAGAGCTGTAGTTGGCCTCCCTGCGGCAGATCTAAATGCCAGCTAACTAGGGGCTTTCGTTGCGTAAGACAAGATAGAGAAACCATAAAGTCTGTTGGTGGTAAGGTAAAGCTGAAGACGCGGTTTGAAAACTAAAAAGAAAAGAAGTCCAACAAAAAGTCATCAGACACAGAACTCACGAGGCCATAAAAACCATCAGCTTAGAGGCTTTACCCTCAAGGGCCTTGTGCTACAAAGTGCCATCATCAAAACGATATCGATAGGAAAGCCATAGATGTTAGTGACTGCTATTCACTGCTAGCAAGCTGATGCCCTGGAGCTAGCTGATATTCAGGTTGCACACCCGCATGCGACAGCTCTTCCAGGAGACGGGAGCCCACTGCTATACTCATACATCTTACAAACTCAAATTTACCAACCGGAAATTTACGACAACGTCCCCGTCGTATGTGTTGGCCTTGTTGCAACAAGCAAAGAACCTCAAAAGGAATGGCGGTCTGACTATGCCAAGTTGGGTTACGGGGAACAAAATCTTGGACCAGAAAGCGTGGGTATACCCTTAACACCAGCCATCTTTGAATGCGCTAGTCTGAGGGATCGGTGATAATATATCTGTACCAGTTCACGGGCCAGGCATTGATGTTGGGTGCGAAAGAAAAAATAAACCGTGTCTCAATTTGCAAGTAGATTGCGAAATCTCAGATAGTGGATCGAGACCCGCTTATTATGGAGGCATACACAGATGCATATGCATTCGCGCCTTTCAGGAACAAAGAGAGCTTCTGCACACAACTTGCAGGGCAGTTGGCGTTCCATCTGAAAGCCATGCGCGGTACTACGCCAGCGCAACTAGCCAGCGCAACTAGCCGTGCGACCTCAGTTCAATAGGCTGTACCTCAACGTTCCGCAAGCAGCAAGATAAATATATTCTACCGCGGCACTGGAGAGTCATGTACCAGGATATAAGCAAAACTTAAACCCAACTTCGCGAACGTGAACGTGAACAAACAAGTCAAATTTTTCATGATTAATGGCGGAGGTAGTTGAGAAACGGGAGCGCAAAAGGCCTAGGCAAACAAGACAAACAAACTGACCTCATAAATTCCAGTCACTTACTTGCAAAGCTTCGCTAAAGGGACCGCTTCCTCTTCGATAGCTATTTCCCTTAGGTTAAGGCGATTGCCCTATCTCGATACCTGTTAACCAACAGTGGACGCTATCATACGGTGCTGTGTCGACTCGCAATTGATGTGTGGAGGCGGTCGTCGTCTTACGGAACTTTCGCACAGCCAGCACCCTCAAACAAAAGGAGGCATGAAATAGAATATGCACGACAGTGCGAACTAACAGCAACTAGCCAACTTTCATGCTCCTCTTCTTCACATCAAAGACAGCAGCCACTCATTGACCAATAGGAAGCCGCTGTCACCGTCGCCAGGTCCGAGATCACTAGAATAAACAGTCGAGATTAGGATATCCGCAATTGCCGTCCCAAGCGAATCTTGAAACATATATTCGCCACTATCTCATAGAGGGCTCGGCTGAGCATGCAGCGAGCTTTAACAGCGTATGAATTGATAAAAGAAGAAACCTAGCCCGAGCTTCGAGGTCATCCGCTCGAGTATTTATGCTTGATCTCCACCACATGCCCTCTACAACCATTATCTCATGCAGCAATCCCACGTTAAAAAATGCCTGAAATTAAATAAAGCTAAACTAAGCCCGAATCGACAGTTGCGCCCTTGTGAATGTTGAGCTCTAGGCAAAGCAAAACCAGGAATTCCCGGGTTAGGTAAAACCATATTCCGATTAGGTCAAGTCCCTCTGCATGCATGATGACGCCTGAAAATATTCTGCACGTGCACCCAACAACGGTGATTCCAGCTTTGAAGAAAGAACCCATGCCTTCAACCCGTTGAAAGGATCAGTCTCGCCCGTCTTTCGGGCTGAGATTCGGGCACTGTATTTGTCCACCGGCAGGGGGAAAGGGTAAAATATAAGGAGGTGGCGCCTGACCTGAAAGCCTTCTTTTGATCACCTGTTTGCAAGTTAAAATCGAGGACAGTATCACTGCGTAAGCGGGCAGGGCTCGGAGCACGGCAAGAACCTTATCCTTAAGCGAGCCCCAGCTCCAGCGGCGCGGCAAGACATCCTTTGCTCTGCGCGGTAGACTCTGGTTTGGCGATTTGACTTGAGGTCTTTTCATGGGTAGTACAGACAGATATATCGACACTTACAACGTACAAAGATGACTTGTTCACTCAGGCCCCATGGACGACCCATAATACTCAAGACGTTAGGGCTAGCCATGCCTCAGGTGTTTAGCATGTAAAGCCTTCTAGAATTTTTACAATCATGTCTCGTAGCTATGCTCTGATATATAACCTCACTAACTCAATATAATCATATAAATACCATATTAGCAGACTAATCCGTATAGAACGGAGGGCCGCGAAAAAAAAAAAAAAAAAATTGATGATAACAGAGCTGATATGATTTCAGTAAGCTTTATTGGTTTCGCGTTAAAGCTGCATAACGATAGTACTGATACATATTGCTACAAACACCTTTACCTCCTAGCCTAGTCCTAGGCATTATGAAGACGAGGTTTGCCTCCACAGCTGCCCCGCGCTAGCTAGCATACTCTGGAAACGAAAGGCGTGGAAAAGAAGAGAAAAAGACGAAAGGAGAGGAAAGCGAAGGCGAAGTGAGTAAACTAGCTAGCAGTGGATACATAAACCTTCCATCCCACAATGAAACCAGTGAATAACATTTCGAGTATCGCGTAAAATATTCGCAAAATAGAAGTTAGCGCCGTTTATGCAACCGTAGACATGAGATGCTTTTCTAAGATAGAGTCGTATTCATAAGAAGAAAGAGGTAAAGGTTATCGAGAGGTATTGAGGTTCGTCATAAAAGTAATTCGTCTTTACCGGGGAAACGATGCCAGCGGAACTATATGATATGTGACCTCGATTAGCGTTGTTCATGAGATTGTGGCATAGTAATGTTCATAATGCAATAATAGTGGTATCTTAGATTCATGGGATGCTCATAATAAAGACTCAAGCACTAGTTAGACCCAGGTTGCAAGAGACCATAAAGAGTGCGAAGAGCCTCTTGGGAATTACTATCCGGTGGAGTGACAGTCAAATGCTGACTATTGATAGAAGCTTTGTGCGAAATAGGAGTCGTGGGCAAAGAATTTGGGGAGGAGACTGGGGGTATATATTGCGGAGAATCCTGCGGCAATTGAAGATATTGCCGAGACATCGATAGCACGTTGGAGTGACCTAGAGGTTGAAAAGGTACTCTCGCAGGTGCCGCCGACGTCGCAGACGTATTATTTTCGTTACACCCAGCTGGGGTCTGCTGAGGTAGATTGGCGCGATGTTGATTGGCAGATATGGTTTGGAGCCATGCGTAGAATGGTGGTGACGAGAAATGGGACACACCATTTGTCTGGCCTGGTGGAGGCGGCGGTATATTCAAATTCAACAGAAGCTTGTAGATTTCCTCCGGGTTAAATCGAAGAGATCGATAGGAATGTCTAGACGGAAGTATGCTGAGCAAAAACATTATAGAGTCAGGAAGTGACGGTGGGGGTGCCTGCGGTGTCGAGATAGATATTTGTTTGGAGTGATGGCTTTGACTTTGGCGTGTCTCCTGTTCACGGTTAGCGGCGGCGGCGGCGGCAGCTCTCTTCTGTTGATCCATCAGGCGTCGTCCAGCAGCTCCTTTTATCGGAGATTCACCGCGCGCGATCTTGCGTGGACGTTCGTTCTTAGAGACATCGCCATCTGAGTCGTCTGCCTGACGCTTTGGCGACCTGTCAGGGGCGGGTATAACCGGGCGAGCGCCGGAACCCTTTGGCCGAATCTGTGTCGGCGAGACTACGGGTGAGAATGACGATGGATTCAGAATCTTATACGAATGGCGGCCTTGGAACAGTTTGAGTTGGGGATCTAGCATAGGATGTCAGTATCAATTGATATTCTAACATACCACCTTGAATAATTACTCACCCTGTAGATACAGTTCTCTCATCCTTTTTTCGAGCTTCTGAATCTGGCTAAGTTCACCATATTGAGATTCGTAGTCATAAAAAAACTGGTACACACGCTTAGCATTGCCGGCCTTATCTGGCGTGATCTTCCCCACGAAGGTCTCGAAAACTGCCCTGGCATCTGAAGCGATTGTTAGCGATTTTAGTACCTGAGTTGAGGATTGAGGATACTTACTCGTCAGATCGTTAGTAGCGATTAGATGTTTGAGGTACTCCAGAACAAAATCTTCATCATCAGGGAACATTTTCAGGCCTCGGTCGAAAATTCGATTGGCAGACGGATCCTTATAGCAATGGAACTCCATCAAAGCGCTAGCAACATAGACATCCGAAGTGATTTTACCACGTTTTCGGGCGTCAGTAAAAACCTGTCGCGACCCACCAACCAAATCCCCCACCTTGCCATGCCCTTCAACTCTTCGCATTGTCCGCATGAGATTTATCCAGATTGCAGAAATTATCTTAGATATACTAAGGATCTCCTGTTTCGCAGCGTCTTTGACCGCGGCTATTTGAGTCGTAATATTCGTGTCAGAAGGCGGCTCGTAATCGTCATCATCGTCATCGTCACTATTTGTTTTAGCTTTCTTTGCTGCCTCCTCCAACATAGTCACATTTTCCTTTTCACGCTCCTGCGCCTTATTGAGGAGATTATAATAGACCTCCAAGATCTTATCATACACTTCTCGAATAGGCGTACTTCGCTTTTTGATAGCTTCCTTATCCTCAGATGGTGGGGCAGGAACGCTCGATTCTAGATATTCGGCATATCTGAAATGGAGCAAGCAGCTCTCTGGATTCGCCTTCATGCCTTGCGTTAGAAGATCGACGCCCTCTTTGTCACGACCGATCGAAAAACAGAACTCCACGGCCTCAAACCACATCTCGGGCCAAAATCTGAGGGCCATCAGTGCCTGTTTATAAGCATAGAAGATTCTGTTGTTAAACGCGGTAATATCCTCCGGAGTAGGTTCTTGCGCTAGAACAAGAGGGTCGTTCTTTTCCCATTGTATCCACTTCTTCCAAAGTTCAATCTGCTGCATGTATTCTTCGTAGCCATCGAACCCTGGAACAGGTGGTAGGCGCGGCAAGGTAGCTCGAATCAGACCATTGGTTGTATTCCGAAGGGACAACAGGGAAGATCTTGCTGTCATGTAAGAAGGTGATTTTTCCGAGATGAATTTGCGTCCCTATATGATACGTGAGCTCGGAGTAGATAATAATAGACCAAAAGCAGTATTACCGTTGTCTTGTTCAGACCCATTTCAAATTGGTCATATTCTTTCCACATTGCCTCGAGGCCATTCACGGGAATGCAGATAACCTTTTGAAAAGTTTTGCGTAAATGGTCCATCTTTTGTTGGTCTTGCCACGCACTTCCACCGATTGTACCTGGCCCGCTCTTGATGAACGCAACATACTCCTGCCAAATCTTGCCAGATTCTTTATCGAGTCCGATATTGCCAAGAACGAATTCGTAAACTTGTGTGATGACACCTCTCGCCTTGCCTGTTGTGTCCGTTGCAAGGTTATTACGCCTCCTTATGTAGTCAAGGTAAATCGACCACAGCTCGACATTCAGGACGCCAGGAAGACACCGCTGAAATAATCTTTCAGCATGGGAAAGATTATTGGAATCTAGCTCCATCTGGATGTATGCTATCCATTGCTCGGCCTGAATGTGTGATGCCCAGAATTAGCCATCCTGTAGTTTCATAAGGGCATTTGTCATACGTACCGCGGTAGGAAACATAGTTAAGAATCTCTCATATACCGAACGAGCATCTTCAAGTTTACCCTTCTTCTGATGTTCACTAATAAGCTGCAACCAAGCATCAAGATCACCGCGTGAATCTTGTGCTATTCGATCCTCCAATTTCCCCACAATGTCGTGGGCTAAGCGTTTTTTCTTTCCTTGTTGACTTTGTAAAGATGCTGCTTCAGTCGCAGCTAAGGTTGCAGTACGTGGGGTATCACTAGGGACATTTAGAACGGATACAATAGGGGCTTTAGTTGCCGGCTGACCAGGTATGGTCGCCTTTTCATCAGTCTCCATCACATGGTGGTTCTCTTGATAAGTCAACGTAGTGTTTTGCGCATCACTTGCTGGAACTGCAATGGGAGGCTCGTCATCTTGTTCTATTACAAACGGGCCAGCTAACTCAACAGTCTTGAATTTTTCCTGTTTAAAAGAATTATCTTCACCGCTAAGAACATTGGAATTCGAGCCTGGTGTTGAGGCTGGCTGATTGTCAGACGCCACTACCGCGGAGCTTTCTTCATTGTGAGATGTCGAATTACCGGATCCATCGGACTTGCTCTGTTCAGTGGGTAAGTCACCGCGCGTGAGCTCAGTTGATTCATCAGGAGTTTTTTGTTCATCATCATCAAAATTGACTTTAAGCACATCATCAGGATGTGTATCTGGAGTATCGGAATCTTCATTTGAATTCTTCGTGCTATCAGCATTGATTGTGTCTAATGATGTGTTTTCCATTATCTGATCTTTCAAAGAACTCAGGAAGGCAGCCTCAGCACCATCATCTCCAGCCGACGCCATCCCGACGGTGCAATTTAACCTGTCTTCAACAGGCCGCAGTGAGTATCGAACAGAAGGAAACACGACTCCGCGATGGGCAGGGTGAATAGACTTTAACTAGGAGAAGAAATTGTTAGATATCAGTCAGACGTAGAAAGGGTAAAACGGGTGTCTGCGAGTATCCGGCGTACCGATAAAAACCAAAAGCGGGCCGAATTACTGACACGAGATCCAGACAAACCAGATGTGCGGAGTTCGGACAAGCGTAAGAACAGATGAACAGATGCGGACGGCTTTCTTTGGCACGCGGGAGTTAGGATGGCGGTTGTTGTGAAAAGGAAGAGGCGCGTGAGGCGATGGGTCGGTTGCGATGATTATTTTCTGTTGACAATATGAAGAGATAAAAGGTTTGATGAGGGTGAAGCGGGTGGGAGAAGAACCAGTCTCACAGTCCTGTTAGGGAAATAAGAAAGAAGCAGCTGCGACGACGCGATCGACTCGGCTTGGCGGCTTTTCGCTTGTCCGACACACCAACGCCTCACAACACAATTGGCAAACGGCTGAACGTTCAACGCAAATTGCCAGCAGTGTTACACAGTACGATAACGGGGAGCCAGAAGTCGCTGATGGTGGACCAGTCGAGAGGCGCCGGAGCTTGCAGCTCGAGGTTACCAGGACGCTGTTCCCTAAAACTACGAGGTTGTCCAGCAGCTTGAGGCCGCGGTAATCTAGAATTTTATATATATTTACACAAATATGTTGTATTTACAACGAATAGCGTCGCGCAATTTGCCCGAAACTATTCCGCAATCCTCTCTATCTACAAAATAAAACTTCCTGGTGAACAGGCTGTTACATCTAGCAAACCTTGGCATAACATCCAGTCAGTCCTCTACCAGCTATAACCCGCTGCTCAATCTTAACCGATCGTTTTTTCGAATTTTGGTCCAGGATTGCGACCTTTTTCTGAGGAACCATCTGAAGCCTGTCGTCTGCGGATTTGGATTCACCCTTGCCCGAAGGCTCCAATGGTGGGACGTACGTCGGCACATTCAAATTAGCCCTTTTACCGTTTCCGAGCTGGTAAAATTCATTGCCACCGAAAAATAGAGTGTCGTTTCCGAAGTTGATGTTTGTATCTGTTCTGCTGCTCGCTGGGACGTTGGCAAGGTTTGACATGACAATTGCGGCATGCGTGCCTCCCACTGTCATATAAGAATGAGTGATCGGCACAAGTCCAGCCTTCCTCTCGCTATCTATTTCAACGATTAGTATTCACCAAAGAAGGGAGTTTAAAATGGGGCTTTACACTCAGTGAGTCCGCTGACGGCCTTCAGCTTTTGGGGGAGCGCATGAGCATGGATCCATACTCCTGAGCCGATAGAGCCATTAACCCCATATCCACACCCGAAGACATCATGGGATTTAATGCTTTTATTATTGTCACTAGGGTCTGGCATCTCGGAATCCATTGCAAAATACGAGTTTAATCCACCAGCATAGATTTTGCAGACTTTTACCTTGGCGTCCTCGGCTTTGTAAAAGGACTTTTTTGTTATGAAGGTAGGCTCAGATACGGAATCCCCGGTATAATCAAATCCAAGCTGTCCTTTAGTATTATCGCCCCAAGTGAATATCTTCCCGTTCTTATCAGCTACAACGCTGTGAAAGTCTCCTGCGGCAATCTGTGCGATATGGTACTGGCTTAAATCTTTGACCTCTTGCGGTGTGTCGTATGGTTTTGGTTTAGTATCCCAGGTCATCTCAGGGACACCCAGCTGACCCTTCAGGGGAAAAGAATAGGTTGCACAGGCAGCAGTAAAAACTCTTCCTGTCGATGTCAGAATCACAGTGTGTTCAAGACCAACGGCAATATCGACAACCCTATACATTGTTAGTACATTCTGTCGGGAAAAATATATGTTCTAGACTAACCGTTCCCATGATCCGAGCTTCGGTGTCAGATTCCGATAAGATATTGTGGCGTCCCAAGAAGAGAAAGGCAGGCTGCCGTATTCTTTAGGCTTTGCAAAAAGCTCTTGCTCCTCCTTGGAGAAAGGTATCGAATATACTTTGCCTGTTGATGATAGAGCAACAATGCGATCTTGCGAGAGCCCTACTTTGACGATATCCTTCTTCGAAAAAGTGACAAGTGGAGATCGGCAATCTGGGGCATATCCTTTTCCCCATTGCATGATATCCCCATTCTCCGTAACCGCAACTGGTAGAACGTTAGAGTTTCCGTTACCGATTCGATAACTGAAGGGCTCTCCTTACCTCCCATATCCTGTGATAGTTGAAGGTCTCTCAAAATATAGCCATCGAAGAAGGAAATCCGTCTTGGTGTCTTCACAAAGACTTCGTCAGAGTCAGGTGCGGCTACACGGCCACTTAGATAGCTTAGCCACAACATAGAACCGTGTCAAGGTCTGTTGAAGAAGTCTCACCTGTTGGTTCCCCATGTGTACACCCCGGGCCGATCCCAGAATCGTACAATCTATCTCAAATTATTAATAAATCGATCCGATTTGTTAAGGCTGCATACACTGCGAGTTTCATACCTGACCGCGCTGAGAGCTAGGCTTAACTTTCTTCTCAACCGTCGCCAACGAAGCATCGAGTTTCAGGGTCGGTTGGCTTAGGATCTGATGCGCCACAAATCCTCCTAGCAGAGCCAAACTAGCTGCACCTACGATACTTCGAGACGTTGTCCATCTTTGAGATTGAGGTACTGAATGAAGTAATCTTGTCGCGGGCCGGTTTCGATATGACAGTTGGTGTAACGTTTGCGATGGAGTGCGTAGATATGCACGGCGCCCCGCGGAGAACATATCGGCGGCGGCACGGACTGTTTATGATGATATTATCATGGGAAGCGATAGTGGCTGGCCGGATCTTAAAGACGCTACTTGACCTGCTGTATCGACACCGGCAGATTTGAATTTAATCTCTGTTGCACCAGCTGCTTTTTTTTTCTATGGTGTTGATCACGTGACTACCGTGGTTTCAGATGGGCGACTTGGTCTCTTTTCGGCTGCTTCAACTTAGAGCTTCACACCACCCCTAAGCATCCCAGACGACGCGTTTCAGTAACGCGACCCCAATCGACAAAAAGCCAAAGACAATTCAATATGTACGAAGACCATTGGTATAATGCAGCAATCGCTGCTGAAGCGACACCATCGGCGCCGCAGAAGCAATTGAAATCACTTAAACAAAACACAGCTGCCACCCAGGCCGAAGGTGAGGTACTGTACGAAAGTATTCCTATTCCCTTCCCTTTCATTGCTCGAATCCTCCAGCCCAATAAACTAACTCTTATTATACAGAAGCCAGCAAAGACTCAGACTTCAATAAAACCAGTTCGAATTCATGACGAACCCCCAAAAGCGGAACTACCCATTCGACCGAATTCTGCGGGGGGCTCGAAACCCCGCAGCTTCGATGCCCTTAAAGTAACCGACACAATTGACGACCTGAAACTTGATAACGAGCTTGATTTTGCGATATGGTACGAGAAATATGAGGAGGAGCTGGAGGAAGCGGCTGATGAGCAACTGCGAGTATTTCAAACTCGCCTACAGTCTCACTTATACACGTGTGACTCCTTGCTATCGGAAGCCCGAGAAACTGTCGTTCTCCTCGATGATCTCGCAAAAGGGTTTGAGGCTGTGAGAGAACAGACTTCTACTTTCCAGGCGGCTTGCGAAGAACTTCTCTCCGAACAAACACGGTTATCGAAGCTTGCGGACGATTTAGCGACCAATTTGGAGCCATTTGGTGCCCTCGAAAGTATTACGAGAAGGCTCAATGCGCCGGGATCTAACATTGTAACGAGACCCGACTTCAAGCAGATGCTTTCAACTTTGGACTACTCTCTGGATTATGTAGCAGCTCACGTATGTAATCCCTAGCTGAAGCGCATCGTCCGTGATGACAACTAACCTATTTCCTAATACCTGTAGCCTACATTCAAAGACGCCGAGTTTTACCAGTCCCGGTATCGTCAACTTTTGACAAGAGCTCTAACAGTCATCAAAGTCCATTTCACTGCTCAGCTCCGCGATGTTGCGGCGGATGTTACCAAGAGAATTGCTGCGAAAGCTATAAACGAAACCACACAATCTGCCTTGCTATACGCCAAATTCCGGGTTGGTGGAAACCAGTTGAGGGAGCTTGCAGATGAGATAGAGAAAAGATGCGGCCATGAAGAGTACGATCTTGTTACCTACTGTGTATGAGTCTTAAGGCTAACTCGTGGTTTTCCACTAGGTATTTCTCTCTACTTAGCGAGTGCTATAACTTCTATTTTGGTGTACGGCAGCGATTGTTATATCCAATTGTGACAAAAACAATGCGGGACATGTCATCAAATAAAGACCTCGTTGGATTCGCAAGGGTCAGCATATCATACATCAGGAGCATATGCCTAGACGAATATGAGTTGTTCTTTAACTACTTTACATCTGGAGAGCAGCAACTCTAGTACGTTTCCGCATTGCCCCTATAAGTATTAGCACTACTGACATAGATCCAAGTGACTACCTCGAAACAGTCAGCGAACCACTTTATGACTATCTCCGGCCCAGGATCATGCATGAAACACAGTTGGTTAAGCTCTGCGAATTATGTTCTCTACTACAATCCCGGTACATGCGAGATGCCGACGACGGTAAGGACCGAGTACCTAACGCAATTGACGCCGCTGACTTCTCGTAGCCGAGGTTGAATCATATGACCGTTCGCAGCTAGATTTTGGCCGACTGGTACAGTCACCGCTGCAAGACGCGCAAGCCAGAATTATATTCCGTGCTCAGAATGTTATTCGAGACGATATCGAGAACTTTGCCCCAAAGCCAGAAGATCTCGACTATCCGGAGCGAAACAAGACTATCCAGGCTCCGCTGAAGAGCCCTCACAGCGGGAAGCCACTTGATCCCGTTAGTCCTCTGGAGGGCGACAATTCTTCTCAGTTCGATACAGATGCTGTTTTCCAAGGATGGTATCCATCTCTGCGGAAGTCCATTTGGCTGCTCTCTCGAATATACCGGCTGGTCAACGTAGGTACGCGGTTTAGACGATGTATTTTAGCATGGTGCTAATAGTCATATTATAGTCTACAGTATTTGATGATCTAGCGCATCAAGTAGTTCACGTATGCATCGGATCGCTTGCAAAAGCAGCCGATCAGATAAAGAAACGAAAAAGCGAAACAGACTCGCAGCTCTTCTTATTGAAACATCTGTTAATCCTGAAAGAACAAATTGTTGCCTTCGATATCGAGTATGTGCGACCGGAAGTAGAGTTTGATTTCAGCTCAGTGACAGGCACTTTTTGGGAAATCCGAGAAACTGGGAGTTTATTCAACCCAAACAATCTCATGAAATTGATGCAGAGAGGATTACCCAAGGTTGTAGAGAACATGTTGGACGCAAAAGTGGTAAGCTATGGCAAGTCCACCGACCAGAGCCTCAGTTTTGCTAATTTCTTTCCAAGGAACTGGATGCCAAACTCCGAACTGTAATCAATTATTTTACGGAAGACTGGGCTTCTAAAATCAGTGGCCCGGTGATTGAGTCTCCAGGGAGAGGGCCAGAAGCACTTGAGGCTATGCTACAACTGCGTAAGCTGGCGGAATCAGAGGTTCCTATCCTGCGCCAAAAACTCAATGAATACCTCACAGACGTTAGGACCCGGGAAACATTGGTAGGAGCCGTACAGGAGATGGTCATACAAAGTTACGAGAGCTTCTACGATCGAGCAGATAAACTCACACCGGAACTGGAGGACCTCTGGGACGTGGACACATTCGTGGTATTTACCAACAAGGCATTCGGAACGGAAGACCCGGAGGCGATTGGGTCACCACGTGAAAGTAACGTTAGTAGTAGAAGAGGCTCAGTTGGCTCTAATCAGCTAAGCGATTCATAATTGCCTGGGGATTACCTTTGTAGATAGCTCTCTAATTGATATCAATATCGGTGGCCATTTTTCAGCTGTCGCTTAGCTAACTTAGTAAGTAGTTGCTAGCTGCAGGGTGGTGCCTCATTGAGTTGTGAGCGAGCCACAAATAACCAATTTAAATTTTTGCAACTTTAACTTGCCCCACAATCTACCAAAACCTCAACCTCAACCTCAACTTCTCCACTCTGCGGACCCAACAGCACAGATTTACTAAAGATTAGAAATCCGTGTGTGATATATAATAAGTGCCACAATGACTGCCTTCGATAACGCCGAAGACCGGCCAGAGCACATCACGAATATCCTTAACGGCCTCGACAGATATAACCCAGAGACGACATCGATATTTCAAGACTACGTGTCGCAGCAGTGCGAATATGGCACATACGATTGCTATGCTAATTTGGCACTATTGAAGTTGTGAGTTCATCAATGTACTATCTACCATTCCATTTCGATGCGTACTATGCGTATCAAGTATACTGTGCACCATGAGGCGGGGGGGCTTTCCTGATGAACAAAAATACACGTTTCCTATTAACTGAGATCACCGGAATCTCATGAATCGATTCCACCGGTCTTTGAAGCGAAATTTATATTAGCTCTATCTGAAACACCCACTCTATTCTCCTCTTCTCATCATTATGATTCCTTTCTTCTATACTAGCGTCGTGAACCAATTCCTTTACGCAGTACCTGCACCTGTAGACCGCTGCTAACCATTATTTGCGTGCGATTTACTGCACAGATACCAATTCAACCCCCATCTCACCCGCGACGAGACAATCACCAACATTCTCGTCAAATCGCTCACCGTCTTCCCTTCCGCCGACTTCTCCCTTTGCTGCCATCTTCTCCCCCCGAGCTTGCTCATCGCGGCGACCTCCGGTGGTGGCGGCGGTGGAGACCTTACCGAAGCTGTCCAGAAACTCAGCACGCTAAACAATCTCCTAGAGTCTTGTCAGTTCAAGGAGTTTTGGAATACCCTAGACTCTGACGATCTCTATGCAGACTTGATTGCCGATGTTTCCGGTTTTGAAGACACAATCAGGAAGCGGATCGCGGGTGTTACAGCATCTTCGATGCGTGAGATCTCGCGGGAGCAATTAGAGAGCTGGGTGAATTTATCGGACGATAAGTTCGAGACATTCGTGAAAGAAACAGCCGAGTTCTCGATCGACGGAAACGTAGTAACCATTCCGCTCAACAAGGACAATGAGGCCAAGCCAACAATTACGAGGGAGAGCGTCAAGTTTGATCGTAAGCTTTTCACCATTCCTTCAAACAAACAAGGCAGATAGGTCTTCGGAAGTGGCATGCGTGGCTAACAACTTAAACTATAGAATTCTCGAGGGTGATTCGAAGAGCGTACGAACAGCCCGCATAGATGTCTCTTGGACTTATACGTATCGAGAATAGATCACACGCTGTGAACTTTCCTTTTCATGCATTATGGGTTTACGTAATTTAAATATGTTCAACAATTCCGGGAAGGCGTTTGAAAAGTGTTCGAATGTTTTTGCTCTCTTTTTCTTGTCCCGTTTTCTCTTCTCCATGGATAGGAAAGATTTGATCGATATCAACCTGGATTTTACTCATTATAAACTCTTTTGTTCTCTTGCCCCCTTCCTTGCTTAAGATAAATGTCATGTACTTCTGTGCATTGTTAGAGAGCTAGATGCACTCGATAGATACCCGCCAATCCCCTTCGTACCTAGTCCCAATTTGCTGAGTAGTGGATCATGGAATTGACTTTTATAAGCATCCGGTATCATACACAGTATAAGAATTAACTGCTATCGAAACCGGAAGCGGTGGGCAGATAAGCCCTTGTACCACCGAGTTAATTATTCTAGATCTATACACCAAGCCATGAGAAGTTTATAACGTCAATGCGTCAGAGCAGAATCTCATGCGGAACCGGCGTGTTGAAGAAAGATGTAAATAATCGTAAATCAGAGTACCGTCATGCGCCTTCCGCTAATGCTTTGCGATAAAATTTGTACAAAGAAACAGGAAGGAAAGTATTAAAAGAGAATTCGGGAGATATCCGCATATAAAACGCCGCTCGTTGAAAATTATTCTTCCAATATAACAGAACAGGATACTAGTTTCTGTGCGGGAAAAGAATGCTAGGGGTATGAAAAAGAAGAAGTGGGAGAAGTACTGAGTGTTCCAATATTAGGACCAAGTTTCTCCTACGGAAAAGGATTTAAACATAAATTAGTCGCAACAAAACACTCTTTAGGAGCGTGAAATGGTGCGAATGTATGCTTTACCCAGGGAATATATTGCAGTCAGTTTCAATAATGGGCAGCAAGCCGCCGCCCAAACCTGTGGTATCATGTCTCCGTGGCATCGCTAGAGCTACGCAACCTGCGTTTGCCCTTCTCTTTCCCTATCTTCATGCTGGCGTTTTCTCTTGAGGTCTCGATAGTGGTTAACCAATGCTGGGGGATGCAGTCCGTAAGGGAACTCTTCGCCCCGAGCTGCCATTTCATCGTAGATAACCTCATAGGCTTGCTCTAATGGATATCGCATAGCTTTATCCTCACTGCGGCCCTCCAACGCAGTACTTCCAGCGGCACGCTCCCTCGCCATAAAGGCTTCTAGAATTTCTGTCGCGTGGTCCCAGGCTTGCTGCTGCGTTTCGTCAAAAGGAATTTCCCATTGTCTTGATTGTATAACTTTGAGCGCGGCATAATGGATACTCCACCAGCGCTTATCTCGAGCGGCAACACCTGTCCCTTTATCAAAAGGTGAACCCCAAGGCTTAAAGGTGATTACTGGGTCAGGGGGATACTGCGGGACAATAGTGCTGAAAATAGGAAAGCCTTTTTCATTGCAATTGAGCTTCGAGAGCAACTGCGGCGGCCAGTTTGCTTCAACGGCGAATGAATGGGGCTCTCCAGGAAGATCCGGGCGATCCGGGTCGTCCACTTGCTGCGACGAATGTGGATGGAACTGGGGTTCCATCATTGACACTTGTTGCGGGTATGGAGAATGTGGCTGTTGATAAGGTGTCTGCTGCATTGTCGGAAAGTATGCCTGCTGTGGGGCTGATTGGGGAGTGTGCTGGCCTTGGTAGGCATAGGGCATTGGCGCCAACTGTGGCTGCTGCTGTTGAGGCCCTGCAGCGAATTGGTGTGTACCTCGGTGAGACATTGGGGTTGTCTGCAGAGTGTTTGACTGTTGCGGCTGTGGGGGTATCACAGCAGCACGTCGGGTGGTCGGCGGACGAGCTTGTGTTTGTAGGACCGCCTGAGCAGGTGGAGCAGGGGGTGGAGTTGGACTCTTCGGTTTTGGAGGTGGAGTTGGCTCTGGAGAAGGGGAGTCTTGGCTACGGCGGTCGCCAATATAAACCGCGCCGCGGGGAGGCGCGTCCTCGCGATCCCAGATTGCGTCCGGCTTCTTATCGCCACTTTTAGTGTTAGGGATCTTAGCGCGCGCGTCTTCAGGTAAGTCTTTGATGAAGGGGCTGCCGATTTTAATTAGAGGCACCTGTTTTTCCCAATATTCTGTGTCGTCGCCTCGACTACGAATTTCGTCTGGGATGCACGATTTCCACGTCTTGATTTTATTAAAATGTTTCTTGTCTTCATTATAGCGAGCTTCGCAGATGTAAATTGCTTTGCCCGCCGAATTTCGAGGACGTCCACGAGATGCTTTGGTGAAAAACATCACAAAGCAACGCTCGACAATGTCATCGACGGGATGATCGCGATATTGGCCAGTCTTAGCAACCTCGTTTTCGTAAAACCGCTTGTTGGTACGATGGACTGTGTTCTCCGGTCGGTAGTACCAACAGACATTAATCCACAAGGAGTCGTCTGGCTTTTTAAAAGTGCGGAATATCTGGGCGACGATGGGTTGATTCTTATCTAGTGGGTTGACCAGCTCAACCCAGTCGCCAACCTCAAAGCGGTCGTCATTGTGCTCGATGAAGGCGACTTTGCTCCGACCGGAGTCCTTGCCTTTGCTATTGGCATCGGCATAGTCGGAGTCAGGCTTGGCAAGCTCCACATCAGCGCATTTGTTTGCTTCGTCCTACATTTATATCAGCTAGCATCAGCATTAATCACACCTCCATGTATTCTGCTTCGCTTGCCCCTACCTTTAAGAATTCTGCATCCCGCACAATTTGTTCATCATCCGCATGGTACTCCATCGCGTTGTCGAACATGCGGCTGACATCTGCCATGAAGTCTTCCACTGTATCATACTGTCGACGTTTCACTTTTTTCTATACGCAGAGACGAAATACCAGTCAGTCAAATTACATACTTCGCTTCACCGCTTTTAATGAAGGCTAAAGGTAATCGCAACATTTCTAGCAACATCGGCAGCCTGCATTAATTACCTTCAGCGTATCAATGGCGATTGGGTCTGTGACAGCACGATAATATTCCGGGTTGGTTTTAGGATCGGGGAGCTTCTCAAAGGCAGCATGCCTGTTTGTCTTGTTTTCCTCGTCCTTGAATTTTCTGATCCATTTGAGAATGGCCTTTATCCGACATTCGTAGGGAGCGTCGACACGAGGGGGGCGGCCGCGTTTCTTTGGCGCTTTGGATTTCTTCTTTTCCTCAGCACCAGTGTCGGTGCCAGTGACCTTTTTAACAACGCGACGACTTGATCGGCGGGTGCGAGGAGGGCCATCAGCATCATCATGGTCGTCGTCGTCGTCATCATCATCGTTGTCCTTAACATTGTCAGCATCCTCCATTTCCTCATCCTCGTCCTCGTCCTCCTCTTCCTCCTCGCCGTCACCTTCTTCGTCTTCCTCGTCACCGCTGTTAGAGTCATCATCACCCTCTACCCCCCCCTCGGCATCATCATCCTCATCTTCTGATTCAGTGGTAGGTAAGGGACCAAGATCGGGCAGGACAGCGTCTGCTTCGGTAATGACGGGGTTCTCGAGCTTCGTTAGCTTTTGCAGCTCAGCTAGGAGGACGCCCTGTAGCACGATTTATCAGTATAGCGCCCACACAGTGGATAGATAAATGGCCGATTAATCGCGTACTTCAAGAGTAACTGCATCCTTGTAGATCTGGGAGGAGGGACGGTTGTATGTCTTCGCGTTGTGGAAAACCTTTGATCAGTTAGCATCATTACCACCCGTCCTTGGACGCAAAGTAAAAGGCCGCTCACCCTCGCGGCATCGTGAATGAAATCCTTGAAGCCACTGTATCTCTTTTGCTTTAATTTGTTCTGCAAGCCATACGGTCAGCTGCTGTCAAACGAGATGCGAACGCCGCGTCACGAAGCCATCGGGCCTTCAGAGGTCTTCAGAGCATCGACTAACCTGGATTGTCTGGAGCGCAATGGGTGATCTTATCACCCGATAATAGTCGGGCAGGTCGCGACGGCTGATAACTTCCATGAAGACATCGGCGATTTGGGCCCCACTATTCGGCATTGGCATCAGCAACGGAATTGGTAGAGCAAAAATACGACCGCTAGGTTCCAAAAGGGCCTACTTTTCGTCCTTGTGTTCGATAAGGGCGTCAACGATGGCCTTCATGAGCGCCAGTTCGGCGTCGGGGGCCCTCTGCGGTGCTGCGCTCGGCATTTTGCGTTTCTTGCGTGAACCCCAGGAGGATACTATCCTAGCAGAGCCTTGCCAAACGCGTCAAGCCAGAGCGCAGGGGAATGATCAACTGATGCTACCGCCGCGGTGCGTTCGGATAGGTCGTGTCGCAAGGACGATGGTTGAAATGCGGAAGGAATCAAACGGCGGTGGGATCGCGTCTTTTGGCAGCGAAGATTAGCGAGCTGCCCATCTAAAAAAAGTTTTGGCACATCGGATATCAACACATCTTATCTCTGCCCTGCAAACTCTTTGTAGCCAGAACACCACACCACACCGAACGCTCAAGACAAGACAGTAGGATAGCTGGCCGCTGTCACGGCTGAATTACATATCTCGAACTAGCAAGATGGTCGCATTAACTCGGTAGCCATAGCCATAACCACTGGGCTACTCTGCGTGCCATACCACAAGAATGAGAGTGAAACCTCGCCTGCCGCGGTCCCTGTTGGACCAGGTTGAAGACCTAGGTGAATAAACTATCAATGTTCATGGATGGCTTCGGGGTATCATGCTAACAGTAAGCTGGGTTACAGGCGACAAGAACAGCGGCAGCAAGCAATCTCTCCGGAATATTGGTGGACGAGGTCGTAAAGAGCGCCGTAAACAGGATCGTTTACAGAAGAAGCAGAGTCGACGTGCGCATGCCGGTTTCAACCGTCGCACGGATCAGTACAGCCAGTCGGACACCTCGGACGATGATGACGAGCCCAAAGTTACTCACCACTCAGAGCCTACGCAGTCGCTACCCCCTCTTCCCAAGCCTAAGCGTACTGCGACTGAAGCGCCAAAAGCACCGCCGGTGGACGTAACCCCGATCGAAACCTCTGCCCCCCAGAGGCCCGCTATAAGAAAGGCTGTCGCTGAAAAGCTTGACGAGGACGATGCAGAGATCGATGCGTTAGAGAAGAAACTAAACATCAAGAATAAGAAGCTCCCCAGCGGATTCAAGGAGGACAACTTGGATTGGTTGTTAGACGGACTAGACTCGGAGGACGAAGAAAAGGAGAAGGATCGGCAATATCTCGCTGAGAAGCGGGGCAAGAAGCGCAAGAGAGACGACCTGGAACGGGATGGCGACTCTATCAAACAAACGAGTGCAGCGAGATCGATCGACACGCAGGAGCAGAGTGAAGGTTCGGAAGACTACCCTATAAGTGAAGATGGCATGTCAGACGATATGAACGAAAACTCTGAGGATACCAATATGGAAGACGCAGATGGCGACTGGTCTGGTTTCTCGTCTGAAGGAGAAGATGCTGCTGTTTCCAGCGCGCCCAACTTAGGCAGACCGGATCCCACCAAACCCGCCTTGTCAATCGATAAAACTGCCAAATACATTCCACCGGCCCAGCGACGACAACTCAGTGACCTTCCCACGGACGACGTTCTGCGCAAGAAAATACAGGGACAAGTCAATCGCCTCATCGAGCCGAGCATGTTACAGATCGCCAAATCAGTTGAAGACCTCTACCGCGAGCACCCTAGACAGAGCGTTACTTCAACACTCACAACATTGGTCCTAGCCTCCGTTTCTAATGAAGTCAATACGAAAGAAACATTCTTTACGTTATATGGCGGTTTCATAGCAGCACTATACAGAATACTAGGGACAGATTTTGGAGCCCACTTCATACAGAGCTTAGTCGAAGAATTTGACAAACATTACAGAAGCGCTCTAGAAGTCAGCAACGATACTGGTACTCACGCTTCTGGCAAGAAGCAAGCCAACGATCTTATATCGCTCTTGGCAGAGTTGTACAACTTTGGTGTTGTAGGTTCGACATTGATATTCGACTTTATCCGAATATTTGTGTCGGAAGTTGCAGAATTGAATGCAGAGTTGCTACTGCGGATAGTCAAAAGTAAGCACCCCAACACAGCTAGCTTTTGTTGTTAGTCTATATTCTAAATGGAAATTACAGGCAGCGGGCCTCAGCTCCGGCAAGAAGACCCTTCATCCTTGAAAGACATCGTATCGATGTTAAATGCGTCCGTCGCCAAAGTTGGCAGCGAGAAGCTCAGCACACGGTTTAAGTTCATGGTAGAGACCTTAGCAAACCTCAAAAATAATAAAGCACGGAAGGCAAACGATTCTTCAGTTGTGGCGTCGGAGGCAATTGTCCGAATGAAGAAAACGCTAGGTTCTCTGAGTAGCAGGACCCTGAGAGCGAGCGAGCCTCTACGACCATCACTCAAAGATATCCGTGAGGTGGATCAGAAGGGTAAATGGTGGCTGGTGGGCGCAAGTTGGAGAAGCAACATGGCGCAGGACGACAATCCCACGGACAGCGGAGACGTAGATTTATTCCGAAAAGTGGAAATCGAGGACGATCGCACAAACTATCTGCAGCTAGCGCGCGAGCAACGGATGAACACAGATATCCGCAAGGCGATATTTGTGGCTGTTATGAGCGCCGAGGTGAAGACCATTCTCCAATTTGTACATTTCTCTAGCCAGCTCACTAATCGCAACCTGTTTGAAGGATTATATGGATGCGCAAGACAAGTTGTTCAAGCTGCGGCTTAAGAGAAATCAAGAACGGGAAATTCCACATGTCCTTCTACACTGTTGTGGCAATGAGGCCCAGTATAACCCATACTATACACTTATTGCGCAACAACTCTGCTCTCAACATTCCCTTCGCATGACATTCCAGTTTAGTCTCTGGGAACTATTTCGGAAGATGGGTGAGGAGGACGATATGAACCGTGGAGAATCAAATGCCGATGACGAAGAGGGAGACAAGATGCCGCTCAGGAAGATTATTAATTTTGCCAAAATGTACGGGTATCTCGTGGCCCATGGGGCCATGACTCTGACGATACTTAAGGTTTGTTGCCTCCGGTTACATCATATCATAAGGGTCTATGCTAACTAAGGAGCAAAAAAGACTCTACATCTAGTCTCACTCCAGCCCGCCACCAAGAACTTTGTAGAAATATTCTTCATCACGATTTTCTCTGAGATCCGAGAGCGATATCCCAAGTCGTCGAGTAAGCGCGAGGCACGAGTTCGCGAGCTGTTTACGAGCACATCAGAGAATCCGTCGTTAGCGAGAGGGCTCGAGTATTTTCTAAGAAAACATGTGGCTGGAAGTGATATTACTAATGGAAGGAAGGAGCGAGAAGCGGTCAGACATGGATGTGTCGTCGCGGAGGAGGTGCTCAAGGCGGCTGTATTGGATGGTATGGGAGAGATATAATTATTACTCCTCTCACCAAGATATATTATATTGTACACTACTTAGCTGTAAGAATACATAGACACATATACAGATACCAGAAGCAAGTGGCTGAGCATGGCACGAGAATCGTTTCAAGGATGCGAGAAACCGTAATGTACTCCACGCAGGCTAAACCGTGTTTAGTCTTATAAACGGCAGCTGCTCCGATCCTCGGCACAGCTAACCCGGGCCCTCGCGCTCACGGGGAGATCCCGACAACTCCGAAAAACTTGCAATCCGGCCGTTAAATTGGCGCCCGTTCGGCAAGGGAGAGGCTCCGGATCCAGCATCTGGCTTCGGCTCAGCCGGTCTCACCATGGAGACAGCTCTCGATGCAGCGAGAACCTGAAGCGTAATGTAGAGGAGGCTCCGACTTTACGTTGCCAAGTAGTCGAAGCGTATTTCATATATATAAATGCTTAAGGAGTAGTTGTGTAGGTCAGCTTTTGTAGTTAAGCTGAAGATATCGTCGTTTGGATTGCCGCTTCTATCCACCAAAGGCGAAAACCGTAACACAGCGTTCAACGTTTTTTCCCGTTGCGAAACCTCGCCCCCAAATTAGAGCTCCCACACAACCTTCACGACCGTTTATCCGTCACCCCTCCGTCAACCACATTCACTCTCCTTCGATCCCGTAAGCCCAATTGATCGCTTCGGCAGCGGTTGTTCTCCCTATCGCACCTTTTACACGTTTTATTCCGGTCTCTACGGTCTCTACTACAAATTCTCCGAAGCACCAGGGTCAAGACGTCATCCCGCCTTTCGACCTTCCCAACATCTCGCATTCCGAAAACCGATAGTTTGGGGCTACCAGGCATCCCATCCGCGATGCTAAAAACCTTCCAGAGACAGACCGCGTCGGCGGTTCTGCGGCCGCTGCGATCGCGCTTCGTGCCCCCCTCAATATTCTATGGTGCCGAAATACAGCGGAGGGGCCTCGCGACTGAGAGTACGTACCCTGATGTAAATCGAAAATAGCGCCCCTCCACACAACCCTTTGAAACTCGAAATCCCAAGCTAACTTATTCAACTAACAGCGGAACACGATGTCGTCGTCATTGGCGGCGGACCCGGTGGGTACGTCGCAGCTATCAAAGCCGCCCAGTTGGGACTGAAGGTACGCAATATCCGAAAATCACGCATGAAGAGTCCACAGCCTGACGTGAATACCTATCACTGTTCTAGACAGCATGTGTCGAGAAACGAGGAGCGCTAGGCGGAACATGTCTCAACGTTGGATGCATCCCGTCGAAGTCTCTACTCAACAATTCCCACATCTACCACCAAATAAAACACGATATCAAGCACCGCGGTATTGAAGGTACAAGCTCCCCTGATTTTAAATCTACACCTAGTTGGACAAACCTTCGTTGCAACCAGATGCTAATTTATATATATGTACGGATAGTGGACAATGTCACACTCAACCTAGAACAATTGATGGCTGCAAAAGACAAGTCCGTCAAGCAATTGACCGGCGGCATCGAAATCCTCTTTAAGCAAAACGGCGTGGATTACGTCAAGGGCACCGGCAGCATTGCGGGTGAGAATGAGGTCAAAGTCCAGCCACTCGAGGGCGGCGAAGAAATCTCGTTAAAGACGAAGAATATCATTATCGCCACTGGCTCTGAAGCCACGCCGTTCCCGGGACTGGAAGTCGATGAGAAGAAGGTGCTTACAAGCACTGGCGCCATTGCGCTGCAGGAAGTGCCAAAGAAGATGATTGTTATCGGAGGTGGAATCATAGGGTTGGAGATGGTATGAATAGCGATACGCATCGAAGCAGAGCGAAACAATAACTAAGATGAGAATTCTAGGGCTCCGTGTGGTCGCGGTTAGGTGCCGAAGTCACTGTGGTCGAATTTCTAGAGGCGATCGGTGGACCGGGTATGGATGCCGACATTGCCAAATCTGCACAGAGAATTTTGCAAAAGCAAGGCATCAAATTCAAGACGGGCACCAAGGTCATGTCTGGTGATGCTTCTGGAGAAGGTGTCAAACTGGAGATTGAGAACGTCAAGAATCAGAAGACTGAAACAGTGCGTCTTTGCCGCTCCGCATCCAATTCCCACCTAGTATCTTTTACTAATAAAATTTTTTCATTCATTAGCTTGAAGCCGATGTTGTCCTGGTCGCTATCGGACGTCGTCCATACACCGAAGGCCTAGGCCTCGAAAACGTTGGTATCGATAAGGACGACCGCGGTCGCATCATCATTGACCAAGAGTACCGCACCAAGCACCCAAATATTCGCGTTATCGGCGACGTCACCTTCGGCGTCATGTTGGCACACAAGGCCGAGGAGGAGGGCATCGCAGCCGCGGAGTATATTAAGAACGGCTACGGCCATGTCAACTACGGCGCCATCCCGTCCGTAATGTATACGCACCCAGAAGTCGCGTGGGTAGGACAGTCCGAGCAAGAGTTGAAGAAGAGTGGTAAGGAATACGTTGTTGGCACATTCCCCTTTGTTGCCAACTCACGAGCCAAGACGAACTTGGACACGGACGGGATGGTAAAGTTTATTGCGGACAAGGAAACGGATAGAGTGTTGGGAATACACATTATCGGTGCTGGTGCTGGCGAGATGATTGCTGAGGGCGTATTGGCCATTGAGTATGGTGCCAGTTCGGAGGATATTGCCCGGACAAGTCATGGTAAGTTTCTCCGCATAAATTTAATCTGTCATTTTCTATTTTGTCATGCAATTTGTGCTAACAAGAAGGGACTGTGATAGCTCATCCAACACTATCTGAGGCGTTCAAAGAGGCCGCTATGGCTACCTACAGCAAGGCAATCCATGTCTGAACACCCTAAGTCAGCCTTTCTTTCCTTCAGATATTGTAATTATAGCATTCTATGAGGTATTGGCCATCCCGAAGCGAGCGTGGAAGTTATAGGAGCTGGGGGCCAAAGGACAGCTTTGTTGATAAATAGTATATATCAAGTCTCATCAACTTCTTTTGTTCAGTTTTCAAATTCTTCCACTGTCCCTACCCTCTAGCAGCTGGCTCAAAAATCTAAATCTTGTCAAGCTCGAGAGAGAGCTACAAGGATACGTATGTCACGTTGTTGGACAGTTTTATCACATTCCACAACGCAAGTATTTTGGGTTGCATCATCCCATGGTATAAAAAGTAGATGAACATCAATTATATCAGCACTGACTCTATGATACAATTACTGGTGTTTTACTTGGAACATGAAATCCGATGGACCATTAACACGTCATGCGATCATAAAATTAAATACAAGGGAAACCTTGAAATGACAGAACACCAAATTCGCCAGCGGATTCAAGAAACCTATGAACAAAGAAAAACTACGGTCGAAGATAAGTAAATAAGTACAACCACTCCCACACTAAAATCCAACGATTCATCCGATTTTATCTCAAACTTAGACAGTTATCACATAGTACCTTTCCTCTGCAGCGTTTTCCGTAATCTACCCGCTACCATCTCCCTAAACTCTTCCATTTCCGAGAATATCTTGGCCGCCCCGGTCTTTTCTTTCACAGGAGGGGGGGAGCGGGGCGCTGATATATTTACATTACCACTATTCGCAACGGTAGCCTTTTCAGAGCCCTCAGCAACCTTCTTCCCCTGACCCTTAACCAATCCTTTCTTCCAATCACCCCAATAACACATATACGTCTTGACACCCTTCATAATCTTATCCGCAACGCACAACATAAACTGCAGCAAGAAATTCGACGGACGGTGTATCGTAAAGTCCGTGGTCTTTCCGAACACCTCGCGGGCAGCCTGGTGATCTATTGACCTAATAAATCGGCGAGACGGCCGCCCACGAGCTGGAGGTTCAAAGCCGTAGCCAAATTCTTCGTAATCTCCAAAACTTCCGCGCTGCCCGAGCGACATGCTGTTCGCCCGCATCATGATGCTTTTTCTGAGGTTCAAATTCATGGAGTCGGTGTCGTTATCCCTAATGAGAACTCGCGGAGGGACCATCGGTTTTGAAAACCCATCAGCAATCCTCACTGTCGCTCTGTAGGGATTCGGAGTCTTGGGAGTTAGCGGATCTTGAAAGCTATCGTCGTCGTCATCCTCCTCAGAGTCCGGAGAGAGGTATAGCACGGGCGTGGCGGTACGGGAGAAGAGCGGCGACGGGTGGGGACTGTCATTGACGACCTGGCCTTCAAGGTATGCGTCGATTGTCGGGAACTGTCTCTCCGGAATTATGATGGGAGAGAGGGGCAACGGTGAAACGAACAACGGCTTGACTTCGGGTGATCGCCCACGGTTTTCATCTATGCCACCGGCCCAAGTAACGCGATTGTCGGCAGGGCTGTTAGGAAATGAAGTTGGCAGCCTCAAGGATACGACACGGGGAGCCACGCGGGGAGATGAAAGGCCCGAGAGAGCTGATTCGTAATCTTCATCGTCGTCCGTGCTGGGAAGATTATATATTTGGTTTGTCGAGTGACGGTACCCTTCCCGTGTAAGAGGAGGACCTTGAGACCGACTTCTGGCAGAGAAAGGGCTCAAAGAGCCGGGACTCTCTGCCCCATAAGATTGACGCGCATACATGCGTGAAGTACGTGACATACGGCGTGATCGCTCCTCGAATGGGTTCTCTTTCATCATTGCTGCAATGGAGATAGTTGGAGCACCCTCCACCTCTGTCTCTGTCTCTGCTTCTACTTCTGCCTCTGCTTCTATTTCTGCCGCTGCTTCCAGCTCTTCCTCTACTTCCTCTTCTTCTCCGGCAGGCGTGAGCACAGAGTCGGGGCCAGTACCAAATGGTCGTAGAATTCCAGCAGAGGCACTGCTTGACCGTCGAAAGACTGGCAACGGTGCTGGGTAGTCGAAATTTTCCAACTCGCTGCGAGGCCTGAACGGACAGTTGGTCTTCTCAAAAACGATAATGCTATTTAGCACCTCTTTTAGCAGGTCAATTTTGGTTGCATCATTCTCGATCCTGTGTCAATTCGTCGTTAGTACCGCAACCTCAATAGCCAGGCTAGCCTGGAAATAAATCAGTTGGGTTCGTTTACTCTTGCAATTCCAATCTGTAGTAATTATCTTTCCGGATTCTTAACACAAACACACCGCGGGTTTCATCCATACACCAGCCGGCACTTCGGGGCAGCAGCGGTTGCAGTAGAGGACCTGCTTGAAGAAAGGCGGTCGTAAACTTGACACGATAAATTTTCAAAAATCCTATTGAGTGCGGTTCCCCATTGCATTGCAATTTCGGATTTATTAGCTCAGGCTAGAAACTTGCAAGTCGGTCCCACTACCTTTTGGAACAAGGGCTCGATGCACTTACCAGAGCTAATTGTTCTTTCAGCGGGTTGCTCGTACCTCGCAACCTCATCATCTCCCAGTTCGCGGTCCGGGATTTTGAAGGAGATCACTCGCGCTGGGTGATGGAAAAGAACCTCGACATCATCGGCCGGGGGGTCCACCACCAGGGGCTTCTCACCAACTGAATGGAGCGACCCTGTACTGAATTTCCGGGAGTTGCGAACACGAGTTGCATTTTGTGAAGCTGTTGAGCTTGGGTGGGACGTTGCAACGGTAGCCGAACGTTTAAGCTGACCGGCCAGAGAAGACCGGTCTCTCGCACCGTGGTTGGCCATGTTTCACTTCGCTATTTCGAATGGTAGCTAAAGCCGTAGCTTAATGGCTCCGAGCTTGAGCTTCTGGGGGGTAGCTAGATGGCTCGTGAGTGTGTATAGTGTGTCTTTCTTCCCTTCGAGTGGCCCTTTCGAAAACTCCGAATATCCTGAAATGCCTGCCAAGTTTATCCGTCACAAGGCCCTTTGAGGGCATTTATATAGTGTCCGAAAGAGGTAGAAGAAGGAGAAGCGACTGTTATATATTTATTGAATATATGTAGAAACGAAATCAGAGCTTCTTTGTTGATTAATAGAAATGTTAGAATGGTCGAAGATGAGTTCGAATTCAGATGTAGAGTATATCTAGTGAAGGTGGCGTTGGAGAGATTAAACGTCCGCTCGAAAGCAACAGCTGCCTTGCACCGAAATAAAGTATCAAAATACGTTCGCCAAGTTAGACCCTAACTCTGCCGGCTTCTTCGCACATTCTCGACATATTAGACAAGCTCCCACGCAATACTAGTCGGCCGTCTGTCTGTCTTATTTACTCGCGAGGATGCTCCCATTATGAATGATGAGACGCACCAGTCGGATGTCATATATCCATTCTAATTCACAGTGTTCTATTGGAGCCATGTCGATGCAAGCGAGGGCCCTGCTTTTTCAATTTCTTTCTACTTTCTCCTCCTGCTTGCAGCTCGACCTGAGAGGGCAACTAGCCGCGCCCTCCATTACATTTGTCATAGACACATAACAGTGTATTGCAATAGAAGAATCCGGGGAGGATAAGGTGTGCCAAAAAAAAAAAAAAAAAAGGAAAGGAAAGAGTGATGAATGCCACGATTTTTTATCACCTGTTATATCGCCCGGCCCGCTAACATCGAGTTGAGTAGTTGCATGCAGGATGAACGGGTGGTTGATTTCCCCGTTTGGACGTGCGACCAAAGAGTGCCAGCCAATGAGGTAAGGGTAACCTACAAAGCGGCAAATCTGGCGAATAGAAGTGAACAAAGCCAGCTGCCAACCATTCTGAAGCTCCGCTTATGCGCATCCACTGGCTCCTGAACAGAACGGCCAAAAGCATGTATCGATACTTGATTATTTGGTAGGAACCGAATGTCAAATTGGAAGAGCTGCCAGGCCGATTGAACGGTCACCTGACACGCTATACAGATCTGTATGATATAGCCTGATTGTGGCCATGGTAGAATAAGCGTGTCGTAAGTCTCTTCTCGTCTGTCGAGAGGCCAGGGGTGGTGCCGTGTGCTACCGGACAAATAACACAGAGCAGGGCAGAATCGATATTGCCCGACACCCGGGCTTTGCCAAAGGCAAAATATACAATAAACACCACCTGCCTGGTAGTCAACTTGGTATCGATATGCGCTCTCTCATCCAAGCAAAGCTGTAGAAGCCTACAGTCGTCCAAGTTCAAAATTAGCCCCTGTCGGTAGCTGGCCATCGCTTCCCGAGATACGGTGCGGTTTGTGTTGTTATACACCGCTCTGTGATGTTGACAGCCGTCTATGTTCAACTGGGGGGTTTGTAAAGCCGATACCGACCAGGTAGACTGTATCAGGGTGGCCGACCACACGTACATGTACTTCAGTTCTGAACCCAAGCGCCATCGATGCCCCCATCAGCATGTGAACTGTACCCCCCTGCCTTGCATATCACAAAACTCGGAGTGTTACCACGGTTTTCTCATACCTCGGCGTATTATACCAGCTGAATAAGCAATCTGTGGTTACAGAAATATAATGTTTTCGCACTCCACCATCCTGATATCGATACCGATCAGCAGCAGCCCTCTGCAGGCGAGAATTATTTCACGCAATTAATCCCCACAGGATCATGTAGATACTTAGCGCTTAGCAACTTTCTTAAGGACTTATATATACATCATCATCATGTAAAATTATCATCAGTCCAATGATACGAGGGCACCAGGAGAAAAAAATAAATGATACATATCCAAGTACCGATTAACGAAGACAGCAACAGATCTCACCCCGAATAATTTTTCTATTTTACAGCCATCGCTCTATCTGTAAACACGTATACACCACAGACTTTTACGCCCCGCCTCCTGACTTGAACTGTGCCTTTCCTCCTCTGCATATCGTGTAACCTTTACCCGTCCTCCACGTTACTCACGCCCCCCCTCGAAAATAGAAAACATAAACGAGACAGCTTTTGATCTCTCGGCCGACCGGATATCGTAAAAAATAAAAAATATCCATCTGATGTTCCGATGTTGGGCAAGTTGGGCAGCAGTGCGCAAAGTGCAGAGTTCCCATCCATGCGTAACATACGTGCAACCATGGTTTGTTTGCATTTGCTGCAGCCTAAATCAACAGCATTCGGTATATATCATCCAGCGACACTTTATTTTCCATATGTAACATGAGAGTAAGACCACAAGCAATTAAGTAATAAGCTATCATCGTTACTAGAAACGGGTAGTTAGAGAATATCAATACCAGGATTAATTACCTAGCCAGTTTGCCTGCTGCCTGTCTAACCCCCCACGCGATCCAGGCTGGCCAAAATACCTAAATTTTAACATTGACGGAATGAACAAAAGCCGACGAATTCGTGAAATCGAATTTTCAGGTAACCAGGTGCCCCCCTGTTAGTACACCTTCCGACCCGACGATCGAATAGAAATGTGAACAAAGGGAAAGGAAAATAAAATATGTATGCAGCGAGAGACAAGGGAATATCGACAGGCTTGCTATGCAACAATAAGAATGCCCAATGATAATGGAAACGATAGACAAGACAAGACCAACCAACAACAAGCGAATGCAGGACAATGCCAAAAACGAAAACCCGAACCCGGAAATCCCAATGCAAAACTGTATTAGGAATAAGAATAATAATAACAATAACGCCGGCAGGCTCCCACGTCCCCTGTATGCTCCTTTGTACACGAGATACTGAGAAGAACAAAAAAAAGAATCCAACTACTCTGCGCATCATAAGCCGATGGGCCGGGGTAGGCAGTTGTGCTGTCGCGGTGTCGGCGGGGGCGGCGAAGCCCCTGAGCTCTGCTCTTCCTCGTCTTCCTCCTCGGCATCTCCATCATCATCATCTTCGCAATCATCATCGTCATCATCGTCATCGTCATCGTCATCATCATCGTCAAGATCCCCGTAAGCCCACTCTTCCCAACCGTCCATTAGTAGACCGACAATTTCGTCTATACACCTGAACTGATTCAACCCATCGATCAAATCCTTCCTAAACAGCACGTTCTGCGCCGGGTGGATCCACAGATGGAAGATGTTGGGCGATATTGCCAACTTTGAGTACCGTCTAATGTTGTCCGGTAACGCAGAAACCCTAGGCAGCAAGGCCGCACCTAGTTTTGTTGACCTCGCCTGTTCGTTCTTATATTTTGCAGCAAACCGTGCGATCGCCTTGCGTCTTGTTGCGGCTTTCGATTTCCGGTACACATTCCGCAGTTCTGGTATCCCTCCCACAAGCATGAACTTGGTGAGGTCCTGCACTGCAGGGACGGTATCCGTCAGCAGTGCCCACACACGGCGGAACCGCTCATGCGTGCCCTGCATGGACACATTCTGCCATAAGAGGTACAGGGTGAGTCTGTAGAAGTCGGAGGCCTCGATGAGTTGATCTGTTGTGTAATATTTCTCCATGATGGCTTCCTGCAGTTGGATGTCGTCTATCCGAGTAGGATATCCATTCGTCCGATCGACGCGGAGTTTCCGCTCTGCGAACTGCTCGAGGAAATGTTGGATGATCATGATGGAGAAGCGAAGCCGCTCGGTCATGTATCTGACGATTAGCGGTTTGGCATCGGCGGAGTGTGGTTCAAAGTATTTGTCCTTAAAGTCGTCGTAGAGCTGGGTCACAAGTGCCCGCGATAACTCCGATGCTGCTATGCTCTTTGTTGCTAGTCTGGAGAGATAGGCGAATGAAGGCTGGGTGAGAGAGTCGGGAGGGTAGAGAGCGACGTATCTAGGCTCGACGAAGACTTGGATCTGCCGTCTAGCAATCTCATGTTCGTTCGAGACAATGAGGTTGTTGAATGCACGAGAGGTCTTGCGTAGGGCTATAATGTCAGAGTATATCAATTTTGTGGCTATTTCTAGCTGCAGTTCAACAGGTAGTCTGAAGAAGAGTGATCCAGCCGAGGGTCTATCACGAATACATAAACAAATTAGCTTTGGCTTTCAAAAAGATAGGATAACACCGGCAACGATAGACTTACTTTTGTCTCGGTAGGCTATCTAGCGACATAATCGGCAGCATTCCTTTGTCAAATAACCACGACCGACGTAAGCCGGAAGCACCGACGGCTTCCCGGCGAGGTAAGAACTTCTCGGGTTGAAGAGAAAACCGGCGTAGACTCTGTCGAGACTCTGGCTGTTTGTTCAGATCGGACATGGTATTATTCCTCCCAACGGATAGAAGCTTCGTCGAAAGTTTGGAGAAAACCCCTCTGACCGACTTTGTCTTACTGTCGGACTTGGCCATCTTGGGCGGCGTTTGGCTCACAGGGAGCTCGCTGGTGGGTGGTTGCAGTTGTTGAGTGTTGTTTTTGTGCTTGATATCGACTGAGGTTGGCATTGGGCGCGGGGTGCGGTCAACACCACCATGACCAGCAAGAGAGGTTGTTGAAACGGCGGCGGCTGACGTCCTCTGGGGATTTATAATCGGACTCTCGGTATGGGACTCTAGTTCCGACGTAGCTACAGAGCAGGAAGAAGCAAGCGGGTTGGGCTTCTCGTATTGTGGCCACTGTATCAGAGGCCCCGGTTGATCGATCGTTGTAGTCGCCATTCCAGGCTCCACTGTCGCAGACTAAACCCTCGACAGAAGGACACCAAAAGGTTAAACCAGGACACAAGGCCAGGATTGGGTGGTATTAAAGCAACCGTTGAAAAAACCAAGGACGAACAGTGTAAACGAAAGGGATCAGGGTTGTACTGTTGAAGGGTACATATCATATCACACACGCACCCACGCAGACATACCAGACAGACTTACATATATAACTAGGGTTTGCTTTTTTCCTCCACTGGCTTTTTTTTTTTCTTCTTGTTCGCTTGGCGAGTAGGAGGCCGCTTGCTTGCGTGCTAACATGCAGGGCGCGGCCAGGCGAGGTTGGTCGAAGGAGAAAGAGAGAAAAAGAGCGAGCGAATTATTCACAGACAGACAGACAGAGCTGTAATATCTGTTGAGCGGGCGCAGGTCGGTCACCACTCACGCACGCCTGTTGTTATCACAAATGTCTCGATCAGGCGCTTTCGGACCAGATATCCAGCCTTTCCGGATCCAGTTGGTAGAAGATCCTGTGCAACTAGACTGCAAACGCCGATGGGAGGTTAGTTGCAAGTTGCCAACATGATTTTTTTTCGCCTAGTTACTTTGCTGGAGCAGCAATAATTAGAATAACTCGCGATTCCAAACGGGCTGTTGTTGGAGCAGGAATTCCGGTCAGGTCAAGTCCGGACGCCCCAGACCGTGGGAGCAGGCGATCGAGAACGTAAAGGGATCGGTGGATGAATATGCGGCGCACCTGTACATGCACAGCGCATTCATGATCATTCTTCACTTGTGCGCTGCAGAATGCTGCGAGGTGGCATGTGTGCATGCCTTGCCGTGCGATGAATTATGCCTGGCAGCCTGCATGTCATGCTCGCCCAGCTCCACAGCTGCGCGCCTGCATGCACGGATAACTAACTGAACAGGCTGTTCTGCAGTCTGTCCATGGCTCATCGCGATAAAGGATAAAAGAGAAGAGAAAAGTTAAAATAGAAAAAGTAAACAGGCCATTTGACAGGGTGATAGTAATAAAAAAATAACACAATATATTAATTGGGGAGGCGAACTAACCGATGTGAAACGGACGGCGAAGATTGGCTGCGCAATCCTGGGAATAGCAGTCCAGCACGATAGTAAACGGCAGTATCTGCGTGAATATTCTGCGATCGATGGCCAGAAGACAGAGTTTCAATGTTAACGCTATGTCTGCCGAGCAAGGACTGGAACCGGGGTAGTCTGGCATAGGTATGCGAGAAAATCTGGGGCAATCTGAGGCTCGTCGAATGGCTCGGGCAGGAGGATTGGAAAGTCGGAATGAATGGAAATATCAGGCCACCCGGGTGCTGCTATCTCTTTAGCTGATAGCGTGAGGTTCGGGGACCGGTGCACCTGCTATGCGGAAGGGTAAATGTACTTTGTCGGGAGAAAATGCGTGCGCGGGTACAAGTAATGTATAATTTACATGGTCTGCTTTGCCCTACGATATTTATAAATAATAATATTAAAAAAGAGAGGGAAGGGTTGTTGCCAAAGAGCCGCGGGGTGATGTTGCACAAGTGCGAAAATGGGGGATCAGACTCGTCGGGATATCCCCATCTCTGCCATGGGTGCGATGCAACGGCTAGCTAGGCTGCAGCAGAAACGACAAGAAACAAACAAAGGTCGAGAGAGGCCGCGCGCGAGAGAGGAAGAGAGAGATAGAGAGAGAGGTTAATGTAAGTGATGCAATCTCCCCTGTGAACATCCCAATTGGAATAGGCTATAGACCGAAGGATGGAGATTCTGTAATAATCATTTCCCGTTTTCTTTCTTTTACATGCAGATATAAAACTTGTCGGCTCCGTGCGAAGGGCATTGGCTCGCCTTTTCGAGCCTTTGTGAGGCGCGAACGAGCGAGATGGAACGGCCGAGTTCGTTTGAAATACTCATGGCCTCGTCCAGATCCGGCTGCGATGCGCGCGATCATTTCCCTCCAGACGCAAAACTACATGGCATACCGCCCAGAGGTCACCGTTTTCGACGGCTGTCCTCGCTTGAGGAGCACGTTCTCTGTAGTCTTTCTCACGAGCAGCTTTCGTTTGAACGCTTTCCTTTCGGAGATAAAATGAGTCCGAGCAGATCGCCTCGAAATACGGCGACAGCCGACCAAGCAAAAGTATCAATTAGTCAACTACCATCTGTGTATGCCTGATATGATGGACTCGAGATAATGTGCGAACAAGAAGGGGTACGTTTCGATTGTCAACGGGAAGAAAGCAAGCTGCTTCGTCTGGGTCGTACTGTAACACGGCCGTCCTGGCGATCGTGTCTTTGCTGTGTAGGCATTATACGCTAAGAAGAATACAAACTTTCGTGAGAGATATCCTCTGGATGATAGCGACCCGCAACATCTCCACCTGGTATCTCAAAATTGACGAGGCTTCAGTTGTGCCGCGGTGCCGACGGCGACCGTTGAACGGCACAAACGAGGCGACTAGCTCTTTAGAACGTTCAGGAGGCCCGAGTGTCGACTAGATGTATGAACCTCCATAAAATGCTCCTGGAGGTTGTTAAACTTTCAACATCCTGTTTCCACTTGTTTCTCAATCCAACTGTGTTTTGAAGTCAAACGGCCGAGGTCTCCACCTCGAGATATTGTCTCGCCGGCCAATAGTCAGTCTTGCGAATTCGGATGGGGTACAAAACCTCCTATAGGCTGACTATATTGCCCCGGTATTAACCTAGATGAATAATCTACCACATCCTGGTTGATAGATTTGATCATCTGATGGCTCGATGGTAAAGGGATGGAATATATTTATACTTTTCTCCTGTGTAGGCGCCGAGCTACGCGGGGGAGCCTGGCACAAAGGTGCAGCGGTGCAACTGCCCCGAGTCAGACTTCATACAGGGACGGAAGAGACCTTGGCGGTTCTGGATGGATGCCTCGCTATTCGTTAAGTTTCATTAACATATAGTTACTTAGTCTAGAACCGTGCGATGCGAAAATTCGGTTCCAACATTGCGAAGGACGGCTGTCAAGATCTTGTGATTGTATCTGTGACGAGGCCGAATTGCCGCAGTGGGGCCAGACGCCCCGTCGCTAATTCCTTAGTCACCCAGGCTGCCATGCGTAGTAAGTTATTTTCGATGCCCTAATATTAACTGTCGACGATATAAAACCCGAACGAATTTCCCTTCTAATGTGGAGTAACTGTTGAAGGGATGAATATATTTTGGTCCCCGGGTGTTTCGTGTGCATGTATGTAATGAGTGAGTGCTGCTGCAGCTGCCCGGGCTAATGCAGCTGCCATCAATTTAGCCCCGAACGCGAACTCTCCGAACGTTAGCTTCTTTTCTCTGTCTGTCTTTTGAAGGGGCGTACGTACGTCCGTCGGTCGATGCGCACACGCGGCGGCGGGTTGCATTGGCTTAAGTTTAGTCGCCTCGGTTGGCCGGATGGCTGCCCATCTCGTCGTCGTCGTCAGACGGGCATATCTGGCCGGAGCAACAGCGTAATTATGTAACAGTACAATGCCGCCAGAGCACCCCGACCAAAAGTTACCACCACTCCACCCGACCCGATTCTCCAGACGCAGCCCTGGAATCCAGGAACGAACCCACCGCATTGTCGCATAACCTCCTTCTTATCTGGCATCGCATCTCGACACCCAGCGCACGATGCGGATAAGACCTCAGATCGCGGGTAGGTTGGCTCTTCGTACAGATGCAACGCAAACTCCACGTTCTATCTACATCATCATGATGAGACTGACAATTGCTCCTCGTATACACGTCGTTAGGCGCATTCGCCGCGCTCTTCTTGCTGACGGCATACCTCGGGTTCTCCGGCGGCATCGAAATCCCCGTATATGACAAGCTGGCTCATTTCCTCAGTTTCTTCCTGATGACGGTATGCCTATACCTTTCTTTCTTTCTACGATGCCTGCTTGTGGAGTGGAGCTGCATTTCTCTCTTGGTAATCATATCGCTGACAGCTAAACCAACCACCAGCTATGCTTTTACTGGGTCCTCGACACCTCCCGCCGTCGCGTAGTCAACCTAACCCTCACCGTTATGTTTGGTGTCCTAGGCATCGGGTCTGAATTCGTGCAAGCGGCTCTTACTGTACGCCCTCCTTCCTTTCTCCACCGAGCTACCCACAACCCCCACCACCACACATATACGCACATATTCTTGTGTACCTCCAGCTAGCAATCAACTAACCAACCTTAATTTTCCTTCAGACACGTGCCTTCGATGTCTATGACATCCTTGCAAACCTCATCGGATGCTCCGGTGCACTAGGACTTTGCATGTGGTATCATAAGCGCATGCTGGATCGGAAGCGACAGGCCAAGACGGCTAGTTATCACGTTGTTGGGAACGAGGAGGCCGAGCTGGGCATTATTGAAGAGGAAGATGAGGACGACGACCTTGAGGCCCAGAATGGTCAGGCATCGAGCAGCACTGGCCCGCAAATCAATGGGGAAACGGGTGCCGGAAAGTGAACCGTATAGATCCACTTAATATCAACATCATATTTTCTAGGGCGATATATGAAAGGGCCACAGAAAAAGAGCTCGGCTTTATAATCCGCACGGCATGAAATCCTCCTCCACTTTGGGAAACCCATCATATGAAAACATGCATGAAACTGGCATCTGGAGTTTTAATGGGTGTTTTCTTTTCTTTTCTTTTTTCTGTTAACTTTTTTGAGCACATCGTCTTCTCTTTCTAATTATTTTCTACACAGAAATCCGGGAATACATAGTACTTGTTAATTAGTTCCCTGTATTAAAAAAACGCTGGCATGCTTTTCTCCATATCCTTTTGTTTTGTTCTGTCTATGGGGGGATATCATGGTGTTTTTCTCCTTTTACTTTGGAATGTAATGGACGATGAGGCTGGCCGGACGGCCTAAAGCATCCGGTTGACATGAATATTTTATGTATACTCAAACATGAGGTTCGATCCACCCTCTGTTGATACGTCAGATGCTGTATGCTTCCACATACCACATGCCACACCTCGCGATCAATCACCTCCTCGGCATACCTCTCCCGCGTCCCCTCAACACTCGGCCCCTACCATCCATGTCACGTTAGTATCTCAAGATAATTCGCCGATTTCATATAGCCAAAACACTCACGCTGCGCCTCTTGGCATCTGTGGACCTCCCTGCTGCGGCTGCGCCGACTCTTCGTTCTCTAGTAAGTTGCGATAGGATATGTGTCAGCAATTAAGGAAGCGAAAGAATGTTGCGCGTCCGTACCGCATCCCCGATGAAACTCTTAAAGCGGAGAAAATTCGGATATTACATACTTATCGTCTCATCTACCGATAGGATCAAACAAGCCGCTTCCGTCGCCGCCTGAATCGCATTCAGCTTCACCACTGTTGGTTCCCACACAAATTTCTCAAGGTTGTCCGAAATCCCCTCGTTATCGATATCCACACCAGCCCATGTCTCACCCCTCGCATGTCTCTGCCTTAGCTTGTTCAAAATGTCCGTCGCGTCAAATCCGGCATTGTCGCATAGCTGCCGCGGGATGATCTCCAGCGCCTTGGCGAAAGCTGCTAGAATCATCTGTTGCTTGCCCGCAATCAGCTTGGACTCGTCGCGTAGGTATTTGGATATCTCCATCTCAAGCGCTCCGCCACCTGCCACAATTTGATCGTTCTTGATCGCTTTCTTAACGATCATGATGGCGTCGTGAAGTGATCGCTCGACCTCCGCGATGAACTGCTCCGCACCGCCCCGCAGAACCAGCGTGCACGTCTTTGCCTTCGGACATCCTTGGAAGAAGTTGAACCGCTCGCCACCGATCTGTTTCTCCTCAAAGGAGTCACAGGTACCCAGGTGCTCGTCCTTGATGTCGGAGCAAGTGGACTGGATGCTGCCGCCGACAGCTTGGACGACACGCTCCATGTCGTCGCTGGTGACACGACCTGCGCAGAAGATGTCCCTATCGGCAAAGTATTGGGTTGCTAGGTCGCCGATAGGGAGCTTCGAGAGAACGACTTTGGCACCAGTGGCGACGAGGGCTTCAAGCTTGTTAATGATTATTTGCCATTCTGCGTCGACTATTGCTTGGTATTCCTGAACATAGCTGATTAGAAGTATATCAAGAGTTAAATGAAACAATAGTATACATACAGATACTTGCTCTACCCGAACCTCAGCATTGTCCTTTTCGCTTTCTAGTAAAAGTAGCACTGTTAGTAGAGGAACTAGGTCGTGGCTATAGGACTTACGTACTGAGTTCTAGCTCGACGTTTAAACAGACGATCTTCGGGTCCTTGAATGACTTGGGTTGTTGCTCGAATCCTGCGTACGAGAAGGTCTTCTTGAAGGCTACGCCATTGACAAATATAGAATCTTGAAGGGCGCCACCAGGAACCTTCTTCATTCCAATAAGCCTCTCATTGAGGTCTTCCTGATCGAGTGACAGTACGGCATCCACAACCACTAGGTTCGGTGACATTGGTTAGCATTGTTGGCCCCAGAAATTATAATAGTAAATGAGAAAACGACCCGTACTCTTTGTAAAAAATGCGGAATTCCGTTTTATTAGCTTAGACGACATAGCTGTTCCAGCTAGCTTCATCAAAATATCCCGCTTCTCGCCTTTGTCTATCCGCACCGCAATTTCCTTGATCTTGTTTACTGCTAGTATGGATGATTTGCGGAGACCCTTGATAATCACCTGCGAACTAACGCCTTCCTCGACGAATGTCTTGCACTCTTTGAGGATTTCGCCAGCGAGGACAACAACAGAGGTTGTACCGTCACCAACTTCTGCGTCCTGCGAACGGGCGATATCGGTGAGGATGCGGGCGGCTGGGTGGACGATGTCGAGGAGCTACCGTATCGACAAAATAGCCATGAGAAAAAGTGTGAGCGTTTTTTTCTAACAGATTTGTATGTCCATCAAGGTCGGTATGGATTGTAAGAGGAGCTGGCTACCTTCATGACAGTAGCGCCATCGTTCGTGATTGTCTGCTTGCCGTTGGCATCAACAAGCAGCAGGTCACCACCGTACGGGCCGAGCGTGGACTTTATTGTAGCTTGTATCGCGAGGCAGGCGTTTATGTTTGATATTATCTGACCCCGACCCTGAGATTGATCAGTACCTATAAGCAGCTGTTAGCTTGGATGGCTTGGAGTTCGTCGTAGAGTGAAGAGGGTGTGCGCGTGTGCATGTGCATGCCTTCTTTAAGGACCAAGATGGTCGGCGTCTGCCCACCAAAGGACATGATGTATTAGTTCGATATATAAGATATTATGGGGACTGGTATCGTGATTTGGAAGATAGAAGATGGCTGTTGATATGCTGGTTGATGTTTTCCTATGAATTCTGAAGACGAAGCTTTTTGCACTTTGTCGAGCTATGCGTGGCTGTAGCTTAGAAAAATGTTATCGATAGATGTGGGAGATGGGTCTTGGCAACAACACATTACGGCGACATCCCACTTTACACCTCAATCGATCGAATGAGGTGCATCTGGAGGACGATTCGAGGCTCCAGTGGCTAGTAGCAGAGGCCTAATCTGTCTGTTGTTTCCTAAAGCACGTACGTCTGTTAATTGTTTAAGATACTATCACCTTACTTCTTCCCTCTCCGGGTTTGGACATCCTGCCTCCACAAGGGAAGGTCCAGCCACGAAAGCAGAGCAGCTCCCCCAAACACGCTGTGATTGGCCGAACGCGAGTGTCAAAGGCTCGGCGTCTGTTTTCCACTCTACGCGCTCCACCTGCGTTGCCCGAACCATACATACCACAGCCCCGGCACAGAACACAGCTGGAAGGAGGTCAACCACTCCTCGAATTCGATAATGCGACAGCCACCCGGCAACCTACGATAACTCCTCGCTTCCTAGTCTCCGAAGACGGCTAGATAGCTCTCCAAGATGTCGAAAGGCAAGCAAGGCTACAAGGTCCCCTACCGAGGGGGGCCTCGCAGTGGTGGTCGATACCTCAAGAACAACAAGAAAACAATCGACAAAGACACGCTGCTTGCCACGGATAGAATAAGCTCCGAGGAAAAATGGGAGGCAACAAAGTTAGCTCATTCGATAGACGAGAAGATGGGGTTTGCGAGATTTGAAGCTGGACCAAAGAAAGTTGGTTGGCTGATCAACATGCATTCGGTACGACTCCATTGGGAACGACACCTGCATTTGATACCGGCGGAGGATCTTGCTGATTAATTATGGGCTACATAGACGGCGGTAGAAGATGAAAATATCATTGGAGGGAAAGCTGCAGTCGACTTTTTTTTTATAGACGACGATGGCGGCTCGTTCAAGGCGACGGTTATATACGATCCTTATTTTCTGATTGCCTGCAAGGTTCGGACCTCTCCAGAGCACCTTGAGAGCTGCAAGTAGTGGAAGACTGACGGAGTAGTATCAACCAGGCCAAGTTTGAGATCGAGGTCGAAGAATGGATACGCAGAAAGTTTGAAGGGCTGGTAAAATCGACATCAAGAGTTACGAAAGAAGACCTCGGAATGGTAGGTATAATATGATCCCCCTCACCATGCTGCAGACTAAATTTGGCTAATATTTGCTTAGCCGAATCATCTACTAGGCTACCAGCGCACTTTTATAAAAATTGAATTCAATAATGTCCCGGATCTGTTGGCAGTTCGGAAAGTCCTGATGCCTATTGCAGAAGACAACAGGAAGAAGGTTGATGCTATTGATACATATGCTGAAGTGACAGAGTGAGGCCCTTTGATTCAATCCATAAACCTTTCATCAGATTGCTAAGTCATTGGCTGATTAGCTCTCGGGCAGGGTTCGACCTTTTTGACGATGGTCTAGATACACACAAAGCCAGCACGGCGATGGTTGATGCTAGCGATTTCATTATTGATATCAGAGAATATGATGTCCCATATCATGTTAGAGTATCAATAGATCAAGGTAGATCAAGGGGGCCTGAATCTTGCGACCAAAGCGAACTGACATACTTCTGTAGATATTCGTATCGGAAAGTGGTACACCGTCGAGGCGAAGCATGGTTTGATAAGTCTGAAATTAATAGAGGACCGTCTTGCCCGTGCCGATCCTGTCGTGCTGGCGTTTGATATCGAAACCACAAAGCTTCCCCTAAAGTTCCCGGATGCATTAATCGACCAAATTATGATGATTTCATATATGATTGATGGACAGGTATGAGCTTTTGCAATGCTGCGTGTAGAGAAGCATTGGCTGAATTGTTAAAATTTAGGGTTTCCTAATCACAAACAGAGAAATCGTGTCTGAAGACATCGAAGACTTTGAGTATACGCCAAAACCAGAGTACGAGGGCGAATTTATGATTTTCAACGAACCCAATGAGCGTGGGGTTCTCGAGCGATTTTTCGACCATGTTAAAGAATCGAAGCCGACGGTTATTGTCACCTACAACGGCGATTTCTTCGATTGGCCCTTCGTGGAGGCTAGAGCCTCGGCATTGGGTATTGATATGTACCATGAAGTTGGTTTTAGGAAGGATAGCGAGGGCATATATAAAAGCAATTACTGTGCTCACATGGACGCCTTCGCCTGGGTGAATCGAGACAGTTATCTACCCCAAGGCAGTCGCGGTCTCAAAGCCGTGACAACTGCAAAATTAGGCTATGACCCAGACGAATTAGATCCTGAGCTAATGACAAGGTAGAGCACTCTCCCGAGACCCTAGCAGAGTTACCGCGTTTCTAATTGTCAAGAAAAGATATGCAAGCGAACGCCCGCAAACCCTAGCAGAGTACTCGGTTTCCGATGCTGTTGCAACATACTACCTTTACATGAAATATGTACACCCTTTCATCTTCTCTCTATGTACAATTATTCCGCTTGGGCCGGATGATGTCCTGCGCAAAGGCACAGGAACATTATGCGAGATGTTGTTGATGGTGCGTATATTCTCGGAATGTTTGAGGTTCTTTTCTACGCTGCTAACAGAAACTAGGTCCAAGCGTTCCAAAAACATATAATTATCCCTAATAAGCATAAAAATCCTGATGAGATGTTTTGGGAGGGCCACTTGATAGATTCGGAGACATACGTGGGTGGCCATGTGGAAGCCCTGGAGGCCGGAGTTTTCCGGAGCGACATCCCTACAAATTTCTCAGTAGATGCGCGAGCGGTCGACGAATTACTTCGAGATCTTGATGATGCTCTCAAATTTACTATCGTCATTGAAGGGGGAAAGAAAATGGAGGATGTTACGAACTACGAGGAGGTCAGAGACAAAATTATGGAGAATCTAACGGATCTCAAGAGTACGCCCCACCGGAACGAGCGCCCCTTGATCTACCATTTAGATGTCGCTTCCATGTATCCGAACATCATGACTACAAACCGTCTGCAACCAGACTCTATGATCAAAGAGTCAGACTGTGCAGCGTGCGACTTTAACAGACCGGGTAAAACATGCGATAGGAGACTACCTTGGGCTTGGAGAGGCGAGTTTCTACCGCCAAAACGGGACGAATATCTCATGATCCGAAGGGCCCTTGAAAATGAGAGATTCCCGCCAAAGTACCCTAATGGTCCGCATCGAACTTGGGACAATATGCCGCCCTCCGAGCAGGCAGCGCTCACCAAGAAGCGTCTCACAGAATATAGCAAGAAAATTTATCATAAGATCAAGGAAACCAGAACGATTGAGCGTGAAGCCATTATCTGTCAGCGCGAAAATCCGTTCTATGTCGACACTGTCAGAATGTTCAGAGACCGTCGCTACTACTTTAAAGGCGAGCAGAAAGTTTGGAAGAATAAAACAGATGCATTGAAGAAAGCTGGTGCAGCTCAAACCGAGGTCGATGAGGGTGGGAAGATGGTGGTCCTGTTCGACTCGTTGCAACTGGCGCACAAAGTCATCCTCAACTCTTTCTACGGATACGTTATGAGAAAAGGCTCTCGGTGGTACTCTCTAGAGATGGCTGGTGTCACTTGTTTGACTGGAGCGCGCATCATCCAGATGGCTCGCCAGCTCGTGGAACGGCTTGGCCGACCTTTGGAGTTAGATACTGATGGTATCTGGTGTATCCTCCCCGCGACATTCCCCGAAAACTTTACCTTCAATCTCTCAAACGGAAAGAAGCTTCCAATTTCATACCCTTGCGTCATGTTGAATCACTTAGTACACGACAAGTTTACAAATCACCAGTACCAAGATCTGGTAGATGTCAGCAAATTCAAATATGAGACGCACTCTGAGAATTCCATCTTTTTCGAGGTGGACGGACCATACAGAGCAATGATTCTCCCTACATCGAAAGAAGAAGACAAGGGCTTAAAGAAAAGATATGCCGTTTTCAATCACGACGGTAGTCTTGCAGAATTAAAGGGGTTTGAGGTGAAGCGTCGAGGAGAGCTTAAGCTCATCAAGATATTCCAAACTCAGATCTTCAAGGTGTTCCTGGAAGGCACAACACTGTCAGAGACATACGCAGCTGTTGCCAAGGTTGCGAATCGGTGGCTCGACGTTTTGTACCAGCATGGGTCCACGCTCGCTGATGAAGAGCTCATTGATCTCATTTGTGAAAACAGGAACATGACAAAAACTCTTGAAGAATACGGAGCACAGAAATCAACATCTATCAAGACTGCCAAGCGGCTAGCTGAATTCTTAGGGGACCAGATGGTGAAAGACAAAGGTCTCAACTGCAAATATATCATTTCTGCTAAGCCAAGAGGCACACCCGTCACCGACAGGGCCGTTCCAGTCGCGATCTTCGCCGCCGAAGAGTCTGTAAAGAGACATTTTCTGCGAAAATGGCTCCGCGAAGATCTAACTAACATGGATCCGAGAAATGTGATAGATTGGGACTATTATCTTGAACGTCTCGGGTCCGTCATTCAGAAGCTCATCACAATTCCTGCTGCCCTGCAGAAAGTTAGAAATCCAGTGCCTCGTATTGTGCATCCGGATTGGTTGCAGCGCAGGATTGCCGCGAAGGACGACAAGATGAAGCAAAAAAAGATGACTGATCTTTTCAAAAAAGAGCCGATAGCAGACTCCACTGGCACTGCTGTTGGGCTGGCAGACATGGAGGATTTTGGGTCCACAGCTCCAGTGGGGAGAGGGCTGGACAGCGTCCTAGATAAAGTCGCGGCGACACAAAGTTTGAAACGGAAGGCCCCCGAACCGGTTGTCCCCGTTGATCCATATGCAAGCCTCCCAGCGAAGATGCCTGCCATTGATAAGAATTATATAGGATTCTTGCAATATCAGAAGAAGAAATGGAAAATTCAACGACACGCTCGAGAACGACGGAGGCAGCTGTTCGGAGACAAACAAGCTTTGCCTGGCGAGGGCTTAGACTCAATGTTCCGAATCCAGGCAGAGATGGTCTATATGAACACATGGCAGGTCCTACACTTCACAGAGACGGATGTTCCCGGCGAGATTCATGCGCATGTTCTCGTTGATCGGAAGGTCCATCTTGTCAAAGTGCTTGTCCCAAGGACGATTTTCGTAAATTTCAGGAACCAGAGTATCCCTGACTTCAAGTTGGATGGGTGTGTTGCAGAGGCTGTGAATTACACTCTACCCAACGGTCATCCTTCAGCTAATCTTTATAAACTGACGATGCCTGAACAAATTTATGTTGAAAAATTCCAGAAAATGACATCTTTAACTGCACATCCGAACGTGGAGGGGATTTATGAAACGGAGATCCCTTTGAATGTCAGGGCGATGTTGCAACTCGGTTCTGTCTGCTCACTTGACGGTAGTGTTAGAGGCGTACTCGGAAAAGGCATCAAGGAAGGCTTTGAAATCAAAGATATCTTACGGCAGGATGCCGCGAGACCCTATCTTGAAGGTGCCCCGATATCCTACCTATACTTGTTCCACCTCGTAGCAGGTGACAGGCAGTTCATATCGCTCGTATCAACTACTGGCGCCGAGGCCCAGGTGTTCGTGCTCAACGCTCAAAAGGATGCTCAAAGCCTGCCTAATATTGACAAAATGTACACGGAACAAGTACAGCGCCGACGCCAAGAAGGACATGGACAAGCCCCATTTGAGTACCTACCTGTGGTCCACTTTAGGACAACTTACATCAACAAGAAGCGACTGCTATACCGAAATATCGATGACGCAATCAGGAAAATCAAATCTGAGGAACAGAAGGCGTTGGTCCTAGTTATCCAGTCGCCTCAGAAGAGAACACTTTGTCAAGAGATCAGATCTTTGAATGAGTTTCCCACATTATCACTTCAGATCGACCAGACGGATAGCAATCTACCACCGCTCGGTTGGCAGACATTTGTTGCCAAGCGTATCGTGGTACGGTATCTATCGCTAGGTTCGTGGATTTCTCATCTAATTGAGTTGGCGAGATACGGCAACGTCCCTCTGTGCAATCTCGACAAGCATGATCCTAGATACCTCATCGACATAGCATATGCACGAAGGCTTCAAGCTAATGGCGTTGTATTGTGGTGGTCGCCAACGCCGATCCCCGATCACGCTGGCCATCAGAAAGACAGCATTGTACGTCATCTTGAACACGCAACAATGCCAGACATCAACAATAGAGGCTCGTATTCATCCGTCTGCATAGAGCTCGATGTCAGGAACTTAGCGATTAATACGCTTCTGACATCGTCATTAATCAACGAACTCGAGGGCGCTGATGCTATGGGATTCGACCCTGTCGGCAAGGCCAATGGTGACGACCACCAGTCGCTCTATTCTGAGAACACATTTGCATCTGCCAGCACCACAGTCCTGAGGGATTTAGTGAAGGCTTGGTGGGGGGAAGCATCTAAGGGTAACAACATGGCTGATCTCATGGTGCAGCATCTGGTGCGCTGGGTTGAATGCCCCGAGTCTTTCCTATACGACCATGCGCTACATTTCTACGTCCAAACAATGTCGAAGAAAGCTTTCTTGCAGTTGTTAGCAGACTTCAGACGAGTCGGATCGAGCGTAGTGTATGCGAACGCGAACAAATTGATTCTACAAACTACCAAGGCTGAGGTTGGTACGGCCTTTGCTTACAGTCAATACATTATCAAAGCAATCAAGGCGAAGCCTCTTTTCCATTTCTTAGATCTGGACATTAAGGAGTATTGGGACTACCTTCTCTGGTACGACTCGTTTAATTATGGAGGTTTAGCCTGCTCCGAAGTCGTGGAGGCTGAACAGCAACAACTGAATCTCTTCATGCACTGGCAATTCAGCAAAGCACTACCGCGGACTACGCAAGAGGCGTTTGGCACCTGGGTGGTTGAGTTCATACAGCTCTTACACGGATTCAAAAATCCCGAGAATTCGTCAGGGGCACCAGAAGCTACACCTAGACTAACCCAGATACCAGTGAAGACTAACAGCAGCGGCGAGAACGATAAAGACAACATTGGCGACGCCTTGGCACTTCCAAAGGAATTCTTGAAACCGCTGAAGAAGCATATTGGCCAACTACTGCGGCTGCAGCGCGACATCATACTCCATCCGGATCGACAGGCGGAGTTCGAATTCCCTAACCTACCAGGGACCAAACTTGCGAGTTCGAACGCGGCACTGGAGCTAGTTAAAGCCATGTCTGCCGTGTTTGCGCTTCCGAAGGACCTAATGTTGTCAACCAGGCAACTACGGAAGGATCTGCTACACATGTTCGATATCAAAGAGTTTAGCAAGGAAGGCGCGTTCGAAAACTCGACGGATAGTCTTAGGTTCGAGCAGGTGATATGCCAGAATTGTACAATGTCCCGAGACCTTGATTTTTGTAGGGACGAGGATCTTCTACCAGAGCTAGATGCGGACGGCAAGCCTACCAAAGAGCGAGCATGGAAGTGCTTTAATTGCGGCCACGAGTATGACCGACTTACACTGCAGGAGCGGATGGTTGGGGACGTGGAAGAGATGGTGATACGTTACAGTACGCAAGATTTGATGTGCGGGAGGTGCAAGAAAGTCAAGACAAGCGATTTCCAGGAGCACTGCGTGTGCAGCGGGGTCTGGCAGCTATCTGTCTCGAAGGAAGAGATAGTAACGAGACTGAAGGTGTATAAGAGTGTGGCCGAGTATTATTCGCTCCCAATGCTGGAGGAGAATGTGAAGATTGTGCTGGATGGGATTTAGGGGTTGGGTTGGATATTTTCTTTCATTTCTTTTTCATTGTGCATAGCAGGACGCTTTTGCGTTTTTCACGACCTTTACCTTGTCTTAAGCGCCTGCTTTTGGGGCCATTATCTTATGGCGTTGAAGTTCTTTTAAGGGCCTTGCATTTCCGACTGCATTTTTTGATAGACTAACATTTGATTTACCTTGGAGCGTACCAATTGGTGCATTCGCCATGGGACGTCGGGTTTGCTGAAAATTTATAACCTCGATTGTTGTATTCTTATTGGATATCAAATAATCCGTATCTTTCGATTGGAATATCCATCAGAAGGCACGGATATATTTGTTACCCAATAATGATACTACAATCGATGTTATAAATTTTCAGGACGAAGATCCAACTTCCAGAGCGTTTGGACCTATCAAACGATGGGAATACGCATTTTCTTCAAAGTACTTCCGTCACACAGCCACGGTGAACACCAATAGCAATTCGACTTTACGTGAAGTGAATGTAAATGAAGAGGCAGGCTAACTTAATGTTGCAAATTCTGCGTTGTGGAAGTCAACCTCAATTCTCCAATCTTGCCTCGATGCATCCATCCGCCAACTACACATCCATCTCAAAATGTGAAGCTCTCTAACCATGCCTAACGAAACGCCTTCCCAACCTTCGCCTCCTCATACGGATGATGGCAGTGAAACATTACCTCCTCTCCCAGACCCCTCAACTGTGGGCCAGGTCCCACCGCGGGCTAGACATGCTAGCTTGGGCGACGCCATAAATCACATCAGCACCGACAGTGTGACCAACATGCCGCAGATGCCTTGCTTCCGACAGGCGTACTTGACCGGCATTGGTACGGGATTTGCGTTCGGTGGCGTTAAATTGGTGCTGCGAGGTAATATAATACCTCCCTTCATTCGTCCCTTTTCAGTCAACCCAAAAACATACACGTGCTTCAAGAAATGATATCACCGAATGCGCAAGCTGACTCGTTAATAAAAATTTTCTGTATGGCTCTAGCATCTGTCTTCAATGCCTGCACATGGGCGGTGGGCATGTTCTGCTTCAGTTCCACGGTTGTTTGGGAGGCATGTCAGTGGCGGCGCGGCCGGGAGTACGACGGCGTGGTCCGAGCGATGCAGATAATTGAGTACAAGCGATTGGAAAGAGAGAGGAAAGTAGAAGAAAAGAAAAAGGAAGATATTAGGATCCAGCAGGAGGAAGAGGAGAGGCAAAGGAAGGAGGCGGAGAGTAAGCGACGGTGGTGGTAACACTGAAGGCTCTAATGGAGATGTTGTAAGGGTATAAAAAAAGCTTGGTCTGCATGAGTTGAAATTCTACATTTCATACGAGCATCAGGGATAATGATAGTATATACATAACGATGTGATTATGACATGGGTCTCGCGACAGCAAGATCAAGCCAGGTCCTTAAGACCGCAGGACTTCTATTGTACATGAAAGATACCTAGGTATCTGCTACTAAAAGAAAAATGTATTTTGCGAGCCTACCCAACGAAGGCAAAGCTAGATACCAAACACCACACAAAAAAGAAAAATACTTTTAATTATTGCACTCCGAAACTCCAATAGTGAGAATAGCCAATAAATTTCTGACGCCTCTAAATCTGATTCAGATAAGGTAGGTTGTCATGTGGGGAGAATGGGTTGTTGCGAATAATCAAGGCATCGGACTCAAGCGCAGTCTATGGAATACTGCAACTAGAGAATAAGAATGGATGTCTGTTGAAGATTCGGGAAGGCCTTTTTCCAAGGATAGCGAGTTCCGGTTGCTCAGAGTGCAAAATGAACCTTTTTACCTGGCTGAGACTTTTGAACGTCAACCATTTCATCATCTTCTGCATTCCCCGTAATTATAAGACTTGAGGTCGAGGAAGTTGCGGAAGCACCTCTTTCAGCTACGTTTCTTCGACGCCGCTCCGCAGTTCGTTTTGCCCGCGCTTCTCGGGATTCTCGCGCCTTATACTCCTTAATCTACGACACACGATGGGTTAACGGTTATTTCCTCAACGAACTTGGGCCAACATGTGTTCCACGTACCTGCTGCATTCGTTTCTGATTGCGGATCTCACGTTGCTGGGCGGTAGGCCGGAACCCTATGCCTGAATAATCCGGGTCCGAGTCGGTGTCAACTTCTTCCTCTACAGGAGGGGCGGAGCTCTCGTCTTCAGGGATGGATGGTGGCGGACTCCGTAGCCTTCTTCGAGACGGCTGTTGGGCTTGTCTTGAAGACATCCCCATGAAAGCAAATGGTTCCTGATTCGGGCTTTCAGAGCTATTGTCGGGATTCGAAATCTCAGATCCAGGTTGTTCAGTTTCAGCAGTCGTCATTTCCACCTCGTCAGGCTCCTTAAAAGCCGCTTTGGTTTTCCCCTTTCGCTTCCTCGGCGTTGCGTCAAGATCCTTCGATTGTGCATCCTGCTCTGGAGACTTTGTCGACTTTTTCTTTTTCGGGGTTCTTGTAACTTCGGAGTCTTCGTCGTCGTTACTCTCCAATGGTATACTCCCTACACCCGCAGAATTGTCATCATCGATTTTCTTCGTGTCTTCAAATGCAGTCAATTTCCCCACTCCAGTTTTCCTCCATGATTTGACAGCCTTTGCAGACTTGGAAAGTCTCCCATCCTTCTCCTCTTCTGTCGCAAAAACATTCCCAAGATTCAGTCCTTCAAGCTTCTTTGCGACCTTTGTCCTAGGTGATGGTACCTCCAATTCTTCTCCTCCGGACTTCTCCACCGCAGAAGCGGTAGTAGCGCCCTTCATATCCTCACAGGAACATCCACGACTTCCTGTAGGCTTTCCACCAACAACATCAACCGGACCACCACCACTACCTGCTGTTCCCGTGTGAACCGCAGCGCCGCCCCACTCACACCCTTCGCACGCGCCGTCGCTCCCAAAAGATGTGGTCGTTGTTGTCGTCGAGCTGTTGAATGAAGAATTCGCAGATACGGGAGAGATATATAGCAGAACGTCTCGTTTCCGTTTCGCAGATGGTGAGATGACGGGGATATATGGCGGTACGGCGATCGTCTCGGTTAAAGCTCGTATGTGGGGCGCCTGATGGTCGACTTCGTAGGCCATATGTGGGGCAGGAGGAAGGGAGCGTGAGGATGCTGGCTGGTTGGCTTGTGGCTTGTGGTGGAGAAGATCGGTGCGGACTGAGAGGGTTTGGTGCTGGATAACGGTTGCGGGACGGCTGATATAATTTTCGGTGAATGAGATGCAGGTTTCTAGGACTAGTTGGGTAAAGACAGTTGTTGCAGAGACGGAGGTTTTTGATATGGCGGCCTGCCGTGAACGAGACAGGTTTCCAATTGTGTCTCTTTGCGTTTTGATGTTGCACTTTTATACGGACCCTTCGTCTGCCAATGAGCAGGGTTTCTTTCTTTCCCTTTAGCAAAGTACGGAAGAGTGCAGATGCTCGAATTTAACTATGGAGAAATCGGCTGGTTAGTCGCATTCCCCATGACTGCCTGCAGAAGGAGAGAAGCAGGTGGGGGCTGGGGAAAGCGGAGCTGGCAGGCTCACAGGCGAGTAGCCTCTTGGGGCCCTGAATGGGAATCTACGCCGGACAGATGGCTTGCCGGGAACCTAGATGGTTCTTCCTGAATGCTGGGGCGCTAAACCTCGGACTGGAGGTTAGGCAATCGTCGTCGGAACAGTGAAGCCAGGTCAGCTTTGGGTTCCACGCGAGGTGCTTTTCGTAGTCAAACGCCGACAAACTCAGGAGAGCGCTCGCTGTTCGTCAACGGCCAAGCCGACGGCCGTGCGAGGCAAAGCTTGCAAAGGGGCACTTGCTGGCTTACTCGAGCAGTAGGTGATCAGATCACCAGATCCACCGACCAGGAGTGCTAGTACGAGAGCAGCGAGCGGCGATTCAGCTCCTTCCGATTCAAAAGGACGGGGCCTCCTTCGGACGTATCGGCGACTGTTCGCGAACTTGAAGGCAAAGCGAGCAAGGTGTAGTAGACCTATTCCAACCACGGTTCCACAAAGGGGCGAGCTTTGTGGTCATGCTGCCGAATCACCAAGCTCCATTTCGACGGCAGCCTCGAGCTCTAATTTCCAGCTAGTTAGCGAGTTTCGACAGGGTTAGGTCGACTAGTATCGAGGTATAGCGGCACTTGATTAAGGCTGTTGTTGAATGGTCCACTTGCCGAGGTTGCGGATTGTATCCACCGCTGGCAACACGTAAACCCAGTGGATGAATATATATATATTGATATCACCTGCGTACCCAAAGGCATCTGATCACGATGGTGATATAAATACCTACTTAAGTAGTTAACGACATACCGCAGACGGCCTCAGCTTCGGAAGGATATTATTTAGATTATTCACATTGTTCATCATGCCAAACAGCACGGTTGAGTCTCGTGGCATCATGAGATCACCCCATCAGTAGTAAGTAGTATACAAGCCGTGAGTAGGAATGGAACGCAAGCAGGCGTGATAACTGGAGAAAAAAGGTGCCCCGAATATCTAACAAGCAAGACAGGAAGCGATAAAGAATACAAGGGAAAACGGCCGAGTTCGAGCGTTCGTGGGACAAGAAATTACTATCCTCCAAACGAAAAAGAGCAAAAGAATGATCGCTGCAGAGATGCTTTTGTAACATTACAAAAATGTAAAGCTTGATCTTTCAATGGGGACAGCGAAACTTTAAAAAAAATAAAATAAAATAAATGCAATAAAGTCGAAGAAGGTCAAAAATATAGCAGCCTCAACAAGTACCTCGCAATAAATAAGAACGTAACTAATAGGTATCATAAAGAAAACGGATCGCCATGGAGCAAAAGGTAGGCACCATCCGCTCGAACGCCAAAGTGAACTCGAACAATATTAATGGGCTGCGAAGCCCCGTGCGGAGAAGTAAACGAAACAAAAGAGATATATGCTTGAAAATTCAGGCAAAAAAAAAAAAAAAAGTAATGATATAGCGATTCGAGCTGACGATATTGAGTAGCACATTATTGGACCTCAATTTGAGTGTCCGGCGTCGCCATTTGGGCCGATCTCTCGGCAATGTTGTGCCTATCCGCATTAAGCATCATGGCGCGCTGCTCTTTCTCTTTCAGTATCTTCTCTTTGGAGGTAGCAGCAGTTGAAAGTGCGTCGATGTAGGTTCTGAATTTGACAATCTCCTTAAGCAAGTAGCTGGATTTCCGCTCCCAGTTGTTCATTGCTTTATTGTAGTTTGGATGCCGTGGGGTAAACTAAAAATGTAAATGTTAGTATATGTCTTGACAATTTTGAGTATCATGAATAAATAAACTCACAGCTAAAAGCATCGGCCCTCGGAGTTCGTTATGCTTCTGAAGTTCACCTTCAATGTTCGCAACATACAACTCAAGTGCCTTGAACTGGTCCGCTTCCGTCAACGGACTGGCAAACATGCTTTGAGGGGGCGGGCTCCAATCTGCAATTACGGCCTTATCTCCGGGCAACCTCGCCCTGAAACCGCCATGGTGGTCGAAGGAGCCTCGGATGCTACCCTGGAAGCTTGGTCGTGGTTGGTGGCCAGTAGTTGGGGGCGACTGGGCTTGCGCAAACGCCTCCAAATCGATGCAGTTATTCCATCCATATTCGATGTTGCTCACAGCCCCAACCAGAGGTTCCTTTGACAAGCGAGCAGACCAGTAATTCGCAGTGCCAACCCATTCCTTAATAAGTTCCGGAGTTCCGCATTGGAACAGATGGACGGCACCGTTGGGAAGAGAGAGTGCAAACACATGCGGTCGAGATCGAGAGTACCCCGGGGGTGGGAGAGCAGAAGCAAGAGTCTGTCTCAACATAAACGAGCCAATTGGCTCTGCGTTCTCCATCCAGTTGCCTCCGCCAACAATGTTCTGGGTTGTCTTTCTCTTTTCGCTCGAGAACAAGAACAGTCGCATCCAACCTTTCTCGACCACAGCAAAGCACTCGACCCAGCCACGGTTCTTAGCCCGCTTATCAGCAGCTTCAAGGTGGTGCTTATGTTTGATCATTCCTTCCTTTGCCCATGGGGCTCCATAGAGCGCAAGTTCATCAACATCATCGTCGAGAATAGTCGGTTGGATGCTCTGTTCGCCATCGTCAGAGCCCAGCCCGCCTGTCCCGGTTTCTTCTCGAATGATCGCTGTAGACAAGGCGTTCGCAAATCCGATGCTCTGCATGTAATCGCCCTGGCCGAACCCTGATCCAAGCGAGTCAGTCGACATCATGGTAGTCGCAGTCTTATCCAAGGAATACTTGCTCCACGTACTGGAGGCAGATGGACTCCAAAGTCTATCATCCAGACTCGTACGTGAAGAGCCAGCAAACGAGCCCGGGTATAGACGAGGCCGCGATCGGTTGTTCTTCCATTTCGATCCAAGCCTTGTAGTGCTACTGTTTCCGTTACTTGACCCAAAGCTCCCAGCATGACGATCTAACCGTACCGACATAGAACTCTCAGACGGCGCCTTGCTAACCGTACTATTGGTTCTGCGAAGCTCTTTGCCCAAGGTAGTCGGGCCAGTCGCGCTATCGGGAGACCTGTCTGACGAAGCACCATGAAGCGGAAGGGCGACTGATTTAATTGAGAGATAAAAGTCCTTCAAAATAGACTCCAGTGTGAGATCCCATTGCTTACCACCTCCTACACAAGGAGCGTTTATAAGCGGGCCTCCACTCTCGCCGCCAGTGCCATTATTATCGATAGAATTCGCAAAATTTTCGCTGGATTGGTCCTCGAAGAACCGATGGACTGCATTGGGCCCACGAATGAAGGACAGTCTCTTTGTCAACATACCCGACGAACCGAGACCATGATGGGTATCTTCTGGTTCGTCAAAGTCATACGGGGTTTGGCATCGAGCTATATTCTGCGGGTTATCGCCGTCGTCAATAGTCAACCCACGTTTGATAGTCGCCAATGTATTTTTGACGAACTGTCCCTTTGTCATTCTCTGGGACGAATGGAGGTCCGCCATATGCAAATCCGTGTTGACTAAAAGGATGGAATAGACTATCGTATGAACGACATCTACGTTCTTGAACCCATGGTTGGAATTGCAGTCACACCATTGCTTCGCAACAGCAGAAACAATTCTATCAACCTGTTGGGTTTCTCCCTTGAGCACCAGCTTCTCACACAAGCCGCGGAAAGCCACCAAAATGTTAACGCCTGTCCAATCGAACATTGCCATATAGGCGGACCGAATCCTCGCACTAGGTGCGCCGCTGAAATGACAAATGTTAGCACTAAACATATAAACGGGGAGTAGTACAACAACTTACGCTTCCCCTAAGAAGGCTGCCGCCTTGCTCTTTGGCAAGAATTCTTCATCTCCTTCGAATATCTTACGAGCTGCATCCGCCTCTTCAGGCGACGGTGGGGCATCAAACTCCTCATCAATCACCGTAGTCTTCTGCGGCCGTGGAGTGGAATTGGGATCGTCAGGTTGATGTGGGTCATCATCTTCGGACTGCGGTAATACAACGACAGGCATCGCGGTTGACTCCGCCTTTGTCTCTTCCACGAAACTTTTCTTTCCCTCTTTACTTGCTGCATCGTAGAAGACATCAGATGCAGAATCAGACCTCTCGGTATCGAGCGAGTTAGACTTGTCTACTTCTTCCTTTTTTGATTCTCCGTTGGCCGCGTCAGGACTAGCATCTGGTTCTGCCACTTTCTCAGGACCGGTGTTCGACGCATTGACTTCGTGACCCGAATCGCTGTCATCATCTCGAAGGAAAGAACCTTCGAATTGCTTAGGCTCTTCGGGTTGTGACGCATCCGGAGTCGGGTTCTGATTAGATATGGCCTCCGACTTGGGAGGGGGTGTATACATATCCTTTGCCGTCTTTGTCGATGACGCGGCAACTTCATTAATGTTGATGTTCGCGGCGGTTGTAATCTTTTCGGGCGTGGGACTAAATTCTTTGACTTCCACGATGCGGTTCGGTAATTCCGATTCTATGCTTCTATTGGTGGCTCTCCTCGGCCGCCCGGTAGATGCATCCTGACCGTTCGAAGACGCGCTCACCCCGTTGGGTGCAATGCTGGCTTCGGACATTTCGCGCTCGTGCTGAGACTTGTGGGCGCGACTATGGGAACGACTCATAGAAGTCTCCGGACGAGAATTGACGCCGTGGGATGTTGGCTCTTGTCGAGCTGGGGATTGGGAGGCGGTGTTATCGGCCTCATTGCTATGAGTTATATTATTTGTCCGCAAAGGGGGCATGGGATCATGCTCTGATACGGATCTCTTTCGGCGCCTAAAAAAGCCGGATGGTTTCTTAGTCACCAACTGAGGCGTTTTCGGGGGGGCTTGTTCGGGTGAGGCGGATATTGGATTAACAAGAACAGAGGTTTGTCGTTTAATACCATCCGCTGGCTTGTCTCCATCCGAAATTTGCGAAGGAGGGCCGGTGGGTGGTATTTGCAAAGTGGGTTTATTGGCAACGCCTCCTCCAAAAACTCTTCTGAAGAATCCTGGTTTGGAGGCTTGCTTCGCAGGTGTGGTACTTGATGATTCGGTCGGCGGCATCTCGGAAGGTATTGTTGGCAGAGTCGACTGATCTGCCATTGCGTCTGTGGCGCGTCTTAAGCTCTTGTTCGACCTTGTGGACCTTCGTCGATGAAGATGATTAGGCTGCCTCGGTGTTTCTGGTTCCCTTGCCCGCGATCTATTCGACAGCTTTGGCGGTGGTGCAGCGTCGTTAAAAGATTCGAAGGCTTGTACCTGTGCGTGTGTCTGTTGCTGCTGCCGGCTGGGAGGAGCGCCACGACGCGATTGGGGAGGGGTGGTAATAAACCTGCCGTCTGGGGTGTAAACGAGTGTGCCGTTGTGTTCAAATAACTCGTCTTCTTCTTCGTCCAAATGGGATTCCTTTGGGTTCTGTTGGTTGTCGTATATTCGTTGTTGAAGCGCAGGATTGCTGTCCGACCGCTTCCTAGTGCTGTGTCGGGATTGGAGACGACTACGGGTGTATTCGATATCCCGGTATGTTATATCACCCTGGCCGTCCTGGAGGTTGTCGCTATCAAAGTAGAAGGGATCCAGGAACTTGTCAAAGACAGGGTCGCAGGAGAAGTCCTGGCCGAGCTTGTCAAAATCGAGAAGGAGGTTATCGACAAGGGAGTCCCGAAAGCCAGTATCAGCGGGCGCGAGTATTTCGTGTCTGTCAAGGTCTCTTCGGGCACGAGCACCTCGCTGGCTGTTCAAATTTCCATTATTGGATGCGAAGACCTTCCTATTGGATGAATGGTGGGCCGACGGGTTGGCGACGGGATAAGAAGCGTTGTCCGAGACACTTCGGTTCTGTTTGAGATAGCCGTTGGACAGGGAGGTGTCAATGGTCAATTTGGCACTGCTAGGCCGAGAACCAGCGAAGGAGTTTGGAGTAGCGACAGCCGACGGGTTGAAGAAGCCGCTGCCGTAGACGATGTTGGCGTGCTTGAGGAAAGGAGGGATGGTTGGGACAGGTGGAGGAGCGCCAGCCGACTTCTTGGAGCGAGGGTCGTTGCCAATGGCAGAAGCCCCAGAATTAGTGCTGTTGTTGCTGCTGCTGCCTCCTCCTGTTCCTCCTCGAGAGGTGGAGCCACTAGCTACAAGCGCAGAAGCAGAGACAGACCGATGAATCTGCAGCGGCGTGGCCTGCTTGTGGGCGGATGCTGCTCTGGATCTCGAGGAGGCTGGGGATGCAGAGTGATGGTGATGCTGGTTGTGGTAGTTGTGGTGGTGGTTGTGGTGGTGGTGGAGAGAGGTGGTTGATGTGGAGAAATCCATTGGGCAGGCAGGTCCAACGAGGAAAGCGAACAGGCTGCGCAGGCCAACCGAGCTGAAAAGGAAAAAAGGCCCGTCGAATTGCGGGCAACCAAAAGAGACAGCAAGCAACAGCAATCAACCACGGCCCAAAGTCCCAACTTCGCCCTTACGAAATCGAGAGAAAGGGGAGAGAAGAATGCAAAATGCAAGCAAAGCAATGCGACTCGCCGGCTAGCTGACTTTTTCCTGGTCGACCCTTTCCCCTCTGCGAATAACCGACCCGTCCTTCTCCTGAGCCGGTGTCAGGCCAGGCAAGATGCAGCGTTTGCCGTTTGGTAGGGTGGGTGCACACAGACTCTCTTTCGCTCCCACACCTCACACCCTCGCTCACGAGTCTCTTCCCCTAGGACGGTCGCTATTCTGATATAGGAGTGCTTACCCGGCAAAATGCACAAGCAAATTGCAGCCGGCTTCCTCCAAGCTGGGAGCTGATGAGGGGAGCAAGCCAACCGCCAGCCCGACGAGATGACGGATGTGTCGTGAGCCAGTCGGATTCGGAGGCTGTCCGGTCAGCGTCGCTGGATATATACGCTATGCCTCCATGAGACGATATGCATATCCGGTCACAGCGGTAGCTTCAGGCGCAGATTTCTTCAAGATTAATGCAAACACGGCCGGTTCGTCGCGAATCAGGAAAATTAAGTGAAGCGAGGCGCGGAAGAAAAAAAAAAAAAAAAAAACCTGCTGGAAATACAATCGGCTAGTCAAGCTTTGCTGCACCTAACGGTGTAAAAGCAACAAATCGTAGGAATGTTAAAAAAAGAAAGAAAGGAAGAAAAAAAGGCGGAGCCGTGATGGTGAGGTAAAGAAAAGAAAGAAGGCTTACGGCCTCTACTCGATCGAGGAACTATTAGGAGAGAGATAACAGCTGCAGCTGGCGACCGGCGCTGTAAACCCTTTATTTCGACCCCTTCCTCGGGACTGTTCTTTCTCTCCTGTCTCTCCAAGATGACTGCGAAAAAAAAATAATGTTCATCTCCACAGGTTCAAATTTAGTTCTTCGATCGAACGTGGGGATACCTGGGAATTTAGCCAGTGCGCAAGGCCACTCTATTATGACTCGACTAAAAAGACAATCGCAAACTATTTCGCAGATTGTCGTTTCGAGATTGCATGACAATGCAATAATGCAAGGAAGAGAAATGCGCGCTTCCTTTTACGTGTCTTGAATCCCCGCAGCGCCTCGAAAACTGCGATGTCTCCGAACATGCCAATTTTTTTTGTTTTCCCTCTTCGCAAGTCTTTGACATTCCCTAGCTGCTCTCCAGCTGTCGCCTTCTGACCTCAACATGGCGGCGACAATTCTCTTGACAATGCATTGCATTGGTCAATTAAACTGTTAAATTGAACCGAATCGGGGGAAAGCAAAAGCCCCGATTCCCTTGATGAAAACGTGTGCCCCAGACATCAACTCACCCTTCACTTCATCCCACAGCAGGGAATCACCCTTTTCCGGGGCTGCAAATTGCCCCCATTGGCTGGAGGCCTTGTCGCCAAGCCAAAAGGTTGTCCCTGAAATCATGTAAGGGGCAGATTTGCCAATCCATGGGCCGACCAGGGAGGGGATGGCTGGCAAACGCGTGGGCCAAAGTCACTAGCACTATCGGAGCGACCTCAAGCGAGAATCTGCAGGCTGTGCTGTGTCGCGATCGGTTGCCTCCGAAAATGAAAAACTACCAAAGTAAGCATTTAAACTCCGATCGTCTACGCGTTTCTGGTACCGTTTTAACCTTCTAGAATTCTCGACTGGGCGGCACATGTCATCGTCTCCTTTGCAACGTGGCGCCTGGGCGCCTGGCTCGCTGTTTGCGGTACCTCAAACCATTCGCCGCCTGCGTGAAGCTCCTTCAGAGCCAACCTCACCTGATTTCTCATGATCAGTAAGCGAGCGCGCCGGCCTTCCTAACCGGAATGTCCTCATTCCTCGTGTGGGCGGAAGTACCGTCTTACAATGACTTTATCTATATATACTTACGTATCGATACTGTTATCCCTGATGTTTCTGAAGTAAGGCGGACGTGACGTATGTGAAACGATGGCGAGATTACCTATCAATGAGACATCATTGTCCCTGATATGATTCGATGTGGCAGCTTCAGCTGCAGCTTGATCCGAGCCCATGCGCACGCGCACACACGTGGGCAATAACGCCCATTGGCCACAGCATTGTTCTCTCGTATCTTCGTATCAATCTCTATCACGATTTGATTGAGATATGTCGGGTGTGTCTTATTAAGGCTATAATCGGGGTTGAGAACCAGTTACCAGTTTATATATTAATCTGCTAAATAGAACCGTCGCATGGATGGACAAGCGAACCGACGTTGATTGGCGGACTGGATATTCCAGCCAAGGCGGCGGCCGTGTCGTCTCCATTTGCAACAACGCAAGCTTTGTGACATGGGTATATTATCCATCCTTGGTTCGACCCAGTCGACAACCAGGTGAACTTCAACCGACCTCAGTCGACGAAAGAAGATGGATGTCCTGCCGGAGATACAAAAGTCCGTCTTGTGTGCATCTTGGCCCAGGTCTTCCTGGAGTAAAGGACAATTCTCCCTACTCAATTTAATGTCACGATCATGATGGTGTTTATAATAGCTGACACAAGCATGCTCTTCCTCGCGACTTTGACGTCTATATAAAGTCGGGATAGTCCAAACGTCAGTCTAACGCTATACCAGATACTGTTAGACACGAGCAGACGGCTCAACTAAGATCCAGCATTTACTTTATAGTATATTGTGACAGCGCGATCAAGATGCTTCTTCGGCTCTTTTTCATCCTTGTAACCTCGATATCCTACGCATCTGCAAGAACTATTTGGCCACAGAATTGGGATTTTGGTTTCCATTTAGATCTAAAATGCATTCTTGGGTTTCACGCTCGAGTTCTTCCATCGTCGCATGATCTTGTCGTCGATGCTACCGGAAAATACCCTGGCAGCTATAAAACCGTTAGCTTGGCCGTCGCCGCCCTAAATAATACCACTGCGTACTCCCAAACCATCTTCATTCGACCCGGAAACTACACGGAGCAAGTCTACATCAGCAAGCTCCTCGGCCCTCTCACCATCCAAGGCTATACTTGCGACAGCCGCTCCTACACCGACAACCAGGTTACAATCTCTTATAACCTCTCTCGTTTAACTCCGGGACTCACCAGCAACGACAAAACCTCTACCGTTCGCCTGTGGACATCAAACGTAAAGTTCTACAACCTCAACATAGAGAATACATTCGGCAAGGGCACACAAGCCTTGGCTCTCAGCGCCCAAGACACCGATCAGGGTTTCTATGGTTGCAAGTTCACCGGATACCAAGACACCATATACGCCAACGAGGGGCGACAGATATACGCTAAATCCTACGTCAATGGGGCGGTGGACTTCATCTTTGGTCTTCGTGCAGCCGCATGGTTTGAGAACCTCGATATCGAAACAATTGGCACGGGATACATCACCGCAAACGGGCGAGAGGCGGCTAATAATACTTCATTCTACGTCTTCAACAAATGCAAGGTGACCGGAACCAGCGGTGTGGCTTCTACGTATCTTGGCAGGCCATGGAGGCAGTTCTCGAGGGTTGTTTTCCAGAAGAGCTACTTGGGAGATGTAGTGAATCCTGCTGGTTGGGTGAAGTGGGATACGGTACAACCGCTAGATAATGTCTACTACCGCGAGTACAAGAACTACGGGCCGGGGGCGGATGGTATAAGGGCTAATTTCAGCGCCCCTCTAGACGCGCCGGTTAAGGCTGCAGATATTTTGGGGAAGAATTTCAAAAAGGAGTATTGGGTAGATGAATCCTACCTCGAGTGATCTAGGCGCATATTCATGTATTATACGTCTAGACTAGGTTAGCTTTTGTATATACACTCCCGCAGCGGGTGCCTAGCAGGACCGATGGTAGCTAAATGATGATCGTATGGATTCGATTGTATATATATGATGAACGTCCCTGGAACTAGCATATAATACACGTGCAACGATACAAAGCTACGCTCAATACATACTACTATAGTCTCAAGATGTAGCGCCCGCAGGACCACTCAATGGAATAATTAATAGTAGTGTCGGGGACCGTGCCCTCCGATGACATGAAATAACGCCACCAAACATGCGCATGCCCATTGCCGGATAGATTTGCGCCCTTCAGCTCTCGGGAGCAGTGTCTCCTAATTTTGGTCCCGAAGCTGCGAGATCATCCGGGAGATCCGCTAGTTTGGTTCGCCGCCAAAAGCTTAGCCAAAGCCACGCGTTATTAATGCACACTCGCATTGAGATTCTTCCCGTTTAGTTGCACAGGGCGAGATGGTTAAGTTACACAGGCCATTTCGCGTTACACGAAAACAAAGGTTAACCAACCAAAGCATACGCTACACGTTACCCACTCAAAACTTCGAGCTCGGGCCCTCAAGCGCATGTTGCCTTCATGTGTATCTGGTACATATTGGGCTAAAGTTAGTTTAAATTACTCGTGCATTTTTGTTAGCTCGGTGCATAACGGAGCATCCAAGTAGCTGTTAGCTATAATCCAAATCAAGGGCTCTCCAGGATATGCTGATGAAAATGCGGTTCCCTCGCTGTACATATCTCCCTGTCAAGGTTTAATCGGCCGTGGTGAGAGGGAGTATACAATGCAGCTATGAGGATATTTATAATCTCAAGCAATATATTAATAGGTACCTAGATGCTCGCAGCTAGGGACCGACACCCTAGATAGCTAAACCCAACAAGTACGTAGATGCACCTTCCTCGCATTTGTCTCGAGGACACTGCTACTCTCCGTTCCCATTTCAGTCTAACGATTCAATGCTGCCGTTCCCGGTAGCATTTCCAAGAGCATTGACCTTCATTTTGTTGGTTGCATCACCAACACAATGCGGCCTATCAGAGCTCAGGACATCAAATTACCGTGACCTCAAGACGGAGAGTTTCGAGAAATATTCGAAATGTGGCTTTTTTTCAGCTGAACCAAAGAGGTATATCATACACGAAAATTTCAACCCGGAATTGCGGTAAATAACTATTTTGATGATTTTTGAGATATTTCTGCATAAAGCCAAACTGTGGGGTTTTATTTGCCATTTCCGGCATCCCCAGTGGACCAAAGGGCATCCGCATTTTCTTCTGAGCTAAAATCGTGGTGGTGGTGGCTTTGCAGGAAATGTCCTGACAATGACAGTTTTCATTCGCTAATGGCCCAACATTTTAATCCCAAGAAAGCTTTAAAGTGGATTATTTGGGTCTACACGCCGAGCAATATGCAAATATACCAGCATCTCACGATATATCGCACCATGCATGGTATGTGCTTTGATAAATATTTGATATTTCAAATTCGTCTTTGAGTCTTATTCAATCCTGCAAGCCAGTTGGCAAGCCGGATGGCAATTCTGGAACCGGAAGCTACCTCAGTTGCCAGTTCTAGTTCACGTGTTTCGCATGTTACTTGTCATTGGGTCCCTCAAGCACAGTGAGACTGTAGTCTTGTATTAAGGTCCACGTCGCGTTAGTACGTTAGGCCGCTAAGCTAGAGAATTAGATTTTTCATGCCCCTTAGCCTTGCTCTTGTGTTACATAACACATATACTTTACCAGTTACTTTCGACTCTTGGAACCCACAATTATATAATCCTTGTCGAGGAGTTTAGATAAGTACTTAAGTATTTACTTAAGTACTCTTTAATATACACATGCGTAAGTAGGTAGATACTTGACTACTTATACGCAAGTAGTCCAGTATCTATCTACTTACGTATATGCCCCCCTATGTACTAGATAGCCGGGGTAGCTCGCTAGGTCTTATTGTGAAACCCAGCTTTCAAGTAGCCTGACTTTGAACATTAAGAGCTTGATTGGACGGGAATGGCTATCAAAAAATAGATATCTAATACGAGCCTAGATGCACCTACAATGTAACTGCGTTTTTATACTGGGTCTTGGCCACTTACGCCAAGTTAGCTTACGTATAGTGCGAACTACAGCAGATCACTTCTACGATTTAATTGTGGGGGGGCAGCAACGGGACAAAGCACCAGCCGTTGTATCTTGCGAGTATCACCGTCAGCAGAAAGCAGAACTTAATAACCCAGGAGCGGGGGGGCTAGTCTGAGGTAGGCAGCAGCGACTACATTTCTGCAAGGTTTCCCGCAGGATACGCCTATGTTCTGAGGGTCCTTTGTTGGCATGACATCAAAGGGAACCAACTACCGCTCTTGGCATACCTCGTCCATGCTTCAGCCTTATCTCGATTTTGTGAGTTCAGAACACGCGTGTACACGGCATTGCTCCGACGGCTGCCGGGAGATCTATTCAATTGGAAGTAAGCTTCGGTAGTACCTAGGTATCTAGAAAAGTTTTTCAATCCGGATTTTGCTACCTCACCCATATATAATTATAACGTTAGAATGCCCACCTCGGCTTTGGACGTACAATCGGGTCAAAAATGCACCGGGCTTTGTGCATGAGCCAGCCAATGCGATCGATCGAAATGTCACATACCGCAGATCGGTCAATAGCGGGCCGACAAGGCCCCATGTATTCGCTTGCTTACTGCGGGGAAAGGTCAGGTCAGCAACAGGGTCAAGCTGACGAGTTACCTTTTGCGAATTCAAACGTGCGGCTAATCTAAGATATGCTGCCAGCCTCCGTCTGCAGCATGCTGAATGCAGCTCTGAAGTATACGTACTAGCTGAGCAGATCGATTCAGACTGCTTGATTCAAGAGAGCCAAGCTAGCTAGCTGCAAATGAGAGTGCGGTATGTAAATATGCGTAAATCGCTCGAACGTGTTTAAATAGAGGTGATCCGCCGCGTAGAATATTCCTGGCGACCTTAAATTTAGTAAACCTTTGAATCTACTCTCACTGTTAAGCTGATCCTGCTCAGTGATAAATCACACGGCAAATTCTTGTCTTTGTTGCACTTTTTGATACTCAACACTTCTACAAAATGAACGGTGCAGCACGAAGCGACGGCTCAAGCCTCTCTGCTGACCAGATCAGTGCCTTTCGCAGCAAGGTTAAGGGCCAGGTCGTCGTCAAGGGAGATAGTCCCGATGATGTATACCGACCACTGCTAGAGCGGTGGAACCGGATGCATATCAAAGAAGCTCACATCATCGTTCTGTGTGAAGGAGAAGATGATATTGCTGAGACTATCAAGTTTGTAGCAGAGCATCATCTAGACGTTGCTATCGCCTCTGGGCGTCACACCTACTCTGGGCCTAGCTCTGGGTACGGTTTGATCATTGACTTGAGGAAGATGCGCAAAATAACCATCGATACCGAGAAGAAAATTGCTGTTGCGCAAAGCGGTTGTATTGCCGGAGATATCGAGAAGGCTGCGGACGAAGTTGGGCTACGTCCTGTTATGGGAGCCATCAACGCTACTGGCTGTGGTGGTATCACTACTGGAGGCGGCGTCAGCAACCTGTCCGGTCAGTATGGCCTCGTGTGCGATAACTTGCTCTCTGCTCGCGTAGCGCTGGCCAACGGCACAATCGTTACCGCTTCGGAAAAGGAGAATGCGGATTTGTTTTGGGGAATCCGCGGTGGTGGGAGCAACTTTGGCGTGGTGACAGAGTTCACGTATAAGCTGCACGACTGCGGTTATGATGTTTACAGGTATGTATCTCATTGCCCGGCATCCCTTTGCTCGTTGCATTCGACGACTCTTAGACTAATTTTCAATCTCACCCTAGCGGCTTTTTCATGTTCGAGCCAACCAAGCTAGACCAAGCTATCGATTTATTTAACGTTATGCATGAGAATACTAAAAATTCCGACGGCAAATGTGCTATCAATGGATTTTTTGCAGTCATGCCGGGCTTAGGACTCGTACCTGGGTTCACCTTCTTCTACGACGGCTCCGAAGAAGAAGCGCAGCCATACCTTAAACCCTTGCTGGACCTAGGACCTATAGGGCAAAGTGGTGGCCACATGGTGTCTTACCCCGCCTCTACGGATTGGGCAAAATTTGAGACTATGTTCCCACCGCAATTCAACAGAATCATCGGGACATCGACACAGGTCTCATATCCTGTTTCCAAAGAGTTTCTCAAGAAGGCCGTGGCGCTATTCACGGAAACGGTTATGAAACGTCCAGAGAATCTCGGTATCTCGAAGTTGATTCTCGACCTTCGGGACTACAGAAAGATCGCTGCCGTACCCCTCGATGCTACCGCATATGCGAACCGTCGGGAAGGGATGTTGCTCGCCGTGGACTTCATCTGGGATGACGCGGGGCTCGACAAGGAGATGTCGGAGGTGGCTAAGAGTTACATAGAACAGGTTCGAACATGGGGCAAGGAATCTAATGAACAGAATGGTGTCGCAGATGCTGGGGCACACGTTGGCGCAACTACTCTGTATGCCATGCTTACGGATGGCCAAGAGAAGCTGGGAGCTGTGTTTGGGGGCAACCTCCCGAGAATGAAGCAATTGAAGGGAAAATATGACCCTAATATGATGTTCAACAAATGGTATCCAGTGGAACCTGAGATGGCCAACTAGTTTCGCTGCTTCGATCGGTTTGGCTTTTGGGGTTCCATACCTATATCTCTGCTTCATCCAATTATTTGCATGTACTAAGGCGAATGTACACACTCCAATGTAAAGCTCTTAATACAAGACTTTCTCCCAATTCACGTCAAGCTAATTCCGAATCGTGAAGACGTGAATGATATTGCATACAAACTGTATTGAGATATCGTAGATATCAAGACTTCTAGAACCAAGTCCCTTTGACCACCCGCCCATCAAATGTTACGCCGTCAACCCTGAAGATACCTCCACCCTCGGTCTTTGCTTCCATTAGAAAATCTAGGCAATGTGATATCCCTAGAAACTCCCCAAGTCCTTTATAAACTAAAAAATAAGCAAATTCCCCTGTCACCTTGCTCCTGACTCCTTCCTGGGATATATCCTGGGGCGTGAATCCCGTATAGTCCAATGCCCAACTCAGCCGCTGTTTACCATTTCCCACTAGCGAAGCCACAACTTTACTAATACCCGGTAGCTTCTGTTCAAGGTATCGACAAAGGCAGAGGTGCCCTAGTGAAAGCACTACCTCGTTATTTCTCTGATCCGATGCCGTCTTATCTTCAATAAATGTAACGCCCAGCTCCACAACCTTCATTCCAAAACATTCTTCGTCGGTTTTACCAACGTCTAGTATTACTGTCTTGGTTCCCCAAGCTCCCTCCTGCACGGGCAGTCCAATTTCATGGCGCTCTGTCACCCCATTGAATCGCTTCAAAATGAAGTAAATGCCTACCCGACCTTTCTGTGTTGCATTGAGCATGTGCGAGAACGAGAGCTTCAGATCGGGTTTGTAGTCCATGTTTAGCTTGTATAATCTGCAAAGTGATGTCTTAGCGCCACTACCGACGGCTCCACTCCGTTTAATCGCTATCGAGTTTCCGCCGTCGTAGGCTAATTCATTGTCAAGGCCCCAGACCAATCGGTCAGTATCTGCTGGATAGAAACCCGGCAGCACTGACTGCGCACCGACGTGTACCCAAGACTTTGACGAAACCTCTCTACCACTCTGAAACCATTTTTTGCCGTAGCCACGATTAAAGTTCGTGTAGAGGAACCGCTCTGTACCTGCCTCCCAGGCCGGTGCGAATTCCGCCACCGGCCGGCAGATTAACTCTACGTCTGCGGCATCACTGTGAATCCAAAACTTGCGATTCCTCTCTTCAAACGTAATACCGTCAAAGTTTTCAAATGTCCACCCGGGCGCGAATATTGCTGCCGAAAGACCGGCCGGCCGAATAACAGATAATGCCTAGGAAAATTTCCAACGCGGCTGGTCAGCATTGCGCATTGTTGAGGCAACCCACTAAACAAAATGAAACAAGAGTAAAGTCTATAGGGTAAGGGGCAGTCAGCTTACTGTTCCAGTACCCCACCCACCACCACCAAATGTACCTCGACCGAATACATCGATACCCATGTACACATCATGGCTCCGACGCATAGTCTTGCTCAAGGCTGCCGTTGTGAGGAGCTGGGCTAGCGGGTTCCATCGATAATTCGTGAATAGCGCTGACGACGCATCGAAGAACGGGGCGTTCATTGGTGAAAGTCCATTTGCGTAGGCAACTCGATTGTAGATAGTCAAGGAGTCGTACCTATGAATTGAAATTTAATTACTACTTAGTATTTATTGATGCTGGCTGTCAATGTGTGCTCAGATAAGACATACCACACAATCTCACTGCCCCGCACCCGCCTGTCGCAAGCCTTCCTGAGATCCTCGATGAACTTAATGGTGTCACTTAGCTGATAAGTCTCATCTGGGAAGTTCGATTCAAAGTTTAGCAGCCATCCGTCGAAGCCATAATATTCTGCGATGTCTGCTAGTCGCTCTACGAACACGAATTGCCCATCCGGGTCGCGTTCTAGCAAGTCGTCGAAGCCGGTAGTATTTCCCGGTTCGACGATAAATGTGCCTAGTATCCGGACACCATTCTTGTGCATTACGTTTGTCCATGCTGCAGGTGGACTGTACAAGGGGTTAATAGATATGCGCATATATGCGAGAACGAATGGATTGAATTGAAGAATGCATGCATTCGGTGGTATTGCGTTGTCTGTTGGATCTTGCTTACATGGTCACCCGATGGTGGGAAAAGTAGACAAAAGTCGTCAACAAGTGGAGGTATTCCAACGTGTACACCGTCTCGCTGGAGAAGATGCCTTGGCTGTCTTCGTATGGTAGATACGCTCCCTTTAGATCGCCTCTTAGCAGCTATCTTCGTCCTGCGACGAAAATGATACTCGACGCACCTTAAAGTCGTGGCACACCAACAACTTGAACGGATCCCGCCCTTCCAATTTTGGCCTCTCCTGGAGCGGCACATTCGCGATATCCAAGGCCTCCGCCTCACTTGAACTGTCCGGCTGCCAATGCCTGACGCTCGCAAGATCATCGAAGTATTTCATCGGGTATAGACTTCTGAGAACGCTGGGTAGTAAAAATAGAGTAGATGGTTGTGTTTGGCAGAGCCAAGCTTGTAGCACACAGAGATCATATATCTGTGCGACCCGGCTATTTTCCATGTAGAGGAAACCTGAAAGGCTTCCACAACATCAAATCCCAGACCTTCCACTCCGCTTTCCCGATTGCGATAACATTATCTCATACCATACCGGCTGCCTCTCCCCCTAGCTATACCGCTACCTCTACCGCCGCGACTCGAGTTGCTACTGCCGGCTCCTCCCCTTCCTGCACCTCCACCGCCACGAGATGCTCCATGCCCCGCTCCACGACCCGTTGTCTGTCCTCTACGCATAGGAGTCTTCGGATTCCTAGGCGCAGGTGTGACAGGTTGTTCTACGAATGTATCATTGGTCCTGTAGTTTACCCATTCCAGTTAGATATGCATATAGAAAAGGCTCTGTGGGGGCATAAAGGCCAGGGAACATACATAAATGTGATCTCTGCGTCATGCTCGCTTCTGGGTGGTGGTTGTAGAGCTGCCAGTCGTTCTGCACGTCAATTCACCACTGTTAGTGATATCTCTAGGTACTAGCTGGGGCGTTCATAATCCGAGCGTCATACCAGCTTCTCTCGCTACTTCCTCTTCCCGCCTAAAGGAATCTGGTAGCGGAGCCTCCGGGAAATCCACACAGAATGCATTAATCTCCATCCCGTACATCATAGCACTAAAGTTCTCGTTGAATTTGTTGACATTCTCATGAATCTGTTGCAATTGCAACAGATTATCATGGAGGATATTCATCGCATCTTCGAGTTCTGCGAAGAATGGGGTGATGCTTTCGATTGGGGTGATGATTTCGTGAGAGCCACGGAATCGGTTCACAGAGTCGCGCGAGCGTGAGGATTCACGAAGCGGTGTCGTTGGGCGGTATGTCTCGCGGCCGCGAGATTGCGGCCTGGAAGTGGAAGCTGTAGGTTCCATCGTCGCCATGGGGGGTGTTATTGGCTGTAGAAACGTCTATTGCCTGATAGGCTAATATCCCTTCAGGTGGTGATAGAAGGACATTCAAGTTCCAGCTTTATCAATTGACCAATGAGCTAAGTAAGCGCGCGACGCCAAGAGCGACGTCCATTTAACTGCGAAACGAACAACTCGCAGTCTGTTCCACAACTGTAATAGGAAATAGACGGCAAAACCCTCTGCCATTTTGAAGTAAATCGAAGTATATCAGGGAAATTATAGCAAAGGCCGCCGTTTTTGTGTTTGGAGACAAAATATAAAACTTCTCGCACGCTACTATACTACCGGGGTACTAACCAGCTAGCTTGCTCTCAGTACCGAACACAACTAGGATTTACTGACCAGTATCTCTACTCGAGCCATTACTAACTGTGTTACGATTATAAAGGGTAAAGAATGTACGAATATTGTCTCTTAAGCTAGGATTTCGTACTTTGTAGCAGCGAGCAGACAGCTCACGAAACCATTGCGAGGCACAATACACTAACAACTTCAAAAGCTGAGGACAGCATGCTGACTGTGAGGTTTACGAGAACAGACTGCGATGCTATCGAACTTGGGAGAAGTTTGAGTGACCCGTCTGCTCCCCATGCGCTTGCGCTTGCTTCTCCCCTACTAATTCCTGGCCACAGTCCTGGCATTTTAATACAAATTCTGCCGTGTTTGTAGCGTAGTTCCGCTCTTTCAGGATTCTGCATAGATTCTTTGCGGCATCCAAGACGGTCGACTCGTGCCCGGCAAATACGGTGACTTGGAAGATGTTAGAACGCTAGAAGGTTTAAATATTGGATGGGAACCCCGTACTATCTGAATCTGGGTCATTGAGATGGTTCTCGCTAACCACTACGCAGTCATAGTGAATTCCAGAATATATCAAAATTCCATAGTTAGGTTGGCCATCGTGGTATGAAACAACAGTGCCGGTGTCAACAGAAATGGAGTGGATCTATCCCAGTTTGTTAGCTTCATGGATTCATCACACCGGTGCCTTCTAAAGAACGAAATGGATAGAGGCAGCGTGGAAATCTTACAGTCATATTGAAGTACTCGGCAAGGATGGTAAGTTCGATGTAGCCTCCCCAAACATTGGGGTCCGTTATCTTCTTGCAGTACTTGTCTCGAGACATTCCTAACAGGACTCGAGATGAGAATACAAGCAGGTCTAATGGATAGATATTTATTCCATTCTAGCTTACCTAGGACCGCTTCATTGAATCTTTGAAGTTCTGGCGGCAAGTCGCCATCGCTCTGAATTGTGGACGCTACACAGCTCCTTAGCTCCGTCATCATATCAATACCCCTAGCGAATATGTAATTGACGGCACGAAACATGCAAGAGTTGTCGTCTTCCATAACGCGCATAGTACAACTCCATCCCGCACGATCCGCTACTCGAACAACAGGTTCGTTTCCTCTAATGCCGGAGTTTGGGCTTTGAGACTTTGATGACTTGGGAGGCGATGATGAAAAGAAATTCTTAACAGCGCTCGGTATGATATCAGTGAAGGAAGCGTCGAACTCTAGGTCCTCTTCTTGAAATCGAGTGCCCTGGCTGTTGCTCAATGGGCCACTGCTTGGGCCAGGTGGGGCTCGCAGGAATCCCGGACTAGAGCTTGACGGGGCCGCTTGAAAAACAATCAACTGTTCGCCATGAATGGTGATTGGGAGGTCAATAAGGAGTGTGTCTGGAGAGGGGAGTTCGAGTTCTTTTGGGGGATATCCATATTTCACTGCAACATCGAAGCCGGCATTTGTTAGAGGATGTGTAGCCAGGTGACAGTAGAAGCATTAAAGAGTATAAGACTCAGCTATACCAGCTATATCGCCGTCTATTTCTGATTTGGTATGAATCTGCTCTACGAGGTCGCCAACAGTCGCAACATCTTCGAGAGTGATAGTATGGGTGCCGTTTGGGGCACGTATCCGGACTCGCATATTGGGGTCTTATGTGGAGCTAGTCAAGTCTGCGTTTTTGGACTGTTCCTGCAGCTAGCTCCCAAGAACGAGAGGCTGGGGTGTAATTCGGGATATGAGCCTCGTAACGTGAAAGTATTGTCGAAGTCTGGCCAGCTTATGAAAAACAGTGTTCTTTAAAGGAGGACATGAATATATATCCGAATAAATGTTGCCGCAGCTGCATGGCTGGATAGGTCCGCAGTAATGCGGTCAGTTGTTCTTGGTCAGCCCCAACTCATCTCGAACTTTCGCTCTCGCTCCACCCTGCTAGCGAGCCCTATTGACGACATGCTTCACATCCCGGAAACCACCATCTGGACGCAACTGCGCCTCGCCATTTACAGAATTTATCGATTTTAGCATCTCTCTACCTGCGCAAACGAAGGTCTATTACGAGATTTCTATCTTCGAAGAACCCATAGGCTTCATGCTTTCTCTCGAACGCGATCCAACGCCCGGCGCCCCCACGACGCGTATATTTGACGTACACTGAGTACTCGTTCCAGGGTTTCCCCACAATTCCCAAACATACGTACCGATACATCGCCGAGATACCCATACCAAAGTAGCCATGGTCTTCGGTTCGAGCATTTTCAGCAGCGGGTTTCGTCCGAAGCACCTTCCAGGAACTGCGCTCTATTCGGCTACCATGAACCACTCAGGTCCTATCCTCAAGTACGATGACCAATCTGGTGCCCTTTTTACTGAAGAAACGTTCAGAAGTCCCTCCAATGCGGTCTCAGTCCTCGAGAAACCTACATCAATACAGCGGAAGGCCCTCTTGGCCCGGTATCGTAGGACAAGCCCCGAGAAGCAGGAAAAGTCCCTTTTCAACCTCTGCCGTCAGATCGTCCTGCAACATGCCGAGTCTCTCACCCCGGAAGTGCTAACGTGTCTACCATGGCGATATGGAAAGATCATCTGGGACGACCTGATTCACTGTACCGCGGACTCATTCGTTCTCTTCAAGAACTTCTGTGAAGTCTATGGCCATGAGCCTGATTTCAACCCAGGCAACAGAGACGTGTGCAGCGTGGACACCACAGCCCCAAAATCAAGACGCCTCAACCTGTCGACATCGAACGGGACGTCATGGTCCCCAGTATACATTCCTCACTTAGTGAGCCCATCCTCAGCATGGCTCGTGAGTCTCGCTATTGAAGTCAGATTTGATGTCTGGGAACTAGCTGAATTAAGCGGTCTCCATAATCTTGTATCCCTGACCTTACGCTTTCCTAGTGGCGGATCGGTCCATTATTACCTCGGCAGAGTTTTTAAGAATTGGGTGACCAATAAAGACAACTTCGATCGACTAAGGGTGATCAAGCTGATGGGTTTCCTAAGCACCGCTTACTCGGAACAGATGCAGGTTCTAGCAACATTGGATGGTTTGCCAAAACTCAAGCTAATTGAGCTGCAGATGATTGAGAGACTAGTGAATATAGAAGGTACTCCCTGCAGCTTTTCAGCCCTGGACAACTTAGGAATTGAGAGATGTGGGGGCTGGTTGAAACTCTGTGATTCGGCACTCTGTGCAGAATGTCTTCAGAAGGGTCTAGAAGATAAAGCACTACTCGAACGATCATGTACCGACTACTCACGGACACTCCGCGACGCGGTTATTGGGGCAGGGTCAAGCTATTCTAATTTGAAAAGGGCCAGGGTTGCGGACTGGCTGGTTGGCGAGGAGAAGAGTGCAGGCAGCAAAGAGAGAGTTCTCGTTAATATTAACCCGGGACTATCGACGCAGGAGATGCACCGCTGGATCTACTTCTATCGAAAGTCTTCTTCAGGCCGAGGTGATACCCTTATAGAAAAGGCGAGCGCCAAGCGACGTCTACAAGATACTGAGGTAGAGGATAAAAGTAATGGCCATTCTAAGCGGAAGGCTGTCAAGGCTTATAAAACGAAAACAAGGAGGAAACAAGACATCGCATCGCTACTAGATTCTTTCAAATAGATAAAAATAGTACTGGCATGTTCCCAAACCCTCCCTTCATACAACAGAGAAATACTCGTTGCCGGATGTCTTGACGATACCCAGTCGTGGTTTTGACACTCCTATTCTCGTTGGACGATACCTAGTGGGCGCGGGATGTTTATAAGGATATTATTAAATTAGACTACTATTCAAAGAAAATGTTAATGTTTAACTAAGGGTCCCAAAGCTACCCATATCCAAAAATCCTGAAGTAGTAGCGAGCGGACAGATGCATACGCATCCGTGAAGCGTGCATCTGCCGCCGCTATTGCTCCGCCCGATTGACTAGAACACTCAACTATACCGCTCCATCAAACTCTGCTCCGTTTTCCCTGTTGTTCGCAAAACAATACGAATAGAAAAAAAAATAATAAAAGGAAAAAGTAATAATAAAAAAAAAAACCAAGGCAAGGCACATTGAGAAAGGACAAAAAGAAAAAAAAAATTAGAATTTATTCAAAAACTCAATAACTCATTCAGCGAACCTACCCAACTCCACCCCAGCATGCAGTGCATTCATTTTAATCGAGAGCTTCAGTGAGATGCTCCACTAGCCCTGGGGACTCCCTCAAGTATCTTTGATTTCTCTTGGCCGCTTCGCTATCATATCTCACTCGCTTGTTTGGGTGCCCGCTTGAGTCGCTGGTTGAGCGGGAAGGAGGCATACCGAAAGATGATGAAGGTTGTGGTGTTAGTGATGCCTCCTTTGCTGCTTCCTCCTCTTCCTCCTCATCGATATCTTCTTCAACGACGGTCGATGGTTCGAGGTCACCTTGGAAATTCTTGCGCTTGTGAGACATATCCGGTGAATCGTATAAGGAAAGTGCTTCCATAGTGCCGAGGACACCCTCCGCCGACCACAAATTCTCAGAAACACCATCAATTCTATTGGTCATGTCAGTGTTTTTAGTTCATCGAGATTGGTATAAAAAGACCTGGAGTACATACCTGGCTGCTGCTCCTTCCTTAATTTTCGTAAACCGGCCAGTACTCTGCCCTTGTAGTTTCATCCAGGCAAATCGGCATCCAGCAAGAACGAAAACAAAGCCAGGGAAACCAGTCTAAGCGGAAATCATTCAGTTAGCGCAAACCGAGGAAGGTACCGGATAACTGCAAGCCTTACATGTTCAATATGCTTCTGCATCTCGCCCGCAAGCCAATCTTGATGCGGCTTCTGTCGCAACTCCATACCAGCGAAGAACAAGATGGGCATCCTAGATCCTCTTTGTTAGATCTCATCAACTAGACTTAACATCGGCCATCGAGCTTAAAGTCAACTCACATAAAGGCAGTGCACTCAAATCCAAGTGACGTAAATATCCGAAGAATGCCATGGACATAGCTGCCCATTTTTGGATCCGCCACAGGTACGTCTGGGTACTTGACTCGGTATGTTTGCAATCGCAAACAATAGTGCCAAGCATCCGCTAATGCGATAGAATAATGCGGGTATTTCCGTGGAATGATGACATGGATATCGGTCGAGTTGATATCCTCGTCCTCTCCAGGCTCCCCAGTCCAGATGTTATCTGCCGAAGCTCCGAACCATTGAGGTAGACCATCCTCCCAGTCGTCCATCATCCTTTCCAAGCGGCCGATCTTTCTGCAGATGCTTTCTTGTAGTCTGATCTTCTTCTCCAAGAATGCAGGATCTGTGTCGTTGCCTTTTGACTGCAGCCAGAGCTCCCGTCGCTTCCTTATCGCCCAATTCTTGACGTATGTGAGCCGTGAATTGATGACTGTGCTCTTAGCGAGCACTGCATCCGCAACCAAGAGAGTTGGCGCATCTTCATCCACAGGCATCCTCGCTAGGGGATCGATCACCCACCAATCCTATAATAAACTAGTCAGTATTGCTGCTCTAGAAAAACCGGGGACTAAAGTGTATATCGCCATACAGGTGTAAGGAAACAAGGGTTTCCTGTCACAGAAGAGGTGCCGATGTCAAGGCGCCGGAAGACGGCATACAGGGCCCGTCCCACGGGTGTCATATGGGCCTCTTTTCCTCTTGCGACAATCATATCTCTCGCTCCCAGCATGTGAACACCCATTTTCATATTCTCTCCAGACCATAGCTACACCGTGTAAGTTAGCTTTATTAGATATACTACGTGACGGATGCGGATGCCTACCTCGAACAGGCCCATCAATATAGCGGTTGCAAGTGGCGCATACGATGTCATCGCCTCTTGTTCTGCCAAAGCTTTCCCATGAGCCATGAGGGCGCGATGGTAATGAGTCGGAGCCTCAACGGTCAGATAGTTGTGATCGTTGTCCCTGAGGCCAACCTGCAATGCTGCAAACGCAAGCATAGCCTCCATCAGAGCAGGAGACTCTTGCGCCATTGCAGGAATGTATTTCGACCAAAGATTGATATACGATGGAGAAGTGTATTGTAATCGCGGGGCCGTGACTGCAAGATACGCCTGAAGGAGATACTGATCACTCGACTTCTTCAAGCTAGGTGGCCTGGCGGGAGCAATGATCCGGGTAGTTGGACTGAATCCTCGGAGAGGCATCTGAATCTCTTCCAGAATCTCTGGAGGCAAGTGTGGCATGCATGTTGTGAATTCAGCCACGCCATCATAGGTTGGAATAGGTGCGTTCGTCTTAAAATCGATAGGTGACTTGAGGACCGGAGGGTCTGCGATTTGGAAGTGACTATCCGCCAGGGTCACAGCAGTGGCGAAAGCATCGTCGTCGGCATAGGGGTCTGCTTCATCGCTAGGTCCCGCATCAAATCTGGAGCCTCCCTGGCCCTGCATCCGCATGAGCAGGTTGGCCTTAACTTTCTCCTTATCTTCATCGGTAAGGAGTTCATCGGACACGGACGGGTCTCCCTGTACACATCGATTAGCGATCAGTACCCTGTAAAATCCGTACATTGGGCGATTTGGAACTTACCGATGCCTTTCTTTTTCTGCTCTTGCGAGTCCCGTTGATGGCTTCGTTTCGTTTGACGAGCTCCTGCAGGATTTGCTCGACGTTGACTGCAGCATTGTTGTTATGTGATGTCAGCGTGTTGTCCTCCAAGCTATCGCAAAATGATACAACATCATCCCATCTCGCAGACTCTCGGTGAACCATCTCTCGCGCCAGTCACCGGAAAACAGGGAAACAGCAGCAAACCCGCAATTGTGAAGATCTACAGGGAGATAGCCTCATGTTCGCCTTCGGAGCCCGCTCAGGGGAGCGAGGGCATGGTACGACTATGGCTCGACGTGCGTGGGCAAATCATCAAAGGGGAACATGCAAAAAGGGCATATCTAAACAGGAAAGAAAGAGTGAAAGAAAAGAAAAAAAACAAGGTAAATGGAAACTGGATAACCCACATCGAAGTTGGAACAGGTGCGATTGGTATCGGGACATGCACGCTACAGGTGGGCGATATTCCTCGTGCTCGATTTTACAGCCTTGGATCATTTCCATGATATTGAGAGCGCAGGTAGACAGTTGCTAATGCGAAGCAGAGTAGGAAGCATCGCGAGCTCCAACCCACGCCGACGCGCGGTAAGTGCAAGCTATGGCTAAGGCTCAGCTCCGCATCAAACGGCCTGGCAGGCAGGTTGGCAAGTTTCTGGCTGACAGGCGGGGAGGGGGGGCACCGAATAGGCACCAGTTTGACATTTGACCCCCAGCCCCAGCTCCACAGAGCTGTAAATCGGCATGAGATGGAGAAAATAAAACAAGTATGTGCAGGCTAGTATATGCTTAGGCACACCTATAACGGCACATCGTCATCAAGAGGCGAGGAAAGCTAAAAAGCATCCGCCCCATTTCGGATGGCATTTCCCAAAGCAAGCAACTGGAGCAAATCAGGGGGAAGATTCGAAACTACGGCAACTCAGGCTCCACTAAGGGATCAAAACAGGAAACTTTTCAAAGACGACAAACGGAAGCTGCGTTTCCATCAACACTTACACAGTTGGTCCTCAACTTGTCTGGGAACTGCGGGGGACCGCTTTGGAGACCTCATTCCCCGTGCGACATTGGTATCGGTGTAGTGCGTCGATGCTGATGGTGTTGGCGGGAATCCGAAGTTAGTTGGTGGAGGGTGATAATATCCCATGCCAAACTGGAGAGAGTCGGTGCTCGTTGAACTGCCGCCGGAGGGGTTTGGAGGGGGAGGGGCGTGGGCGTCGCCCAAGTAGTACAAGTGAGCACCACCATCGTCACTCGTGCCGCTATGAATGTTGTAATAATAGTCGTTTTCATCGACTACATATCTCCGGTCGGCGGTCGACATTGCTGGGTGTAGTGAATTCTTGTTGGCTTTCCCTAGCTGAATTACGGATTTTTCGATCGCTAGTTTCTGGAAACGACACTCAAGCGCTATATAAAAGATCCGTTCACCGCAAGATCACAGGCGTCTAGGGACCACTTCCCGAGGAGGTCGACGCAATGGGTCGTTTTCGAGACGTAACACCCGTTCCTAAATCCGTCTCAATCGGCACAGTGCCTTCCCGTTAGAAGCAGGTCGTTATGGAGGTGAAAGAGTGATGTGCGCTAGGTTTCCTGGCGACAGGGGCGGTCGCAGTCGCAGCGGATGCAGGAACCACGTTGATGCCTGTCGATTGGCAATTTGTGCGAGGTGTGTGGGTGCGAGAGACTCCGTATATATAGACGTACAATCGTCTTTCCACTGGACTGTCGCGAATTTACAAGAGAACAGCACGTTATCACAGGACTTGCATGTAGCGCTTGCATATAACGCTTGAAGCTGCTGCCTTGTCTCTTTCTTTTTTCTTTCGCGCTTGAAGTGGGCCTGCTGGTCAGTATCGTCAAACAGGTATGGTTGCCGGCCCACCAGGCTTTGTGACAAGAGCTTTAGCGTTCGGTGCGAACGTCGAGATGCTATTCTGCGGGAGAATTTGACCTTCCGATATTGGGGTGTTAAGTGGCTTGCTATCAGGCCGAGTGAGGAACCGCATGAAGCGGGCAAAGCTATAATTCGTCTGAAGGGTGCGGCGCTGGGTCAGTCCGCTTTTCTCCCAACCGGCAGGCGGGCGCCCAATCCAGCAGGTCTCGCGTAGTATCGATATAGCCGGCGGCAGCAGCTGGAGCTTGAAACAAGCAAGAAAATGTTGATAGACTTGAAGCGATGGGGATACTCGACGGCGACGACGGCGACGACAGAAGTCGACTGCTTATAAACCAACGTGCCCGTTTAAAGTACTGCCGGCCAAACACGTGTGGGAGAGAAGAAAGTTAGCCAAAAAAAGAGAGTTGACAAAGTTTAGATGCATCAGGACCTGGGAAAGTCTACTGCTCTTACTTAATATACGAAAGCAATCATTCCAAGCAATTGTCAGTGAGGAGCCCATCCACCACCACAATCACATACACGGGACGGCACCGCTGATTATACGCTAGGTGAAGTAAGGGGATGGATAATGGGGGTGTCGAGCAGCATCGGGGATTACTGGAGCCTCCTGGATCACGGCGTCCCCGCTGTTATACGTGGTACATTAACAGATATATTGCATGCAGGCGTGAATTTTCCATATTTCTATCTGGGTTTAGGTGCATCGACCGCTTAATTAGCGGCAAGCAAGATGGCGGGCGAACGAGCCTTCGAGTTCTGTTGCATGGGATACATGCACCTTGACCGCAACGGAGGTAAGGTCAAAAGGACTGACCCAGGCCAGGATTTCGAGGTTCGCACACCCACCCACACACACACACACACGGACACCCATATCTTCCCCATTAAGATTTCCAATCCTTTTATTTGCATCCGGGCTTTTTTTTTTATCCTCTTCTCGACAGGAGAAACGAGCCAGGGGTCGCATGCCCGGCAAGTTAAGCTCACGAAGCTCCAGATCCCGATGAAGAGGTAATTTGCTGTCACTCATACGCACGGCGATAACCACGAACTGACGCTCATTCTATATTAGCTATGGAGCACCTTGATGGATAGGTGCGTAGACTATAGGCATATCACAGCTGATATTATAAATTATTACATACTATCCCGGGGCATGGGATGCATTGGATGGATCCTTTGCATGGCATGAGAGGTTCTTCACACCCCTACACGCAATCAACTTCCAGCACGGCTGCTACTATTCTTGAGACGGCCTGTGGAGAACATACATCCATCGATCCAGTGTGCTAGAATCTAATCGCACCCGCATATTTGGGGATGTACAGGTACATGTGCATGTATCTTATCTGCGAGCATCGACAAATCTTTGCACACTTGTGCAGTTGCGCAAGGTGCTTCGCGCAATCTATACGGAAACGGAGCTATTCCAGTCGCCGCACTGACCTTGAGAGAAAAAAAATTAAACAATACTGGGCAGGCGGGAGGAGCAGATGCAACTGCACTTTGTCCTCACACGATTTGCCGAACAAATCACAGCCCGTCGAAAAAGAAGGTTCCCAAGAAATGTGAGGCCCAAGAAGGCCCCAAACTTTTTTCGACACAGCTAGCCAACCTGCATGGGGGCGTTGTCGATCTTCCTTCCCATTGACCAGCTGGGAGCTGGTAGCCAGTCGCTTCTCGCAACCACCGCCTCTTTTACCCACACCAGAAAATAAACCGATCCCAACAGTCCTCCTTGCAGGGTCCAGGGTGGTGGTTATCCGCAAGCCTTACCTTAAATGAGGATTCGGGCTCTTGGACCCAGTTGCGAATGTTTGTGCCCAAATGACAACTGCTAACCACCGTGCGATTTATTTATCATTTTTCGCTCACCAAGAAAAATAAATAACAATAAAAAAACAATAGGAGCAATAAATACTAATGTAAAGTAAATTTTATATTACAAAAAAGCTGACATTTAATTTCATTTGACCGGCTCACCCGCTCATGATGCCATGGCGGGGTTTGTCGAAGTGCTGCTGATGACCAGGCGATACGGCTGAAATCAAATGCAAGATGGAGAACTGGATTGCAACAGGACCCAAAGCGGCTGTATAGTAATGGCGTGCATCTGGATAAATGTCGTCCCGCTTGCCCCGATTCCTAGCTGCTTGGCTACTTTGGGGTCAGAACCCCTCACCTGGACTGCCTCTCGACCAGCTCGCTGGAAGCTAGCGCCACCATCCCGTCAAGCTTGGTGGCTGGCATTTCTCGGAATTTTTTCTTTGTCTACATTCTACAAATCAGCATTATTTCAGACGGCTGAGCGAGTTTAACCAGCTCACCAAGCCGACAATTTCCGCGATTTAACCTTCACAATGGGAAAACGATTTCAAAATTCCAGGTACAGGTCCCCACTGACCAGGACGCACGACAAGGTAAAAGAGAGGACAATCAATACTTCTCGTATCTTGAATATCGATTCGGTCAGCGACGGGGTCGGCGAAGTAGCACTGCAGGATCTAGACCCTTAACTGGCACCCTCCTTGGCTTCTCCACGGACCCCCCCCCCCCCCTAGTTCAAGCAATATTATTATTATCGCTATTATCGGTCTACCGCCAGAAAAGTTGCTCCCCCGTCGTATCTGGATTGCTGTCGCAGAACAGAATAAATTAAAATACAAGATCTTCAGTTCAACGGCAACTGCGGCGGCTTACCCCAGCAAATATCGCTCTAAATTCTCACACTCGCAACGTAATTTTACTGCGCTAGCTGCCACCTGACCACATTCATATTAACGTCTCGTCTTTACTTTGTAACGGCCGCAATTTCTATCAAAGCGGATCCCAAACGTTTCAATTGATAACCGAAAGCAAAGGGTCGACGTTTCACAGCCGCAGGTTTTTTTGGAACGCCGGTACAACTGAACATCGTACCAGATCCGCGCACACGTGGGGGGGTTTGAACTATCACCAATTAGATTGTTGTGCGGGGCATGTCCTGAGCTCCAGCTTTTAGGAGGCACCAATTCCGAGTTGAATCGATTCCAGCCTGCAGTCCGCTCGGGAATCATCCAGGCAGATCCCGGTGGCCAGAGCCGGGTAGGCCTGCGCAAATTATACTTCTGGTACCTTTGATCCTACCTGCAAGCTGAAGGAATAAACCCTCACAGATATAGTCCAGGTACAACTTTCCGACTGTTGTTCAAGCTTGAGCTACGCTCGATCGACCCATGTATGCTCGGGGCAAACCTCAATGGCGGGTCGTCGGTTGCATTCATTTCCCATTGGACAATGGACTTTGGACCGCAGATTTTCTGAAAAAGAAATACGCACTAGTATCGCTCGTTAGCTTCGTCAGCAGCAAGCAGAAGGGAGGAGAACTGGTAAATTAAATGCACTAATTTCAAACTTTCGTCTTAACGAGAAGAATCTCTTCTTTTCTCCACTCCGCTGATTTCATTTCCAGCCGGCTGGGACAAGCCAAGTTGTTGGTTGCGTGGTTTATAGTGGAGGGAGGGGGGCCAATATTCCGAGAGAGTTCCAAAGCGTGTGGGTACTGGTACAGCTCCATGGTGCCTCCCTGATGTGGCGGCCATGTGAGCGGCCGCTTCGACGTCGATTGGCTTGGGAAGATTCGATTGCATCTGCCTGTTGTCTTTGTCGATACGGATCCACCCTAAATGCAGAAAAGAGTTTGTCTACGTACATGATTTTATTCTTCTCGACGCATGGAAGTGAAGCTGCAGCCAAAATCATTCGGGGTACCTTGAACGAGTTCGCGAAGCACGTTTCAGCGGCATTCAAATATCGCAGTTAACCGTTCCGCTGTGCGCCCTGTCCAAAGTAACTTTTTTTAAAAAAAAAAAAAAAAAAATATAAAAATAAAAATATAAAAATCACAATCATGCACTGCCACGATATCGATAAGTGGTTTGAGTTATATGGTCATGGTATGCACATATCGACGGTGACAATACGCAAGTAATATGAACAAATGCCCCGCTGTTCATCAACCCCTAACTCGCTTCCATCGATCGAGGTCACTGCAATATAAACGAAGGGCCAGACCAAACCAGGCACGGTACGATACGGCTGCGTAGCGCGGCAAATTCCAGTCATGAAACGAAACGAGAGATGGCCTGAAATTTCAAATCTGAACATCCTTTTCCTTCCCAGCTACGATATGGCCAGAGCATTGGGATGCAGCGCGACACCTGCATGCACTGCAGATATCATGTCATATTTTGCAGCTGCTTTCCTCACAAACTTGGCTGACCCTTGACCAGCTGAAATTCGACGGTCGCACTCGGAGAAATGCACGTCTTCCCGCTCCTAGCTTTCGATTGGAGTAGACCCCCCGACGCTACGATTGGAGCAATTGTAGAGGGAAATATTAACATGCAAGACGTTAAAAAAGCGTAAAATTTTTAATTCTGCCGCAGAGTATTTACAGCATGCATCTGCGCAAATTGCATTGGCCTAGACGAAAGACTTCGTCTGCAAGCGATGGGGAGGAGACCACGCCGCATGTGCAGATGCAAACATTGACCAAACAGCCTACCATGCACGTACAGGCGTCGCAGTTCCGATTCCCCTCGCCTGCAATGGTCAGCATACACAAACTATCTACATGGGGCTGCACCTGGGCTGCCAAGAGAGAGGGGAAAAGAAAGAAGGACGGCAGTTTAAGATACATAGGCATCCCCATTCAAAGCTAAGGAGTAAGCTCTAGCGGCTTGCTGCCACCGTCAATCAAACAGAACCATAAATGCCACGTAGGCAGTAGCGGGTATTAATCATTATCAGAAACGTCAATGTGTGCACGCAAAAAGGCGAGGAATATATTATATCGTAATCAAAAAAACTCCAGCAAAAGACAGTGGCTAAAAAAATAAAAAAATAAAAACAAAAAGGTAATGAAGAAACACATCAAGCAATGGTAAACACCGGTTTGCTCGACCGAGCTGCCTCTCGCTTGACTGCCCAGCCCTTCAGTGCAATCATTAACGTTTGGTAACTCATGAGCAACGCTGTTACACCAAGAGACAGAGTAAACGCAAACATGCCGTCGACATTCATGGCGTTGAATGCATTAACGGTTTCCGAATTCTAAGCATTCGGTTAGCTTTGCTCCGGCTTTTGCAATTAGTAGGAAGGGAAACCTACACTAAGAATGAAGACCATGCCACCAGCCATCAAGGCGAACGCCGCTAGCGGCTCGGTGAACGGACGAGACGGAAGATAAGACGTCGGTGGCTTCAAGTACAACAGCAAGAAAGTCCCCAGACGGAAGACTGCCGCACCAGATAGCAACAAACCCCACTACATATTCCACCCATCCAGTCAGCTCTACATCCGTTGCGACACGCGACAGGAAAAAGAAATCTACGCCCACTCGCTTACCTGTTTGTGTAACATAGTGCCAAGCATCGAGTCCTGGTGATGGCTGCCCATCAAGATGCCCAGCATGAAGATCACCAGTGATGGAAATACGTTCATGCTCTGCCTAAATTTCGGCCCTTCTTTAAAAATCGGTAGTGGTGCCGCTGCCATCTCGTATTGATTGATCTGGATTTGCGCATCCTCCGAGAAAACATTGTTTAGCAATCCCCGGATTCGATCAGATTCGGTGAGAATGCCCAGGAGGCCACCTCCGAGGAACCAAAAGGCGATAGAGACGTGTTCCAAGTCGCCCATATGCCATGCCTCGCCCCAGCTGCCCAAATGCTCAAGCCAGACGTTTGTGAAGCCGTAGGTGAATATCAATGCGGATTCGACCATTTCGGCGGACTTGATGTTCGCACGGAACTTCCCAACCATCGAGGCATCCGGCTTTATGTTCCACGCCCAGCCGAGATCTGCGAAACAGCCCAGGTATCGCCCTAGAGTAAAGATTCCGTAGTAGAAGAAGATACCGCCTTTGATGACGTGCGCGAGACCAGTGAATACCCAGCCGTCTTTCTACACATTGTGAGACCATACGTCAGCCGCCAACTCACATAACTCTCGAATTGCAAATTTCTCTTTTGGTTCTGGAGAACTTACGAAAACACCAGTGTACGTGGATGCACCGGTCGTAATAAGCATGAAGGACCAGATTAGCAACAATCGTTGCGAAATCTGGTATCCCACGCTGGCAACCTTGATCCACCGATGAGCGACCGTAAACCGCGGAACGTATTTGTTCGCCAGCTTCTCGAAGCGGCTTTCATCCTCTACAGACTTCACTTCATCATCGTCATCATTTTCAATATACGGGGTCTCCAATTCCATTGACGGCGACCGTGAGGTGGGGCTATGATCCGACCCTCCGTGCGCGCTATCGCTGTTTAGCGATCTTTGACCGTGTGACCCCATGCGTTGGTATCTGAGCGTCGCGGCATTCATCAGCGAGGAGGCCTCGCCTCTACTCGGGCCATCGCGACTCTTCGCAACGGAGAAAATAACGCCAACGACAGTTTGAGCGACGAGGATGGCGACGGCGACCCATCCCATGCGGTGGTGGGCGTTGGCGGGGTACAGATCCGGGGTTTGGGCGTTGTAGATGACGGAAAGGAAGATGGCGAAGCCATTGATGGCAAGGAAGACAAACTGGGTTGGGATGTGGAGGTTTGATTTTGCGACGGCAAACATTATTGCTGTAACAGATATAAAACGTTCAAATCAGCACCATCATCGTTCTAGATTCATCCCAAGTTTTAAATTTCCGAATGGAAGACGCAACTTACAAACTGGCAAAATGAACACCCAGTCGAGCACCATCAGAGCAATGTGTCCGTATATCAGCCACCGCGCTTTAGATAATCGCCAGTAGGAATCCGCATCGTCCGTATGGGCCGGTATATTCATCGTAGCGTCGTGGTCCATATGTTCGTCCTCGTCCTCTTTCTCTCCGTCGCCGTGGGGGGCTGCTGTCGCCAAGGCTATGTCGCAGACGACCAGTAGCGTCCAGGCTAGCAGCCATCGCCTCGACGCAGCCATCGCTTCGTTCCGGTTGGTCCAGTCGCCGCTGTGTCGGCCGGTAATAACGAGAGTGATTGATGTTGATGATGGTGTTTTAATAAATCCAACCCAAAGATATATTGGCCGGTTGACCAGGCTTCTTTTAACTTCGTTCCGGTTTCTCTGCGCAAGGCAATACCGATAGATCAATATGCTGTAATATAATAAGATATATTAATAAAATGAAGTAAAAAGGGCAAAATAAGAGAGAAGACTCTTTGAAGTCAACAGGTTTCCAACCTTCAATTTTTCCTGTCGCTTCAATCTTCCAGCCTTCGCCCGGCTTCAGCTTCTTTTTTGGTGTCCTCCAGAAGCGGTTTATATTCGATTTGGGTGCCACAGAGCCTGTCAACGGCTAACCACAGTTCCAACTGCATCAAAGAGGAAAAAGGGAATGGAGATGCGACAATGATACCAGAAACCCAACCACAGTCAGGCCACCACCGCCGTAGATGTTAATTGGAATTCTTATTATTCTTCTTCTGTAACAGCCTCGGTCCTCATTCGCCCTGTTGTTGGAACGCCACTGCAGGGAACAGACTAACTATATAATGTCCCGGCTAAGAAAAAAATAACGTTGAAGCGGCCTCGCCAACTGTTACCCGTGCACCACCAGAAGAAACAAGCCGAGGAGGAAGAGAGCCGGAAGGGCGTATGTATAAGTTTCAAGGGAGAGTCAGTTCAAAGGCAGCAGCCAGCCAGCCTACTAATAAGTACCAAATGTCCAGCAGTGCTCCAGAACATCCCGCGGCGCCCACCGTCTCCAACGGAGCACTTCGGGTTTTATACAATTCGTGACAGCAAGGCGTCACATCATATCATAGTCCGCCCGGTCCCTCCCTCTGCAGAGAAACCAGCGGCAGACGGGATCCAGGTAGTATCACCATTACTCAGCGAGCGAGGGAGCCCACCGCTGGGTGCAGAACCACATGTCTGCACCGAAATTAGTACATGCCCCTCCCATGGCAGGTCATGGCGATAATGCTGCAGCGTTCCTCCTGCTGCCGGTTGCCCCTCCAAGCTAGTTCGCTAGCTAACTGAGCACAAAAACTACATGACATGACATCCTGCAGGGTTATCATGGGTGTTATTGAAGCTGCTGTTGCTGCTCTGCTCTCCCCGCCTGTCTAGCTCCATGTAGCTAACCCACTCGGGCATCGACAAGCTAGAGCCGAGAGCACCCACTAGCAAATGAAAGCTCATGTCCCGGTTCGCCCCGGGGGCCTTTTTAGGCAAGCAAGGAAGCCTCTTGCTTTTCGGTAGATGCCAGCAAACTTCGCGTGCGAGCGAAATCCGTACGAGCTCAGTATGATTCATGAAGTTTTTGTTTCCGTTGTATAAGACCCATCAGGGTTAAACTCAACCGGGTACCGAAAGAACGTGAAAAGGAAGAAATGCGGAAGTTGATAAAGTAATCAAGAGCTCAACTTTGGCGCCAACTCCGCCAACTCGGATTTCGGAAATAACTAGTCTCCCGCCGATAACTTATAGAGCGACTAGCGGTGGCTCGTCGGTGGCTTTCGTTTCCGCGAAAAGCTAAAACGCTTCAAGGAAACCCGTCGATTCCGGCAACGATTGCCCAAAAACTTCATCGAACGAGTGAGCAAACATCCTCTTCAGCCAGAATGGATGCGAGCACCAATAATGATCGCAGCTGGTGGAATGCTCGATGTATTTACCCATGCCATAGCTTTCTTTTATAGTGTTATCTCGGGGTATTCACAATATGAACCGGAACCCTTGATCAAACCGCAGTTCCCCAGGTGGCATCCAAGGTGCTTCATATCAGAAGTTTTAAAAACGCCGAAGCTCTGACGGTTTTTTTTTTTTTTTTTTGTCGGGTCGTTTTATTTGCTTTTAGCAGCCAACCATTCTCGGTTGACAGTGCCATGCAGCAGAGTGGGTCCGCCTAAGCTGCATCCTTGCCCCATGCATCAAATGATGCCATGATGCGATAGATGGCTTGCTGACCAATATTGTTTCGATTCTACCTCGATCTGGTTCTCTTCTTCACGTTCCCACTTGCGGAACCCTGAGTGGAGCTGTGATATGAATCATGGATCCATTGCAAGGCTAAACTCGGTGCGGGGCATTTGATCGTACCCAATAGCTGGCGCCCTCTTTTGGTTTGGCTGCATATAAAAGTTTTTGGCAAATACAATGTTGTTGCTTCGTATTGAATCACTGAATTACGAGATTGATGCCCTCAGTCCAACTGGACCTAGGTTGCTTTCGCGCGTCTCCGAGTGTCTTCAAGTGTTACGGCTTATGTTATAACGTGACCTGTGGGACCACAAGGCGACGTTTCAGCGCCTCTTCGTCCTTTCAAATTGACCGCACACTGGCCAGGGCTGCAGTGTTTCTAATCCGGCGTGTTTTCGCTAAAAACAAAATTATATGCAATTTCGTATCATGCTGAAATGTTACGATACGTTTAAAATCAAACTGCCCATCTGCGCCTCAAGCACTTTTCCATCCCTTATCTCGAATTTCTTTCCCCCTTTTTTCCCTTTTTGAATTTCCCATTTCCCGTATCTTTCCCACGATGGTTTTTAGATTGCGAGACCTGTCGCCGGGTGCGCACCACTTTTGAAGTTAATAATTCCGCGCGAATAAGATTGGGTGACAGCTAGACATCGATGCCGGATCTGCCGGTAACCCTACCTTCTCCACCCGGCTTCCTCGAAAGCCTGGGCTCCATCCTGCAGCTCAGCTCACCGTCATCTGATCTTTACGCTGGTCCCAAGAACTCACCGGCGCGGCACGTTACGTATCGGCTGCTTCGGAGCTTCACATGGAGAGAAGAAAAAGAAAAGAAGGAAAAAAAAAATAACAAAAAAAACTATCGTATGACGATGATATCACGAAGCAGAATGCACTATAGTCAATCAAACTATGCAATTTTATCTCCAGATTAGACATATGCATACGTGCGCACAAAAGTATGAAGATAGATTAACCATGCGAAAGCAGCGTAATTAGCATGCGCAAGCATATTACGCATACTCCACCGCACAGATCTTGTGGGCACAGCCAGCAGCTATCTCTAGCTACGTAAGCAGACGGTGTACGTATGAGTTAAGCTTCTATATCTCCTTCTGCTGTCTCTCCGATGCCGGTTCATTTACTCCAAGCGGAACAGATACCCAAATACCGAACAGTAATCCGTCGTCGAACTAATAGTGCTGTATTTTGTAAGTCTATCGAAGTTCGAAGCATACGTACATACTTGCATATGCATGCCTGCACGCCCCTCTTGTCCCCTTCTGCTTGTCTGTATCCGTAAACTACACTCTCACGGGGCATCTCCAAACGACTCCCTGTAGGTATCTGGAAAAATAAAGTTTCGATTACTTCTTACTTAGGTACGCAAGTACTTAAGTAATGGACTACACTATTGGATGGATGGAATGTGAGCCGATCGAGCGAGTCTTCCTACTCGACCCACTTCCACCGCTCGCTTTCAAAGTTCGCATAGCAGCGAAACTCGTTGCTCAGACCCTGCGCATGTCGGACGTCAAAGGTGGTGCATCTGACCCCAGCTTTCCTGTACATCTTGTCAACCACGTCCTTCATGCGCTCGCCAGTGCACACAATGACTCGTTGGTCGTCAAACCCTGGGCGGTAGTTCTGGTTATCCTGGTTGCAGTTGGAGCCATCCTCCTGGTGGTGGTGGTGTTGCGGGTGTTGTTGAGATCCGTCGACATCCGGTCGGTCCGGCTTAAGTCCGCTGGGCGGCGTCCAGGATTTGGCCAGCCATCGCACGGTAAGAGCAGCTGCGCATCGAGAGAAAAAGAAGTCACAGAGACGTTAGCTTCAACAGCTCCTCCTTCTCGGCTTCTTCTAGCCTCTTAGCTTGGGTGCAAAAAGCCGAGATCCCCAATAGAAATTTGTGATCCACAACGACTTTGAGTGCCCAATGCAATGATCTGAATTGAACCAGCATGGGCCTTTCTGTTCTCATGACCATCGGAGAAGTGGGAATTCGAATGCAAGCAAATGCTTCACGGCAAACGGAAATGCTCACCTTTGGTTTGGCCTAGCAGAATGGAGATTAAACCACCAGTCAGATCAGCTCGTTCTCATGCACGCCAGGAAGAAATGCAAACGGCCCCCATTATCACCATCTTATATACCGCTGGCTAGTTGGTTTTGCTGCATATAGATTCGTGGAGACTCGGGAGCCACTGCTCCATCATTTATATGCCAGTCATGATATGTTATATATATACTCACAGTCCTCTGAAAGAAACGGCGGATCAACCAAGATTCTGTCGAATGCGCCTTTCAACCCCGCCGGCAGCTTCAAGGGCTCGTTGAAGTCGTAGAAGGTAAACTCGTTGCCGAATAGTGCGAACCGATTGTCATATTCGAACAGCTGCAAGTTGAGCTTTGGCACCAATCCGTCTTTCTAAAAAAACCCATGACGATAAATTATAAAATTTATTATCGTCTCCCTTGTCAGCCCCCGGACACACAGACTCTCTTTGCTACGGGCCCTTTGAATTCATCGACATGCAGCGTACTATCGCCGGATAAAATAAAATGCTCGCTTGGCCTTGCACACAATAGAATGTTGCCAATATCGGTCACCCTGCAGCTCCAAAGGTAGCTCCAACGAACAGAGAAGGGCAATCGGATGCTTCCACGATCCGAATCCGACACTAGCCCATCTGTGCCAAGCTGCAGAAGCTCTGCGGGGCCTGTCTGCCCCACCATTGGGCACCGACAAGGGTATTATCATGGAATGGAGAGCACGAAGAACAAAACCGAAATGCGAATGGAGGAGCTGCGGGTTCAAAAACCCCTAAAAATGCGAATTGACGAGGCTGGAGGAGACAGGCTCCTTGGAGGGGCTCACCATCAAATTTTTCAGCTTCACAAAGACGCTGTATTTGTCAGATTGATCGATCCGCCAGCCCACCATCAGTCAGCATTCATTGCTGCAGCCGAGGCAGCCAAAGTACAATCGAAATCTAGCTTGAAGCCTATCGCTAGAGGAGGAGGACAAACCTCGGCGCACTGACGAGTGCAATCCTGCTGCCATCGGGCGCCCCCGCCACAAGCTCCTCAGCCAGCGCTCGGCTTGTGGCCTCGTCGTACCAGAACTGGCTGGCATTCCAGTCTGCCTCGAAGTCGTCCATCGTCATGGCTGTGGTGTTCGTGGTTGCAGTGCCGGCACCAGGGTTGGCAGGGTCTTGCCCTTCTCCCGCTCTTGCCCCTTTGCGTGCAGCATCATCATCTTCTGCTTGTGCTTTCAGTTCTTCGAATCGTTTTTGGCGGGTGTCTTTCTCGTGCATGAACTCTTGCAGGGCGGCGAGTGTCGAGGCCGAAAGTCTGTAGGTCACATACCGTATCTTTTAACCCCACTCCATCCATCCATTTTTTTTATTCTTTTTTTTATATGAACAAAAACACAGCATTATTTTATATTAAGTGTGACTCCTGCCGCTTGTTCCGTAGAATAAAATAGATTGCAGTGAATACCATCGAGGGAAGCTTCAAAAATTGGCACTCACTGTAAATCATCATCCTCCATCTTTCTCGTCCGGTTCCACAACACGCTAGCTCGCACAAAGTGATGTCGAAATAGGGTTTCCTGCAGAAAAGCACTGCCACTTCGCTGCTAAAGCTTCCCGGAGCCTCGTTTCCTTCCTGCGGCTGAAGTCCCTGGGAGGCAAAGGAGCTGGAAAAATTAAAGGGGGTTGATGGATCAATGGATTTTAGGTTGAACTGGAGCTAACTAACTGCTTGGTCGATTCCTTCGAGTTGTGGTGGTCTGGCCTATCGGTTAAAAGGGAGTAAATGGAAAGGAAGCTGGGTATTCTTCGACGACGGTAAACTGACGGGAATAGTCTTCAGGCCGGGTAATTCTTAGCTGCGGATTGAATAGTAATCGCTCACGATGCAGTCTACTTGATATACTGCGCAGGCGGCGTAGATATATGCTTGGAGCGTGTATCTTAGTAGCTTTTAACTCAAGTATGCATGCCGCTGGTACTGTGACCGCCAAGATGCATAAATTTTATGACGCCAGGCCATGCTTGCCGTTCGTAAATATCGTATCGTGGCATATCCCGCAAGAGCGCAACGCCGGTCTAAGCATGGAAGCATCCAAAAGGATGGTATAGATACAAGAAATACTAAAATTAAATATTCAGGAACACAAGCCCGTAGCTTAGCCCCGGACCATGAAATCCTGGTTCTCAATCGTCACGCTCTTTGTCATCTGGTTCACCTTGTAGACTCCCACTAGCCGCGCCGCGAGTTCGAACTGCAGTGCGTCGCATAGATAAGTTAGTCTCAGGAATTGGAAATGGCCGGAGTGATGTGCGCGTGTGAATCTGGGTGCGGTGTATATGTGTGTAGGTGTATGTAGACTCACCATGTTGTTCCGGAGAGAAATGACAATGAACTGCGCATTTTTCGTCCGCTCTTTGATATATGATGCTACAATCGACACGTTTCGGAAATCAAGCGCCGCATCGATCTCGTCCATGACGTACAATGGCGTCGGCTTGTAATGATGCAGCGCGAACACCAGCGCCAGAGAACTCAGGGTCTATGAAAACACCCATCACCGTTAGTCGCACAAATCTCCAAACTGTCAGTAAGAGAGAAACCAAAGATATTATCACCCATACCTTCTCACCACCGGACAAATTGGAAATATTCTTCCAGCTCTTCTTCGGCGGCATCACACTAAACAGAATTCCTTCAGAAAATGGATCCAAGCTATCCACCAGCTCCAACTCCGCATTACCCCCCATAGTGATCATCTGATACATCTCCTTCAGCCTTAGCGAAATCACGCTGAATCCCTCCATAAACTCATCCAGTCGCCTCTTTCGCAGATCATCGCACCGCTTCTTCACCGCGTCTCGCCCTGCAACCGCTTCATTGAGATCGCCGCTGCGCTCGTTGTACTCAGCTACCCGTCGCTTGTACTCCTGCAGCACCCCAAGCTCTACGTTCACATTCTGAAGCTTCTCCTCTAGCACCACAATATCGGCCTTGAGTTGCTCCTTGTCCATGTCCTCTAATTCGTCCCTGGAGTACTCGGGTATCTGCTGCGGGACATCTGTCATTTCGTCGCCGTCGGCTTCCAGATCGGCGAGGCTCTGCAGCGCAAGCTTGCCGAATTTCTCCTGCCAATGCGTATGCCGTTTCTGGTTGTCCATTAGAGCCTTCTGGTGCTGCTCGAGAGTGTTTTTCATCTCGATCTCCGCTGCGCGGGTCTTGTTGATATCTGCAAGCTTCCCGTCGAGTTCTTCTTTCAGCGAGGATAGCTTCTCTTTACATTCCTCGAGGAACTGCCCCACAGGTTAGCATGTATACACATGAGCACACCATCCATGGAGATCTCTCTATACTTACGTCCTTAGCTTCCTCGGCCTTCTTGATGGCTTCCTGCGCCTTCCAAGCATGGCTATTCATTTCCTCCGTTAACTTCCCAAGATCGCGCTCAACGTTCTCCAGCTCTCTCGTCGCGTCCCTTTCGCTCTTCTCGTTTTTCTGCCTCGACTTCTCTGCTTTTACCCTTCCCGCTTCTGCCATCGTCATCTCCTCGTTTAACGTATCGATTTTTTCCTTGATGCCATCTACAGTGGTGTTCTGACTACGCAGCCTTATGCCACCAATCTCCATAATTTTGTCCTGTAGTGCCTTAATTTGTGCTTCGACACCCGCGTTTTCACCATTCAACTGGGCAATCCGGGCTTCCAGTTGCGCGATCTGTCCTTCGAGCATTTTAATCTCCTTGCCAACAGATGTATCCTGTCGCTTCTCTGATTTGAGTTCTTCTAACCGCTTTTCTGCGTCCGCCAGGCGCTGCTTGCCCGCCTCCTTCTCAACGTTCATCTTGAGCACCTTGGTTTCCATCTTGGGCAGCATGTCCTTATTTTCTCTCAGCGAATCCTCAATCGCACGCAGCTGCTTCTGAAAGTCAGTGTAGGTCTGCTCTTGCGAGTCACGCTCGGCTTCGAGTTTGGCGACCGCATCTCTCGTCGTAGATGCAACCAACTTGCTGGACATTCCGCCTCTTGAAACTTTTGAGCCACCACCAGACATTGTACCAGACTTGTCGATCAGCTGGCCATCCAAAGTGACAACCCGCCATCTTCTAGCACCGTAAGCGATACGATTGGCTTGCGCTAGATCGTTGGCAACAAGCGTATCTTGCAGGACGCTGTAGAATGCGGGTCGATATATATCTAGCTTCGGCTTGACAAGATCGAACAATCGCGGAACGTTCTCGGGTGTTTGAATAGCGCTAAGGTCACGCCGGGCTAGTCTGTCTAGGAGAATAAACCGCGCTCGTCCGAGGTTGTTCTTCCGCAGATGATTAATACACTGCTCTCCGACACCAACTGTATCGACAACCATGTTGTCAAGCGCCGGACATGCAGTCGTAATAGCAATGTCATACTTGGTATCGATTGTTCCAAGGTTTCCTAGCCGGCCGTGGAACCCTTCAATTCGACCGGTGTCCTTGAGCCGCATTAGGCCGTTCAAGACATTGCCTTGATTCTGAGTCGCCGAAAGTGCGGCCTTTGCTTCATCCGCCTTCTGCCGAGTGTTGGATAGCGCAGCTTGCATCTCAGGCTGCTGCTTCTGTAGCTCGTTATACTCTTGTTCAAGGCGTGCGACTTCTCTCATAACCGCCCTGCCTTCCTTTTGAGCGACCTTGAAAGAGGCATCGAATTCCTCTGCGGTTTTATTGATAGCTACAATCTTGGCCTCGGCCTCCTCAATCGCCTTCTGCCCAGCATTTGCTCGATCGTGGAGGATGTCAAGCTTGCTCTGTATGAGCTTGATCTCGCTCTCCTTCTCGTTAATTCTCTCCTTGCACGGCCGTATGCTCTCTTGCATTGTGGAAATCTGGTCGGACAAACCCTGCGTTTTATGTGCAAGTTCATCTCGAATCTGCTGCAACACGATTTCCTCCTTCTTCAGCCGGTTTTCGAGCTGCGCAATCTCCGAAGTATTCCTATTGACATCATCTGTATGCTTCTGCACAAGCCCCGCCTGCTCGTTCATCGCATGCCGACTTGACGCCTGCGTCTTCTCCGCCTTCTTCTGCTTATTGGTTAAGAATTTCTTTTGCTCTTCATACTTGACGTTATCCTTTTCAAACTTGGCGCTCTCCTTGACTAAAGCTTCTGTGCGCTTCTCGATGCCCTCAAATTCCTTTGTACCTTCTTTATATGTCTTCTGCAGCTTCTTGACGTCATCCTCGCGACCGTGATGCTGCGACATCTCCTCCTGCAGTGTGATCTGCAGCTGGTTCATGGAGTCCTGCGTCACCGCAATGTTCTGTTCACATTCAGACATGTAAATCTGGTACAAAGCTCCCTGTTTCATTGCCAGCTCGTTTTCATTGTTAATGTAAGCTACCGCCGCTGACTTGGGCCCTTCCAAATTATTCTTCTCCTTCTCAACAATGGCGACGCGGCTTTGCTTCTCCTGGCAGACCTCGTTGAGCTTCTCTACTTCGGCGGCAGACTCTTCAATCGGCTGCTTGTAGTTCGATGTACCTATGATGTCTTCGAGATATTCTAGCAGACCATCGTCGTGCTCGCCCTGAGCTTTGGGCTTCATCTGCGCGATGCTTTCAACCTCACCCTGCAAGATTAAGAAGCGCTTGTGGTCGAGGTCGACGCCGCGTTCCTTGAGTAAGCTTGTGACAATGGTGTAATTGCTTGACCGGCCATTGATGTAGTAGCTGCTGGAATTGTTGCGGAAAGCCTTGCGCGAGATGACCATGGTGGAGTCTGGGATGATTTCTGTGCCGGATGGCTGGTCGATAACTTCCTTGAAGTGGACCTCGACCTCGCAAAATTCGAGATTTGGGTAGCCTGCGGAGTTGTGAATGAGGGCTGAGAGCTTGCCTTGGCGCATTTTGCTTGCGCGGAACCCAAAGACGAAGAGGAGGGAGTCGATGACGTTGGACTTGCCGGAACCGTTGGGACCGACGACGGACGTGAAGGAGGTGTGGAAGGGGCCGACTTCTTGTCGACCAGCGTAGGATTTAAAATTGGTCATGACTAGGTGAGTAATGACTATACGGGGTTTGGGACCGACTGGTTCCGGTGGTGGAGGGGTAGGCATCCGTACAGGCTTTAATGTTGTGTCGGCATCGGTTTCGGTGGGAGGTTGAGACTGAGGTTCGACACCCGCTGCTGCTGCTGCTTCTGCTGCACCATTGGTACTAGGATTAATCTCTGCTAGCGGTGACTTTGGTATCTTGGGTGTTTCCGGTTCTTGAGACGAGGAGATTTTAGGAGCTGGAGTTTGTCGCGTAGATGGAGTCTGGGGTGGCGGGGTGGCCTGCGCCGGCTCAACTGTTGGTTGTCTAGAGGCCGCTTTGATAGGTGTAGCAACGGGCGCAGGCTCGGGAGCCGGCGTGGGTTCCGCGTCCATTGCATCTCCAGTATCTTCCACAGGGAGACCCTCCTCTTCGGGTTCTTCGACCTTTGGTTCTGGGGCAGGTTTCCGTCTGCCGCGCGGTTTTGGTGGGGCTTTAGCAGGTGACGCAGCGGCAGCAGCTCTAGACGGCCTGCCTCGTCGTTTCGGTGCAGATCGCTTCGGTGCAGGTTCCTCCTCTTCTTCTTCCTCCTCCTCCTCCTCCTCCTCTGCCTCCTCTGGTTCCTCTTGCTGGGCGGTTTCGTCGTCATCGCTTTCCTCCACAACAGCTCGCCTGGAGGCAGCTCGCCGGCCACGGGTCGACATTGTGTGGGATAGTGATCCAAGCTCGGTTCTCAGGTTCTTCTTCAATAGTAAGCGAATTGTTGGGTAGATGCGGTCCTTGGTTATCGCTAGGAGCTATATAATGCTCATGCTATAGTTATAGATGAAGCCGACGCGGTTGATATCGACAAGGTTGATTGCTGGTGGGGTGGTCTGCTTAGCTAGCCTGAGCAGAGCTCGAGGTCGGCGTGTGTTGCAAGCAGTAAATAAACAAACAAGGAAAGCGCCACTCCGGATTTGGTATCACGTGACTGCGACGCCGTATCATTCAAAAATAAGAAATCTAATATACAAATGGTATTCACAATTAATGATATAGCCTAGCGATCTATCTGCCTTCCACTGGCTCATATCGCTTGGCTCGTATCCCACGAGCTAGTAACGCTTAGAGCAATGCCACCCCCATATAGACCGTATCAATCAATCGCCCCCACCATCATCTTTCTCTGTAGCTTCTTCTAAGTTTACCAAAGGTGGTCTATCCGGCACTTCTACCGCATACTGTGCCCACGCATCGTAATCCCTCACCCTGACAAACGGACTCCTCAAAAAAGCATGCAGCTCATGCACAAACACACCGGCAAACTCCCTTCCCAGGAACTCTGTCAGCAGCTCCTCAGCACGCCCGTCCGCGCCTCTAAGCTGCATGCTCTTCACAATCGCAATAGTGTACTCAACCAACCACTCTCTGTTGCTCGCCGTCCAATCGAATACTTCCAGCTCGCGGCGAATGAATGAACGCGCCTTGCTCGCAAGCTCCTGGTCCGTGCGAATCGCACGTGGGGTATAGTTGGCAAACCGAGATTTGCGGTTCACGCCGATGTGCAAGCTGCGCAAGCGATTCTTATAGACGAAGCGCCGGCGGGCGATGTCATCGGCGGGCTTATCGTTCCCGTTCGATGAAGAAGCGGCATGCCGGCGGGATTCCGCATGGCGGTGAAGTGTACCGTTGGGACGGGGCTTCGACGCCGATTTAATTCGATACTGCAGCATAAACTATCAGTAAAAGAAGCTCTGAGGAGGTGTAAAATGCTAAAGAGGAGATAATACTGTACACACCTTGTGGAAACCCGTTCCCTTCACATCAAAATCGTACTTGACGCTCTCCACTGGTTGTTTACACACTGGACAACCGTTTTGCGTATTCGAGCCGCCCTCTAGCCATGTCACCAAGCATGAAAAGTCAAAACAGGCGTGCAAGCATGGTGTGGCGACGGCACGGGTTGCAGAAGTGACGGACGCCAGGCAGATGCAGCATGTTTCCAGGCTGTTTATCGGCGGAAGAGTCGTTGTCGTCGTCCGTGTAGTAGTAGTATCGGTAGTCGGAGAAAGAGATAACGGTGTAGATGTTACATCTTCGGTGGATGTCAGTTGTCTGTCAGGCTGCGCGATGTCGGTTGTTGCCGCCATTCACGCACAATGTGGAGCTGCTGGGTGGAGGATGCATGAGTCGGAATGTCGAAGGCGAAAACCTACAGTTATCTTGAGGTACGCGCCAAGACCTGCTTACACAACCCACAGCACGAGCATCGACAACCTGCTCCAGGCTCCTCCATCTTTCTTCACTTAATCCACTGCTACCACAAATGTAAACCCTGGAGTCACGCCAGAACGCCCAACCCAGATGGCCTGGCACCAGCTCCCTTTCCGCTTCCTCGAGGTATACTATTTCACTCCCTTCATGTCCATTCCGCGCGTAGCATGTTGTGCTAAATCCACCATTAAACCACCTATTGACCGCTTGATTCGTCTACTAGGCATACCTCGTTGCTCGCCTCCTCCAATCCTCACACTTCCACCGTCTCGTTCGCGGCATCCACGGCCGTGTTCAGGAGCTGCGTGACCCGGCCGTTCGCGCCGCCGCCCAAGCCACGCGAGAAGAGCAGCGCAAGGAGGCAACAGGTCTCCGTCTGTATTTCCATCTGTTCCGCGATGAGCTGAGGCAGTCAGAGTGGGGAAGAATCTTTCGCCGATGATGGATACCCGCTACCTATTCCCTGTACAACCGGTTTCCATATTCACCTAATCTGCCTGACGAGCTGGCTTTACTAAAGGAGGGGCCTGGGAGGAACACCCACCAACGATCTTGGGGAATACTTAGGATCGGGCGGGAACGCTATCTGTAGTGACCAAGTAACTGCCCCAAAATCGCGTTGGGGCCGGTTTTGTGAAACCATAACAGCCCTAGTATTCTTCTTTGGTACCCGGGACCTCTACATTCAAACAACATCCGCCAATCTATTGTACACTAATACATCATCGAAATACCATTAGCGAATTGGCGACTTGAGTTTACGAAATCTGTCATTCTTGTATTTATCTTGCGTGGTCTATCATGCAATTTTAAATTCCAGTTAATGTGCCATATATTACAAAAATCTATATGAAGATAGTTTAACATGAGGTGTCTCAAATTTTGACGCCAGATATTCATCACCCTGAACGACGAACGCCGAGGCCAAACAAGTACTTAGAACTCTCTATTGAGATGCGGTTTACGCGGTTTCTTCTACGGACGGAATGAGAGCCAAATGACGTGGAATCAAAATGCCAAAGATAGCCCAATTTAATGTCCGATACACATGTGTAAATGAACACGCTGCTGCTAAAATATTTATATATATATATTAATATATCCCACCTATATATAACTTCATGGTTATTGGGTAATTAAACAAAGTCCAAAAGAACAAAAAGTTGAAATGCCAAGAAAAGGGAAAATGCAAAGAAGGCCTGCTTCGAGTCGCCCGCTGCCACATCTATCTAAAGCAAGTCTTGTGATTAATTAATAGCCATTATTGTCGTGTCCCAAAAGAAGAATCTCGGCGCCAAATAACGAAAGACTGGTCGGTTGTTTACACATATAATTTCGTTAGAAAAGCATTGTCATCGTCGCCATCATTAAACACTAAAGAGAATGAAAAAGAAGCAAAAGAAGGGTCGTAGGTATAGTCGAATTGAGCTTATAAGACCCGGTCGTAACTTGTTGAGCTGCATCAGGCGCCCTTGATGAGGAGCGGACCCATGTGCTTCGCAATGTCGATACCAAATAGACTAATGGTCCAAATGACTGCAAATCCAACAACTGGAAACAGAATGACTTCAGTGTGATGCAGAAAAGGTAGCGCTAGATGGATATTTGTGTTAGAAGTGTGTCCCATATAAGCCGAGAGGTGAAGGACATACCATTGTATCCAAGAAACGTAACAACAAAGTAGAACGAGAACGCCACAAGGTACAGCGTATTCCCAACAAACAGCGATATCCTAACCCACGTTAGCACATGATCCGAAGGTCAATGGCAAAAAAAAGATCGAAAACTTACCACCAGGGTTTGAGCAGGAGCGGCATTAAGAAAAACTGCACAATATACAGGAAGAAGAATGCCACGAAGAATGCGCGCACGGCAACATCAAAGCAGTATGCCCACTCCAGTTCGCCGTCTCCAGGCGTCGCACCAAATCTTCCGGTCCTGCTCTTTCGCAGGAACCTGCCGGCGAGATACCATCCGGCCGTCGCTGCGAACAGCGCACCGCTCAAAAAGTGCACAAACGTCAGGACAAGCGCCAGTCTCAATACCGAGAGGATGGAGGGTGAATAGGCGGAGGCAAGGTCCCAGGCGATTGAGGTGAGGACGAGGAATAGAGACAGTAAAGCGACGAAAGAGGGGTCGTCTTTGCCCCAGTGTCCTTTGGTTTGTTTGTTATGATACATTGACCGGAAGACTTTCTTTGGCGCTATCAGAAGATATGTCATCTCCCAGATCGCCATCTCGAAGTCCATTTGCGGAATCTTCCATAGTCTGCACAATCGGGCGGTCAGTCAGCTAGCTCTCCACATATTGAAATTGCACACGGTTCGGCGCTAGTCAAGCGCCGGTCGAAGCAAGGGCAACGGAAAAGAAACTTACCGTTTGATGAAAATGGGCAACTTGAAACCGTCTGATCGCCCGGCTATCGGACCAAAGGTTCTTGTGGTTCCACCGACTCCAGGCATGGTGTGCAGATGCCCTGTGGATACGAAAGCTGGCGAAGCGAGAGGGGATTGGGAATGATGATGTGACATAGCGGACGTCGGGCGACTGGTGGGGAGGATCGGGGAGTGGCGGCCGCCGCCCAGCGAGGGGAACGAGGGCATTCTTGCTGCTAGCTTGGTGTGGCGTGACGGTGCGATGATGATGGTGTTGTTATGGCGGGATGCAGGATGGCCTGGTGCTGTTGGAAGTCTGTTGGAGGGAGAAAAGACGGGTTGGGTTGGCTGTTGATGTTTTGATGACGTTTGTGGAAGGTTAGTCTGGGCGCTTGATCGCTGGGGATGAAAAGGGGCCGTAGACGCTGTCCGGCCTCGACGTCGACGAAGAAGCTGCAGCTGCAGCTAGACACTATCGTGAAGGGTCCTTTTAAATGAGAACCGGCAGGACGGAAGCTGTCGGAGATGGCGGTAAAATGGCGGTGCTGGTGCTGGTGGAGGTGACGATGGCGGAGCGTCTCGGGGCGATGATGTTGAGCCCCTGGCAAACTGGCTGGCTCATCGACTCTGCCACCGGGCTTGGCGCTCAACGCAGAATTAATTCAAATGGCCATCGCCAACTACAATTGCAACTGCCACCGTGCACCGTATATTATTTCTTTTGATTGATCACGACTTTTAAATCATGAACGCTAATTGCGTAGGTTGGCTGCCTTCCACGCGAGCAAGGTCCGCCAGATATTAAACAGGTGCGCCCGCACGGAGCATATCGATCTCAGACGTTCCTCCATCCTCATGGCAGAACCGAATCAGTGGTTACTAACAATAGAAACGCCCAATTTTGCTAATAAAAGTGTATTAAGATGGGTTCACAGACTTCAAACATCTAATTCCGAAAGAGCGAGCCGACAATGGATCAAGGCAAAAGCGAGGAAGCCCCACGGCGTGGGACCCACCAAATCTGCATGTCGTTAGGAAATTATTACCCAAGATCATCGAACCATGGACTGAATGCAATTGTTCTCATCCAATACCTGAAACGCGGGCAAAAGCTGAGGCTGAACTCGTACCGAAGACAAAAAAATAAATAAAAAAGGGGGGGTGGAGGGGGGAAGAAACTCTTCAGAATATTCCGTGCTGCACTGCATGAAAAAGAGAAATCAATCCCGGATAAGCCGGCGTGAACGCTTGCAGACATTGGATGACCAGAACGTATTTGTTCGAGTAATGCCTACGCATGTCCGTTTTACGTACGGAGTAGGCACATGGAACATGCATGCCGACAGGACGGAGATGAGCTAATGAAATCAGGCCGGCGCACAGTGGAGCCTTCCTCTCGTCTCGTCCTCTTGGGACGTCTCACCATCACTGGCTGCAGATGCTCGATTCGATTGGGAACCATCTTCCCCCCTCAGTCTTTCCGTAGCTCCGGCGTCCCTGCATGCGCAAATGCATGCATGAATGCGGGTCAAGCAGGCAGACAGACTGGTCTTGAGGCTGCCTACATAACACTTCTAGAGAAAGCACTAACTGGACGTCTTCCTCCCCTTTCGCTTGCTCGCTCGCTCGCTCGATCCGTCCCAGCAAGATGGATAGGATAGGATGATTTCGGATGGATTCGTGTATTGGCCGCCACCCGAGCGACTTTAGGACCCACGGCTAGCTTGGAAACCCTCAAAAGCTCGAGCTCGAGTTTCAAGGCACCCTCCTCTTCAACCCTAACCGATCCACCGGGACCCACCGGTTAAGCAGTAGAACCCTGCTCCCACATGGCTGGACTGCAGCTGTGATATATGACAAAATAAAATGAAAGCGGCAAAACAAATAAAAGAGCACAGGTGGGAAGGTGGGCAGCACCAACTGACGGTGATGCTGGTTATTAAAGGTAGGTGACTGGCCAAGACAAAGAAGACTGGCTGCCTATCTAGCCATGCTCATGCATGCGCACGACGGTTAAACTTTCGAGTCTATATATCACTGTTGCTATGAAGTATCTATTGCACGGCAATAAAGTTCGTCGTCTCCTGGGTCGCAGTGATTGGTTTTCTCCACGTGGGTTTCTATCTTTGATATATCGTCCGTGCTCGGGTCGTCTTCCCCCGGTTACTCGAAGATTAATTACAATTATATATATATATAATTTTACACAAATATATATATCTAAGTACTTACTACTTGGATGCTGTGTCTTTCTCCCCTTTGCGCATTGATTCATTAATCACTCTATATACGGGACTTATATCACATTGTAATCTCAGCTGTGTCACCTGCAGCGCCTTCGGAAATCGCCTCCAGCCTGGTCGCTACTGAAGAAAAGATAGGATTTTATCTTCTTGTCGGAGAGTGCTCACGCGACTGGCCTGCTGCTTCTATAAGTTTCTTATATAAGGTCGCACACGGAATTGGCAGGCGCTCTCTGCTCTTCAAATTACTCTGTCGCAGTACGGTTCCCAGCAAGCACCCCGTTCGGCCTTCCACCATTTTGCGATAGCTTCTGCCTGCCGCTCGTGCTGCTGCTGCTGGTTTTGGATTCTGGTTCTGCGAGTTTGAGGCGGATTGAGGTGCAGAGCAGGCAAAGCACACTAACCCAACAGAACAAAGAGAAACTCGAGATAACATCAAAGATACACGAGCTCGAGCTCGCAACTGCAGGTTCCCAAACCGAATCGAGCCTGCATAAGTCACTCTAACTGTCTAACTGTCCTGCAGTGCATGCAGCAAGCTCAAGCCCGTCTCCTCAGAGCGCATATGCGGCCGCGGGACAAGACAGCGCGCTGGTCGTGGACGCCAATAAAAGCCTCGCCTCAGCTCCTCCAGCACAACCCGCCGCCCCGCCAAACCCTGTTTGCTCTCCAACCAAAAAACCCAAAACTGTCTCCTCCACGAACAAGGGTCACGGTCGTCGTCGGCCTGACCTCCTCCGTCAAACGAGTCGCCCGCATGGTCTTCAAACGCGACCACTCCACCGTCGCCGCCAGCGAGTCGCCCAAGCCTCCAGTCGAGCACGACGTCGACGCCCGCGACGATAACAATTCGGATCCTAAGAAGCTGCGCCCGTCTTCGCCCTCGCCCGACCAGGCCCTGCCCGCTTCGCCCGCCCGGTCCTCCTCCTCCTCGCCGTCCGATCCCGATGGCGCAAGCAGTCCCGGCGGTACGGGCACTGCTGCTGGTGCCGGGAGCGGCGGGCCTGAGCTGCCCGAATTTCTGACGGAGGATAGGAACAGTATGTTTAATCTCCTATTCCCCTAGAACACCCAATTCCTATGTCTTGTCTGCAATTTTGCCTATTGCATCATCACCATACATGCGTCCCTTCTCGGTCTCCGCCTGGGACAGAAAACAAGGAGATGCACCCTCCAAGAAGAAAGTAATGTCTAGAAGAGTAACATATAAACTAACTCACCTCTTTCAATCCTCTCGTGCAGACATCACAAAGAAGTTCAAACTCCTAGAAGCCCGCCAGCGTGAGCGTATCCAAGATGGCCTCAAGCACGGGCCTACCTCCCCTTTCTTTGTCGACGATAGCGATCATGTAACTTCTCGCAATCGCTACGCAAACATTCACGTTTGGGACTCCACTCGCGTCAAGCTGGGCATTGATGCTGTCGACAATGACTACATCAATGCCTCCCGTATCGCCCTTGAAAGTCCTAGCACAGGCGCTGAGAAGCACTACGTTGCCACCCAGGGCCCCAAGCAAGACCAAGCTCGTCATCTCTGGCTCATGGCACTCGAGCACGTAGCCGACAATGGCGTCATCGTCATGCTCACACGCACCTTTGAGATGGGCCGTGAGAAGTGCTTTGAGTACTTCCCGCTGGATATGGACGCACCCACCCTTCGTTTCGACCGGCCAGAACCGGGCCTCGCCGACCCATTCAATTTTGAGGTTACCCTACTGGAGCGTACCTACGACGAGGATGCACGGACTGAACTGCGCAAAATCGAGATCAAGGTCCTCGATGGTACTCACACCGCTGTTGCACCCTCTGCAGATGGGAATGGCGATAGCGGCGAACACCCTACTGCGACTGCAGCAGATACTACTACTACCTTTGCACCTCATCTGAAGCCTGGCGACACCAAGATCGTCCACCATCTACTCTTCAAGGGCTGGCCGGACTGGAACGTCCCCGAGGGTAGCGACTCTGACGCTCTCCTCAAGCTAGTGGAACTGGCCAATAGCAAGAACGAAACTGCTGCCGCCGCTGCCAATGAGACCTCACCAACAAGTTCGCCACTAGTCGTGCACTGCAGCGCTGGCGTCGGTCGCTCGGGCACCTTTATCGCGTTGGACCACCTCCTTGCAGAGATAGATCGTGGCACGTATGACGCTGCAAACGGCGATCCGATCTTTGACCTTGTGGACCGCCTGCGCGAGCAGCGGATGTACATGGTTCAGTCGGAGTCGCAGTACGAGTATCTATACCGTATCGTGCGGGAGAAACTGGAGGCCCGGTTGGGCCTAACGCCAGGTAGCGGGTTCTTGTCACCTGCTTCTACGCCTGGCGGGCTGCGCACGCCGAGTCTGCGCACGCTATCTCGCAAGCCGTCGCTGGAGCCTGTTGCGGCAAAGTAGAGCCTTGCTAAGCGGCGAGGTGCGAGTAAAGTGTTCGGTGGCGAGAATATCGATCCGCTAGCTGGTGCTAGCGAAGGCGAAGGCGAAGGCGAAGGCAGTGGGTCATACATCTGTGGGAAGAATAAGACGTCTCGGTATAGTCATCGTTGGTATAGAAAAAAATAGAGAAAATGTGGCAGGTGTCGACACCGCTCGGGAGGTTGTTGGGTGACTTGATTACTACTACTACGACTGCTTACACGCTTGCTATCATGATGATACAACAATACCTGCGTAAAGTGATAGATTTTATCCACCGTATTCATAGCCGCGCTTAAAGAGGTTTGCACGACGGCTGCGGTTTCTGCATTTCTGTTTCTTCTTTTTTCTTTTGTCCCCTTCCGTTTTCATATGTTCTGAGATATCCCTTTCTTACTTTCTTTCCAAAGATCTTGCTTTGCTTCTTGTACCCGTCGCGATATATATATGCGTACGCGATGGACTGCGACAACTAGAGACCGTCGTCGTGCGCAGGGTCTCCTATCCGTTCGCCTTATTTCATGGAATGGAGTTTTTTTTTTTTTTTGTCTGTGGTGATTGATTCTTCGTTTCATATACTCCTTTTTTTATCATTGCTTGCTTGTCTTTGCTTTACCTGCCTTTCAAGGCTGCTTCTTTTTCGGTCTCCCTTCGTTTTTGATCCTGTATTACAGCTAGCTTTCTTGGGGCGGCGCTTGAATATATGAGGCATGATGATGATTATGACAATAAAAGTGTCATCTTACTCTAGAATTTATTAAATAGTTGGCTGAAGTGACACTTTCCCTCCCCAAGAGAACCGAATTGAAGGTTTCGATCGATATAGGGCTCATTGACTATGTATCAGACCTAGCTATCTACCTAGGTACCTATAGTATCCTTGTCAACATCAGGCAGGCCATGTCCTGCATGATTGACGATAAATTTACATACCCGCCCGAAACTCGTAGCTTGCTTGAATCTATAGATGAGTGTAATTGAATAATGGTATAGTTTATAAAAACAGAATCGGAGGTGGTTCCGAATAATAGTATCCTCGAATTAAATAACCTCCTAACGCGCGATCGATCTGCTCCTCGCTTCCTTGCGTTTCCTTTTGCATACCCTTAAATCGAAGTAAAAAAAAAAAAAATCAATAAGTATAAAAGGCTCAAAGCGTGAAATCCAGACGACCATAAGAATAACCGCGAACGCCAGAGCTAGCAACAAGTAAACAGGATTAATAGGAAAAGAAATTTTTGTCAAGGAAATCAGCTGTGAAAAAGCGATAAAGAGGGTGTAAAACGCTCCTGTGGGTTCAAGAATAACGATGCGTATGTGGTATCAGACCCTAATATGTACCCGCGTAAAACCCTATTGAGGGTAGCAAACCATGTCGACACATGTGTTCGCCTCAAATGTCTGCTTCTGGGAGCTTGCGGAGGATATACGATATCATTATTGGCGTAGTTCCCAGCACTTCCTCCTCAGACGAAATATGCACGCAAGAGTCATTAAAGTGGTACCACTGTAGCGCCACCGTCGCCGCACCAAGTTAGTCTTAAGTCCCTGATTTATGACAACAATTCGAGGATGGGATTTAAATAAATTGAGGAGTTTACGTACCTGTCCCTCTTTATCCCTGGAGTAGCAGACATAGTGTCCACCCTTGTCGGTGCCATGGTGAACGGTGGTGAAGAAAAGGTCGTACCACACGCTCGGTGCGTCGTCCGCCTTACATTTACCGGTTTTCACAGCGGTGGATAGTTCCTTCAAATCAATGGAGAGCGGGAAATCGACGTGTTCGCTACTAGCGTCGTCTAATTGCTTCATCCACTACTCGCAAATGATTAGTTAGCGTCGTCTTCTCTCCGCGATTACTTATGTGAGGATGCGTGGACGTACTGGGAAGTAACATGTTACCACCATTGGAAACCCCTTGAAGGAGTAAAACTGCGTAATATTTCCAGCCGTTTTACAGTTCTCGCATGTATACGGTTCGTTGTCATGCCGTTTGTAATGGTCATCAAAGAACATTTTCAGCGAGGGGTGCGGTTTATCGGTTTTTGCTTCTACTTTTCGTTTCTTCCCAGTCGGGGTATCACGCCACCCAGTTGGAAGCCTATTCAACAGGAGAAGCTGACCGCCGAGATTGTCTAGCGCCGTTTTTGTCTTGCAGTTTTTACAGTGCCGGTGATCATTCTGCTTCCAATGGAATACTTGGTGCAGGATGCACTTGCATTCGTTGGTCGCCGCATCTCGCTGGTTGAAGTCCTCGCACAGCTTATTAAACAGTGATCCGAGGAATTCGCTGGGATCTTGTTGTTCGTTCGCTCGAAAGCTCTGATAGCACTCGGTTAGTAGTTGATATAGTTAGAATGTACTCTGGTGGAGGGAACCCACTGGTAATCGCTTCGACATTGCGATAATGAATTCCATTGAGGCGAATGGCGACAGATTATCCTCGCTGTAAAATGCGTCGAAAATCCGGCCGAGTTCGCACACCAGGCAGTATTCAATCTCGCAACGGAGATACTCGTGTGGTCGCGACATGAAGAAATTTCTCATGATAGGGTTGAGAAGCAAACTGAGCAACGAGACACTGATCCAACAGGTATTTCCAAAGTTTACCATGCCACGAAGGCCGGTTGCTTTACAGGGCTGAGGGTTCGAGTTATTCTCGATGTACCTTGCTTCGTCTGCTGTCGGTCTCTTTCGTTTACGGAAGCCTTTGAAGAAGTGACGATTTAGATGACGCAGGTCTGAGGGTTAGGTACCATTGGCTCACTTACTGGTGGCGGCGATGACTTTTTCGTGCGCGCACCGAACGCGCTCCAAGTCGGAGTCATAGATGAAGTCGCGACACGGATAGCACCAGACGTACCCATTTCGGTAGTTTAAGCCTGCGCGATGGAGTTAGCAACTGGTTATCAAACCCTTTCAGGGAGTTTGGTAGGGATTAAGATGTACCGAATTCGTGCTCCTCGCCTTTGAAGTGCTGTTCGGCACAGTCAGAGCAGTTGAGTTCTGAGCACTCTAGGCACAGATACAAGGACGCTGGAAGGTCACGGCATGTGCTGCAAGCCTTGAGTTCCTTTCGTTGATCAATCAGATGATCGAGCTTCTTGTTATATTTCTCCTTGGTGTCTTCAACACCCCAGCCAGGTTTCTTGTAAAATGCAAACAGGTGTTCTGTATTTATGAATCATCATGTTAGCAGCTAACTCGATGGTTTTAACAGGTTCGATCCAAGTAGGCTGGGCCAAGTGCTCACCACATCCGACTGCTTTGTTCTTTGGAACCGATAGGTTGATAGGTGGTCCGAAGGTGGGGAATTTAACGACGGAGGATTTTGGGTCGCCAGCCTTGCTGCTGTCAGAAGCGGAGGGCTTCTTGGAAGCTGGCTTTTTCTCGGCGGTCATGGTGGTGGAGTGTGAGGTGTATGGAGGATGGAGCGATGGTTGTCAGATTGTCTGGTTGAGATAGCGGCGACAACTTTATAGCGACACTGGAGGCAAGCACGGCCAGCGTCGGACGGCCTGCATCCAAGCCTAAGCACCTGCCGAATAGTTAGCTTCCCTAGCACCTCGAGAGCTGCCAGAATAGTGTCGCAGAAGAATGTAAACTCCCGACACATACCAAGCAATGTTCAGGTCCTGGCGACTGTGGAGAAGTGAAGTGTCCAGTGAAATTAATTTGTAATCAACTGCAAACAGCCCTCGTATGATCCGCCGATGTTGTCGCGAGGCAGCCAAGCCCGATACACGCGACGGCCAACAGCGAGTGGTGCCAGATTCCAACCAGTGAAAGAACCAGAACCCAGATTCTCGAACGTATGTATGGTATCGCAGGGTAGCCGGAAGACCTAGGCTTTCGCCGATGGGACAGGATGAATAGTCGAGGAGTAGCTTGGAGCAGGCGGCGTGAGCCAGTCGGGTGGTGGCAGTAGCAGTTGAGTTCGTTCGGGGTCAGGGATGCGGCCCAGCCAGCCAAGTGCGCGTTCAGCGGTACGGCAACGCACGTGCCGTCACAAAACTCGGCCTGCAGCAGCAGCACATCGGCTATCGAATCTAATCTGATCGGATCGGAAGCCCTAACTTGGTTCACTTGTGCAACCTCACCGGCTGGAGTATTGGATTCTATCTACGGAATAATCACGTTTCGAAATAATTATCGATTTACATGTCGTTCATAGACCTGATTCCAGCGCCTCAGATTATATTACCATCCAGAATTATCTAACAGATATCAGAGCATTTCAGCGGCTCGGCTGCTATGACTAACTCGATATTGCATTACAATATTGACAACTTCAATGTCTCTCAACTCAGCTGAGGTTCCCTACTTCTGGCAGGCAGTTCTTAGACAGTGCCCCGTGCGGCTGTGGGCCGCACGTAGAAATCTCCAATGCATTTGCCACCAGTCAGGGCAAGCACAAGGTCGCCGGTTGTATTGTAGATATTAGACAATTGTCAGCCCACGCAGGGGTAAACGGTAACGTTCTGCGGCAAACGGAATACAAGATTGTCTCTTAAAATGAATTTATTCTGTGGCGTCTCCAGTTCCCATCCTCGCACTATGCAACAAAAGTAGATTCCCATCATGTAGACGCTGTGAGGCACAAGAAAAGGGGTAGGATGACATCCGAACGCACAATGGAGCGTTGATATGAGCGGACAGCCCGGGATGTCTCTCCTTTCCGGGACACCAAAGCCCCATCTAGAACATGCTGATTGGCCTCGCAGTTCGGAATACCTGCACTTGCAAACGTGGAAATTAACGCTTCGGCAACTTTGTGCCACATCCGTATTGCAAGTATCAGTGCATCCTGCACAAACACCGGCGAATTCGTCTTGGCATCTCAATCTTGATATACATGTCAATATGTGATGCTTGTGCCGTCCTGCAGCCTTGAGGAATATGGCTTTTGCACGAGCTCGAGAGAGTTGGTTCAGTTCTGTGACATGGTCTGGTGGTGTACGGTGGATACTAAGTATATAAATATTGGCAATCCCTTCTCTGGTGCAACTGGTCTTTATTGTTACGACAGAGAAATCAGAGCTACCTCCTCTCAATCCATTCATTTTTGTCTTTCGAATTTTGGAACCCAACTTTTGTCATTCTTTTGTCGATTGACCCTACGTTCACATTGTAGAATAATCACAAAGTTCATTTCGAAATATTTTAAAAAATATATAATATATACTAATTATATATACTACAATGCTCTACCGATCGTTCCAACTATTGTTCTCCGGTCTCCTCCTCTTTGGGGCCTCCGCACTTGCTCTTCCAATTGAAATCTCTGGCGAAAACGCACTGGAAGAACGAGGGACATGCAACGCTGATAACTTGCTCCGCTTGCTCCGAGGCGATGCCAACTTGCCCCAAGCACTTTCATTCTGCAAAACCTATTTGGGACAAGCAGATGTAACGAAGACCGTCGTCGCCGCAGTCGTGACTCCTACATGGTATGTGGTTCCCTAGTTGTTGGTGTATTTGAATATAAAAACATAATTTAACACTACTAACGGCATGATAAATAGCACGATAACTGCAACCTCGACCTCAACTTCAACTGAACTCGCCACTGTCACAAACTTCGTGACCAACACTGCCTATAGCACGTCGATTTCTACGATTTTTCGGACAAACACTGTGATTGTATGGGACGATAAGCGGAAACGCGCTACAGCAATTCCCCTCTCGGATCAGCTTATGTTGGGAACGTACCCTCCCTCGCGTATCACAAGTGCTTGCAGTTGTCTGACACTTGGGCCGGCATGCACCTCAACTAGCTATATCACCGAGATAGCACCCGAGGCCACTGAAACGTATTTGGTACCCACCATTGAGGGCGTTTCGATGACCATCACGATCCCGGCAACTACGGTCATTACGTTGCCGACGACGGTAGTTACTACGAAGGTGGTTTGGGCCTATATGACTATTTGATTTTAAAATACTAGCATGTCTGGTGTTTCGACCAGCCCCGTATCCATGATGGTGAAGGTGGTGGTGGCGGCGGCGGTGGTAGAAGGGTTGTTACAGAATAAAGACACACACGTACGCCGACTTTAGCTTTAGTCTTTCCCTTGTAATCTTAAATTTACTTTCATCTATGCCTTCTTCAGTGTCGGTACGCTATCCCATGGATGGATTATGTATAATCTATATAACTTTGTATCATTGAGAATTTGTATGTAAAAATATGACAAGTATACACGTGTCTTCACGGCAATTTTCTCATATTTTCACATGTGTGTTTAGATGTACATGCGCAGTCTTATAATTACAGCTGCGTACGCGAAGCGAAGAATGTTAGAAATCGCATATAATCGACCGGCTCTATGAGGGCTTAAAGAACTGCCAATTAATATGCCATACTTTCTTTTTTGTTATAGCAGTGCTCGACGTAGAATCTCGGCTGAATCTACACCTCATGTCGAGAAAGCATGTCCCTTTTGGGAAATTTCCCGAGACCTCTAGATCCAAGTCTATGTGTAGTACACTAGACATCTGCGATCTAAAGTTTAAAGTCTCGTTTCTCTGGTCATGTAAGCTACCGGGAGTAGTAGGGTACTCCAAGCATCATAACCCTCGGCCGATCACCCGACGTCAACCCTGATAATTCGCTCGACTCTTAATCCCAGGCCAGCGAGAAACCTGGAGAAAAAAGATAAGAGCCAAATTATAAACAATATGATGTAAGAATATTACATGAGAAATTCACACGGGTTGAGTCAGTGTGGCCAAATTTTTAGATGTAACGAAATGAATATGTGAAGATTGACCCTGTTAACATCTTCATTCCTAACGTGCCTATATTTATTCGATGGGTGATGTTAGTTATAGTACTGAATAAGAATAAGTGCTCTTGGGTCCACGGCGGGGCCGGACTTACTCAATGCAAGAGACTGTGACCTGGATTGAGCAGTTCTCGGGCCACAGCTAGACCAGTGTGGTCTAGGATCTAAATAGCGGGCTTATTGGCGTCGGTTCGTCCCCGACTCACAGGCCGGGTCTCGCCTGGAATCATTTCGCCCGAACACTTTCAAATGTTTTAAACCGGCTACCGGGACTCGACGAGCCTTGCCCTTAGTACGTGTCATCCTGCATAGCAAAGATATGCTTTAAAAAAAAAAAAAAGAAGACTATGACAGCAACCTGCTTTGGTAGCAAATCTGGTGTCTAGCCAACTGTTGTGGAGGTAAGAGGTTTGGCTCCACGGGACAGGCTTAAATTTATTTGCAATTTTTTAAAGTTTAGACGAAAATGACTGGTCAATGCGCATCGAGAACATCCAGAGAAAATCTCGGGGTTAATCTCGCATAAATAATTGATCTTTTCTTGAGTTGTTGAGATGTGGTAAGTTGTCGTGTTGCATGATCAGCCAGTTAAAAAAAAAAAAAAAAAAAAGGCAAAAGAAAAGGGCGTCGTCCAGGATTGAACCGGTGACATGCACGCATTCGGGGAAATCCAAAGATTGAAGCTAGTGGAGTTTATTTTCTTGCCCATGGGACGTTATGGTAAAAGGCAATAATGTCATGTTTTTAGGCAAAGAAACTCCTGATTAAATTCTTGCTCAAAAGAAAATATAAGCCAAACAACTAAAGCCGCAATACAATTTCAACATCAACGCGATGCAATCGGCAGGAAGTCTCGTTCAAACTCCGACGTCGACAATTGCTTTTCCCGAGCCTCTCTCCCCACGGCACCCGAAGACACCAGCGGCGGCATGGCCTTCGCCGCCCGTCCTATCCAGAGGACCCGATCCTGCCTCATCAACGGCCTCATCCGCGAACCATACCTCCCACCCCGCCGTTTCCATCCCCAGCTCGTGGCACCGGCCTCGATACCGGCGTCGGCCCGTTGCGTTCATGTTAAAGCCACACCGTCGACAAACTCTCTAACTCCGCCAATTGATCTTTCCCGCGAAACCAGATCGATACCAAAGCTGAGCGGGAAGGGTCCATTCCCCCAGAGTTCGTTACCCCGTGTCAATTCCTTCCTCCACTTCGGGCGTCCTCCGCTAAATACACCGATTCTCAAATTAGCCGTCCAGTTCGAAGTTCTGGGTGCCCCATATTCCCTACTATCCGTATCGTTACCTGCGGGCTCAAACTTGTATACACGGAGAGGGACGCTACTCGGCGCCACTGCGAATGGGGACTTGAACAATGTCGGTTCACTTATCATCGAAAGCCCCGTTGAGGTGGGAAGGTGTTCAAATTCTGATGTGGCGGCTGATTTGCTAGGCCGTTTCTACGCTTACCTTCCTCAAACCGGTCCGGAGAGCGATGTTGGGAATACCGTTTCTCTATCAGAATGTAAGCAATCTACCCAAACTTCATCCTGGATTCTGCAAAACACCATCTCGCTGGAATGCGGTGTTGACCAGTAATATGTTCAAGTAGATATCATCCTCCACGCCGTTAACATGCCTCATCGGAACAAATTCCCCGACTACTACTTTCGCCGTAATTGAGCTGGACGGTGCCGTTGATTGGATGGTCACCCAACGGAAGGCTCTACTAGCGTGGACTGGCCATTCGATCCAAACGGTCCCGATTGTAAATCGGAAAATGGTGATTCCCACTCTCCTTACTTCTTTAATTTTTCTGCCATCCGAAGGGAGAAAAGCTAACCGTCCAAGAGCCTTGCTCACTGGAGCAACACACGCATATCCGGCAGGGGACTCGCAGCGCTGGTTGGCAAAGGACAGGTCTACCAGGTTATTCTGGGTGATGGGGAACAGATGATCTTACATCCAACGTGGGTCTTCACTAAGGTATAGGATTGGGAACTTTAAGCTGATATGATTGAAACTAAAACTATAGTAATCTGCTGGCATACTCCATTGGCACTCAACGGCCGAAGCCGTATAGGCTAGCGCAAACGACGCTGAGATTCCAATTACCAAAGATTGGAATACTGCAGGGGCTCATCCCACGGTCTGACTTCTTGGATGCAATGGCCAAAACGGAGACGTATCAGACAGTGTCTCGGCTAGGGTTCAATGCGAAGACCTGGCTGCGACGTGTAATTTGGGGAGATAGGGTAAGTCGAGACCTTAGCTTCGTGTCTATTCCCCGGTTAATCTTGCATTCCGTTTGCTCCCATTCCAACGCTGTGGGATGTTGACTCATTTATTTTATAGCTTTTTCTTCAATTCACTGGGCCTGGCACAATTTTAATCCAGTCGCGTTCCTCACGGCTGCAAGACATGTTCACACGCGAAGAAATCAACGATATGGCGTCGGCGGAGCCAGCAGCGCTACGTGACTTCCATCCTCCAGAAGAGAAGGCGATAGGGTGGGAAGTAGAAGAACAGGAGGGGATCGCCCGTGAAGATCAACTCACAGTGAAGAAGGCAACGGTAGGAAAAGACGGGAAGGTTATCTTTGAAGATTCGTCGGCAGAAGAGTTTATTTCCCGGCGATGATCCTGTTTGTCATGGTCTCTGCATGGTCAGCACGAAGATCCAGGTGGGATATCGCGTCGCCCCGTGGCAATCATTGCGAGGCCACATTGTAAAAAAAATTTTGCAAGTTAGAGGGTATTGGAGAAATTTCGGAGAAAAACCGCGGACGGAAAAGTGAGAAGAAAGAATTGTGTATAGCCACAACAGCGTCTTGTAAATACAATAGTAACCTTCTTGTTTATAGCCAGAAAGCCTTGGCCTTGCATGCATATGTCCATATATCGACTAGCTCAAACCCATTGTATTCAGATATCAAACGTCGATTACCATCAACGGAATAGATTAGATTCGATTCGAACGTTCCAAGTTACTCGACCCATTGGCGCGAGCTCCCTAGGCCTCCATGCAGCATGCAGGGATCTAGATTAACTAAGTGCACCTGCATGTGGTATTACTCGTACGTGTGTCTTAAACAACTTTAAAGGGTTTCCCCTCTTTCTGCCTGGTGGTTCCTGCGTCAGGAACCAGTTGTCGCTACGGCGTTTGTCTCACGAAGGCTGACTTGGCGGCGGAAGGTAGGACAAGCGGCCGAAACAGGCAAGTTAGCTAGAAAATACAACATACCTGGAAACCACTTTGCGTCGCAGAGGCATGCCAGTCTACGCGTCTACGGAAAACAGATAGGGAAGGACGAGTTTCGCTAGAACAAAATTTCATAGAATTTCTAGACGGTGGGGAAAACAATGGAGACGACAAAAAGCAAACGATCTTAAGATAGATCACCTGATGTTACATATCTGGCCTGGACAATGAAATCGTAGGAGAGCTCAGACCGATTAGATAATAATAAAATGCATACCCGTCGGCGCAGAATGGATCGTCGGGGGAGGGGTATAAAGGCCCGGGCCGCCCCCCACTACCCTCTCTTTCTCTTCTTCACCTCTTCAACTAAGTACCCAAGTACTTGCCTGTAGGGTAACCTCTAGTTCACTTTCTATCGCTCCTTTTCAATCCTGAGACGGTCAGTCTGAGTGTTCTGTCGAGCTGCCAATCTTCGGTTGGAAGTCGCGATACTCACAAAGACGACCCTTGCAGATCAATATAATCTTTGAACCTTATCTTTTTTTTTTAATTTGATTACCCCTTCACTCCCTCACTTCACCATTCCTTTTCTGTCTTCTTCTGTGGAGATATTCCTATCGTGGCTACACCAATTCGTGGGTTTCAACTAATCCCTCCACGAGTCAGTTTGAGAACTTCGCCAGGTGCCCTCTCATTAAACCCACAATTTGGACAACTGTTCAGTAATATCAAGTATATTACAGATACGTACTTGATACATACCTGGATAGTATACTCCTATATTCCCTTACAACTTTCGATAGATTTTTGATAGATCTATCTAATATTCACGCTTCCCTTCTTACCTTCTTTTTTTATATTCCTTTTATTGCCCTCCCTTGTTCTCAACGATGCATCTAAAATTGGCATCTTTCACGGCGCTCAGTCTGCTGTTGCAGCTGGCTGTTAGCGCTGCTATCCCACCTGCAAATACGACCGCCGTCGTTAGCTCGACGTCTTATCCCGCCGATGTAAACATCGGATCGACCGAGGCCACTTCTTTTGTTACCTCCACCCAGACTGGCACCCCAGTCAACTATTTGCCGTCTGTCTCCAGTTCTTCTGTTGCCACTACGGCGACTTTGGTATCCAATGTAACTGGCGACGGGTTCACTGGTTATCGTTCTGTTGGATATTTTCCAAACTGGGTCAGTATTCATTTTTAAGTCCGATGTCTCCTTGTCCATGGACCAAATTGGATAGGGTTGAAGAAAATGGTCGTTAAAGAAACCCCAGCTGACAATATAAACCATCCACAGGTGATCTATGGCAGAAATTTCCGGCCCAGTAACCTCCATCCCAGTCAATTTACGCATTTGAACCTAGCATTCCTCAATGCAAGTCATTTGGATGGTGTGGTCAGCTCCACAGATGACTACGCTCTAATGAACGTAAGTGGCCGATATCAATGTCTGCAGGTTGGCCGAATTTTGATTCGGTGAACACCATGTCGCTGAAGTGGATGAACTCTAACAAGAAATATTACCTATCTTTTCAACAGACCAAAGACTTAGGTGTCGCTAGTTCAGAGCCCGGTGCCCTGAATGGGATTATGGAGCAACTATACAGACTAAAGCGGGAATACCGGGGTGTAAAGACAATGCTGTCCATTGGAGGGTGGACTTATTCTATAGAGAATACCTTTGCTCGGGGTGTCGATACACCCGAAAAACGCTCAAACTTTGCCAAGTCTGCTGTTAAATGGGTGGTGGATTGGGGCATGGATGGTCTAGATATCGTCAGTTTCCATCTCTCCAGCATTGAAAACTAATTGAGACACACATTTTTTGCTGACTACGTATTTACAATAGGACTGGGAGTACCCAACAGATGAGACGCAAGCTGCCAATTATGTCGACTTGCTTCGACTCTGCCGCCAAGAATTAAACAGTGTCAACACGAACTTTGAACTAACAGTTGCTGGTCCATGTGGTCCTGATCAGCTCAAAATTATGAAGCTCAAGGAGATGGACCAGTACTTGACCTTTTGGAATGTTATGGCCTATGACTTTGCTGGTTCTTGGAGCAAGAACGCCGGTCACCTGGCGAATGTCTACCCATCCACAGACAACCCTGCTTCTACGGAAGCTTCATACATCGGCGCTCTCAACACGTACCTTGCCGCAGGAATCGCACCACGAAAGATTGTCACTGGGCTAGCGCTTTACGGTCGTGCCTTTGATGGTACGGATGGACCCGGAAAGCCTTTCAGTGGAGTTGCTCCAGGAACATGGGGTGAGCTTGGGGTGCATGACTATAAGACTCTTCCCCTTAGCCCCGAAGATGAGATCCACGAGGACGAGAAAATCCTCGCTTCCTGGAGCTACAACCCTACGACTCGACGGATGGTCAGCTACGACACACCAAAGATTGTTAGACTTAAGGCGCAGTTCGTTAAGGATCGTGGCCTTGGAGGCATGATGTGGTGGGAAACCAGCCCGGATAAAGCTAACGCCGAGGATAATTTGATCCACAACAGCATTATTGGGCTTGTATGGGCACCTCATCCCTTGACTTTTCAGTTAAATTTATTTATATATAGATTGGAGTGCTAATGTGGTTATTGTTTTTTCATCTAGGGCGGCCTGAATGCACTTGAGCACAAGGAGAATGTAATCGACTATCCGAACTCGAGGTTTCCTAATGTGAGGAAATGGGACGGACTGAACATATTGTGGAACAATTCTAACATCCAGGAGCCTACCTCTGTTTGATTGACCGCCATCTCTTTAGTCTTTTGCCCTCTACTCCGGTTTCTTTCTTTCTTCCTTTTTTTTTTTTACATATTTTGAATTTGTTTGTAGAAGATACCCTTCGATTCATTCTGAATATAATTTTTTCGTGTTCTTTATTTTCTCTGAACCATTTGCCTCATAAACCAGAGCTGTTCGTTTTAGCCCCAGCGACGAACGAAATCTGGTTCACGAGACAAAATCCGATAGTAGACGCTTCATACAACAGGTCAAACTAAGCTAAATATTCTACGATGGTATCCATGGACAGTATAGGTGGATTGAGATATCATCGATGTACTAGGAACTATATAGGTAGGTATAGGTGGTGCCAAGCTATCTATGATGTTAAAACCGCAACCGCTCCATCTCAAAACGGGATACGGTATATATAAATATCTGAGTACACAAAATCCCCAACGAGCGTGCGTGACCAACAACCAGAGACACAAAAGCGAGAGCATAGACGCAACAAGCCGGCTGGTGGGTAACCATAGAAGAAGCAATGAAAATAATAGAAGTCCCCGTGTGCCTAGTGTTTTTCTTTTTCTTTTTTTTCGCGACACGCTGCGCTACCACTCAGAATATCTGTTTTTTTTTCTGTCACTCGGAGCAAAAAAAGGAAAACGAAACGAAGCGAAACTGCACTGCCAACTTTTCCCTCAAAGACGGGCAGGAAAAAAAGGATATTAAAAGGAGATAGTCATAACCGTAACCGTAATCATAACGCATTATAGATCAATACCGACGCCCTGACCTGTGCAACAAGCACGGCTTCGGCAACGCTGCCGATGACCTTCTTTGTCTCCACACCAATGTGCGGCGCGCGCTCATCTGTCACTGTGGGGATCTCCGCCTCCAAGCTGAGAGAATGCGACCTTCCGACGATGACGAGGTCGCCGGCATTCTTGAGGGATGTGCCGACTTCCTGCTTCGCGCGCGTGATGATGGTTTGGATGGGCTGGTCGGTCTCAAGAGTCTCAAAGACAACGCGTGAAGACAGCTCATCCGGCAGCGAGGCTGCCATTTGCAGGTAAAATGCAGCATCGCCTTCAGAGACGTTAGTGCTGGCCGCTGTGACGACGGCACCAACTTCTTTAGAGGCTGCATCTGAAGTAGTCGCGGCAGGAGGTGTGGTGGCAGTGGTAGTAATGGCGGAGGTAACAATCTGGACAATGGTAGCGGTGACGTTTGTGTTCTTGACGAGTTGCAAGATAAACCGGAGGGCAGCACGGTCGTCCGCGCCACCAATGTAGGGGAAGAAGATATGGTGGCTTGGGTCGAGGATGGGCAGAGTGGCGTGTTCTTCGATTCCGGTTTTGACACGGGAAATGGCACCAGAGATGACACTACCACGACGGGTGACGGACTTGTCGCTGCGGTCCCGGTTAACACCACCGAATCCGCGGTTGATAAAGATAGCGACGTTGGCGGTTGCGTCTTGCAGGAGGGTGGTCATGAAATGGACGTATGGGCTGGACGAGAAGCGATGTTCCTTGCTTTCCATGTTCTGATCGTAATTGTCGCTGATCTGACCGGTCTCGCTCCATGGAACAACGATGAGGTCAGAGGAGGTATCCTTAGCACGATCAGACAGGACGCCAGAGAAGGAGTCAGACGGGACGATGGAAAGACCAGCTGCGCAGGCAATGTTGTTCATTCTACCGAAAGCCTTGAAGGTGTTGACGACGGGGTCTCGCTCGGCGAACTCGTGTTCTTCGGTCACACGCATGACAGCAGAGGTACGTTCACCAAGCTCTCGGAGACGGAGACCGTGGACTTCAAATGTCTGGGGCCTGGGGGTACTGGCTTCCGGCCGTGAGACTTCCTCCTTGCTTGGGCCCTCTTCGCCCTTCTTGGACTTGTGGACAGCTGGCATAGGAGCTTCCCTCTCGCCTCTCATCAACGAGACCAAAGCCATGACGCTAGGTAAACTGTCAAGACGGAGTAGTACAGTAAGGCGAGACACCGATGATTTCACCTTCGGGCTAGGATCATCGTCAAAAGTGCCAGTTGGGCTACCATCCCAGTTAATCTTGCCAGCTCTCCACGCTGCGCACTTCTTCTGATACCAGTCTGGGTACAGGAACGTGACCAATGGAGTTGTGGCGAAGGTGGTAATAAGAGCCATGACGACGAAGATGGTGAAGAGGCGCTGCGAAATGATACCAGCATTAAGACCAATGTTCAAGACGATAAGTTCCACAAGACCCTTGCAGGACATCAAAACACCGACAGTGAATGATTCTCTCCATCTTAGCTTGAAGAATTTGGCTGCAAGAGTACCACCTGCGATCTTCGCGAAGAAAGCGACAGCAAGAACGCCGATGACATAAGCCCATACAATACCGCTATTCAAGAGACCAATATTGGTTCTGAGACCAGAGAGTGTGAAGTAGAGCGGCAGGAAAAGAACGGTGATCAAATCTTCGATCTTTTCAGCGACGGCGACGGCAAAACCACCTTCGTGAGGGCAAATCTATGCGTTCCAAGTTAGTCTTCCAAGAACAACCTTTGCGAAGGGTCTAATAGCGACTTACAAGGCCAACAATAAAACCGCCAAAGATCGCGTGAATACCGATGACATCGGTAAACCATGCCGACGCCAAGGTCATCAAAAGAGTAATGGTAAGCGCTGCCTGAGTTGGACCATTGCTGCCCAGGCTTCCATTTCGACGCAACCACCAATGAAAGACTGGCTTAACGAGGTAGAAGCAGAACAGAACGTATCCTACTGCGACCAATAGCACATAAAGAGCAGTAATACCCGAACCAGCATTAACCAGCGCGACTGTTAAAGCGAGGAGGATCCAGCCGACAACATCGTTGCCAACACCTGCAGCCAGGACAATAAGACCAACATTGGTGCCCAGTAATTTCAGCTCCGTTAGGATACGGCACAATACAGGGAAAGCCTGACCTCAATTGTAAGTATCGCAGAATTGACCTTTTTCTTGAACGATTTGTGGAGGACTTACCGTGATACTGAAGGCCACACCACAGAAGAGCAAAAAGACGCCAAAATTCACGTCCTTGTTGACCCCAACATCGGTACCGAACTCTTTGTACAGACCATAGGCGATGGCGGCGCCTGGTTAATTATAGGAGGAGCGCTGTTAGTTGGACAAGTTTCGTGATACTTCTTGCAGTAGCACACAGGCGCGTGGAGTAGTACGAACCAAAACCAAACGGCAGGATCATGCCAAGAGCACCAACACCCAAAGCAATAGCCCAGTTTTGTACCATGATGCGGAAATCAACTTCGAGTCCAACCTATTGGTAAGCAATTAGTAGATGCGCCATCAATAAACTAGCTCATCATTCTGTGGATAATTCGCCTACCAAGAACAAGAAGAGGACAAGACCCAAGTTGGCTACGAGATTCAAGTTTGGCATAGCTGCGTCCGGGAAAATTGAGGTGGTGAAATGCGGGATTCTACCCATGACCGTCGGACCTGTGTAGATTGATATTGTGAGCGAAAGTTCTGCGCATCAGATCGCAGGGTATGACTGAGTTTCCTACCCAAGATAATACCGCCCATAACCTCGGAAATGACTCGTGGTTGCCGAATCTTGGAGAGTGGCCAGTGGATAACGCGACATAGTACAACGATCAGAAAGACCTAGAGCTGGTTTTAGTGTTTTGCTCGCGACGTTGCGTTCAGAATTTCGACCAAGGCAGTTTACCTGAATAATGAATGTGACGATTGGATCCGACTTGTTGTACACTGACGGATTCGCACCGCCAATGATACCAGTCTGTTCTACGACCTTGACAGCGGCCGTAGAAGCAGCTGTAGCAGCGGACGAGGCCGCAGCAGCTACCGTTGACGACATTGTAGTTGTGTGGTAGTATCGCTCGTTGGGGGTCGAGGAACGGGTTTAGTAGAACGTAACGCGATCGCTCTCTTTCACTTCTTCCACTTCTTCTCTTCTTCTTCTCTTCTTCTTCTCTTCTTAAACTCAAAAACAGGTCAGTCCTCAACACCAAACAAGTCCTCCAACTGCAGCCACTAGATGCAAAGGGCGCAGGAAAATGCGAGGGAGAGCAACAGCTGCAAAAGGCTGGGAGCCGAAGGTGGTACTCCCGATCTTTATATACTCGGATATGCTGAGCGAGCGGGACTGGGTGGTGGGCCTCTAGCTGCCCGCGCAGGCCATCTCAACTAGCTCGAGGCAACCTCTCTTATCTGCGCTAGGTGAGTCCAACGGTTAGTTCCATCTAAGGCCGGTTTTACTTTTTTTCGAGAAAAGCATGTGAGGGAATGCAGGACAGACAGGTATGCATCCCCACGTCGGTTCGCTCGATTGAGCTCTCCCAACTGGGAAAACGGTTGCATGTGGACGCTTTCTGCGCTGCAGTATTTTTTTCAGTTTACGAGAACCTTGCGCTCCATTGCAGGGACCCCGCGCACAATGTCCTCCATCCATTGAGGAAGTGCAACCGATGAGCCCTTGAATTTGGCGCTGTCCGTCTGCCAAGCGAGCTGAGGAGAATCGTGAAGGCTTAAGCAAGCACGTCCACGAGTGCTCGTGAGTCCAGCTTGTCTGGGCGCGGCTAGAGCAGGGAGGCAACGCTTGGGGGTGGAATGAGCTCCACAATTTGGCCCACCACTCCTTCTGATATCAAAAACACCGCACGGAATTCCTACAACCTTCACCAGATGTGAACATGTCTGAACGTCTGACATGTACTTAACCCTTGATCAACATCTTGGTGTCTTGGCCATCTAAATGGGATACTTTGTGTCATCATGTTCGGTTGATATGATAGCCGAGTCCCGAAGAAAGTACGGTTCATGATGTAATCGCAGGACCTCGAGTTCGCTTCCGTGCGAGGCTGACATTGCGTCGCGAGAAACATATCAGGTCGGAGCGCTCTTGTTCTCTTAACTCCCCAACTTCTCAACTTTTGTGGGGCGCGCACAGATTTGTGCAGGATTCCACCAACCTTCCTCTCAAAAATCTGCCGGTTGATGTGCCAGATGTCACAAACGTGCTCTTCAGATGCTTCCTTGGGTACCTCCACACCTTGCTGCATGAGCGCCCGCGCTAAATATAACGTGCTCGCTCGGTCTGCTCAGATGACAAGGTGCAGCCCTAGCCGGTCTTCCCTCACGCCAATCTCAAAATTCGAAGGCTCGCTACAAGCATCACAAGGGCCCATTCACAATACCTGGCTAATAATGCTACGTTAGCAGGATGAGATTTTTACTGTTCTGGCAGGTCGATCAAGCCCTTTCAATTCTAAACTTTATGATATTAAAAAAAAAAAAATCTCTCATGAAGAACTTATAACATCTGGAAGAAATGGACATCCCGAATCCGCGAAAATTTAAGGCTGCTGAGGGCTAAAACAAGGTTTCGGCAAACCTCTCTTCTTGACCCCCCCTGCCCGCCCAGAAGCCCAGGCGCGAGATAGTGCTTATTGTCTATATCAACCCCTCGCGATGTTTCACGCATTCACTCTTTTTTTTTATTTTTTTTATTTTTTTTATTTCTCAGTCTGGAAATTTTTTCCCTACTGCCGGAGGAGCGAGCTTACAGGACCCTTAGCACCTTTCAGCCGCAAAATTCAACCAAATGGTGCACGCTTTTGTCTGTTGTTTTGTGATCATAGCCGTTCTAATGTTTTGAAGGATGGATTAATTACATTGGCATTGCTACCAAGCCAGGATCGGGTGTACCTATCTGGTCTTTTCGAGACTAGTTCTTCTTTTGCTTTAACGAACTTGAAAGAGCCGGCAAGGGTAACCTCCCAGTTGCAATCTGCAAGATTGGTTGCATCCGGTTCGTCAAAGCTAATTCTCCACATGTAGGCTGACATGCAGCTTTTTTTTCCCTTTCCGCTGCTTCTGGAGACTCGCCACCTCCGTGAAGCATCGTATGTTCCGTGGTCATGTGAACAACGCCATCGCGGAGCTCAAGCTTGAACCGGGGTACAACATCAGCTTTCCTAAAACACCATCTTATCTGGCGAAAAGTCGAAATTGAGGGTGTACTGGAAATTCGCAACGGAAACTTACAAATCTATTTCCACCTGTCTTTTCAGAGTCGAGGCCGATTGCAACTATTATCTTTCGGAACGGATTTATCTAAAACTCACTCGGCGCTGCAGCTCTTGCCGCGTCTGGAACTATGTTGCGTCTTCAAGCGAGATCTGATTGGTATCTGTTGAAGCCTCCTCGCGTTTTGCACGAATCACACGAGGATGGGTGGCGTTTTGTTTGTTCTCCACCGTTTCTGTTGGCTTGTCGTTGGTCTGGTGGGATGCGGAGATGCATGCAGCACAAACTGTGAGCCCAATGGGGTGGAGGATTACATGGAAGTCTAATTGCGCCCAGCCTTACGCTCTGTGCCGTCGACCTCATCCTGGGAATGTACCGTAGACCTGGTTCATGAGCTAGCGTCTCGGCGGCGATGTCGGCAGTCCAAGCTTACCCTCACAGAACCTGGGTTGAGGTAATCCCGGCCGAATTGATTGTCAGGAACAGAATCCGGAAGACTGGATTGATGGTGGATTGATCGTGAAGGATATCATGGATCCCATGTTTTTTTTTTTTTTTTTTTTCGCATCTTAATTTTAGCTAAAACTTTCTATCCTTCGAGATCGGAATAAGTAAGTAATCTTGTCCTGTAAGCTAATGTGATATGATTATAGGTGCAGTTTTCGTATTCAGTATTTGATTTGTGGCCGCATCAAGTAAACACATCCTACAAAAATAAAGCTGGTGGGTAGGCAAATATCACAAAAATTTTCATGTATAGTAATATTTCCCGGCGCCAAAAAATGAGAGAGGGAAAGGACTTCAGGGTAACGATGGCCTATGCTTTAGATCTTATTATAGAAAAAATGATGGAAATAGATACCCTTCGGGAATAGATTGGTACATAAACTTGGGTGGGCATCTCGTATATTGCTTAGCGAAACAGCTTGTTTAGTAAGGTACCAAGATACGCCGAGGCAGAGCTGAGAAATGCTTGATGAAGGGCCTAGCAAAAGGCTAATCAAGATACCGGCAGGCCGGTCAGATCGCCTGTCTCCTCATTCAATTGAGCACTATCGCCAACGCGGTATGACACCTTCCACCGCATTTTCAAGTTTCCTCCTGCTCCTGGTGCAACCCCAGATATCTGGATATTCTGTGCAATCCCATTTTCCTGATGCGGCTGAAGTGTTGTACCACTTTGGTGTTCCATCTTGAGTTGTAACGACTGTGAAATTACCGAAAGAGTCAGCTTGTGTGTACTGTTTGCTTGGAATGTAATATGTTTCCAAGAGAAAAACCAAATGTGCATTGTTAAAACCAAGATAATTGAGTTATAAAACTCGCATGCTGAACACAAGGACGAGCCGCCAAGTTCGGATGAAACTGTGCATTCGGGTTAGGATGCCTTACCCTTGTTACCGCCAACTGGAACGTAATATCTCTTAACCCTTCACCTTTCGCATCCGAAAACTTGGCCTTCACGATAATTGGTCCATCAGGTGGGAACCGCGGCTTTGTCTCCATGACTATCCGGAGTGGTGAGGACAGTAATTCTCGTTCGTCGCTCTTAAGCGGCTGGAACCGAGAGCTCGGGGGCACAGCAGACGAGAAGGCAGCAAAGTCATCATCATCGTCTTGGCTTTGGGCTGGCTGAGTTTGTGATAGTGGGTGCAGCGGTGGGCTACTAAGGCCGGCGAAATTCGCAAAAGTAGTCATAGACGACGGAGGCGATGGTAGCGATGACTGGCGGGCATGATTCGATGAAGATGAGAGACTGCTGAGTGAAAAGTCTGGGGTGGTACCACGGGCAGTGCTTGTATTAAGAGTTGAGGATAACAGAGGCGGGCCGGGTATATCTGCATTATGTGAATATACGGAACAGTTGGGCACTTTGGGGTATATAAAACTTACTGGAGTTAGCGCCAAACCCGAGCGCAATACCCCCGCCTCCACCGCCAGGGCCAATTGACAGCCCAAGCAGATCATCCTCCAGACTCGAAGTTCTCTTTCCAGCGTCATTACTGTTACTTGAGGTCCCATTACTGCTGATCTCATCTCCCATTAAGTCTATAAGATCCGTAGACGTCGCGCCAGGAGGTACTGCTCCTGGTTTCACAGCTGCTGCACCTGCATGATCACCTTTCTTAAGAAGTTTGTACTTCTCAATGGTTGCATTGATAGTGTCGTTGAGTGTAAAAAGTTTGGCGACAGCTTCTGCATCGTCACTCTCTTCTTCTGCCATCTTGTGCAGTTTAGGCTGGGCATTTCGCAGGGTATTTGCCAATTCCTAATGCGGCCTGATGTTAGCGCCGAATTCTCCTGTGGAGTTTCTTGGGGGTATGAACCTCAAAGGCATCGCCGTCTCCAATCTTCTCCCCATGATTGACATTTGCGAGCATTTCATCGAGTAGCCGCTGTTTTTCTTGAAGTTTTGCTATATCTTCGGCCGCCTTCTGGCGGTAATCTGTCTTGTTTGTCTGATCATACCCGGCCATTATCTTCATAAGCTGATTAGCTTCTTGGAGATCCTGTGGTGTTCCTCTTCGGATGAGCTCCTGGAGTTTCGCAGATTGCGCCGCACGTTCCTCCTCCTCCAGTTCCTCAGCAGATTTCAGATTCTTGAGACCACACATTAGTGAACGAGAAATGACGGTCATTTTGGTAAGCTATATTACCTCTGAAGGGTTCAGAACAGCCATATCTTCTTTCCTTATCTCGGGAAAAACATATCCCTTATAAGTCAACAGCCTATGCATATCCCTAATAAACCCTAAATCCTCCTTATATCTACTGGTCTGACATATTGTTGTCTTCCATTCCTCGACTGCTTCTAGGATCTTCATCTGAACCCTTGAGTATCGAATAGGCGGCCGCTCGGGGAATCGCCGGACGAGTTCATTGAGGAAGTCTTTTGTCGAGATCTGTAGATGGAAGGGATATCCGCAGTTCTTAACACAGATGTCTAATAACTGTCCGGATGCTGAGATCAGCAAGAAATGCCCCACAGTCATCTTAGCTAGGTCGTGAGGTAGCAGCAAGGGGATATGTTATCGACACGTACCGATAATGCCAGTAGCGAGACGTTAGGGTTGCGACTGTTGATATAGCCGACAATCGCGACTGCTGCTTCTCTTGGACTAAAGGTTCCAGGTACACAAAGTTAGCGGGGAAGCTTGTTCAACAGACCAGGAACTACCCATCTCCTCCTAAATGTAAAGGTTCTTACGTATTTCCTTTCTTCTGGTTTATCAAGTCGGCAATCTCAAGTTGTAGGGCGAGATTCGGCTCGAAATTCATAGGATCGCATGCCGTATGTATAAAGCGCTGGAGTTGTGATGAACCGTGCGGTTCCGCAGGATAAGAATTCCATCGGTCCCTTGCCGCCATTCTGACGGCTGCTGCCTCCATTAAACAGACCGCAGGCGATAACGACGGTCAGATATGTCGTAGAGTTGCCTGCGTCTTCTCGGACGAGGCGGAGAGCGAGGGCGACGATGAGGTGAGAGTCGAGGAGAATCGAGGGGGTTCCGTTTGAGGTGGGACGTGGTGTTTTCGGGCTGTGTTACTGGGTGGCGGCAACGTCACCCTCAACGTAACTCCATCCCATCGTTTGTCGCTGGAGACTGTACATCCCGCGCGACCACAAAAATAAAAAAATCTTATCAGATCTCAACCCTATAATATTGGTACCGCTAGCTATCAGGTCAAAACATGGTCAGGCATTTAAACAAGGGGAAGGGTAGCGACAAGTTTAATCGGCCGAAGCAAAGGCATGAGGCTCCACTGTTTCGGTCACCGCTGAGTTGCTGGCTAACGTTTGACATATCCCATGCAGGCGAGTTGGAGAAAATGATGATGGCGCAGACAATGCCGCAAAGCGACCAGCATATAAATGCGCTATGTGGGATTTCGGGCATTGTGACCCGAAACGATGCTCAGGTAAAAAGCTTGAGAAAGCTGGCCTGATCAGAAACCTAAGGATAGGCCAGAAGTTTGCTGGAATTGTTGTCACGTAAGGAACAAAATGGTCTATAAATCGCATTAGGCAGGGTTCTGACCGAGATGCTGAAGATAGGCCGAATGGGAAGACTGTGATATCACCTGCGGATACCGAGATTGTTGATGAAGCCGGAGCGGCAGTGGTAGAGTGCTCGTGGGCCAGGATATCCGAGGTACGGCAGATTCTTAACGTTGGAGCACTGTGTTCCTAGTACTTTGAGCTGACCGGTGTGATGCAGATTCCATTCTCGCGGATAGGCGGCAAACATGAGAGATTACGTATATCGAAACTCCTCTTTTGTCAAAGGGTTCCCTTGATCCTAATATATGACCGTTCGTAGTACCATATCTAGTCGCGGCAAACCCTGTCAATTACGGACGGCCTTGGAAACTGAATTGCGCAGAAGCCTTAGCTGCATGTTTCTACATTACAGGTCACGCTGATTGGGCAGAGGATATTCTATTGCCTTTTACATGGGGTCACGCCTTTCTCGAGATCAACGAGGAACTGTTGGATAAATACGCTGCATGCCAGGACGCAGCAGAGATCAAAGAGGTCGAAACGAGTTGGTTGGATCAGCTAGAAGAGACCTACAAGAAAAAGAAATCTATAAATCATGACAATGGAGAGGATGATATGTGGTCCAAGGGAAACCAAAATAGACGGTACTCGCTCCCACCATCGGATGACGAGGATGACGGCAGCAGTGAAAACGAAAATGGTGATGAAAAGGAAGAGGATATACCAGCCATTGATATCCCTGGAAATCAGAGGAATTATGACTTGCCACCTAGCGACAATGAGAGCGATGATATGGAAGAAATAAGGCAACGAATATTGAACTCAAAACCATTCGCCAATCCAGTCTCGGACCAGAAGCTGGATACTCGAAAGCATGAGGAGGAATCAAAGCGCGAGATATCCGATAATGAAGACAGCTCACAGCAAGATTCGGATCAAGGAGAGGATATCTATGATGCAGAGCTTGTGACGGAGCCGAAAGGTCCGAACGCTGGGACTGGTAGATTGAAATCCAAGGCTAAACAGAGGGCTGGAAAGAAGGGCTTTACAGCCAGCTTTTCGCTCGCTGAGGTTGCGGCTCCAGATCGGAGGCGTTAGAATGAGGCTGGATGGATATAATTGCTGATTTAGAAACTGTTGCGCAGGCCAAGTAGCTAAACATATATATCTAAATGTATATCCTCCAGTCTCGGCGCATGTCCGACTTAGCCTTATAGAACATTTTATACCCCGCGACGGGTGTTGCAGCGAAAGCGTTTGAAACTCGCTAATCGCCACCAAATAATTTTTCTGCCAACAGAATTTTGACGTGATGTCGCTAACCTCAACATCACTCTGCGGCTCTGCGGTATGGCAGCCACAATACACTCGTCCTGAAGCACCCGGTTACTCCGATTGAGCAATGCGGTCATCAGCAGTGGTTCTAGTATGTTACAGCCCAGGCCGATACCACGATACTAAAAGATTCTAACCCAAGCCATAGCGGCCCAGGACATCCCCGTGTCTGCTCTGCCTGCTTCGAGCGGCAGCGGCGGGCGGCGAACCGACAACCTTCCGAGCTCAATCACGACGCCTAAACCGCCGAGTGCATTCGAGTGCCAATCGGGAGAATTTAGCAGCCAGACCGGAGCCCGAAGATAACGGCCGATATGACCTCCCTACTCGCCAACCCCCACAATTCCAAGGTTTTGCCGGTAGCAGTACTGCGTCGTTAGCCGCGGCAAAATGGGCAATCAGGAGGCCAGAGCCTGCAGTGCAGACACCCGCCGTTCCAATTATTAAACCATCATATCTAGATACTTCGGTCAATGCTCAGATTCCTAGTATACCTCCTACACGGATCGAACCTAGTCAACATTTCGAGACCTATCAAACTCCCTCCATATTTCCCGGCGAAGCTGGAAACGAACTCCTGCAGCCCCACCAACGGACAACTGAAATCCCAGAATGTTCTGAGACACAAAACGAGCCAGACTTAAGTTCTGGCACAGGCGCAGGACCGCACCTTTCAACAACGAGGCCAATACTTTCAGCCGCTGCTGGACATACGGAGTCACCTACATATAATGACGCGCCTCTGCCAGGGTCTGCGGCAGAATCTGCTCGGAACTCTATATCCCAATCCCAACCTCCACCCCGACTGACAACCGACCTCCGTGCGAAACAATCGACAGCTTCTTCCGACCCAGTCCGACAGAAATTGGATAGTATAATGGCTAGCAAGCTTAGCAGGTGGGGGATACAGCCGCAAGGAAGCAACCAAGGCTCGGGCACCGCGAGGTGGGGGGTCAGTACACAGAAGAAGAGCATCTTCGCTGACATCCCAAAAGTGGAGTCAAGGTCGTCGTATGCTGCTGCATCCACTCAACCCGGTTCCCGACTCAGAGCTGATTGCGGAGGCAACGATCCCTGGGGTAGTTATGCGACTTCTCAGGGAACTTCTACTTGGGGTACTGAACAGCGGAGCTTCCAGGAGTTCAAGACAAGGCCTGATCCCCCGGCCTACGGTGGCTATCAGCGTAGGGGACCCAATAGCATTGACCCAGTAGAGGAAGCCTTGGAGGAAGCAATCAGTTCTAGGAAGTCTAAGAAAAAGCAGCGAGGACGGGAAGAGTTTGCGCCAATGACATCAGGCAATGCCCAGGAAGACGCTGATTGGAGTCGAAAAGCATCTGCACGAGAACGAGACAAAGCCAAGCACAGCCGACGATGGGTAGTTGAAGAAGGGGAAGAGGAAGCAGAAGAAGTAGAATCCAAGGCAGCGCGGAAAGAGCGGAAGAGGCTGGAAAGAGAGCAAAAGGCCAAAGAGAAATTGCGGCGAGAGCAAAGATACCCACCTATTTTGATACCCGAGTTCGTGAGCATTAGCACTTTGGCTCGCCTTTGCAAAATCAAACTCGAGAGGTTTATCTATAAGATGGAGGAGCTGGGTTTTACAGAGACGAACCCTGATCACGTTTTGAGCTCAGAAATGGCCGGTTTGATTGCTATGGAGTATGGATTTGAGCCAATTGTGGACAAGAGCCACGAACGGGATCTCGCTGCTCTACCTGTGTCTGAAGATAAATCTTTATTACCCTCACGACCCCCCGTTGTCACAATTATGGGCCACGTTGATCACGGCAAAACCACAATACTGGATTGGCTACGAAAGTCCTCGATTGTGGACGAAGAGCATGGCGGCATTACTCAACATATTGGTGCGTTCTCTGTAACGATGCCGTCTGGTAGAGTAATTACATTCCTCGACACTCCTGGTCACGAAGCCTTCTTAAAGATGAGAGAACGGGGAGCCAATATGACTGATATCGTCATCTTGGTGGTCGCTGCGGATGACAGTATTATGCCGCAAACTATTGAAGCTATTAAGCACGCAAAAGCCGCGAGGGTTCCCATCATTGTGGCCATCAATAAGTGTGACAAAGAAGACGCTAACATCCAAAGAGTCAAACTTGACCTTGGCATCAACGACATTGAGATTGAAGAAGCAGGCGGGGAAACTCAAGTCGTCTGCGTGTCTGGGAAGACTGGCTTGGGAATGGAAGATCTAGAGGAAGCGGTGTTGCTTCAGGCCGACGACCTAGACGTGCGAGCTGACAATACCGGTCGGATGGAAGGTTGGATTGTTGAGACCACCACCAAGACCAAGGGCCGTGTTGCGACCGTTCTTGTGCGTCGGGGTACACTGAAGAGAGGAGACGTCATCGTTGCGGGTAAAGCGTGGGCTAAGGTCAGGACCCTGATCACGGAGAATGGTGCAGAAGTAGAGGAAGCCCCTCCGGGCACCCCTGTCGAGGTTGACGGCTGGAAAGAAAACCCGGATGCAGGTGACGAAGTCCTACAAGCGGTGACTGAAGAAAAAGCCAAGTCTGTGGTGGACTATCGTACCTTCAAGGCTGAACGAAAACAGTTGGCGATTGATATCGAAGCCATCAACGAGCAGCGCCGGCTACACCATGAAAAGAAGGAACGAGAAAAAGAACGCGAGGTTCGTATCAAAGAATTGCGAGATGAAGGCAAAGAAGACCCGGAAGCACACCTGCCAGTCGTTGAAGAGGAGGAAAAATTCAAAATTACAGAGGTGCCCTTCATCGTCAAGGCCGATGTTGCCGGCTCTGTGGAAGCTGTTTCAGCGCAGGTACTCAGTGTGGCAAATGATGAGCTCCGCACCAAGATCATCCGATCTGGCGTGGGTCCGCTTTCAGAATCTGATGTTGCGATGGCCCAGAGCACAGGTGCATATTGCTTAACCTTCAACGTAGCGCAGGAGCCAGAAATTATGGCACTGTCACGTTTCTGCAATGTTAAGATCATCCACCACAAGGTCATCTACGCCATCTTGGACGATATCAAGGCTATGATGAGTGAGAAGCTTAAGCCGATCATTCAAAGGACTGTTGTTGGTGATGCAGAAATCCTACAAATATTCGATTATAACGTCAAAAAGAGGATCATGAGGCCATATGCTGGCTGTAGGGTTACTCGTGGAGCAGTTACAAAGGGGTCCAAGGCGAAGATTCTACGGGATGGAGAGGTTATCTATGATGGTAAGATAGCCACTAAAGCTATTTGTTTTTGTTTTTTATCGTTGTTAAATTGGGCCGCGGGGTTACTAACGGCTTTTTTATCATTGCTGCAGGCGAAATCGAGACCCTCAAGAATAAAAAGAAAGATGCGAAGGAGATGGCCAAAGATCAGGAGTGTGGTATAGGGTTCGTGAAATTCGACGATTTCAAGGTCGGAGATATCGTGCATTGCTACACTGAGACCAAGAAGAAGCGAACCTTCTACTAGATGTCTGATTCAATGCGCGGAGTTTATCTTATGATCTCCTTAGGTCGATATCACAAGGGCATGCATATAGTGCCGCCTATAGCATAAGTTTAAGTCTACTATGAAGGCTAAAGGTTAAGAAGCTCGGAGGATGAAAATATCTCTGCTCAGCGCGCCTCAGGCGCGTTTGTACTTGAGCTAGATCCTTTTTGTAAATACTTGTACATTATCAGTTGACAAAACATAAAACATAGAGGACCACCCGCACTTATCATGTTGTCGAAGACAACGTGCAAGATGAAGAGGTGTTGCAAAATATACTTGTCCAAATTGCAGGACGCTGTATATACCAGGCCTAAACCCAGAGCTAGAGGCGGAAAGGAGCAAGGCAATAGAAAATGGCTTCGTCATTGGTCGTGTGCCATGAATAAAATGGAAGAAGCAGAATAGGACATGACAAACTCCTGTCGCTATGCATTACAGAACAGAGAACCAAAATACAAGAGAAGAAGAAAAAGAAAAAGAAAAGAAAAGCAAAGAAAAGGAAAAGAAAAGCAAAGAAAAGGAAAAGAAAAGAAAAGCAAAAAAAAAAAATCAGACATACGGGCTGTAAGTATAGGAAGCGATATGATTCTCATATGCAGCGCTCTTCAACCAAAACGCTCAAGTGCAAGATTAAGAGACTGAAGAAAACGTAAATGAGATGTGGTCGCGATGCTATCGTGAAAGAACAAAAAGAGAGAGAAAAAAATCTCTTAAAACAAAACAAATATTTTAAAATTGTTTTCTTTAAAATTGTTTTCAAAGGGTAGACGGTCAAGGCCCCGCAGAATGCTCATGCAAGCTCGAGCAGACGGATCGGTCACTTCGGAGCCTTAGTCCGTCCTCGGGCCAGTCTTCCAAGCCCCAATCCCCCCTTCGACTTTGATGCTGGAGCACTCGCGATACTGCTAGGAGTTGGAATGCGATTCGGCGGCGCTGAAGAGGATGTCGCAGTCAATGAGCCAGGAAGATTGGGGACAGAAGCGGATCCACCATTCGAGTTCATTGGCGGGACATCTGTGAGTGGCGGGAGAGTTGTTGTCTTCGTGATATACTGAACATTGTAGCGCCTAGCTTTTTCTTGAACGTATTTAAACTTGTCAAGCAACTCAATCCACTTGATTTCATTTTCACTTCTGGCTTTGAGACGATTTCGAGGCTCGTAGGAAGGAGCATTAGAGGCCGGAGAGCTATCGGAGGATACGATATTAGCAAGGTGCTATGCACTCTCGGTTGAGCTAAATGGAATACTAACGGGCGAGGAGTAAGTTGGTGAAGGTATCCAATAGCGCTAACACTATTCAAACGATTCTTCAAGGCGGCGAAAGCAGACGACTGCGGCATAAGCATGAGAAGCCCATAAAGGCATTTGTAAAGGAATGGATACTTCTCGGGCTCGAGAAGTTGCATTCTGAGATCTGTCGTGACGTTAGTCATGTCTAAGGTTTCGATCCGGACACAAATGGTAAAGTGCTTACAAGTGAAAACGGGAGACTCTAGCAGTTGAACTAGTTTGTCGAGTTGAATCAAAAGGCTAACGGAAAGCTCCAATTCACCACTGTTTATGATTAGTACGATTAGACTTCAGTTAGACCGAGGAAATGGAACATACAAGATTGCAAGGAGGTTCGAGGCCTGCTCATATGCTTGAGCAAGCAGACAAAGACAGAAAGTGGCAACCGCGTTGTGGCACCACGACCTAAAAAGAGCGATGAAGAGAGTTTGTCCATCCTGCAATTGTATAGTTAGCAACTTGATGTCGAATCCGAGGGGATAGATGAACTACCTTAGTTTCTAGGCTTCGGAGCCTCTTCCTCAACTCTCCGATCTCAGGGGCGGTCATGAGATTATTATTCAAGAGCTGAACCATCGTGCTGGCAAACTCGACATCTTCCTCTTTCTCAATTAGTTCAGCGACGGTGCGGTATATTCGCTCCGGATTTAAATTTAAACAGAGGCGCCGGATAATAAGGTACCCGCGAGTGTCCAGGAGGCGACGGTCAGTGCTGAAGAGGTTGAGTAGATCGTTCATGAATGAAGCGAAAACATCGTCATCACTGTTTTTTGAGATTTGAGACAAAAGCTCAAGATCTCTAGTGACAACAAGTTCGCTCGGATCCGAAAGCGTCTTCAGCAAAGCTGGAAAGGTACCATCGTTGACAGCGATAACTTTATCACCTGCCTTTTTATGCAGCATAATAAGCCAATCCAACGCCGCCAATCTTGTCACTTCATTTTCATTGAGGAACTGCATTGTGAGGGCATGGACAGTCGCGCCGTAATCCAGCTCACCACCTGTTGTTGCGAGACTCATTCGAGCTACTTCTTCTCCGAGGGACTCATCGCCTTGCTCAACAAGGTTAGGGGTTGACGACCGGGGATCCTGGGCATTCTGAAGAACAGCCCCCGTTTGTCCTTGTATTTGGCCTATGGTTATGGTAGGGGGCTTCGAATCGATGAGAAGGTTGAGGATAAGGTTGAGCATTAGAGTGTCAACTTTCTGGGCAACCTCCCTGACAAGTTCATATTGGCTAGAAGTTGCCGGGAGCACATATGATAGCAGCCGTGGAAGAAATTGAACAATCTCTTCTGGGCAAATTTCGAGGAAGCTCGCAACCCAGAAGAAACTTGTACGTTGTAGCTCCTCTTCTGCTCGTTTCGCGTTCATAAGATTTGGATGCGTGAAGGCCAAGTCACGGTAGATTCGAGAGGCAGGATCTAAAAATGTCATAAGTATCTCCAAGATTCGTTTATGGTCAACCTGGATGTCTTGTCCCGGCATCCACATGCCATCTGGGTCATCTGGTCGGGAACCAGAGTCATAATCACCCAAATCTCTTTTAGGATCAGTATCGTCTGTTACAGCACCTTCACTTATGCTTGGGTCTTTAAACTTCGGTGACTTTGTGGTTGCGCCTTTTCGAGACTCAGCGACCCCGCGTTTGACATAGGCGATCTTCCGAATCTCTTGCAGGAAGCCCTCAAGACAGACTTCGGTGGCATCGTGGACGTCCACATTGGCATCACCTAGATATCCAAAAAGGTCTGCAAGAAATTCGGGTAGGAAAGTCACAAGCTCAAGGTCGGGGATACCATCCAGGAGTACAATCCAGGATACAAGGAATTGTCGGGTAAATGGATTGACAACGTGTATCCTCTCCTGGAGAAGTGGGATGAATTTTTTGAGAGAGAATGCAGTGGGAAGCATAGAGGAATCGTCGTCATTTGATTCATCATCCGATGTAACGGCCTCATCGCGCGGGCTATGCAAAATGGAGACATAGGTGGCAGCCGACTCCGCAACGATATCTTTGATCAGTCTGTCGAGTAGCTCAGCACCATTTTTAACAGATAGCTCCGTATCAGCGGTGAGCTGTATGTCACCCAAGCAGTTAGCACGGTTTCGAATTTCCAATTCCCGCCGTACCAGCATCGCAAACAGTGCAATGGACCTACCTTGCATAACGCATCGAAAATCTCATTGAAATTCAACAACACCTCTCCCTTTGCAACCTTTGCGATGTTGTACATGCTCTCGCATGCATAGTAGCGGACTCTTGCATCCTGGTCTTCAAAACATGCTAGAACCGGGGGAATGATGGCGTCAAGGTAGTATGCAACTTCCTGCAGGCGCACATTGTTATTTTAAGCTCCCTCATCAAGCCCGTGCTTTACTTAGGCGAGCGGTTCATGCAACGTACCGGACCGAGGGCTATCGATGCAGCTGCTAGTCCTATGAGACCACCGTTCCGCGCATGAGGTTGGTGAACTGCATAAGCAAAGTCGCGGACCAGTTGATCGATGATCTGTTTGATTTTTTCTGTGTCGTTGTTGGCCAGGTGCTCCCGAATCAGTTTCTCTAATCTAAGGCTCGAAATTAACATTAGCTCCCCAGCCACAATTTATAGAGAAAGGAGACACAGACTCGAGAGCGCCCATCTTTCTCTTGTCGTAGAGCTTATCATTAAGACTTCGTCCAATCGTGATATCCATGTCGTCTGATGTCTTTGAAGGATCCAGGTGCCGTGTGTGATCGGGATAGAGGACTTCAGGTGGATAAGGGACAAGCAGTTGTAAGAAAAAAGGCTCGAGACCAGGAGCTTGACAGGGAGAGAATATCCCTGGAGCTCCAAGGGAGCTTTGATCACTGCCCGAGGTCGGAAGGGCAGGCCAGCATACGCGTAGGATTCAGAAGAGATGTGACTGTCTTTGCTTGAGGCTCTGGCGACGGTAAAGAAGGCTGCGTAGGTTAGACCGAATCTTGGCAGCGCTTTCCAGGTGATCGTGGTAACAAAGGCAATTCGGATACCTTGCGGAAATGTCGGCAGAGCGGCTAGTTCTTTGACGAGGAACAGCGATGGTGGTAGTGGTAGTGGTAGTGGTGGTAGTAGCGAGGGATGGCGATGATTTGGTGACAAGGTGGAGGGGCGGACGGAGCCCAAACCGGTAACCGCAATCAGTCGCAGTCGTCCAGCAGCGGAGGGGCTTAAAGCGGCTCCGTTTGGCTGCTGACTACGCAGCCCGCAACGACAAGGCCAACTCGGGCATCGAAACGTAATGTTGACCAGGCCTCGAGTTCTCCGGTTCCTCCATCTCCAATCTCCAATCTCCAATCTTTTCTCCTATCATCTCTAACCGGAACAGTCGCAACCCAATCAAGCCTTTGCGAAACAGCCTGTATGCGCATGTAGGTGTGTATGCCTGCGCATCAAGCTCAATCGTACCTAGACAGCATGCGCATGTATCCTGTCAGGACGGCCTTCCTTCTCGTTGAGCATTAAACCTTGCACCGACATACATGAAGCATGCCTGGATCCATGTACATGTACGCATAGATTACTTCTGTTACCCCATGCGCTAGACGCAATCTACAGACCATCTGGGAAGCTACCCTGTTGAAAAAGGCGTCGTAGCTGCAGGAGGGCTGGGCTAGCACAAATCTCGTTTATGCACGCAGGTCTGCGAGCCCGTTTCCCAATTACATTGAGCTTATATATAAATCCATCGATCCCCGGCCGGCTTCTCACTTCCCCCCACTAGCGAGCGCTCTGCCTAACAGTTAAATTACTCCGCTGCACTCACCGACAGAAAAATAAATATGTTCCCGATTCACCGCATTCCGCGCTCTTCTCCAACCGTCGTCTAAAATTCCAGTCTCACCCTGCTCGCTTCATAATTTCATGAGGCGGTTCAACGATAACCGAACCAACAGTGGATGCATCACCCCCACCATCAGGAGTCGTAGCGCGCCAGGAGTCGGCGATATCTATCAGGCGACATTAGCGTCGCTGCATCTGCAGCAAGCGCGCACGTCGACATGCTGCAATCCGAGAAACAGCCTGGCGACCGCGGCGACCGCGCACCATCGGCAGAAATCAGCGCACCCGAATTACTAAGGCTCGATCAGCTGAAAGGAACCGTTCCAGAATCGCCGTTCTCGGTGGAAAAGCTACGAGAATGGATGATAGCCTTGTCAGTATTGCTATTGTTCGAGCCGAACTGCTGATAGCATATCTATAGCGCACGAGCTGACCATTGCTGTGCCGCATTCTAGCATCGTGTGCGATTTCAATGTTGATTTGGGTTAGTTGTCCTATCCACCGCCAAGATAGCTTATCCATTTGCCTTTCTTCTTACTAACGTCACCGATGGTATGAATTGGTTTCTTGATTAAGGCCCTGAGGTCGAATGGATATATCCATACGCTCCTTTTTCGCCGGCCGACCTAACCACCATCTGCTTCAACAGTTTCCCAGATAGAAACAACCCAGATGACCTTACAACAGACACATCCTTCCATTTCCGCTTCCGTCACACATCTACCGACATCAAGGTGCCTTCTTCTGATCTGGTCAGCCATCCGGAGTATTGGTTTGGCTACTGTCTCTTTCGCCAGCAGCGAGACGAGTCTGTCAAACGGAAGTATGGCCAGAAAACCTTTGTCGTAATATCACAGCATGATTTTACGACGCTCTTTCGAGACCAGATGCTAGCGAAGACCCTGCCATTGTTGGATTTTAGCGCTAGCGCAGCATTGATGGAGTCTGCCTGCGCGCAAATCGTCAATTGGCCACCTCCACGGTCAGGTCAGATGGAGCTCCCTTTCTTCGGGTCACTATTCAATTTGCACATGTAAGCTTCCCTGTAATTTCCTGAGCCGAACATGGGCATTGCTAATACGCACTCAAGTCCTTTACACGTCTCCTATCCTCTACAGGGGCTAGTGAGGAGAGATTCTGGAAAGCAAAACCATTCAGTGGATATTTTCGCAATGGACCCAGTTGGGTCCTGGAAGCAGATCGTCGATTGCATACCTAACGTTGTTGATTTATATATAATTTACGAGCGTGTAAGCATTCTTTTCGCATTCCGACGCCAATTACTACCGTTTGCTAAATTTGTATCAAGGTCCTTTTATGTGAACCAATTGTTGCTTTAGCGTTGGATCCTCGGGTTTGTAGTGAATTCGTATCTCTTGCTTTTGATTTAATTCGGCCGGTAAGCGTACCACATAAAGTTCATATTAATACTTTCTCTAACAATATCTTGAATTAGGTACCATTTGCTGGAGACTATCGACCATATATTACGATGCATTCTGGTATGTTCATCATGTGAAGCCATTGCCACCAGCGTAGGCCACGACTGCTAACCACTGATATCGCCTAGACATATTTTCTCAATCTCACGGTGGCGTAAGTAGGGTATCAACGAATCGGCCTTAGATTGTGCTGTTACTAACCGCAAGTTTAACTCCCTAGTCAATAACCAACCATTACATGATTGGAGTGACGAATCCCTTCATCCTGAAGAGGTTGCAAGTACCAGCTTCCAAGAAACCAGTACACAATGCCTACCCCGCTAAGGAGTCACCTTATATTGTTCACTTAACAGAGCCTATCCACAAGTACACATACCACGTATTCCTCTGTTGAGAATCGCTCTGATTTATATCTTTATAGAAACGGCCACCTACATCGAAAATCACGATCACCACACAAGGAAGATGGTGCTTTTGAACTTGGGACCCAGGAGCCAAAAGGCTATATGTCTCGTGATTGGGAATTCCTGAAAGAGTTGGACACAGCCTGCAGAGCCGACGGGTCAGCAACAGAGATCAGTCGCCTAGTCCGGCGGCATTTTGCCTACCTCACCGCTCGATTCCTTGCTCCGTTAGACCGATACTTTGCCCAACTTATAACCCCAGGTTCTGCTGTGGACCCCTTCGAGTACGGCTGTTTTTCTGAGACAGAGTTTTTACATAATTTGGCTAAATTTGGAAGCGGTGTCGAATTTAAAGGGAAGACGCAATTCCAGCGGAAGAAAATGGAGGAGTCATTTTACAAGAAGTTTTGCAGGTCGCCGTCCTTCTTTAGTTGGCTGCAGATGAAAATGGAGTTGGCGAGCAGGAGTCAAATGGCTGGTTGATCGGATTTGGTTTTTTTTTTGTTCTGGTATTCCTTTTCAGGTGTTCAGGGTCATTTCTTGGTTGAGGTGCATGAACGAACGAATAATAATGATAATATGCAAGCGTCTTCCTTGCCACGAAAGGATTCTGTCTTATCTTCACGACCTGGCTCGATAAGATGCTTCTTCGATTCTCTGTTTTCCATATTTTGCAGCATGCAGGCTGGGTGGCTTCCTGAATCCCTTTCTATCTTTGTATCTTCTTCCTCAGCAATCTTGGTTTATATGCGTTGCCCGTGGTTTGCTTATGTAACCAAAAGTTCACTGACTTATCTCGCCTGACGTTGTGGCGACCGCACTCCATCAACTTTTCTACCCGAATATATAATGCTCAAGCATTCACTCACTCACCAACGGCTTCAATTGACGACGTGCAATATATCTGGCTCATACCGATGCTGGCCAGCCGGCCTGCCATGACCTGGCCCAGCCCGTCATGTACATAACCAGGCCATCCGCTGCCATCTTCCCCAAATGCTCCATCCTCCTCCTGGCGGGTTACAGCAGCGCCTTCCTCCCCGCGCTCCCCGTAGACCCAGCATGTCGACCCACACAGCCGCAAAACGCTCGGTCCTACGCCACAGCGTCATCCGCAGCGGCTGAGGTCTGGCCTAACAAGCCGCTCTCGCAGCTCACCCCCTACGACATCTTCAATCAGCCGCCTTCTTCGGCATATCGCAAGGCAACCTTCTATCGGCTCGCCAAACTCTACCACCCGGACACCCTCCCGTCTGCCGACCACCAAACTGCCTGTCTCTCTAAGTCAGTGCGCACAGAGCGCTTCCGCCTCATCGTTGCTGCCAATGCCCTCCTCGCAGACCCGGCTCGCAAGCGCGCCTACGACTTCCACGGCGTTGGGTGGTCGTGGAGTGCCCCCACCATATCCTCGCACAACCGCCGGAGTACCACGGATATCTACGCCTCCGGGCCATGGAAGAATTCGCCCGCCGGCAATGCCACGTGGGAAGACTGGGAGCGGTGGTACCGCGCGGAGGGCATGGCTTGGGGTGGAGGTGGAAGTGGAAGTGGAAGTGCTACTGCTAGCAACGATACTGATGATACGAAGCCGCTGACGACGCACACGAACTTTGTGACGATACTGCTACTGATTTCATTCGCAGGGGTGCTGGTGCAGCTGGCGCGGGCGGACAGCTACAACAACAACTTTGTTGAGCGGCGGGATAAGCGTCAGCGCGAGATTTCGAGTGATCTGTGGCGCATACGACGTGGAGCAGAGACGATAGGTGGGAAGGACGAGAGGGTCCAGGCGTTTCTCAGGATGCGGGACCCCGAAGGACTTGGCGGTGGAGTGGAGGTGGTGAGAGAGGAAAGGATAAGACGCTTGCTGCCGGAGGGGGAGGTATGCCTGAGCGGGGATATTGGGGGCGGGGACGTTGATTGATTTTGGTCGATTGGATGGGTATAATGGACACGGACATGGCGCAAATGTGTATTCAGTCTTGAAAAAATCTTGGGTATCGTACTTGTCAACAACTACTTGGACTGCATGATTTGATTTATTTTTGGGTTGTATATGAACTGCCATATCTCTTTTTTTTTGTTCTACCATGCATCTTCGAGGTAATTATGCGCGCTAGCTTCTATGAATCCCCCTAGAATACATCCGAAACAAAAAAATTGCGCGCAGGGCGCACGTAGTGCAGCCGTATCGTGAACCGCGTCGTGAACCGCGTCGCATATCTCATCATGCGAGAAACCCCGTTTCACATCTACATCTTGTTCTCCATCCAGACACTCAGCTGGCTCACACCGGAATCCCACTCAATCAGTCGGTCCCTCATTCCCTTGATCTGCTGCATCGTCAGCACCTTGGGCTGCACCCACGATATCCTTGCAATACCAGACACCTGATCTATCGAGCCTCGGATCAACCCTAGACTCAAGGCTTTCATCAGCAGGTGCTCCACCTCGTCCGGCGCAACCTGCGTCTCCTTCATGATTGTTGCAAACGACAAGGCTCGCTCATTAGGCGGCCGCACGAATACCGCCTCGGTGAGCGCACTCAAGCGGATCTTGCGCCGGAGAAAGTCGCCACGGCCACTAAGGATAGGCTCCTTAGTGAGGTGTACTGTCAGAGCTTCATATTTGCCAATGTTGCCCTCATTGAAAGCGTATAATAGAGAGTGGATCCATTCGTGCTCTGTACTCTTCAGGGAATCGATAATTGGATGTAGTAGTAGTTCGCCAAAGTTGTAGATCGTGCCAGCAGCGAGAGCAGAAACAGCAAGGTGATAGGCGCGGGATTTGCGGTCCTCGGCGGGGAGGTCATCGATGTTGATGCAAGCGAGGTAGAGAAGAGAGTTTTTATAGTAGGAGGCGAATTCCTGGCGAGCCTAGGGCGTTTATACAAGTTAGTTTGAAGATGTCGACAACAGCTTTGAGTAGATGACTCGTACGTGATAATAGTCTGCGTTAGCGCTGTAGAATGATGCATGGACCATCGACTCAACGGAATCAAATTTATCCAAAATCTTCTCAGACTCGTCTAGGTCCGCTCGGACGCCTTCAAAGTCTTCCAGCTGCAGCTTGATCTTGGCCCCTTCAACCGTTGCGTAGACATATGCTTCCTGCGATGTGCCTTTAACCTTTCCCTTGAGCTCGTTCAGGAAGTTTAGGGCATCGCTCTTATCTTTACACGTCGAGAAGTATTAGCACAGAAACTTTCTAGAGGGTTTCGAAGCAGAGAGGCAAGCTCCTGTACATCGGTGTAGCGGCGTATCTAACCTTGTATCTGTGACGCGGCCAGCAGCCCTAACGACACAAGGTTCAGCTGGTTGATCTTGTCAGCGAACGACAGTACAAATGTCTGGTATATTGACAGCCGTTGTTTCGCGCTTTCTGGCTTGCCGAAGAATTCGAGCAGGGACTGTGTAAGTTGATGCCACAGACGGCGTGACCACAGCTCCTCAAAGGTAATGAACATGACGGCAAGCTCGTCGTCCGCCTTGTCGCGTTCCTCGGACAGGAACGCCTCGATGTTGACCGTCATGGCTGTGTATCGTGTTTTGAGAAGATATCCGAGCTGTAATGGAAGGCTTGAGACGTTACAGAGGCGTTCTGTGATCCGGGAGGGCGATGGTGGATGTCGATAAGGTTGGAAGTGGGAGGTTGGATGTTGTCGGTAGAGCCGTGAAGCTGTTGGACTGGGGTCTCGCTAACACTCCACCAACGACATCATTTGCTTTTCAGTCCGTATTGGTAACCTTCCCGCCGTACGCCAATACACCTCAGATTGGACTCAACCTCCCAACAACCACTCCCTTTTCCCGGTAGCTAGTCTCAGGATTCGCGGGAGAGCGCCGTCTCCCTCTTACTCCTGCCAGCCATGTCTACGGCGAGGGCTATCCTCGCTCGCGGCCGGCCGGCGGTGCTCAAGCCGGCATTGGCGGCGGGACAACCCATCCGACAACTTCACGACATCACCATCACAAAGACAGGGAAGCCGATATACAGACAGGGCGGTGGAAGGTACGATCTGTGGCGGATGTTAGGCTGGATATGGCCCCATTGACTAACTTTGAGACTCGCAGGTCGTCGCTCGGAGGTATTGGGATTCAGCATCCATCTGCGGCAGTTTTATGGATTAACCAACACCTTTAACCAGGCCATTGCGTTACGGTATTCGGAGCGGCGGGATTTCTGGGTCGTTATATCGTCAGCCGATTAGGTGCGGCTCCTGATTAGACGTCGTCGTTAGAACAGGTGGCTAATAGTTGGGGTTCAATCATAGCTCGCACGGGATGTTCCGTCGTCATTCCATACCGCGAAGAGATGTGGAAGCGACACCTCAAGGTCACCGGCGATCTTGGACGAGTGACATTCCTGGTATTACTCTTTGAAATGCAATTGGTCCGACAGGTCGGAGTTTTCAGCTAACTTGGCCATTTGTCTAGGAATTCGACCTACGAAACACGCAATCCATCGAAGAGAGCGTACGGCACTCCGATATCGTCATCAATCTTATCGGCCGCGACTACGAAACCAAGTATGATACAGTTCACTACACACCCAGAATGCAGAATACTTATCAGTTATCTCCGAGTTCAGGAACTTCAGTTTCTGGGATGTTCATGTCGAGGGCACCCAGCGGATCGTCGAAGCTGTGGCCAAGTATGACGTTGACCGATACATTCACGTCTCCACATACAATTCGGACCCGGAGTCGCCCTCGGCGTTTCACCGGACAAAAGCAATAGGCGAAATTGAAGCTCGGAATATATTCCCCGAAACCACAATTGTTCGACCATCGCGGATGTGGGGAGAGGAGGATCGATTGCTGCACATGCACGCCAACAAAAACCGCCTAATCACCTCTAATCACCTTCAAGAGAAGTTCTGGCCTGTTCACGTAAGTTCCTCCCGAAACCCTATCTTTTTTCTTTGTCAATCCTATACAATGAGATAACACTGATACCTTGTAATTCAATTTGCCCAGGTTATGGATGTCGGAAAAGCACTGGAAGTGATTACCTACGACGACTCCACTGCTGGCCAAACCTACGAACTCTTCGGACCACGAGAATATACATCAGGCGAAATCCGCAATATGATTCAAAAGGAAACATTGCAGAACATGACACACGTCAATATCCCCCAATCAATCCACAAGTTGTATCGTAGCGCATGGGAATGGGTGTGGTGGCCGCAGAAGGGCGCAGACGAGGTAACCCGTGAGCATATGGACCAGGTGATCGATCCGACCGCAAAGACATTCGCAGACCTGGGTATTCATAAAACGGATGATATAGCGGATGGGATGATAACTTATGTGCGACAGTATCGGTCGAATAAGTATTACGACCTGCCGCCAATGACGGAAAAGGAGAAACAGGAGGAGCGGAAGTATTGGCACGTGCAGGATGATTATATCAAGTAGTCGATTGCTCGTACCGTAGACTTACGCATGTAGATTTTGCTGTCGATTGCAGTGTTTGTGGGAAAAGAAACTGTGGATACACGTACTAAAGTAAATACTACTATTATCATTGTAAGTAGCTCGTAGTCTTTAACAATTTCTTATTGTTTGCTCTTAGTTTCATTCTGTGCACTCAAAAAAGGCTGTGCAACCTCAGCGCGAATAAATGAGGTGTGTACAGTAATGTAAGCGGCCTAATTGTACAGATGCATCCCCACGCCATAAGAAACGACGAAAAAAAAAATGAATTCCAGTATACCCACGCATGACATCTCAGACTTTTAGCATAGTATTTAATTATAGCTCAAAACACATATTCGTTAATGACACAACAGAAAGTTCGCGCAACTGCAACAGTGAGTTTGTGCTGCAGCATGCACCATCCTCTAATAATTCATGCTCGCCTTTGAAATATTGTACTCCCTTTGCGTCACCGGTGCGTATTTTGCAGGGTGTTCCGCATCGACGCACGACGGCAGGCATTCAATGACGGAATCCGGTGGAGGGCTGACGAAATACCCAATAGAGTATCTTGATCGGGTGTTGCGCTTGTCGCCGGCGCAGCGGTTCTGTAGAAGCGGCGGGAGGCCGACTCGGTGGGAGGTCGATTTCAGGTTATCTATCCATGCTGTGTTAATAAAGGAAAAATGGCAGCAATTCTTGTTTGTGATAGGCCTTACCATTGCTCCAGCGTGCCATGAGATCCCCAATGTTGACAAGGCAGGCATTCTCGATAGGTTCAACTGGAATGAAGCTACCTGGTTCGGTTGGGCTTTCGACTTCGAGACCGCCGCAGTCGTCTTGGAAAAGCAGGGTGAAGGCGCTGCATAGTCACCGTTAGTGAGTGTTCATCGTGGTACGAAAGTGCATTAAAGGAAAAGAATAAAATAGAGAAGGTGGTCGAACCTCCAGTCGCAGTGTGCAGGAATCCTAACTGCACGCCCCTCCTCAAGCAATTTAGCCTTGACCTCGGGATAATGCAGCAGCCGCAGCTGGTTATCTTGCCCTGTGTAGAATTTGAGTAGATAATCCTCCTCCAAGCCAATTCCGAGGGCCAGGGCTCTCATAATTTCACGCGCAAACTCGGCGAGTGTCCAGTAGAAGCCTGTCATGGACCCTCGAAATCCTGGGATAAGGTTGGGCGGCGGCCAGACGTTGGGCTGTTCGGTGTTATGATCTGAACCAAGATCATATGATTCTTTCACATCTGGGACCTGTCTTGCGAGTTCCTTCGCAGGCTCATTGGTCCCGTTGGTGGTTCCATTGGCGCCGTTCGTATTGGCAGTGAGATTGGAGACCTTCTCAAGGCCTGGTTTCGAGAAACCACGATGAACCTCGAAGCCCGGGGGGTGAGGGGCCTTCAACTTGGAAGAAAGAGGGAGATCGAAAAAGAGCTTTGATTGGCGGAAAGCCTGAGAGATCGTAGATGGAGAGATGGGGTGGTTTATCAGATGGACGAAGCCATATGTGCGGAAGGCTTCAGCAATGGCCTTGGCGGCGGACTGGCGGGCCGCTGCATCGCCTTTGACGAAGGGAGCAAAATCAATAGTGGGGATTTGAGAGACCATGGCAGGATCTATGACTGTAGCTGCGGAATGTAGCAGGATGAAGGAGGGATGCACAAGAATGTCTATAGCTATAGCTACGAAGAGGTTGAATTTTGAATACAACTTTTGATTGTATATTGTAGAAGAAGCGCAAGTTTACGATGCCAAAATGTGTTGCGCCGTACAAAATGCAACAAACTTGCTTGAGCGGGTGCCAAGAAACTCGAATCTCAAACTTCAACAGCTGGAAATCCCTGATACTTCAGGATAATTGGGATATCTCATTCTAGAAGAGATCTCGGGCTTTATATAGTGAATCTCTAGCTGCCGCCTGGCTTCCGCGCAAGGACCGTAGTCCGATTGCGTGTCGGCAACATTGCGAGCTAATCCAAAGACGTGTGTAACGAGCGCCGTAGCCAATCGATCTCACCTGCATCGAATCGCCGTTCTCTGCCCATCAATTGAAACTATCCCCACGCGGCCACCACGCCGGGCATGAGTTTTTGATGTCGCCCCCGCGCCGGGCAAATTTTGCACACCGCCACGGGACCAGCTATTCTGGAATGGGAATGCGGGGTGCAGTGGTCATGTTACCAGGAGCGCCGGTTAGAGCAGCATTTTGCGGGGTATCCAGGTGGGAAAGCGAATGAGAATGTTGGAATTGGGATTCCTTAATGCAGGACCTCGCCATGGAACTGCCGTGGGAGGTGTCTTCGTACGGAGAGGACCCCCAAACCTGGCCATAGCCCGGCGAGCTTAAGCTTGTTACTGCTTAGGGGCCGTGCGCGTGAAATGTACACGTTGAATGCTTGAATCCCGTATAGCCGTGCTCCAATGCCACGGTTAATATGGTAGCAAAGAATCTGAGCTTGAAATTTAGCTCTTACTAGTCTTTTGTGTGAGTAAGCTTGATTTGTCGTCGTCTACTTCGGACGGTTCCCATGGGCCTGAAGGAGCACGAATCGTCCCTGTGACGGACCTCCACGCCGACAGGAATGCAGAATCTCAGTCTCTTCGCTGTTGATTGCCCTTTTGAAGCGTAATGCATAAGATGATATCATGTCACACCGCCAATGCCGGCTTCCGGACGAGCAGCGCTGGTGAACAATGGGATGTGGCCTTTGAAGATGAGTACTTGGATACTTACTTAGGATACCTGGGATACTAGGGATGTGCCAAGACAAGCAGCCCAATAAGCTTGTGCGTGCTTAGTCAGACGGCGGGCCTGCGTTGCGAGGAGGCTCTTCAGCTTAATGCCGACTGGACACAGGGATCCGATGGTGTGCTCTGACTTCATATCGGCCGGTTCTTGAGATATCGGCTTTTAACGCCGACTGTTTCCTTAATACGGAAACCTACCTTGTTAACCAACCTTGCACCATCTTGAAGAACATGCGGTGATACGAGTGCTGCATACCATCACGCTGCAGTTGGTCTCGATACCTCGCAAGCGGCGCCATGCACTCGTTCGCGCGCTTCGGTCGACACTGCGCGAGGCAACAGCACCCTGCATACGCTTATGCTTATAACTCTGCGCGCTCGTCGACCTTCTTCAGGTCCGAGGCTCCCTTCTACGGCACCTACCGGCGACAGGCATCAGCTCTTTTTCGCCGCTATGCTGCGACACAAACACCTAGCACTGTCCATTCCCTGAAACGGGATGACGATGCAAAGAACCCCACCAAGCCCCCGCAGGTCTTGCAGTCTAGCGCTGAGAATAAGCCGCAGAAGTTACAGAAGGCTGCGGTTGCTGTAGACCCGCTATTGGCCCCGGCGGATGTCTCAAAAGCAGCTCAGAGGAAGGCCGATTGGGCTATTTTGAAAGACATGGTTCATTACATATGGCCCAAGGTATTCCGTCCTTTTGTTCTCGTCTTTGCTCAGTGACCCGTATATTACGATAACAGGATACTAAGTATGGGTGCGTGTAGGACAATTTTGGAACACGGGTACGGGTGGGGCTTGCATTGGGTCTGCTGGTGGGTGCAAAAGTATGTATATATCTCGGTGGCTCTTGGAACACTTGCTCTGAGAATGCTGCTGACAGGCGGACTAGGTCCTCAATGTTCAAGTTCCGTTTTACTTCAAGACGATCGTCGACTCGCTAAACATCGATTTTTCGGTTGTTGGCGGCACGGCGGGTGCCGTAGCGGGGTCCTTGATTGTGGCATGTCTGTTCCTCTAGTGACCACATCCCATTACCCTCTAGAATGCGGGGCAGGGTGCTAACGTGTTGGTAGACGGTCTTACGCGAGTAGGAGCAACGGCCTTTCAAGAAATTCGAAATGCTGTCTTTGCAACAGTTGCGCAGACAGCCATCCGACGGGTTGCATGTGACGTTTTCAACCATTTGCTACGATTGGACCTCAATTTCCATCTTACCAGACAGACTGGCGGTCTGACGAGGGCAATCGACCGTGGAACAAAAGGTATAAGCTTTGTGCTAACCAGTATGGTTTTTCACATACTACCTACATTCTTGGAGATATCTATGGTTTGCGGTATTCTAGTGAGACTAAATCCAAGCTCTCAAACTGTATAATCCAAGAAAGTACTAACTGGCGGAATAACAAGACATATAACTACGGTGCTCAGTTTGCATTGGTTACAGCCGTAACCATGTCGGCGTACACTGCTTTCACAATTATTACTACATCGTGGCGGACTAAATTCAGGAAACAAGCTAATGCTGCTGATAATGCTGCTGCAACTGTTGCGGTCGACTCTCTCATCAACTTTGAGGCTGTCAAGTACTTTAACAACGAAAAGTTCGAGGTGATGAGATACGACAAGGCCCTGCAAGGATATGAGTCTGCTTCTATCAAGGTTGCCACCTCGCTGGCCTTCCTGAACAGTGGCCAGAATATTATCTTCTCATCGGCTCTGACTGCAATGATGTACCTGGCAGCTCAGGGTGTAGCAGATGGGACGATGACCGTTGGAGATCTGGTAATGATCAACCAGCTGGTTTTCCAACTGTCTGTTCCTTTGAACTTCCTCGGGAGTGTGTACAGAGAACTGCGGCAGTCTTTACTAGACATGGAAACACTCTTTAATCTTCAGAAAGTTAACATCTCCGTGAAGGTATATATGTTCCCAATCTAATTGAGTTGACTATTCTAGAATGCAGATCTAAGTTTAGTTGGTATATAGGATGCTCCACACGCGAAGCCCCTAGTTCTTCAAGGTGGCGAGATCAGGTTCGAGAACGTCTCCTTCGGCTATCACCCCCAAAGACCAATTCTTAAGAATGTTTCATTCACCATTCCGGCTGGTCATAAAATTGCCGTTGTTGGCCCCAGCGGATGTGGGTAAGTGCAGTTACTGCTTAGGTCTAGGCTTGCAAAACTAGTTGCACTTTCGTTTACTTATGCGTTGGTGATGCCATTCTTAGAAAATCCACTATTCTTCGTTTGCTATTCCGATACTACGACGTAGACTCGGGCCGGATCCTGATCGATGGTCAGGACATCCGAGACGTCACTGTGGAATCGCTGCGGCAGGCCATTGGCGTCGTGCCTCAAGACACACCGCTGTTTAACAACACTATTGAACACAACATTCGCTATGGGCGAACGGATGCGAGCGAAGAGGAGGTCAGAGCGGTAGCTAAGCGAGCAAGAATTGAAGAGACGATTGCAAAGTTCCCTGATGGCTATCAGACGAAAGTAGGCGAGCGAGGGCTTATGATATCAGGCAAGTAATTCTTATGAAATCCAAGGCTTCAATAGAGTGGAGGCCTCTTTGACGACATTTTTCGATCCCGGACGTGGAGAATCTAGGCACACAGCTGCCGCAATTCCCATTTTTAGTTGGGAGGCGAACTGAAGCAGGGTAAATTATATTGAAAGTGGGGTTTGGCTAATTTCTGGACGCTTTGGTCGCGAAACACAGGTGGGGAAAAGCAGAGACTTGCGGTTTCGAGATTGTTGCTCAAAGACCCACCGGTTATGTTCTTCGACGAAGCGGTATGCTAAATATATCCCCTTTCGACCTTCATTTATCTTTTATTATTTTATTTTATATTATTCAGAAATAAATCAGCATGTGGGGAGACGACTGTTTGCTATTAAACGGTTGTTTGCTAATATGCAGTGCGACATAGACTTCAGCCCTGGATACAGAAACCGAAACATCGCTGCTGCAGAACATCAATGGAATCTTGAAGGAGAAGCAACGAACTAGCGTCTTTGTCGCCCATAGGTTGCGCACGATCTTCGATAGCGGTAGGTGTTTCCGGAGGCAGCTCCCTCCCACTTTCCTTCGCCGAAGCTATTGAAAGAGACACATGGGCGAACCCACGTTTTTCGGCAGGGATTTCCCTGCTCATGTTGGCGTGTCTGAGAACTCCTTTGCGACATTTTTGTTGGCGGGAATGGGTCCGTCTAGTCCGCATGTGGCATAGCTCCAGGGGCTCGGACAACACTGGGTGGGGAAGGAAAGGACGCTGAGATGCCTACCCCATCCCACTTTGCACTCCCACTCATTCCCCCATTTTCTTTTGCAATTGCGAGAAAATTTCTAACCCCCAGTTTGAGCTGAGCGCCGCCTGGCTAATTTAAAACATATTTTTTCTTTTAGATCGGATCATCGTGCTCAAAGACGGGGTGGTAGCCGAGCAAGGTACCCATCAGGAACTTGTCGATGGAGGGACTATTTATGCGTCGATGTGGGCGGGTACGTTGAATCAAAATCCATATCCACACTTGATATTCCAGATTTTTACCCGCACCTCGGGCTAGTATCGATAAAAAAGAAAATTGGGTTTTACTAACAGATGCACGATCTGAAACCATAGCTCAAGAGGTGTTGTCGATTGGAGGAGACTCAGAAAAGGGCCAGACCGAGAGCTCGTCATCCAGATGAGCATCTAGATGCTTTTGGACGGTGTTAGAACTGTCGGAGTATTAATTACAAAAACGTCTGTAAATAGCAGTAAATAGTATATAGGAGACCCCGGAAATAGGATAGTGTCGAGTCGAGAATAGATGCATACAGGAATGTATAACCTCGGTAGTAAAAATAAGAGATGCATCATCTATCTAGATGAAGCAGCCAGTCCGCTCCACCCACCTACCTCGTATCTGTTAATGCATGGGACACGTTTCGGTAGATCCCCACCTGTCGAGCTGTGATATGATATGATAGGTGCATGTCTGCAAGCTAGACGCATGCAAGGAAAAAGGGAAAGGGTCGAGGATGCAGCTGCCTTGCCTTGCGTGCATATATGTGTGGTAGTGTGGGATGGGGAAGGGAAGGGAAGGGAAGGGATGTAGCGTAGTGTATTGTATGCACGAGACGATAACCTCGCATCTGCAGGTGATTTCTAGAAAAAAACATCCATCGAAAGACGAAACATGGTACATTCCAGTCGACAGTATACATACGCCGTTGCTTGCTTTCCCGTTCTTGCGTGCCGGATTTTGATTTACAGAGCACACACTTTTTTTGCGTCTGGCGATGGCGTTTGTCGTCGTGACTTGTTGGTTTGGAAGCGTGATGTCGACTCGTGCAACTCGAAAACCAGACGTCTGCCAACAGGTTGGTACTACAAAAACAAAAAACAAAAACCTTCCCCTAAAAGCCCCTGAGCCAGAGGACGGACGAAATACGAAAAGGTACGAGTAAACTTCGACGTCTGTGCGATCGTGATACATGAACGCAGATATACGATACGATGTACACACATACACAGCCCTCTGCTACACGGTACCTATTTGATAAAAGAAAATAAAAACACAAAAAATAAAAAAAATAAAAAAATACATATCTGGCCGTCAGTGTCAAATTTTAATCTCGTGCGGTATATGCTGCAAATCTTGGTTTTGACCTAATTGTCTCGGCTGGGAAGCCCAGGACTAGGAAGATGGCAAAAGGCTAAGGTCCAGGTCCAGTCGGAGACCGCGGTTTTCCCCACCTGTAATGCATCCCGGTCAGTCAGTCATGCAGGCTGGGTTGGTGAGATATCCCCCTTTTGCTTTTGCCATGCACGCCGATTAATGCGAAGGAGGTAAAGTACCGCAGAACGGGAGGACGCCTGACGTGAACATATTCTTTTTTTCTTTGGGTCTCCTCCACTCTTTTCTTCCTTTCCTCTCCTCTCGTGAAGTTAGGAAGAAAAAAATTACTGTGCATGGTGCTGGCGGAAAGACAGACAGTCAACTAAGTCGTATGCAGATGCAGATGCAGTAATTAATTCCTGGCCGCATAGTACACTCGTTTTCTATTGTTCAATCTATCCCACTAGTGTCTTTCATTCATTTCTTTTCTTCGCTCTTTTCATATAATAATAACCCCCCCCTCCACCCCTCTCCAGCTCCCCTTCCTCTCGTTTAGCTATCTTGAGATCTTGCTGGCTTGCTGTGGTCTGATTGCTTGTTCAGCCTGATACGGTTAATTCGACATTTGAGTGTATATTTTTCCTTTGCATCTGCATCTGCATTCCAGGCGAATCCGGGAGACGAAAGCATCTTGCGACTAGATTGCATTTCTCGACAATCCAATATTCAACCGTCCACGCTCATTTAACTATTATTGATTGCCATTTATCATTATCGACGATACGGTAAACATTCTATCTCATCCAAAATTTGAGAGAAAGGTAAATTCATAACGAACACCTAAATTAAATGCAGGGCGCATGAATGTGCGTGGATGCAGGCATTTAGCATGAGCGGTGATGCTAATAATGGCGTACAGAAAACGGTCAACGAATATATCAGCTACATTCGCCTCCTGTTGCCTCGACGTAAAATTAAAGGACGAGCCTATTCTTATTGTTCTATTCTTCAAAAATGGGTATCTTTGAAAAGCTATCAGCCAGTATGTATTTACCCTATCATCTATCCTATTTTAATCGCAGCTGAATATAATATATGCTAATACATTTTTTCCTAGAAATTGAGGTTTGTAACCTGCAAGCACACTACCGCAAAAGTCGTAGCATAAACTAACTCGCATACTTGTGATTCCACAGCTCTTCAAGCTCGAACAGCGCTACACCAAGCGCTCGCGCCGCACAACTTTCATTTGCGATGCTTACTACATTGACGGTGAATACATCTACGGCCCATCGATGACGCAGAAACATCTACCCAACGTCAGCGTCTCGCAAGTCCACGGCAGCGTCAGCAGCAGCATCAAAAAGGATCGCCGGAAGAGCGTCTTTGGCGCATACTAAATCGATCGAAGCGCACAACAGCTTTAAAGCATGAAGTCTAGACATCGATTACCATGCTTTGCTTGAAATGCACAAGCAAGCTTGGCGATGCTTGATGGAAGTGTTTAAAAGTTGAGTTTCGACACGCGAGATCGCTCTCGCGCTGGCTGTAACGATGGGACGGAAACCACTTCGATTCAAATCGATTAAAACCTTGAACGGAAAACCCCAATAGCAGATAATTTTAAAGCATCATGCACGCCCAAAGGCATACGCCACGACGACATCTATAGAATTAACATTACTCGCCTTTTAACTTTTGTGTTTCGAACGGGGAGAAAGTAGCACCGGATACCGATAAATCGCTCGCGCAGTCGATATCGCAAATTTCAAGGAATGCTGCGAGGACTCCACCAAATCATCACATTCGACTTTACTGTCGTTGCCTTTTATTTATTTATTTATTTATTTTCTTTGACTTCGCTACACTCCTTCGGAATCTTTAACTGTTACACGTAGTATTTTCACGCAGTGCGCAAATTCGATTTTTCCTACTTAGTACATTCCCTTTGTTCGCTCTTTTCATGTTCACGGTGTTTGGAGGCTCTGAATTAGCTAAAATCGGAGGACGTCAAATTCTCGTCCGCTTGTTTTTTATTTTAAGCCCCGAACAGCATGTATGCATGTAGCACAACCTAGCTCGCGATTTCTTACCGCGGGACTACGTTTTGCGCTACATACACATCGAGTGGAAGAGGGGACTCTTCATCAGTGTGTATATTTTACTACTTGGCTTTTCATTTCTCATCATCTGTTCGGCCTATATAAGATACCATTTCACTATCTATATGATACTGGAACCAAAGCAACCAGCGCTTCTCGTACATATCTCGATATGTTCCAAACCTCGGGTTAAGATCTTCTAGCTAGCTCTTGACTAGCGTGTAGAGAATTAAGAGCCCGTGCTGTCCGAGCAACTAGACTTTATCCTTTCCCACTGGCGCAGACGCACCGTGAAATGAAGTCGACGGAATGTGACCTAACGGTTTCCATAACATATTCTTTTCATAGCTCGGTCCCAATACATCTAATCGTAGAAAATACGCCGACACTTTTGAGATCCACCCAACGCCGTTACACAACACGCCACCAGCCATGCGGTTTTGGTATCATACAGAATTACCTTGGATATCAAGAACAACGAGTCGCTTTATACCGTAGCTCCAACTCCCTCTGTTGCGCTAACTGGCGGCGGTGGAATAAGACCGTCTCCCACGTACGGCATCTGCTGCTGTCCATCTTCCGTGGCGGCGCCTCCATCCACATCCACCTTGACCCGTTTCCCCGGCTCGCCGTCTTTGTCACTCTGCTCGCTTTCCTTTTCTCCTGCCTTCCGCCTTTTCAACTCCGCCAGCCGCTCCAGCCGCTCCTCTTTCTCCTTCTTCCCATCAGCATCCCTCTGGTCCGCTGCAGTTACTCTTTGCGTTTTCACAGTCCCCAAATCCTTCTCCTCAGGTATCAAGCACTCAATCCCCACGACTTCGCAGATTTCACGGAATGTCTTAGCGCGAGCAAGTCGCTCCCTCTCCGGCCGCTTGCCGGGCACGAGATTCATCGAGCAGAATTTTGTATTCGCGAAGAGATTCTCAGTCTCCATCGCTATTTGAATATATTCCCGCAAGACCTCCTGCCATCCTCGCGGGCCGTCAGGGTGGAAGACGGACGGATTCGCCTCTGCCGATAGAGCAATCATGGCGCCGCCTTGAATGCCATACTCTTGGATGAGTTGCTGTGCGTGACGCCAGTCCTTGACGTCGCCGTTGACGAAAAAGCGCACGCCGGCATCACGGCAGATTGCTGCAGCGCCTGCTAGGGCTTCGCGGATGGCGCGTTCGTTCTTGCGCATCGGCGCGGTGCGACAGTGCAGAGTTAGCGTTGTGATTCCCGTTTTGCAAAGGTCGGTTATCAGGGCATGTGTCTCGGCTGGGGTGCGCAGCAGGCGAATCTTAACGGAGATTGGAAGAGCGTAAGGTGTGGAGGGGCCGACGGCGGCGACGAGGGCGGTGAGGATGGATATGAGGCGGGGTGGGTCCTTGAGGAGGGCAGCACCCATACCGGCGTGGGTTGAGAAGGGCTAGTTCTAAAGTTAATACGACATTCGTCTTGTATATGAAGATGCAAATGTATACAGGCGGACTTACTTTGGGGCAGCCAGAGTTGACGTCGATGCCGCCGACATCTTGAGCAACAATCTTGGCGGCCTCAACAGCGGTGTCTGGTGAGGCGGTACCAAGCTGGAAGATGAGCTTCGATTTCTCGCGGGGTGGACATAAACGGATGACTAGACCGGCGCGTAGGTAGTCGACGCAACCGGTTTCAGGGTTCACGACTCGCGTGGTGCCTATAAGGGCCTTATCGATGGTCTCAGGGCCTAAAATACGTACACATCAGTATATTCTAGCTGTATGGTATTCTGGCTACGGCAGTTGGCGTACCCCAAACAAGGTCGGCCCCGTATTTGAGAGCTAGCAGGCGGGTAGGCAGCTGGCCGGAGCGGACCATCGGAGCTAGAACGACCAGACCATGCTTCTGAGGTACGGCAGCCGGAGCTGGCTGGTCGACAGACGGCTGCTCGTCGGAGGTCATCGTAGCATAGTATCTGGGGAGGTGCTGTCGCAGGCTGGCGAGGGCAGTTCTTCGAAAGGTCGAAAGCGGGGACGATAAGGCTGCGGTCCGTAGATGCAGGCAAAGACGGTTCATGCGCCCCTCACTTGACAGAAGGAGGCTGGTGTTTATGCAGCGGGCTGCTATCGTAGTCGCAGAAGTCGGAGTTGAAGTTGAAGCAGCGGTGCGAGTTTTCTTCAGCTGTGGCTAGCTGAGGTTGAGTCTTTCTCTCTCCGGCTAGCCGAGGACATCCAGAAAAAAACTATCACCGAGCCGAGTGGCCGTATATGCCACCACCACCACCACCACCATTCGGAGTTCAGTCTCTATAACTTCAATTGATAGATAGTATATACATACTTATATAAAACTCTGGTGTCGCCGTCGACGGCCTCAAACTCCACTTCCAACTCCACCACAGTTCTTGCATGAGAATCCTGTGCCAACGGCTGTCTCCTCTGCGGCCAGCTGCTCGTCTGCTCGGCCAATCACGCACCTTCAGCCTGGCTGCCAAACGCCCCTCCCCGCTTCCCCCCTCTTCCTCTTCCTCTCTCCCCACTTCCTCCTCCTCCTCCGCGTCATTTCAGGCTCGCTCCAACCTCATTGCCCAGCACCTCTCCCCGTCTCCGCCTGCTGCAGCAGCTTCGTTCTCTTCCACCGCAAAGATGCCTCAGTTTACCGTCCGTAGGATCGGTGCTCCAAACACCCTGGAGCACCGCGTCTATCTCGAGATGGACAACACCGTCGTCTCGCCCTTTCACGACATCCCACTGTACGCCAATGAGCAAGGCACCGTCCTCAACATGATTGTTGAAATCCCCAGGTCAGTTCGCCCTTCCTCCCCTCTGTCTTCGTACTCAATGGCTAGGTTCATGCTAACTCTGCTCCTACAGATGGACCAACGCCAAGCTCGAAATCAGCAAGGACGAACTGCTCAATCCCATCAAGCAGGACATCAAGAAAGGTACCCCCATTGCCATTGATTCCGTATACACCAATATATCCCGCTAACATGGCGGCTCCGTGAAGGCAAGCTCAGATTTGTCCGCAATTGCTTCCCACACAAGGGCTACCTGTGGAACTACGGTGCCTTCCCGCAGGTGAGTCTTTTTATAGCGCCACGTTTACCCTTGTCAGTTCCGCTGGTCCGTTCCGCTCACCAATGCATCCATAATACACGCAGACATGGGAAGACCCGAACACCATCCACCCTGAAACCAAGGCCAAGGGCGATAACGACCCGCTCGACGTCTGTGAGATCGGTGAGCTTGTTGGCTACACCGGCCAGGTCAAGCAGGTCAAGGTCCTCGGCATTATGGCGCTCCTAGATGAGGAAGAGACCGACTGGAAGGTCATTGTCATCGACGTTAACGACCCGCTCGCTCCCAAGCTTAATGATGTAGAGGATGTTGAGCGTCACCTCCCCGGTCTGCTGCGCGCTACCAACGAATGGTTCCGTATCTACAAGATCCCGGATGGCAAGTCTGAGAACCAGTTCGCCTTCTCTGGTGAATGCAAGAATAAGAAGTTAGTGAAGTTCTACTTCTACTGTGCTGGGGATTGAGGTTCAATTTGCTTACATGACTGCGCGTAGATATGCGCTCGACATCATCCGCGAAACACACGAAGCATGGGACAAGATGATCACAGGCGCAGCCGACCCTAGTGGTATTACAACGTTAGTACTAGCTCAACGAGGCCGTTGGAAACCCAAATTGTTAGAGATATACTGACATACATTATCTTGTAGTGCCAACCTCACAGTCGGTACCTCGCCATTCCGTACCGACCCAGCCCAACTCCCAGCTGTCCCACCCAACCAGAACCTTGCTCCAGCGCCAATTGACCCTAGCATCGACAAGTGGTTCTTCATCAGTGGTGCTGCCGTTTAAGTTACTCGTAGCGGAGGCATAGTGTGTACATGCACTGATCTAAAAGTTTATGGAGCTGAGTGTCTGTGGATGGGGAGTTGCAAATAACCTTGCACACATTGATTACTTGGCATCGGACTCTGGAAGGAAGACGTGTTGGTTCTCGCCCTGGTCACCTGGCATCACCATATCGGTGCATTATATAGAATCCAGTTTTGCGCATGCATATTATACAGTAACACATAGCAAGTGATATACGAACTAAAGGACTGTACTGTATTAGGTAGAAATTTGAAGCTGCAGTTCGTACAATACAGTGTAAAATCTCCGTTGAGACTGGATGAACGCCCGCTAAGAGACACAAAAGTTTAAGAACACAAGAATATATACACAATTCCGCTACAGCTCATCATGCACAGCATCTCCACTGACCAACGGAACTTCCACTTCCTCCCCGTTATCCAGCACGATCTTCTTCACCTCCCCCTCCCCCTCCTGCCCCTCTCCATCATCGACAGGGCCTCCAACCTTCTCGGAAACCGTCATACTTTCAACCACCCTCGCTACCGTCCCCTTCACATCACTACTCCCTACCACCACCCCATCCTGGGAGCTTCCACCTTCTCCCGTTCCCGCTCCTCCAACCACCCCTTTCTCCGGCGTCCTAAACAGCAACAGCAGCCCCCAGATCACCACCCTCAACGGCATCCACACCAACAGCCACAAAGGCCCCCACAGCAGCCTCCGGAACACCAACCAGGCAATTGTCCCCACAAGTGCATAGAGACTCATCTGGTAATACCACATGTCGGATTTATTCTTCCTGACAAGCGCGGTTATCAGCCCTTTACTCTTACGCAGTGCGCCGTCAAAGGCACTGTAGCTCGTAGATAGCTCGCGTAGGGCGGCGGTGCTCTGCGTGAGAGTTTCGTGCGCAAAGCTAGAGCGGTGTAACTCGGCGGCCATGAGTGCGTGGGTGCGTCTGAGTGCCGCGGTGACGTCCTGCGAGGCGCTGGTGACCATGTCTGCTTGTGCGCTGTCTTTGTTCTTTTGCCGGTCTTTGGTGGATTGGTAGGGTCGACGGTAGAGCTGCGCGCCGCTGACGGAAGTGGAGGACGCTGCTGTTGTTGTACCGGCAGCGGAGGGCGATGAGGGAGTGGTGTCTGTAGGAGAGGTAGGGGAGGTAGGTGGTGGGGAGTGGAGGAGTGAGCGCTGCTGGCGGGCGGAGAGGACGGATGCGCGTTTGGATTGCAGGAGGGCTTTGCGAGCGCTTGTTCGAGCGCTGTGGAAGAGGGTGATAATTAGCTAACCGGGTTTACTATTTGTGAATAGATATATAGGTGGGTGATTTATGCGAGCAAGGAAGACTTACGCCTTAAGCTCCTCGCGGAGCTTGTGCAGTCGGGCCTCCAGCGCCGCTTGCGGGTCTGTCGATGGGTTTAGCGTCGCGATTCGTAGGCTGAGTGACTGTAGGTCCATTAATCCACCAGTTAGCCTTTGCGACAGCGTCATGTAATATATATTTGACCTTGATGCGAAAGCTGGGAGGTGGGCGGCGCATAGAAATGTCCTATATGTCAATCGACGGCAGCATGAAATGGAAGAAGGAAATACCTCGAGCTCAGCTTCTCCTTCTTTCAAGCTTTGCTGTATCAGCCCGGACAGCTCGCCCCGCGCATCTTCCGTGCCCGGCGCCGTCAGGCTGGCCAGACGGTCGATCTGTGCTGTCACCTAGAGTAGAGGGGAGAGCTGGTTAGAATTGGAAGCTTGGGTGGTTGCTAGCGAGTATAGGTAATGTTTCATGCCTCATGGTAAGCGTTAGTGAGGAGGACTATGCGCTCGGATATCTCGGATGAGGTAGCGGACATGGCCGGACGGGGGTCGGGGGAAGTTGAAGTGAGGTGAGGTGCGGTGAGGTGGAGTTGTATGTTTCATAAAGTGGGATGGGGATGCTTGGCCAGTGGTTGAGTTTGAAGGTTGTTGGTTCAACGTTGAGGCTACGTCACAGAAAAGCCACCTGTGTGGCCTAGCTACACACAAATAAGCAAGTAAGTATCTAGTTCTCGACCGAGCTACGAAGACTGCACTGAGGAAGGATATTGGTCTATACGAAAATTATTATAGCATAAGAATATGTGCAACTGAACTGAATGAGGAGATATCAAACGTGACAGGAAACTAGGAGCAGCATCCGAGAGAGAAAGGGGAAAAAAAGCTATGATGCAAAAACACGACAGCCAAAACAGATGAAGGCCGTCTAATGGGATATCTGCTTTTAAATTGGGATCACAAGAAGCTGACCAGGGATAGGAGGATCCTGCAAAGGAAGCTAACAGCTAGCTGAAAAAAATGTCCGTCAATTGCAATTCATCCAAAAGATATCTGCATGTTAATTCTGCCGGTTTAGTGTTTACTCCCTGCAGGCCTGGTATATATATCAAATCGACCCAGCATGTACATGATAAAAGTAATAGGGACAAGAGAAAAAAAAAAGGACGTTAAACAATCGGGGGAAACCCGCAGAGGGGAACGATCGTGCTGAATGAATTATGCATTATCCAAAAGGAAAAAAAATACAAAAACAAAAGTTCGTGATTATATCCTGGAACAGATCTTTTTCCTCTCTCACTGCATCGCGGGGCGCGCCGAATCGTCAAACGTTAACACCAATCCTGTGAGCAAAAAAGGAAACCGCAAGCGATGCCGTGCCGTGGGACCAGGAATGAAGAAGGCAGACACTAAAAAGTAGCAACAATAATAATAACTAGGAAGAAGTCAAAAGAGCAGATACATTAGAATGATTTTTTTCTGCCACCACCCAACTCTGAAACGTGCCATCTCCAGGGACGCTATCCCAGGATTGAGAGCTTCTTCCGTAGCATCTTGCTTGCTCGATGGTGCTTCTCCTCTTTCTCCTTTCCGTGTTTCTTGTCCTCTTTGTGGCCCGCGCTGCCGTTCGTGTGCCGCTCGCTGAACGTATCTCGTGCTTCATCCCTACCGTTCGTTGACGCCGTGAACGGTGATGGCAGCAAGCTCGCAGTGGATGGAGTCGGCGTGGCCACTGCTGATGACGAATCGCTGGGGTTCGGAGAACCTATTGGTAGCGGCGGAACCGGCTCCTTCTCTCGTTCTCGCTCCATCATTTTGTTGAATCCGAACGGCTTCTTGCCGATCGAAGCAGGTCTAAACCGGCCGAGTCCGTGTCCACTGTTCTCCTCTTTGCCTTTGTGCTTCCCACGCTCCTTTTCTTCCTTTTTGGCCTGCTTCTCGCGCTCCTTCTCCCGTGCCTTCTCTTCCTTCTGCTCCCGCTCCCGCTCTTTCTTCGACTTCACTGGTGAGACGGGTGACGTAGCGCCTATGGCAGGGCTCTTTGGATTTAGGTAGGTCGGTGGTATTGCCGGGACCGGCGGCTGTCCGGCCGGTGTTTTAACTTGCGGCCCTAGTGTAGGGGTGTTTGGACCTTCTGGGATAGAGACGTCTGGAACCTCTTCCACCGGGATGGGAATAACATGTCCATTCGCATGACCGTTGACTTTTTCCTTCGATGGCTTCTGCTTGACATCGACCTTCACCTCCGTTCTATTTAGCTTAGCCTTCTTTGCTGCTGCTCGCTCCTGATCCATCAAATTTTCGCGCTCGACGGCTTCTAGCGTTGTTTCCTGATAAAACAGCACATACGCACACGCTAGTCCAGGTTTATCACCAAAGAAATTCCGCACGAACGACTTGTCCACAGGTTCGACCATCTCGTCGTCATACAGTAACCAACCGTGCTCTTCGGATTTAATAATCGCAACATAATGGCCGTGGTATGGTCCGCCGCCAATGTGAATAATCACGCCGTAGAGCTCATACAGCCGGTCAGGGTCCTCCGCGTCATCTGTAGTGTTGAACAGCCGTAGGTGATACGGGTATACGACTCTATGGAATAGTTTTTGATGTCGGCCTAACTCCTCCATGTACTTGAACCGCTTGAGATGTAGCGCCAATACCTTTGGTAGGCGTTTGATTTTCATCCGTTTCTCGGCCTCTTGTAGCCCACCACAGACGTCGCAGTGAAATTTATTCCTCTCGCACAGCATCTCGCTCGCGGAAAAATTCCGCAAGCATGACGTGACCGACGAATGCTTCTCAAGATCTATGGAGAGGTCGAGGAATGGTTCATCTCTCCGGGACACATTCTCACAGGTTAAACACTTGGTCTCCGATGTCAATGCCCCTTCGAACAGGTCGTGTACCCATCCTGTGTTTGTTACAGACATTGTCGAGTCCGATGTTGTCGAGACTGCTGTCGCGGAGTCGGCCGAGCTTCCTGTGTCCCCGGGCACCAGCTGTGTCGAACTCCCCTCTTTGCTATGCGCAGCGCTTTTCGCGTGATCCTCCACGTTCTCTATGACTTCATTGAGACAATAGTTGAAAAACTCATGAGCGTCCTGGTGCATCTGGCTCCGGAAGAGCTCATTCTTCATCTTGAGCACTTCGACAAAGCGCTGCGGGCTCACAACACCTGTCCTAGACTCGCTGTTCACAATGCTTTCAAATAGATCTTTCATCGCTGAGAACAGAGACTCTTCCATGCCGTAGCTCCTCGCGTTTCCTAGCTCAACGTTCAGCATTGGGCCGGCCGCTAGTGCCGCCTTTTTCTTTGCTTCCGGTGAATCTTTGTCCTCTGGTTTCTGAGGGTTTGGCGGGGCTGCTGCGCTTGCTGGTGTCGAACCTCTCCTAGTTAGTGGTGTAGGGTTCCCTGTCGCCGCCACAGTAGCACCAACGCCTGCCTTCGGTTTTCCATTTTGTATAACAGGCTCAGTCGATATTCGCGAGAGCTTGGTACTCGAATTTATCGCGCCGTTGGGTCCACCGAGTTGTAGCGATTTCTTCGGGTAACTGATCACGGCCTCGCGGAATTGCTTGGAGTAGTAAAGGCATTGGAGCATGGAGTTGCAGTAACTATGAGCAGCGAGAGCGACAGAATAAACTCAGCCATAGGGTCCTTGTATCTCGATAGCCCAGAAGACAGAATGTCAAAAAGAACCTACCATGTGTTGCCGAACTTTGACGATGTGAAGAGACATGGTCAGCTCGTCGTCGTCGCTAGTGTAGAATCTGCTTAGAAGGGAACCCTCACATTTTCGTATCCCCAGAATTTATCGCTACCATCTGTCCGTTGGAGCGCATCCTGCACGAGCAGCTGTATCGGCGTGGGTGGCGCTACTGTTTCTTCCTTCTTCCTCGCAGCAGCTGGCGATACTCCGCTTGCCTAGCGTTACCAGGGTAAACATTAGTAATTTGTAAGTAATTTATAAGGCGGCTTAACAAGGGATTTTGTTGCACGTGTGGAGAAGGGGATAAGGAATCGCGGTCGTAACGGAAAAATTTACACAGGGCGGCCTGAGGAGTAGACGTACTGTGGATTTCGATCTCTTGAAGAACGACATGTTCTGGAATCGGAGTGGAATGCCGTGGCGATCGATATGCGATGTTGCCGCGTCGGCAGCCGGCAGGAGACACCAGAGCGGTCAGCTGCAGATGCAAAGTGTCGAACCCAGGAAAGAGAGAAAAGAAAAACAAAAGAACAGAAAAAAATAAAAATAGGCTAGGTAAAAAATAAATTCCACACGCTGGTCTCTTCGAAGAACCGGCAGGCACTATCCGAGAAAGGATCCCTTTATAGGCAATGAGGCTTCAGGCGTCGGTAGCGGCGAAGTAGTAAGGAGGTCGGTCAGGGTTGCGTCGAGCGACGGTTTGTCCGTTAGTTGGGTAAGGGTTTCGAGGATGTTGGATGCCAAAAAGAATCGCTCTGTACAGAAAAGATGATGAATCGAGCGCAATGAGGCCTCTGCTTATGCCTGAGACCGGAGATGATGACGAATAGTCGGAGTTTAGGCGGGACTATATGGGCGATAGATTATCGTATATATTAATTCTGCCGGATTCTGGGCCTTGGGAAATCCGTCGTAGGTAGTTCAGCCAGAGATCCAGGGCGCCTAGCGTCTGTTTTTGCGATTGCGGATTGGGGATACGCCCGTTCGACAGGCGAAGTGGAGATCGAGTGGCAGAAGCGGTCGGACGAGTGGTCGAAAGGGGAGACGGAAGAGGCTAGAAGGAGAACAAGAAGAGAGAGAGAGAGGGCGAGAGAGAATGGCGGAGGAGCGATGAATACGAAGGTTGACGGGGACGGGGACGTCGTTTATGTTGGCAGGTAGGCAGGCGGGCTTGCTTTCCCAGGCAGCGGGTTAATTGGTTAATTGGTTAATATGGGCAGAGACGCTTTGGTTGGATGGGCGGATGGTGTTGAGTGGGTTTTGCGGCCAGGCCTGATTAGGACGCCCACCGGAGCTCGATGAGGCTGGACGGACAGACAAGACAACAGGACGGAGGGACGAACGACTGGACGACTGGACGACGCCAACGGGCAGCGGCTACAAATTACGGCTATCGAGACGAGAAGAGTGAGTGATTAGACAAGATCACGGCCGACGACGAGAGGTAGATTCAGCATCATCGTCGACGACTGCCCCGCTACACAGCGTTCAAACGAGTGCAAATGTCAAGACGCAGGTTAACAGACAGATACTTACTTGATTAAGGTCTGGGAAATATAAATTTAGACCGAACATCAGAACAAGCTCGAACAAACACCAGAGGGCTATGCTGCAAGGACCACATCCAAAAGGACGTTTCGAGAAGGTCAAAAAAGGGACAAGAAGAAAAATTCTCAAAAGAATGGCATTGCTGGATCAAATATTCCATCTCGACAGGGAAAAAGCCCGCAGCCAGGCAATCGAGCAAAGTAGGCAGGCAAGCAACGGCTGGCGGTCTTGGGTCCGATCAGGGACTGCTCGCTCGATCGAGCGATCTTTCTGGGCATCAACCATTCCATGAACACCCCCTACAACTTTTACCTGGCTCGCTCACCCGCCCGCCCTTCGGTGCGAACGAGCGAGACGAGAATACACAAGCTCAGGTACCGTCGGCGCAATCCATCCCAAGCTGAGGAATGCAGAGGGAAGCCAAGAAGCCAATTCGCTGGACTAGCATGACGGTGACCTCCATGTATGTATCGAGCAGGCAAAAGGGAGAAACGAGAAAGAAACTTTTGGATGCTATATATATACCACGTATAATATTATTATATCATGGCGGAAAGCTATCGAAGCTATTCCCCCCCATGTTCAGCTAGGCTATACACGCAGGAATGCATGTGGATACTCTGCAACTGGTGAATTTGTGTCCATGCTGGCAAAATGATGGCGCGGGAAGAAGGTTTTACGAGGCCTATGGTGGTGGTGGTCGACGCTGTTTGAACGCCTTTCCCCCCATTGCTTGCCTCCGTCGACATGGACGCATGTACCCTACGCTTCTTGCAGCAAGTGACGGAAGACAGAAGGGAACAAACGAAGAAGACGCGCAGGAAGGAGGAGAGCAGCATGACGCTATTCTAATTAGATACCCGGCGCCCCACAGCCGTGCAGGAGAGCAAGCATGGTTGTCGTCGGGGTTGACGAGTGGGATGGGCACACTTCTCTCTGTCTCCGGATTCTCTCCAGACAGGCAGTTTCCTCAGCAATTAGGTAAGTTTGGTACACACTCCAGCGTCGACGTCCTCGGCGCTAATTGTAGGCTCGTCAATATTGGATCCGGATTGAGGGCCGAGAATCTTCGAACCGAGCGGGTGGAGGGGCAAATGCAGTATAGCCGGGCACACTTTTACCGGACCAGCAGGATAAAACCCGGGGGGCGCTGTTTCGAGATACTGATTGATACCCCCCCATCTCGCAAGTCCTGTCCATCTGTCTGTCTGTCTGCAGTCTATCTATCTGCAGTCTATCTATCTGCAGTCTATCTGTTGGGTGCTGGCTGCCTGTCCGGTATGCAAGTCGAACTCTTTTTCTCTCTCTTTCTGTGCATACGCATGGTGAGGCGAATATTGAACGTGCAAGAAAGCAGACGGACGGTACTAGGTATGTCGGCATAGGATTCAAGAACAAAAGGTCGACAGGGTGGGGATCCATGAGGAAGACGAATCCATTCCACCGGAACGACAGTCTTACGGATATAGCCCGTACGAAAAGCTCTAGACGTGGGGAAGAGCAGTCGGCCACCATGAACTGCTTGTAGAAGGTGTCCCGACGATGTGGAGCTCGAGTGATACCCGAGCATTGGAGGCTGCCATTGGGGACAGATGCAACCTCGTGTCCATATCTTCTACTGCGAAAATCTGGTTCCTGTTGTTCCCTCACACACTCTAGAAAACCAACCTGGTCCCAATCGTAGGGAGTGAAGAGTCGGCATGCATCTTTCTCAGGCAGACTCCCATGGCGCCGGTGACCTTGTCAACATGGACAAGGGTCACGAAAATCTGATGGGCCCGTTTATTTCCTCATTGAGTTTCTCGCTCGTGCTGGTCTGCTTCGCCAAATCGCTTCTGATGGAAGCTAACTCTCTGGTATATTATCAAGCAAATGTCGCCCCCTGGCGATATATTGCCACGCCGATACAACAAAAGTATATCTAGAGCCAGACAGCCTAACCAAGATCCAGAAGCCTACTTGGATAATGATGTGATTTTCTCGGACGAGTAGCTTACGTTAAGGCCCTCCGATAGCATCATCATTACGAAACTCTCATTAAACTCGCCTCGTCGGGCGAATCATGAAACTGGATCCATCCGAGAAAACTGGAAGCCACCAGCGCGAAATTTCCTGGTATCGACGCAATCCGGTGCCTCCACTAACCCACCACAGCATCGCGCATTCAGCCTATATTGCAAAGCTTAACAAGAGCGAAGCTTTCGACGCCACATCAGTAGCTGGAGCTGGATCATGTGTACTTTGGGCTAGGCCTGGGAGCTCAAAGTGATCACGCTCTTGGGGAAAAGGTAAAATTCTGGGCCACCAATGAAATCAGCTGTTTGGTCGAACGACGATATCTCCCGCGAAAACTGAATGTTCGCGCTTGAAGCAGATGATAGCTCTCCCCTGCGACCGAACAACGGTTGTCCCGTTCTGCCATGCCGCGATTGGCATAAGATTACCCCAGACCAGACTTTGGGGACGGCTTCCCCGCATTTAATTACTCTAGCACGAGCTACCACGAGACCATCACTTCCTGTGGAATGCAATATGGCCTGCTGCCACGGTAGATCATCACAGCTGGCGTGTGTGCTTCGTATTTTGGGGATGGGACGCTGCTGTATTTGAAATCACTAGGATAATCGAGACTAAATCTAGCTGCATCCGTATAGCGTCTGTCCTACGACGACAGGGCGTTCCTTTCGCTGAGGTGATCGGAATGACAAAACCCTCACTCATTCCATTCTAATACCTCAAGCTTGGCATGGAACTGACGGTATGTATTCACTCCTCGATATGGTAAATTTAGACACGGCAGACGGGTCTGTATAAATTATCTGCGCCGCCATGACCAAGCCGCCCGCTGCCCTGCCCGTCGCATGTTCGATGTTCCAATTAGTGTTAAAACCAGCGGGACGAAACAACCAAAGACATTCAAGTCACCGTTTAATACATATGCCAGGTCTTCAGATTCTAGCCTTAGCGTTAGCCCGCTTGTTAAGCAGATTCTAATGGCGGAGGAGGACCTTCTCTAGTCGCCTGGACCAGCCAGGAGAGTGCGGATATTAAAATGAAGCCAACTCTCGACATGAGCCCAGTCCCGACCTATCCGATTGACTTGGTCCGCAAGAGTCAGGGACCTCGTTTAATAGATTAATATATTCTTCTCCATTTACTTACTGTAATATAAAGATATGTTATAAAAGAACAAAAAACAAATTATAAACTGGGCCTAATGCCGGTGGTCTCCTGAGACGAAGGCGCCAATGCCACCGCCGCGATGCCACGCCGACCCGGCCTTTCTCTGTTATTGGCCATGCTCCTTGTCCGAACTGCGGCGTCCGGGAAGGTCGACCTGCAATTTATGTCGACGTTCCTGGCTTCCACCGTCCTCCCTGTCTGAACAAATTCCGTCGCAAAGTTTAATAGTGGCTACATGCGTCCCTTGCATCCGCTGCAGCAGGCCCATCCTATGTTGCTAAATCCAAACTCAACTTCAAATCAAAAAATTCGCCGCCCGATATACAATCAACCCGAGTTTGTATTTCGGAATTCTCGTTCCACCAAACATAAACCTCGCAATCCAGTCCGATCGAACTAGCTTGTGCTACCAGCAAACCGCGACGCGGCCTCGGTCATGACAGATCACCTCCGGAACCGTCTCCTAAGAAGCCGGCCAGCACCATCCAGATAGAGCTTCTTGCTTCCTAACAAGCTCTACCTCTAACAATCGGCTCCTGCTCTCGCTCTCGCCCCCCCCATTCTCCAGCTTGCCGTCCGTCAGCCAGCCCCCGGGTCCAGCCAGCAAGATGGCGTCGACGTACCCATCGGCGCTGGATGTTGCCCGGCATTACGCTGTACACATCGTCTCGAGCAAGCGCTTCCGGATCTTCATCGTGGTTTGCGCGCTGGTGCTAATCGCTCGCACGATCTCGAGCTTCGACCTCGTCCATCTTCCTGTAAGTGATTGCAATGTTTCGTGCGTTTTTCCTTGGCTTTCCGACGGTCGCGGTGCGCAGGTAACGTTATGAGAGTGCAAGGGGGGTGGGTCAAGAAGGGATTGGAGGGATCAAAGGTTGGGTGCCACAGGATCCAACTCGACTTTTCTACCCGTCCGCTCAGTCCCCCCATCGCGTCCACGTCTTCGCCGTCAGCCTTATAACGTCAGCCTCCCGCCGTTGAGAAAAATTTGGTTGGGTCAGATCATCGACGGTGATGGCATTTCGTTCTGCGTTCGCAAGTCTGAGTCGAGCAGCTGGATTGTCAAAAAAAGCTAACCCCCCTTCTTTCAAAATCATCAAGCACTCACCAGCGGGCACCCCACGAATGGCCAGTTCAGATGCAGGCGTCGCGCACATCATCGGTATACATCACTACGACACGGACGAAAAGCGATGGAAAAATATACAAAGCTCCGGCGAACTCGAATCGCGGCTGGAGCCACGCTCAAACTTCGCCCTGGTTACATGGAACGTCGACTTTGTCTCCCCTGAGCCCGAGAACCGAATAGAAGCCGCGTTATCTTACCTCCGCTCCATTCTCATCACCGGGACCGGCAAGCCCGATACATTATCAACGGCCATAATCGTGCTGCAGGAGGTCAACCATAGCATGGTCAAGTTCCTCGCCGACAACGAGTGGGTGCAGAGAAACTACTACCTGACGGACGTATCGACCGACTCCGGCATATGGACGAAGAGTCACTACGGTACCGTTACGTTGGTAGATCGCAGGATATACGTCAAGACGGTCATCCGGCTGCACTATGACTCGGACTATAATCGCGACTGCTTATTCGTCGATTTTGAGGCGGCGTCATCGCATTCCTCTGAGGTGGTGACCGTGAGGTTCGGAAACACGCATTTGGAGTCACTCATTTCGGCCACGCCGATGCGGCCAGACCAGTTAAAGCTCGCCGCTAGATTTGTCCTGCATGACTCCAACGTTTATACAGGCCTGATAGCGGGCGATATGAACCCTGTAGAACCGTCCGACGAGTATCTGCACGTGGAGGCTGGCTTGAAGGATGCATATCTGGAAAACGGGGGCAAAGATGATGACCCCGCCGGGCATACGTGGGGCTATCAGAATTACGAAAACGAGGATGATCGATGGCCTAAGAAGAGGCTCGACAAGATATTCTACGCACCCGGCGAGCGGATGACTGTCGAACAGGTCACAGTTATCGGGGCGGGCGAGATGACGATGAAGGAGCCGAAGATGTTCATTTCGGATCATTTTGGGATAACTGCGAGTATTCGCATTTGGTGAGCATTATGATTACGAATCTCTTTTTCGTTCTTTTTGGGGGCGCCATGGCATACGGAGCCGCAGCAGCGTGAGATGGTAGAATCCACGATGGTCTTGCGACCAGTTCGTCATTTTTTTTTTTTTGGATCATGGAGTTAAGTCGAGCACCGCTGCTTTTTTTAGGGCCTGTGGTGGTCGCGTGCCCATTTTGGTTTTGTCGAGTTTCCTTTTTGATGTGAATTTAGCGCCGTTTGAACCATGAGACTTGTATATTTACTTACCTTTTACCCGTTCGTCCTGCACCTGTTTTATTCAAGTGTTCAGAGACCGTTTCAACATACAACTGTAATTATAGAATGATGACAATCTAGAAATCATATATAGGGGGATCGAGAATTAATTATCGTTAGTCGACGTCTCCAGGCTAAATTTGCCTCATCCTCTTCCCTCCGCCATCCCTGTGGCTCAGAGTTTCAAAATGAACATAGCAGCAACTATTGCGGCTCGGGCATGAACTCACCTGCGATCTGACATCAGGCCTGCCAAAAACGGAGCTCGCGCAAGCTGCGGAATCCGCAGTAACCAATAGAACTAGTTCCCCCCCTTGGACCCCAACTTTAATCCCAACTTGGACGGTCTGAATTGCACAACGGCCGGAAGAGCCGCTAGAGAAGGAAAACAATACTTAACTGCTTGAATTCCTTGCTGCCGTGCATCCGAGCTTCCGAGCGTTTCCTCCTTGTAATGTGCCACCAGCTTCGAATCGAAAGAATTAACAGATCTGCAAAGCTATCGAGAGTTTTACTCAGCATCAACAGTATACGAGATAGAGGCGATACCCAGTCCGATATATTGTATTCCCCAAATCCATCGAAACCAACCATCTCCAACGTTTAGCTACGGTCGGAAGGCAAGCCGAAGTGAACCGGTTCCTCTGCCTAGTCCATCCGTTGATCTGACTGAATCCCAGCCGACTCTCGTAGATACAACCTATCTGAGGTCTTCCCCCCTGCCTTTTCCTTTTTTTTTATTCTTCTTCTTCAAATTTTATTTTCTTAATCTTATCGCTATTCGGACGACCGAAACCCTAACCAGCCCGTCGCTCGTTACTTCACTTCCCGCCGAACTTGGGCAGAATACTGTGGGGTAGTACTTACCTAGGTATTTCCTGCTTCAGTAGGAAGCTAGAAGGAGAACAGACATGGTGCTCACCTCGGCTTCCATTATCATCGCTGCTCTCTTTTCGTTCTACATTCTGGTCCCACCAGCTGTGGCATACGGCTCGCGGAACAAACGACGCGGGGCCCAGCAGCCCACCAAAACAGAGGACGAGCAGCAGCAGCGGGAGTCGTAGCTGTATTCAGAGTCAGCCAGTCCGATAGAATCAAAATAAATAGCCAGGCCTGTACCAGGCCTTTTTCTGGATTGGTCCGGGTCGACGTGGGATCGAGATCGAGATCGATAAGGTGTGTGGAGCCTTGGTCCTCGAGCAGTGTTGCAATGGCCCGCTAAGCGACCAGGCCACTTCTGCAGCACCAACACGCCCATCGACGATAATAGAACTTAAACCATGTTTACGTCATGGATCGAGAGTTGACGCAACTTTGTGTTATAGCCCAGTGTATTTGTAGAATAGCGGTGATAGCAACACTAATAATATAGATAGCAGTCTTTTCTTCTTTCTGTACTACTACTACTCCTCAGCCGTCCTTGGTTTTTTTTTTCCCTTTCCTTTCGTCTGTTGCACTTTCCCCTTGCGAACGCCAGCTTTCTGTTCTTAATCTCCAACAGTACATGAATCTCTTTCTCTGCGTCTACCTTAGGAACAAGCTCGAAATCAAATGAACATTTTATTGTAGCAACTAATTAATCCTCTACAAAAATATAATCTTGAAATCGAGAATGGGTAAATCCAGTAACGAAACTTCCAAGCCGGACCACCCCCAGACGGATTCCAGGGATGGCAACGCTGACGACCATGGCCGATATCAAGCGGACGCCGGCGGTGGATCGAGACTGTCCGAACAGGAGCCAGACGAACACACTCGATTGCTAGCCAGCGGTCACCACGGCGTCTCCGGACAACCTCCTCTTGGTGAGTTTTGAGTTTTCTCCCAACATGCAACATGGCATAATTCGACAGTGCTCTGCACGAACCATCAAGACAGTGGCCTATACATCCTGGCTGTCAATCAATATCACTAATAATTCTATCATGTTCACGCAGATATCGACGACCCAGCCGTCACACCGCTCAATCTATGGAGCATCCGCTTCCTCAAATATTTCACACTCCTGCTATTCACCGCCGCTTGCGTGTGGTGGCTGGTGCTTCTTGTCACCTCGTTCGTCAATCCTCCAGGTAAGCATATATACTATCATATCGAGATGGGAACCCTCAATTGGCGTGCTCTAGCTAAAACAGTGCATCTCATCTAGGAATGCACGCACGAGGAGGTGGCTGGTTTGCCTTTGCGTGCACCAGTCTGTCCGTCGGTGTACTGATGCTGCTACTCTTCTCGTTCACGATACCTTCGCGCGCCGAAGAGGTCGTACAATCGGTTATTGCGGTCTTGCTGTTGGTAAATTTGATTGTTCTAGCATCCGTACCAGAGCTCAGAGCTGTAAGTTATATTGTTCTCGTTTCGTCCGGCTTCCTTTTATTATGGAAAAGTGCCATGATACTAAGCTTTTACCTGCTCATAGGAAGAAGGGTGGATTGGGATTGTGTCGAGCATCTTTGTCCTGTTCGCCACCGTTTGGGCTGTAAGTATCCCCCCTTGCTAGACTAATTATTTATATACCATCTTAATCTTGACATATATGTGTTACTCTGTCTAGGTCGTTGTGGACAGAAGCGTCGAATGGGGAAAGAAGGAAGAAGAAGAGCGCTTGACCGGCCGCGCGGAAACCCGTCGTTCCCTTAGAGAATGGTGCTCCGTCTTCTCTGCTCTCGTCGTCATGGTAGTCTTCCTCGCTATCACCATACTGTTTACGGGTACTCTCTCCCTCCGCGCGTACGACCACTCACTTGAAGTACCGGGCAAAAGAATCTGGGTCGACGACAGCACGTACAAGGTGCACCTCTACTGTTCGGAGAAGCATAAGGACCAGAAGAGAGAAAAAGTCACCGTATTCCTGGAGGGTGGTGAGCGCGCTGTGGGTAACGGGTTGTTCGACTGGGCGAATGAGAACTATGTGAATGGAACGATTGGAAGGTTGTGTTATTGGGATAGACCGGGATATGGATTCAGCGATGTGGCACCGAGTCCGTTGAGTGCGGGAATGGCAGCTGATGCCTTGAGCGAGGCGCTCGCGAAGGCTAACGAGACGGGACCGTTCATACTCGTCTCTCATGGGATTGGATCGTACGTTGTCCCTTTCCTTGACGCAATTGAGCTTATATTTATCTTTATATTCTGTTTTTTTTTTTTTTTTTTTTTTTTGGGGGGGGGGGGTTTAATGCCTTTTGACTAGCTAACGAATCACTCAATCTCTCAACAGGATATACTCTCGAATCTTTGCTTCTCGACACGGAAAAGCTATCAAGGGCCTCCTGTTTATTGATCCTCTGCATGAAGACTATCTTCCCGCCGTTGCCTCCCCTGGCCGGGGCTTCTTCATGTGGTTCCGTGGAGTTGTCTCCCCGCTCGGTCTGGAAGTGCTCTTCAACGCTGTCTTCCGTCATCGTTCCCGCGAAGACCGTATCTACGGCCGCAGCTCATACCTCAACCCTCGCCTGATCAAGGCAAAACTGCAAGAGAGCCTAGCGGCAAATACGTTTACTAGGGCGGAAATTGCGACTGCGAGAGAGATCCTAGACAGGCGCATCCCACTCACGGTTGTGAGCAGCGGTGAGAGCGTGAAGAGGGATGCGGATTGGGATCGTAGGCAGAAAGAGATGACTGAGGTGACAGATCGTTTGGTGCATTGGGATATCGTGGATAAGGCGCCACATAAGGTCTGGGAGACAGGGAAGGGGTGGAATCTATTGAGTCGGAGGGTTGGAGAGCTGGTTGATAAGGCGGTTGGTGATGTTTTGTGATAGGTTCGCTTTTTGCATTGGTTCGTGCTACGCAGTTTCATTGATTCCCCAGGTTTCTAGTGCTACATGTTTCGTTCGATGTGATATGGGGTGGAGGGCCTGGGATTGTGTCTGTACATAATTTTGCTTTGGGCTGGAAGCTGCCTCCTAGAGCCGCTGACTAGGGGGTATTTGGAGCGCAGTTGCATTTTCGACTGTATTGTATTTTAATCTTTTCAGTAGTCAAAGTGCTATTCAACTGCCCGTGACGCTAATGGGTCCTCCCTATAAGTAGTTGCGTTTATCAAACCATTGCAAGCAGAAGAGCAGTACAGAGGCCTAAATCTCGAGTTGTTTGCCCAGGCGCGTGCAGCTTGGTAGCTTGGTATAAATAGTGAGCACTAAATGTTGACTTAGCCGGACTTTCTGGATCCTTGGTGGTCGAATCTGACCAGAAGTATCAATGGGTCAAGATTAAGCGTTCACACGACTCTTTGGCATTCCGTTTTCAACGTATCTCAGCATATCCTGTAGATATAGATTATTTAATTATAAATCGAGACCTATAGGCTACTGCTACTACCACTTATGGATACGCCCACCTCATCTCAAGACATGAGCTTCACTACTCCTACAAATTTGTCTCCAGCTGCTGGATCCAGCCTCGAAAATTATGCCGACTCAATGGAACGTGTTATGGAATTAATGCTAGCATCCCGGAGACTAGAACCGCTATTCAGTAAGGATGCTAGTAAGATCTCGGGCCAGCCGAGATAGCTTAAGTGTTTTGACGCTGACACAATTATGAAAACTAGGTTCTCTCAGGCCAGAGGTCGAAGCAAAGCGTCTGACTGGCGAGGACCCCCCCTGGCCGGGGTCAACATATGTCATCAGCGAAGCGGACACTTCCAACGTAATTACCTACGATAGTGATCTCTTCAGAGAGGGTAGCATCCTCGAAGCGACCTCCGTCAGCTTGGCCGAATACAAGCCGGGGCTTTCTAGTCAACAGTGGGTCTGCCACGCTATGCGAGGATGGCTTGAATTCACGAATGACCCAGGCGAGTCAACTGTCTATCTGGGCTACTATCGGGGAGACGACGCATGTGCAACTCTCATGTGCATCCCGGGCCAATACAAAGAAAAAGAGATGTTTTGTGTTAGAAAACGGCCCGGCAGAGGGTTTCAAATTCTGATGCGGCATCATGATGCGGACGGCATGTCGCCTCTGGGGAGAGATGAGGATGGGACGCTGAGAATGATTAGGAACTCGGACGCCTGGTGGAGTTTTACCAAAGTTTGAACGAGAGTGTATTGGTTCGTGCTGCGCAGTTTCATGGATTCCCCAGGTTTCTGGTGTTATATGGTTCGTTCATTGCGATTTGCGGCAGAGGACCGGGAAGGTGTATATACGTATCTGTTTTGAGCTAGAGGCTGTCCTGTCTTTTGGGCCTGCTGCCGGGAGGATATTTTGATGAAAAATTGCATTTTCCACCCTATCGGATTTTAGCGGTCTAATGCCATATGCGTGCTCCCGAGACTGCGAGTGCTGTGCCTTCATTTGACTACTTAGCTATATTTAGTCAATGTGTGACACAGCAGCAGAGAAGTGCTGAATCTAGATATTTCTCGTTGGTTGCATGCAACTCGGCAGCTCGGTGTAATATTTATACTTTCTAGATTCTTTGTTCCCAAATCGAGACAGTATAGCATAGTCAAGAATAGGCTTTATATGTCTCTACTACCTAGGTAAACTCTGTATCCCCATCTCAACCTCTAAACGTCCACTATAACGTATAAACCTACCAATACGATCATCAATGGACACGCCCACCTCATCCCAGGACATGGAACCTACCGGGAATAGCTTGGGCGATTACGCCGAATTGAAGGAACTGGTTGAGGAACTGGTATTGGGGGCTCGGACACTAGAGCCGCTAATTGGTAAGTATACCAGCAAGACCCTAAGTCAACCGAAGCAACTTCATTGTTTAACTCTGACGTAATTTTGGGGGCCCAGCTGCTCTCTGGCCAAAGACCGAAGCTAAACTGACAGGCGAGGATCCCCCATGGCCAGGGTCAACATACATCATTGGCGAAGCGGATACTTCCAAGGTCATCACTTATGATAATGGCCATTAAACTGGCCGAATACAAGCCATGCCTCTCCAGCCAACGATGGGTCTGCCATACTCTAGAAGGGTGGCTTGGGTTCACTAATGATCCAGGCGAATCAACTGTCTATCTAGGCTACTATCGGCCCTGCGATCCAACTCTGCGATGTGTCGTGAGCCATCACAAAAAGAACGAGATGATTTGTGTCAGAAAACGCCCTGAAGCAGGGTTTCAGATTCTTATGCGGCATGAAGACGGAATGTGGCCTGTGGGAAAGGGCGAGGATGGAAAATTGAGAATGATTAGGAACTCGGACGCCTGGTGGAGTTTTACAAAAGTTTGAATGAGAGTGCTTCGGCTAGGATCAAATCGGTCCATTATCGCCAGTGATAACGTTATACCGTAACGTCGCAGGCGGGTTGAACCGATGTGTCGACTCATGCTGCTGCTTGGACATTCATCGAGATTGGACATTCGTCGAGCTTGGACGAGTCGGATTAAAATTGACGTTGTGGCTTTCTGGGGTACGAATTTACGTTACCTGGGGTGTATGCAAGGTATCCTTACACATGTATGCAATAATATCGGTCAAATTTTGAGAGGATATGTAAAAAGGGACCCAGTAAAATTTGCCCTCCCGATAATATTATTCTTAATCTCCGTTGGTCTTATGCCGACACGCCCTTATATCAGCTCGGCACCAAAAAGAAGCTTCGAAGAAATTCTCCTGATTCCTATCGCGGGTGGAGCCTCACGAGCCGGGGTCCCATGATTTATCATATCTGACCAAGTTCTGACATCCTGTGGGGAAGCTGCGACCTGGTTGTTAGTCGAAGTCTCCGAAACGTTGTGCTAGGGCCTTGGATATTACGTTTACCACAGTCGACGGAAACCCTAACAGCCGACGCCTGAGTGCCTTCCTGCAAGCTGCATGGACTGGAGCACAGACGTTCGTTTCGAAGTCGGTCTGCACGCTGAATCCAATTGAGATCGAGGTCTGCTGATTCCAGGTTCGCTACCTGCAGCTCTCTCAATTCAGCCAACTTTAGCGACGGTTCCACCCTTTCAGCCAGACGAAGGAAGGGACATCACCAGCACGAAATCTGCTGGGGTTTGCCTTGGAGCAATATAACATATATTGCCTTTCCCCATTTTGCATTTCCTGGGGTTGAATCTGCAATTCTTTGCAGGAGCGAAGCCAATTACCGGGGACACCACTCCGCCATATCGATCGTTTCCGTATTTCACTTTTGTGGGGCATTGCAAGCAGCACACGCGCAAAACGGTGCCCTGAGCAATAGCCAGCCAGTCCACTCAGCGCTTTGCATTTCGTCGGCGATCCTGGTGAGCCCTCTCGACGTCTCCACATTTCAATGCATTGTTCGCGTTCCTGGAGTTTCAGGATTACTCGCAGGAGACAACAGTCATGCCATTGGGCTGGCTAGCTTAGCCCCGGCCTGTCCCTCGGCCGCTCTGCAACCTGCTTGCTGGATCGGGTCACTGGATTCTGCGCTTTTTGTTTGACCTGGCTACGTGCTCCTCCTTTTAGCCTCTCAGCCACCACGCCAGATGCATGCAGAGCTTTGGCTGCAAGCTTCTAAGTTATATGGAAAATTCCCCAGATCGTACCGTGCAGACGTACGTATGTACGTCCGTCCATCATGTACCGTAATATGCCATGCCCCATGCATGCTAATTGACATGGTTCCCCCGCTTGCGCTGGCCATGGCTTACTTTTCGATAGTCGAAAAAAACCACTCTCGAGTAAGTTATGCGAAATACCCCGAGCGAAAGGACTCGCTAGCTAGCTAGCAATTATAAGTCGAGATCCGGCCGGTGTTCGTCCCACTAGCTCCCAAATTCCCGTTTCCCACTTGCCAATCTGTCTATCTATCTCTTCTATCTCTACTGGCGAGCTGAACACTCGGACCTCCTCGATCTCGAACGAGAGCGGCGGGCCAAGGTGCACACGTAACAAAAGCCTTCGGATCGATATCATACCACCAGCCTCACGGAACGGGTTCAACAAGCTGAGAACGGAGCTAGCGACGTGTCGTGCTCTCCTCACGAGTCTACCATATATACACACACACGAGCCTTTCGGATAGAAACACAGTGCTCCAGTCGAAGTAGGGCGACATCATAAACTTCAAGTGCGCGATGAGCGAGGGAAAGCCTGCGGTTCTGATTATTGGGGGTCTCGGTATGTTCAATTCATCATCATCCCTTGGCTCCTTTCACCGGAAGCAGTCACTATGCATTCACCCCTGGCTTTGCGTTTGATGCATATGTAGATGTTTGTGTCTATATAAACGGCAGTATACATCTGGATATATATTCATCCAACTGCCCACCGTTCCCTTGGATTGGCAGCATATATAATGTTCAGGACGAGTCTCTTGTATATACAGAATGCAAGAGAGAATCTAGAAAGATACGGATGCTAACATGGATGCTGCCTTTGCTGGCGGGAATCTACGATATACACAGGCTACCTGGGAAGATGGCTCGCCTCCTACCTTCACACGAACAAGCTCGCCTCTGAGATCCGGATAGTCGATAAACAGCTACCACAGTTCGCGTGGTTGACCCCGGAATTCCAGGAAGCATGCAAGAACTTTGTGCATGCGGATATGTGTAAAGAACGTACGTGAGGGTATTCGGCGTATCCCCGCATTTGGCTTGGCGGTTGCGCCAGCATCAATACCCACCTCATCTTCCTAGTCTGCGGCGGCGGCGGCTGACGAGCTTTTGTTTGGGAGAAATATAGACTCGGTGAAGAAGGTGTTTGACCGCGAGGATGGCTCGAATTTCGACTACGTCTTCAACTGCGCGGGTGAGACAAGGTATTCACAAAGCGAGGAGACCTACAGACATAGGAGTCTCGACTTGTCTGTCGCCTGTGGAAAGGAAGCTGCGAGCCGCGGTGTCAAGGTCTTCGTCGAGTTGAGTGAAGGACGGGTCTATGGTGAGGGAGTTAAGGGGGGTAAGAATGAGGCGCATGAGCCAAGACCTCGGTCGAAGCTGGCGAAGATCAAGTATGAAGCCGAACAGGAACTGCAGAAGATCGAAGGGTACGCGTATCTCCCTGTCTACCACCAACTACCATCTCACCAAGTTTTGATCCGGATTGCAGAGAGACAAATGGGGCTGTTTGCTGATATGAATGGTGGCGTGCAGCTTGAACTTGGTGATTTTGCGACTGGCGAACGCGTACGGCCCATACTCGAACAAAACCATCGGAACAGCGCTGTGCTATGCGCGAGTCTACCAGTATCTCGAGGAGAAACTCGACGTCTTGTGGACAAGGGATCTTCAGGTCAACACGGTACACGTGACCGATGTCAACCGTGCGATATGGCATGTGACGGAGTGGTATATCAACGGTCGAGAGAACTGGAATGATGAGTGGGGGAAAACACCAGTCTTCAATATCGTTGACGACGGTGATACCAGTACGCCTTTATTCCTCTCCTTCTTTCGTTTTCTATTTCTTCATAAAACCTAATTGAGAGCGCCACGATCTAATTGAATTTCTATGTTGTATCATTTATAGACCAAGGAAAAATTGCCGAACTCATACAAGAAGTCTTCAAGATTGAAATCAACTTTATCGGCACGATCCTTTCCCAATTCGCAAAGCTCAACTTTGACGAAGCCGTCGACGACGCCAACGAGGTCACCTTACATCCCTGGGCCGAACTCCTGCAAAAGGCCAACATTACTCGCGCGGGGCCCATAATACCGTACCTCGAGGTCGAGCAGATCAAGGAGGACGCCGACCTATCGCTGGACGGCATGCGGTTCAAGACTGTTACGGGGTTTGAGTACAAAGTGCCCGTTCTCACGACTGGCAACATTGAGGAGATGATTGAGAGCTATAAGCGAATGAATTGGTGGCCGTAATGGTAATAGTGTGCGTGCACTTAGACGTGAATGCATGCATGCATGTATACATGGCGAGTTGCACGCAAGGTAGTCTATATTATCTTCTGTGTTATGGGTGCCATCCCGTGGGAAGAAGTGAGGAGGAAGTGGAGTGGATCAACAGCGACCTCCAATTTAGCTAATTTAGCCGATGCTAAACTGAGCTATATATATGGCTTATGACTGGTATAACCATCAACGGCTTAAAAATTCAAGTTGGAGATATGTGCTCTTGTGTGTACGTATGTCCCCGGATGCGCAGAGGGAACAGGGGGAGGGGGGTTCTGTTCGGACATGTGATTTACATTTACGGCCGTTCTGTTAACCTTTTTTTTCGAGTACCCCGCTTTTACCAAACTTAACTGCTTCTCTTGCCCCCCTTGTACGATCCTGCTTGTAACTAGCATTTGGCGTTAGGGTAGCGGGAGGGCAGGCGATGAGTGCTTTTGGTTAAATTCTTTTTTTTCAATTACCTTGTTTAGTAGTAATGAACGAAACCCTCCAAAAAGGAAGGAAACATGCAGAAATCTGTTTATAATATATGTCTGCAGATGCAATGGATACTGTGGCAGAGACTACAGTGCGAGACATCCTCAAGGCTTTATTCTTAGAATAAGTTTTGTGAGGGGGCACTCTGAATTGAGAGGAGCATGTGGTCAAGGGCGAGGTGGATATAAATAGGAATCGAGGCTAATATAATGGTATGTATACATGGAGCAATTGTGCTGCTGCAAAGGCTACGAGCATGCACGATCTGATAGACAAAAGTTGGCGAAACAACTAATCTTCGAGACTAGGTGCTCAAGAGACAGATGAAATAATCTAGTCGTCGAGAGGGGAGTAGTCGTAAACCATGTGGCAATATGTCACACCCTTGGCGTGTGTGAGCCTGACTCGTCTGAAATATCGTCTCTCTTGTTTCCCATTAACCATGCGGTCGCTGAAGCCCCAGATCTGAAAGGTAAAAGCACACTCGTTAGTATGTAATCAACATGGGCTTGTAAATGGGTAAAAAAAATAATAATCAAGATACAAGATAAAGAAAGGGGCTTCCAGGCCGAAACGAGGTTTGATCATCGAGAACATGAGAGAGTATCAATATCAAACTGAGGCTACCAAAAGCTACTATAGTAACATTTACTTGATGCCACAAGCCTGCTATTTCATTTTCAATAAACCTAAACGGTCCTCTACTTCCTTTGCTTCTAGTTGTTGCTCAAACTTAAAACAGAAGTATAGGGCGTTTGGAGGATATTATGAACGAAATAACAAGTATAGGGAAGAATGTCCAAAACTTACCTGGACGGCAGTCCAATTGTATTGCTTATTCTCCGCTACAGTCCGAACGACATCTTCTCCAGCCCAGTCCTTGGATAATTCGTCGTCGTCAATCTCCGAGATGGGGATCTTATCCCCTACTACCTTGAAGTTTCCCCAGACCTTGTCGTTCGTACGCTCGTAGGTCTTTCCATCGAGGAAGACATCTTCGCTGGTGCTGACGACACCTGCAGCGAGGCTGTTGATGTGGATGACGTCGTTGGCAGCATCGTGGTTCAAGTTGATGGTCACGGTTGCATGCTTGAGAGCTTTGCGCAAGATCCAGCCAACGCTTTGCTGTGGGATTTGTTAGCGGCTAGTTACATATAGCATGTCGATCGCCTGCGCGCTAGAGCAGTATGCGGGCGGTAGACGGGCGGCGCAGCGGCTTACAAGGTAGAGGATGTTGTCGGTGTCTCCAGAGAGGGAGCGGTTCTATAGAATATTGGATAGGTTAGATTTGAAATGCGCATGTGGAATTGAAATATATATATATAAGTATATATATAATGAGAGGAAATACTAACCATGACGTACTTGCCGCTCATATCGGCCGTGGTCTTGTCGGCGGGAGCTGCCATTGTGAAAAGCTAAGGAAGGAAGTGGATAGTGTATATGTCGGCTTAAAACGTCTTTTCACCACGTGCTCGCTGAATGAGCAGAAGGGCAACTAATAGCTGGGTTGGTCGTAGGAATCGAGCGGGCGTATATTATAGGACTCTAAAAAAAACCGGATGGACCAAAGAGAGCTCGAGCGAGGGATAGACACCGTGGGATATATATAGAGGGGACGACGTTTCGTCTCAGAATGTCGGACCCGCAAAAGCACATGCCATTTGAGCAGGGTCTGCGTCGGCTGAGCTCAGAATTCTGAGAATGAGAAAGAGCGAGAGAGAGAGAGAGAGAGAGGCAAGGGGCCATAGTCTGAACACTCGCAGGCATTCCCAGCCGGGTATCGAAAAAAGTCAAATTGCCCGTATAGGCGACGAGCAGCTTCGTCCAAGAAAACTAGGCGCACCTGAGACAGTGGGTTATCGTACCGCAGCGGTCTCAAGCCTAGGTCTAAGACAGGTCGACGCCATTTCGCATATGCGCGCCGGAGTCCACTTCATGTGACGGGGAGCATGCAATTGGACGGGGCGATGCCTGGATGGGGGAAGGCAATGAATTCGGCCGCATCGATCGATCGTGGAGATTTGGGGGATGGCGGAGGGTTGCGTTGCGGGTTAGTCTGCGAAGGGAAGGTCGACGACGGGCGAATATTTTAATGGGGAATGTTCCAACAGGCGGCTCTCGGCAGAAATCCACATGCTGCTGCTCTGGCCAGCTGGGTTAGCTAGCTGCGGTATCTACCCCAGATTCCAGGAACGACGGAGGCTCGCGATTAGAACTCTCTTTTGAGGTTTTAAATTTTTTTTAATTTTTTTTTAAAATTCGGCTTGTGAGAAGGAGCGGGAGGGGCAGCAAGCCTGGATATAATTATATATCGGGCTGGTGGGCGGTGTGTTAGTGGTTACTTGTATACTCTACCTCGAATCTAACCTCCACGCCAGAGACTCCAATGTATACCATCCATCTTCTCCTCCGAATCATTGTGTCGCCATTCCCATTATTATAGTAGCACGGCCACTTGGCGGACAACGGGGTTTGGGCCGAAGGTAAGCGTCTAGGATACCAAATTGGCAACTACAGCTAGCGGCTTTCTGACTGAAGATTATCCAATTCTTAGCAAACAAATAGCTGCTCGGCCTGTCTTGCATTACATTACATTGCATTGGATCGGGTTCTCGAGAGGGGCTCGCTCGCTCGACGGCTGCCCGGCGACAGCTGACCAACCGGCAACCGTGATATATCACAAAAAAGATCAAACTGTCCGTTCCGGCCTGCTACATGCAGCATAATTCCATCCAGGACCCTTTCGTATGCAGAGTATGCATCCGGACGTCTGGCTCCACACGACAGGATCTTAGAAACAGAACAGAAAAAAAAAAAATTTAAGCACACAGAAGCGGGCTGCAGCTGGCAGCAAGCTGAGATATCTTGCATCCTACCCAGGCCTTCCCATTGGACAGGAACGTCCGCTCCGGACTTTAAAGAAAAGTCGGGTGCCTTCTGCATATTCTTCCATCCCCACGGAACATGCCTTTCGTCACGGTCCAAGGATTTTTCTTTCTTTCTCTTCCTTTCGCAAGAGCTGAACTGAGCGCAGTGCGAGTGGCTGCATGCATGCAGGCCTGTGCCACCAGCCATGGATGAGTTCCGAAGATACAAATAGCTTCTATTTGATCTGAGAGAAAAACATCGGAACTTTAGACGAGCGGAGGGGGCAAATCAAATCTCGACGACGTGCGTCTCAGCTAGCTCGAGCTAGGGAGCTAATCGTTCCATGCATAAGTCATGGGCGCCGCCGGCCAATTGCGTGGGCTCGTCGGAGTTCCAGCGACAGGTATAATTTTTTTTTGGCTCCCACATATAAAAGCCACGTTCCTGCTGCTGGACGCACCTGCAAGGGTGGCCAGCAAACTTTATTGCATTGTTTGATAAATACATGCAACATATCGGCCAAATCCCCCTCCACTTCGCAAAGCCAGGGTGAGGAAAGGAATCAAAAGGAAAGGACCCGGGGATTCTCCTGCTTCGAAAGCGACATTGAACATTCCGGTATCCGCCCAATCGACAGCTGTTATAACTAGCTAAGCCCTCGGGAAATCGCAACTTGTATTGCGACATTATCGCCGGTGCCCTGCTGTCAGGTCCCCACGCTGAAACTGAGACTCCACGTTGCTATCTTCATCCCCAAATCCGGCAAGGAAACCGACGAACCAATCCTGGGTTTTGGTGTCAGCGACAGGTGCCCCAGCCTACATTAGTTAGGTGGATTACCAATTGGCGTAGGTCTGCTATAAAACCCACCTCCTGCGCCAGTGGAATCAGTCTTCCAAGCTCGCAAGCAACAGCTATCTAAACATTTTCAACTAAACAGCATCGATTGATTCCACTCAACCTCCGGGCTCAAACTGCTAGCCATCTTAGACAAGCATCTATCATTTTATCCCAATATCAAACCTTCTTTTTATACAATCTTTCTCGCCCGCCAGCCGTTGCAACACACAACAAACCCGCAGGCAGCACTGATTAGCCCCAACAACAAGCGTCAACGTCGAACCCAACATTCGAACGTCGAACCGTTTCACCCACCGAACAATCCAGTAGACAGACCGCTAGCAGAATGCCTCCGCCGCCCGCTGTCGACATCGATGTTGGTGCTGAAGGTGTGGACGACAATTCGCCGTCCACTACACCGGCCTACTTGACCGTCCTGGGTGTGGACGAGCTGCGGGCGAAGTCCATATTTTCGGGTGGAATTGCAGCAGTTGGCCTCAGCGATGCATTCAAGAGCAAGAGTGTATGACATACCCATATCCCCCCCATATACGATCGCGGGTGGATACTTTCTTCCCGCCCGAACGAAACATTAAGAACTAATGCTGCTGCAGAACACAAAGAAACCGATATCCAAGGACTTCACTTGTAAGTTTTTCTATCCTTTGGAAAAATAAAATACAATAAAAAAACTACCCGATTAAGTGCTGGCAGTTGGCTGGGAATACGATTGTTCTGACCGGGGCGGAATGTTTCTTTTGATTGCTTGTAGACAGATTGACGCTGGAGAGCAAGTCCCGACAGGTTGGTGCAACTTGTGTGCGCTTTGAGCTGCTGCTCAGTTGTGATACTTTGCTAACGTTGTGCCCCAGCCATCACCGTTGAAACAAGCTGCCCAGTATCTTTCCAGAAAAGGTCAATATCTACCATATCCTGGGCAGGATATAGCAAATTGCTCACTGACGTACATTGGCAGGCATGATATCTCTGGGAGGCGGCCTACCGTCAAGCGCATACTTTCCCTTCGACCACGTTAGCGTTGGGGTGCCGCGTGGTGACCTCTTCTCAGAAAGTGATATCCACGAATATGCACATAACGTCACAATCGGAAAGCACGATATGAGGGAGGGCACATCCGCCTACGGTATGTCTAGCAAACTTGTGGAGCACGAAAATTTTCTTTAGAAAAAGAAAAAAAAAAACGAGATCTCAAGCAATCCACGAGAATCGAACGGGACTGATCATTGGGTCGAAATTTAGACCTTTCCGTGGCACTCAACTATGGACAAGGGACTGGGTCACCACAGATGGTCAGATGGGTGACCGAACACACCGAGGTACGTGGGTTTGCGCCATGTGCGACCTCGCACAAAGGCTCCAATTGGCAGGCAAAAGGTTGAATATTTAGCTGACTGGTCGATCTCTTGTGTCATTTGACGATGTTCCGAATAGATTGTGCACAATCCACCCTACCAAAACTGGGCGTGTGTGATGACCGTCGGAAGCACATCAGCCTTTGAGATGTGTCTGCGGTCGTTCTGCGACAGGGGGGACTACTTTATCGCAGACGAATATGCGTTCTGCAGTGCCGTCGAGGCGGGGCGGGGGCTAGGTATCGATGCTGCCGGGATCCGAATGGATTCCGAAGGCATGATCCCGAGCCACCTTGATGAAGTCTTGAGCAACTGGGACGAAAAGGCGCGGAACGCGAAAAAGCCGTTTTTGATCTACCTTGTCCCGTAGGTTCATGCTTATTCCGAGGAGAAAAGATCCTTGAGCTGGATACGGAAAGGCAATAGCTAATTAATTGATATTGTGTGCTGCAGTACAGGACAGAACCCCACTGGCTCCACGCAAGGGACAGAGCGGCGGAGGCAAATCTACGCCCTAGCGCAAAAGCACGACCTGATTCTTATTGAGGATGAGCCGTACTACTTTCTCCAGATGGACAAGTATGTCCCAGCAGGCTCGACCGCCACGAATGGAAATGGCAACGGCAATGCTAGCTCGGCATCCCCCAAGAGCCTCGACGACTTCCTAAACGGCCTCACCCCTTCCTATTTGTCTATGGACATTGATGGCCGCGTGATTCGACTTGACTCCTTTTCCAAAGTGATCGCTCCCGGTTCCCGCTGTGGCTGGTTAACAACCTCCTCTAAGATCTGTGAACGCCTGATGCGCCATAACGAGGTCACTGTTCAGGCACCTAGCGGCTTCTCACAGGCTATTTTGTTCAAGCTTCTGGACGAGCATTGGGGCCACGGCAAATACCTCGATTGGCTGATCCACATCCGTAAGGAATACTCTGCGCGACGTAACATCATGTTAGAGGCCTGCGAAAAATACATTCCAAAGGAGGTAGCAAGCTGGACCCCACCCGCTGCGGGTATGTTTATGTGGTTCAAGATCAAGAACGAGCGGCACCCATCGTTCGGGAAGAAGAGCATGCTAGAGATGGAACATGATATCTTTGAGGCTGTGATTGATCAGAAGACGTTGTTGGCGAAGGGAAGCTGGTTCTTCGCGGAGCCGGAAGGAGAGCACCCGGATGTGTACTTGAGAGCCACGTTTGCTGCTGCTGAGGTGAGAGATGTATCCATCTTCTTTTTGTCTATCTGATGCTAACTGGAATTAATTGCTTGTAGGAGGGCGCTATGGTGGAGGGAATTAGACGGTTCGGCAGTGCGCTAAGAATCAGTTTTGGTCTCCCGGCCTTGAAGGAGGCAGCGTAATGGAGAGGTAGATATACTTACAGCATGGTTATAGTACAGTACATGCATACGGAAATGCACGGCCTTTGTATTAGTAGTTCCCCGCACAAGTCTGTTCGGTTACTTTCTAGTCACTGGAATGTTTTTTTTCTTCTAGAGTAGCATTCGTCCTTGGTGTCCGTTTTCAATAATATTATATGTATTCAATAGTCAATAGTGGGCTGCAGGAAACGTTCATACTTTTCCGAGCTTTCTTTTAGTATCTTCTGGAGCTCGGCCTCCCGCTGGGCAATCATCTCTTTCTCAGCTAATAACTCTTCAGCTTTAAGCGTGTTTTGCTTCATGGTGGCGTTCATCTCGCCGAGTATATTCTCTAGCTTCTCCAGAGCGTCGTGAAAGTCCGGCAATGGTGCAATAACGGTAGGCGGCTTACGTAGCTTCTCCTCCAGCGTCTCGCGCTTGGTGGAACCGTATCCACCGGTTCGAATACGGTTTGCCTCCCACTCGCCGTTGTCGCCGTCGCTATGGGCATCTTCATCGCTACTATCGGGATCATCGGAGGGACGTTCGACCATGTCTATTGCTTCGCGGATGTCTTGGCGGCGCCGACGATCGCGTTCGCGTTCAGCTTTCTTGCCTAGAGGGAGACCTCCATCTTCGACAAAGGTGTTGAGTTCTTCCTCATCATCGTCGTTGGTGCGTTGGAGGCGGCTACCGGCATTATTCTTGGAAGAGGAGGAGGGTTCGGAAAGTGAGATGTAGTCGGGGTTCTCGGCAAGCATCGCCCGGCGCGCTTTCAGGGCCTTGATGGTACCTTCATCTGGGATTCCTGGAGCAGCCGTTGCTGTCGTCGTCCGCTCCACGGCAAACTTGCCGGCGACGTTTAATGGATCCGCGTCGGATATTGGGGTATCGTCATCGGCGGTGGAGGCTGGGAGAGGAGTTGTAGGAGTGGATGTTTTGAGTTCGGCAAGGGCTGCTACTGAGTACGTTGGCCGAGAGGAGAGGGATAGCTGGGAGAATGGTTGCGAGGGGAGGGAGGTTGACTTGAGCGTCGCCCGAGGTTTAACGGCAGGCGCTTGTCGCGGTGCTGTCGATTTTTTGATGACAACGGGGCGGGTGAGAGCTGGCGCGTCGGCTTCGGCTTCGGCGTCGGCAGATGGGTTATCGAAAGAGGGAGCTGGACGCGTGATGGCCTTGCGGGCCTTGGAGGACGCCTTCCGCTTGAAGAGCGGGGCGTCTGTGTCGTCGGTGGGCGGGGCCATGGTGGTGGTAGTATGTGGTTATGGTTGTGATTGTGGTTGTGGTAAAGTCGGTAGCGCTATTGCTCTTGAGCCGCGGTAAAAGAAGAAACAACAAAAAATCTGTAAAGAAGCAAAAAAGGAAAGCAAAGAAAGGAATAAGATAAGAATAAAATAAATAAATAAATAAGATGAAATAAAAGACAAGAAGAAGAATTAGAGTAATAAAAGAATGCCGGCCACGGCGACCACGGCTAATGCCTGCAGCCCAATTTGCCTGCCAAACGCTGCTGTACGCGCGGGGCCTCCCTCGTAGTCTACGGCCACCACCCTCCAGGACCTTAGCAGCAGTGCCACCCACAAAGCCCAGATAACCTGCTGGGTCTCTCTAGGCCAGTCGGCTATAATCGCCCCCAGGGTCAGTGACATCACGGCCTGGAGGCCCAGCTCAGGGGCATAAAGAATCCAAGCTGCACGCAATCACAATTGCTGATCAGCTTCCATGCTATGACGCGGTTAGGATACATCTTCAGTTTTGACTTTACTTACTCCATCTGCTAGTTTGAAATCTCGACCACTTGTTAGCACGAGGGGCCGCAATGGCACCCTCTTCCTCCTCCTCCTCCTCCTCCTCCTCCTCCTCCTCCTCCTCTCTCTCCCTCGCCTCGAACCAGGTATTAGAAGACATGGTGGTAGCAGTTGGTAGTGGCAGCAGTAATAGTAGGAGTGATGAGTTGAGGTAATGTAACAGTAGTGGGAATGGTGATGCTAGGCGATGACGATGGTGTCAAATCCTAGAAAAGACATGACGCTGCCAGCGGTGGGCTAGATGCAGAGCGTGCAGTCGCTACCTTTACTGAGTCTGCAGTTCTAATCGTACCGTTACGCTACAGACTGCAATATCTTCTTGACGATAAAGTGTTGCACTTGTTGCATCTTCAAACGGTGTCCAACCTTCTCTCTTTTTGAGTCTACCTGATTGGGATACCACTTTAAACTTTGGGATTCACAGTTTCTAGATATGGCTACTTCACTACTACGTAGATCTAGCTGCAGCGTAACACACGAGGAGATTTGGAGGTTCAGGAGCCAATCTGCTTTGAACGCAACAAGCTATTTTTAGGGCTTTCACATATCTTTGAATTCAAGACGTTGGACACCACTCTGCTCGATTTTCTGCGCCGTCGGGGAGATGTCGATCAGCGACGGATTGGGAATATATGGATGGGTCTATAAAATAGCTTGATAATCAACTCGCTCGATTTGCAGGCACTTAAAAATTGTGAGGGCGGGCTAGCTCGATCTGCTTTTTCAACATCAACTACCTAGTTACCCACAATGCCCATGGCTGTTTGGAAACCATTGCCTATGTGCAGGACTGTTCAGTTCCTTTGCTTGACGCCATTCGCTTCCCTCTCCGGAGGGCTTTTAATAAATTTTTCAGAGACAACTATGGCCAATCTCAAAGCAAGGCTATCAGGTACTTACACTTCCTCATGCGAATCTTTCTATTCCGTTAGCTATTCTCTTATAGGTTGCCTGGAGGGAATTGGAAACAACTAACCTGATTAATAGAAGATGAAAAGGCTGAAACACCCGAAAAGATCCCGACCCGTAAACCCTCCGATCCCAAGTGCGTTCCAGAGTGGAGGATCGAAATATGGACAAGCCTGGTGGCTGACCACCTCTTTTTAACCGCCATTATGGACGCTTGCATTTTTTTCAACTTTTTGAACAAAGGTATAGTCTGTATTTACTGGGTTATATATATGTTCATGCTTGGGTATGTTTTTGGCCGCCAATGTGACAGGCACCGAGCAGAACTTTGGGCCTTTATTCAGCGGCCCCTTCTTTGGACAACCACTTTGTCGGTACCTATCTTGGTGTGGCATTTTTACTATTACCATTCGCACTCAGTCTTCTGGAAATTGCTGGATCAGATGCCTTAGCCCATATATGCGGCTATTCTCATTATCATAGTGAAGCCTCCTACCTGTATATGATTTATAGTTTAAATCATGTATGATCCGCCCCTGTAATACCTATGGCTATAGTTCATTGAGATAATACACTGTATTGCGGATACTATCTATAACCTGTAGAGGAAAATAACACGGCTAATAAGACGTATGTTTGCATAAACGTCACAAATCCTCCAAGGATAATATTGTAGCCTGTCACCGCATTAATAAACTATCGACCTAATGATTAGCCAGCCGAAAAGGATATAGAAACACACGACGTCAAGCTTCTATTCTGTCGGGTTATATATGCTGGATTCTGATGCTTCGTTTTCTACTTCCCAAGCAAGGCCATCTGCGATCTCTTTTTGTATTTTCTCCTCAGGTGCTGCAATGGTCACAGGCGGCGCTAGCCTGGTGTCTACTTCGACTTCTCCGATCAGGATGTCTCCATCCTTTTCAACAATGGTGGTTGCGTCTGAGTCGAGGCTATAAAACTCGGAGGTAAACCCCAGGTTATCTCGTATCTCAGCAAGTCTTGCATCGTGCCGCTCACCTTCCCGGTTTATCCTGTCGGATACTGCTACATCATAGGCATTTGCAAATGGGTTTTTGGTTAATCGGGGGGCCCGCTCTGCAGACGGGTACGTGGAATCCAAAGTAGATTTTTTGCCAATAAGACTATGTTGCATCCGAATAGCTGAAGGAGGTGGTAATATACTACCAACTATTTCATTTGCTATAGAAGGAATTTCAGCATTAGCCATATCAAGATCGGTAACTAGAATAGAGCCGGACGGGCTTTGGGAATTATCATTCTGAGGATGCACTTCCTGTTTAGTATGAGGAATAGTATCGTATATTGGACGATAATAGTCCCCACGGGGACGACGATACCCGTAGCACCGATTCTGTGTTTGCCAATTAGTACGTGGTGAGTGAAACTGGCTGGTTCGTCGCGACGTTGCTCTTGGTTGACCATAGTTCGGACCAAATTTAACATTGTGGCTGCTGTTGCTATTATCGCAGTCCGTTAGAGTCTGCAAAATAGCTTGAAAGATCTCGTTATTCTTTGCAACTGTTGCCTGTAAGATTGAATTATTCGCTTCTATTGTTGTCCGGGCTATATGGAAGGCGGTGCCGAGGGGGCGACTTTCTATATCCTCGTTTGATGGCTAGTTGAAGATAGCAGTGGCGACGGTGGCGGGATGGTATTGCTCTGAATTATGTAATTGGCCTGGATCTGCTACGGCGCTAGGCGTTTGCATTGCTAGTTGACGTTGATGTGCTCTCTGCCTTTCTTTGCGTCCAGGTGTCCTTTTCTTTGCCATGTTGTATGGTCGAAATTGTTTAAATATAGGAATATTGCGCCGTGTATCATACGACTTTGTAGTTCGAGGGGTGACGTCCGCTTGAGTTGATTCAACATACGCTGGCTGCTTGGAGAGCGGTTAGTGATGGGTGGAGGAAAATCCAACTGCAGTTCAATTGACTGGAGACAGTGAAGAATATATATACTTAAGTAAGCATGTGGGTCCCGGCAAACGAGGGATTCAATTGGTGGTAGTTGGTGTGACATGAAAATCAAGATTGGACCGTTGTGCTTATTCGTGCATTTACTGCACGCACCTACAGGTAAAAGTTAACCTGTCTCCCTCCTTTTTGCCATGAGCTACATACTTATACATCTTCGTCAGAGCAGCGAGAGCCTGGCCGCCTGGCTCACGAGATAATCATTCGTGGGCCTACGTTTGCATGCTGCGGCGGAGGATTTCAGAGTTTGTGTAACCTAAGTAACTGACATGGGCCGGGGACGTATAATGTGTTGGCAAGAGGCTTCGAGGCTTCAAGGCATATACTGCACAGTATAAGCAGCATAGCTAGACCGCAAGCAAGGGAGATCCAGTTAACAAATTTCAGGCTAATGGTCAGTGGTCTTGATGGCGATATCGGAGTAGTACCCCGGCCATCGAAGATACTTTCTAGTTATCATTCTGTCTTGCTAAAGCTTGCTGGGCGCAGGCTGGCCCACTTGAGGTGACCGCCGTGCGGAAATTGAACCAACTACCATTTATTCATATGTTGATATATATCATGATGATATAGTCAGCTGCTGTCAGCTAGGTGGTGTGTCTTCTATTAACCTAAAAACATAATTCTAGAATATCCAGGAGGGGTTCTTTGTGTAGTCCTGGTGCATGCGTAGGAAACCCCTTTTTTTGATACAAGTCCTCTTGAGGCCGAGTATCGAATTACTGGGTTTCTAAGTGATATTTTCGTTTCTAAAGTAAATTCTACGTGACGAAAGTATTCATAAGAGTTCGTAAATCGACCTGTTTACGCGAAAACATGCATTTCAAGTACCCAAGCCGAATTCTACCGGCAAGTAAGAAAATGTTCTTCGTTTGAAGGCCGGGGTCTCCACTGTAATGCACTTGACTAGAATTTGATTACGAGCTTTGTCATGATCACGTCACGAGCCTTGGTTCATAGCTTACGAACATTATATATACGAGTCAAACGCATCCCAAAGACTCGCTTGTATTGTATAAGAAATGGTAATGTCCCTGGATATCTTGTCAGAGACTTCGAGCGGGTAGTGGAATTCAGCCGATACTAACTAGGAGGATTGGCATACAGCGACTGTGCTATTGAGTTAATATGCATTCGCTGGCACGGTGTAGATTACATGATAATTAGTATTACCTATCCTACGGCTTTAGTATATAAGTTACATTGGTTCCTGCCGAGCCAAAAGAAATGTCACAGGGTAGAATTCGAGAAATGAAGGTTAACTGAGGCTACGATACGATCGATATATTGACTGGCTTGCCTCCCACCGTTGGTTCTCTCTCTCTCTCTCTCTGAGTATTATTTATTTTTCTTGTGCTGCATCTTTTACATAAGAATTCCAATGTGGCATTTATCAAAATATCTATTGTTGTTCACCTTTGTCGTCGGCAGCCATGGCTTTAGATGCGGAAATGAGGTCGTCCCGAAACATATTTGGGATACGGCTATTGCGTTAGCGACATGGGGCAAACCTCAAAATTCAGGAAATCCAACTGTCCAATCTAATACGTCAAAGCGGAGGATAGTGGTTGACACATACTTTCACGTCGTTTCTATGAACCATACAGAGGCTGGCGGAAACATACCGGAAAAGGCGCTTTGGAAGCAAGTGTGGCCTCCTGTCCTATATACACATTCCTTAACTGAAGCAAGCTGTTATATCAATACAGGTCTGCTAATACTTTGCCTTGAAATAGCTGGAAGTTCTAAACGATAACTACAACAACTCCAATATACGGCTGAAGCTTAAGGGCATTACTCGCACTGTCAATCCGGAGTGGGCTAGCCTAGATCTAGAGGATGGGAGCACCATTGAGACTGAGACAGCCATGAAGGCGGCCTTAAGGAAAGGCACATATGCTACTTTAAACATCTATTTCCGCTTCGATCTTGGCGAAGGTATATATATTCTAGTACCCATGGCCCACGGCTTTTTCTGTTGATGAAATAAAATATTTCGCCACGATAGCCCCACATACCATCGGAATAAGAGCCAGCTGACAGTTCATAATATCGATTAGGATTGTTAGGACAGTGTGTATTCCCCGATAAAGCCGGCCTCATGGATAGCAGCATTCTGATCTATGATGGCTGTCATATCCGCTACGATACTATCATTGGTGGTTCATTGGAGCACTACAACCAAGGCAAAATCCTCACACATGAGATCGGGCATTGGTTTGGCCTCTTCCACACATTCCAGAGTCCGCTGCCGCCGAGTGCATCTCTGGATGGCTGTTCGGGATCTGGTGACTTCATTGACGACACTCCGGCTGAAAGGTCTCCTGCACGTGGGTGTCCGATTGGGCGCGATACATGCACCAGCCCGGGACTGGACCCTATCCACAACTATATGGATTATACGGATGACGACTGCCGAACGGAGTTTACCCCGGGTCAAACTAAATGGATATTTGATCAATGGAACTTGATTCGTGCCCGCGCGACGAAACCGAAACCATCCGCGTTCTCTCAGGTGGAAGGAGAGGATTCTACCACCTCCTTTCCTCCGTCAGAACCAACTCATACTGGGACAGAAATAGATGAATTTCCTACCACTCTCCCTCCGCAACGACCGACTCCTACTAAAATACCGACCACTGTTTATACTACAATCACCCTTTAGCCGAAGGTTTAGTTGGCTATCTAATGGCTTTACAAAAACTTCTAGTCAGTAGATTTCGTAAATTTTGCTGCAGATTGCCTACTTTACTAATGGTCTGGCGGTTATTCAATATCCCAACTATGTTTTAATTCTAACTTCGGAATGGTCCTGTTACTACTTCATTGTTATCACTTATGCTAGATCTGGTCTCGTGAATCAGCTAACCCAAGGCGTTGCCTCGCCTTGGAGGTCTGGGTTATGAGTCTGGAATTTTGCTCTATAAGCTGACCGACAACTAGCTAGGCCACGAAAAAATAGCATTGATAAAATGGGTCCTTTATATTACGATCATGTGAATGTCCGTTGTCCCCTCTTATTAAGCATTTTTCACTAGTCAAGATTAAGATTTCTTACAAGCAAAATATTCTACGACGTGGATATCGTTATTATACAATATTAGTGCTAGAGGCACAATTTGACGAGTCCGCCCTCTCTCGTTCTCTCGGCTTGCCATCTTATTCTCTATTGCGTCCTTGGCCGTGGAAAAACTTGAAGTTCGTTAAATCTCGCTGGGATGGAAATGGAGTCCACGGGCTCATGTAGCGGCTTCTTTGGGATATGCCTCTGTGATGTCATCGAAGATTAAATGCTATTAGAATTAAACACCTCGGATAATTAATTAACAAGCCAATAGATGACAGGCGGCGATAGCTACTAATATACACCAATGTAAAAAGTCAACGAAGGAACCAAAATATGTGCCTTGAAATGCGAACGATAGGAATATCGTCATCTGCTTTGGTCGAGAAGAGTAAAAGAATGCAACATATTTTTAATTTCAAACTGTATCCGTTACCCATCGTCGACGAGATGCGCACAGCCTACTAAATAATGGATAAACACCGAAAATACGAGCTGAATAATATCAAACATCAAACGGTGCTCCTAGGAATGATGGGTTTGGCACAACCCCCCAGTAGGCATCCCCCTCCCCTATCTTCGAGCTGAATCCCGACCTCCCACCAGCCGTAAAGCCAGCTGATACGCAGTCATTCAACGCCGTCAGCTCCTGGCGGCAGGTCAAAAATACTTTATCCCAGGGGAACATCGGGCTGCGGTTGAAGCTGAGGTATATGTCAGCCGTTTCCGAGCGGCCATCTCCACTGACGCCCGTCACCCAGGGGCCATAGACCATTTCTTTCGGTGGTTCCGGGCCCGACTCTGCTAGGAAAACCCTGAGGTGGTCGTCAAAATTGCGGCAGAGAAAGTTCACAGCGGTGTTGTATTGATCGTTTGCCATCTGATTTGTAGGTGTGCCAGCCGCGCAGAATTGGGTATCACGGTAACTTGCTAGAACCAGCGTTCTTTTTTCCTTGTCCGTGAGAATTTTTGCAGGAGCAGCGGGAGCTGGTGGTGCCAGGCTGCGTTCGTAAAGATGAGTCTCCCGTTTTTCGTAAGGGTAAGTTTCGATTCCTGCGTGCCAGACGTCATCGGGGATGTTCATCCGGGCGACTGTCCGATTGGCTTCCGGGTAGAATGAGCGTTCTGCAATTATATTGTGATTGGGGTTGGTGTCTTTAATGTGGCGGACAAGATGCGGGAAGGGAACCCCGATCTCTTCTAAATGTATGAAATCGCGTTTACGGAGAGGATTATAGACTGGAGCACGCCTTAGAAGCGGACCTGCGCGTTTGGTGAGGAGAGGAGCACAGGAAGCCTGCGAAAGTAGCGTTGTGGCTACAGCGACCATAATGAGGAAGGGCTTCATCGCGGAGTGATGGACCTCTACCTTGCAGCCTTTGCACACTATAGATATAAGTTGCTGGATTGATACTGTATTCTTTGTAACAGTGCTTGAGGTTATTGAAAGTTACAAATGTCTTAGGGCTGATGTATTATTTTCTAGGCGTATATTAATATCGATTATCGAGATGCAGATGTCGTTTGAGCAGAAGTTCAATCCCTGCGAGGCTGCTGAGCGAGGGTCCTGGTATATATTGGTGCTACGCCAGCCTGTAAGAGGGAAAACCAAGATCGAGATCTGGCAGCATTGAAATAGTGCTATCCAACATAAAATATTCCAGGATTTGAAGAAACGCCAGGAACACAAGATGCGGTTCGTGTTTGAAGCGGTGATGTTTCTATGGCGCAAGATACCAACGTTGCCGCACGATCAAACGTGTTGGCCGTTGTGCCGCATCGCCCGCCAACTTTTTGTGCCAAATGCACATTTGTGTTTTCACCATCGATTCAATTCAATGGCATCTACACCTCTCCATACCAACGGCTAGCCAGCTCCCGTGTTCGAAGACTGCGCCGAAATGTCCTTACCTACTGAAGATGCCATCCCCGCACATCTCCGAGGCCAGTTCTCGCCCACGAACGACCTCACTGCGGCTGCTCCATCGACGCCTCAGTCTCTTGCCGCCAAGTACCGCGGGGTACGCCATCCCACTGATGCTCCTTTCCTTCGCAGTCCCTCCTTCGCAAATCTGCCTGTTATATGTATATCATGCCTGTGCAATACTTTATTATACCCTAATGCCAACGATTTCACCTCATCATTTATACCTATAATTATATCTGAATCAATCGAACAGCCAACTAACTAACATGGCGCACTTCCACCAACATTGAGGAAATGAACAGGCCGTAATAGCAGATCTCGACCTCGCTCCCGCTCTTTCTGTGCCCCCTGACCACCCCATCTCGGAGGCCCTGGCAATGTCATACGACCGTTCGTACGATCAGCTCACCGTCATCCATCCGCACAACCGCTCCCTTCTCGGTTATCTATCCATCCCCCGTCTAAAGCAGCAACTGCAATCTCGCGCCCTCTCCGAAGAAGACACCGTCGAGAAAGCGATGATGCGGTTCCGCAAGGGGAAGGGCGTGCGGTACACGGTAATCACACCGGAGACAGAGCTGGCGGAGCTCGAGGAGTTTTTAACGCGAGGCGGCGGCCAAGAGAGTGGATTCGCGGTGGTGACGGATGCGGCGCGGAAGTTTGTGTTGGCAGTGGCGACGAGAGACGATTTGGAAAATTTTGCGAAGCGGAGGGGGTGATGTATAGGACCAATGAGTAAGAAGGACCAATGTATGGTGTGGGATGCATCCAACGGATGGGGTTTGGAGAGCTCGAGCCCTCAACGGCTGATTCATGGGTGTTTTAGGCGGTGCTACGTGAAGACCTACAGAATTGGTAGTTATACATATATGTTGGTGGTACGGCGCATTCTGGGATTTGTATCATATCATGAATGCCCCGAATTCAAGGCATTGACTTCTGTAGCGCCAGGGCATATCAAGCGCTGTTGTATCTTGGAAGGATAGGAACGAGACGCTGTCAGCGGCTCAACGCCGTCACGCTAAAGATAATATCAAACGATTAGGGCTTCCCTTTGAGTAGGTTTTATCCTGGGAAAAAAGGGATATATTCTGCTGGTATGTACAGTAACGCTAGAAACTCCTGGTTGCTCTGTAGTAACTGTGATGCTGCAAAAACCCCAAGGTAATTACCACAGGCCAAAAGACAGATATCCAAGCTAGATCGTAGTAACTGAATCTATATCGCTATTTGTGGCTACCATTTACATCTCTGGCCCTAACCAGAGTCAACGGGGACGCTGGCACGGCGTTGAACCTCAGACATTTTTAAGTGGTCCAACTTCTATCGGAATAATCTGCGAATCTGTCGCGGGAAGGATTTAAATAGAGTGGTTGCGGGAGATTGGCTATGTTTCCAGTGGCGACCTAGCCTAGTAAGAGCTCGTATATGATTATGATGATGTTGACCGCGATCAATGGTACTAAAGAACAAGAACTTCATCAGTATCTCTCTCCCGGGAGTTGTATTCTGGTGCCTTACTTCGCATTAGCGTCCGAATCGCGGATATGAGGTTGATGAGCTTCGCCTTTATGCTGACATCCTGCCCTCCGAAGCCTTGGTCTTGTTGTCCTGCCCAGCCGACTATTCACGATCGCTTGTTAGCTACCTCGCTGAGTGCAGTGAATGTACGTTTATCGATATAGAGAGGGCCGAGGGTGATGAGGGCAATGAAAGTACGGATACTGACTTCGAGCGAGGAATCTATCTTCCGAGAGGACAGCGACGGCGTTGACGAGGAGGACGGCGACTGCACGTGCATCGATTAGCTCTAATAACTCGCGTTGGTTTTCGGGAGAACGCTTGAGCAAGAGGACATACCGTAGAAGAGGTTTCCGAACCAGAAGAGCATGGCCATGCTGGCGGGGCCCGGGCGCGCGTGGAGGGAGAGAAAGAGGCGATAGGATATGTCGCGGGAGATGTGGAGAGGGCGATGGCGGACTTCGAGCTGCAAGGCGGGTGTTTCTGAAGCTGTCGTCGTGTCCTGAATGCGGCGTTGAGCAGGGGTCGGGCTGCAGCTGCCGGCTTGGCTTGCGTCTCACCTCAGCGCAGCATACTCTGTTCTCCAGCCCTGCTTCCCCCACTCTAATCTGTCGATTCCTTCTCGACAAGCAATTATTCTTCGCATCGCGGATTGGGAAGAAGAAACGATGTCGCGGCCGCAGACGAAGGACGCCTCCAAGGCGACGGAGCCAGAAGATGGCTTTTCAGACTATACTACAGGTACGTGCTCTAAATAATCAAGCTTATCCGCGATACATGGCTGAGATCTGCGAGTGACCGGACAGTGGATTTCCTCCTTGAGCTGCTGCTCCCCGCCACGATGATGGCCCATCTGCTCATAGCGCCGTACACCAAGGTCGAAGAATCGTTCAATATGCAGGCTATCCACGATGTCGCCAATATTGGCATGCCAGTGCCCTTCCACAATGCCGCCGAGACCTTGGCACAGTACGATCATGTTGAGTTTCCCGGTGTCGTGCCGCGATCATTCGCGGGAGCGGCGTTTGTCGGCGGGCTCAGTTCCGTGATACTGGGATTCCTGAGAGATGGACTATTGCAGCAGGTTATAGGTTCGTCTGCTCCCTTTTCTGTTTACTATAGTATCTACCATATGTATAGCGATTATGAACGGATCCAAGTTGCTGACGGAACACGCTGAAGCTTGATTAGTACGAGCCCTTCTCGGCTTATTCAACTGCTCAATGATGATCCTGTTCGCCCGCCGTGCGACGGCAATCTACGGCAAAGGCGCATCGAGATGGTATCTACTGCTTCAAGCTAGCCAATTCCACGTCATGTACTACGTCTCGCGGACGCTGCCCAACATGCTCGCCTTTGGAATGGGTGCGTAGAACTCTCTTTCCACTCCATATTACACATCTATATATATATATTACTTTTGCTAACTATCTCAATCAAGTCATATACGCTGCCGCCGAACTGCTCCCCCCACCGAGCTCGCTCGCCGCTCGCAATGACTGGTTCGACGCCTCCCCGATCGGCCTGCAAATGCTCATCGTCGCTGCCGTTATCTTCCGCGCCGAAATCGCCCTCCTCTTCTTTACCTACCTCGCCCCCCTCGTCGCTGCCGGCTGGATCTCCATATTCCCTGAGCTACTCATCCTTGGCGGCATCACAGGTACAGGCGCAGTCCTCACCGCCGTTAGTGTTGACACGTACTTCTGGCAAACCTGGCCGCGGCCAATGTGGGCTGAATTTCAAGGGTTCCTGTTCAACACTGTCCAAGGTCGTAGCTCAGAGTATGGTACCAGCCCTGTATACTACTACTTTGCCAACGCTATACCCAAGATGCTCTTGAACCCGATGGCAGTACTGGTCCTCCTCCCACTAGGGATATACGCGGGTGGTTGGCAACGAACGACGCAGCGCATTGTAGGCCCCGCCGTGGCTTTTGTAGCCGCGTACTCACTGCTACCACATAAAGAGTGGCGATTCGTAGTATACATCATCCCTGGGCTAACGCTCGTTGCTGGCGTCGGGGCGGACTACATCTTCTCCCGGCGCAAGAAAGGAGTGATCTATGCGGCTTCGAGTCTGGCGTTGGTGACGACGGTGGCTGTGAGCTTCGCGGCTGCGTTTAGCATGTCTTATGTTAGTTCGCTGAATTACCCTGGCGGACAGGCGTTACGAGCGCTGGAAGGAGTTGTCGGGGAGAAGGAGGTGATTCGTGTGCACATGGACGTGTACACATGCATGACGGGAGCGACGAGATTTACGCAGAATAATGTGCGGCATCCGGGATGGAGGTTTTCAAAGGAGGAGAGAGCGGAGGTTCTGGCTACGCCAGCCTTTTGGAGGGGACTGGATTATGTGGTGACGGCGAAGCCGACTTTTTTGCTGGATTTCTATCCAGGATGGGAGATTAAGGAGGCGGTGAAGGGGTATGCTGGATGGAAGATATTCCAACAGGGAGAAGATTATGTGGAGGAAGCGGATTTCTTTGTGGGTGGGAAATCGCTAGCGGATCAGCTGGGGCATCTGACGGGAGGGAAATGGCCCGTGATTCAGGTTAGAGATAAGGTGTGGATTGTTGGTAGAAAGGGGCCGGAGAGCATTGCTGGGTTTGAGGATGTGGATTTAAATGCGGATACGCAGAAGCCGCACGACGAACTGTGAGGGTATACTTTTTGCTTGAATGGATGTGTCTACGGGTTATCAACGACATTTAATATTTTCTGGAATTTAGCAAAAAGCACTTTGATGTATGTAGAAGTTTTTTTATGAGTGCCTTGCGGGAAATCCCTGGCTGAGATTGATCTAGAGCGCTAATTGCAACCTGATTTACTCTCGCTATAAAGCATATGAAGGTATATGTGCCGCAAATGTGTCTATCGTTCACTCTGTTTCCCATTGTACACCTACCCACTCTTCCACATACCGTCCCTGCTCGCTCCCCGCGACCGCACAATCCAGCTCGCATGTCCCCACAATGATAGTGCCCCAAACCATCCCCTCGTCCAGCCCTGCGTCATCTCCTTCCAGAACTGAGATAGTGTGCGGCATCAACTGTGCCTCGAAGCATCGCCCGCCCCCACAATTTGTACACCGCGGCGCCCTTGACAATGAAATTTTGTCACTTCCCTTGCCCGGCGATAGTAATTTTCCAATAGGGTCGTCACGGGAGTATAATAGCGGGGCGCCATGCCGTTCGTATCGCAAAACCTGTTCTGGATTTTGAGAAGTGAGGCGTTGAAAGTGTAAGAAAGTTGCGTTCATTGATGATTCAAAATCTTTTTCTTTAGATGCTTTTGTTGATGAAGAGGAGCCTTTCTTCGAATTTGCAGGTGCGTCATCGGCTAGGTCGTCCGAAGCGTCTACCTTGATTGTTTGAGCGAGCTTTTCGGATTGTACTGTCAGCGCATCGGGTTCGAGCTCTTCGTAGCTTGCGTCAAGGTAGAAGTTTGGGTATTGCGGGATCTCAGAAGAAGGTGGCCATGGCGAGGGTGGACCGATGAGCGACGATGACGATAGTGATGATGAAGTTTCTGTGGGATTTGATTTGGGTTTATGTACGGGTTCAGATGACCCGGGTGTAGATATTGATGCAACTTGTGCGAACGACTTTGCTAGTGTAGATACCTCGTCTTTAGCGAAGGGATTCGACTTTGCAAATGGATTCGTTTGAGCTGCTGATGCAAACGGATTTGTCGGCGATCCTAACGAGCTGCTACCGCCGCCGAAAATCATGTCGCCCATGTTGTTACCCTTCGGTTTCGCTTCCTCCACTGGCTTGGGCGGTTCTTCACTCTTGGCTTTCGTTTCTGTGGTTGTCGCCTGAGCAATGCCAGTAGATCTCACACCGCGGATTGCGCGAACACTACCCCGTTGTTTGCGACATGTCTTTGCGCGACAACCGAAGAGGTAGAGCATACGTGTGTGATGTGGAGATTCCGGGAGGTTGCCGTCTAGCTGCAGCAGCAGTGGCATGATGTTGTTACAGGACAGGCATTTCGCCAGCCTGGAGTCCATTGGGCTATCGAGCCATGTCTGGCAGATAATGCATAGGTTAGAAACGGCGATACAGAGGGAGAGGAGGGAAGGGGTATGGCACAAACAGGAATACCTCCGAGGTGGCTGATAGAGTCGTCGGACGAGGTTGTTTCGGCGTAGCCTAGGAGGGTCGTCGTAGTTGTATATTCGAGGTCGGCGACGTCCTCATCGCTGTCGTAGTCTGCCATGACAAATATGTGTAATTGAGAGAGAGCTGTGACTAGAGCGCTAATGCTAATTCGACTTGTTCAGCTACGGATGGTGGTCGCGAAACAGCAGCTGCACTTGTTGTGGTTGAAGTTTGTCGCAAATGTTCAAAATTTCTGTGCGGCGGTCGCCTGGAAAGCGCCCCGCCTCTATGCGGCATCGCTTACATAACGTCAGCGGGTACCCCTGGCTTGGGTACCCGGTAAGCAACCGAAGCCTCGATATCAAAGCATCGCGAAGATGACACGGCTGGGCCGATAGCCTTGTTTCGTATGAACTGCCTTATCGGGATCTGTTCTTATGCTTCAACTCCTGGCCTTGTCACTGATTTCGCGGCTCGGGACCTGATACATGTGGGGACTATCATATATCGATATATCGCGCGTGACATCGAAACGTCAAGGGGCATCGGATGCCTAGCTATCTCTCTAATTATAGTAGAATCGATCCACCGATGTCTATAAGCGGAGTCTAGAACCGACCAGAAACTAATTTGCATTCGACAGGGTCGTCGGACGAAATTACATTTCTCTCGTAAGGAAGCTTGCACTGGCCTGTGTAACATAACTCCAGCGACCAAATTAGCTTTCCTTTGCTCCAACGCATAACATGAATTTTCATGGGAATGCTTAATGTAATGCCAACATCCTAGCTTCAGTTCTGCCGATTCCTTAAAGTCATATCACGTGAGCGCTGGACATTTTTAATTTCATTACAGAAGGATCCTAATCTGAAGTGAATAGCCCATCGAATATTATAGCTATAGTACTACTTGTTATATAGCGTTTGAATTTTCGTGGCAATAGGTCTGATCAAAAACCGGATTGGAGGACGGATGTTCGCCAAATGCAAATGTCGGTGCGGCTGAGGCTAACATTCGCTCGCACTCGGTAATCCCGTCAATTCAATGGAACGCCTCCTACTGGGTCGCCAGAAAGGATTATTTGACAAGAGCGAGTTGGCGAGCGGTAGACAGCTGGCAGAATTATGGAAACGGAACGGATTAATTTCTTGTTAAGTAAGGAGCGCCGAAGCAATTGTTCTGATTGGATGGACACGCCTAAGGACGGTGTGCCCACAGGAGATATTGCTGCTGGTGGCGCAGTCGCTCTTGTGTAGCATCGGCGATGATGACGGCCATTGGCGGTCAGATTCGCAGCTCGATAGTGTTAACGTGTCCGTGAGAATCAAATTCATTTCTTGTCCACAGCTGCAGCTGCAGATGCATCAATATGCTGAAAATACATGTTCGAAGAGTAATCGCTTAACGGGAAGTGATACGACTCGCGAAGCTGCTGACCTAAACAAGTCCGCCCCCCTGGCACCTGCAAACAGGGGCATCGGCATGCTTCTCCCCTGCCTTGAACCTCACCGCGAATGCACGAGGCCGTTGGCCAGGACAGCTATAGCGCTGGAGCTCAGCACACCGAATTCCGCCCGACTGAAAATGACCGCCGGATTGCTGCAGTCCTACAGCCCTTCCAGATTATACGTGCCCCATACCTCCAGAGCAAATGCATGACCGTTGCACGTTGAAATTAATTTATCTCCGAACAAGCAATCCGCGTCTGCGTGATCGGTTCCTGTGCCTGTCGAGAGGGCCGAAGCCCATGAATGAATGAAACGATAGAAAAAAGATCAAGGCAGCTCTAGATTGTATTTTTCCAAGGTTTCCGCTGATTGCCGTCTCATCATGTTTCCCAAGTTATGATTTCGTCGACAAGCCTATTATTCCGCCTGACGAGACCCACAGTCCGCCTGAACCTACCAAGCTCATTCGCCAAGCCACGATATCTTGATCAACCTAACCCATGGAAATACATCATCATGCAGCCTCACTAGCACCTGGAACATGGAATAATAGTCTGATAAAATGTCAGCCGCTATAGCCGTATTGAACCTTGGAGCCTAAATTAGCAAACGCGTTCGTACTCGGATGCGCTCTAGTGATTCGGCAATTCGATGGAGACGGGCGATCTAACAGCTGGTCAACGTGAAACCCGCCTTGGGCCTAGCTCTCCAAATTGCAAATCTGGAATGCAAATCTAAAAAGGGCGAATTCTTTTAAAGGAACCGATTTTCCTACGGCTGTAAAATTACTTTGAAACCGTGTAAGGTGCGCGGACTAACTTAGTATATACTCTTCACTGTTCGCATCTGTCTTCATTCACTACTCTGTCCGAAAGGCAGCACTAATTAACTATGTGGCGGTTTACATCCATTGCCATTTTCATCAGCTCTATAGCAGCGTCACCTCTTATACCGCCATCGCAGCCCCATGCTGAACTAGAGCGCCGAGGGCTTTCTTATTCTACACCAGGCCCGTTATATGCATTCGATATATTTCGAAAGGGCGGAATCTCAGCTAAACAAACCACTTTCATATATGGAAACGGCATTGGTGGGGGTCCTCATTCGCCTACCGGCATCTTAGGGGATGTTTATATTGCTGCGGACTCGGCTATCACGGATTTGGAGCTTGCTGCACAAGTAGTTGTAGAAGTTGGTGATCTTCCGGGGGCATTGATAAATGCAACGATAGAGAATCTTAAAGTAGGCTCTCTTAGACCTCATTTGCTGAGATGATTAATTAATCGGCTTGCGCTTGCTGACCGCTCACCAACTCTCTTCTAGCACAATCCTCGAACGCTGGACGGATACACTAAGCTCTACGATGGGTTCTGGAAAGGGAGCACGTCACCAACAGGCGTGTCACCTGGAATGCTCACCAACTATACTCAGGACCTGCTTTTCTCTATGGAGCGTCTATCGGCTAACCCGTATTCAATTCGACGCCTTGTCGCAGGACAGGATACTTTGCGATTTCCAGTTGATGATTCCATAGTCAAGACTCTGACTGGTTTCAATACTCTATCCGATGTTCTGAACGCTGGCCGCCTCTTCTATGCGGATCACAGCGCGCAAGCGAAGCTTGAACCAAGTGGAAATTACGCTGCTGCCTGCGATGCTTACTTCTACATATCTCAAACAACCGGACAATTCTTGCCTCTAGCCATCCATACCAATTATGGCAGCAACCTCGTCTACACACCGCTTGAAACGCACCCACACGACTGGCTCCTCGCCAAGATTATGTTCAACGCCGATGACTTCTTCATGGGCCAATTCTATCACCTTGCGAATACCCACTTTGTCGCTGAAGTGGCATACCAAGCCGCTGTTCGTACATTGAGCGATAGTCATCCTGTTCTTGCAATTTTCAAACGATGTAAGTCTCACTCATCATATTACTTTATCTTGGCCACTGAGTGCAAATTATTGACTTTTGATAGTAATGTATGGTGCTTTCGGTATCCGTCCACTTGCTGTGTTAATCCTCTTCCCTCCTGGTGGCAATGTCGATCTGTATTTTGGCTGGCGGGGCTCTTCAGCGGCAAGCTTTGCAGCAGACCAGTACAGCAACCAAGGTGCTGGCTCCATATTTGGAAACTACTTTCTTACCAACCTGCAGAAACGGGGCCTGCTCAACTCCCCAGTTGGCCCGCCCTTGCAGAACTTCCCGTTCTACGAAGATGCACTCGTCATCCATGACGCCATCCGTGACTTCATGCAGGCCTTTGTCTACTCCTACTACTCCGGTGATTCCGCGATAACTGGCGATCCCGAGTTACAGGCTTGGCCCGTTGAAGCCACCCACAACGCTGGGTCCATCGATTTCCCGACTTTAAAAACTCGCGATCAGCTCGTCGACCTCCTCACGCATCTGGCGCACCTTGTCTCAACTTCCCATCACGCCGTCAACACGAATCAGCTCATTACTACCTCTGGAGTGCTCCCGATCAATCCGTCAGCACTATATAAGCCAATCCCTACTGCGAAGGGAGTAACCAATGCTGCCGACTACCTACCGGACCCGGATAAGGCAGTGCTTATGATCCAGAGCCAGGCCAACTTTGCACGTCCCAAGCTAGCAAATTCAAAGCGTTCGCTGGTGCATATGTTTGACGATCCGACCATGCTGTTGGGGATGAACAGCCAGACTGGGGCTGCGAATAATGTATTTAAAAATGCAATGTTCGCGCGAAGTAAAGAGGTGAGTAGTCGGGCGTTTGGTCCCGATGGATTGAGCCAGGGTATGCCTTTCGTGTGGAAGGCACTAGATCCGGACGTTGCGCCGTGGAGCTTGACGATATAAACAGGTTTTATCTATCGTTCCTGGTTCTGTAATTTACTAACTGTATACGTTATATGTATATCTTCCATTGCATTGTATTTATTTCGGGGGCGTGTGATTGTGGAGTATAAAGGCTTTCTGTTTAGCGCTAATGGTTAAACAATTACTCGTGGGGTGGCATGGAACGGGCGTTGAGCATGTGTCGCTTTGTTCATATATATATATATATAATCGTTCCTTAAGATATGTGCGAGTTGCATTATTGATAATATGAAGAACAAGCATCTGTGTTTATTTTTCCCTCTCTCCCCTGTTTTTATAAAGGACACTAGATGGCGCCGAAGGTGTATTTGAAGCAATCTCGCAGGGGTGTTGAGGTTGAGGCTCAATTCCACGCACCGGCTGGGCGGACGCGAGTTTTCTAGTTATTGGTATGGTTTAAGGCCACCATTAGGGACCTCTGTATCTGAGTATTTCCTTGGCTTTTCACGGAATTAAACTGGATACATTTTCCCATTAGGAAACTCGGGGCCTGTCTATCCGATTAAATTCACGGATGTAATATCATACTGAAATTCACATGGCTCATACTTAATAGTCGGGTCGACTCTGATTCGTCAAGAGATCGTCAACACATAAAATACAACGTGACTGTCTGCTGCACCGTTGTAACAGACCCGTAATTAGTCTCCAGAACGTGCACTGGATAACTCCAATCTGGATCGCTAGAGGAAAGTTTGGTCGGTTTTTACATCCTACATATCAACAAAATCGCGAGGGCTAGCTTATCTGTGTCGAGACTCCAGTGTCCTTTGACATGTGCATATATATGGCCATAGATGGTGTGCAAAAGAAGAGCTGCCCGCGACTATTGCCTATAGTGAATGTTCGATTCTTGGGAGCCCAATATGGGATGCTATCTTTTGGAGGGGTTAACGCTTACACATACGAGCATCTGTGGGTCCATGTATCTGTTATGTAGGCGGGCCAGCGGACCCAGATCAATGCCAAGATCAACAGACTAGAGGCTCGAATACCACCTGAGAAGAAATATAGAATTATACCGGGTCCTTGCGTTCCATACATCCGGTCTTTGCTTAGTTAAATGGAGTGCTACATCGAAAGTACATTTGTGGTTCACACTTCTGCTCACGGTTAACAGCAATGGCGAAAACTGTAGTTGTGTTCAGCGTGTGTTGTTGTTGTCGCACGCTCCGCCCTCCCAAAAATCAGCTTATTGGTGTCTTTCGCTATAGCTGAAAAATCGGATGTGGGAAGAAAACGTTCGAAGCGATGCGCAGGGAAGACCGAGACGACGGGTGTCAACAAGCGGCTTAATTTTGATGGACCGAGCGTGTATTGGATGCCGCGGAGCTTCTCGAGTATTCGAATTGATCGGATCTCTGCAGAGCCGGGAAGCCAAAGATTGAGATATCACAACTTAACTATTAGTGGTAGCAACCGCTAACCGCACCACCAAAACAAATCGCCCGTGCACCGGTCTTGCGTGGCCTACCCGTATTGACCCACCCCAATCGAGCAGCTACCTGACGTTTGTGGAATAACTTAAACTACTTGGCTGGAAAGCCGGGATGGTAAGTGCCGTAGAGTATATATCGTGTTGCCGTGTCTCGCAAGCTTTACTCGAAAGGAAAATAACGATACGCCAAACGATGCATGCATGCAAGAAAGCTGATTAATCAAGAAAGCCTGGTTGACCAAGTTGGTAATACTATTGCAAGTCTCTATGTGATCGGTCGGATGGAACGTTTCCGTTCCGTCGTCTAGAAAAGACCATAGCCCGGTGTCATTACGTTATACTACGCTGATATAGTTAGTGGGGAATGCATTAACGACAGACATCGCACATCTCCGATCGCGATCCCATTAATTAATGTATTTCTTTCGCCTTTGATATTTGGGGTAGTTCGGCTAACGAGTGCTCGGCTAGCAGGTAGTCCCTGCGCGAACGCCTAATGCTTTGTTACACATACCGGTCGAAGCGGTTTTCTAACATTCGATAATACACCACGAAGATCGCTCGTCCTGTTGGAGGATCCGAGGAGGTTAGCAAGTATAGGCATCAGAAATGTCCAACTTGGAGATCCAAATTTGGGGCCCGAGGCGTATATCGGGATTCGAGGCGTCAGAATGCGATTCGATCGCGCAAAAGTGAAATAATACCTGCGCCTGAACGTTGTTGTCAGCTGCAACTTCCTCAGATTTCAAAGTCCGGGTCACATTTGATCGCGGAGAATTGGTTTTCTGGGGTTTTCCTGGGTTTTCCTAATTTTGGTGTCTGTGCGGTTGTCACACAAACTACTGCCTAGCCTGCTCAGCCGCCCCACAGCAGATTGGCTATTGGTCACAGCAAGCTGATCTCTGAAACACGTTGAGTTGATGAGGTCCGAGGGCGTGATTAACAGAATATATATTCGCTTTGGGCAATATGAATATGGCCAAATACGACTTATTGAACGGAGAATTCCAAGGGAGTAGCTAGTATCACAGGAAGTAGCAGAATATCATCACATATATCTCAAATCAGCCTTAGATTCGAGCTCGTCCCTGAAGGCAAATTCCGTGGAAGCGACTGTTTGCACTCGGTACTGTGATCTAGGTCCCAGAACTCCGGATTAGGCGAGCGAGCGTGGAATGGTACCTGTGCGCGCGTTGTTTCCCCCTTCCAATCGCGACGCTTGCCCGGGTCCGGGTGTCTCAAAGCATGGATGTGATATCATATATCTGCGTGAGAGGGCCTAAGGGCTTAACGTTTTGAGAGGGTTCCGCAGAATATACAAAAGAGGCTTTGCCAGATGTCCGACAGGTCCATGTGGGCGCCGGGATCAACTTTTCTTTTACGGACTCTGTCAAACCCTTTGCGCTAGAGTTGGCTCGAGAGTTCGTCGACAGTCGTGGACACAGCTCATTACGATGCTGTCGCACGACGATTATAATAAGAACAACCAAAGAAAACGTTCGGCTCCAATAGATTCTTGCTAATGTCCCACGGTTTTTGACAAAAAGCAAGTGCAACGGTGCTATTTGTGAGAAGAGAGCCCTTCAATCTACAAGATGGTGCAGTTCATCATTGTAAGTTGCAAGATCCATATTTTCTTTCATATAGCGGGCCCACATCGACCTACTCGCTTGCTGGGTACTGCTAATCGGTGTAGGATGGTTGCTTACTGTTATTATCATATTAAGATATTCGACTTTCTGATGGTTGCCACAGCCACTATCTTCGTCGGGCTTCGGATCTATATGAACACACGTCATTTACGACTAGAAGACTTTGCGAACTGGTTTAGCCTCGGCGACTACATTGTCTTCTTCACTTTGCTAGCCTTCTATGTTACAGCGAGCAGCGATTTAGCAATTTCTATCTCTGGGTTTACCGGTGGAACAGATACGGGTGGCGACGAAGCTGAAAGAAGGAAGATAGAGACTGTTATGAAGGCAAGCCGCGAATCCCAAAAAAACCTATATTAAATGTTAGTTAATTAGATAAGCTTTGGTTCTAACAAACTTGATTATATAGATGGTATTTCTGTCTTCAATATTCTATGGATCTTCATTATGGGGGGTAAAATTCTACCTAATCAAGCTGTACTATCAGCTCATCTCACCCATCACGATGCCTTACCACCGAATGGCACTCCACATCATTACAGTGGTCGTAGTAATCACGATGATTTTAGCGATTTCCTTCAACATATTCTGGTGCAACCCTATCAGCGGTAATTGGGCAGTGGATGACCCCGAAAAATTGTGCATTTCGTATTTAGCACCTGACCCGTATCTTATGATGCTGGCATCTCATATTGGTACGGAAGTTCTGAGTATGTATCTCCTATCGCTCTCTAGTGCCCCGAGCGTAGCTCAAGCGATGCTAACTACCTTTTTGGTATAGTATTTCTATTTCCGTTTTCGTTTCTCTATATTCTGAAAGACAGAAATAGAAGACAATACTACGCGGCCGTCGCCATGTTTTCTATTGGATTTGTTGGAGTTATCATCTCCGTTGGTCGTGTGATATATACATACGTTTCAGGGCCCGGAGCCTCTCTCGGTATACTAGCAGCGTGGGCAACGCTTGAACAATGCTTTGGAATTGTCTTTTGTTGTCTACCTGCGTTCAAAAATCTTATACTTCATAGATGGGGATTGCGACGCGACACGGAGAATGGATTGGTTCATAATTCCGGGAGTCAAAACCAGGAGTGCCGAACAGACAGCGTGGGAAGCTTGAGCCTTGGCCACACAAGCACAATACCTCTGGAAGGAAGGCCATCAGTAATCGACCCCGACCTGGGAATTATGAAGGTTGATACCTTTGAGTGCCAACCCGCTGCAGATGGGCGGGAACTGAAAAAGGAGCCACAGGAGAGTGGAGAGGTTCGGCATAACGAAATAGCGGACAGACCAGGTAGTTATTCGAATATATTTTGGGAGGTGGGGCTGCCTCGGGCTGGAAAAATTAACGGCCGAAGTTCATGAAATACACATGCGATAAATGTCAGTTTTAGGATGGGATTTGGCCTGTTAGCAAGTTTCTTGTTTTTTTTTTTTTTATTTGGAAATTAGCATATTTGTAATCGCTCATATCTGAGCCTGTTCGAATTTAATCTATTTAATTGGGCGGATGAAAGTATCTAAATGTAGTTGATTAAGGCTTTCTTTAGCCATAGTAATCACGCTTCTGGAATCACTTGGAGCTTTTAAGCCTCAATAGAATATCTACCACCTTTTTGCCATGTTTGCCAAGTCTTCTTGGCAATTTCATTTGCCGAACTAGCAGCGGAGGCCGAAAGAGAATTCTAGAGAGTTTCAATTTGCATGTCTTTTACTATGTCCATCCTATAGATTTTGTATATTTATATATTGGCCCGCTCGTCAAAATCCAATATTGTCCCGCGTAGGCTGATGAGCCTTGCAGTCAGTGGGATGTGTTGGTTCAATAATAAGATATTAATATGAATGCCCCTACCGGGTTCTAGTGCTGAGACCTCCCTCTAACTCCTTTGTGTATAAGAATTTAGGAAAAGGGACTTTTCACCACAAATAAGATCGAAGCGATATAGGACTTGGTAAATACTGGCCATTAGAAGAGCCGAGAATCCCGTATATTCAGATTCCTGCATATACGACCCGTCAGTATTTGATACGGTGGGTCGTAGGTCGAATTTACTGTCTTGGACATCGAATGAAGTGAGTGAAAAAAATTATGAAAAGCTCAATTCATTCCTTCCAAATAGAGAGGCACCGAAAAGTCTTGTTGGCTAAGATAAAATATTTCTACTGGCTCTAGCATTTTGATGTAACAGTACGAAATTAATCGTCGCCCAAAGACAGCTGGGGTTTCAAGCAATCCGTTCTCTTCGGGTAGAGCTCTATAGAGGCAGGCTAATTTGATCGATAGGGTCCCCAACTTAAATTAAAGAGGACCCACACCTCCCTGAAGTGTTGACATCATGGACGAGGACATGGCAGTTTGATAACTGTAAGAAGAACATATCGAGAGTTGATGGGATGAAAAGGCGAGGAAAGTAAGGAGGATCGAAAAGCACTCCGGTAGAAGAGCTCAAAGCTTACTGTAACAGTAAAATAGAGCCAAAGATCGATTGTGACGATAATTCCTTTTTCAGTGCGACTTCAGGCCCCCAGCTGTTTCGCGAGATCAGGCGCAACCACGTGACATCGACACGACACAAGACAAGTTAGAAGTAGCCTCGAGGTCAAGCGCTCCCGTGGGCGAAGATTCTATCTTGTGTTTCATGCCGATGGAAACCCAGCTGCAGATCGAAGCTAAAAGAAGCGACAGGGTCCCATTGACCAGAGGCGAAAGCCGAAGCGTTTGCTTGGTAAAGTTTCTGCGTCAAGGCGCCCATGCAACTTGTTCGGGTGCATATGCACATTCGCATTCGCTAGCGCACCCACCAACCGAGATAAAGCAGTATTATTGCTGACTAGGCTTCTGTGTCGTGGGGTCTACAATGCAACTGTTTGATCTCTTCACACAACTCGTTAACTCCAGTTCTCCGACCTGGCCCCAGCTTTTCTGTAGATGTTTAGCACGAGCTCATAGAGTGTTCCACAGCCTAATCCTAGCACCTGGATGGCAATAAAACCAGTTGAAACCTCTTGAGCTCTCTTAATACTAATTAGTTTGCCAATAGCCATTTCCTAACGTACCTTATACGAGGTGTTTTATTATGTCCTACGACGGAAACTCGTCTTTAGTTTCCTGAAGAGGCCGCTTAAAACATGCCAACTGAAACATAGTCAATCCAGGAGATGCCACCACAGCCACAGCTTCTGGAATGCCTAAGTCTTTTGTCAGTACGAGGCGGCTTGGCATCCCATGTGGAGACTTCCACGGGTTAAAAACAAGATCCAGATCCGGGGTTCACTCGATATCGGATTCGAGAATGCTACACCGGGTACCTTAGCTTATGCAAACCCGCTGTAACACAAAAGTTTCTCTATCAGACCCTATAATTAAATTTACATAATGCTTCATATCTGTATTGGTTAGTTTCAAGCGGCAAATGTTAGTATTTAACGCCGCTGCCTCCCCCATCATAGGATTTTTTTCATCTCATCATCAAGCTCGATTCACTAGCTAGTCTAGAAATCTATACTCCACTTGAACTTGGCTGGTCCAGATATTCTATTCGAATCACAAATATCCTTCTTTTTTTCCTTCAAAATTCCAACTGACCCCAAGTCTATTTTATCGTAAAATACATCTTATATACACACATATCATCCATTATCATAATATATAATTACCTACATAGTCCATCACAATGAAGATCCTTGCTGCAGCTGCATTACTATTTTCCGGGATTCCCTTCACCCAATCGCTAGCCATTGGGGGTGGCCTAACCCATGCCGGACTGGACTCCCATGCTCAGCATTCATCCGCTAAACGATGGGATTTCCAGATCTCGGGGAGGCAGATCGCTGCGAGGGCTGGAACCAACGGAACTGATGATAGCTTAAATCGATATAGCATGCGCGTGAGGGTTGTAGACCCTTCAGCAGCGGGAGTCGATCCTGGAGTAAAGCAGTTCAGCGGATATTTGGACGACAACGAGAATGATAAGCACATATTCTTTTGTGAGTATTGCCTGAGCGTGGAGCATGCACGCGTTTAATAAATAGCAAAGAAAGACCAAGCTAATAAATCATCGACATGATAGGGTTCTTTGAATCACGCTCGAAACCACAAGAGGACCCGGTTGTCCTCTGGGTTACCGGTGGCCCTGGGTGCTCGTCGATGCTGGATCTCTTTTTCAACGTTGGACCGTCGCTTATTAAAAATAAGAAGCTGGTCAAGAATCCGTTCTCCTGGAATAGTAAGGCGTCGGTCTTGTTCATTGACCAGCCTGTTAACACCGGATACTCGTTCTCGAAGACCAAGCCTGTTAACAGTACCGAGGCTGCTGCGAAGGATGTCTACGGCTTGTTGGCACTGTTCTTCCAGCAATTCCCACAATACTCTAAGCAGGACTTCCATCTGGCAGGAACTTCCTATGCAGGTCATTACATTCCCGCTTTTGCGAACGAAATTATGACCCGGAAGTCCAATATCACCTTAAAGTCGATGGTGATCGGGAACGGTATCACCGATCCCCTCAACCAATACCCCTTCTTTCAACCAATGGCTTGCGGAAAAGGTGGTAAACCACCAGTCCTGAACCAGACAGACTGCAACACTATGGAAGCCGCTATCAAACCTTGCACAGATTTGATATCAGATTGCTACAAAAACGGCGCCACGAACACCACTATTTGCGCAAAAGCTAAGCGGTTCTGTGACAACAAGATGTATGGTGCCTACGCTACCGCCGGACTCAACTTTTACGATCTCCGTCAAAAATGCACCGACCCCGGATCCTTTTGTGACGTGAACACATTTGGGGTTGACGAGTTCCTAAACGACCCTGCTGTCAACTTTGCCAAGACGGTCGGCTCAGATGTTTCGGTTTTCAAGTCCTGTAGCGATGCCATGTACTCATCCTTTGCCGACACCGGAGACTGGGTGAAGCCATCTCAACAATTCGTGGCGAATGCGCTGCAACAACAGATCCCAGTCATGGTGTTCGCCGGCGATGCTGACTTTTTGTGCAATTGGCTTGGGAATAAAGCTTGGACGGAGGCCTTGGAGTGGCGCGGAAAGAGCGATTTTAATAATGCTGAAATGAAGCCTTTCAAGTCGAATAATGGGACGGTCGTTGGTGAAAGTAAGAACGCTCAGGGCTTGACTTTCACAAGGATTTTCAATGCTAGCCACTTTGTGCCGAGAGACCAACCAGAAGCAGCCCTTGACATGTTCAACAACTGGTTGACTAGTGCAAAATCTGGCTCAAAAGCACCGACAACACCCAAGTTTTAGATGCGTGGTGAACATGTAGCCAACTCGGGGTGGTTAAGAGGAGAGGTGTTTCGCGGAGTTCGTTCTAGCGATTAGATGTTCATAGAAAAGCTATTAGGCATTATTACAAAACCAATATAATTACACCAACATTAATTACGTGGTAGTTATATATATATTAAACTACAGTAGAATGCATGCTAGTGATAAATCGAGCCTTGTGTCTACTTACTTCAGTGTTCGTCCGATAATCTATTGATATCATCTTATTCAGCCTCTCCTTCAAGGCTTTAATGCATTTAATGGGGCGAAATGGCTTAGGAAAGCACTATACCAACACGCCAGAGCTTTATGATCTAATCTATTGAGTACTTGGGAGTCCGAGACATATTTTTATTGCGTAACAAAATGTAAAAAAAGTCTATACTATTTTAAAATCCACTGCTAACAGAACCTATACGCGTGTGATCGTGTGTTCGTGTGTTCGTAGATAACAGAGGCTATGGTCGTCACATCTGTTTACTGTTTCATCTTCGCCAAGGTATGCCCGCGGGTGAATTTCACCTGTGGGAATATCTTGGCAGATCTGAAACAGCGCACAGACGTCAGTGATGACAGGTTCTGCTGCAAGCGAATCGACGATATATATATTGCAGGCTACTATCTGTTTTGGTCCACAATAGGCGTGGCTGCTCAAAATCAAACTCTACGACTTATGATACGAAATTTCTGGGACGTCATTGGTGAAGTTGAGATATAGTGTCTGGAGCTCTCCATCTAACTATTATAAAATAACTCTAGTATAGGAATAAAGAAATCTAATATTTTGTACAAATAATGTCTACAGAAAATTCAAACTTTTAGTAACCAATTGCTCGTCGAACTTCTTCCAGCAGAAGCGGTCCCCCGATCCACTGTGGTAGAAGGGGGGCCGCTATGAACTAGGTTCGTCCCCAACTAGACCCCACGACTCTAACGTGGTCGCAGTCTAATCATCCTTAACAAGTCCGACTTCCTTAGCCCAGTCCTTAGGGATGCACACGCCGCTCGTGCAGTCTGGGCATTGCCAATTAACAAAGTTGATGCAAGAATAGTAGTACTTGTTAGGGCAAACATCGCCTTCGAGGTTCGCGCATAGTGGCGAAGAATTTGGGATACAAATGCCGCCGCCTGTAATTTCCTTCTCGCCAAAGCACTTTTCTGTTGGCCCGCAGTGTTTACCGGTGGTAGCACCGCACCGTTTGAGAGTGGACGACTATTTCAGCACTAGTTAGTTACCACGGAACTACTATTTTGAATTCTGGGCTACTCGCCTTCTGCTCAGTCGGAGCAGCTGCAGCCAAAGCAGCGAAAAGGGCAATGATGATAGTGGCCTTCATATTTTTGGTTTGAAAGGTAATCTCGATATATGGCTTGAGAACCGAAAGTTGTGTTGGATAATACAAGGATAGTTAGAGAGATACTGGCTGGATATATCTGGAGAACACAGAAGCTGTATGCTGCGAAGACTGGTGGTTGAGGAGACTGATGATGGAGAAGACGGATGAAGGGATATTCAGTGGCTTTTATAGAATTTCCCCAGACGCCGAAAACTTCTTCGAAGACAAAAATTTCATTCTCATCGTTTAGAAAGTCTGCGTATCTAAGTCGGGGACATGATGGGATGCTAGGATATCGCGATATATCGTAGCAGAGCGTCGACTTGTGCAACACGATTCCTCCGTTCACAGTTGATCGAATCGGAACTAGAAACCAGTTTTAGTCAATCGGAATCTTTAAAGAAAATTTGAGCCGAAGGGTTTTACGCCTTAAAAGGGAAAGCGTCTCGAACGCTGGCGAGCACTCAATAGGAGGCGGTTGCTAACGAATGGGCGTTGCACAAACCAACACTACGAAGTTGTTGTTATCGTATCAACTTCCCAGTCGGCTATCTGCATAGCCGCATAGGTTTCACAAACAAGAACAACCAAGCTTGTGCCCCAAAACGGAAGGAATAGAAAAACCACAAGGACCTGGGGTAGAATATCGGAGTCCAAAAGTAGATATTTCAATTTCCTCGATAATCGGACTAGGCACTAGTCATTAATTATTGGGGTTTCAGATAGCTATAACAGCGATAACTATATATGTCTTAGATGTTCAACGTTTAGGGTATCGCATATCGCCGATGTCAGTTACCCGAGCTCTAGCCTCACCCCAGTGACATATTGTCTTGAGCACCTAGACTTGATCAATTGAGGCTACCTGAGCTCTTCATTTGAAGTTTCATGAATGTATGCTGATATTAACATATCATTCAAACATTGCCATTTTCTCGATACATAAGGTTTCTGTGGATGAAAATTTAGGAACCGGAACGGAAGCTTAAAAATCAATTTCGTGCTATTGAATGGGGTCAAAACCCCATGCTCCCCTATATACATAATTTTTAGAGCCAGTGCCGTGCCTTCAGAGCCCACTCAAGCTTAGTATCAACCTGCTTGAGCTTATCACCTACCTGCTCGAATCTACCATCCATAACCAGAAGCTTTGCCTCTATCTGCGACACCCTATCGCCAAGTTGGGCCCAATGTTTGAGCCCTTTGTCGATTCTTGCCTCCAATCTTTCGAAACGACGGTCGACCGTGCCAAAGCCGTCATCGAGCCGCTTCTGGACAATCTTGGTCTCATTCAACAGCATTGACCCAAAAAGCTAATTAGTGATAGAAAAGTGTTAGAAGAGTACTGGAATTTATTAGGGTTCTAGTGCAGGGTGGTATAAAGGCAGGGACTGACCAGCAAGGCACCTCCAATCACAAAGTATGTGTGTGTCTCACGCCAGTTGGCCTACAATAGTATATTAATGGGAAGCTCGAACAACGGCTTTTGAGAGGTGCGAAGGGCTTACCCAGTCTTTGGACGAACCAGCAGTAGTTGGAGAAGAGGTGGCAAGGTAACAAGATGAAGTAGAAGCAGAAGAAGTATAAGCAGCGGTGGTGGAAGAGTGGAGCAGGAAGGATAAAGATAAGCGAGAAGGGGGGAGCTGGAATGTCGGTCAGTTATATCTGACTGCGAATTAAGGGAGATTCGGACAACCTACACGCTGCCGGGCGGCGGCCGCACCGAGACGCCGCATTGTTGGCTCGACGGCTAGGCTAGGATTCGGGTCTTTGTGGGGGTTGAAATGAAGCCATTGATTTGGTTGGATAACTTGTAGAGTTTTGTAGATTACACGAGATATTATGTCAACCACCCACATTCGTCTTCTTCTGCACCTGAGCCCACATTAGACCCTGTTGCTCCTTCCCGGTCTCACGCTCCTCTTTCAACCTCTATTTTCTCCTCTTGCTCGTCGTCTCCCGCGGCCTTCGTTTCCTGCTTCCTGCTTATTTCTCCTGCTAATAGCCGCGGAGTAAGCACCTTTTGTATTAAGTCTAAATCATTGTCGCATATATGAACTAATCCGTTCTAAGTTGCATTTTTAGCGATTGGATGCTTCTTCTAGTCATATCCAGTGACTTGGTGGTAAATATTTCAATATAATAATTATTTTGGTATTTGCCATTAATAGATTTTATAATGGCGTACTGATATCTATCATAGCACAAAGCGTATTCGAATTAGCTCGAACAAAGTTAACAATGACTCTGACAGAGTTGATGAAGGCTTTATCAAGGTGGCGGTGGTCTCGGCGGAATTGGGGGCCGATAAAGAGGTTGAGAGTGGCCGGTTCGTCGCGCCATGCGTCGATAGTATCAGTGGTGCAGCAATTCCTCTGAGGACGGCGCGCAGGTTGCGGGCCCAGCAAACGCCCAAATCATCGGCCTACAACACAAAAAAGAGGAAGGCAGAAAGTCAATTTCGAGCAGCATCTGGTCTATAATTCTGCGGCTGCCTGTGTACCATCTGCTCCCAACCGTAGGGTTGATAATGAGGGCCAACTTCCTTGTTATGACGTATCTCCTCTTAGTTGCCTCGTTGCTTTGCTTTACTGCAACTTTAGCACGGTCCCACCTATATTGCAGTGAAGACAACTTGTTACCCATGTAGTATTTCCTCCATTAAAATCACAACACTCTTGACCACGATCAGAACGCCAGTTGCCTCATCGGCCACAAACAAGACCATCAGCTTTCCACAATAGAGGCTCAATTTCCTAGATCACACCACCAAGAACATATTTGGGTCTCTACAGCTAGGAGGATTGGGGCGGCATCATAACATAAATATTAGTATGAATATACGGTTTAAGACAGTGTCAAACCTTGACCTAATGCATAATGTCCACGACTCTAACTATACGGATCTCCCTGGAATTCGATCAGGATATATTGTCTTATTGCACGTTTAATTGGTACTTTAATGCTATTCTTAATTACCACTTGCACCACGTAAAGAAATCTATAGCAATTCTTTACATACATATAAATGTTCCGAACTTTCTAACGAATAAAGTCAAATGCATAATACATTGAATGCTTTCTGTGTCGGGTTAATTAAGTAAGTAGCTAATAGGAACTTTAACCTGTTGCGAGTTATCGATAGTCGAAGTGACTTTGCTAATAGTTCCTGATTTAGACCCCGTAGTTAAACCTGTGCTTAATTTTGGTACTTCCTCATCCCGTGATTCGGCATCTAATGACCCTATGCTGTTGATCTGAGCTATAACATTCGATAAATCTGGGTTCATTCGCTTTGAAATTATTGGTTTTTGTGCTTCGATACTTCCAATGCCCTTAGCAAAGACCTCGAGGCAAAATTGAATATTCAAGTCGTGCAAAGTCGAAGCATTATTCTCAGTGGAAATCTCATCGATCCACCAAATTGGGTACTTTAAGAATGTATCAAGCAGCTTGGTGCTTCCGAACTCTACAAGAAGGTGGAAGTAAGATTTTCCCTGGGCATCAACGATGAATCGCTCTGCTCGATTCTCAAGGAGAACCTGTAGGTGTTCAGACTTGTCGAGCAGAATCGCAAGCCCTAATGGGGTTGACTCGATGCTCATGGCTTCCACCCTGAGCGATATAGCGCCGCCATGCTTGAGAAGCATTTCGAGTACTTGACTAGAATGTAATCTAATTGCCAGATGTAAAGGGCTATCGCCGTCGAAATTTGCCTCATCAATTTTATGGCCAGAGCCAACAAGATCTCGAATTGATCGATCTAATTCGACTGCCGATTTTGACTGACCCTTGAGAATTTCGTGTAGCTGAAACATCTTTGGGATTGAATTGAATTGCCAATCTAAGTATGTATTTTGGACCACAATTCGGGCATCTGAGGCTGCTGAAGTTCCCTGAAAATAGAGCGGGGAGGGGGGCTTTGCACCTGGGTATCCCAGGCGCTTTACCGCGGCTATTTCGCCATCGTCATCGCCATCTTCGCCAGCACTCTCGTTACCACCGTCACCACTATCGCTATAACCTTCATTTTCGTCTGGTTTTTTCTTGGCCCAATCAACCTCATCTAGCGATGGCAAAGATGGCAAATCGTCGCTGAATAACTGACTACCGGCCAAGTCTAAAATTTGAGGTAATTGCAACTTAATTATTTGCGTACTCTCCAACGAAGAAGTATTTTCAAAATTCTCGTCGTCCAAATCCACACCATCTCCAGGAAGATTGGTAAAATCTGCAGTCTCGTGTTTTGTGCTTTGGTTATTCTCAAGCATCGCTTTAAGGCATTCTGTGAGAACCAATCTAACCATCTTTTCTAGGTCTGATACCATATGAGCAATATCTTCCCACTTCCTAGAACCCAGAACTTTGGGCTCCAGAAAGGCTTCTTGGAGCTCATAAAAGTATTCAAGCTTGCCGTCTAGATAGTAAACTGCGGATATATTGAAAATCATGGCGTAATTTATTTGTTCTGCTAGACCTCGCTCCCTAGCTAAAGGAACTAGAATCTTTGCGCATTTCAAGCTATACCTAATGTCTTCTTCGTCCATACTACCCGTTATGTTATGGATTAGCATGATAATATCAGAGTCTCTCAGCCACCAGGCAATCCCCACTTTCAGTAGCTCTAGCAAGCCGAGTTTCATATCCATGCTGTCGCAAGATTTGAATCCATCAAAAAGATACTGGACAAGCCTAGAGGCCTTACTCTCCCAATCTATACAGCCGCTTGCTAATGGAAAATTGATAATCAATGGTTTTAGCCACTGCCTAGTGGTTTGCTGAGGAAAGCCACTTTTTCTGAGAAATTTCCAAAAAGATTTTGGATAATTATAGATGCCGTAAATGGCATATTTGTCGATTGAACACCCTTTTGCGAGGTTACTGAAGTAAATTTGCAAATCTTGTAAAATTTTATCTGGAGCCTTACTCAGGGTCAGTCCTTCAATGTAATTCCTAAATTTTCGAAAAAAGGCCCCCCCCAAGTCGCCCCAGTCTTTTGGGCCATTACTAATCTGGATAATCAATATTGTTCTGAAGTCTACTTCTTCCAGAGCCAAGAGCTCTCCAGGAAACTCATCCCAAATGTCAGCTGTCTCACCAATGCCATGTTCCAAATATGACCAATGTGAACCAAGATACCATGCTTGCAGTGGGGAAACACCGTCCAATATCTCATGATCCAATTCTAATCTGTTCTCTTTCAAGATCATACATACGATATCATATATGTTAAGGAAGCATGCCACATGAAGCTTCGAGACACTGATCCTGTCAAAACGGGTGAAAGCATTCATAGGGCCTTCGAATACCGCGGAATAGCCTCCATGGCTTAAGTAAAAGCTATTTTCGGCAAAGTTTCTCCACAGATGGTCTGAACTGGATCTGAATATGTTTTCGAGCTTCCTCAGGACCAGTTGGAAATATGTGATTTCGTTGTCGCCCCCAGTATCTCTGAATTCATCCAAAATCCTGGGAAGCTCCGATCGCCTCCAGAGAAACTGGAGGATGTAAAACCCAATATATTCAATAAATTTGTGAGACCCTCCTTCAATGCTGCATGGAAGATGATTAGGGCCATCCAGGTACCCCACCCAACAGCAGGATGCCATATAGTCGAGTGTGATTAGGGTTCGCTGGCACCACAAATATAAGAAGTAATCATCCGTGTTCCGTATCGAGTTATCGCTTTGGGGGCAATACCACTGTTGCATTGCTTCTTCGCTTTCAATAAATTCTCGTACGGAAAAGTGTGAAAACTTGCATTGAGGGCCATGCTTTCCTTCCAATTTTATTAAGCTCGCGCAGTTGAGGATAATATCTCGAGCAGTGATCTTTTCGGAGAATTGGTGAGATAAGATATCTGTAAGGTGCTCTAGTGAAATAGAATAACATGAATCCGTAGGAATTATCCAATGGAACACAGCCAAAACCAATGCACGGTTATTTCGATCAACTCGACTTAGGATCCTTCGGTAAGTTTCTGGTAAGTCCCTAGGTAAATTACGAAGAGCGGTTCGTTTGTTGCGATCACCACTGGTTCGACTTAGTGTGTCAAGCTGGCATCTAACCCATTGAAACCTAGGCAGAATCAGCCAGTCAAGTTGATAGAGCCTCTTTAGACCTTATAGAAACCTTACATTCCATTGGCCCTAGCCACTAACTCGTCTATAATTTCTTCTTTGAGGCAAGGATCATGGCAACGGATACCATAAAACTCGACATCACTACGTAGACGAGCTTCTAGCTCTCCAGCCACGTAGAGCTTCACATCCGTGGAGGTCGCGGCAATCGATATATTGGAGAAACTAGAGAGACTAATTTTGATGTCCAGAATGGTCCGACTTGTGGCTATTACCTTAATAGAACCCATCTTCTGACTTAAGGCTGATATGAACGACAGGATATCTATACGATCCCTCGTTCTATCGCATTCGTCAAGTCCATCAATTACTAGCATAGTGGTTGAAAAGGAGTTTGAGATATTTACTATCATTCCCAGAACTTGCTCAACAGATTTGGTTCTGAAGTCGTCGTGACCCCCGTGACTAGCTAGGGCGGAGGCAAGTTCTGGTTTTTGTTGAAGGAGCTGACGTAATAGTGAGCCCGCCATCGTAAAAAACCTCTGAGACTCTTCGGAGCTATATTCAATGTAGAAATATGCTAGTGCTATTCGCTCGTTTTCTAGAAGCTGAAGGTCCTCGATTATCGCTGACCTGAACTATACCGTTAAGATTTCGGCCGCTCAAAATTCTCGAAAGGCGCGATAACATACGTTAAAACAGATTTGCCAGCTCCGGCTTTATAGTTTGATCGATTGATTAGGTTGTTTCATTTCGTTCCAAAGCATCGTAAGGCGACTTACGAATCCCGTCGAACCAAAGTGCCGAGTTAGGGTTTGTCAACCACTTCTTGTATTCCGGGCAGTCTCGGAACCAAACGGATGTGCCAGGGTATCTTTCTCTTTTCATTTCTGCGTGCTTGCTAGTCTTGTATGTGGAAAGCGTATCTAGTGCTTTTAGCGTCTGGGAGTCTAGAGAATGCTGTCAATCTTGATTGTTCTCCGACGTCGTTTCTTCAAAATAATCTAAACTTCCAAGGGATGGGTTCTGTCGGTAGGTTGAGAGAGATCGACCATCGGTAGTTAGTCGAAACATACCTAGTTTTTTCTTTTCTTTCAACTTTGCCACCCGTTCTTGTTCATTCTCCACGCGCTTCAAACTCTCCTGGACACCTTGTTGGCCTGACAGAAGAGTACACAAAGTCTGCCTGAACGTGGTTTGGTTTAGCGGTATTCCTTGTCTCGTGAACCAGATCTCGTTCGTTGTTAGAGTCAAACGAACAGTGATGTTCCCGCAAAAATTCAGTGTGTGTTAAAGACTCACAAATTATCCGCCTCGACCCCAACAAGGATCGTCGATTTCAGCCTCTGTACCTTTTGAGCTAACTCTCTTGTCTCCGATGCTGACAACGGCCACTTGAGTGATGATTTGGCCTTCTCCCATTTTGAAACATCTTTTGGTCCACATTTCTCTAGAATTGCTTGAAGTTCCAGTATGCATTTCTTGCAATCCTCTATATATACTAAAGAATTACTCTTGCCTCTATTTTCTTTATCAAACGTACTAAGCATCCCGAGTGTTTTCTCTAGGCTGTATAGTGCTCCGGCAAGACTAATGACTTCTTTTAGAAGTCCCTGTATCTCTGGTATCGCCTTTTTAGAGAGGGAATAGAATTTCGAGCCCTTTACCACGACAACATCCGCTAGGGCTATCAACCCTGCGATGCCAGTCGCCAGTTCAAGCGCCATATCTTGTACTATACCAACAATACAAAAGTTGAGGTGAACTTATGGTGTTTGAATCGATGTATAGCAGTCGAAAAATATCGTTCTATGGTGGGATTATAGGGATAGGCTATCACTGAGAAATAATTATTCAGATAGTGTCAATGAACCGTTTGTTATACCCCATACGTATAAAGGCTGAGCTGAGTTGAATTTCGACAGCCTTCCTATGCGTTGGCGAAAGCAAGACAAGAACGCAGGTCAGCGCAGTAATATTAATATTCCCAACTAACGCAGCGAGGCGCCTCTTGGTATACATTGCATCGCCACGAATCTATGCGGCCCAAGGCTAGGGCTTTTAAATTCAAATGAAGGATCCGGCGTGGGTACTTATCGTACAGCGAACCAATCCCACGGTGTACACGTACAACATGTGGCACAACCGATACATTTTAATGCATCCTCAGCATCCGTACAGCTTGACGCTTCCAGCCCTAGCGCATTTTTCGACATGCGGGTGGCTTGAAGGCGCAGCAATACACATTATTCCCGATGAACCCGACGGTCCGCAGCATACAAAATGCCCAAGAACTTTGGGGCTCCACTGGATTACCTGATGGCGTTTCGTCAAAATCCAACGCGATACGCCTCGGAGAGGAAGCCCCTTTTCTATTAAATCGAGATATGCTCGTACCTGTACTGATAGTACCAAGGTGACGAAGTTCTATGTGTGGCAGTTTCAAAGCCATTTTACGTCATCTCTGAAGCTACCATTTGCATATATCGATTTGCACATCTACATTTATAGACAGCTCAATGCTAGCTAAACCTTGACAAATGATTTTTGCGATAGGATTCGTTGGTTAATTCCACACAATAGGTGGCCCCGCATTAGCCGCTCATGTCAGAAAAGCCCCGTTGTATACGAGACTCGGCCTTGTTGGGGGCTAATTCGGCACCTACGAATACATCCAATGATTGTAGCCTATAAAACTAAAGGACACCATTTGCCGTATCTGAAAAGAATTAAGTCAGTGTATAAGAAAGGCGGAAATCTCCAAGGCCCAGGGAAGCGAGACAGAGGGGACGAATGAAACACACCGAGATCATGATCATGGCCATGATTTCAATCTCTAGGTCCGAGCCGTAATGACGCTTCCTGATACACGCCAGACGCGCGCCGAGACAACCAACAAACATGCATTACACCAGGGATCTCCAACGCGGAGCGTGCAAAAGTGTGTGACAAACATGTTCTTCTAACTCAGATAAGCTATGGCCTTTACGGGTGGTGGAGAGCAAACAGCAATACAGAGTGACTCTTACCTTGACAGTTATACAGGAACACCGCTGGTCAAGGACATGATGAGCATCCTTTCTTAGCGATATGAGATTCTCCTCGATTGCAGTAATGCCTTTGCCCGTAACAAATTTTTTAATATACATATCGAATACACTCATCTCCCAGTAGGCGCTCAAATGTCAACTTGTTAACCTACAAGGCTGGAGGTTTTCGAGGGGACGATACAAATTTAGATTATTCCCTAGGAGCTAGATCGGCCGCATCTAACGGGTCTAAGTCGTTTGGTGAACTGACATGTAATATCTCTGACTTTAATATATTCACTGACCTCCGAGGGCGCGCCATCGAGATGTCTTTTATTTGTGTTCGAAATATTATCCTGTACGGTGGACCTCTAAATAATGTTAATTTAGCTATTGCATATGATTTCTTGTTTGCGGATAAGAGAGGAGGGAAGCAGCTTACATAAACCTTCTTCTAGATTTGATAAATGGGGTTCATGTCAAGAATTGCGTCATCTGGGAAAGTTCCAATCTCCGAAGCTAGGTAGGGTTTCGTACTCGGAATGTTGGAAATAATCTGCTGATAGGTTTAATAGCGTTAGAAAGCCATCATGGACCCCAAACTTTGCTCTTAGAGTGTGTAGCTACCCGTGTAAAAATAGTAATCGCCACAACTTAGTATTCCATCATAGCAGGCGGAATTGCTGTCAAAGGCAGCGAACTGCTCGTCAAGTTTTAACTGCGACGCAAGGAGTGTTGGTGACAGAATTCCGTGTCTATTCCCAGCTAAAATGAAACAAGCTAGGACGGCGTTCCGCGATAGACTGCGGTGCTTTTTTAATAAGCCTTTATATCATCCTCCAAGGTGGGGTCCGTAGTGGAGGGCGCTTCGTATTTCGTGGTTTCTAGTCAAAATCGACTGTAGGGATTCGCAAAAAAGTGTTTGAATGGCTAGACTTAGCTTGCACACTAAAGTCTTCATAAATCGGATGTCCGATGGTAACGTATTTGCAAAGATTCTGAAGTATTGATAGTCGGGTGAGTGGCGAGTATGGTTCATGAACAAGTTGGTGAACCATGGTAGTTTGTCCGAGCTCCATTCGTAAGATGGTCAGCGTGAGGATAGTACAAGTGAGAGACAGGCGCCAGGAGCGTGGATGCAGGAAAAATTAATTGTGGGAGGTGTGTGTTAGTAGCAATTAGGTAAACAGTGGCTGGCTCGGGGTGCCCACGAGCAAGATCACTTTTCGCCCATGCATACCTACTTAAGTACTTAAGTAGGTAAATAACCTGAGGCTACGAGGATCAACACATGGCCAATGACTTCGGATGAAAGTTGCTGGATAAACTCGCTTAAATTAGAGAAAGATACCTTTCTACTTTCCTTGTCTACCAAAAAAATAAAAACGACGACATACATGGCTAGTTTCCACCAACAGCGTTGGAAGCTCGCCAACATCACAGGCGCGAGGTGATTATGCACTACCTGCAAGGTTATTGGTGCACATTTGGTGGGTGGTACTATAAAAATCGAGCGTGATTGTAAATATCGGTGACATTTGTGCAGCCAATGTTGGCGGACTATCGATGGATGGCTATTGGTATATCGATAGCATGCCATCGGGCAAAAGTCGTTTCTACGGTGTGGTTCCAACGGACTAGAACACAACAATCATGGGATGATTTAATTAATGATTGCATGCCATTATTCTCAGTGTGGCTCCGCGAACGCAACGCGAATAGGAGCGTCAAAAACCAAGACTAGATGTAGAGGTAGTCGAAAATATATCAATTGCGATTTGTAAAGCTAACACATGGTGAGTAGGCAAACGGCACGTATTGCGAGATTACAGTATAACAATGTACGGGACGAATTATTGCCTTTTGATTTGCCTTCTTTTGTGGAGGACGAGGAAGGTGGGGTGTACCGGAAAGGTGATCTTCAACATATACATTATCTGACTTAGTAGCCAATGGCAAAAATGCGGATAGGACGTGACAAGGTCTAGATAAGGATTTATATTTGAAAATCCCTGACAATTTTAACAAAGGCTTTAGCGTTGTAGGATAAATTCAAGGACGTCTTGATAAATTTTAATACCGATGGTTTATAGAATTGGAAGCGGATAGTCAAGTAATTTTGTTTAAAAATATATGCCCTTTTCTAGCTCAATGGTGATTTTTGGTTAAGAATTCTGGATTTTGAAATAAAGTTGGGTAACGGTATTTTATATTTCTAGTTTTGTAGGCTAACTTATATTCTTTCTAGATCAACGCTATAAGATGTTAAAGGACGATTCTTCCAGACTATCGGAAAGAACTCCCCAATCTAAGTGCTGTGGAAGCAAACAATTTGCGATAAGAAGCTAATGCTACTTGGGGAATACACTAATAGATAAGCCATAAGCGGCATGTCAAGGCAGCCAACCTCCTGGGTTTGGAACGGCTAAAGATGGCGTGCGGTTTGCAGGAGAGTTGTATTTGTTACATCACCTTCCGAATTGATACCAACATCACAATCTGTCGTTAGCTCAATGATAACAATCAGCTACAGCCTCCGTAGCTATATATTAAGCCATTCCCAACCGGATCTGCTATACTTCCTGGCCTCCGCCAGCATACCACAGTCTATAACCACAGTCTGTAACCACAGCAACTTTACCACACCATGATGAATAACGAAGCGGACAGGCCCAAGCAACGGGATTTCAAGTCTGATCGGCCGCCAGCCCCTGAGCGGCATGAGGGCGACAGCGAAGTGGATGTGTACTGGCCCAACTGCCCGCCTTGGCACTTCCCCTGGGGACGGAGGCCCCAAACTCCGGAGACCTACCATAGGGCGGGTGATGTTATCCAGGCCCCCACAGCCCCGTCTACAGGTCGCTATTTTATCGTGCCCCAGGTTATTACCGACTGTCTTTGCGTAGAGCCATCTGATGGTAACCGGTCTTTGAATCCAAGACAAATTCTAGTAACAAGCCTTGAACAAGGTGGAATTCAGCCATGGACGTTGACCCAGCTCGACAGCGACGATGCTGGTAATAAAATTTTCACTGTCTCGTATAACAAATCTGGAGTAGAACGGGGTGGGAATAAGCGACTAGTAATTTCTAGCCACGAGACTAAGGTTTTTTCCTCTTGGGTTTTTACGGTACGCCCTGATGATGAGTACGAAGAGTACAAAGATATTTTCTACACGTAAGTGCGCATGCAGATTCGACCCTTTTTCAGTTTCGGTACTAAAGGTTGTCACAACACCATAGGATTGAGAGTAGTGACCGCTCCTTCGCCTGGACGGTATCAGATGAGAAGGTCGATCATGGACTCAAAGTAAACCTCCCTCTGATAGTCGCAAAATAGTCCAATCCAGATAAGTCTAATATGAAATGGGTGATATATAGGTACTGCTGCAACCGCTTTCTTTAAGCGTTGGCTCACCGTCAGGTATCACGAGCAATCAGCTATTCCAGTTTTTTAAGGAACCAGAACCTAAAGCTGCAACTCCTGAATAATTATTTTATGAGTATATGAAGTTTTGGTGTTCGAGCTCGGCGACAATAGAACGACCTACTGAGCGAATGATGCGGATATTACTTTTCGGGCCATTAGCTCGTTTCTCAATCTGTGATGTATTACCCAACATGATATATATGTATGGCAAATGGGGAACTTGCAAGCTGCTGTGGTCACGTATATAGGCCAAAACATGAGAGTCTCAAGAGAGTCATTGCTAAAAATTGTTAACTAGTTGTATTGAGGGTCTCCATTTGGTTGATCTCGTAATAACACGCTTTGCCACCACTTATTCGGTCATGATGGGGATAGACTGCATTGGTGAACAGTTAGTTGGAACATCTCCTTGTTAACGAAAATAGCTGTCTAGTTTAAATTATTGATGTGCGGTATATGCATGAAACGTATAACAGTCGTCTAGCATCTTCGTCTAGAATGACGGATCGTGATATGTAGAAGTTAAGGCTGGATGTTATTATGCCAAGTCACATACAAACTTATCTCTGTATCATACCTCCCTTTCATCTCTCTTCGCACCATCAACCCCGCCACCGCCGCCACAATTGCCACTACAGGGTACTCCAACGTTAAAACCGAACGCGGGACCCGCAGTGCGCTCCTAACCAAAGTAGAATATAGGACACATTTTTCAATTACTTTATTTCCAAATCCGGGGACGATATAAAAGGCTCCGTTGATAATATATTACAAAATCTTAACTAATCAATACAGCTTTGTAAAACATTCAGATATAAATATTATACATGCATGCGACGATGGCTTTGTTCAAACAAACGCTAAAATAAGAGCTAAGATAGAAAATCCAAGAGCGGTGGGGGCGCTATTCGAGTGGGCAGCATTGGGGGTTGTAGAGCTCGAAGGTCCCCCTGTGGATGAACCAGCGGATCCGCGCGCTGATGGAGTCGTAGATGTCGTGGTGGGTGCGGATTCCGAAGATGAATTGCCGACGCACCGACCAGCGAGTACCGTTTGATATTTTTCTTCAAGAGGTACGCTAGGTCCGAGATAGGTGGCATTCTGGTCGGCGACGTCGAGGATTATATTGACCATATTGGCTGGGCAGCAAGCCCAGCGTTTTTTGCCATAGTCATAGCTCACACCAAAGGTGCCGGTAGGGCAGTCTTCCGCAAAGACAGCCTCGCTACCTATCGAAGCGAATTCGGTCTTCAGGATATCACCCGCGGCATTTTCGCAGGTATCAGTGCCGTTATTAGTGTAACAGCACGTGTCTTCTTTCCCAGCCCAAGTGCCACAGGACTGGCGACGATGACAATATCCTTTCCCACAAAGCTCGAAGCCCGTGCAATACGGATTGCTTTCGCAGCCGGTTATCGGGCCCTGTAACGTGATTCCGAATAGCTGTGGTTGTTGCTGAGCATTCACAGCCGTTAAAGCGAAAGGCAAGAGGGTGAATACGAGTTTTCGATACATTTTGACAAAATTAAATTTGGTTTATGTGTGAATAAAGAAAAGGATAGAACTTCAACAAGAACAACAAGAGGGAGGGGAGAATGGGGAGAATGGGCCCCCCATACTATTTATACAACGCTGTTGTTCTTGTTCCAGTATTTTATAACCAATTTGTCTCCTTCGCAGACCTCCTCTGTTCTGCGAAGGAGACAGATAACCAATATTTCTCTTTGACATCAATCGCTCGAGCGATTCCTCCATCTAATGGACTCGATCGCTCCGCGCTCCCCGAATATGTGATCCCATGGGATTTGATTGTTTCACACTTTCTCCATCTGCTGTGATGAGCCAATCCCAAGGCAAGATAATATTGTTCTATCCCAGACGCGGTTAGGGTCCAGGAGCAAGCGACTAGACGCCAAGGTTGCCGAGAACCTTGGTCAGGATCGAGATCAAGATCCCAATCCCATAAATCCAGCCGCACCTGAAGACTGTAATTTCAATGGGTAAATGAGCACCAATCAAAAAGGAAAAGCTAAGCGACTATCCGCCAAGATGGACCTTTTAACGCCAAGCTCCAGTATAATATTAAGGGAACGGCAGATGTTCCATACCCTTATGCTAAGCCAGCCTAACCTGTACTATTGCATTGTCCACTCTGAAGTCTGATGCATCGAGCTTGCGCTTGCTTTATCTACCAGCCAATTATTGAGCTTCTCCAGATGTATATCGGGATCCCCGATTAAGGAAAGGGTGTCGGTCGGTGAAGTGGTTGGGGTTGGGATTCAGAGCTATAGTAAACCCCGATGAATTTCCTGATATGGTAATCTAGCACGGGCCTCTTGCGGGCCATAAGGTCGAATTAACGACATGGGCTACAGCTCCTACCTTTACTAAGGCATTGCAACGGTGGAACCGTCACAGCAATGTCGAAGCCAATTGAGCAACGAATTAGACGCAGGGGAATCAGATGCGCATACGCGCACGTAGATGCAACCCACTAATCTCAATCAATAAGCTAGATCTCGAATACGTGCTCGCCGACACGGCCAGTAATCAAAATTATTGCTTAGAAAACTATTCCGTGCGTACCGTCTAACTACTTGGTATAGCAAGTATTTCGAAGGCTCTTTGCACGGATTTGAGTTCGATAATGGAGGAAATCATTAAAGCTTTGTCAAGGCTTTTTGCTGCAGGGAGTATCTACATCCCAAACTTACAACCTAGATCCGCCTATTAGCTTTAAGCGGGGATGTTTTGACCCCATTACACTGTCGGATGGGCGATCCTCACCCCGAGTCATCGAATGCTATCCAGAGTGACACTACGCAAATTCCATCGTAGTCTTAAGACTTGAAAACGTTGAGTCGCCGGGATAGTTTAATCTCGGTATCTCAAACTCCAACTCAAAAGCACTCCATGGTATTGTGGTTACTTCTATAAACCGAATACGTAATTTCATACAAAGAAAAAAAAAAACGAGGCCCCTCCCATCCTCGTTCATGTATGGGGCCCAAGATCCCCATACGCCCTGCACGTAAATCATCGGCCTTGGCCAGGATCCCGGCTAAACTTCTGATCGAGCCTGTCAATCTTCTCCTCAAGTCTGTCGATCTTGTGGTCAAGCCTGTTGATCTTCTGATCCATCATGACTGCAAGGTGGTCGATCCGGGTTGTCATGACCTCCAAGCCTCTTCGAGCTTCAACCGCATTCTGATCAATCTTGTCACCGATTTTGGAGACATGAAATCGCTCCCACCATACAGACCCAAAAACCTAGTGAATATAATAAGGAGCGTTAGCAACCCATTTTAAAGTTTCGCTCATGTATATAAATACTGATTTGGGTGGTACTTACCACCAGACCGGCCCCGGTGATTAAGAAAGCCCGAAATGCCTTCTCAGGAGTCCACTAAGTAAGAAGTCAATTTAAGTTGACGTAATTGAGATCAAAGATACGTGAAATACACACCCCGTTCTTAGCAGTAAACCAAGAGTCGTTGGTACGGGAGTGTAAGCCGGAGGCAGCTGGGGACGAAGAAGTAGCTGGGGGCGGAGATGAGGAGGCTGCAGCAGGCAGAGACGAAGATTCACCTGGACTAACGGCGGTGGCGAGAGATGAGGCAGAGGTGCTGGATGCTGGACGAGCAGGTGGGAGACCAGGCCTGACGAAAAGACGAGCGCGGGGGAAACAGAGCTAACCCGACTCCGTTAGCTAAGTGCTCAGTTAATCAAAGAGGGGAATGTTCGGTCGCTTACACGTTGCATCTTGGGTGTCTGCTCGTTGGGTCTGAGGGAAGAAGAGGCGGGAAGGTTGTGTGGTNTTAAATATCTAAATAGGAATATCGGTATTTACACAAGTAAAATGGACTTGTAGCAACTTATTGACTCTCATATCTTTGGATAGAGGCTACGTTATTCACACGCTGTGTGGGGACATCGAGGAGGTAAGGTTAAACGTCAACAAGTTAACTACCTCGAAGTAGTTGCCACAACTCAGCTGGACAGATTCAGTGGCCAGGTAACATGTCAGAGACGCTCTGCAGCGCCGGTGATTCCTAGTCAAAGTATACAAGAATCTTGCCTATTGAACATATCAGTTTTGCTTTTGTTCAAGACCGGGAAAGCTTCGAAGGCAAAGCTAATCTACTTGTTAGGCGAGGATGTTCCATTACTGCTAAACAGTAGAATGTCCGATAAACAAGGTTTAAGCGAGGAGGTATGCGGATCAGGGTCGTGGCCCCGCCGAGGGGTCTTTATCAGCTTTATCGGTGCGGAGTGCCAAATTTTTATCCTCTCCTTTTTGTAGACAGTCCGTGTGAGCTCATTGAGACCGTTGAGGGCGCGTTACACTTTTCTCTCCTCGTAGTCAATACACGTTGAAACTTACATTTGCTAAGAGGTCTCTTTTCGTCCCTTCATGACATCGCCACACCAAGTTCCTGTTTTCATTCCCACAGAATTCTAGAACCGACGTTTGAAACCGTAGCATCCAACCCTGCGGCTTTGTATGTCCCTACCGCGTACTCCGAACCCCTAGCCTCTTCGTGTAGATCTTGTCCTTTCGTAGCAGCCTCCCGCCGGCTGTCTGACACCCTGGGAGTCGAGCACTACTGTCATGGACGGGTATGCTAACGCTACTTATATATAATTTCGAGGAACCTATTTATAGCAACAGGCGAAAGGCCACGATCATCCGAAGCGAGGTTCTCTGGGGCTGTCGAGCTCACACTCCCTCAACTCGATAACTACGTTTATATTCCTGAACCCACCAGTCAAATTGGATTTAAAATGCGTCAGGTGATTTTTTATTGCCCCTTTACCTTTTAAAGTAAAATAACTAATAGGATATATGAAGGTTCTTTTGTCACGATTCCGGGGTCTAGGTCGGAAATACTCGACCGTTAGCCCTAATACAACGCCAGCATCTCCCCCGTCATCCTCAGGAATCGACCTGGTAAGTACTGTTCATCCTCACCTCGTCAAGATTCTAGATAATATTCCTAAACTAAGATTCCCTGCTTTACGTAAACGGGTTGTAACCGGCTCCAAAGTTTGCTATCGTCTTCTTCGGAGCGAGCCTCCTTCTAGTAAGCTTTCTTCACTTGATATGACAGCTAGTTATATTCATTTACTAACTTGTATCAACAATCTTGATACAAATTGATCAGCTGGGCCGAAGTGCCTTCGTGTCAATCAGGATGTCGGAAATAGATGCTAGAAGTGCGGAACGAAGGGCTAAGAACGCGGAACAAAAGCTCTATACGATGGAACGAACACTTAGTTAGCTTAGTAGTAAGCATGAGTGTCTTCAGACTAGGGTGGATGGGATTTACGAGTTGCTCCGTAACAAGAGATATTGAGGTCGATGGCTACCGTGAAATTTGGATGCTCGCTATTGTGGCGGAAGGTCCGATCTATATTTTGCAGATAAAAGCCGAAGCAAAATCTTAGAGAAATCACCATTGTGGTGATTGGGATATGGGTACAAAATGGTGGTCTACTATACGAAGATTCTGTCCTATCAGTTGAGTGGATGCAATTCTTGCAAGTCAATATTTCGGAACCAATGCCCGTGTATTCAAGAATAGAAAAGTGCTCCCCTCCACCTGTAAGATTACTTGCCTGCGTGAAATAGACAGAGTTAACATGATGTAGTATATGTATATATATATTATGCAGTATCACACTGTGCATGTTTGTTCAGTCAGCTGACATATCAGACTGTAAAGACGCTTAGTGAGCTTAGCCCATTGTCCCTCGGCAAATGCGACACTGAGAACTGAAAGGTGCTCTTATAAGATAAGGTCTGAACGTCATCAGCAAAGAGAAGCAAGCCTAGATACATCTGGACATAGACTTTGCGTGAATGGTTAGCGTATCTAGTCTTGCGAGTTCCAGTTCAAGAATTGAGTGCATTTGACGTTTGTGAGGATTTGGTGTCGTCCCTTGGTCGTGCCCGCCTGTTGGTGGCTAAAACGCGTATAATGACAAGATATTTTTCCTCGAGCCGGAGGACAGCGCCTAGAAGTAAACGAAAAAAGGATATTGTTGAATTAAGAATCCATTATTACTCACACAAAAATTGTGTACTGGGTCAGAGTCCAGAACGACTAGTCTTTGGTTGCAAGGGGTTAATTATTTGGGGAGGAACATTGGGCTGTTTCATACCCGAATAGATCAACGCACGGCAGGTGTTTTGCGGGGGGGATCATAATTCCTCGTGTATGTGACCTTGAACTTCTCTTGCTTTGGTCTACTGATTAATTTTTGGCCTAACTCCTTTCTAATAGCTTCCTGATGAATCAGTTAGCCACCTCGAAGTAGTTGCCACAACTCAGCTGTACAGATTCAATTGAGAGGTTTGGAGACGCTCCGCAGCGCTGGTAATTCTTAGTCAAGGTATACGAGAATCTCGTCTATTGAGGATTTTAGTCTTGTTTTCTAATCTATATGGTTATAGCTTCGGGTACCTGGGTATTTAGGCCCACATAACTAATCGACAAAAGGCAAAGGCACCAATTCAGGTGTTTCCCCATATTTAGTTAGACCTCTCCCCCCAAAAAAAACACACACACCTTCCGAGTGCATCAAGTCAACCAACCATGCAATGCGTAAGTGCTCTAAAGTTTCCCCCTTGACGATATCCTACCGGTAGGCTACGCCTTGGTGAAGATAACTAACAGGGCTAACTTAGCTGCTACGAAGTCGTTTCGCTGGTGCTCCTGCACGCCGCTTCCATACCGCGCCTCGTGCTCTGCTGGGCCCTGCGCCCTCTTGCACCCCCCTCCTCCTCCCCCTACTGTTGCTGTTGCTGGCACTGCTACTGAACAAGTAAGCACCCCATGGCTCAAATTTAAGGCACTGTCGCTTACACTGGCTTCGCGCCTTTTCAGGATTTCAGCTTAGAGGATCTAAAAAAATGGGTGATTATCGGGGGTGCTCTAATCGTAAGAACAGCTAGCCTGCAAAACCTTAATCTCAAGAAATATACAAATACCGGGAATGTCCACAAAGTTTTGCTGATATTCACTAACACAATTAGTGGCTCACCGATATGATACGACGAGATATAAAAGAGGCTCGGAAGAAACTAAAAGAGGTTCGGGAAGAATTAACAGGGGTCAAGTTAGATATCGCGAGGCTCGATCTAAAGTTCTACAGGAAGGTTGATGGCCCTGCCGCAACTCTGGACGCTCGGTTCGATCGGCTTGATGGTAGAATCGACCAGCTGATACAGAGACGCTGGTAAAGCCCCTGCTATCCTAGGTCAAAGATACGTAACTGATGTTAGATGAGAATAATTGAGTCCTGTTCCCATCTGTAAACAGCTAATATAATCTCAGTTATCGTCGACTGCACAACTAAGGTTTCTCGTTTATTACTCAGATGCTTCATCTTCTGTCACTAAAACATGATGTTTATTCTTACGGGTATGATTTCCTCAAGCCTTGGCACTCTTCAAAACAGCACAACGATTAAGCAACTATCTGAGCGCTCGCATTGAAAGTAGCTACACGTCGGATTCAAATACAGATACCATTCAGGCACGAGTGATATCGACTGTTTAAGCAATTATATATGGAGATGAGTTGGCTCTTCTCTCTACTGTGTATTGGAAACATATCCCAAATCACAACAAGAGCGGCCTGAGTAGAGTAAGGCTCAATGCGCCCCTTTAGAACTGAAGAGGCTGTCCGCAGAAAGCGGGGACATTGGGAATTTGCCGCACCACACTAATGAAGATTATGTATGCTAGGCATTAGCAAGCTGCCCAGTGGTAGAGTTATCACTCTAACCTGCAGGTATTCTCGCCTAACGTTTGATATCTTTCAAACACTTAACTACCTAACCGTGAGGAGCTAGGAGAATTAGTTCTTGTCTAGTAAGCGTATTCGCTTTGTTCATCTGTTCCAGCGGATGCTTGGAACGCAACGAGCACAAGGTTGATTTACTTGGTAGACTGAATTATAATCATAAATTCCCATACACCCTAACTAATTATTTTACATTGGCACCCCCGCCACCGGACTTCCAACATGGTTAACCGACCACTGCATCGGTCTAGCTAAGTCGTAATGATCACTGATACATAAGCGAGGAGGGGTGGAGCCTTTTTCTTTTTTTCTTTCGGTGGCTTTTGGATTATTATGTTACGCATTCGTATTACAAAAGCCAAACTCAATAATGTAGAGTATGCTTCAGCTCGACTTTAGATACTGCGTTTAGACCGCCCCAGCGACTTGAAGTTTTAAATTCTGAGACTCTGCGCAGAAGGAAGTTCAATGGTTTAAAGTTGGCCCACTCGTATACAGTTGATAATAACTAAAAATTTTTAGATAATATTTGGTTTTCCTACGGATTTCCAAAAGGTAATATGGATAACCGAGATAGATATATAGATGTCAATGAAATGCCCATATGCCATGTCCAAAATCTAGAAGTTGCCGAGCTTGGGTGAACTAAGCATCTCAAATCAGTGACCCCGATGCACTTTGTGATGCGTCCCTTCCTTTTTAGGGTGAGCGCTGCTCCTTAGAAAAACCGGAGGCTTGCCTTGCTTTCTAACCGCGAACTCAAAGTACCCCGCAGTCACATTGCTCAAATCTAACCCCGGATTGGATTTGGCATCGGTAGCAATAGTTATAGTCCAATCGGCGTACGGCCCAATCGGTGCGTTAACGCCGTCGTGGTAATTTGAACCGTTATAATCCCCTGCCAAACCCTGAACGCCGCCCACATTTTCGGTGAGACAGTCTTTATACGACTTAACCTTGTTGCAATAGTATTCAAAGGACACCATGACAGGATCGTGAGTGAAAGCAATTGCTCTCGACGAGGTGTCTTGTATGGTCTCCTTGCCGCTATGGATCACGTTCAAACTGAATAACTGGTCTCCCAATGGATTTCCAGGGACTTGTGATTTCACGCCGACTAACCAGGCCCTTACCTCTGTGAGGCGGACGTTGCGGCCAGTGGCGAGGTCTGGGATGTCGCCGGGAGAAATGGTGATCGTAGTGCTGTACAACTTGGCCGGTGGATCTTTGGTTATCGTGACGTGACTTTTTAGACTTTTAAGGCTGGCCTCAGAGATTTTGTAGAATGCTCCAGGTTTACCAGGTGGTGGCATGGCTTCCATATTGTTATTCGCCAGAAAGCTTATCGCAGAGCTGGTTGCCCTATCGAGCTTACGCTGGTCGGCTAGCAGATCCGCACTATCCATAAGGGGGCCGGGGCTATTCATCACCTCAGCAGGGCTCAATCCCCAAAACCATATCGCCCGTGATTGAAAGTTGAGTCGCTGCATGGTCTGGAAGCGAAGGTCATCCCGGGACTTTCTCAACCACAGAACAATAGCTGGAAGGTCCGTCGGTAACGCTAGAAGGGCATCGCCCCATTTTTTGGTCTGGGCGTCGTAGTCCCGCTTGTCGCTAATCGCTTGGGCTAGGAGCTGCAAAGAGCAGTTATACTCCATGACAGCGGTATTTCGCTTCGAAATAAGAGTAGTATATGTGTCGAAGGCCTCTTTAACGACGTCGGAGTCTGCCTTGGAGATGGCCTTCGAAAATTTCTCCATAAGAGATTCGATATCACTTTTTTGTGCTAGTATCATAGATGCCCCAGGATCATCCAAATCGATCGTTCCGTCCGTGTTTTGTTTAAAGGCCTCGTTGAGGGATTCAAGGGTGCTGCCGCAGGTGTTCAGTTGTTTGATAACATAGCTCTTGTTGACTTCCACGCCATCATCTCCCGTCACCATCGTAACAGCTTTGAATATTTCCGAGCCAAACTCAGCAGCGGCCATCACTTTACTCGGACACATTGCCAGCATTGTAAAGGCGCTGATAATATCCTCTGGATTGATGTTTATGTTATTTTGAATATCCTTTGAGATTTGCTTGATTGCGGCCACGATCGCATCCCTGGCAGGCCCGAGAAGTGGAGCGTAAGTTGCGATTTGCCTCTCATACGAGCGGAGTATTCCCTCATCTCCAGAGAGGAGCTTGATACGGTCTTGGGCGCTCGATAGCGCCGCGGACGCGTTATCAATTCCAATTTTCGCCTGGGTGCGCTTATCCGCTTCGGATTTGCCTTTCTCCACGTAAAGATCAACGGCGCCTTCTAGGTCTTTTAACTGCTTGATCATTATATCGGCCAAGTCCTTATAATATGCCGCCGAGAGGCGAGGTACCCACGTAGTTTCGTGGCCAAACATGTCATGACCGAGTTTCAGTTGGTTGAGCCTTCCTTGAGCAGTGGCATAGACGGACTGAATTTCTGATAAAGGATGGTACGTAACACCGTCTTCAGCCTCCAAACTCGCGTAAGCTTTGACGATTTTTGAGCCTTTCTGCAGATTTTCTACAAAGCTTAGCCGCTTGCTTATACGGTCATAGAGCCTAGCTGCTTTAATCCAGTTTTTTTGATCGGAAAAGTAATAGTAGTCTGCGATGTTGAGAAGCATGCGGCATTGCTCAGGAAATGCGTAGGCAATGTCGACGTCGGAATCGTCAGCTCTTCCGTCAAATCCGAGGTACTTGGCGTTTGAAGTGCCACCAATCGCATCAGTGCCAGGAGGGCCATTTGGAGACGCGGCATCTATAGAACTTCTCCCGCCCATACCTTTTTGACCTGTCCACATTGCTTATTGTTAGAAGATTTCGAATCAGACGCATGTGGAAACCTTACTGACCCGCATTTGTTTCTACCCAGCTGTGTGTCATAAACACCACCAACTGCCCTAGTAATTTAAGACTAGTTTGGACAATAAGGCCGATCGCCGCACTCAAATCAGAAGTCTCGGAAGTAGAGTCTCCAATACTTTTCAGAGAGTTTATGGCAGAGACGACGGCGGCTTCCTTTTTGTTCCCACCAATTTTAATAAAAGAACTGATGGCTGTTTCTAATATTTCAATGTCCTCTGTTATATCTGGAATGGACTTGGGGGCCTTTGACGAGTCCAACAAAGTTTGAATGGAATCAGAGAGCTGTTGGGCAAGGTCCAGAGTTTCATCGGTAGGGTTTCCGCCGCTGTCTATGGGGGGCGAGAAAAGAGACCCAAGAGACGTTTGGAGCTTTTGAAGGTCTTCAACATAATCAGAATACTCATCAATAGTACCTTCCCAGTCAGAAACTTCAGAATCAGAGTAGCCATAAGTCACGACGTCGCTGATTTGCTTAAGCTTTATGGCTGGCATGATGGGGTCTACTAATTTTTTAACTTGTATCGGCCATGGTTTCGCGGTACCGTTGTAGGCTTGGACTCCTATATCGTTGAGTTTGCTGCCAAAAACAACTTGAACTTTGCCCCCGTTTCCAGCATTACCACCTGGACCACCGAGGCCGCCCGCGTTATCCATCCCTGTCGCCCCGTTTCCTCCGTTCGCAACGACGCGAAGGTTTTGAATCATTGAATCATGCATATCTTCAACGTAGAGGTAAACACTTCCTCCATCACCGCCGTTTCGCGCATCACCGTCAGTAGCATTGCTTACACCATCTTCTCCAGAGACGCTGATAGTGATTGGGACCGGTTTTTTAGTCTTGGGATCTATAGTAGAGGCCACGGTGAGTGTATTGCAGAATAGCCCCAGGGTCTTGCCGGGTAACTTTAGATCTGTGGCGATGGTGATATCTTCCGCATATATGTAACAGGCGGCAGTGTCAAAGGTAAAATCATCTGCGATAACATATGACTGCGCCGAATCCGCATCCGAATCCGCATCCGAATCCGATGGAGGCCCACCGGTGTCGAGAATCAAGGTGCAGTTCTTGCTGCGGAAGTTAAAATGAAGGAACTCGGACATCTTTCGTCGAGTTAAAAATGTAATAATATATAAGATAAAAGTAAAGTAAAAGTTAAGTTTGGAAGGATAGAGGGCTAATTAGGAAGGGATATGTTGAAAATTGATATATCAGCTATCCAACACGAGAGAGAGTTGGCTGTGTTGTAAGGCATCCCTCCGGTCACCTTTGCCTTCTTAAGTATATTCGAAGCCAGCCTGGCCGCAGAAGATATTTCTCCCTTCAGCATCAGCCCCGGAATTATATCACACACCACGCGCAGCACTGTTCGGCGGTGTTCCCGATGTTTTCTTGTGTTCCTCGACATGCCAACGGAATTCGACTTCCGACTTGCTTCGAATTGTCAGCCTTACCGGGTAGCTTTGGCCGGGTCAGCCCTGCCTGGTCAACCCAATCATAGCTCTCTTCAGCTCGGTTAACCCAAACCGGATCTCAACGTCAGATCGGCCTCCCGTCTCGGCGAAATTAAGATCACATTGGCACGGAACACGCCGTGTAACCGCCACCAAACTTATATATACACACATCTAAGCCCAAGTTTATATCGCGCGTCAAGCCAACGAATGCAGGGCGTCCAGTGAGCTGCCTATTGAACATCTAACAGGATAGCTTGAGCGCACGGCTGAAGAAGCGCTAATTATTCATCTAGAATCGACGGTCGGGAAAAGTTTCTGTGTTAAACTACGCCGCTTGACATCCACCTACATCATGCATCATCAGACTTATTCCTTTACTTCAAGTTCCCTCCTCGTGAATACGATAATATATCCCGCCTCCTAAAATAACTGATCCCATGAGACCCCTCCTTCTAGAGTTGACGTTACAGCTCAGCTGAAAACGACTGTCTACAGCCCTTGCCTCATCAAGAAATGACCTCAATTCCAAATGCTGTGCTACTAGTAACTGTTTCATCACGATTCTTTTACCGGAGTTGCCGTTCAGCTGGCTCGTTGTCGGGCGATCTACAAACCTAGATCTTGACTATCGCTATTAAAATCAAGTTTTCGTCTGTATAAGAAGCCCAATGCACAACCTTCGAGCTTCTCAACAGCAGCCACGTAGTCCTGATCATCCATCGAACACATTGAACACAGACTATAAACTCTTTCCAATAGCAGATCCCAATATTAAGGCAATCTCTAAGGGAACCAAGTTTCAATTGTCAATTCTATCTATCCTCATTTACTACCCATAGCTCCGATATACGGTTCCCGCTTCTCTCTTCTACCTAATATCCATTACTTTAATTCTTATTGAAAGGAGATAACTCCCCATCTGCCCGCAAAATGGTTGCAACTTCTAATCTCGTCGACATGGCACTTGCCATGGAGAAAGGGACCAAAGACAAGCACGAAAGCTTGCTCCAAGGTTGGGACGTGTTAGTTAGCTACGACATTCAAATGCTCAACGCCCTTTTGAAAGCTCAGGGGCAGACCGTGAAGAATGTCCAGACCGTCCCGGAATTTTCTGTAGAGCAGAAAAGTAAGTATATGGATGAATACGTCAAGAGTGGCAGCAAAATACTACACTACCGATGGAACCGTGCTAACAGAATTAAAATGGTGCATAGATATCCTAGGGGTAGTCATCGACAAGTACACCTTCAACGTTACCCTTTCGGACATTACCATTGAATTTTTGGACACCGTCTCGGCTGCACCTTTACAAGTGACTTTCAAAATGTCAGGCGAAATTAAAGACAAAGAAGGCGACATCGTTAAATTCCCCGATGGCGTATATCTCAATATCACCACCACTCTTGCACATGTTGAAGGGACAATGTCTAAAGATGGTAACTTCAAGCCAAATCCGGGCACGGATAAAGCCCCTGGGTGGATCGTTTCCACTGAACCTAACGTCCATAACGTGGTTTGTATCAACCTTCAGCAGAACAGCCTACTCAACATTGAATATTCTGCTACAACTGATGCCGGCAAAGCGTTCCTTAACCAATTGAGCGGAGTTTCTGAGCCGATTGCACAGCACCTCGATAATGCAGCAGGCCTTAGCTTTTGCTTAGCCGGTGTTCAGAATAGCGGGGAGGCATCAGTTGATGGCGCCGTGACTTTGCAACCAACTTGCTTCATGATGTCTATTATTCCAAAATCTCAGGATGGTTCCGGGTCCGGGGTCTTGTGCTTATATATTGCGGTGGATGGGGGCGTCTCACGCCCGGGCAATGCTGGTGGCGAGACTGCTAGTCTCGAGTTTAGCCCTGGTGGCACTTTCACCAACCCTATCCCCAAAGGAAGGAATGCCAGTATTATACTCAATCGCTATCTGGTTAGGGATAAATTATTTACTGTAAGAAGCAAGTTGAATTTCAAAAGTGGCTGAACATCGCTAACCCTTTGTTTATCGTAGGCCGGACTCGCTAGATATGGCTGTACTAATATAAAGGAAGCGCCAGCGGGGGACAACGGTATGTTTATCGTCGCTTTGCAAAACAACCAGGTGGTGGCATGGTCCTAATAAAATACCTCTACAGCCCTAGCCTTGACTTTTAATTTGCCTTCCTGGACGGTCACAGTCCCTGGGTACAAGACAAAAGACATCTCTTGGGAGATCAGTGGTGTCTCGTTTGATATCAGTAGTAAACAAAGCACCATGTCCGTAAGCCCAAAGGTGCCGACGAACGATGCAAATCCGCTTCCATCCATCTCAATGAACTACGGCACCCCAAGCGCTGTTTCTGATTGGACAAATTCATTCTATAACTATGGTTCCAAGCAATGGGAATTCGACCACGGCCAAACAAACTTGGAGTTCGCTTGTAGTGGTACATACACATGGCAACAGGGCCAGAACACTCTTTCCGCTACCTCAAACTTCCCTTCCGTTTACAAAGTCTCTGCGAATGCTATTAGTGGCGCATTTCGATGGGGTGAAACTTGGTCATTCAATACTCCAGACGTCTGGAAAACTATTCACGTCAACGTCCCTATCCAGGTTGTGTCATTCCAATCTGTTAATTACTTTCTGGTCACGAATATGATATTGCCAGGCCAGCACATATTTAACGCCGACAATATCGTAGCTGACGTTAGCAACGGCAAGGCGATAACTGGAGGGTTTGCCATGCCGTGGGATATGATCTTGACAGGGAGTGTCGCATCTCCATCCGCGCTAGCTATGAAACATACACCGAGCCCCAACCTTGCCTTTCCTAATAGCAACTCCCAAGCAGGAGATACGTCTTCTGATATTGGCGGGTTCCGTCCAGGGCCTAACATACCCAAACCTGATGATCCGACGGTGCTGCCGCCCACGGATGCTACCAGTGGTGAATCGACATCACTCGAGGCCAGGTTCTGGGATACCTTTTTCTCCGACACGGATACAACAATGATGACGGAGATATACGAGTGTTTCGACCCGTCAGCAGCACCTGACGCTGATCCAATGGACCAGGTACTCGCAGTTGCAGCGAAGTACGATTTCGAAGGTGTCGATTGCGACAAGCTTGGAGACCTTATGGGTTTCTCCTTGGCGTCTGAAATGGCTCTTGCTTCGATCTCGCCAACTGAGGAAGTCCATCGCCCTAGGCCCTTTACACGCTTTAGCGTTGTAGCCCCCACATTCAACCTACAGGCTTACTCTGGGGTTTACAAAGTCAACGGCAGTGACACCGATTTACTCATCGTCAACCCAGGCACAGGTGCAATCACTTACAACAAGAATACCAGGACGCCAGGAATCACATCGAATGACGATGCTAACAACCCGACCTATACAGTGGCTTGGGCGACCGGAACAGCGGCCACCAACGACCTAGTGCAATACAGCATCGTCTTCACCGCCACCCCGCAAGACAACGGGTTCCTGCAGTCCTTCACTGGTAAATCTACCACTGGTGGTAAAGACTCCGATTTCAACGGTATCAAGCTTGTGCCGATACCAAAGTTCGACTTGAGGGTTGTGGGCGGTAAATATGGGATCACCGGGGAGGGCGATTCTGCCCGTGCCAATCTTATCGTAGACCGGATCACGGGCGAGATCGTCTACCAGGGAGAGAGACATGCTCCGACCCAGAAGGTTACCGATGGCCAGACGCATATTATGTGGACGTTGATCGACGGGACCAGCTTCGACATCGTCTTCGCAATGGATGACACAGTTATGGGGTTTAAAGGTACAAGAGTCCCTTCCACGGGGAGTTCCACGCCTTTCGCAGGGAAGGTACTGAGTGTGGTCACTGTGAATGACCTTAGTGGGTGGGATAACCTCGGAAATGCGAACAACATCGAGTCCCAGTTTTTCAACATCGTGCAGCTGGTCACACTGGGCTTCGCTGCGTATCACTTCTTCACCCGCAAGCAGAAGAAGGAGAAGCTTAGCCAAAAGGAAAATGATGATATGAAAAAGTTGTCAGATGAAGTCACTCGCAAGGTAACCGAGAGGAGGCATCAGACACTTGACCAGGTTGCGAATCTAGCCGATCGTCAGTTGAAACTAGAAAAAAATAAATGGAAGGACATTATGAATGATTTTGATCTGGACACAAAAGTTAGTACTGCAATCGAGACTAAAATTAAGGAGCTGCGACGGGACGGAATTCTCCCAGAGGACGAACCTTTGGACAAACTTGACGGCGCTGTCTGGAATGAAGTATACCGGGCCGCGACGGAAGCGATTCACGCCCACCTCAGTACCTTTGCGGAAGGGAAATTCACTATATTTACGAGTAAATATCAGGGATTCTTGAAGGATTTGGGCCTCAAAGATTCTCAAATCGATACCATAAGAAGCGACGCTATTACCAAAGCCACCGAGAAATTGGCCACGCAACTAGGCGGAAAAGACCCCACGGCAGTTGATACATATAGCCGCAACCTGGCGGACAAAGTTCGCCTCGATTTGAACGTCAAGCAGCTGAATTACGTCCAGCGCGATTACACAAGCAGGCTTGGTGAGTTGGGGACGAACATCAAGAAGCTGGAGACAAAAATTAGTAAGAATCGGGAGGCAGTAGAGAAACTACAGGAGGATATTAAGAGTGCAAATGGGAATAAGAGAAGAACCCTGGAAGAGCAGGAAGCCAAGTTGAGGGAGCAAATTAAGAAGGACACATCTACTAAGAGAGAAAATGAGGCTGAGCATGTGGAAATCACGACAAAATCCGCGCGGTTGGACAGAGACATTAGCGAAACAGAAACAGACAGGGCAACTGCGGGCAAGGAGGCGACAAAAGTTCAGGCAAAGATTCTGGGGGAGATCTAGCCGTATCACTGTTAATATTCACCTGCCGGCATATATACAACTTGGTGGATTACGCAGTAAACCAGGGGAACAGTGAACGGAAGCTTGTTGGCTAGCTGGCCTGCGATGGTATGCAAATGTTTATTTGTCGGTTGGATAAATTATATTGCATATAAGTGACGATGTTCTGCAATTATGTACTATTAACGAAGCCTACGGCTAGCAATACTGATTGAATAATTTTAAAAATCCGGTGATTCGACTTCGAGCTTAGCTCGACAGATAAAACCTATTCTTATAGAACCATTTTCTTGAAACTACCGATAACATGTGTGCGCTAGGGTAAATTTATACACAAACTGTTAGACCTAGAAAACCTGTAATAGAGGTGATACGTGATGAGGATCATATCGATTATAAGCTATGAAGACGCTACGCAGAGGCCCACCTGCTGCTCCAGGGTGCGGGGTCAATGTTTTGGGGATACCAGAATACTGTCCGCTGTGATAAATTTTGTGACTTTCGGCCAAATTTTTGAATTCCAAAAAGGTCGTGAGGCAAAGCGGATGCGCTGCGATGAGGGTTATGTGTCAGGGACATGGGCAACCGAAGGCATCGTGATGATGCTTCAGGCTAATATTTCATCGATGATAATTTTCATCAGAGTAAACTTGCAAGGCATAGCTATTAACAGCCAAATTGAATATGCCCTTCCTTTCTAAACTCATTATACAAGCCAACGTTCATAACACGATCTAGATCACAAAACATTAACTTTGTCATAACCATTCGATGGCATTCATTCATTGATTTAGACTTGGATGTAGAATATCCAATGGGAGGTGATTTTGGTGCTAAACTAGAACGAACCCTTAGAATTGATATTATAGCGAATTAACTTGAGGGCTGCGGTGGACTGCTCTGTACAGCTATATGATATCATAAAATTGCAATCATATATACTAAACAAAGCCTACTTTGACATACTGCATGGTGGTTCAACGTCGGCAAATTTTGTCGGCAAAATAGCACAGACCATCGTTTGTCCGTTTTTAACGAGGAAAACCGGGCGGCCAAGCCAAAGACACTCTCGCGTCCTCGTATTAGGGTAACCGCTTTACACTACCATGCAGGATGGGATATTTATCAAAGCTGCGATCAACAATCGACTTCGTTGGACGAAATTCGTCACATGTGGATTTCTCTTTCCTAAAAGTAGAAACGCGGGTTACATCCTTGGTTTAGCACGGTGCCCCACCAAACCCCGGATGCAATTTCGGCAGGAATCTTACACGATACGGGTGTGGTCGTAGTCAAGCATGGCCTACATGTAGTGTGGATCGTAGCTCAGCGCCCCCAATACTAGCGGCTTCGGGGGCTCCTGTTAATAACGGCAGGAATGGCGGTGAAAAAAGAAAGGTCTGCCAAGAATGGTGCGACGCGGAATTCCCGCGTCATATTCCTACAAGCGTAGGCTGCCGTAAGCCGGCGTGGCGTTCGCACCCTGCTGGCCACTTCGCATATATTATTATGGCATGCAGAGCACTGTGGGGAGCGCTGCTTTTGCTTTGTGATAGGAGATGTCGTATAATGGATAGCGCCGTAGACAAAGAGAACAAAGAAAGACATCGCACTTCCACAGCACCGTTGACGCGTAAAGTTGTCCTAGAACGCATAACATATTTATTTTCGCAAACGTTACACGCGTAGTGAAGCCACCAGAATAGAGATGTCGACAGGTAAACAGAAGATAGGGTCATCTTGGTTCGCTGACCCGCTATCTTAATTCCTGCCTAAAACTGGGCCACTTAGGTTTGGAAAGTATGGAAAATTAGGGAGCAGTATTAAATTTACTTGAAGTTGAAGAAGCTACATTATCGGCGTCCAGCATTCTAAAACTGGTGGAGTTTTGATAAGGGCACTGTAGTGTGGGTGTTTAAATCCAGACTGGCGTGGTAGCGGACGCTGTAAAGCGGTGGCGCCATGATGGCAGGGCAGCTTTAAAGGGCGTTGGTTGGACTCTGGGAAGTGTTAGAAATTGGTGGTAATCATGTGATGCATTGCTTACCGGGTGTCAGCGCATCGAGAAGGGCTGCGATCTCAACCTATGATAATTAATTCCATAATTTTAAATGCGTGACTTTGACTTCAAACTTAACAGGAAGACTGGGGCCCCTGCTGTGAGATAAGCGAGATGCTGTTTAAAGTGGCGTGATATGATTGGCTGGCCGATACATTGGGACAGCATCTGTCGCTATCGCGCAGCCTGTTGCAAGGCTCATTAAATCTTCCGCCTTTTACCCCGCCTTGGAGCTGGGGGAGGAAGCTATGCGCGCTATCTATATCCAATTTTATAATTCTCCTATGTCTTTAGCTGTTCCACTATTTCGATAGTCTCTTATGTTTTATTGTGCACTTAGCCCGATCCTTGCCGTTACCTTTGCCTTGATGCCACATTTCCATCAATGCAGGGAAACACACCCCACGCGAGCCAACCCACACACGAGAAGACAGCGGTTCCGCATGCGTGGAATGTATTAGTACGGGTCGCGGCTGAACAGGCGGCGAGTTTAGGTAGCGAGTGGGGATGGGCGTGGTGGACATCGGGGTGCGTGATTATTCTTTGGATATATCTCGAGCTCGCTCGCAGGGTATTCCGTAGCAAGTCAAAGGAGGCCCGGTTGGAAATAACAGCACCTGCGATTGATTCAAAGGGGCTTGGGTTCAAAATTCTACACGAGCCAAGCGATGGGGGGACATCGGTCGAGTGAGTGCATCGTCGGAATTAGCCGTGGCCAACCATCTGACATTACTTAGCATTATCGCAGTCCACGGCCTCGGGGCACATCCGGACTGGACATGGACGTATTCTCACAGATCGGCGAACGGTCCTAAAAATGATGTTAACTGGCTAAAAGACGCGAACATGCTCCATGCTGCCCTTCCAGGAGCACGTATAATGAGGTTTGGATACGACTCTACATGGTACGGCCCTGGGGCGGTCAAGCAACGACTCGCAAACATCGCAGAGGGAATGCTAACGGGTCTCAAACATGAGAGAAAGGTAGGTCTTCCCGTTAGTTTTCATTTTGAGTTTTAACTAACAAACTAAGGGTTGTCAAGATCGTCCAATCGTCTTCATCGGCCATTGTTTTGGTGGTCTTATCATGCAAAAGGTAAGTGGTTCCGCGGTTCCGTCGCAATTAAGCAGCTGGGTTTTGACTCGGCCCATCAGGCCTACAACATGGCGAAAGCGAACGATGTCGACTACCCTGGTATCTGGAAGTCGGTTACCGGAATGATATTCATTGGCACGCCTCACCAAGGAACTGGCAATGCATTAAACTCTCAAGGTCAAATTTACCAGGCGATTGCCGCCCAAGGTTTGCGAACCGAAGAATCCATATTGAAGATTTTGGAAGAAGATAACGAAACACTTGTCGATATCGTAAAGGAATACACACGACTTATCAATCTCAAATCTTCCTCAACAAGTGTATACTGTTTCTTCGAGCTGAAGCCAACCGTCGTAGGGAAGATTGTGAAAAATAACAAGATCAAGGTTCGCACAACCCAGGACGTTTTATGAAACTCCCCAAGCTCGAGCGCTGATGGCCAATAGGAGTTTGTTGTCAGCGAGCGTTCCGGAACTCTACTTGGACACCCTAGCGCAGGCCTACCTCTTGATCACTTCAACTTGAATAAATACAAGGGCCCGGAAGACGGAAACTACCTTTCTGTTAAGAATGAGATTGTATCCATGACGAGTAAGGTTTCAAGTTGCTGCAATCCCGAGCCATCAAGCAATTAGCTTTGGGTATTTTCGAATGGCTAAGACATCGATGAGTAATCACTAACAGCCTGCCTTGACTTGGAAAACAGTGAAAAGCGAAAACGCCCGAGCCCAGAGGATCGAAATCGAGCTACCTAAGGCCCAAGGAGCAGCCTTTGAGAGCTACGCGGACCGGAACGAACCGGAGTGCCTGTCGGGAACCAGAATCGAGCTCCTCGCCAGCATCGCTGAATGGGCACGCTATCCGCAAGGAAAACCCATGTTTTGGCTGGTGGGCAGGGCCGGCACGGGGAAGTCCACCGTCTCCCGAACGGTAGCCAGGTCGCTGCGGGAAAAACAGCAGCTCGCAGCAAGTTTTTTCTTCAAAAGAGGCGAAGCCGGTCGCAGCAACAGCACCCTCTTCTTCACCACAATTGCCCACCAGCTAGCTGTTCGCTCCCACCGCGTGGCGTCGAGCATCCGAAAAGCGATCGAAACCGACCCCGATATTTCCACCAAGACGTTAGAGAGGCAGTTCGACGAGCTGATTTCGCAACCTCTCTCCAGCATCGAGCCCGAATTTAAACAGACAAAATGGGTTCTTCTAGTGGACGCGCTGGACGAATGCGAGGGAACAGACGACGTAAAAACCATCATCCATCTGCTCGCCCGGCTGAAGGATATAGGTTCCGTTGACATACGAGTGTTCTTGACCAGCCGGCCAAATCTTCCTATTCTTCCCACGTTTAAGAAGTTACCAGACGGCACGTATGAAGACGTTGCTTTACACGACGTTCCAGAGATCGAGCGCGATATATCAATATTTTTTAATAACAAGCTCTCAGAGATACGCGTAGAAGATGGTTCTCTCCCACAGGATTGGCCAGGCGACCCGATCATCGAGAAGCTCGTCAAAATGGCAGTACCGCTGTTTATCTACGCTGCGACGCTTTGCCGGTTTATTGGAGGTGGAGACCGGGATCCGGACGAGCTGCTGAGGGAGGTTCTCGAGGGCCAAGTTGATTCATGGGCGTCACAAATGCACGGGATTTATATCATGGTTCTAAAACAGCAAGTCGTCGGCTGGGAGAGTTCAAAAAGCAAGAATATAGTCCAAGAATTTCGACAGATAGTGGGGACAATCGTAAACCTCGCTAGCCCACTGTCCGTGTCCTCACTTGCATGTCTGTTATCTATTCCAGAACGTGCCGTCCAGTACAGGCTAAGGTCGCTGCATTCCGTCCTCAACGTGCCCGAAGATATCTATGCTCCGATCAGGACATTTCACCTGTCGTTTCGCGATTTCCTTCTGGACAATTCGCTGCGGGACAAAAGTACTTTCTGGGTGGACGAAAGGGAATCGCACGGAATGATCGCCTACAAATGCATCGAGCGAATGTCCGGCCCACGTGGTTTGGGAATGGATATGTGCAGCTTACGCCAGCCAGGAATCCTTCGATCGGAAATCGATGGAAACGTAATCGAAGAGCGTTTCCCGGCAGATCTTCGATACGCCTGTCGCTACTGGGTGCATCACTTAAAGCGAGGGGGACAGAGTATAGCGGACAATGACCAAACTCACACGTTTCTGCAAAAGCACCTGCTGCAATGGCTCGAAGCAGCCAGTCTTATGAATATGACATCGGAAATATCTAGGGCAGTCGACGAGTTGATATCAATGACAAACGTAAGTGTTCTTAGCGGCATACGGGTAGACAGGAAGGCTTATTAGATTCGTAGGCTGAGAAAGGCGATAACGTATCCGCTTTCGTACGCGATATAAAGCGGTTCGTGCTGCGGAACCAGTACATCATTGGCAAGGCACCCCTGCAAACGTATTACTCGGCGCTTGTATTCGCGCCTAAAAGGAGCGTGGTTAGGTGCACGTTCAAGCCGGAAGAGAGGATCTCGTGGGCGAGACAGCTACCTTGGGTTCAAGATGAATGGGATGCGCTGCTGCAGACGTTGAGCGGCCACACAAAGGCGGTCACCAGCGTCGCGTTCTCGCCCGACGGCAAGACGGTCGCGTCGGCATCGGGTGACAAAACGGTCAGGTTATGGGACGCGGTCACGGGAGAGCTGCGGATGTTGAGCAGCTACACAAACGCGGTCATCAACATCGCGGTCTCGCCCGACGGCAAGACGGTCGCGTTGGCATCGGATGAAACGGTCAGGCTATGGAACGCAGCCACAGGAGAGCTGCGGAAGTTGGGCGGCCACATGGATTGGGTCAATAGCGTCGCGTTCTCGCCCGACGGCAAGACGGTCGCGTCGGCATCGCATGACAAGACGGTCAGGCTATGGGATGTGGCAACAGGAGAGAAGCTGAAGGCTTTTAGCGGCCACACAGATTGGGTCGACAGCGTTGCGTTCTCGCCCGACAGCAAGACGGTCGCGTCGACATCGCACGAAACGGTCAGGCTATGGGACGCAGCCACGGGAAAGCTGCGGATGCTGAGCGGTCATAGTTATTGGGTCCGCAGCGTTGCGTTCTCGCCCGACAGCAAGACGGTCGCGTCGGCATCGTACAAAACGGTCAAGCTATGGGACGTGGCAACAGGAGAGGAGCTGAAGACTTTCAGCGTCCACAGTCATTGGGTCAACAGCGTCGCGTTCTCGCCCGACGGCAAGACGGTCGCGTCGGCATCAAGTGACAAGACGGTCAGGCTATGGAACGCGGCCACCGAAGAGCTGCGGATATTGAGCGGCCACACGGATTCGGTTGCCAGCATCGCGTTCTCGCCCGACGGCAAGACGGTCGCGTCAGCATCAAGTGACAAAACAATTAGGCTATGGGACGCGGCTATAAGAGAGCTGTGGACATTGAACGGCCACACAGATCGGATTAACAGCGTCGCGTTCTCACCCAACGGCAAGACGGTCGCGTCAGCATCAAATGACAAAACGGTCAGGCTATGGGACGCGGCCACGGGAGTTGAACTGCGGATGTTGAGCGGCCATATATATATAGTTACTAGTGTTGCGTTCTCACCCGACGGCAAGACAGTCGCGTCGGCATCGGATGATAAAACGGCCAGGCTATGGGACGCGGCCACGGGGGTTGAGCTGCGGAAGTTGAGCGGCCACACGGATTGGGTTAACAGCGTTGCGTTCTCGCCCGACGGCAAGACGGTTGCGTCGGCATCGCATGACAAGACGGTCAGGCTATGGAATGCGGCCACAGGAGTTGAGCTGCAGACATTGAGCGGGCATACAGACCGGGTTAACAGCGTTGCGTTCTCGCTCGACAGTAAGACAGTCGCGTCGGCATCGCATGATAAGACGGCCAGGCTATGGGACGTGGCAACAGGAGAGGAGCTGAAGACTTTCAGCGTCCACACAGATTGGGTCAACAGCGTTGCGTTCTCGCCCGACGGCAAGACGGTCGCGTCGGTATCGGCCGACAAGACGGTCAGGCTATGGGACGCAGCCACGGGAGCGGAGCTCGAAGTCTTCAGCGCTCCCGGCTTTCATTTAAATCTATGGTTCTCAAATGGCGGCTGGTTTATCCACACCCGCACCGAATCCTTTCCGATCGCTTCGGCTCTCACCGCAGCCGATGTCCATCCGCGCCAGGACGGACACGAAAGCATTCTCATCGATGGCGAATGGCTGGTCAGGGGGTCGAAGAAGCTGATCTGGCTCCCGATTGATCGTCGGCCGACCTCCTGGGCCATACACGAGAACACAATCGTTCTGGGCCACAACTCAGGCGTCGTTTCGTTCTTCACGTTTCGATGATTTGAGCTCGAGCTTGGGACTCCTGCACCCTAACCGTTCACACCTATCCATTCAATATATATCCTTTGTTATACCCACACATTATAAGGTTCCGGAGCAGCGTTCAAATTATAGTTTTTGTTTGCATGTCAAATCAATTATATGATTAGTAATCCGCGCTGTCGATTGCTCCAGGAGCTTCGATAGAATATAATTACAAATACAATAATAAATACAATAATAATATTAATATAAGAGTGGCAGAGCTGGTTTCTAGTTTGTTGCCGCTAGTACTCTCTGGGTGATGTTAGCGTCTAGTTGTTTGTTCAGATTAAGCGTCTATAACACTGTTATCTCGTGTGTATATCTGTATCGGCTAATGAACAAGTATCTAAAAATCTCGATCACTTAAGGTGCCATAGCAATGTAAGTCTTGAAAAAACCTAATTAGCGCCATAGTATACGCGGGATTTACGAGATGGAATGCATGAGGAAAGCATATACCGATGATCAGCGTGACCAGCCTTCACTTGAGGTATCCAACGAAATTGAAAGAGACAATCTTGGCCACCTCAAAAGGCCACATAGTACTAACGCTTAGCCACGCGTGGGAAAGGGGTTTCATATGTATAGCATTTTACCTCGTAATTACAAGTGAAATCTTCTGACGAATAATGTGTTGTTGATGTTGGATACGTGGTCCCGCGGGACCCCAGCGTTGACAGAGTTCACCCATCCGGCATCTCTTTACCGCGCTGCGCTTCATGAGCTAGAACCAGCGATGTGTACCTAGACCGTCACAGCCTGCACCATCAACGTTCTACATAAACGCCGAACTGGTTAGATAAACCAACAATGGCTTCAGCACACCATAATATACCCACATTTGTTCCACAGGTATGGAGGAAATTCCTTAATCAGTTCCACAGAGTTATTCTACGAGCCAACCGGCGAACAGCTGTAGTCAAGCACTTCCAGCGTATCCCACTTTAATAGAATATGCTGGTATGGCTATAATTATAGTACCGGATATATCTAGCGAACTACATCCATATGCAAGAGCCAGGGGCCATCATAACATATATGAGACAGCTTCACATCATCATATCCTTCCATGGATTTAGATATTGGTACGATCCGTTTCCAAGGGTAATACGCTTATCTGCACAGTGATATTAGAGTACATCTCGTCTAATTCCATTCGAGATCGACAAAGAATTCTTCAACTTGATATCCGAGGCGCAAGACTACGTTCACATGAGTCGAACACTATATATACCGCATCCCTTCAGATATCTGGTGCCGTTGAAGAACGACACTCGCAGAAAGTATATGGGGCCGCTCTTTGCTATAACAATTATCATTCTCTGAGCATATGTCGTACACATGACGTACACATGAACATGTTCGAGGGGATATATATAGAAACAGCAGCAAACTTTCAAGGTATGAATACAGACTAACGATTGTGGAGCTATGGCCGACAGTGTCTTGATCTTGGCATAAGTTGAACTGGGGTGTAATTTGCACTTGTTCTCATATTCTGACGCCGCGTTCCAAAAGACATGGCAATATGTACATCGCCTTTATTGCCTTTCTGCCCTTTCCTCTTCTCTTAAACTCAGGAGCCCTTCGTCCCAAATCATTTAGAGTGCTTAGACTTCTTCCCTCTCCTCCAATGTAGCTATCTGTGGCAAAACGGCGGTGGGAATAAACGTATTTGGCATTCAGCGGCAGATCATTTCGACAATGCGCGCCGGCCCAATCTTTACACGCCTGCATTTTTGATGCTTGCGCGCTCCAAAGGCTGTCTGCTGCGTAAAATGCAACGTACTTGTGCGTTGCATTTATAAAGCGTGCGGTGGGTTTAGTTTTAATCCAAAGATTTTGTGTTGCGCTGCGAGCACGCTGTTTTTTCACAACAGCGAGCCGGCGTCTAGCACCGAAACTAGTTTTAATCAAAGGAAATAAACCGTCTTGTTACAAGGGTGTTGAATTCTCGTTCACGCTGATTTGCATCGTCTTAATTACAAAAATGAAGGGCCATCAAAATCCATGCATAAGGGCAAGAGATGAAGGAGCGACAAAGCTCCCGGCCTGCATGGTGCGATAGGAATAATGAAAATCAACAAACCTGCACGCGATAACTGCGGGACGTGCGTGCCGATGTTGGACATGCGATGGATCCTGAACTTTCGAGCAATGTTTACGGTTTGGGTAACGGGGGGAAATTGCCCCAATGTAGCATATGACTTCAAAAAACATGTATATTTCCAAATCATCCTATACCTAAATCTAATATAGCTTTACGTCACGGTTCATTCATAATTAAATTGACGTTGCGCGGGTTTTGTTTGTATTGCGATTTTTTTGTCCTTCCAGCCTACGATGTATACGGTTCGTCTTTTTTGGTTAAATTTTTCACGCTTTGCATGGTTTCCTCCGTCGGAGAGCGCTACTTTCGAGATAGGTGTATTTATATACGCGTACAAAATGGCAACTTTTAGCCCTTTGTTAAATGCTCAAATCCTTATTCCGTAACCGCAATGCCTCGTCGGATTTAGATCCTGCTACCCCCATCCGATGACTAATAGTAATCATGAGATTGCCATCTACTACGACGGCTTGATTTAGAATTGGATAGGACTCCACGACTCTCAGCTTTCGCCTAAACTAACGGACGTTGGTGCAACAAAATAACCCTAGGAGGGAAGATCAAATTGTTTTGCTAGTTGGCGTGCCCTCATAGTAGCTCCCACCACTCATCTTAACTTGCCGTGAGTTATCCTTCAAATTATTTTGCCTCACGTTTTCTCCTTGGGCTACAGAGTGCCCGCTGCCGGATACTGTCATTGTGTAGCCCCCCTCTTCGAAGACGTTGTCAGGCACCGATTGTTCCCAGCCTTCCACATCTGTAATCGTCCGGATGAGTCTTTCTTTGCCCATGTCCATCTCGACAACTTCTTCTTGCCTTGCGGCGGTCAAAACTTTGAAGCTGGTGAGGAGTTGCACAGACTCTAGAATCTCCTTCATCAAAGTTTCAACCTTTCCGCCCTTCCCTAAAGTCTTGACTGCCCTGTAATAGCAATCCAGGTGGTCGCTCTTTTCATCAGGAACAACTGTGTCAAACAGGTTTTTCAGCTTCTGCTAGTTCTCTTGGAAGTCGTCGATCATTTGTTTGATGGAGCATTCAACTTCCCGGGCACTTTTTCTTTCAAAGACAGTTCTCACTGCCCAGTGCCCAGGAAATCCAAGTGTAGCCCACGCTGCGGAAAAACAATTATGCAGGTTTACTCAAAAGAGAGCACATCACCTGTAGTGCTCGAATTCCGACCTCCTAACGGGATACAGGAATTGGTAACCCCGTAAATCTAACACCCTCCAAGGCCCGTGGTGTGATCGAAAGGCGATGTAGGAATCGAGGAGATTTGAAGCGAAAAGACTATACATCTAAACCCCACTTTCGAGAAATCCGTGTTCGGGACAGGAATCTGTCACTCTGTAAAACCAAACGCCCCCTTCACGAAATGTGCCAATCATCTGTCAAAACAGAACGTTGCATCATCAAAGCAGATAGAAACTGGACGAGCGGTAGTGGTCCCCACCGGTCCTCTGCCTCCATTCAAGGCCCTCATGGTAAGGCTCGCATAGTGAATTGAGAAACCTCATTGACTCGAGTGCAAACGCTAGTTGCATTTTTGGGCTGTACATTTGTTCTACAGTACCTATTACTACTAGCTCACCGACGATCTTGTTGACCAACAATGAATCCATCGTTCTTGGGCTTTCTACCACAGATTAGGAGCGAAATCTACCGATATCTCCTAGGTGGTAAACTCTGCGACGTTCCAACGACCCGTGGGGTTCGCAAAACTCGCTATTTCCCCTATCCATTGCGAACAAACAGTGCCACATATCACGAAGCCCACTATCTACTCTATCGCTCCAATGGACCAGTCATTACCGCTGACATATATTCCTGTTACACAAATAAATGCATTGAAGAGCATTTTGTCAGTGTCTATAAAACTTTACACCCCGAAGATATAAGCGCAGGAGAGCTACACCTTGACGTTTGCTCACGAACGCGGCCTAAAATCTTTTGGCTACGAGCAGTGTCGTAATTTTTGGAGAAGAGAATATTTATCGTTTTATTAACAACCTCAATCTGAACCGTAAGCAGGAACCTTCGAAATCTCCACGTTTCTTAGTTTTACACTTTCCAAAGTTAGCGATGGTTAGGACTGATAATTTTATTTTGTAAAATTGGCCCGGGGTTTTGGTATGAACTTGGTTCAAGGAGCCCCAAAGTGCCTTCGGGCAGGTTTATAACAATCTATGCACTGAATCAGCACAGAAGAAACTTCTTGATTTATTTTTACCAGTATGAACACCATATATAGATACTACTATACGCGGCTTCCAAGATCAGCAATACGCCAAAGATTTCTTAGCAATCAGAAATGACAAAGTCGTGTGGGGGCGACTCACAAGCTTCGATGAGGCTCCCGTGTCCCTTAGCATTTACAACGACACGACTGAGTTTGCTCGGCTTGGTTGTTACGACTTAGTAATCATGCGATACGGCCGCGGCCTACGTTGTTTGTCTGGAGGAGAGAAATGGTGCTGAATTGTGTATCGCCACGACTGAAGCATCATACTCATAAATCTTGGGAATAGAGGAAAAGGTAAATAATTTCAACCAAGTTTTGGTTTTGACGCGTACCCCACATTTTCGTACCCAATTTGGCTGGCATTACCATCAGCAATTGACAGGTCTCATATCGGATTTACGAACGATGCTCCTGGAAATGGGCGACCTCATAACAGTTGAGTCAACTGCAACCGATGTCATCAAGAGTGTAGAGTTTAGTGTATTACCTTGCGTGTATTACAATCTGCGTGCTTTGACGCTACATGGTTGGGACTGCGGATGCCTGAACCGACCAGCTATCAATAGAGCGTCTTAGCTAGTTTCAATCTCGCCCGTCAATTTTTTAAATCTGAGATGATAATCTTTACTAACTAGGCTCGCACTCGAGATACCATGCTATGGCTTTAGCCATACATTCATACCTAAAGGCTGGGCGTGGTCCATTTCGCATAAAGTGCTACCAACTGAGTTTGATGGGAGGAGGCCCCAACCGGTATAAAATCTAGCTAGAGAGTTGGATGTTGGAGGTGATAATAATTCAATTTTCATGTCGTCCCTAGAGATTTCATTGATCACACAATGGTCGCGTGGGAACAGCGAGGAGGTAAGGTTGAATGTCAACAAAGTTGGCCGCCTCCAGGTAGTCGTCACAACTCCGTTAGACCCCTTTAGTGACCAGTGGGCCCGTTAAGAGCGCTCATCGGCGGTGTTATTTTTTACTCGGAGCATATGAGGATTTCGTCTATTAACTAACTATATGGGAGTTTGCAGACAGCCGTGATTCAGATCAATGGAGAAATTGCGGGAAGAAGCTCTCCATAATGTTATAATAACTGCGATCTTGATAGGCGATGGATTTCCGGTCCTCGGTTGGTAATATTCGGCCCTGAAAACTCCCTGGCTTTTGAGATACCAGATTTTATAAGTTTGTTTTCTGAAAGTGGCCTGTCCATTGTTATAGTTTCAAGAGTAAATCAGACGGTACTAAATGTCAAATGGTTAGTCAGCAAAGTAAAGGCCCCGAATCAGACTTTTGTGTGAATTCCTTCTATACGATGTACAATGCAATTGATTTTTTTCCTCGCGTTGATCTGTCGCACCCAAAATCAAGTATTTAACCCCCCCTCACCACCCCTCGCACCCCACCAACTCCAGTTTTCAGATACACCAAGCAACCAAACATGCAACGCGTAAGTGGTCCACAAGATCCCCCCTTCGTGACTACCGGCTTCAATTCATTAGCTAACAGAGCTAGCTTAGCTGCCCCGAGGACGTCTCGCTAGTGCTCCCGCATGTCGCCTCTACACCAGACCCTCCGCCTTGCTCAGCCCTTCTCTCTCCCGGGTCACTCCTCCTCTTCCTCCCCCTCTTCCTTCTACTTCTACCCGCTCCCCGTCACCCCCACCGCCTATCGCCCCCGCCGAATCTCCTGCTGGCGCTGCTGCCGACGTTTCTGCTGGTGCCCCTGCTAAATCTCCTGCTCCTGCTGCCGCCGGCGTTTCTGCTGGTGCTCCTGCTGGTGCCGCCGCTGCCTCTCTTGGTGACAACGCCGTCGCCCGTGCCGCCCAATTGGTAAGTACTCCATATTCTAAATGTAGCTCACTTTCTCTTACCCTGACTTTGTATTTTTAGGGTGTAGGTTTGGAGGATTTCAAGATGTGGTTGTTCGTTGGGGGTGGTTTAATTGTAAGTAACCTAGTCCACAGGATCTAAACCTCAACAAATGTACATGTACATTGAAGGTATCTACAACGGTTTACTGATCTTTGATAACCGACCAGTGGCTCGTAAATACGATTCGGGGAGATATCAAAGAATTCAAGGAGGATATAAGGGATGTCAAGACCAACATAACGAGGCTCGATGCTAAGATTGATGCGTTCGATGCCAATATTAATGCCAAGGTTGAGGGTCTTGCAGCTCATCTGAACGGCCGTATCGATCGTCTTAATGGGAAGATTGACCACCTGATTCAGAAGCGCTGGTAGTAGGGATCGTGCTTTGGCGGGCGTATGGGGCTTCGGTCCCCATACACGAACGAGGAGGGGTGGGGTCTCGGTTTTTTTTTTTCGGTGTTCTTATTGTCAACGGTTAGAAGCATGAGACCAAGCGAGATACCCTTCGTCTATACACTCGATTCTAAGCATACTATTAATTGAGCTGTGGTTTTGCGAAACTGCAATATTTGATCAACTGGATACGCCCTATATCTTCTTTGAAGTTAACAAAACATCTCGAATTCCTCTTTGACGAATGGTCTGGTTTTTACATGGAATATAAAATATATATATCACGTGCGACTTCTAGCTGCTCTGGGCTGTGCAAATATCTACTGCCTAGCCTCGAAGCTGGCCCTAGCACCGTACAGTATATATCCTTACACAAATACCGTAGCATATCACTTGACAGGGCGAGAACAGCAGAGATCTCGCTCTATTAAATTGACGATACTGTAGCCCATTCTAGCTGAGCATAATTGGATCTTGCTCCTAGCCCCGAGCAGCCGATTTCGGCAAAGCGTAGAAGTAAATACGCCATTCATTACTTGAGTGCTTCGTCATCTGTTCCTAAAAATGATTTTTATTCGTACAAGCATAAGGAACAGAATCCACGTGCATATAAGCTGTCATCTAACTAATTCGTGCCGATGCGTTTTGTGTGCCTGGATGACCATAAGGCCATTAAGTCTCATGCTTGGAACTTACTGCTTAAGGCTTGCGCCCAGACAGTGGCGACGATAAATCTCGGCAATAGGCATATGAGTTACGACAATTCCTCCTTTTGGGAGCCACAACTACAATAGAACGGCATACGCTTTCAGAGCAACCGAGGAATCAAGAATCTAGAATCCAAAGCGAATTATAGGAAATACCCTACTTGTAAGAAAATTATTCAGGTCGGCAGACGATAGCTTATGCTAGAACTTCCAGTCCTAGGACTACCGTGGACACAAGCTAATGAACAACTAGACATATCAGCTAGACGAGATAGAGTTCAAATTCGAACGTCCCACTGTTCAACCTAGTTTTCGCTCCGAAGATCAGACGACCGCAGGAACATGCTTTGACTTTGAAGCGTTATAACCAAGCTGCACTACGCGAAGCAGCTGCAGCCATGTGCCGCACTGTATACTGAAAGGCTAACCTCCCACGTTGCAAGGACTTCAGCGCATTAGTGGGGTTTTAGATAGACGCGTTCTGCTTGTAAATGAGAACTAAATCGGCATGCCGCGCAGCTATGCGCTTCTATCGGCTACCGCCAGCAGACCTCCAAGTAGTGAGCTTGCGGTAGCCTTGAGATCGGAGATTGCGGATGTTGCGTGTAAAAAGGCTTTGCACCACTGGGAAAGCGAATCTGTTCTGAGTACCGGACTCAGGGCCCTAGCTCTCTCGGAGTAGTCACGATATTTACAAGTTGTGATTTCCAAACTCGGGGCTCTTTTGTTTTGATATCAGGAAACTCTTTTCTCTCAAATTTCGACGCAGAGAACTACAAGCTCTAGCGGTAGGCGTAGGCCACTGGAGCTAGTACGAGCTAGGCTACGGCGATATATTAGGCGAGTGTCATGAGCGCCATCACGCATCATGGCCAGGGGTGGCTTGCATACCCGCTTAGACATAAGGCAAGCAAATTATGCGCAAAGGGCACACAAAAAGTGTAAAAATGTCACCGTGTGTATCGCTGTAGTCCCACCGCTAGTATTGATGTTTAGGAGAAACAGGGCGGACCGAAACATATCTCTAAAATGGCCCGCTATAGTGTCCTGCTTGAGCAATCTGATAATTGCTGTTCACACGCGGCGGTTGTCTTGTACCCTCTGAATCCCTGTCGGGTCCATGCAGTTTGCCTTCTTTGGTCTGACTGTCTTGAGGACACTCTCTGGCTAGGTCCGTGCTGTAGTCTCAAGCGACATTCCTAAATTTCTTCGAGGGGGTTATCTAATCCTGTCTATAATCGTGTCGGGCAGGGTCCCTGTCGTTTCCAGTCATTTATTTTATATTTCCATGCTTCCGATTTGTTCGTTTATGATATACCCCACGTAACTATTTGCCCAAATTTGGTTGAATAAATGTAAACGTCTTTTGTATTTTTACTTTTTGTAGCAAGCAAGAGTAAATACTTAGGTATATATATATATATATATATATATTTATGTTGGGGCTTAAATATAAAAGAAAGAAAAAAATTTCCTTCTGGTTCCGCTAGCCGGAGGCCTCCCCGCTCGGACCTCGTAGTTGTCGGAATCTCGAGATATTCATATTATAGGCTGTTACCCCACCCAAATTTAATAAAATTGCCTGAAATTTACAAAAATGCAAGCTATATATATAGAGAGAAAATACGTATGAATTTTTATAAAATTTTAGATTTTTGTTGACTTGTACTGACTGATTTCGTCGTCGTGTGTCCCGCGTGGTGTTGTTAAAAAAAATAATTAAATTAATTTTGATGTGGGAGTTCTTACAGATTCAACCCGGATCAAGTCTTTCTTGCAGATCATTCAGCCGTGGCTTGCGGTTGATTCAGTTATAATGATCAGCATATATATATACATATATGTATACTGCAACGCTGGGCCACACTTTTATTCAGCCGCTGTGCTTGATTGGTTCAGTCGCATTCCAGCCGGGTATTGTCAAGCAAGGGGCAAGCAATCCGCAGTGTGCTTGATCTGGTCCACTGCATACATTCATTTTTACTGGCTTTGATCAGACCAACCTCCTGTGCCGCAAGCCGACGTTTGCCAGAAAACAGGCTTGCAGAAATTACCGAAAAAAACCCTCAAGGTCGCGATCGTAGCTATCGCGTCCGACCACTACTACACCATCAATCACCCCATGTATAGCCTGAGAATGTCAGGTCTCGAGGCTAGAGAATATTTTGTCTATAAAAAGGTCTTCATTTTCCTGCAATTTAGATATCAATTCAACGATCAAGCAAGCAAGCAATTATCGGAACGTGCAACTAATATCCTACAATTGCTATCCTGGAAACTTACATATTATTGATTCCATTCAGTACTCCGTACTCATCATGCGTTTCACCCCTATTTTGATGTTCTGGAGCATACTCGGATCTGGAGTTGTAGCTACAGATGGCTGCAGCCATAATAATTGTCTCCGTGGTAGGTATCTCCTTCCGAGGTGTAAGTCAATCCGTACTGATAGCTTTTAGCTCTCTTAAACCCAACTAGAACCGCTACTGCTGCTGCCGACTGCACCTCATACTTCATGATGCCAACAGCGTTAGTAAATCTTTTCCTATACACTTGCTCACCAATCCTTACTAACTTCCGTTACTAGTACCCCTACGTATGCCGCCGTTTGCTCCGGCATTGAAAAATATACTAGCGCCTGCTCGTGTATTGGTGCCACTCCGACAGGCTGCGCAGGCGTCCCAAACCCCTACACTGCTCCTAACAGCGAGAAGTTTGACCTCCACTGCGGACGGGGGTATAATGCCATTGGGTTTGTTATTAATATTGTCGTTTCGACGGATTTTCTGGCATGTTTGAATTTGTGTAGTACGACATCGAACTGCGTGGCCGTTAACAGCGTAAACGGAAATTGTGTCTTACTTAATGCAATCCCGCCGATATCGTTTACCGGCAATTTCGATTCCGCAAGCATGCCGCCTTAGTTGGATTTTTATGTATATTACTGCCACGTGCTTCGGATACGTTCAACAAGTACAGCTCTTTAATATTTGTCAGCATGCTGGACTCTTAAGCTTTGTAGCGTTTATCAATAATTTGGCGTCGAGTATTCGTGGTTCTGTTGGCTACGTGGTGGGTAAGGATCAGTGGGTACACCCCTGAGCCAAAGGCTATGAGAGATGCCTCTTAGTCTGTAGTATTACTATAGTCAACTTCAAACTAGCTTGTGAAATGGGCCAGCGCTTTGGCGGCTTTGTTTGATTGTGAAATATATAGACAGGAATATTAGTGTATCTGAATAAAAGCTTCGTGGCATTGATTCTACGTATTGTTAAATCTACCGTTTCGTCAATTTGCCCACTGCCTAGGCCAGTTACGCCTCACAAGCCCCGAGCCGTGTTGACTTTTATAAAGTGCGACCAGCTTAATATTTCACTTACGTGGAAGTGTCTAATAGATCTTATCGACAGAGGATAGTCTGGAAGAGCTGCCACCACGGATAATTTCATATATTCTGTAGTATTGGAAAGCCGAGGACTATCTCCCCAGTTTTCTTGCATTGCAAGAGTCTGTTGGATCGATCATATGACATCCTTCAGGAAATTATACGCCCAGAGCGACTGCCAGATATGATGCGTGGCCTCAGCCGCCGGCTGATCGCGATATTAATTTCCAGTCCTTGAAGCGCACCTTCAACACGCAAAAATACAACGTGAAAAGTTGTGATGGGTCTTCTTAACTAGGGTGTGCGTGTGCCGTCCATGCATGTGCTCACTCCTCTGCGTTTGGTTCCACGTTCAGCCGTTCGAGTCTCAGCCGCAGTGCAGGGGCAGCATACCATCACCAATTACACTGTTATTGCGCTGAATTATACCTAGTTGTCGAGGCATTGGAATATGCGGAAAATAAATTTCATTGATTGACTATCAACTATTGGCAAGATTCTACGATTTTTAACCCGTTATATATACCCGATGCTGCTTTGCACCTGCGGCCAAATACCGAGCCTGCTGAGGTCGATATAAGAGATGGGCGCAAACATCGGCTAAGCACCACTTAGTTTTGATGTCTATGCCATTCTCCAACATAGGGGTAGTTGTTGGATAAAAGCTCTGGACTGTGGTATAAGCCTGACGATCGAGTTGAAATACAAAACACGGGATCAGGATTAACCTTCACTTCCACGCGTAAATTGATGTTTTCACATATAATTTAAAAAAAGCGATGTAGGGATTTTTAGTTATTTATAATTTTTTCTGGAACTACCAAGTACTCCCGCCCAAATTCAAATTAGGAATTGTTTGCCCATGTTGGTCTCAATGATCAGTCGATACGAGCTGTAGCTAGCTAGCGCTAGACGATCATCTAGTTCGGCGCTTCTATGCTCTTGGCACATGGTGAGGCTAGGTTCTTTTTTATTTTCTTTTGCGAGGCAATAAACCAACATCACAAACGTAGTGTACTATATAGGTCAAGATATTGATCCGTCGCATTCCTTCTGATCGATAATTTATATGGCTATATGCAGGGAGCTTAGTACTTCTTGCGTTTAAAACTTTGATACTTTTGATAAATACTTCCTTTTGATCTTTTGCTCGCCGGTTTTACTATCATAACATGGTGGTAGCTGCGGCAGTAGCCAGCATAACTGTGCTAATGGAGGGGGTGTGTATGCTAATGTGCCATGATTTGATTTCAAAGTTCTGCGTGTGTGAACTTGACGGTCTGACAGATTTGGCCATCAGACTGCATATGTTACCCACCCACGTCCACCCCTAAGCAGAAAAACAAAAAGCTACACCCAAAGAAATAAAGTGGCATAGGAATAGTATCGGTATAAAAGAAACGAAGGCTGACGGTCCAGCGTGGCTCTAGGCTACGGCTACTAAGTTAGCCCATACGAGCAATAGCACCGAAGCGATCTCGAGCAGCTATTGCAGTACTGAAAGGCCATACGGCCGACATCGCAACAATACAAAGGCGAGAGGAACTACCAAAATGTTTGCCGCCAAGCCAACCAGTGACTGAAAGAGGCTACAAAGCAGCGATGAGCATATGGAAACAGTAAGTCTTGCACACGAAGTTGGCTTGTTACGAAAATCGAACGATAAGGAGTTGTATGAATTATCATGATCTAATTTGCTCACAAAATCATTTTGAGGTTTAATATCCATACTAATATGCCCGAACACTATGGATTTCGGCATGGGGAATCGATAACAGCGAACGACTTGAAACACTACGCTGAATACCTTGTTACGACGTCTATTGGTGTGGTATTGGTGGCACACCGGAATGCAATAATTGCACGAAAGTGGGAGTCACGGCCGTCCGAAACGACTCAACGCCCTGTGTGCTGGGAAACTACAATGGGGCGTATGACAATATAAATAAAGGCCTGGCCAAGTCTATTCCTAGAGGATTGTGTCAATTTAACCAGGTATCTAGGCTACGAATTTTTGCGGGAGGATGATTATATGAAAGAAGTGGATGTGTGGGAAGCGTAAGTTCTCCCCTTTGCTTACACACTCGCTTGCGCATCATCCCACTTTTTAAGTAGTTAGCTTGGCCTATTGTTGCAACGATGTATGCGGCGTGGAATGTGTTGTGTTTGTCCTGTTTGCTTATTATGGTCACGCGTCTCGCCTTGGCTTGCCAACATACACACCCAAGCCGCTTCTCCACATGCAAATCTGGCTGCTCCAATCTTCATGTATATACAAATTTTAGCGTGTGCTAACAAGAGAGCTAACGAGAGAATAAAAGTGGCCGATGCTTTGCTGGAATACCTGGATACTTCAAACCCATGCTACTAAAACATAAAAGTGCATATTTCGATGACGGTGGGCTCCAATACAATAATCCTGTTGGCCTAGCAATAAGTGAGAGCAAGAGGATATGGGAGCTACCAAAAACTCTTGACATCGTGTTGTCCATTGACACAGGGTTTGTGAAGTCTCCACAGGCGCCTGCTTCGTCATTACAGAACCGAAGCATCCTACGGATTGGTAGACATTTTATGGCATCACTATGTGAAGAAAGCACGTGGCAAAATGTTGAAAACATTGTTACTGAGCGATATAAACCACGCCTGCATAGGATTAACATCGAATTATGGAATCGGGAAGCAGCTATCGGAGATACTAGCTCTATGGATGCCTTAGCTTCTAAGGCTCGCGAGACACTCCAAGACTCTGCGCACAATACTGATATAGCTCTTATTCTAGCCGCTTCCCAGTTTTATTTTGAACTAGATGAAATTGCAATAACACATAAAAAGATATTGTGCACCGGAAGAATTCTTAGTCGACTCGAAGCGAGATCACAATCACTAATAGATTTCATAGGAAAGGCCGAACACGGCAAATTTTCTTTGTTGGGAAAAATATCAAATGTGTTCCTGAACCCATACTATTAAGCGTTATGCGCGGAAGGGCCTATGAGCGACATGTAAAATTTGCGATATCCCATAACGAAATTTTGGACATTCAAATGCAGCTAGACCTCACAGGGGAACGAAGGTCTATTAGTGGCTGCCCAGTTACCATCGGGTCGCTAAAAATAGCAAATAATCTTTCCAAACTTAGATATCATCTCCAGGGCCAAGCTGGGAATCCCAGAAAGAGAGTACTCACCTCTGCAGATCCCCTTATTTGTAGTCACGCGGCGAAAAAGCAAAAGCTACACTATGTTGAATAGTCTGTAATATAGTTCTTGTTAGCCTTTATAAGAATTAGATAATCCAATATCATCTTGGGATCATATCTGTTAGAAGACCAGAGTCTCCTCGAACTCTAAAAAAAAGAGTAATAATGTCGGGAAATACCTGGCCCAGCAAAACTAACCACATTCAAAATGGTTAGCAAGATTCTCTAACTCAAGACATCGGAATGCATCCTCGGCAAGGGGATAACAAGAAACCCACTCAAAGACCGCCACCTCGTAGTGGATCTTCGAAGAACCCAAATCCGCTTAACCTCGAACGAAGAAGCAAGGCAAATGTATCCAAACAGAGTCCTTGTCGATTCCCTGTATCAATCACGCAGAATGTTCGGAACTTAATTGAAGAGGTAACAAAAGATGCAAACGTCCCGGATATGGATCCCGCCACCCATAAAACAGCTTCTGGTGGCTCTCACATAACTGATGCGAAGATATCAGTCGTAGATGTACTGGGGGAGGAGGTACGGGGCCAAAATTTGTGCTTCGACAACAGAGATTCGCAAATTATGCTTCGGAGACTCAAAATTCCGTTTTACATTATAAAATGCGGATATCGCTACATCTATTACTACTATTGCAATCAAACATCGAGTGTCTATCTCGTTAACAGAAGAAGTAACTAAGAGTTGGATTTGCTTCGGAAATGCTTGAGTTGTCGTAGCATTCTTAATATCCCGACAGTCGACCGGATCGGGCATGCGTTGTTTGATATATTCAGATCCCAAGACCTCTGCCAAATATACTGCTTTCGTGAGTTAGACGAAACTTTGATATGGTATTTAGCACAGGAGGTATGTATAACGATAAGAGATCATCTACACACATATACATATGATTTCTGTTCTAAAACTCATGGCTTAGGTTTTAGAGGGCTTGGCATATCTCCATAACATAGGCATCATTCTGAACAAGATTTTCTGCGAGTGGGTTCTTGTTACAGTCTTGCCCCGAGGTTGTTCTGTTCAAATAGGTAAATATGCGTTGCTATTGTTGCAAACCGCGATTCAAAGTTCCCACCTCTGCACCAAACACCATATGTTTGCGCACTTGCGGCAGACTCAATTGCCCGAGCTTTAGCGCTTTCAGAAGACCCGTTTCCCGCCCTGCGCGCACTTGACTAGTGTATGGTATCGAAATAGCTGACTGTATATATGAATTTTTCAGCAAATATCACGGAGTTTGACCAGGCCGGAGGGAACGCGAGTATCCGAATATCGGGCGATCTCAAACAGTTTGGATATCTAGTTTATGAGATGACGCATAGAGTCCCTTGCAGTGGCACTTCTATGCTTCGGCGCGCCGATATATCCGACCAGCTACATGATTTCACTGTATCAGCGATTCAAAGGCCTAATACGGCGGGAGAACTGCTATCTGTGGCTAAAAACTTTGTAATTCAGCCGGAAAAGGTAATGCTAGACTTAGCAGCTCTAGTTGATGGAGCTACCTTACAATCTTTTCAGGAACAAGATACGTTCTGAAATGACTGCCAAACGTTTACTTGTTACCCTCGGCACCATTCAGAAAATATAATTAGTATGTTCTAGAAGTTTTTGATATTCCATTTCCATTGGACGATCGTATATTGATTATAGTATTAGAGGTTGCTCCGATTCAGTGATGTTTGGCTTATTAAATGCAAATAGGCACAATCTATTTTTACATGGAACGAAGTAAAATTAGGTATTGGTTTAAATTTAGGCCCTGGGATAATGTGTCCAAGTCATACTTTGTTTTGGAAGGAGAATTCTTTGGCCGATAGTATAATATCCATCGGTTCGAATGAGCATTAGAGCCGGATTCTACACTAGCCTTAACACTGTTCAACTTACTGGGTACAACTACACTGGAACGTTTTATAATTTTGCATTTAAATATCACTAATTCTAATGATCGGTTTATTGCTTCGCGGAATACAAAAAAGGAACAGCCGTATCTCTCCTGGCGGGATTCTTGTCATTGTCTTCGCACTAGTCGTCGCCGCTGTTGTAGTTTATCTTGTTCTTAAGAGGCGAAAGGCTATCCATCAACTGATGCAACGGTGTGTATAACTATTATGCGCCCGTTATGACCCACCAAAGCTATACTAATCTATGGCGTAGTTATTCTCGAGGAGGGGTTCCCGCTCCGGGCGAAGCAGATACGCAATCGAACAGACCGCCAAGACCGCCTCCTAGCTTCCACGAAATAAGAGAAGATATATACGTAAACACAGTGGGTGCCCGCGATACTCATAACTCGCCTGGTATAAGTACACATATGGTTTAATTTAATTCACCCCACGTACGCAGACCCCTTGGCTGTTGGGACACAGAACGGCCTACGCCAAAGTTGCTGGAGGCAGGGCTGTTTTCGACTTTGTGAGAGCTATTCGCTGACTTAGCGGTTGTCGTTGGCATATAGTACATATGGACAAATTGGCTGCCTATAATTTGGGTTTTGGGTGTTTTTTTTTGGTGTAAACTAATAAGCCAGTTCTGACTTGTTGCATCAATATAAGAATCAACTTAACGTTAATTGGCAGAGCGACGATAAGATCTTTTACAAAATCGTTCCGACAACGTTTATTGTTGCCGGAGGACTGGAAGGTAATAATTCCCAGTCTCGAATTAGGGTGCTTGTAGGTCTGGCTCTCGCTGATTTTGACGCTTTCCAGGATGATGTTTATAAGCTTGCACCGTTCGAGGATCTAGACGACCATTTTCGGCCCGAGTCCTATTTCATCGAGAATCCGTCTCATGCAGTTCACAGCTTGGACAGAGAGGCGCTGTTGTTCAGGCACTTGAAGAAAGCGATGAGGGCCTCTTCTAAATTACATACCAAAGGCGAAGTTGAACATCCATGGTACTCTTTCGTGGAATTAATATTAGGTGGCCCTTCTGACGGCGACGATTTCGAAGTTGTTAAGTCGTATGTAGCTCTAGCATATCTGACTGGCTCTCAGACTGATTTTAAATTGTGGCCAAAAGTGTCAATAAACAACTGCGGAGGGATCTCGTTCCGACCGCGGTCGTGGGTGGTCAAACCACAATCAACTCGTGCCGCCCTGACTTTTTTCTTACTTTCGACCCCGCCGACAGTGCATTCCTACCTTTTTATGAAGAAATTGCCACACGTGCTACTGGAATGCCGATGGGTCCCACGACCGACCCTTCAGAGCAGGACTCCGTCGTTGGATGCATGGTCGAAGTGAAGTCGGAGAATGGGTCTTACTTGGATGCTTTGATGCAATTAGCCATCAGTTCCTTTGCGACTATCAAACTTGTTGAACTTAACACGGCAGCGAAAGTGTCGGCGGATAGCGGGGTCCCAAGCGGCCCGGTCGGCTCGCAGTCCTCACAACGCCAGGACCAACAGAGTGCCCAACTACCGTTTCCTAGCATATCGGTTGTCGGTCACGAATGGAGCTTACACTGGACATTCAGGAAAGAAGAAGGTACTTTGGTAAGTTAGAAAAGAGATCCAAATATTTTTCACTTAATTATCACGCTGCAATCCCGTCCTCTGTATGTTTTTAAAATATGGACTAAAGAACTGCTCAACGTATTTATTTGCAAATGCATGCCCTATTTTCTGTCCTGACCTCCTACTGATATCAACTTGCCATCTAGATTGTCGCTGGGCCATTTCCTATGGGAAGTACAAAGACCTTTCTCGATATTTGTTCGTTGGTGAGGTTGATGAATGGTTTGAAGATGTGGTTGAGGTTGTCCTATTGGCCTTGGCTGGTATCTCAGTATCGAGCAGAAATAAAGAGTCCTTCAGGGATTGGTATTTGTGGTAAGATGCCTTCTTTCGGATTATTTCTGGTTCTGGTATCAATCTTTGGGTTTTTGAGGGGTTCTTCTAGTTCTGTCATATATGTTCGGGGAGTGATACATGTTTCTTCCTTCTTTTCTTTTTTTTTGGGCTACACTTTAGCGATGCTCTCCACTTGTAACCAAGGAACGTGGGTTGATGAACACAATAGGACATTAAAAAAAGAAACATATCTCCGCCAAATAATAGGAGAAAGACGTCTATAACGCAATAATATCGCCATAAAGTCGTGCAGGAAGACGTGTTCTTGATGTATGGTATGCCCAAGAGACGGAGCTGGAGGGCAGAAAGGCTACAGATCCTCTAATAAGGCCAGGCGGAATGCCAGGCGGACCATCCTGTGCGTCTGAAAGCGTGAAGGCTGTGCACGTAGAAGGAAAAATGGCGATAAATCTCACTTTTCGACAACGTCCACATAATACCTTTCTTTCTGCTGCCACCACTACTTCCTTCAAGTTGGCACGGTATTGAATTTATATAGCTGTAGGGCAGTGACATATTTCTAGCGTTAGACGCCCTGCTTATCTACGTACCGAAAAAGAGAGTATAATATGGAGATCCTGATTTCGCTGTGACCGGGCTTCAGTTTCGACTGTTAAACGGACTCGCTCCATTGGCTCGCCGTAGCCAGAGATAAAAGAGTATATGGATGGGTTGGACCGAGGACCCGCTGCTGAGCCAGGGCGCAGTGCTCCATCAATTCGAGGGCATCTGAGTGACGACGTTGAGATTTCCAAGTGAAAGCCAGGTTAGCCATGCTGGTCAGCGTGGAAGGATGGTCCGCCCCGAGCTTGGTCTTGCTTGTCTCCATTACCTGCACCTCCAGCTCCTCTGCCTCTTTCCAACGGCCATTCACTTTATACGCTAATGCCACCATCACGATAGCCACTAACACCTCTTCGTCATCTACTTCAAACAACGTCTTTCTTGCCTTCATAGCTAAGACCGACAGCCTCTCTGCCATTGTCCCGTTGCCCAGTTGTAAGCAATACCACGCCGTCAGAAATAGCACTGTGGCCCATTCTCGTAACGAACCCTTCTTTGGTTTTGTTACTGCTGCCGATTGCGCATGCGGAAAAAGTGTCCGACATACACCCCAGTTCTCATATTCTCCTGTTGGCATCTCTTTACTCAGTTTCGTGAGAAACCGGTGTCTCCATTCCTCCTTTTGTTTGTGGAGTTCAAGCCATTCCAGCGTCGCTAATTGCACTAATCTATGCATCTCAAAGGTACTCCCGTCTTCATTTGCAGTGATGAACGAATAGTTTCGTAGTACCAAAACATCGTCCTCAAACCTATTAATCTCACCCTTAGTTGCTTGTATCTCCATAGAATCATCATCGCTCCATTCGTTTTCAGCATCGCTATCCATACCCTCCTCTCTGTCTTCGATTTGTGCCTCTTGGGAAACCACTCGGTCCGTTGGATTCTGATCGCGTAGTAGGCTCTCGGGAATACCTTGCCGATCGCAGAAGCTCATAAGTGATAGCACACCTGCTGCTGACGGCCTGGCCTGTCGGATGTAATCAAACGATATCTGCCATGTAATCAAGATCGAATTACTCGCGCTTTCATCTCGGCGAAGCTTTCCACCTTCATAACTAAGGAGACCGGTCTTTTCACGATCGCTTGCTTGATAGTCATCAAGGTACTGCTTTACAGAACATCGTGGCCATCTCTGTGAGATATAGGCCGCTGCCTGGACGATAGCAAGTGGCATATACTCCAGCGCGGCAACAAGCGAAGTAACGAGCCTAGCCCCATTCTCAGCTGCAGCCGGTTTAAGCTTCTTTTGTAACAGCATCGCCGCATCCTGTGTATTCATCGGCTTAACCGTAATGATGTCTGTATCTTCTACTAGCTCTAACGCCGCGCTCCCGCTCCGCGATGTGACCAGCACCGATCCATGCAGGCAGTGCGGAATGTACGACAGGAGTGGTCGCGAGATTCTATTCTCTGCCTCAGCTGTCTGCGCTTCGCTCCTAGCACTCGCCCTCGAGGAGATCAGAAAACCGGCATCATCCAAGTTATCGAGAATCAGGACCCACGATCCCTTCGTCTTATCGTGTAGCCAGTCGTGCACGAGCTGGAATATATTGGCTCTTGGGTTCTGTCGTCCATAGATCCTGGCGCAGTTGGCAATGTCTCGCACGCTCTCCTCGAATCGGGCGGCGTTGCTTGCGTGGACCCAGAAGACCCATGTTTCAGGCGAGCGATGTCGGACACGGTACGCATATTCGATGGCGAGTTGGGATTTGCTTACGCGGTCAGCATTCGGTCAGGTCTGTACCGGGACGAACATACCCAACACCTCCTAGTCCGACGAGCGCTATCCGAGACCCTGGCTGCCTTTGGCTCTGGCAGATCTGGTCAAGGATCGTCGCCCGGTCCACAAAATCTTTGTCCTGGCTGAAGGGGATGAGGATTGACGGACTCGGTGGGGTTTCTGCGCGTTCTTCGGGTGGAGCACACGTTAGCGATCGGGGTCCGGTCTTGCAATCCATGGTAACTTTACCTGGCGTGGCGGGAAAGGTGAAGTGGGCAGGGGCGTAGAAATGATTGCCAGCCAGGATGTTGTGGCCCTCTATCCGCTCAAAGTGGTTCGTGCTGGGTGGGACCACGGTGGGGCTAATTTGAATACGTAAGTTCGTGATGCTAGACACCAAGGACCTCCCTAAGCGATGGATAACTCGTGACGGTTGATACTGGAATAGGTTAATGTCGGTTGGCTACTATAGATTTATCGTCTTGCCTTACGCTTGACAGCCTGATCGCGGGGTATCTTTAGTCCTCTGGCCTTTTTCAGCCGCAGAGGCGTAATAGCCGACTCTTCATTCCTTCCGTATTTATTCATCCGACCTACCCCACTATCGGGCACGCACACTATTTTCCACAAGTTATTATAATTCTTTATCAAATGACAACCCTTGATCCCGATCTGTATACTGTGGTATGGATTGCCCCCCTCGAGATCGAGGCCCGGGCTGCCTTGCATCTGATGGACGAGCGGCATAACGGCAGATTTCCTATGAGCCGGGGTGACGACTACTTGTTCCATGCCGGCTCAATGTGCGGTCACAACGTCATTGTGGCGACACTGCCTGCAGGCCAGGAATATGGCACTGGATCCGCAGCGGCTCTCGCAAGTCAGGTGAAGAAGTTCTTTCCCAATCTCTGGTTTGGATTGTTGGTTGGAGTTGCTGCTGGGCTCCCTAGCCTCTCCCGAACCCCTCCGCGCGATATTCGACTTGGTGATGTTCTCGTCGCTCTTCCAGACGGTGACAATGCCGGATTAATTGCGTATGAGCTGGGAAAAGAAACCGAAGACGGTTTTCGACCCTTGCGTTTCGGCCATGTACTCGCCACGACGGAGCCGGTCGTCCGCGCAGCGATTGGTAGCATCAAGATCCATGCACCGAACGATGCTGAAATCTTCCTACCTTTTTATAAGTCGATTGAAGAGAAGGAGCATGCGACGGGCAATTTCGCTGACCCAGGTCAAGAGGCTGACATGCTGTATTTTGCTGAAGCGGATGGGTCGGAGAAACTCGTGGAACGAGAGCCACGTCCACTTTCAAGACGCACTCGAGTTTGGTACGGACCGATCGGTTCTGGAGAGAAACTAATGAAGAATGCCCAGAAAAGGAATGAGCTTCGAGATAAGTATGATATCATTGGACTCGAAATGGAGGCTGCGGGAACTATGAACAGAATACCAGTAGGGGTTGTACGAGGCGTATTTAACTATGGTGATAGACGCAAGGACAAGAGATGGCAACCATATGCTGCAGCTATGGCTGCAGCGTATGCGAAGGCGATTTTGAACGAAATAGCTTTAAAAGCTCCTACACAATCACGTGTTCCGGCGCAAGCTGAAGCAAAATCGACTTATGGCTCGATCAATGGGTATGCTGTGATCGCCGGGTGGACCTCTAATGGGCCGGCGAATTTGAATTTTTCCTAAAATAATAGCATGTTTTCACACCGATTTAATCTAAATCTAATGGTATCAGTTTTCAATTGAAAGACAGACCATAAGGGCTTGTCAAGGGCTTGTCAGCAGACGCATTGACGGGCTTCTACACAAACATCCGCATTAGCCAGATATTTAGACTTTTTCTACTCTAAGCCATCCTACAGTTCGCTTAAGGTGCCTTAAGGTTCGGTCTCGACGATCCCATCCGATTGCGGATTTATAGATGTGAGATTATCGTCCAATATCAGCAGCTGTTTTATCCATAAACGGAATTCTGGTAGATTGTCTGTATCTTTTGCCTCCTGCTAAGAAGGGCAGTTTAGGGTTCTGGTGTTAGAATCAAAGCCGAAACAAATTGATTTAGTTGAAGCCATTAGTTTCTCCGATCCTTATAACTATCTTGCCTGGCGATGAGATTGCAATATCACAAAAATAAACCCAAATAATTGGTGAAGAGTGTGTCCTCAGGTGAGACTGCAGCCTTTCTGGGCAACAGACTAGCATCCATTATTCGTGCGGAATAATGTCGTAGGCGAGGTATCGTAGACTATCTCTGTTATGGGAATTCCTTGTAGGGGATATCTAGTATACCATATTGCCGCGCATTATGTGTTACCCATAACAGGAGGAATATATAAAAAAGTTAAAAATGTTCTAGTTTAATTCCCAAATACCAATAATAGTAATTATAGGTATTCAAACTCCTGCTATTGCATGCATTCTTATTGCGTACGACAATGATGTTTGAACTGCAATTATTTGAGACTTAGATTCTCCACTACTACAAAAATATAATAAAATAATAAAAGCAGCTGAAGATTCATTTGCCTAAGTGTAGCTGTTGAAGCTCAACAATGAGCAACTTTAGAAGATATTAGAACAATAATGAGCACGCCACCAGCGCTTTGTGGGCAGAAGCTATTTGTCACGCGTTAGGATATTGGTAGATATTGAAATTGCAAAGGCTGTAAAGCGTGTAGAACAGCGGGTTAAAAAGAGAGCACAGCAAACCATACGCACTACAGCTACTAACAACATTATTGTTATTAACAGCAACGATGACCAGATAGATAATGCAGAAACCATAGTAATACTGCCAGTTTTGCTGCTATTCTCCCCAGACATTATTATTAATGTGTTATCACTGGACAACACCATTTTGCGCGTCTTGCCATAGCTGTTAAGCACGGCGCGGAAATCCCGCATCGTGCCATAGATGTTATGGCATGCAGAGCACTGTGGGGAGCGCACCGCGCGGCGCTTTTGTTTGTGTAATAGGAGATGTTATATAACAAAAGCGCTGTAGACAGAGAGAACAAAAAGAAGACGTTGTTCCATGGAGTAGGTGCCTGTTTAGCACAAAGCCCGCGTCGTATTTTAATGTATAATAATAATATCTAATACATTGCTTTCTTCTGTCATTCCACTTTTGTCGTGAAAATGCGCAGTAATATGGAAATATTGCGGAAAATGGGTGGCTCGCGGCGGTAGTGTGGCTCACCAAGTGCTGAGTTACGTTAGTCAAACTCTATTTCACTTCAGGCCGTTGATAACGGTTTTTCTTCAACCCGTAGGACAGCGCCTAGAAGCCGATGAAAAAGAGATATTGGATTGAGAATCCATCATTAATTAAAAATTGCGTGCTGGAACAGAGTCCAGAACGACTGGTCTTAGTCTAGTTTTCAATTGGCAAAAACACGGGATCAGGATTAACCTTCACTTCCACGCGTAATGCGCCCTGCACTTGGATGCCCAGCAAAAGAGGGACGCGGGGCAGGCGTCCTTTTATACTGCCCGGCCGGCTGGGGTGAGGGAAAAATTGTCGTGGCAAACAGTGCTGCCAATGCCGCAACACATCTCCAGCAGTGACTCAGAAACCTTGCCTGCCTGCGCTTCTGCCCGTCTGGGTCACACATCTGGGTCATCGTGCCTTTCTTTTACGGGCAGGGCACCGTTGATTCGCTTTGCCGTGGGCTTGGCATGAGAACAGGTTACTGCATCTGTCAATACCGCACAATTAGATATTATTATTATAGTAGATAAGGCAATATAATGATATAAATTCTGTGTTTTCAGAGAGCCCAGAACTACTGGCCTTCAATCTCATAGTTGGTAGCTGAAACCTTCACTTCCACGCGTAATGCACCCTGCACTTTGCGCACTGTCCAGAAAGGTGGATGGGACAACCACCTATTTATACTATTTTCTTTGGTAGAGCCGCCGAAGTCTGAATTAGGAAGTGTTTGTTCGCGCAAACAGATCCCCAACGCATCCCTCTGCCGGGACCCCACTCTCCCCGCTTCCAACTTCCCTTTCCCCTTCCACTTTCACTTCCAGCAACCGAGGCCAGGAGCTCCCGAGGTAGAAACAACCAACACACAAAAACGGAAAAAGACACACACCAGCTACCAGGCCCAAGTCTACTCTTCTAGACGCGTCGAGCCAACCAGCAAGCCATAAGTGGTCCGAGGTTTCTCCTCGAGGCCGCCTTGCCACAGAACCGCCACCAAGTTTGTAAGTTTCCATAACCCAAATTCATGGGACGTCACATTAAATTGACGCTTCTTGTTTTTTAGACTATCAGTTGTGGAGAGAGGTCATGGCGGATATGACCAGTCTCGATACAAAGATTGATGACCTTACCACCACTCTGAACGCTCGGATCGATTGGCTCAATAGGAAGATTGACTAGTTGATATAGAAGCGCTGGTAGTCATATTCAGCCGCGGAGTATGGAGTATTGACTTGGTGTATTGTAAATATACTTAGCTATGAAGAGTTGCGAACTTTGTTAAACCATATTAGAAGCTACCTTGACCAATTGGTAGTGAGAGCCAAAGGAATGGCGTAAATATACTCTCCCAGGTATTGGTATTTAGGGACTTGGTTACTTTAGGCAAAAAGAGAGTAGAAGAATTTTTCCTATATCAATTTGAATACATCCTAGTATCGCGCCCTTAGTTATTTTTCAATGGGATGGATTTCTACTCGACAAGTCCTCTAGGGACAAGAATCTTCCACGTATAATCGCTTGTCTCATACGTCCAAGATACCAAGATCATCTCCTCTATCGATCTTGAGACTGCTCTACTCGAGATTACGGAATCACCCCTCTATTCACCTGATAAGACACTATCTCCAGTATTTTCTGCATTAGGACCAGTAGGAAAGTAGGCTGATCGATACACGTGCATGCATGTTGTAATTACATATATTAACTTCAACATACATCTACAACCCGAAGAGCAGTTGTGCAAAGAGAAAATATTTCTGACAACTAACGCTCTAAAATATCCGTTGCTATTCTATGTGCCCCTGCCTTAGCAAATATCTAAGCTAAGCCAGATCGGGAAACTCTTTGTGCGACTGCCATTTTCAGGCTCTGGCCGAATTCGGCATGGCTTGATGAAAGGGGAATGTAGTACTTTCGAGGTACTGGCGCCTGGGAACCTTGGAAATTAAAGTAAAATCATCAGAGATCCCCTATAAATTGTCAACTTGCAGAGATCAGGAACCGGGACGGCCTGAAAGAATATCGTGATCGATGAATCTAGATTGATATTCCTAGATATCTGCTACATCCCTCTGCCAAAGATGCGCTCATATCTCATCACCCTCATCACCCTCTTGTCGGCGGCGTCTTCATCGCCCATCGCGATACCTCACGCTGAAACATCCGTAGCCACCCCTGCCTTCGTCGGTGATGCTCTCCTCCACGCTCTTGCAGGCGGCGCTGCCTCCAAATTCGCTACCAATATCCCTTTAGCCGCATCCTCTGCAACGACACGCCGCCACCTCTCCCTCTTACGCACTGCTGCTCTCACTTCGAACCTAACCAGCCCTGTGGACTTCCTCGACGAGTCTCGCGAGTTCCTGTACCCCGTCTTCCAACACAAACAGTGCCAACTCGGAAAAGACAACGACGATGTCATCCCCTTCACCGCATCCACTACTATTGGTACATACTTTGAAAACATATTCCGATCCATCCCAACCTGGACGAAAGGCGATATCGCGTTATCGCGCTTCGACCTCTTCCATGGACATCTCTTTGCCAATCCCGCCAACAAGATTGCCGGTGTCGTATTTCACGCAAAGGAGTACCCGGCCGAAAACCCGGAGAGCTTCCCGTACAACCTAGGATTCTGCCAGGTGGACTCAACCCTCACATTTGCTGACAAGGTCATGCGCAGGAGGAATTTGGTCTGGATTATTGACAGCAGTGATCGTGCTTCACTGTGGTGGATTGATATGGGCGCGAAGAGCGGAAATGCGGATATAGACGCGGTGCTAGGTGGTGCGCCGTTTTATACACTATATGAAGACGGCTTGGGACACATAGTTGCAGATTTTTACTTTTTGAGCGGTCTGGAGTTGGGTGTTAGCTTGTACTAGAATATTTGTGGTATCGAGTACATCTGCCACCAGGCACGATACACAGTAATATTGCTGCCACTTCTGTAATTATATATTCACTGACTAAACTTTCTTCGCTTGTAAGTCTTAGCACGAAGGCAAAGCAAAATATTATATTCTAATCAGTAGTGAGTTGAGTTTTCCTCAGCTTAAGGCAACCGGTTGACCATCAACTTAATCCCATCATGTCAGTGTAAGAAAGATTCTAGAATATGGTATTTCAAGGTCGATTTGTGCGGCCCGATGAAGCGTTCATATATGGTATTCCCAACTCCTGCATATAAAGCGTATCCATATTCCCCTAGTTTATCCGAGAGCCGGCTTCGTCACAAGTGCGAAATAGAGCGACAATAGTTATTCCATCATTCGTCAACCTGTACCAAGGGTCAGATTCCGCGCTAGCGTACTGCGTGTATCGATTCCAGATATTCCACGCAATCGGTTTACATCTTTAACTTCCGATTGGCGCATTAAGGATAATCCACAGTCGAAGAAACAATCTGGACCCATTTTAACCATAATATGTCGTGCTTTCTGGGCCCCTCGAATTCATCATCAAGAAGCGGATGGCCAGTCGAGAGTGTCGTCAAATATACTTTTTGGATGACCCACGGTCCGTTTTGTGTTACTGAACCCACCCACACTCTCCCGACCATTTAACCACGGTACAGGTTATATATATTTACTGTCGCCTATTAATATCCCGGCATAATTTTTTCCCGCGATATTTTTGCATGCCTATAAAAACTTTGTCGCACGTACGGATGACCGGGGTCGCCGGGCCTGAAACCCACCAATTAATCCCTGCAACTATGTTACCCGGAACCATAGCCGAATCCACCCCCAGAACGTTACGGATTATACGAGAATCCATAACAGTGGGTTTATTATATCACTCTTGGTATTCCCTTCAACCGACTGTCGTCTTTTCCGCAATCTACCAGCTGCGTAGAAAACTTCACATACCAGAAGAGGAGATTTTTAATCTAGTACAACCCCCCAGCCCGCGATTGTGCCCCCGGGGTCGGGATGCGGCCCGGATCATCTCAATTGGTATTACACAAAGCTTGGAGACGACTATTCTAACGGATTCATCGGGAGGCCGTGCTCCTTGCCCAGCCTCGGCCGGAGATATGTAGAATAATAAATTTAAAAGCCATGCCTCCACCTACAGGAAGGCTAAGAGAAGCCAAGTTACATCAATTCCACCTACAACAGAGTCTTGGGAATCCTATCCTATTGAGTGAAAAAAGATGCTCTACAAGTCTTTGATCGCAGCGGGTTTCGCTGCCACTGCCTCGGCGCAGACAGCTATCACGGTCAATGTTGGCACAACATACCAAACCATGGACGGTTTCGGTTTCTCCCAAGCCTTTGGGCGTGCTAATGAGCTCAAAGCTGCAGCGTCGGCCATACAAAAGCAAGCCCTAGATTATCTGTTTAGCACTACTACAGGCGCTGGTTTTTCAATCATTCGCAACCGCATCGGTTCCGGTGGATCTGGCGATAGTATAGAGCCTAATAGCCCTGGCAGCCCATCGGCCACACCAAATTATGTTTGGGATAACAATGATAGCAGCCAGGTCTGGTTCTCTCAGCAAGCCAAAACCTATGGTGTTAAAAATATTTATGCGGACGCCTGGAGCGCTCCCGGTTTCATGAAGACAAGCGGCTCGGAATCTAGTCCTGGGTAGGTCCCCATATCTTACACTCGGACGCTATTACCGAATTATCTAGCCCTTGGCGCTAAGATTACTGTCATTTGAATTAGATATCTCTGCGGCACCACCGGCCATACCTGTTCCTCAGGCGATTGGAGACAGGCGTACGCCAATTTCCTTGTGCAATACGTCAAATACTATGCCTCCGTCGGCATTACGATCACCCATCTAGGCTTTCTCAACGAGCCGGACTACCAACCAAGCTACTCTCAAATGCAGATCAGCACTAACGCCCAAGAAGCAATCTCGTTCCTCCCAATCCTTTACAATACCGTCAAATCAGCCGGTCTTGACTTGAAAATTACCTGCTGCGATGCTGTCGGATGGGGCACTCAGGGCACGTATACCACCGCCTTGGTTAACGCGGGAGCAACCCAATATCTGGGTGTGATCACAGGCCATTCCTACAGCGGCGACCCTTCCACACCGCTTAGCCAAACGCCACTTCCCAAATGGAATACCGAAGCGGGTCCGCTGTCGAGCGCGTTTACGTCCACTTGGTATTCTAGCGGTGCTGCAGGCGAGGGGTTCACTTGGGCACAAAAGCTTGCATCCGCCGTAGTCAACTCCCAACTCTCCGCCTATCTCTTCTGGGAGGGGTTTGAGAATAAGCAGCAGCAATCCGGGGCGCATCTTGTCGACACCGATGGGTCTAAAGCTATCGTCTCCGGTATCTATTATGCTTTCGCCATGTGGTCGCGTTATATCCGTCCAGGTGCCGTCCGCGTCGGCACGAGCGGATCTATCTCGAGCGTCATCATTGGAGCCTTCAAAAATACCGATGGCTCCATCGTTGTCGTCCTCACAAACAGCGGCACCGCAGCTCAGTCGGCCAAGATCTCTTTTAGCGGGTTTACGCCTTCAACTGCTGCTGCATATGTTACTAGCCAAAGCAGCAACTTCGGAACTACTTCGGCAACCTTGTCCGGTGGTGCCGTCACGGTCTCTGTGCCTAGCAAGGGTGTAGTTACCGTTCAATTGACTGGCGGTGGTTCCGTGACGCCGACTAGTACCACCACCACGACGACCGTATCAACCACAAAGACGACGACCGGGGCCGGGACCACGACCACAACCACAACCACGACCACGTCGAAGACTACGACGACCAGTGCTAATACAGCCAGCTGCCCACAGTGGGCTCAATGTGGAGGTATTGGATGGACTGGTTGTACGACATGCAATAGCCCATTTACCTGCTCGTCCTTGAACCCGTATTACTCCCAGTGTCTATAAGATAAACAATCAAATTGCAATCGGATGAAGAGGAGCACGATAGAAAGGGCAAATTGGAGTTCCCCAAATGCACAATTCTCAATGTAGATAGATATTGTAGAGCACGCATCAAGGATATTTCATACCTAGAACTTATCACCGGTTAACTACCAGTAGAGCCTTCTTTTAAGTATAAAATAGTAAGCAAAATGATGGCAGGCTCATGAAGAGCTTTCGGTAGTGCTATATGATCGGGGTTTCGACGGCTTTGGTCTTAAATACGTCCTTGAACAAGTATTAGCTAAGGGGCATCCATATGTGAAGCTGCAGCCAGATCTTAATGTAGTCCCATGTCAATGGGTACTTGGCGCCCTACTTTCAAAGACAGCCAGCGTTGTATTTCGGGGAAGAATCTAACACAAACATACATCTATTTCATAATCACCGTGAGCGATTCTATTCTCCCAAACGAGCTGGTTATTCGAACAAGTTCTAGCGTAATTCTAAATCTGAAGCCCGTTGCCACTGCTAATTTTTTTTTGAAGCCACTCACATAGAATTCCCAGCCTTCACTCGATCTCGTACTGACACAACTCAGTACGGTCCATACAGATCATCATCTCATTCCTTCATCCACTTCATTTCAGCCTGGATTTGCTCAAGTTCTGCACCGTGTGGGATAAGTCGGGACTGATTCATTTAAACGGAAAAGTTAAGAATATTTCTAACCTTATCAATGGATGTATGATGGCGTTTGTATCGAATGGGAGCCTTTTCGTCGCTCCGATCTAGTACAGTCGGTGGCACATTTAGATGGTGAAGGTTTTCTAGAATATCGTGCGAGACAGAAATTAACTACGCAGAACTTGACAAGATGAGTAACATGGATTGCGTACCTTGGGATTCGGCATCCTGGCTCCTCGTCTTCTCAATGGTGACCTCGTGATAGCGCAAGCGAGCACCTTTATTCCAGTTCGTCTGATGCATTCTTAAAGAAGCTTCCTCGTCCAATCCGTCAGAAGGGTTTTTAGTAAAGGGAGAAACCATGCTGCATCGTGGCAAGATGTTGGCGAGGATAGCGATGTCGTGAATTTGGTTTCGTCTGCTGGCGCCTGAGGGATGGCTCTGAAAGTGAAACGTAGGGAAGCTCTAGCTGCTTGTTGCTAGCCCTTTGAGTAAGCAACAGACAAGACGGTTGACCATTAAATATATATCCAAGCAGATATCCAACTTACCGGATCGCTTGGACTAAGAAGAACAGAATTTTGGATGGTCTATATATTAGCTCCCGTCGAGATGTTGCTTCCCGTCTTTACCGTTATCCATAAATAGATATAAATAACCCTTTGTCTCGGCTGCTTCCCAGGACCTTTGCTCTCGGTCAAACGTTACACGAGGAACTTACCGACTTCTACACAAGCTAGTGCTGCCCAGCGTCTCCGAGACTAACTACTACCACCATCCCAGATGTTAGTCCGTAATAGTCTTTGTCCCATATACCGTCGGAAGCTTAGGCAATTGCGCGCTCGTATATGGTACCTTTCGATCTTCCAGGCAGACTCGGTAACACACCCAGGGATAACAGGGTGCGTTCTTGCGTAGTGATACGCGTTTGACGAAATAGGATCCAGTGCTACAGGCCATTGAAGTAACATCGCTTATGCCTAGCCTATTACCTGCTGAGAAAACGATAGTTAGAAATGCAGATACTGAATATCTTTAACCTTGGATACTAAAAGTTTACTTCAGATTGCCCACTGCCTTACCCTGCTACCCTGTCTACTAATACGATAATAGTCAGATATAAACCATTCGGCATTGTCCCGTAGACTGACCAGACATCCTCCCCAAGCCGCCGGGGCCACCTCATGTCTAACTCCTGACGAAGCCAATTAGTCCTTACAAGATTCTTACGTTGCTGTATTGATAATCTGTGGATGAGGGTTCATATAGTCTCAATGTCGATACTGGAAGCCACGAAATCGTTCTTCGATAGTTGTACGCGCTTAGAGTCTCGATAGAAGCGTGGACTAGAGCCATCGATTCTAGTTAATTGGTCGCCTTTGTATTGACGGGTTCGATAAAACCTTTGAGGCGGAACCTATTTCGATGGGTAGCTCATGATAGGGCGATTGTATTTCTTTGTGCGACGTGTGCGACATAGTAGCTTTACCCAGTCACGAGCATACAGTAATTATATTATGATAAATGGTGGAGTAGCAAATAGATATTATTGGCTGCTGGAAGAACATGGCAGACATCAGAGGAACATGGTCGAAGTTGGAGGATGTTGCACGCTTGTGGCCGTGTGAGATTTTCCCTCGTATACGCCTTACCAGGAAACTACTTAAGCCAGACGTTCCAATTTTCCCTCCGTTTTCTCTCTTCCGCACCACAAACGCAAGATACAAACAGAACTGAGCTGCTCTAAACTGCACTGGTAAGAAGGCACTTTTAGCCTATCCTCATCGCCTTGAATGTATTTGTCTTGGAAGTTTTGTCTAACCAACATTTGTTGTATTATAGAACCACTAAGAACACTAAAGAACCACAATAAATCTTTTTTTACACTTTCTTCAAACATTCAAGATGCCTGTACGTTGTCATCTGACGTGGCAAGAAGATATCGTTCTTTCGTTAACAAATTCATAGTGGACCAAAGGTTGCATGAACTGTGGGCGTTTGGTTGATCCCTCCTCGGGGATATGTACCAATTGCGGCGTCCAAAATGATAAGCCGGTTCAACCGGTTGAGCTAGTCAACAAGAAAGTTGTTGGCGATATGACTGGAACTGTTGTCAAGGGGAAGTCTTGAACGTTGAAGACAAAGTCTTTGCTTCACTTCTACAATTTTTGATCTCGCGTGTCACCTTTTCATTCTTCTAATGCTTGTACTTTTGTTGCTTCTACCACGTCTCGTTTCACACGAACAATCTTGATTTCATAATTAGCCTGTGACATTCCTTCTGGAACAGGTTCTCTTTCATTTGTCTCTCTCGTGTCAACGATCGCAATCAAAGACACCACCTTCACTGATAAAGTTTACCGTAATCACTAAATAAGCCATTGTAGATTCTTAGCATATCACACGTTATAGATACGAAAATCGTGTGGCGGTAATTTTTCACATATGTCAACGCGTGTGCGGCTATAGAAAACCTACTATCTATATATTAGGATTGGTACCCACACAAACAAAGCCTGGTTACAAGACTGTCGAATACCTAAGTAGGTACCTAGGTATTCAGCGTCCTTTTGTCATTTCCGCAACGTTAGTCTGGTAACGAGACTGTTATACACCATCTCCAAGGTATTTATCCCAAGCACTCAAAATATTTTCTTCGCAGCCAGCATGGTAAGTAATTCATTAATCAACCGCCGGTTTACCCATCACCGCACATTCAGATGTTGCAGTTTCACTTGACGTTAACCTTTTTGATATACGCAGTGCCCGAGGACAGGCTTACCCAAATTCGGCCTCTTACAAGCCCTTCCTTACCTATGACGTAGAAGGTACGGATTTAGTCTCCCCCAGGTATTGCAGCTAATATTTATTCTCAACAGGGGTGACATTAAAACAGGTTATAGATTGTGGCACAAATTGCCCTAAACGAGGCACTGGGCACTAAGACTATGCCGTTAAGGTATTCAACAGCTACTATCACAATATTCCATTAACTGAGCATGCACACACATTAACAGAGATATCCGACAATTCTCGCAATACTATTATGGCTAGTAAGAGCATGTCCAGAAATGATATGAAGATCGTCCTATTGACTCTAGCGCTCCCTCTTTACTTTTCGCATCCCAAAAAAAATCCCAGTCTAATTTAAGAGCCAATATTTCAATAGTATACTTAATTCCGAAGGACCCTTAGGTTATCAGAACTTTTCGGTACGAACACCACCTCCAGTATATATACTTCCTGCACTATAGCGGAGTTTGCGGCTTCGGCTCTGATTTCGGAATTCGAAAACAGATAGTCCTAGAATCTCAGAGCTTTAGGGTACTTGAGCCCATGGAACCAGGCCCGGCCGGGCTTTGCTCTGCCGTAAGTTGTTTCGATTTTTCTGTACGAAACTAAGTCCACCAGATCGCCGATCGTGCTAACTCCAAGGTTATCTATTCCCTAGTTGAAACGAATGCTCGAACCAAATCTGGATATTATAAACGCCAGATAGTGGATATGCATAATTTTGGACAAATATTAATGTCAAATGCCTCGAGATGGTTGGCCCGGGTTCATTGTGGCGCAAATCGATCTGGGAATCGGATTTCGCGCAGCCGCAAACAGCAAGCCTAAGCTATGCACCAGGGCACCATTTTATAGATTGAAGAAACCAAATTCATCCACACTCACAGTAGAATTAGCGTACACCGCCCATCCTGCGAGAAACACCAGCGCTTCTACAGATCATAGCATCGACAGCATAAGGGTATATATACCGCATTGATTGAACCCAGGACTACGAAAAACAGTACAAAAAAAACAAAAAAGCAATAATGAACATCAAAAACCTCTTTCGAATTCGAGTTTGCTGACAACGGAGACCACGGTATCATGGTCAGTATGTAAGCAGTTGTATACACGACATTCGTGGTTTATATACACCGTAACTCTGGCCACCCCGACGCTGCGTATGAACTAGAGAGAGATAATAGGAAATGGGGGGTTCGAATCGCACACTCAATAAGGATCATCAACTCCAACGTCCGAAAGATGAAGAGTAATCTGGGGGAATAAATGACAAAACTGATTGAAACATAGACAGAGGGGAATCGCGAAAAGATTGTGACGGAACAAATGGAATTATATCGGCGTTATATTACTGTACCACCCAGATCTAGATGAAGAATTTCAGATTTAGTATCGTGGGACTACTAGTACCATGAAAGCAGGTGCCTACATACCTCAATCGTCCCGACTGCAGAACCTACCCGCCGTGCGGTATCTTTACTCGTAATAATTGCGGCGTCAAGATCCTCTTTGTCAACTATTGCGATCCTGTCGGAGTGGTCCATGATCTCGACGTCGTATTCTCCGCTGATTTTCAGCTTCTCTCCCACCCGTGCTTTGAACTCTTCGAGATCGATATCTGGAGAAACTAGCATGAGTCGAAGCTGTTCGGTCTTATTGTGGTGAATCTTAAGTTTAAGCTATTAATTACGACAGAGTTAGCGAATCTCTGTCGACCTGCGCCGAATGGGTATTCTAAAGTAGTTGCAAAATCACCTGTGTTACTTCAACCGGTCCTAGACTCTCCAGTGGGAGTGGCTGCTTATTTCCATTATCGAAACTGTCACTCCGGAATGTGACGACGCTATCCCGAATCGTATTCATCCCTGACTCGCTTTGTGGCGAGGCAGTGGGAGTTGCGTACTGAGGATTGAAATCGACATCTCTCAGGGGCACTGGCTGAAGAGGGGAAATGGCCTTGGATGATCGATCCGATAAGACCAGATTTGTTGCAGCGTACGATCGAATTTCTTCGGGCTTCTCGTCGACATGCTTCATCTTTTCCGCCCCATCAAATCCCACGCCGAGATTGTGTGAGTCGGCTGATGCAACGACCTTTGCCACACCAAGGTAGTCTCTTTGCCTGAAGTTCTTGATTTTGGCCTCGCTAGGTCGGAACAAGATGCCAACGGGGACCGAAAAGACCGTGTAACCCTACCTCCTGTCAATCACATAAACGCTAGCGAATCATGTCTCGTTTTCGGCTTACCTCTGCTCCATCGTTAACAGCCTCATCAATCACAGCATGCGCTTCCAGCGTCTTCTCGTTCGCCGCAAATATCAGGTCTTGAAGTCCAGATTTGTGCTCGATGTCATCCGGCGTATTCGCCGAGTACAGCCGACAGAGACCGCGGTTAAATAAGACTTCACAAGAGTATAAGGTAAATTTTAACCCTAGTTGCTCATACTGGATCGTGCTGTTGCCGCGCAGGTACAGCAGCGCATCGTTGAAGTTGGCCGAAGCTTCTTTATACTCGCGTAATAGGAAGTTCGAAACCCCTAGTTGGAAGTATGCAACGGAAAAGTACTGATCGAGAGCAATCGCCTTATGGTACGATTCGAGCTATCGACAACGATGTTGGATTAGCTCTCTCGTTCCGGATAAACTGACTAGCGAGATAAAACACTCCACACGCCCCCCTTCTGTACGAATCTGGATTTGTGCGATCGTTCCAAATTTTCTGTCTGCTGCTCATCACAGCTTTATAATGTTGTTTTACTGGTGCATTTTGGGCAAAGAGGGGCCGTGAACAGCTATTCTATGCTGATTAGGGGGTTTAAACCTACAGCTTTCTCGTGGTCTCCGACGGTCGCATGTATGAGACCGATATTGAATAAAACCTTGGAGTTTTCGCCAATTTGGTCGAAATGGTAAATAGCTGTTGCGTAGTCTGGTTCTTCTTGGCCGTAAGCTTCAAGAGCTTTCACCCACCACTCGATTTCCTACTTCCAGCTCGTCGTCAGAATTAAAAAAGGGCAGGAGGCAGGAATACGGCTTTTTTCTTCTTCTTAACGAACCTGTCTTAAAGTCGCCGACATTTGATGTATATACTTGATCCCTCCAAGCTCCTAGGCTAGTTGTAAACTGATTGTTGGATTTCTTTAGTTAACTCTGCAGAGCAAGATCAAACAAGCTCCGCGGGTTTAACCTAGTCGGGGCATCACAAACTGGCTCGACGGGGAAGAATCTATTGAATATATCGATACCAATAGATCTGTAGAGATCTATCAAATAACGGGAGAAAACGGAGCTGAGAGGAGACGGTCGATCGGTAGTAAACAATATTCCCAGCTAGCCCCTCCAAGAAATCGGAATAAGAGCATCAACTCGAGGGGAGGATGCAGAACGGACAGGGAAGTCAGAAGGATATATACGACCCCACGAGCCAGCCACTTTGTGCCGACGCAGTTGCGGTTATTCCCACATCGGGATAGCGCTTGCGTGGAGGCGTTGGCGCCATTGTTGAAATGGCTGCTCATGCACAAAAAAGTCTAGACCGCTGGGGTGCAGATGCCAGATTCGTTATCAAGCTTTCACGCGGGAAAAAGAAAGCCGGAAGATATATATAAAATCTGTCAGGCCAATGCGAAATGAATGTCTCCTAGTCTCCATTTATGCGAATGCGTCGATTGGCTAGTTTCGAATTTTTTTAGGGGGTACAAAACCGAACCGGTAGGCCTCAGGAGAACCTTAGGGTCAAGATCGCGCCAACCTCTCCTGATTTCCGTTTAGCATGGCTTTTGCAGACTGCCGATTCACATCTCAGACCTAATTTACAGATATCGGATGGGTTTCTATTTTTCTGCTTCGCATGTATATATAGATACATGTATTAACAGGCGTGTGGGTTAGGTAGGGTTTCGGATGCAAATGAGTTTGTTGCTCTCGTCTGAAACTTCATTTCGTGGGTTAATTAATTTCACGGCCGCCGACGGACGAGCACTTCGGAAGATCACCTCGGGAGTATTTAAATAAATCTGCACGCCATTCGCCAATTTTACATATATCCACTTATCTTTTAAAATATATATTCTTTAGTGCGTACTAAAGGACTTGTATATATTGTGCTGACGGATGTTCGGATCCCATTGTTGACGCTAACGACTCCAACGAGGAATCCTCGAATTCGGTAATTCCTGCCAATCTCGCTAATTCCTGTTCCTGTGATTCAAACCGGAGTAGCTTGTGCGACACGGCTTGCAAGGTGTTGCTATTGTACCAACGCCTGCTATGAACTGCAATGCATTGCCCTGGCTTCCTCATCCCATCATCCTGCAAGCCGATGTAGCCAACCGGGGTCATGGCTGCCCAAGGACCACTCTATCTCTACCGTTGTCGCACTTTCTAACCCCCACCGAGATTATTGCCCGAGTCAGGCAGCTCAAACTCCGAGTCATTTTGACACATGCAGCTACGTCTTTTCGCGGGCCCGAAGATGCAAAAGGATGTCATGGATCGCTGGCCCGTTCGCTTCCACATCTGCTTCTGCTTATGTCAAAATTTGTCAACTGGGCTAACCAATGGACGTTTACGATAAGGTGAGCTAGATAATATATCCTTGCAGCCAGTGTACTTTGCCATTGTTCAAACCGATTGGACGTCCCGTCGGTCAGTTGCTCGATCAAGGTTCGGCCATCCCAGGCCCCCGACGCTAATGACCGGGGATGCCGTTATTGCCAAGCTTAAGATGGGCGAGAACTTTAAACTTGGAGTCAGCTATATAATTCTTCCTTTATCACACACGGCAGATTCCTGTCGAGGACGCCGAATATGTGGGTCTCAATACGTGGAGCAAAATGTGTGTGCAGTATGCGCCTGAGAGACAAAGTCTTGAGAGATCTCTCATCAATGCATAGCAAAAGACCTGATCGAAGGGTATCTATTGTTAAAAACAGCCTTGCATCGGCTGCAACGGTAAATGATCAAAAAGTCCGCCCAAGTAAATCGTTAATATACATATACACAAATGTGTCAGACGCCATCTGCTTGATCAAAAAGCCCAACAAAAAGCCTCCAGGTTAAATCGAAATGCTTCTGGCAGTACCAGCCAGACCTGAACATGAAATTTGCAACACGCTCTCTATAATGGTATTCCGGAATGCTAAAATAACAGACGCTGAAATGTGAAAAGAATTGCTTCACTTAGACGTGCGCTTTGCCGACGAATCGCTGCTATCGTCCCGCGATGGCGGCGTCGGTCTTCTGCTTCCGCCCGATACCTTTGCTTTAGGCGGCCGGGTGACATCCGTCTGCACTGGTGTTATCGCAGATTCTTCTAATTCTTGCTCTAGCACTGACGCTCTCTCTTCGGTAAGTTGGAAGTTTCTTTCAACAGTGATCCGAGGATATGCTTCGCTACTGGATTCGTTGCTATCTTGTACTCCTGATGACGAGGGGCGCCTTAACCGTTCATCCGATTTGGTCTCTCCTCCTAAGGACCCTAGTTCAAAGTAGCTCTGCATCGTATCTTGACCCGTGGCATCCGCCGTGTAACGAACGAACTTGTTGTGCCCTTTGTAGATATTCTCTGCGAATCGGAATTTACCAGAGAATATTTTAGAGGTTGATGAGTTACTGCTGAAGAATCGATCGAGTTTTGTGAACTTTACAATGCCTCTGTTAAGTGCTGGGAGAGAGGCAATAATGAGTGCGAGGCTGCTCTCAAGGATGCCCCAGAATGCGACAGCTGTTGCATTCCACGTTATGTCGAAGGAATCCACCATGATCTTGTAGAAAACAAATGGCTTTAATGCGCTAAATACCTATTTTGCGGGTTAGATTTCAACTTTGGATGAAATAGGGTATTTAATCTCGGTGGGAGCGGGGCGTACCATGGTGAAACAACCAAGCACGAGAAGAAAGCTCAAATTGAATTTCTTCGCCTTGGCCATGGGTAGCCGGAAGAGAACAAAGAGGGGTGGGAAGATTGTAAAAGCGTCGAGAATGATGTGACCCGACATGAACACGCCGTAGTTGGTTGTCGACAATAAGCTGATGCAAGTCCCATCGAAATTCGATTTTAGGTCAAAGGCCTTCGTAGCAGGTACCCCGCACTCGAATATTTGGGTGAAAACAGCCGCAAGCCAAAACATATAAGATACGGTAATCAAAATATAGAGGTACCGTTGCTGAAATGTTGATGATGGAGGCGTGAGACGTAGTAGGAGGTGCTGGATAGATATTCTGCAGAGATGCAGCGCTGAAAAGGAGAAAATTACATGCAGGTATTGAACCTTGAATGTCGTAAAAAAAAAACAGATTAGCTATGTTTACTCGAGTAGGAGAAAGTTTAAATCCATTGAAATAAAATACGTGGTGATAAAGAGATATAGAACTATTTGTCGACACTGATAAGAATATTTGGAGATAGCTTACCACTAAGTAGCCGCGAATATCCTTTTTAGAGTTATCATAAAGATGGTATCCAAGACCAGTGCCAAAGACAGCTAAAATGGAGGTGTTAGTATTATGTTTTATATCGGATAACATTAGAGAAACAGTTATTTTTGAGTGCACTTACCAAATATGTTGACCGTGTTAAACGCGGTATAGCATGCCTACATAATGACGAAAGGAAAACGGTTAGCGTATTTTCAATTGATATTCGAGGTGTCTGCGCCAGTAGGTTTGCTCATACAAATGTTGGTACCATAACCCAATCATCGAGTCCGAATGTCCCTTTTCCTCGGGTACGAGTCCAGAACCTCAGCATCACAATCATAGTCGTGATAGAGCATACTATAAGGCCAGTGACAAAACAATAGAATGTGTTGACGGGTACCCGATAATTTGGGTCTGTAGCTAGCGGAAATTCAAAATCCGGGGGCCAGTTTCTGAAAAAGGGGATTAAGGTTTCCAGATACTCTCTGTCGGCTTCCGTCTGAGGATTAGGCGGTGTCACAAACTTCATCGCGTCGGTTGGGCTCCGTCACCCGAAGTTTGTGTTGTCGTCCCACGCGTGGCGGTTGTCAAGCTGCAAGCCGAAATCCAAAAAAGGGATTTTATCGATATCATCGACCGAAAGTACTGAAACGGTAAACTCAGAGCGGAAGAGAGGCTCACGCCTGAATTCTGCGATCGATATCCCCCCCAGACATGAAGGAAAGCTTATTGTCGTTCGGCACCTTTCGGAGCGAATACCTTCAACAATCGCGAAATGTACGTAAGGTACGTAAGGGACTGGATTATCAGTAATCATCTTGATGGGTGAAAAAGACCAAGAGGTCTGAGGGACCTTATATATTTACACCAGCAGCGCCACCGGGCGAGGGCTGACGATAAGCAGAACAGACTTTGAGAGCCAAAATGATTTCGCTACCAGGAATTAGAGTTCATCGCCGCGAGCGCCCTTGCTGGATCCGATCGACAAAGACGCTTCGTTTCAGCGACAAGTCAAAGTAAGTTTTCCCTTTCTCTCAGGACAGCGGTTTGTATTGACCTTCGCAGTGGGTCTGGAAAGGCAGGAATGAAGCCGCGGAGGGCGGATGTCTCGGTCCAAGATACATCGGGGAAAGCGTGGGACTTGATGATTTAGCGTATAACGCTAGAGCAGACTGAGTTAGCGCCTCTGCAGAATGCTGATCTAGCTCCGCTGAATTCAGCAGCATTTTCGAACCGCAGACCCGGGACAAGATCACGATGTACAGGGACGGCCCAGGTTGAAGGAGGCGAGACAAAGGGCCTGAGCATGGCAGCCTCCAAAATGTTTGAAGAGCAAACCGTGCTACGTGCTGCAAACAGTGTCTGTCAAGATTTCAGCAGTCAGAGGACAAGCACCTGGAAATACGCAGCGGTACAGCTCGTACGCACGAGGGCTAATGTTTGGGGTTCAGAGCGGGAAATAGCCGGCCCCTCTCTTCCCGCACGAAAACAACTGCCATTGTGCTTTCTCGAGGGAACCAAAAGTGGAAAGCGAAAACTGGGCGGAGGAATATAAGCATGGGGGCTAACATTATAACCCAATGAAACTGAACAATGGCGCCGTTGAGCATGGCACGAATCGACTCGGATCTCAAGAACGAGTCCAACCAGGCAACGCTAAGATATTGATTCTTCAGCAAGGGCCCTCCCTGACTTTTTCAGTCTCACACCACCGCACCAGCTCCACTTTCCACTGGGCCACAGCGAATAAAGTTCAGAAATGCAAAGGCCACTCACTCCGCACCGAGAGAACCCAACCAGGTCTTTCAACATAACTGCCAGCCTGCAATTCGGAAATTGGTCTCCAGAACTGGACTTGGCAACCTTCAATACATGTATACTTAATTCAGTGCTTTGAAAATGGATAATTTTGTCACAGTATATATTATTTATATTTCGTCCAGTTCCCAGGAATCACAGGAACCGCAAATCCTAATCATGGTACCGGTCTACATCTACGCCTGAACCCAGACCTCACATCTTCATCGCCTATGTAGAACTTGTTTATTGCATCGATCAGCGTCTACCGTGAGAAGGAAACACGGAATATCCCAAGTATACTAACCACTCTCGAATCAACCAGGCAAGGCCAAAAAGTGGAACCGATATACATATGGCAACACTGAGGCTAGTAGAAAGGATCACCTTTGTAGTTTCCCAGTCAAATAATAGAGGATTGGTACACGAATGCACAGGCATGTGCTAACCTTGAAGCCCAAGTCGATCAGCCCAAATATGTCAGCATTGTTCTTGCCGTTGGCGCGAAGTGGGAGGCCACACCTCGCACTCTGCAAATTGCAACGCTAAGCAATTAATACGAGACTGTTAAGATTTGAGAGGCTCTTGGGTGCGCGTGTGCAACCGATCGTGTTCAAGGGCCAACTCCGGAAATATATTCTTTCTTATATAAATGAAATCTTATTATCCTTCTGATATAGGTCAGCCACACCATCAGGCTTTTGCTACTCGTTCTACTTCGACTCGACGCCCGCAATCGGGCAAAAAATTGTATACTTCCGCTACTTCGAGACATAATGTAGGAGAAAAATTATTCATATTGTCAAAGGTTTAGATGGCTGGCATAACGATCACTAGATTTTACAAGCCGAAGGACACAATAAGCTTAGAAGGGAAACCCAAACCCCCCCCGGCCCGACGGCAACTTCCAGTATTGAGCACTAAGGGGGCTGAACAGATTCCGTTGAATGTATAAATCGGTGTCGTTTGTAGAGACTGTGCAAGTGCTTTAAAAAATGTAGATGCCTAGTTAGTTTCATACCTATCAAGCGTATTCCAGGGAGAGCTGCCTAACACGCTTTTGAGATTTTCAAGAGTAGCAGCGAGAGAGCGTAGCAGGTTATACTATTTGCAATAGATATGAGTTTCACATCAGTGTCGCTAGCAGGTTTTCCGTCGTACAGGTTTGAAGCATAAGCAAGTACGTCATATACGATTTTCGCCACTTCGCAGCGTTTTGAACTTGCTGCTTAGTCGCGCATACGTTTCGAAATTGGATTCCCGATAAATCCGAATATTCTAGCTAAAAAGTGTACCGGCTTTGAGAGTTTTTCGTGTATCACTTTTAGTAGCAGCAACTATACCTGAATTAAATGAATATTTTTGGATTTTTGATGCTATGGTGTCCCCTGGTTTACTTGGACAATGAAAAATTAACGATTGATACCCATCCAGCCTGCATAATAATATTAACGTCTTGGCGTTGTTCTTGGATTGTCCGACAGCGGAATGCAGGCATCTTGCAAAGCGGGGTGCCATTTTACTGGCTAGATTCGGATCTTGAGCCTAAAAACCGTCACGAGAAAAAGAGGATTCTTTGGATAGCAACAAAGTCGTTTATAGAAAGTCAAATTGATCCCAAATTTAATGCTTAGACAGCTGTTGATGGATTCCCCAGCAAGAAATTTGAGCTGGTCTTTGGCATAAAAGGAAGGGCTCGGTTTTTGAGAACAGAGTCCAGTCTCGGCGCTCGACTCTGCGAAGCTATAGTCTAGCGAGACGAGAAAGGTTGCAACACAAGCATGGTGTAACCTTGCCTAGAAAAACCCCAGCACACGCACGTCGACTAGTTTTTGTAAAGCCTGGTCGATATAAGGGGAAATCAATCATTCGGCTAAGCTATTATTCGTTCCAAAAATTACTTACTTACTAATGCAAAGTAAAGAGGCACTTCTGTGTAATTATTCTGTCATTTTATTGGTTCTTCTGCAAGCGAGATAGTTTCATTCTCGTTTCTCTCGCCGATACGGATATCCCGCTCCCGGCCGAAACTTGATCTAAAGGCCTAACAGGATGATAATTACCGTTAATTGTAAACGCAAGTATGCTTTATAAACATTATGTTATGCAAAGCGGCATTTTTTCAACTCTCCGACTACGGAGATAGTCGGTGAATTTGCCCCGCGCCGGATTTAAACGCAGTTTATGCCCGGTAAATTCCGGGTTATCTTTATGTCCAATGCGGCAGCAAAGAATGGCATTGGTAGAGACCTTTACTTACTTCTGGAGCAATTGTTAGCTTCTCCGAGCTTCAAATAACATACGGCGGTGTTAGGAAGGGTTTAAGCTCAAAATAATTATATAAACCTTTCATATATCGTAAGGAATTTCCCATGCAATCTCTAATGGTCTGCGCAGTACTCGTACACCACATCCTACTACTCGACTAAAAACCTAATTGTTTTCACACCCTAGGCTTTAGCTAGCCTATACTATTCCTTATAGTATCAAGTTCGATATCTGTCGGAGATGGCGTCGAAAACTATAGTTGTTATTACTGGGTCGAATACGGGGATAGGGTTTGAAACGGTTAAAGCCTTCCTATCGTCTGCGACGCCTTACCAAATCTTCATGGGAGCGCGCAATCTTGAAAAGCTAGATTCTGCTATCAAAAGCCTAGGAGACACCAATATTCACGATCTGGTGCCCTTTAAAGTCGACATCTTGTCCGACGATTCTATTGCAGCGGCATTCCAAACAATTGCCCCTAAAGTCGACCACATTGATGTTCTAATTAATAACGCGGGAGGTATGAACCCACTCTCACGTGCATATATACATGCATGCAACCAACCCTGTAATCCGTATACTTATAAACGGTAGATGCTACAAGCATGTGTCATTACTAGCTCATCTATACTGACACTTCTATCTATTGAAATAGCCGCGGTAAACTCTCCCACCGGTCGCGAAAGCTTTATCGAAGATTACAATGTGAATGTTGCTGGAACCTACGTCATGACCGACACCTTTATCCCCCTCCTCATTAAATCATCTGCGCCGCGCCTGATATTCTTAACCAGCGGCCTCTCTTCTCTTGGGGAGGCGACACTAACCACTAACCCGCGATACTACACACCACCTGCTGGTTGGCCAAAACCGGGAGCAAGAACTTGGATAACCTACAGAGCTAGCAAGGCTGCATTAAATATGGTGATGATAGACTTTGCGAGGGTCTTAAAGAATGACAACGTGAAGGTCTGGAGCATCTCGCCGGGATTTCTTGCGACAAACCTTGGCGGCGATGCTGAGACTCTGAAGAAGATGGGTGCAAGAGACCCGGCTACTGGAGGCAGCTTTATTAAGGGTGTAGTGGAGGGCGCGAGGGATGAAGATGCAGGAAAGGTCATTAGGCAAGGGGAAGTGCAGCCATGGTAAATAGCCCAAACATGTTTCATAAAAAGAAATATGCATAGATGCACATGTATCAAAAACAGGATTTGCTATTCTATTGTAATGGTCTAAATAAACATAGGTAGTGATAATTTGGCCTCGAGGAATGCTATATTATTACTGCTGAGCCGATTGGTAATATGGAGGTGGTTTGAACTGTGGTAACCGAGTCTCCAGTTTTGTAACGACGAAACTAGTGTGAATGGCTAGGGTTTTCTACGCAATACCGCTGGCATTCTCGAAAAATTGCAGCCTGTTTGCTTACTTCAGCAAGTCTTCCAATCACTTGCTTGTTGCCATCATAGAAACCATATACAGCATATGGAATCCCGACTTCTTTGCAAAAGTCAATGATATACTTCTGAGCCTCCCGAAGGTTGTGACGAGGCATGCGGGGATACCTAAATTTGAATGCAAAAATTAGTTCAAATATTAATGCATATCTCTTACGGGCAAAACATCCTTACAAATGATGGATAGCCTGGAACTGAAGGCCACCGTGGAAGAAATCCAGCCACTCAGGGCAGTCAACATCCATCGTTGTTCTTAACATCCTCTGGGGAAACGATTCGGAGACCCCTATATCAGAGGTACTCATCGCAAAGTGACTCAGAGTTATCTGCACATGCACCGGCATCGGAACGACGTGGCTGATAAGAATAAAAACAATCCGGTCTTCCATAGTAGGTATCGATTTGTAGACAACACCGTATCCATACCAGACCCAGAACATAATCAGAGCGGACAGCTCAGCATATCGATGCCATGCAGCAATCCCTTTCTTTGGAGCCTGTCCAAGGAGAATATACTCCCAAGAAAGCCGGTAGAGATTGATGCGTCCGAAGCAGAGCATTGGGTAATAAAGCCAATGTTGCAGACCAACAACAAACTGAGCGAATGCATCATATTCCATTACGCGATCATAGTAGGTTGAATAAAGGCTTCTGAAGAACTTCTGATCTATAGCAAAAAATGGTAAGTGTTGGATATCTGGATCGTGATCTGGCTCATTTGTAACAATATGGTGCACCTGTAGTGGTAAGATTAGCATATATTCCCTTGGATAATTATCTTCAAAAACCTACATTGTGATTCCGCTTCCACCAGCCCACGGAAAGACCTCCACAAAAATCGGCGATAAAGATACCGATCAAAGTGTCGGCTACGAAATTGTGAGTGATTCCCAGATGACCCGCATCATGAGCAGTAAATGTAAGTTGGTGCCAAAGAACTCCTAAGAAAAGTGCCGATAGCTTATACCACCCTGTTTTTAGGAAGTATAAGAAGAGGCCCAAGAAGGTAAAATATCTCATAGCCTCTCGGCCGTATGCCCAATAGTTGCATTGGTAAAGACCCTTATCACGTAATTTTTGATCTAGCTCCCGATATTTGGCGATTATGTTTTGCTGAGTCGCCATATCGAGAGAGGGATAGAGGTCAAGGTCTTCCATCAATCGTCGCTCCTCCTCTTGTTTCAATGACAGAGCCGCTTCATTCTCGCCCTCGGAAACAGACGAAATGGAGTCGGTATCCACGTTCGGTTTCCTCCGTCTTAGCCTAGGATCCAGAATGAAGTCGCGCTCGCTACCCGAGCTTGTAGGTGTGTCAGACCCAGAGCTAACTATGTCCGAACCAGACGCATTTGGGATGTTCTCAGACAGGTCGTTTTCGTTCGGGCAATCGTCATTGATAAGTCTGAACTTTCCGCCCTGGATTGGAGGTTTAAAGTTGATCCATTGTCCTTCTATCCGGCCAATCTTGAATCTCATCATCATTTGCTTAGTCGCTGCTGAATGGAGTCTAAAAGTCCACCATAACTTAGTCAAAACTCCGGCGCATCGCCTGTAAATTGGAATAAAGTGACAATCATACGCTGTAACTTCGTCGGTGGCATCTCTACCAACCATATGCATGATAGCTTTGTTGCCTCCAGGATGGTACGGGAGCCAAGGGTCGGTCTTCAGCACCTTCTGATCGACAATGATGACCCTCCTACCCTCTGCTATCAGGTTCTCAATCTCCCTTCTGGACCACACCTTCTCTTCCGTAGGCTTAACCATATTTGCGACCTCAATACGACTCAGGCGGCGAAATCGGGGGATCGAGCTGGCGTCTGTTTGTCGCGTAGCTAGCTTCAGAATTCGCAAAGCAAGCAGGACTGCTAGGGTCTGGTGTTGTTATGCCAGGATGTGCATTGCACTAGAAAATTCTGCACCCAGCTAATTGTGTCGCAGGGTCGCGAATTTAAACCTCGGGCCTTGAAAATCCGAGAGCTGTTGAATAGCGACGGTTACGTACTCCAGTCGTCAGCGCCGTCGCAATGCGATAAGGTGGTTTTCGGGACAACTGGCGATGTGGAGAAGTGGAAGTGGTCAGTGTGGTCTGATAGGCACTCATCCCAAGCTGCCAAGGCCAGGGGCTTTTAGCCATGCAATGCAACACACCCACCACGTTGGATTTTTGTGCGTGTACCAACGACGAGGCTACGCAAGATGCGCCGAAGCTGCGTCACCTTACGCGAACAATGAAATTTGGCAAAATGCGGCAGAAATATTTGCGTAGGTGCGTAGTACAAGGTCTCGAACTCCCCGCCATTTGACAGCGTCTAGTCAATCCGCAAATTATTTTGTAATAGTGCGACATTTGACCCCAGCGTCTACCAGGATTGGAACTTAGGCAGGCTTGCCAGGTGTGCCCTTTGGTGTCAAGAGTTTCTATATGACGCCTGTACAGAAAATTAGTTAGGAAGTGTTAATATACAATAACGTTAGTCTGTTACGCTGGCTATTCAAAGAAAGGTAGTGGGACTACGGAAGCAACAGGCTGGCACACCATAATATCATAATGTCGATAGGAATATATTTCGACCTTGGACCCCCACCTATTCCACCCTTGAGTGTGTTTCCAATGCGCATAGCCCTTCCTACGATAGTAAAAGAAGTTGTCATGGCGCATTAAATGCCGGTGATATCAAATCATTAGGCGCCAAGGCCCACCAAGGCTGTATCGAAGATTCAGGATCAAGCAGCAAGACTTGGTTATTGTATCGCAGCCAAAGGCAAATTATTATACACAAAACGCTCTGAAGGCACGCAATAAAACGGCGATTAATTCTCAATGGTACCAGCCAGCCGGAGGTCGTATCGGGCATCACCATATCGAGAGAGTTTAACCACTAGCCTAGATAGTGGATGGTGTAGAAGGAGTTACAAAACTTTTAAACGGTTTCTATATACTGAATAAAAGGATTCTAGCCGACAACCGTATCTATTAAAAAGCCAATTCCGTTTCGACGCCACTGCCGCTGGTATTCCCAATACATCCTCCATCCTAGCGGTTTCCCCATAGAGTTAGTAGCGTAACGTTCAGTTTATGTTCAATACAACCCTATTACATTTTGCCTCTAGCTGGAATCTCTAGTAATATGCGCTGTCCTGCACAATCTAAAGTATTAGTTGTAATGTGCTGGAACTATGTCGGTTAACGTCTAGGATGAGGTTTGATAAGATTATATAGTTAGAAACTAAGCTGGATACCGATTCACGATAATTTCGCATAAATTACATGAGGTTGTGGCTCAGGTGCGGGTGTATAAATTTTAGAATATTTCCTGTCGTGGAGTCGAGCGAAAATTTCAAGCACGGATCGTTTAGACACCCATCTACCACTGCAAGGGGATCGGTTGAGCCGACCAATAAGACTTCTCTGACTAAAATTGAAACCAGGGAAATCTGTAAATTGGGGCTTCCAGTCAACTCGTTACCACCTTCGATTTCATAGCTGGCCGGTTCCAGAGGTTCGATATGGTTCACAACACAATTCTTGTCTCGTTGTGGAAATCTTGTCTTGTGAAGGTAAGCTGATCCTGAGTAAAGTGCTTAGACGCGGCGTTAGGTATATTTTGCTTCGAGTCCGACAAATAACGGTCTTTTATACTCGGCTAACGATGAGATCCTGCAAACTAATCCAAGTTATAGCGGATATGGAAGCGATAATATTCCCTTGTTGGTAGTATTGTGGCTCTGTCTGTATCCTTCAGGTGCAATTTCCTCCGGAGTACACAAGTAATCTACTAGAATATTCCCCGGAGAGGATTAGCCTGAGGCATTACTGGATGGCACTGATGAAGCTTGTTCTCATATCTATAAGCAGTGGGCGGCTTAACAGAATGATGTACCAAACCCTCACTAAGTAGCACTGGAACTAGCAGCGGTAGTGGACTATTTACCTCAAGACTCCGTCATCGGATCAAAAGATCTTAAGAGAAGCGTAATTTCTTACAATACTAAGCCAAATATACCCTTTCTCAATTTAACTCTCTAGTTAGTCAAACTCTTGGTGTAGGCTTGGCTGCAGGCAATGTAGCATCCGTTTGTATCATATGGCTGATCAGAAGAGTCAGTAGATCTTCGCGCCGCTTCCATTGGTCAACTGGTACCGAGAGTTTCAGCGCCAAGGTTCCAAATATCCCGTCGGTAGGAAGTACACGCGTGTACGCGGTAATGGTTTCTGCTCTGAGCCCGAAAAGGCGACTAGGTCTCGTATTCTATCGGGCGTATAGGTCCCTAAATTGAATATATTGCGTCTGGCGTGCCTGGATTATGGCATGCATCAATATATATCGCATTCCGTCTTGATCGCGAACGTTGAGCCGGTTCCTAGCCGGCCTACCGTTTTTGTGGACCGCTAGAAACTAGTTTCAATCTAGTAGGAATCATTGCGCAAAACGGAAGGACCTTCCATGATCGAAATCCGAGTTATATCGTTTTGACCCATAACGTTTAGGTAAGGTTGTACCTCAAATCAGTTTGTAGATCTACCTTCGGAGCCTCGGCATATCTGAGAAATGATTTCAGTTCACTCGTAAGGCAAGCGTAGAGACAAGCTTACGCTCCATGAGAGCTTGAATCATGGTCGGATGTCTACTAGTACCATAGTCCAAAGGGGTCTTGAGAACATAAATATCAGTACTCGTCCGCCACAACCGAAGTCCCTACAATCTCAACATCAGCCTACCCGCTTTCTTCACTCCTTTCTTCAAGTTTTCCGAAAGACACGTTCATTTTCCTACTTTCTACAAATTCATATTTCACATACACTCCTTTACACATATCCGGATATAAAATATTACATTCACCAAAATGAAGCTCTTCAGCACTCTCTTTATAGCTGTCGCACTCGTTAATACTGCATACGCCACAAAAAAGCCTGCTCCTCCCAAATGCAACCCGAAGTGTATGGAGATGCCGTGCTTTTCAAAGTGGTGTGACTCAAAAGGCTATGGTGAGCTTTCTGCACGATTTTAAGCACGACTCAGATGCTAAATAGCCTATAGTTAATGCGGGTAAAACGGACTACTTTACTGTCACAGTGACAAAGGGCGGTGCAGGAGGTTGGCCGGCCAAAACTGTCACTGCTACCGTAACTGAAGGTGGCGGCGACGGGCCTCCTCGTACTATCACCAAAACGAAAACTTGCACAAAGACTATTACATCGACAGTGACTGTTACTGCCACTCCTGATGGCGGCGACGACGACAATAACAATGGTTATATGTAACCGAAGATCTCAGTCTAACAATGTAGGCTGATCTCAGTCTCGAGGCCACACGCTCTCGAGGCAGAGAGCCAAACCTACTTGAAAGAGAAAGGCCGGTATATTGCATGCTACAGTTTAAAAAATGGCCAAGTCAACTTGAACAATATTTGCAATCTAACTTCGGTTCGACTATCACTTGGTTTATCACCTACTTCCATCTGCTTAATATACGAGATATACTAGAACCCTGAACAAGTTTGGCGAGTTAGAGTTTTGAATATGCATATACGCAAACTTTTGGAGGGTTTGATGTTATCGTGCATGGCAATGCGATCACGATTTACGCAATTGCTGACGACTCTATAGCTCCCGTTCTGTCAGCCGCCTGTGTTAGTTCTAGACCTATGTGGATTTATTCGTGAACTAAGAAATAAATAGAGAGAAAATCAACTAGGTCATTATTTCTGGCTACAAAACCAAATTTTCGTTATCACTGGCCCTCGGAATCAAAGTTTTCTTAACTGGTCGGTTAGTTATCAGAGACGGTAGATCGAATTTGCAGGTTTGAAATCCGTTGACCCGCTGAAAAGTGTTGCGTGTTGGATTTACGGATATAATTTGTAAGGTTAAGCTGCCAGCTATGGGAGAGTATACAATTTTCGTACCAGGCACTTAGGTGCTTATATAAATACATTTCGCCAGTAAATATCATCAAAAAAATACCATGTAACATACGCCCCCCGCACCTCAACGGATTTCTCCCACTCACATGTCTCCCTCGATCTTATAAATAAGAAACAAGTTCATGGTTTGGTTTTCCAACGTGAATCAACTCCCGTCCATGAAGTTTCTTTTAAATATACTAAGACTAAGAACATTAACCAAAGAAGCAGGCACCACAAGCATATTGCGAACAAGTGACTTCGTGCCCGGTTGTGTCGAACGCAACATTGGTACAGATCAGAACCAAAGCGACACATTTGACTTTCGTTTGCGTCGGGTGGAGACATGCTGGATTCTGGGACGGAGCACTTGTGACGTCGCTGCAGCATTCGCATACTTGTTTCGATCCAGACCAGCAGCTACCGCCATTGCCTGTACGTAATGCGTAAGAGACCCCGCCTATCGTAGTAAAGTGGGATGTTAATGATGAACTTACCCGTGTTGGAAAATTGGCCAGTTCCCTTGCAATTACGGCCGTCCTTCTTGGAGGGGCATGAGGAGTTGCAAAAAGGTGCTGTGCCCTCCCAATACTTAATGCAGTCTGCAGTAGCTAACTCGATAAGGCCTGTTGCAAGAAGCATAGTAGCAGTGCTTAAAACTGAGAGCTTCATGTCGAAACTAGGTAATTGTATGAAGTTTAAGTATTGATAATATTTAAGATATATATGTATAAAATCTGGGAGTTGGGCGGTTGGCGGTGGTTTGTCAATTTTTCAGGTATAAAATTATGTTGTTTCTGCTATAGTAAATATAGAGTGAATCGAAATTTGATAAGTAGAGATTGTTTACAGTTCTTCTTCTATTTCTAGAGTGGGGATATTCGAAGAATTTATATCGCAAGGCATCAACGCGATAGCTAGATAATTTGCGCAACGGCATGCCACGATGTAAACAGCATTGGATTGGCCTAGCCCAGCACCGTGCCCATATCATGTCATTGTTGCTTAGCAATTTTAGGGAATATCTAAGATATTTGGCAAATATAGGTGCATTGACTGGCTAGTCTAATTGTGTATCCGTCAGATTGGATCCAGGGAAATAGATACTTAGTTAGGGAAGAATATTAAGATGCTAGAAATCTATGAAAATAAGTTGGGTATAATTGTTTTGTAGATATATGCCAACAGGGATTATATCTGCCTAAGACGTCTAATTCCGAAGTATTCGAGGCCAAGCTACGCTTCTATTTTCGAAGCACAGGGGATATATAACGAGAGGTCGCTCTCTTTTCTGTAGTTGACCGTTGTGGTTTATCCGCGGAAGGGAGGAGCTTATGTTTCACCAAACCAGTAAATGCCGTGTGTGCATTTTTGGTCTACAAAACCGCATCTCAGGCAGTCAGATACAATTGTGGTAACACAAATTAACCCTGGGTGCGGCTGACAGGCGACAAGGTGATACAATAAACCACCTAGTTTAGGTAAGAAAAGTTCCTACGATTGAAGGTTCTCACTTGAAATAGAACGGGTACGTCGCACGTGATTTATCGAAAATTCTATCCTAGCAGCAAGTTAGTTCTGGCAGTTGGGGGGTCTGATGCCACGGTATCATTCAGGATTTTAAATATTTTAGAACCACTGTATTTTGGGGCGTAGCCAGCGAAGGCTTTATTCTTCAGTAAATTTGAGCGGACTACTTACACAATAGATTAGCTTGCTCAAACTGCTGATGTGAAGATTTCCGAGTGCATTGCTTGACCTAGTAGCCAGGTGCTCAAGTACACGCGGTGTCGTCCACCCATCTGTTTTTTTGGAGCTGTAAATATAATACCCTGCTATACTCCACAAAGTAACTAAAGGTAGTTAACTAATGAGATGACTGGTGACCATGCATCTAATAACTGCTCGATATGCTGTAATGCTCCTAAAGCTCCATGTGTCAGCCTCATTCACATATTGCCGCATCAATGGCTTGGGGCTGAAACTCTGGGGCAGTGTGCGGCAACCGAGCAGCCAAGACTTGAGTATCATGTCACTGCCGAAAGCAGTCCAAATGCCCCCCAGTTGCATTCCCTGCGGAAGTGCGTGGCCATCGACCCCACTTTTCGGATAATTTGGACTAGAGCCAAGTGCAATTCTCAAGTGTCGCTGCTGTGTGTCCAATCCGAACCGGATGGAAGATTCCCCGCTGGGAGCGTTTGATATATATCATCAGCAGGTACATTCTATTTGAATTTCAGCCTCCGTCTTGATCGCACTTGAGTAGCAAGCCCTTGCAAAGAAACGTCGAATCGTCCATCGGTGTCGCCTGAAATAACGTCGCCGACCCGTCGGAATTGCCGACTCCTGAGTCCGAGCTGAATCTGTTTTCTGGGTATCGTCTGAAGTTGCGTTGTCGGGCTTCGGGAGTAGCCGAACGGCGTTTGAACAGAAGCTGTCTGCGGCTTTTAAAATTATCTTGGCTTCGTCGGTCACTGGCTCGCTTTCACAGGCCTCAGCTGCGGCTCATCTTGCAAAAGACGGCCGTTATATAGTCCCCTCGCATCGTCAGCATCAGCATCAACATCAACATCAGTACCAACATCAGTATCAGCAGCAGCTGGTCTTCTGCAATCCTTCGCTGGGCAACAAACAGCGTACACCGTCAGATCCGGCTTAGTCTCCCGCTTGCGCTTTTGCAGGCCTATCTTCTCAGGGAGATATCACGCTGGGGCTGTCCCTCCGTCTCTCTCCGTCTCTTGCTCACCTCTGAACCCATTTACACATCAACCGCTTGGCCATCAACATGTCGTACTACCCCGGAAATCATGCCCACGGTCAGGGCCAGCAGCAGCAGCAGCAGCAGTACTATGGAGCCCCTCAAGGGCAACCGCCACAGGGAGGCTATTATCCGTGAGTCTACAGGACTAAATCACTTGTAAGCGGGCTTCTCCAAATCGCTAACTTTGCTATCACACTGCAGGCCGCCAAACCAACAGCAACAACCGTATTTTTCCCCGCAGAACCAATACGGCTCTCCACCCCCGCAGCAATATCAACAGCCTCAGCAATATGGGAACTTTGGAGCACCTCCTGGGCAACCTCCTCGAGGCGATTACTATCCTGTACGTAGATATTCTCAACACCAAGAAGGGGGTTCCACTTGGTATCAAATCGCTAACGTTTGATCGTTCGCTTAGCCGCCACAACAGCAGGGCTACAACAACTATGGCCCACCAGCAGGACCACCACCCCAATCCGGATACTTTCCACCGCCGAATGCTCAGCATGTCCAACACGCAAATAATAACTGGGGCCATACGGAAGGGCAGGCACCAGGTAGTGTTTCTCCGTGGTTCATCTTGAAAGAGATTTTTGCTAACCCCATCGGTTAGCTATGGCTTCCTACCAGAACAATGAGTGGAATCGGGGCAATCATGCTGCACCGCCCCCACCTCCATCTGGAGCCCAATCTTTTGCCCCGGGCCTCGACTACAAATGGACTCCTAGCAAATGCACTGGGCGTCGCAAGGCACTCTTGATTGGCATTAACTATTTTGGACAGCGCGGTCAGCTTAGGGGTTGCATTAACGATGTAAGCCAAGATAGTTGAGCACTTTGGTCTAGCAGCATTAACTCACACTATCGTTTAAGGTCAAAAATATGAAAACTTTCCTTCACGAGCGCTACGGATATGCCACCGAGGACATGGTAATTTTGACGGACGACATGCAGAACCCGAGGAGCCAGCCTACGAAAATGAACATCCTCCAGGCAATGCATTGGCTAGTCAAGGACGCGAGGCCAGATGACTCGTTGTTCTTCCATTATTCAGGTATGACAATTACAAGCCATAAATTAAGCTTAAAACTTGAAACTAACAGAGCCCCAAGGCCATGGTGGTCAACAGAAAGATTCAGACGGCGATGAAGACGATGGTATGTTTAGGCTCGCAAGTGCTACCTTCAGAATCAACTCTAACCACTTCCCTAGGATATGATGAGACAATCTACCCCGTCGATTTTAGAAACGCTGGAATGATTGTTGATGATGAGATGCACAGAATCATGTACGACCAATGACATGATAACACTCCCATACACTACAAAACTAGCTGCTAACTCCGCTTCACAGGGTCACACCTTTACAACCAGGTGTCAGGCTGACCGCCATTTTTGATTCTTGCCACTCCGGCTCCGCCCTGGATCTGCCATACCTGTACTCCACCAAGGGCGTCCTCAAGGAGCCCAACTTGGCAAAGGAGGCCGCCAGCGGGCTGCTTGGTGCCTTGTCAGCCTACGGAAAGAAAGATCTTGCTGGTGTTGCATCATCACTTGGAGGATTCCTCAAGAAGGCTACGACAGGATCGCAAGCCAACGCAGTATCAAAACGTACCAAGACGTCTCCCGCCGATGTTATCCAATGGTCTGGATCGAAAGACGTGCAAACTTCGTATGTGGATGCTTATTATGAACCATTCCGAAGCTCGGTCACCAGCTAACCACATCTATATGTAGGGCGGATACTGTCGAAGGTGGTGAGGCTACTGGTGCCATGAGCTATGCTTTCATCAGCGCATTGAAGAAGAACCCGCAGCAAAGCTACCAGGAACTTTTGAACAGCCTCCGTGATGAGCTGCAGGGCAAATACCAGCAGAAGCCGCAGTTGAGCTGCAGCCACCCCCTAGGTAAGTGGACCCCTACGCCGGCACCGCGACATCATAAGTATATATCACTAATATATCGACATAATAGATACCCGTACCCTCTATGTCATGTAACGGCCCCAGTATACTAGGCTCTGTATGTGGATTTGCGTGTGCATCGCTGTAACCCTTTTCAAATTCCGAGTGGGACTGTAAGTCCGAGAACGTTTTGCTTGTAGGCTGCTAGTCTTTAAGTTGTGCAAATATCAGTCCTTCCTTTTCAAAATCACCTGCGATATATATCTCCTTTCAAACTGTAATATTCTAGGCAGGAAATTTTGGATAGTTTATGCTTGTCTTGTCGATTCAGAGCAGTATTCATTCGTCTCTCTTGGTTGCTTGATTGTGATTATCCAAAACCTATTATCTATCGTCCCGCTTCTCCGCATTGATTATATGCCAGCCATATATTCACCACCTGAGACCAACCTGCGTAGCCCATTTGATGGACATGTTTCACAGGATAATTCAGCGTAAATATTGAGATTGATGTGTACCAATAATTCTGCAATAACTCATCCAGTAATATCTCCTCAAATGGCTCTTGCTCCCCCAATATTCTCATTTCTAACTTCTACATCTCTCGATCCCCTCCCTCTTTCCTCCAGTTACCTCCTACAAATCTGTGACTATCTGGCTATAATTTCTCCTCCGCAGTCGTATATCATAAGATGCCTCCGAAGAAAGGAAAGCAGCCGAAACAGGCATCTCAAGGGTCACCGACTTTTGTCCTACGTAGCGGAGAGCAGGATCAGGATACCACCACTAGGACCGCACGCAATGGCCGACGTTCTGGATCCGCACCCCCACTGACTAGTAGAACCAACAGTATATCTGAACAGCAAGTTGCAGGCCCGGCAGGCGATGTAACTACTAGTCCCTCTCCTCTAGTTTCGCGGGCGACCGACCAGCACGGTGGACTTACCATCCATCCTCCCCCTATTGCAACAGGTAAGCTTGATGTTGAGCTAAATGCGATCTGCTCCCCAATCGAGGAAGATGAGATAAATTTACCTAACGACGAAATATTGGACCCCTTCTTCTAGCGTCCGTAGCAGCTCCTGTGCAGGGTACGGGGAAGAAGCCGTCCTTCGAAATCCCAAAGAAAGACAACCCTAGCCCAGGTGCCCTAGCTCGGCTTGCAAGGTGGTTTGACGGGTCGTGTGAGGGGGAACCCCCATCGCTGGAAAACTCCACCACAGAGCCCAATCAGCAGACCGAAACCACAACCGCAGTTACCACCGTTGAGGAAACCCAACCTCCATCCGTTGAACCTCCTCTTAGCGAAACCACACCGCTAGCAACCAATCCTGCCGCTACAGATGAGCTACCAGTCGCTGTGACTAACAATCCCGGCCCAAGTTCTCTCCCCGTCTTGGATACTGCTGTGAATCTCCCGATCTTCGACATCAGGACATCCCCCCCAAGCACGATCCCCGTTCATTATACCCCTCCGAGTCTCGCGATTCCCATCATTATTGGCGACCAGCCGGCTCCCGGTGCCCACCAGCATCGGATGGCGTACACAAAGTGCAGCCACGATTCGAACAACTTTGTCGAGTGTGAGGAGACCAATCCGAAAATGTGTGAGTATAACAAGTCGTTGAAATTTCGCGGTCGATGCACGGACTGCAATGGATCCAAAGGTATCAAGGGTTCAATGAAGCGTTTTGGTGGATGGATTTCTCGGACTGCGGACCGCATCACTCATAGGGACAGAGGATCTTTAACCGGGGCTTTTGAGCGAGGAGGAGGAGGAGGAGGAGGTACCGGCACTGGAACTAGCGGAGGGGCCGGAGCTGGTGACGGCGCTGGATCGGGTGGAGGTCCTACTCCGAGGCCTAGTCATGCTACTAGGACGAGTGAGCGGGAGTTACGCCGGAGATCGATGCGTGGTCCGACGGGTAGTAGTGTCGGCGCTGGAGGGTTTGATCCCAACATTCAGGAGGATACGGAGTCCGATAAATCCTAAAGAGGCTCGCCACGACGGTTTTTCGATGGTTTTTTGAGACAAAGGTATTGTTGATTGCATCGACTGAAGAGCAAAATTTGCAAAAAGAATTGATCGCCTTTATAGATTAGCTGTCTCCCTTTCTTTATTATTATTACTGTTCTGTTGGAATTAAGAGGGCGAATTTGGGGATCATTGGTTAAGGGAGGAATGTCTGAGCGTTCTCGTCTCTCCTGTTGATTGGGTTTGCATACAATTAGTAGTTTTTTGTTCCCTTTTCCCAAGTTACTTTCTTCGGACGAAATCACTTCGGAATCCTTCCTTCTCTTCGCCTAGGAGAAAGTCTGGTTTGCATGTAATCAGAGCCCTTTGTGCAACTTGTCGTATTTACGGTGTGCCAACGAAACTCGCATTTGTCGCGGTATCTCAGGCCGGAGATGTGTTGGCGTGACGTTGGATGGCTACCATGGTTTAGGACCCGAGATGCTGGTTCAGCACGTGCAGACTTGCTCGAGGGAGCGCAGCACGTGCTCTCTCCAACGTCCACAAACGCATCACGTTTGGTTGTTGATATATCGTATGGATTTTTTGTCTTTGCTGTGAATCTTTCGCGATCGAGTTTGGATTTTGCAACATTTCAAGTCTGCTATTTTTGTCAATAGAGGGAAAGAACAAGATTTGGCACTAGTGAAGCTAAGCTGACCAATACATTTGGCTTGCAGATTGGAGTGAAACCTGCTTCGCCATGGAGTTTTTTTACACTAGCATACGATTGGACTGAGTAAGTGGTCTGCAGACGGAGAGAGAGTTTTCATAGGATGATTTCAATTTATATTCCTCCTTTCCTCGGCTTCCCCCCCGTCGTGTGCGCCCGCCCCCCTCCCTAACCATGAATACCGCTGACAAGTATGAAAAACATCTTGAATAAGATGTTTTTTTCATAGTGTAAAGAAGCAAAAAAAGTACCAAAAAGGAAAACCAGTATTCGTTTTAAATCAGAAGGCCTCCCATCGCAGAAAATTTCAACCGTGATTATTGGAAACAGTAGTGTTTTTGTTTTTCTTGGAACCAAGCTCAAGGGTTTTTGGACAAATGAAAAGAAAAAAAAAGGGTTACTCAGTGTGTAGAGCAAGAACATGTGTGCCTATGCGTGTATATGTGTGTAAACTTGGAATTATCGAAAAGAAAAGGGAAAGAAAGAGAAAGAAAGGAAGAGGAAAAGAGAATCTCCATCTCCAAGGTAACAAAAGCAAAATGATGGACGCCATTTGCAACAGTTCAAAGCTTGAAGGTTTTGAAAATAGAAGAAATGGAACCATAATCAAAAGGTAGTAGAAATACAAATGATGAATGGAAGTTAAGGAAGAAAAAAAGAAAGAAAAAATCACACAAACAGAACTCAAAATATAGACTCTCGAAAAATCCGGTACAGCGACGGATTGCATATTTGACGAACTTTCGAAAGAGCTGTCGATGTGTAATAAAAATAATAGATAAAAAATGCATAGATAGAATAACAATATCTAACGCCCCCCGCTCCCCTAACCTGGCACCATACCCTGAATCCCTTTTTGTTGAACCACGCAGCCCGCTAAATAAATGAGTCCCAAACCGTTTGTTTCTTTGTTGAGCAATACGATGTTGTCGCACCAGAAAAAAAAGGAGGAGGAAGAGGCAAAGTTGCCGTACGTAACTGGGCCGGTTTCCAAACTTGCGGCGGAAAGGTTTCCGAAAGATAGAGAAAAAGAGAGAAAGAGAAATAGAAGAGATGGACGCGGAGAGATCGAGAGAGCAGAAGGGAAGGCGTACTGTTACATGGCTGCGCACTCAGTAGAATCTAACAAGTTAAAAGAAAAGGAAAAAAAAAAATTGAAAGAGAAAAAGGCTTGAAGAGTAAACATGGCAGAATATGTAAACCTGACTGAGTGCTCGATCGATCGATTCGTTTCTTGAGGGGTTTTGATAGTAGTTAAATGTCAGCCAATTCCTTCACTGGCTGAAGCTATCAAACCTGAGGTTAAAAAAACGAATCAATGGACGGCGAATTCTAACATTGTAGACGTTGATCGAGAGAATAGAAACTAATAGCCTTCTGCGCCGCTGACCCCATTTCCTATATGGCCGTAAGCGTCGGGATAAGTTCCCTGGCCTTTGTCGACAGTTCGTCTTAGCGTGGACGTTGCGAGATATCTTCTTCCTTCCTAGGCTGATGACGAACCTGCAGCTGCTGTTGATCCGGATGGAGCGCCGCTCCGCGTGTCTCCTCCTCTCGATAGCGTCTACGATGGTCAGTTACTTCTCAGAAATATACAGGACTCCGAATACAACGCTGTCTTCTCAATGCAATGAAAAACAAGGGGGGGCGATATTAGGAAGGCTTACTTCTCTATACTTTGCAAGATAGATCTTCAAAGCCTCTGCATAGTTCTCGAAGCCAAGAGAGGTCATCGCAAACAGGATGTCTTCACCGTTGACGGTCTTTCGCTTTTCTTGTTGACATTTCTCAGAGGCTAGAATGGCCAAAGGGGCCAGTAGTCAGCTCGCCTGCTCTCCACGGCAGCGTAGGCAAATCGGTATGCACTAAACACTTGTGATTACCCCAGTGTCAGACTTACCTTCGCTCGTGATGAATGAGATAAACTCGCTCACGCACTCTTGCATGCACTCCTTCGCCTCCTTTGCTATCTTTGCATTATCTGGAAGCGCCGTTTTCATGATCCGAGCAACTGTACGACCGTTGCCATCTCGTTAGCGGGGGAAAGACCATATCGCAGGAAATCCGACTCGTCGTAGATGTAACCAAGAGCAATTCGAAATCTGACAAAAGGAACAGGAGAATGAAAGGAAGAAAAATAATCACTCAAGCGGGGTGGCGGATTGCTGCATGGGAAAAACACAAAATATTCGTCCAATAGGCGACATGTTGGCATGGATTGATAGCGTCGAGCTGGGATTCGCCGTCTCAAAGCCAATCATATATCGCATCATAGACCCGAGCGTATCATACATAAGCTCGGGCGGAAGTCGAATGCAGGTATTCGAAAGCAGAAGAAAAATAAGGGGGGGTTGGTTGCGGTAGACTAAATGGACTTGCAGCTATTCCCGTCGAGATATCGAGCAAAAGTATATCGAGATATCGGACGAAGAGGAACGCTAGCCGCAAGGCCGGGGTAGGTGAAGGAAGAGGGGGGTCCATAGAGATGTGGATTTCGATGGATTAGAATGTATGAGACTCACCGTTAGCGATGGGCAACCATCGATCTTGCTCTTTTACCTCGAATTCGTACATGGCTTGTTGCTCCGTTTCTTTATCTTCAGTTTCTGGTGACTGGACATCCTCCTCATGAGGCCCCTCAGCCTTTGTCGGGGAGGCACTCATGCTTATAGATTTTGCTAAGAACCAGGGCTTCCAGGCGAGAACACACAGATAGGCTCTCTACTCTTTTCGCCTCACTCTACTTTCCGACCCGAGGAATTGCTGTCAGAAAATAGCCTGAACTATGACGTGTCAGCTATAATGCTCTGTAGAATGCTATAGGGCCTTCTGACCGCCCAAGATATCGAGGCAACTGGCAAAAGGGAAATAGGTAGACGCAAAGCTTAATCCCACCCTAGAGGTCTCGTGTTGCTGGCGGTGCAGAGAAACCCCGGGCAGGTTCGAAGCGAAGATCACCAGCACACCGATCGGACACGGGAAGTATGCAGGTCGATGTCGTGTAAAGTCTGGGGGGGGTTATCTTGCGCGAGGAAGAGTGTTTGATGATGCGTAATATGCGTGAAAGCTGCACATGCGGCTGCAAGGCTAACGTATCCTGGCCTGGTGTATGTATGTACCTTCTACGTGGGGAGGGGGATGCAGGATGGAAGAAGGAGATGTTCGAAAGAGAAAGACGACTAGCGATATGTGGAGAAAACTGGGCTCTTGTGGCCGGGCCGTCCAAAGGACAACAACAAAGCCTCTCTAGCCTCCTCGAGAACGAGGAGGGGGACGAATGTCGGTGGTGCTAAACGCCCCGGGAGCCGAGCATGGATGTAGGTATCAATAGCGCAAGATCAGCTGTACTTACGGGAAGGAAGGAACGGAGGATAGGGTGTAGCTAGTAGTACAATGCGACCAGTAGCAGCCGCGAGTACTGTTCTAATGTTGGTTCGCCGAAAGGTGGGCCTATAATGTTTTCCCAGGGCTATCCATTGGCCAATATCAGTCGCTGATCTAAAACAGATAATATCGTGCCATATCCCACGAAATGAAAGCGACACTCAACCCATGATCCAAACAGTTCATCTCGAGAACAATTCTCCCTCGATGATGAAATGGCCGGTAACATGGAATTGCTACGGCCGGGCTATTGTCAAAGAGTAGTACTCTGTCCTAATCTTTTCCCCGGGAGTCGGGTGCTGATGTGGGCTTTTTTTTTTTTTTCTTCTCAAAAGGAAAACCTACAGATAATACGGGTGGTTCCCTGCCCCGGCTTCTACGTCAGAATGTTGCCAAACAGAAAAAGTAAGCCTGTTCTCCTAGCCGGGTTTGGAAAAGAAAAGCAAATTAGCTGCTTAAATACTTTATATGTTGCAAGGGAGCTGATGCAGGCACTGCAGGTTCCATGTATGGTCTGCTTCTCGTCGACGAAGCAGATGTGCGAAAATTTTCATCATGGCATATGCTTAAATGGGGACGGACAACAAAATGTTGCATATTTTAGCCTCTGTGTTTATGCATAGCTAGCGACCCATGTCCGCCTGTGGCTCCATCGGCAGGGTAGAGCTCATGCAGCTCCAGCGTGCGCCCGGTGGTGCCAATATTCTTCTGTCTGGGGCATTGCGCCTGACAGCTAGCCAGCCAGCAGTCGACGTGACGCAAAACAGCGTGGAGGGAAAGACGAAAAGCAAGGAGGCGGCTTGCAGAGCAGCAGCGGTATCGGGACTCGAGCTTTCATCTCCCGGGTTCAGAGGAAAAAAAAAACTCTTGCAGCACAGTCAATAGCCGGGTCAATGCACCGGCTCGAGTCAAGAGCGAGAGCCTTTTGCGCAGCACCATTTTGTTGTCGTCGTTCGAACCTTTTCGGTTTCGTGCTTCCGTGGCAACACAAGGTTAAATGCATTGGCTCAAACCATCGATTCCGAGCGCATGAGTGCCAGTCGGGCCGGAGGGGGGTAGGGAAAGAGTAAAACGCTGTAGCAGCACTCCTCTAAGGAGAACGGCATCGGGAAAGAGAAAGATAGACCAAGCGTATGCCGTGCTAGGTGCACAAGCTCGAGACTGCAGCTAGCAGTCTCGCAGTCAAACCGTCGTTGTGTTGTAAGGTCCTGAATAGGTCCTTACGCGAGGCCGGTGATGATGATATGTCTCGTGCTTCGGCGGGCTCAATGGGAAGAAAAGCAAAGGAACATGCTGCAGCAAGGGCTACAACCAGGAAAGAGCAATCCAGAAAATTCGCGACTAACCTTATTGTCCACCGATGCACCGGGGAAGTATAGCCTATGGACTGGAGATAGAGCCGACCGTCTTCCAAATTCGATTCGATTCGTCCTGCGCGTTCCGTCTGCTTGCTCGCTCGCTCGTTCGTTTTCCTTTGTTTCCTGCACCCAAGCTCCTATCTGAGCTGTGCCTGTGTGGTTTGGTATGAGGGTGCGTGTTTTCCAGCCCCGGGGCGCTCTCGGAGCAAGCGACTTAGCGGACAAGTTTAAGCGGCTCGGGTGACAACAGCTTCTGGTTGGAATGCGGGAATGGTCCTTTCCTCTCCGTGGCCCGTGGAATGCAACGGTAGGACAAAAAGAGAGAGAGAGCTACCAAAACAAATAAATAGTGATAGATCGAATAAAAAAAATAGGTGCTACCGAATTGTGATATGTGAAATGGCTGTCGGGCACGAGGGCCTTGTGCAAGTTATATCGAATGGCGAAACAAGATTTCGGTGTGCGAGGGCGACGCGAGACACTGCATATGCAGAGAGCAGGAACTGGCGCGCGGGAGGAGAATAGTATCCGTTGCTGGGAAAGCGGAGCTTTGCGAGATCGAGAAGAGCGGTTGACTGGATGATAATAATTGCGTCCTGAATAATAAAACAGCTGAAGCAATAAAAGGAAAGCGTGAGGCGGGTGGACTTGAGGCTGTCGTGCAGGGCTCCGGTACCGAGATCTCGATAGCTCTAGCTGGTCCGACGGAGGCAGACAGTTACCGGCAGCTCTGATCTTGTCTCTTTGGGATTCCGAATCTATTTTAGTGTTGAACGAGAGAGAGAAACCGAAGGGTATTGGCTGAGGAAGGAAGAAGATTAATTGGTGGTTGAGGTGGGCGAATGGCGTGGCGAGTTTTCCTCCAACTGAGCCCTTTTTGCGCCGTCCGAAAATTTCGATTTCTCAAATTGGCGTGGCCGGGAAAGTCAACCTCGAATTGAGCTCTTCTCGAAAGCAGTACCTGCGCAGCGACCAGTCCGCTTCTGGGCAATGGCCATGTCGGTCTGCATGGGTACACCTGATGATGATGACACTGATGCCAATTTATATTGCACTCAGATCTTCTGCAAATGTACGTGCACGCGCGTGTGCTCTGTGCAAATATAAATTGTCCTGTCGATGCCAGGACTGCGATATTGGAACCCGAAACGGATGTCAGACCTCGTCCAAATCACGGCTGACCAAGCGCAGAGCTCTCTCTCTCTCTCTCTCTCTTCTTCTTCTTCTCCGATCTCTCATCTGTGCCCCGTTTAACATTGCCGCTATGCGAAGTCCTGAAGATCGGAGCGGAGCGTTGGAAATCGAACGGGGTCCAGCCATGGCTCAGGCTTCAATCCGCCTCGCTCATCGGAAAGATAAAAGGGAAAGGGCTTTAGATGATCCTGCGTGTTTGCCTGTGGCGGCAGATGCAGAGCAATCACTCACTTTTCATCTTACGATATTGTCGAGATGACAAAAAACCCTTTGTCTCGCAGTAAATTATCACAGGAGTACCGGCAATGCCGGGGGGAACCAGGAAGAACATCTTGATATCAGCTAGCTTTCGATCAGGCTCCTACCATGAGTGCAAAAGCTAGATCCGTCCAGCTGTAGACATCCGACTAGCGGCATCGATTGCGTTCAATTCCATGTCCATGTTTACGATTGTGTCCATGTCCATGTCCTGTCCCCGAGTCGATGTTCAATGCATCATGTATACCCAGCTAGTCGATGTTCTGGTTTCCATATGCACGAGGGCCAGCCAGAGAGCCAGCCCGCCAGCCAGCCAGCCAGCCAGCCAGACCACCACCACCACCAGTCCACCACCAGTCCACCGCCGCCGCCAGTACACACACCAGCGCATAGGTACACTAATGGCTTTTAGAAAAAACACTCGTGTGCAATTAATAGAATTTCAATCCGGTGCAGCGGCGCTAGGAATCAGATCCCATCGATCTTCAGCCGACCTTCTCCCTTGGATTCCCGATGCTTCTGACCTCCCGAAACCGTAAAACCCGAGCCTCCGTCGCCGCCACCGCTTATCGAACCCATCGCAGGAGGTTGAAATAAGGTATCCCTATCCCCGTGCGTCATACCGCCAGGCTAACGATCAAAGAAAACCGCTGCCTCACCTTATCTTCACCGACGTCAAATCAAATCTCTCCAAGAGGCCCATCGGGTTTAAGACAATACTGTATGCTACACCGGGGGCCATGCCGTTGGTTGGCTGGGTGGTGGATGGGTATTGTTGGAGACGTTTAGCTGCTTCCGCCGACACCCACCTAACGCCAACCAGCGAAAAGGGAGCAGCTAGCAGCAGCAGCAGCAGCAGCAGCATCTTCCCACCCAGCCAATAACCAGCGAACCGGGTCACCCACACCACCACGCCCAACACCCACACCCTTTCAAGCAACCCTCTCAACTAGCAAAAAATATTGTGCAGGCTCTCGAGGCCCACCCCCCGTAATCACGTTCTCACGGTCTAGAAGGTGAAGTCAGGGTTGGCGGCACGTTTGGGCGAACCGGCAGACGGTGGATGCGGGTCTTGCCAAGCGCAAGCTGAGTGGTCGCCTCGATGAGTTGGCAGCTTCGCCTGCATGCAGAAAGCTCGTCGGGGCGGCCTATGGCCGTTCCTTCGGGACAGCTGTCTGTCTGTTTTGTTTCTCGTCATCGTGCTCTCCCTCTCCCTGACTGTGGCTTTCTTCCTCTGCCTGGCGACTTTTGCCTCTCGTTTCTTTTTCCAAGTGGGATAGGCCAGTAGGCGACTTTTTTGTATCCGGTGCACAGCAGACGGCATCTCTGCATACACCCATCACGGCGAACAGTTCACTCGGGCTACGCGAATGCAAACCACAGCCTCGATTAGTGCCGTCTTCCAGGCAAGCTAGCTATTCACCAAGCTACCCAGCTACCCAGCTAGCTGATAAATTAATTAATCGTCCATCATCGAACTGAATCGATCGAAAATTTAGCTCATGGTCTCTCGCTCTGAGTTGTCGCCCTCGTGATCCAGACCTCGTATTGTTTCGAGTTCCTCGCCATCTACGTCATTCCCATGCAGTGGCAGCGGTGTGATGAGATGTCCAATGCACACTATCTCAGACCATTCATGGATTCGGGATAAACTGATAGTAGATACTCCATGCCATGCACTAGGCGATAATTATCTCCGTTGCCGAGCAGCCCGTCGGCTGGTTTTTCTAATCGAAACAAGATTGAAATTCCAAATGTCACGTCCGTTTTGCGACGGAGTGTAGCTGTAGACTACGGATGGACGGACGGACGGACACGAATGTACACGAATGTACACGCATAGGTGCTTCATCCAGGCTGCTGTAGCTGCCTTGCTTGCGTGCTTGATTACTTGCTCGCTTGCATCTGTTCCTATATCAAACTGTAGCTGGAATATCACTTGCTTGCATACTTAACGTGTGTGCACAGGCCCGCTGCAGCAAGCCGGTAAGTGGGAGCGAGGTCGTGACATCTGCTAGCTGCGAGCCAGTAAGCCATATGCAAAAGAAAGCCCATGCAAGCATCAGACCATTCACTGGGGAAGGCCAAAATCCCTTGCTTCATCCGTATGGCGGCTGCAGGGTGCGTCTAGTTGACGAGACAATGCAGGATCGCAATCACGAAAATCTCCATCAACGATACGTTCAGAATCAAGTCTGTAAATGGGGTATCTCGCTCAGTCTCGTGCTTCTAACATTAACAATAAGAAACCCTAATCTCAAGAGACATCTCAGAATATCATCGTTTTACTGCGACACGACCTGTACATTATTCTTCGCCTACAGCACGCACGTATGCACCAATTAGCCATACCTTTCCAAGGTAACGAAGAAAAGAAAAGGGGTGGAGGGTAGGTAGGATGGGCATACCTTCCACGTATCCATCTCATCCTGCACCCGCTTATACTCCTTCACCAAGCCATCAAGCACCTTCTTCAGTCCCTCGGCGTTTGTCTCCAGCGCCGGCCGTACGTCCCCCACCGTCCGTTCTACAAGCACGCCGTTCACCATCCGGAAGCACTTTCTGTCTGCCGGAACAGGTGTGAGCGATTCTAATACCAATCTGTATCGTTCATCGTGTCGAATTATTACTTCCATTAGCCTCGAATCTCCTTTGTCATCTCGCGCCTCATCCTGAAGTGACCCGCTGTGAGGGGTGCCACCCATAGGCAGACGTAGACCATCCGGGCGGTATGTATGGAAGGAGGGAGGGATAACTATTCGGTGCTTGCGTACTTGTGCTCCTCAGTGTCTTGTTCGACATCTCCGATCTTCTGAGCCAGTTGCTGCAGCGTAGTTTTGTAGTTCGAGTAGGTATTTTGAAGTTCTATATGTGCGTTCGTTAGGATAGACATGTCAGCAGCTGAAATTGATGGCGGTCGGTTGGAGCTTGATAACATGAAATATCTAGAGGTCTGTAAGGATGCGATATGATCCTTCCCATTCATCAGCCGCGGGGCATTATGTGTATACCTTGCTGCTTCCTCTGCTGCGCGGCGCTTGGAGCCGCTGCTGCTGCTGATGACATTGTAGTTGCGAGAGGCGATAGGGATAGCTATGAGTATGTTCTCAAAGCATGAAAAAATGGTGTCGTTTGCCGCTGTTGAAGTCTCGTGAGGAATTCCAAACCGACGTCGACTGCAGCTAGCGACTACTCGCCAACCCCAGCTGCCGGATTTGCTATTCGCTATTTGATAATCAGCCCACCTTTTTCCAGCGAATCGAAATCGCCCTGTGAAAAAGCCAAACTGCAAAGCTACCCTGCACTACTTCTCTTCAAGAGTCCAATGAACCAACCGCTCATCAACATCGAAAAGATCCCACCATGCACTCCCATTTAATTCCCCACAAGCACCCAGGTAGGTGAATGATGACAACACCATAAACTTCCCTCCCCTTCATGAAAAGAAGGACGATCGATGCATCTAACCCGTCTCCCCACGCACCAATCAATCTAGGCTGCTTGGACGTCATGCTCGCCCTCGAGGAATGCCACGCAAAGGGCTTCATCCACAAGGCCACCGGTCAATGCAACGATATCAAGCGCCAAGTTAACGCCTGCTTCTCAGAGGAGCGGAAGGCGAAAACTAAGGCCCACCGGGAAGTCGCGATGCAGAAGCGCCGCGAGATGCAAGCGGCCTGGAATGAGATCGATCAGAATTCATAGATGGTTGGCAGTCGCCCGATTGCAATCGGACCGGACCGGACCGGACCGTACATGAACCAAACGACTTTTAGCTAAAGGACTAGATGTTGGCCGCCATTCCCTACTACTACCTGCTTTGGATTTCGAGGCGATGGTCCGCCAGCGATATGGATAAATTCGTATATACCCGTTTGGGACGGAGGCTTAAACTGGATTGAAGGCGAAATTTAGAGATACGAGGAAGAGGAGGGGGAGGAGGGGGAGGGGGGAGGAGGAGGAGAAAGGACACGATGGTGCTTCACACTGACACATGGGTTTTCATTATCACAGCATGAATATAAACGCCCACGGTCAACTTGTACATACCATGAGAAAGGCGACTATAGCGCTTCTCGATGGCCAGATACTGTACATATACACTGCTGTAAATATACAATATAGAAATATCGAAACTCGGAAGGCAGGCATGCCACATACCACTTTGCTACCAGAACACCTAGGCTAGCCATACCACATATTCCCATGACAGGCGGATGCTTGCAGCTAGCCGTGAGAGAGAGTCTGGCATGTCATACAGGATCCTAGAATCATTGGTCGACCGTATACCAAGGGCACGCAGAAATATACATAGCTGTCTCGCCGTTTACGCCTCAAGTTTACACTCTATATATCACTGATACCATCGAGGCCAATTCCGATAAAACTTGAGGTATTTTCGTACAAACTAATCAACCTTGACGCTTATCTACAATACTGTAACACAACATTGGCTATTCCCTATCTACCAAAGCCGTACAATTTTTTTTTATATATACTAAAGAGAGCTCTCTCATCAAGAAGTAAAAGACACTAGAGATTATATATAGGTACCAAACGCTGCAATCCCCATCCATATGATGCCATCAGAGCCAGCCAGAAAAAAAAGGCAAGAAAAAAGGGTTAGGCATATACATAAATCATGTAGATACTAAATCAATGACCAAAAAATATCAATATCCACATCGCTCAAATGCTTTATATCTACCATAAGAGAAAAGTTCGAGCAAGGGAGGAACAGAAGTGCGTTTGTAAAACAAAGTAGGCAAAAAAAAAAAAAAAAAGAAAAATTACACGAAGAAAACGGATAATCACACTAAGGCTTGCCTTAGTTGTTGTAAAAGTTGCTCTTTTGGAAGCTCTCAATGCTAATGTCGCCGGGCTTTGTCGTTGTCATCGTGTGCGTCCGGCTGTCGGCAGGTCCAGAGTTCTTCAGGCTGGAGGCGGTCATCGTGGCTGTTCTGCTTGTAGTACCGTCCGTGATCTGCTTAGCTCCTGACACGACCTGTCCGCTCCTCACCAGTGGCTCGAGGTACGGCTCCGGCAGGTACCCAATCCTGGCGTCCTTCGTCCTGCACTTCCACCACTGCGACGCATTGCCGAGAGGGTCCAACTTGGAGAGGACAGCGACCAGATCTCCCTTCTGAACTTCAAGCTCGACGGCGGGGTTCTCAGGGGTGAAGTCATAGAGGACCTTGCAGAAGTCCAACTTCTTCATCGGATCCGCGAGGTCCAACGATTGACCACCTGCTGCAGCATTCATAGCCTCCTGTCTTCTTCTCTCCTCCTCCTCTTGCTTCGAAGCCAAAGCGCGGATGAGCTTGCCCATCAGATATGGCAGTCCAAATACTGCCACCAGGAAGATAACAAATGGCTTCTTTGAGGGACCACGGGATCTTTGCGCAGGTGCACCATTTGCACCACCAGCAAAACTGGCGAATGCATCGACCGTTAAATCTCCGGCGCTTGCTGGCATCGGTCGCCCAGTAAGCTTCGCCCAGCCGGCTTTAACCCATCTGATCACTGCAAAGATACCCAAGATCTGTCCCAATGTCGTTCTCAGATTGCCGAACTGCTCTGCCACAGATACCATGGCTAGGGAAAAAAAAAAAAGGTATGTTAGCAACTAAATCGTCTTGTGTAGTCCTGAACGTTGGGGTTAAACTAACCAAAGAATGACGAGTGCGTCGCCATAAACGTGCTCTCGAGCATCTGCGCAAAACTGCCAAATGCTCCAACGATGCTCTCGATCATCTGGAAAGTGGCAGCAGTGCTGTTTTCCATGCCCCTCATCAGACTGTTCGGGTCGTTCGGATCTGGGCCCATGCCTCCATAGCCTCCTCCATAGCCGCCGTATCCGCCGCCCATGCCGTATCCTCCATATCCACCGTAACCACCATATCCTCCGCCAAACCGCGAATACGGCGACGAGTAAGGAGAACTATAAGATCCATATGATCCGTAGCCACTGCCCATCCCATAGCCCGTGCCGAGTCGGTTCTGGTACCCACCGTAACCAGTTGTCGTCGCACCCATTCCCATTCCCATTCTATTTACCCCTGTCGATGTTAAGGCAACTGGTCTAGCGGGTAGTGCGGGCGCTGAAGCGGAGGATGCCGCGGCTACTGGGGCGGCCGTGTTGTTAGCCATGGCGGCGACTGATGTAGAAGGAGCAGCTAGATTGAAAAAGTAACGAGTTAGTATTCCCAAGTGAATTGATAATTTTTTAATCTTTTTTTTTTTTTTAGTTATTCAGTTAGGAGGGGACTTACGAGTAGCGGTAACGCCGGCCAATTCCCACGGCTTCGGTGGCGATACGCCTGACATTTATAGGAGGGGTGTAAAGAGTGCGCGACCGGAGATTTCTCCTGTCTGTCTTTGAAGGATCGTAGCAGTTAATGTCGCGTGAGATTCGGAATGGTCGATTGTGATGATTGCGACGGTCGGGCGTATGTGAAAAGTACTGTGGACCAAAACAAACCCCCCAGCCTCAGGAGCGTCCAGCCATCGACTTTCGGTAAACGTTGGTTGGATGTTGTCACGTCAGCAAGGGTCAAGAAGGGGCTCTGACAACGTGGCCGACGATGGGAGGTAGCGAGAGAAGCGTTCGATGGAGGGAGACAACGGCCTTTACGGATGTGAAAGTGGATGCTCTTGAGCGATGGTCGATGTCGATGGTGATGATGGATGAAAGGGCTGGTGGAATGGAATGGCAAATGTTTTGTTTGGGCTCACTCTCCCTCTCCTATCCGTCCTTCCTAGCCGGGCTGTCGGGCTCGCTATCTCGTGAAAACCTCGGCTCAGTCAACACTTTCGACCACCACCCCACACAGCCTTTCGTCCAGACTAACCTGGAACTTGCAATTCAACCGAACCTGTTTGTCCGAATGGTTCGCCGTTCCCGACAGTAGACGGCTTTTGGCTTTGCAGTCTTGGCATAGTCACGGGTATGCGCCCTTCAGACATCGAAATCCTCACTGTATTGGGGGATCATACATGGAGGCAGACTTGAAAACATGGGGGGCCATTAACCGTAGCGCCATGCGAAAAAAAAAACGCATTAGTTCGCCACGGGTAGCAGACGATAGAGATATTTATATGATTGAAGTCTCATTCAGCCTCGACGTAGATTGATGCCTGCGAGTTTTCGGGCTCTGTTTCTTCCTCCTGCAGCCTCTTCTCTTCCTGCTCCTTCCACCACCAGTCCATGCCGTCGTTCAATTCTGTGTCCTGCTCACCATCGTCATTGAGCGCCAGTCCAACATCAATTGTGTCAATCATCAATTTACGCCCCTCCTCGATTTTGTCATCGGCTATGTTGAAATCCTCCATAATTAAACGTGTTGCAAGTTCTGGAATGAGAATGCTCTGGACATATCCACCCTCACCGCAATTTGTGATAATAATGTCCTTTGCTAGTTTGAGGCGCTTGAGAGCTGCCCGTATTACCCTAGAGCTACTGATGGTATCTGCCCTATAGCAAGTGAATACCGAACGTTAGTTCAAACGACATCCCAATTACGAAATCAACTAGGTGAAGCTTCTTGACTAACATGATATCTCGTCCACGAGGTCCATAATACCCTGGGTACTCCTTCTCCCAGTTCCCTTTATCAAGCATCAACTCCGTCCTTGTTTTACCATTTGTCCGCTTGGATTTGTAGAATTTCTCGGATATGTCTCGATAATGACTTGGTACCTTTTTGGCCATGAGGTCCTCGAGGTAAGAGAAGTACTTTACAAACCGTTCTTCCAGTGAATCCCAGTCGATTTCCGGTATTCCCAGTTCCCGGACCTTCGAATGCGCCTTTTCAAGCTTATGAGACTTATGCAACTTGCGCTTTAAGGAAGATTTGTGGCGTAAGTCAGGCATGTAAGACTCGTAGAGCTGCTGGGACACTTCCTCGTCGCACATGGGGCACAAATATTCCTCTTTGGTCGATTTGGACCTTTTGGATTTCTTCGCCTTGACGGGCGTACCATCGAGGTCAATCGGATTGTCTGGTGAGTTGCTAGACTGTCGTTTCCGCTTTCCGCTCGAGGTCGACTTGTCTGAATCCGAATCGTCCTTTTCGAGGTTTTCACTAAGCAACTCGAGCAGCTTGGGGTCAAGGCCGTTCTTCTTCAGAACTGATGACCGGTTAGCCTTGAAGAGGCCAACAAGAGAGGAATTGATATCGGAAGCTAACCGTGGCTATACCGCGCCAGATCCACTCGATCCTCTTGCTTCTCTTTTGGAAGGTTTACCGCCGCTAGGCCCTTCTCATGCTTTTCAACTACGCCTCGACGGGTCAGTTAGGCTATTTGGAGCCGACAAGATAAATGAAGATGCGATATCACCTTTCTCCATCAAACTCTTTAGGCCAGCGAACGGTTTCAGCTTGAACTCGCTCGGGTTTCCCACTTTTCCGCTATTCTCACCCACGGCTTCCTGCCATTCACTTCGTTTTCGCTCCAAGTTTAGAGACTTCTCACGATCAGCCCTCTTGGTGAACTTCCCCTTCTTCCCAGCAGTATGTCTTGTAGCGAACACCGTTGGCTCAACGGCCTCGGTTTCATCAGGGCCGTCATCTTCAATTTCATCATGGTCGCTGGCTAGCAGAGGCGCAGAAACCGCCTGGGATTCAGATGCTTCCGGTGAGTTGTGCTTGTCCCGAGAGTGTCCATGTAGCAAAAGCGAGTCATCGTTGTCATCGTCATCGCTATCTTCGATATCGTCGATCAGAAGACCTACAAAATCTTTGGCTGGTTTTTTAGGTTGCGGAGCTGCCGTTGACGAATCTTTGGGGTTTTCTCTGATCACAGGTGATTTGAAAGGCTTGTTAACATTTGCAGGCTGCAGGGTGCCACCACTGCTGCTGCTGCTACGCGTCGTTCTCCGCATAGCTTGTGTGATATGTATGGATAAAGCAAGTAGCTGTAAGACCAAGCGCTCCAGGTATGTAATGTTCTGTATGCACTCAAAGAAGACCCTTAACCGAGCTGTTGAATGACAATTGCTGGTAACGCTGATAATAAGAGCAGTGTTAGACTTCTAGACTATTCTGTCAAAGAGTTTACTAGAAGGAATGCATTTCAGACCCGAGTAAGGCTCACTTACAGTCTAGAACTAGGCTTTGTCGGTATCAGCTGTGGTCACGATGGCGATAGTGGAATGGTGGGTTTGGGAGTTAATTTCCCACTGGCAAACCAGTTGGGACGACGCGTCAGGTTTCGTGTCATTAGGACGCCCGGCAACACGTGCTCACCCGCAACTCTTCCAAGAAGGATATATCCGTATGCATCCCGATGTTCCAACGACACTGCAGGATGAGATACGGCGTCCAGATGAGTTCACGGAGTATTTCAGGAATACTTACTTCTGTACTTAGTTAGGCATGGAGCTTTTGAATTTCAACAGAATACGGAATGCAGTAGAACCATTTTCTTGGGTGCATGCATATTTAGTTGCGTCTCAGAATCAGTGTAGCGAAAATAAAATAAAAATAAAAATAAAAATAAAAATCTACAGCAAGAAATATTCGCGCCTACTCACGTACGGCACTACTAGCTTCTCGATACGAGGCTTGTGTAAGGCAGAGCGGACGGGATACCCAATGTTCCTCGTTCTATGGCCGTAGATGGAATGTATGCTCCGGAAGAGCTACAAATTGAGAAGCTGAGGGCAAGGATTTCATGGTCTTAGCGCCGGTGGATATCTATCGCTAGGCAGACCGTGGTCCTATTGTATATTTTCCAGGGTCGATACTATACTCTATATCTAGATAGTCTGTAATACAATACCTTGCATCACTGGAACATAGAAAGGCAAATTGACGATAAGCCGCACTCGAAGGTAAGCTATAAAACCTATTAATCATGTTCGAAAGTTAACCGGCTAAGTTAATCCGGTCCCTCCGGCCTTTATTCCCAAAATCGGCTCGCTACCTCCCGTTTGCACCGAATCAGTGACAGAGCTGGGCGCCAGCATCAGACCATGTCCGAAGCAGACTGCAGGCAAAGCTGGCCTCGCCTAAACGCAAATGGGGCTGCGTAATATAAGGCTATGATATAAAGCCTCTTGATAACCCACCCCTTTCGGCTGAAACTCACCACATTTGATTAATCAAATAATCAATTGATTAGTCGACGACGCCTACGAACGTTATCGAAGGCCGAGCTCGAGCTCGTCGCTAAATGCTACTCGGGATGCCCGACCTGACGCGAGCAACCCGCGTTTTCTTTCTGGTCCTCACAGCGCTACTGTGCACAACTTACCTCCTCCTTCCCGGACAAGCCTCTTCAGTTGGCCAACAGCCATTCGTTCTACAAAATGCGAAAGCCGCCAAGAGAGTTGCTGTCATAGGTATAATACTACGTTATCTTTTTTTTTTTTTAAATGGAAAAACATAGACTTGTCTCCCTATTTCTCAATGACATCATATCTGTATATGCAATGGATATCGCTTGAACAGTTGAGCTTACGTATACTTGCCTTCAGGTGCGGGAGCCGCGGGTTCGTCGACAGCATGGCATTTGAAGGACTATGCCGACAAGAATGATTTCCCCGTTAATACTACAATCTATGAGCGCGAACATCATGTCGGTGGGCGAACGACCACTGTTTATGCCTACGATGACCCTAATGAACCCATAGAGCTAGGCGGCTCGATCTTCGTCAAGGTTAACAAGATTATGTACGATGCTGCGAATCTATTTGAGTTGCCTATCGTGGACCACGACACTAGTAGCCCGGATGGAGCTGATCAAATTGGAGTGTAAGATTCCGCCTCCCATCCATTTATAGATATATATAAAATCTCGTCTTAATGCTAGGTGTGTTACTGAAATATCCTTTTGAGGTCACAGATGGGATGGGAGAGAGTTCGTCGTGGCTCTGCATGACGGTGGGTGGTGGGAGACGGTCAAGATGCTATGGAAGTACGGCCTCTCGCCGATGAGACTGCAAAGTCTCGTCAAGAAGACCGTTGGCCAGTTCCTTAAGATGTATGATGATCCGGTGTTCCCTTGGAAGTCTCTAACACAGACGGCTCGGGACTTGGAATTGACGGGTGCAACTTCAACATCTGGCCTCGTAAGTAACAAATATACCTTCCATTAATGCATTCCTGGCAGCCTTTTGAAGGTTGGACATCTGCTAAACATTACAGCTAGGATTTCTTGAAAACAAATAATGTTCTCCCTCCGTTCACGACTGATCTTATTCAAGCATCTACCCGGGTCAATTACGCATCCAATCTGGGGCACATCAGTGGATTGGTAACAATGGTGGCTATGTCTACGGATAACGCCATGGCTATCGCCGGCGGTAACTGGAAGATTTTCGATAAGATGGTGCAGACTTCAAAATCCGGAATTCTGTTGGAGACCACGGTCACGAATATTGAGAGAGTGAGAGACGGGAAAACATGGATAGTGAAGGCATTATCGAAGACTGGCGAGGAGCTCGAAGACGAATACGACGAAGTCATCATCGCCACACCTTGGCAATTCAGCAACATAACTTCTCAGTCCATTACACACCCTGAGACGATTAAGTACACGAATCTACACGTCACGCTATTTGCGTCTCCGTACAGACTATCACCGAAATACTTCAATTCAGACAAGGAGCTCGTACCTGACATGATCCTCTCAACTCTTCCCCCGGACGCAGACGCAACTAGTAGCACCGTTGGCCCCACGAAATTCTGGAGCGTCAACATTTTGAGGACCTTGGATCGAAAGTTGGAGAGTGGGGTAAGGCGCAAAGAGTATATCTACAAGATATTTTCTCCGGCATACTGGGAGGATGAGCACATTTATGAGATGATGGGCTTGCCGGCGGATTCAAATGCATTGACATGGTCGTATAGAAAACTGGTATGATTGTGTTTCGAGGCCGTGGAATACGCAGCGAACGATATACCATGCTGACATATTATTGAAATATAGTGGCAGTCATACCCCGTTGAAGAGCCAAGGACGACATTCCAGGAAGCGCAGCTTGATTTCGGTCTGTGGTATACAGCCGGCATGGAGGTAAGTTGCATTGAGTCTACATTGACTAACTAGCTATCTACCTTGTCATTTTCTTTATTATTTATTTATTTATTTTTGGCAAGTTTGGGAACTAATCAGGATAACGACGATGATTCACCTAGGCATTTATAAGCTGCATGGAAACCATGAGCTTATCCGGGAAGAACGTTGCCGCGAATATTGTGGAGGGTTGGGTTTCTGCGCGTCTTGCAGCGGCGGAAATGCCGGCGGAGCCTTTGCAGCGTGACGGGACATTGTAGCATGATGGCCTGTGAAACTAGAACTAGACTGCACATGGATACCGTCGTGCGGCGACTTTTTTAATGCTGAAATTACCTGAGCTCTACCACTTTTTCCTCCTTTGAGAACTAGCATATGATTCCCCTAGGCCAATAGCCGCTGTTTCGTAGCTCGCTCTCACCTGTAGACCGTGCAATCCACCATTCGAATCGTAGAATAGGCAGGATTGAATAAACTGGCAGGCGCGCCAGGGACCAATGAGTAAAGTATCATCTTGATATTAGGTCGCGCCGGACGATCCGAAGCGCTGCGCAGGCCGGGATCATCACCTGTTGAATACTTCATGCTTCATATACCACGACAAACCATCAGACAGCTGGCCAGCACTGGCTGGCAGTGCATCGAAGCCCCAGTTCAGCGCGGTGCCGCAGTACAGCACCCTTACTTAGCTTTCGCTTGTTCTGCGGGAGACGTGGGGCAAACAGCCAAGTCGTCGTCATTCGAACCAGTAAAACTCGTGCTGTGGGGCCTCCAGCTCCTTTGCTTGGTGGACGGACAATGCAGAGCTAAGTAAGAAGAGAAGCAGTTGAGGAGCCCAAGCTCTCGCCTTGCTGTCTGTCATGCGCTAATGGCCGCAGCCCTTCGATCTGGTTAGTTGGCCTGGCTGTCCGTCTGCCTCTCCGTCTCTCTCTCTACGTGAACTCTGGACTCTGAACTCTATGGACTTTCGTTTTCTGGTTTGAATCCTCCGTGGTTCTCGTGGACCATCTTGTTTTCTTGCAGCACAGGCGTCCGCTCTCCCTCCAAGCGGTCAGTCTTCTATCGGTGCAGGATTGGGACGGCTGCAGCATTGCATATACGCTATCGCAGCTGTTCGCCCCTCGCCGACAGCTCAATTTCCTGGTTTCCTGCGCTCCCTCCTTCTATCGATCACGATTAGACTTTCCCTTCCACCATCCAACTGCCCAAGCTCACCAGCCTCTTGCTACTCTGTCCCGCTCGGTTGATCGAGAGAGAAACCCATCAGCATTCCAACCTCTTTCGCAGCGCCACGGCTCCCACCATGAGCAGAGCTGTCTTCCACGGATCATCTGGCGGTCCGCCGCTACCGACTAAGGAGATCTCGCGGCGGGCACTAGACTATGAGTACAGCGACCAGATCCCGCTGGTTGCATGGCTGCGAACAGCTTCCACCCTTCTGCGAGAGGTTCGTACACCCGTATCTTTCCCGCTAGATCACCCGTTTTTCTAAGGAGCATCGCGTATCTGACTTGTCGGCACCGTAGGCGGATGTCTACTTTAAGGAAGGAAACGAGGACCAGGCGTTCCTGCTGTACATGCGACACATGGAGTATGTACTCTAATACCCCCGCCTCCCGATACAATCCCCCACCCCCCACCACATGACAACAAGTCGCACAGGATATCTAAACCTTTCGAAAGTTTAATAGTGACGCACCTACCGTCCCATCCACAAGCGAAGGACCCGAGATACGAGAAGCTGTTGGTGGATATGAACACGGTACATACATCTTGACATCCCCTATCGCCATGGCGTCTCGGCCTAATTTTGGGAGGGTTTTCCTTTTTTGATTTGATGATCTGACAGTTATTGGTTTTTTGTAGAAATTCCCCGCGATAGCGGCCCGGATGGAGAAGCTCAAGGGTGGCATCAACTCGAGATACGAAGTGTACCAACAACAGCGGCAACGACAACAGCAGAAGGAGCATGAAGAGCAACAGGCATTGCTGCGGCAGCAACGACGAAGTCGGGGATCGTCGATATCGTCGTCGAACGGGTCTTCCTATGGATTGGGTCAACTAGTAGAAGGCAGAACGGCGCATTATCCGGACCAGGGGAGAGGACGACCGGGGGAGCTCGAGAAAATGGGGAGAAGACTTAGCATGCAGACGTCGCACAGCTCGAACACGTCTCCTAGCTTACACCCGGCGTTCACACCAAGGGAGCATTTCGAGGAGCATGGCTGGAATTACGAGCCAGCGATTCCGACGCCGACTGAGCCTGGTAAGCGGATATCGTGGAAGAAGCCACAGGATGAAGAGTTCGATTTGCAGAAACGGCTGCAGGAGCTACAGCTGAGAACACAGACGCCTGTTCCGCTGGCTTTGCAGCCAGGGCAACGGAGGAAGGACGATAAGGACGGACTGAAGGAAAGAGAGAAGGAGAGAGAGAAAGACAGAGAGAAGTTCAAAAGCTCACGGCCAATGTCGTTACCATATCCACTGGCAGAGACCAAGGCTCGTACGGAATACCCTCTTGTCCCCAAACGAACCCCGTTCTCTCCTGTCACTTCAACGCAGATGCCGAACCTCGACGACTTTGCAAATCCATCAAAGCTTGAGCAATATCGACAAACCATCGAACGTATGCCAATCGTCCCTCCAAAAATTAAGGATGAGTACGATCCGAACTACATCCCCCCACAAACGACAGCACCGCCTCCACGCCCTACGAAAGAACGAACGCCATCCATGTCATCAGCCTCTGTTGGACCATCGCAGTCCTCCTCTGGTTCTATGGCCCCTCCAGACAAGACCAAGCGATCGCACACTTCCCACATCTTTGACTGCGTAGCCTACACTGAAGGAGGCGAGCCATTGCGAACTATCTTCATCCCCAAGGGTTTGAGACAAGAGTTTCTGCGAATCGCATCGCCAAACACGAAGAGAAACATGGAGACTTGCGGTATCTTAGCAGGGTTTTTGAGGAACAATGCCTTTTTTGTCAGTAGGCTAGTGATTCCCGAGCAGAGCGCCTCATCGGACCGATGCGACATGACAAACGAAGCTTCCTTATTCGACTATATCGATGCAGAAGATTTGATAGTATTGGGATGGATTCATACACATCCGACACAAACCTGCTTTATGAGTTCTGTCGATCTGCACACCCACAGCGGATACCAAATGATGCTTCAAGAGAGTATCGCGATTGTTTGTGCACCACAAAGCGAGCCATCGTAAGTTGTCATCCATCTCCTACAGCCCCTTGTTTATATGTTACTTTGATTCTGACACGACTGTCATATGGTGGTAGATGGGGCGTATTCCGCCTGACGGATCCGGAGGGAGTCAAGACAATCAAGAACTGCAAGGCTCGCGAGATATTCCACCCGCATTCGAATCCTCACGTATATACCGATGCGCTACGTCCTGGACACGTCTGTGAAGTGGATAAATTGGGATTTAGGATATGCGATCTGCGCCCTGGTCACTGATTGTTCTCAATCCGCCCGGCTCTACCGCCCATACGTGCTTTCTCGACATCGTTTCTCTCCGAGACGGCTAAGGATCTGGGACTTGGGGCTACTGTGCTCTCCTTCTCTTTCCTGCCGCATTATGCTAGTCTATATAATGATAGCGACATGAAGCTGCTTGAATATTTTGTATACCCAAGCCACAACTCTTCCTTTTCCTTTCTTATTTTCTTGCTTTTTTCATTCGATTCAGATGATGACGTGCTTACGCGTTCTTATTGCATTTTCACGAGTTTGCTATGCTTTTTCATCTCAGGCGGCGTTCCTAGGGGAAATGGAATACGTTAGGTACAATAAGTGGTTGGTTGTTTATATGCGTCTGTGTGTTGTAGGGGGGTGGATTTATATTTTCACGATATCTCAATCGGCCTTCGGCCTTCTTGCCCGTCGTTGTCCTTTTCTATGTCTCTTTTCTCTCTTTTCCTTCTATTCCTCGCTGGCAAGTTATGTTCAATCTTGCTTGAATGCATTGAATATTATGCAATCCATATAGTTTCTTTGTATACGTGTATTCGTTAGTTGGCTTTGTGTCTGTTGGGCCGGATGGTGACTTTACTGATAATGTTGTAGTGTCTGGTCATTGCCCTGCAGTCGTTAACATGCAGTGATGCCTAGCGACGACCTTGCGGGTTCATTCTAGTAGTAGCGTGAAGGCCGAAGAAATAATTACACGATTCTATGGAAGTTGTATATCTTTTTAGCCTTGAATCTAAGATCCATTGCCTTTATAGATCCGCACCAAAACCTAAGTGCTAGGATACTCGATCTATCAAGCTGGTCTCCGGGTATATTCAAACGTTCGTATCACAGCATGTAGGTCCGAAAAGTACGTTTGGCGGCGCACCTGCATGTGCCAAATCCCAGTAGCACCCGCCGGCGCCACCTTCGCATCATTTTAAATTTTCCGCTGGGAGTTCTCTCGGAACCGAACCGGAATCAGCGGGTGCTACGTGCTAGCTTTGAAAGTGCGGACGGCGACTTGAGATCTGGACTCTGAGGGCAGGGTTTTTGGCCAATGGTTGCGGCGGGTAGGGAGAAGGGGGGGACACCTGTCTTGCTTTCGCCAAACCCCATCGACGACTGGCTTGTCTGTTGTTTCGACGTCGAGAGTTCGTTTGTTCGTTTTTGACAATTGATTTTATCTTATTTTATTTATTTTTGGCTTTTAGGTTTGTCTCGCACCTGGCTGAACCCTTTTTNTTTCCTGCGTACTTGGACGTTTTGGCTTGGCTGGCAGTATCGGTTGGGTTGGTTGGCTGGTTGGCTCGTCTCGTGCTTGCTCTGGCCCTCGCCCTCGTCAGTCTTCTTCTCTTCTCTTTCTTTCCTCACGCAACCTTCCTCCACCTCCTTCACTTCAACGCATACCGTTCCGCCCCCCGTTCTTTCCCACCTCTCTTCTTTTGGCTTCCCTCCCGTTGTCGTCGACTGGTTGTCTGCGCGTGCGCCTTAGCCTGCCTGCGTTTGCCTCGTTGTCTTCGGTTTACCGTCTTGGCCTGTTCGTCGTCCACCCTGCTCGCCAACTAGCTCGTCGCCCGGTGGTTGTGGTGGTCAACGAAAAGCTGTAACGGTACCCGCAGCTGACACGATTACTCGTCCGTAGCTTCCATCAAGACTCACCTCTTGTCGACCAGCGGTCAGAGCGTCTGTTCCCTCGGAGAGACTGCTCTTTACCGGAATCTTAACTTCCCTACAACCGAACTCGACTTGTTCGCAACACTCGGAACTTCACTGTTTCCGAATCTGCAAGCAGGACAAAAAAATTTTGGAAAAAAAAAAAAAAAAAACTTGGTACCTCGCTAGCAAGTGGAGCCGCCTTCTTGTCGACTTACCCAGCTTGATTGAGTACCCTTTTCGACGACGACCCTTTCATATCGCTTCGTTGGAATATTTCTCGGCGTTCCGCTCAGGTTCCTATAGGCGCTTGGAGTGTGGCATTGCTGCTTTCCATCTGACCACACTAGCAAACTGTGAGCTGCTATCGAAGTCTCAAGTAATCGAATTGGTGGCGCGGCGATTCACAAACCGCCAATTGCTTACGGCTTCAGCTCCACTTCCTCTCGGCCCTACCCACGCGTCAAACCTTACGGCTGCCAGGGCATACCTTTTGCTCTCGAAAACTATTTCAAAGCCCGTTGGTCCTTTACAAGCTATCATTTGGTTAGTAGGGAGACCATCCGTCCTAAAACCGAGCAAAGAGTTCGAAGCTGATTAAGACGACTTGCGCACGTGCTATCAATTCCAGATAACCATGTCCTTGACGCAGTTTGCCTGTTAGTACGCCCCTCTCTTGCTTTTCGACTCGTACTATTAGGTGGCTGGAGCTGTTCACTCACTTTTTTTTTCTTTTCTTTTTTTTTTTTTTGCAGACCGTACCCAGAAAACAATTGGGATCACCGAAGGCTTCCCTGAGTACGAATCTTTATCTGGCTTTGGAAAGTAAGGCGCATTGACTCAGATACCCCTGTTGTTTCTGAAGCTAGCTGGCTAACGTGTCCATTATGGCAATTTGCTTAGACCGGAGGGTACCCTTCGATGTTGTGTCTACTCTCCCGATGGCCGATACTTCGCCTACGCTTCCGCAGACAAGTTCGTCCAACGCTGCTTTAAGGTCTACAATGATGGCAATCATAGATTCTGATGTATATGCAATAGTGTCACGATAGTTGATGCGAATACCGGTTCCGTCGACCTGATCATACCACAGCCAGCGGTGCAAGAACTAGCGTTTTCACCTAAAGGAAGCTACGTCACGACGTGGGAAAGACCTTGTATGCGAGGACTACAATGCCAAGCCACATATATGACTTCACAAAGCTGACCCTTTTCGTCTCTCAATAGCTAAACTTGAAGATGGGAATGCCGCCAAAAATTTGAAGGTGTGGAGAACGGATAATGGTGAACAGGCTGTCGCATTCGTTCAAAAGAACCAATCTGCCTCGTAAGGCACCCGAATTCCGGTACTAGAAACACTTTTTGTCCGATATATATGATGCTTATGCCTTCGACATAGGAGCATTCAATTTACCTTTGACGAGGTTTATTGTGCACGAGCGGTCACAAACGAGATTGTTTTTTACGAGTCGAGCAAAATGGACACAGTCTGGGAGCATTTGCGGGTGGAAGGCGTCACTGAGTTTCAGTTGTCGCCAGGGGAGAACTACCATGTCGTTATTTTCGTACCAGAAAAGCAAGGTCGGCCTGCAAAGACCGCCGTTTATTCGGTCCCAAATTTCTCGACGCCGTTGATGCAGAAGTCTTTCTTCAAAGCCGACAAGATTCAGTTCAATTGGAACGATGCTGGCACAGCTGTATTGTTCCTGACGCAGACCGAAGTCGACAAGACCGGCAAGAACTACTATGGGGAAACGAATCTGTATATGATGAATGTTAAGGCGGGAGTGGATGCACGAGTCACGCTAGGTACTATCTTCTGGTTATCGATGGGCGAAGCGGATAGGAGGAGGTGCTAACAATAGTGCGGTTTAGACAAGGAAGGTCCCGTTTCCGACTTTATGTGGTCCCCGAATTCGCAAGAGTTCGGCGTAGTGTATGGGTTCATGCCTGCGAAAACCACAATCTTCGACGCAAAAGCGAACCCAGTGACCAGTCTTCCGCTCGCTCCTCGAAACACCCTATCTTACTCTCCACACGGTCGCCTACTGCTAGTTGCTGGGTTTGGCAATTTGCAGGGACAAATGGATATTTACGATCGAGTTAATGGAATGCGCAAACTTGCAACCTTTGAGGCGAGCAATGCTACGGTTTGCCGCTGGAGTCCTGATGGAAAGCATATCCTTACGGCTACGACGAGTCCAAGGTTGCGTGTAGACAATGGGTTGAAGATTTGGTTCGCGTTGTCAGGCGATTTGATGTATACTGAGGAAATGACGGAGCTCTATGAGGTAGGTCACTATCCTAAGCCATTCGAATCTGTATTATCTGGCCTTCTTTCTCGGTTCTGACCTAGGTTGTGTAGGTTACATGGAGGCCACAGTCCATCAGCAAACACCCACTTAGCGCAACATTACCAGCTGCACCAGCGCCACATCCATCCGCTGTTGGGCACAAGTCAGCGACTCCAGCGAAGCCGGCCGGGGCTTATCGCCCTCCACATGCCCGGGGTTCGGCAACCCCACTTCATTTCAAGCGAGAAGACGAAGGCGGTGCGGCTCATGTCGCTGGAAGTGGATTCAGCAATGGCCATTCTGATGGGTTGAACGGGTTCGGTAAGCCTCGCAGGCGAGAGATTCCAGGTGCTACAGCTGTGGTTCCAGGAGCAGCGCCTGGTGGGGGTGTTAGTTTAGAGGGCACGGGAGTCGGTGGTGAAAAGGGTGAAGGGGGTTTGAGCAAGAGTGCACTTAAGAATAAGAAGAAGCGTGAGGCTGCTAAGAAGGCAAAGGAGGCCCAAGCTGCAGAAGGGTCGGGTGCGGGTGCGGATGGCGATGGACCAGCTCAGACTAACGGCCAGATGCTGGCGCCCGGAAACGCCCCTAACAAAGGTGGAAGACGGGATCACAGCCGGACGAGAAGTAGGAGTAGAGGACCACCCCGACAAGGAGGAGAGAAAGGAGGACCGGGTGGCGGTAATGGGAATGGCCACTTCCGAGAGGGGTCGGGATCCCTTGGCCAAGCGCTTAAGGAGCATCATCCTCGGCATCGGTCCCCAGCTCCTGGAGGTGGTCACCCTCAACGCCAACGATCGCAGCGAAAGAGGAAGGAAGATGGTGGAAACCCAGGACAGAGTAGCGAACCTGCTAGCTTGCAAGCAGTAGGAGCGCCTACCCAAGGGAATGGAGTCCCACAATCACCACCACCACCACCACCACAGCCACAACCACAAGCACAACCACAGCAGCAGCAGCAGCCGCGACTTCACTTGCCAGTGCCCTCACCGCCTGAAGTTGAGATCACAAGCCCGATAACACCAATAACGCCTGGCGGAGGCAATGGCACGCCTGAGGAGAAGAAGCAAAGGAGCTTGCTGAAGAAGTTGAGGGCCATCGAGGAGTTGAAGATGCGATTCGCGGCTGGCGACAAGTTGGAGGACACTCAGATCAAGAAGATCAACACCGAGGACGGGGTTCGCAAGGAATTGCAGGGCCTGGGGTGGAAAGGATGACGCGGATTAACTCCCATCGTTCACTAACTCGGCTCTGACTTTCTCTTTCTCTCTCTTTCTCACACAGTTTTTGTTGTCTACCATGGTATGATTAGTGAAGTTCTTATTTCTTTGATAGGCGTCATTCTCCTGGAGGAGAAATACGAGTTCTACATTCATGCGTGGTAGATTATTTGTATCATTAGCCAGCTAGCTGCTCTTCCGCCGTTCAATGGAACAGTTGCCCTGCATCATTTCTTCATTCTAGAAGCTAGATACCCAAGTAGGTATCTTTACTATCCTTTAAGAGAACCTTTTTGGGACATACACGCGACTGGTCTAAGCGAGCGAGCGCGTGCCACAGTTTTAGCTTCGACGCGAGCAACACCAACCGGGTCGTCGGGTCAGGTACTCCTTCCACTGCATTGGGCTCCCGCTGCACCTCAGTCTCACCTTCTTTTGACTTCGCATTACCTTCCTTCTCTGCTTCCACTTACCTCTAACTTCCTCCAGCAGCAGCAGCAGCAACAGCAGTAGCATCGATATCAACCAATAGCCAACTAACTGGCTTTACATCCGTCTTCCACTTCAAGTACCGTGTTATACATCCGCTGCCGAACGGCCACTGTTCCTGACAGTTCTTTCGTCGTGCAGCTACCCCTTAACAGCTTGCTCCGAAAACCTCGGTCACACACACACGTATACTTCCACATACGCACGCGCACGCGCAGCACGCACTGTTCTGTTGCACCCGCGGTACAACGGGACGATAACATAAAAGATTAAGATTATGGCGTCGCGGCCGGAACTCAAAGTCGACGACGAACACGGGTTCATATCGTTCTTCAACCGGTTGCCTGCCAAGGATAGCAGCACGATTCGGGTTTTCGAGCGGTCTGATTTTTACACCGTGCATGGTGAAGATGCCCAGTTTGTGGCTCAACATGTATGCATAGCTCGCCCATCCTCATCTGTACCTTCCTTCTGTCGCCTCCATCACTGTCACCACCGTTACCGTCATCACTACTTCCCCTATAAAAAATAAATAAAACCTCTTTTTTTGTTCTTTTCGTTTTTCTTCTCTTTTTGGAGCTTCAATATTTGGAGAGTCAGCAATGCTAATCTACCTGGGGAAAATGCTGTAGGTATACAAGACAAATTCCGTCCTAAAATCGCTGGGTGGTGGTAAGAACACACTGCCGTCATGCACGCTCTCCATTACCGTGTTCCGGAATTTTCTACGAGAGGCTCTCTTCCAACAAGGCAAGAAGATCGAGGTGTGGGGGTCGCTCAAGGGCCGGAACAGCTGGGAGATTATCAAGCAGGCTTCCCCGGGCAATCTGCAGGACGTGGAAGAGGAGATTGCAGGCCAGCTAGATTCAAGCCCAATTATTCTCTCAGTCAAAGTATCCGCGAAGGCCGACCAGCGGGTTGTTGGAGTGGCGTTTGCGGACGCGAGCGTCAGAGAGTTGGGGGTTAGTGAGTTTGTGGATAATGATTTGTACTCGAATTTTGAGGTATGTTTCCTAATAAATCAAGATGGGGGCGATGGTCCTGCAGTGCTAATAATGGTACGAACGCAATAGTCTCTGCTCATCCAACTTGGCGTCAAAGAATGCGTCATCCAAGCCAACGAGTCGAAAAAAGACGCCGAGAACGCAAAGTTACGGTCCATCATCGACCGCTGCGGTGTGATAATCACGGATAAGAAGAGTGCAGACTTTGCCGGTAAGGATGTCGACCAGGACCTCACACGGTTGCTGAAGGATGATGTCGTTGCTGGTTCGCTGCCGCAGGCGGACCTCAAGGTCGCCATGGGGGCTGCTGCAGCCCTGATTAGGTATCTAGGACTGATGTCTGATCAGCTAAACTTTGGACAGTATCGGCTGTACCAACACGATTTGGCGCAGTACATGAAGTTGGATGCATCGGCGCTCAAGGCATTGAATCTGATGCCGGGACCTAGGGATGGGTCCAAGAATATGTCGCTGTATGGGTTGCTGAATAGATGCAAAACGGCAGTGGGGACGCGGCTGCTAGCTCAATGGCTGAAGCAGCCGCTAATGTCGCTGGAAGAGATTGAGAAGCGGCATATCTTGGTTGAGGCGTTCGTGGAGGATACAGAGCTCAGACAGACGATGCAAGAGGAGCATTTGAAGGCTGTGCCAGACTTGTACCGCTTGGCGAAGAAGTTCCAGAGGAATCTAGCAAATCTGGAAGATGTGGTCAGGGCTTATATGCTGGTGATAAAGCTACCCGGGTTCATTGGGACTTTAGAAGGGGTGATGGACGAGAAGTATAAAGACCCACTGGATGAAGTCTACACGAGGAAGTTGAGGGAGTTTCAGGCCCAGTTGTCAAAGTTGGAGGAAATGGTCGAGACCACCGTTGATCTCGATGCGCTGGAAAACCACGAGTACATCATCAAACCAGAGTTCGACGACAGCTTGAGAACTATCAGGGTCAAGCTTGACAGTCTGCAACGGGATTTGACGAAAGAGCATCGCAATGTCAGCAACGACTTGGGGCAGGAGATGGACAAGAAACTGTTCCTTGAAAACCACAGAGTGCACGGCTGGTGCTTCCGATTGACGAGAAACGTACGAAGCCATCCCCCCTCCTGCGTGCCCTAAAACCATTGCTTTGTCTAACATGATGTAAATACAACTACAGGAAGCCGGATCAATCCGTAACAACCGCCACTACAAAGAGATCTCAACCCAGAAGAATGGCGTCTACTTCACCACCGATCGTCTCTCCTCCCTCCGCCGCGACTTTGACCAATACACACAAAACTACAACCGCACGCAAACCGGTCTAGTCCAGGAAGTCGTCAACGTAGCATCCTCATACTGCCCCGTATTTGAGAACCTCGCCTCCGTCCTCGCACACCTGGACGTCATCGTCAGCTTTGCCCACGTCTCCGTGCACGCACCATCGCCATACGTCCGCCCGAAGATGCATCCACGCGGTACTGGCAACACAATACTCAAGGAAGCCCGCCACCCTTGCATGGAGATGCAGGACGACATCCAGTTCATCACGAACGGCGTCTCACTCGTACGCGGGGCTAGCGAGTTCCTGATAATCACGGGACCAAACATGGGTGGCAAGTCGACGTACATTCGGCAGATAGGAGTCATCGCGCTGATGGCGCAAGCTGGCTGCTTCGTGCCGTGCTCGGAGGCAGAGTTGACCATCTTTGACTGTGTGCTTGCGCGTGTCGGGGCGAGCGATAGTCAGTTGAAAGGTGTTAGCACGTTTATGGCGGAAATGTTGGAGACAGCAACGATCCTGAAGAGCGCGACGCGGGAGAGCTTGATTATCATCGATGAGTTGGGGAGGGGTACGAGCACTTATGATGGGTTTGGGCTGGCGTGGGCGATTAGTGAGTATATCGTTAAGAAGATTAGTTGCTTTGCGATGTTTGCGACACACTTCCACGAACTGACGGCGCTCGTTGACGAGCATCCGGCTGTGAAGAACTTGCATGTCGTCGCGCACGTGGGTGAGGCGGATGGTAGTGGCAGCGGCGAGAAGAAAAGAGAGGTGACGCTGTTGTATAAAGTTGAGGAAGGGGTGTGCGACCAGAGCTTTGGCATACACGTAGCTGAACTGGTGAGGTTCCCGCAGAAAGTGATCAACATGGCGAAGAGGAAGGCGGATGAATTGGAAGATTTTAAAGCGAAACACGATGAAGGGGCTATGATTGATCATTTCTCGAAGGAACAAGTTGCCGAGGGGAGCAAGTTGTTGAAGGAGCTGCTGGTGGAGTGGAAGAAGAAGGTTGAGGAGGAAGGTAGTCAGATGCCGGCAGAAGAGATGACAAAAGTGATGAAGGGCCTTGTCGAAGGAGAATGGAAGATGAGGCTGGAATCGAATCCATGGGTGATGCAAAGCGTTCGAACGCTCTAATTGTGCCATTGCAACGGTCTTGGGCAATGGGAGCCTTTTTTATTTATTTCTGCACTGCGAAGTTTATGAACCAACTATTATTTTGTAAAATTGGGGGTAGAGAGTCGATACACGAATATTAAATGATATCCTTTGTACACTAGAAAATTGGTTGTAGCATTTATTTGCTGCTTGGAAGGTACCTAGGTTGAACTACCCGTGAGTCCATCACAGGCATAGTCATCTACGTTCCAACTTGATACAATGAAAATAGCTTATGAATTAGAAACAACGGTTATGCCCGCGCGGCCGGGAACGTTGGACATGCAATGTGTATATAATATACAGTTAAGGCTTCAGAGCGTATGAATCCACCAATAGCAAATGCATAACGATTCCAGGAACATCTACCTAAAAGTTATAAGCGGCAGAATCGGTATGAGTAAATAGATTTCAAAGTAAAAAATCTCATGAAAAGCGAAATTTAAGATGCAAACTTCCAATCAGCAGGTTTGTCAGCAAGTCGAAAAAAAAAACAAATAGAAAACTCCTGTGAGGCTAAGATATCGATAGAATTGCAAAAACAATCAAAAATGAAAATCAATGAAGAATAAGTGGAAAAATTCAATCTAAGCATCGAAATCAAGATCGTATAGAGATGCAGGGGCAGGCAGCAGCATGGAGTAATAAGTAAGTACACGAAAAGAACTTTGGGGAATCCGAGGTATCATCAAACTTATGCATGTCCAAGAGTAAATCATTAAGGTAGTGTCGCATGGCAAACCCGCGCTCGCCTGGGTCCTGGACTCGATGCGTCGAAGAGTGTTAGATCATGACTTATCCCCGAGGATCGAGTCGTTCATTATGTTTCAGTAACGGGAGGCTAAGAGAAGACGCATAACCAAAGCACAGTTAGAGAAGAGGCACCAGAGCTCTGGAATCAATCGCCGGTCCCCACCTTAACAGCATGAACCGAGCGAGCAGAGGGAATCGGTGGCGGGGGCCTTCGGCGGAAACTCCCCTTTCCTATTGGCGGGCTTCCATTGCCTATTGGCAAGCTTCCATTTCCTAGTGATGAGGCCCCCTTCTCTGCTGCTGAGCTCTTCTTCGCCTCAGCTTTGGGTGCTTCGACTCTAATCTCTGGGGCCTTTTCCAAGCCTCCCCAGGTCCCTCGAACTCTACCAGGCGGAGGTGGTGGTGGCGCGCCTCTCTCTTTCTTCCCGGGACTTGGCTTGACAGGAGGCTTTTCTTTAACAGAAGCGACCTCAACAACTGACATACTGCTCCCGACATTGGCCAAACTCATTCCAAGCAACTGATGGGACAGACTGCTGGTTTTCTCTTCAGTTGGCGAGTCCATGAGCCAGGAAACATCGTTGCAACGTCGTACGAGGCGTAGTGTCGTTGCGTCTACCGGCGCGAAGTGTTTAGAACGGAGGTCGGAAAGCTGATTAAGCAGCCTGACTATCTCAGAACGCTTGTAGTGGGGTGGGTTGCGGAGCTGAGTGTGTAGGAGTAGAGGATGAAAAACTCGGAGATACATGTGTCGCAGCTGGGAGATCGTTAGCCTAAAATTTATACAACGAAGTGGGCACCTGCATCCAACTTCTTACAGTGTTCTGGTCTTCAGGGAGATCCGAAAGACTACGTATTATAACATCAACGAGAACGCACAAGTCGTTAGTATAGAAATATTCATGAGTTTTGCTCGTCGTGAAGAGCAAGAACAAGAGCTTCAATATGAGAAGCTGGGTCGGAGTTTCGGCTGGTAAATTCGTTAACGACTGCGTAAGCTTTGGAGAGTGAGGGATTGGTGTCTTACTCTCTCGATTCAATAGCAAGATAATATTCTCCCCAAAGGTTTTATAGTCTGGACCGTTGAACGAAAGAACCTTGACAACCCTATTTGTCGGAGGCGGCGTGTCCGTTTGTCCACCGTGCTCTGAGAGCATGTATTGCTCGTTCAATACAAGCTGATACATTAAATTAGCGTATTACGCACGTTTCAACAAAGATACCATCAAAACTTACCAAGACTTTAATCACAGCATAATTATACGGGTCATCCGTGTCGCCGCTACCATTCTCGACCAACTCGAGTAGGTACTTTATGAACTCGTCGTCCAGTGATTCTAACAGCACTATCGTTAGTTTAAATTGATTAACCAACTAAAGGAAAACGCCTACCTAGGTCTTGACGTCTCAATTTTTGTATTCGGCACATCTCGTAAAATACTTCAAGCAGCAGCTTGTGAAATCCATAATTCAACTTGGGAACATCTTTCCATATCAAGTTTATGAGCCGCCCGAAGGCATTCTGTTCTAGCATGAGCTCGAACGTCTTTGCGTTCTCAAGACCATCATAGAGTAAGGCAGCGGCTATAACGTTGAGTCTTACGGAGTCTGCCGATTCCTAATCGCCGTTAACATCTAGTCTTAGCGACAGGGTAGATCTATAACTTACCTTCAAGAATCGACCTACAAGCCGCCTACGGACATAACTCTGATGCTCGCCAAAGACTTTTGACTCGAGCATTCTTATACCACATTTGACAACTTCGTACTCGGATTGAAGATAATCGCCTAGTCATGTGACCCTGTTGTAAGTTGAATTTGCCTTTGAGTGAGGACTTTTCCAATTGACCACCGACCTGAGTACCGGAAGACCAATTGCAAGCAAGACCGTAGTTGTACATCGGTTTGACGCTGTGCAGGGCACGGAGTATTGAGGATATTGTCTAGTTCTGCGGAGAGGTGGCAACAGGGGTGAGCAAGGGTGATGGCAGTCAAGAGTTGGCGTTGGCAGACATACCATCCCAGAACTCCTGTTCTTTCAATTTGTTATCTACTGCCGAGGTGTCCATAACTGCTGCCTTCGCTTTGAAGGCATGAATCGAGATATACTATCGGTCGCACCGCTGTCGCCGACGGCGGAATAGACTTGTGGTGTTGCTGAGGAGGGAAGAGGGTGGATCGTTCAGAGATCTCGTCGTCGGCTGCTGTTCATTTGGAGACGAAGTTTAAAAAAGAAGCTCGGGTATTATTATTATTATTAATTACTACTGCTGCTATTGTTATTAAAGCCGACAGGAGGGCAATCGGCCGGGTTGGAACCGCCAGCAACGGCACTCGCATGCAGGCCGCAGGTTGGAGGTCCGTCCAGTTTCGCTGTGTCTGGAGTTGGCGCCGCCACAGTGGACGGTGGTGAAACGAACCGATCCGGTGAGGGAGACAGGAGATATTCGGTTTCCGGGTAGCAGGCGCAGGTTTGCCGGTCGCGATGAAGCAGCAGGTTGGCTCGAAACGTCGCCTGTCCGACGGTGGTAGATGCAATTGCTGAGTTTCGTCAGGAACATCGGAGGTTTAAGTTCACACGGCTCCGTTAAAGTTGCTGCGCAAAATGCAAGGATCTACCGCGGAGAGCCTGTCTGCCTGCACAGCCAAAATATGGTCTGAACCCAAAGGCCAAAAGCGTCGTCGCCTGTTCTCGTCTACGGGCCTCCCGGCGAGGAATGCGAGGTACCTGCACGCGGAAAAACACCGGGAGGGTACCTACTTGGGGACTTGGAAGATGGAGAGAGGCTGATGTGATATCTTGTCTGCCTTCCTGCCAAGGATGACATATGCATACCTAGGTACTTACCCACACATCCGCACAATTATCCATCTCCAGGCAAACCATCTCTACGACATCACCTCGTCCGCGACCCGCCAAATTTAGAATAAGTCGAGCTCCACGTGCTTGACGGCGGGGGTTTCAGGCCGGGTGCCGGGTTAGGGCGGCTTATCGGTCGGCAGAACAAGCTCCATTTGGCTTTCGGCTTGCCCAACCTTAACCTTGATCTCCACCACATCTCCTCCCGACAAGATGGCCGTGCCTACTCGATTCGCCACCCCTTCCATGGTCGCATCCACTTCGGCAGCCGATAAGGACCAAACGGTGCAGCAGACGGACCTTGATGCACTGGTGTCACGATGCAGCGCCGTGAGCATGGGGTATCTGTCGGATCCTTACGCAGAGCTGTTTCTTGATCCGTTCACACCCAAGGACAGAAGATATCCATTGATAAACAGAGGTGAATACAAGTCAAATCGTCGCCGACGGGAACCTACCAACTGAATGGTATCATGCCAACCAAAAGGAACGTATGTTAGGACAACTGCTCTGGATAAGCTTGTTGAAAGCTTCCTCGCCCATCCTTCCAAGAGCTTGAAGCAAATAATATCCCTCGGCGCAGGATCAGATACGAGATTTTTCCGACTCGCAGCAAGCGGGACTACTCAATTCATCTACCATGAATTTGATTTTCCTCGGGTTACAATTCGGAAAATCCAGGCGATTCAACGGCATCGAGAGCTATCATCTATAATTTCACAATTCCAGAGCTCTGACGCAAAGACGTCGGATGACGGCACGGCAAGCTTTCAAGCTGATATCATGGCCGGGTCTCTCCATTCAACTCACTATCATATTCATCCAATTGATCTAAGGACGTTGAAACCGGACACTCCTCTCCCCACTGGCATTGATCCCTGTCTACCCACTCTGTTCATATCGGAATGCTGTCTAATATACCTGTCACCCAACGATGCCGATAATATATTCAAGTGGATCACAAGTCTGTTTGGGCAAGGGCCAGAGGCTGCTTCTAACGGCGTTGGGATAATTCTTTATGAACCTATTGGGGGAGATGACTCGTTTGGAAAAGTCATGATAAGGAACCTGTCACAAAGAGGGATAGTACTCAGGACGCTACAGAAATACTCAACGCTTGAACGACAAATGGAAAGAATGAGGGCACTCGGGTTCAAAAGTGGCATGGGCGCCTGCGACGTGGATTTCATCCATAATCGATGGATTGACCCTGGTGAACAAGAAAGAATCGACAAGTTGGAACTTCTGGACGAACGTGAAGAATGGGTATTGCTTGCTAAGCACTATTGTGTCGCGTGGGGATGGCTGGAGCAAGGTTCGTCGTCAGATGAAGCTGATAGTCCTGTTTTTCGTGGCTGGTCCCAGTTCCCACTCCAGCAGCCTTAAGCGCATCCTCGACCTGTCGAATATTTCTAGAGTCCCTACATCTACCCGGACTCGAGTGTGTATGCCGCCCATGCTACTACCAACCCTACGATAAAGCGAATCTTGTGCGCTTCTTACGGAGCCCTCGCGATCTTATATTGCCATAATCCGAGGCTTTCAATTTTGTGCATTTAATGTGTGCTAGAAAATAGGTGCATCGGCATCGAAAGTTTTGTGTTGCCTCTATCGATAAACCTTTTCGGTTTGGTCGATGGACTCTCTATTTCGTTTTGGCTAAGGTTTTTTTTTTCTTTTCTTTCTGTAAACCCTCCATCCCATACCTCGATGCTCCAGGCTCAATCCGCATCGCAACTCAGTCGATTTACGAATGTCAAGTTACATGCGCCGCTCTTTCGCTACCCCAGGACTTCACGATACTTACCGCATTCCCAGATGAGAACGGCGGTGGTCGTCAGACGAATTGTCGCAGACAACATCGGACTTTACCGCCCCACTCTACGTCCTCCGATTACGCTCTGCAGAGCGCGAGACTTAGCAACTGCTATTCAAGTAGAAGCGCCCAAGAGACGCGGAAGGCCCCCAAAATCTGCAATTCTGGTAGAAAAGCCTGAAGAGCCTAAAGAGCCGAAGAAACGCGGAAGGCCGAGGAAATCTACAGTCACCGTTGAACTTGAAGTCCTAGAAAAGTCGGTTAAGAAGGCACCGAAGAAGACACCGAAGAAGGCGGTCGAAGGAGAACCGAAGAACAAAAAGGTTGCAGAAACTGCAGCGCTAAAAACTAAGGCCCGATCTACAGCACCCGCTTCTACGAAAACCGCATTACTTGACAACGCCGAGACCGACAAAACCGAGGTTGCCCAAGACGAATTTATTCCGAGCCAGGAGGACGAGTTTATTGAGGACGAATGTATTGAAGTTGAAGCAGATGAAGAGTCAGTGCTGCAGAAAGGACCACCAAGAGGCCGCAATGGGGGGAGGAAAGTGGGAAGCCGTACTAGGCCAAAGGATACACTGAAGCCCTTGTCACGACTGAATGGTAGACCAAAAGCAAATGGACCCCCTTTGCCCGAGGGTGAAGACCTAGCGAAAATCGCCATCTACCTCAATGAGGATCCGAACGACTTTTATCTTTGCCCTAATGATATGATGAATGCGAAGGGTAGGCCAAGGACCATCGGACCAGCTTTGCCGACGCAGACTATTACGGTAGACGGAATCACAAAAATTTTAAGATTTCGGCCAGGAAGAGCTTCAGGATATCGTCACGAAGATCCGGGCGCTGAACAAGATAGACCCGAATTTGCTGATGTTGATTTGGAAACAAAGCCAGCCGGGTCCAGAAGAACACACGGACGCCCTCCTGCTGCTCCAGGTCCGCTTACGCTGATTGCCTTGAAGCATTTGAAGGAAGCAGATATAACGAATGATGAGGTCTTGCAACGTGCACTCAAGCGCAATGGTTGGTACCTAAGAACTACGGAAGAGGAAGTATCAGATGAAGAACCAGTGGAATATTCTGAGGATGCAGTTGAAGAGGAGGCGAAGGAGGGATCTGGAGTAGAGACGGAGGGTCAGGAAAAAAGAAGATGGAATAACGGCAAACTTGAAGATACTGGGGAAAAATGGAAATTGCTTACCCTTAAGCATGTTAAGGAGCAGTCTCCTTTGGTTCACGACCTAATCAGAGAGTATCCCCAACCCAAGAATTCCAGCAAGTCGTTGGTTTTAAGCGAAGCAAAGTGTGAGGAGATCTTTAAGACCTTCGATTTCTCGGAGTACCAAGGGTGTCAGATTCTCGACTTCAACCCGGGGTTCGGGATTTATTCTAGGGCGCTTAACAATGCTGTTAAGCCCTCAAAGCATTTCTTATTCGAGCCCGATGCAGGGTTCGCGCCGTTCTTAGAGAAAGTCTGCTGCGACAAATCTTTCGAGATTGTAGGCCAAGACTTATACAATTGGAAGACCTTTGACGATATGATAAGCCAGGGTACTATCGCTCCAAAAATGATGTCCCGCGACGGTGAAGTCAACAACTCCATTATCGTCACAGGAATGCTGCACAAGGACGTCAAAGGAGATAGGTTCATGGCGCAGATACTGGATGCTATGGGCAAACAAAATTGGGTCTTCAGGTACGGCCGGGTAAAAGTCTTAGTTTGGCTGGATAACGACATGATGGCGAGGTATGTCCCGAGATCGTTCGGCAGAAGAAATCGGCCTGCTGTCTTAGCGGAAGCATTTACAGACATTCGAGAATTGGCTCAGCCGCCGCAGACATATACATGGTCAGACCTCAGGTTCTTAAATCGAATGGATCGCTGGAGAGAGCCTGGCCACATCCCTAATAGTCAAGATAAGGTAACGGGGGTTGCCTACGCCGACCAGCTCACGTATGTCAGAATGGCCCGGGACCCCGCTCCCGTCGAACTGAAGTCCTCGGACTACTGGCCGAACCGGCCGTGGGCGGAGACCACACTATTAGAATTAACACCAAAGATCCCAATCGATTATCTCCTTGGAAAGTACGAGGACACGGAGCCATGGAAATTCTTCAATTTCATTTTGACGACAGCGTTTATGTCTCGACATAGCACCGTTCGAGAGGTTCTTACGAAAATGGGGAGCGCCACTGAGAAGATGTTGGAGATGGACGAGGAGCTGGCCAAGCTGCCTGGGCTGGCGGAGAAACACATGGTACACGTTTCAATCGAGGAGATCGCGAAGCTGGCAAAGGCATACGAGTTCTGGCCGTGGAGAGTAGAGGACCATTTTATGGGATCGGAACTCAGACTGAGGTCTTTCGGAATGATGGATGATGAAGAGAACAAACCGACGTGGTAGAGAGCGTCGAGGCCTTTTATTCACTGTACATAGTTTTAGGTTCCCGGGCGTCCAGGGGATATATTCTGATTCTCTTGTATATATGTCGATCCACATGGCCGCAGGGCTCTGTATATATTACCCAATATGCAGGAGAGATTTTGATGGCGTGTTACCCCTGTCCCACACAAATGACAGCATCCGGGCCGAGGACCGACACGGACCCTGGCCACTCTCCACAGTCGCCAAAAAGCTTACGCAGATGCTAAGAAACCTAGCGCAGCATGGATTCTGGGGTAAGTTTTATCCTGAAGAGGTCAGGAGGCCAAAGCGGAGTCGAGTCTCTCGGCTCCCACTCTTAAAATCCTAACAGGAACCCACAGTCCGTCGATTTCCTGGTTTCTTCGGCAATATGGGTACTTAGACCCTTGCATTTTGTTCGTTCGGAACGAGACGCCCGACGCCAATCATGCCATACATCCCGGTATGGAGTGGTTGCACCAGCCTGTTTCACGGACTGTGATCGTTAATGGCTCCGCAGTGCTGTAACATTCTAACAGTTTGGTCTCTTCGGAAGCCGGCATGGAAAGTCCTCGAATCCGTCCATTTCGCACACGTATATTGGTATATAAAGACGATGAGGGTTAGTCTCGGGCCAAAGGTCCGTACCAGAATTCTTACATTGTAGTTTTATTTTGGGGGGTGTTTTTTTTTTTTTTTGGAATTACGATTTATATACTCAGAATATTTAATATATTAATTCATGCTTATGGTTTGCAATGGCTCTGTATAGGCGACGGCTGTTTTTCCTGAGGATGGCGTTCCTCGAGGCCTTCTTCGCAGCCATCGGCGTCGTCGTAGCCCTCAGCTACATCCTAAGCTTTTCGCTGGATGGAGGCAGCGGTTTTGTAGTCGGCGCGGCATCGAATTCGGCGTCTCTACGGGGGCAGAATGGCAAGGGAAACAACTGGTCCCAACGATCGCTATTCCTAACGGAGAAGCAGTGCAGGAAGGAATACCCCTTGTTATTCCAGCCGATTGACGAGGCTGTTGGACGAGGAGAATTTGACTTCCATAGAGGCCCTGATGAATATACCGCGCTGGTGAGCGCGAGGATTAAGAACAATAGGGTAGGTGCCTTAGCCTTGTTAAAAGATATGAAATTACTCTGTGTTTGTGACCTTGGTGAGGACGATTAACTCATATAACATTTCGAATATTCCGACTTGTAGTTCTACATTATAAACAGCAGCGCTACGACGAATAACCACGTCAATACGGTGGTAAGCATCTATGAATACACATCCATCCTCGCCCTTCGAGTCTTAATTTGTAGACTCCAGCTCACCGCTCCCATCACCGTTCCTTCTTAGCACCGCTCCGCTGCACTGCACCAAATCCACAAAGCCATCGTCACCTCTACAGAACCACTTCCAGACACCGTCTTCTCCTTCACCCCAGTCGACTACCCCAAGAACAACAGCTGGGTCTACTCGAAATGGTACGACCACAACGAATTTCTCAACTACTGGCCGGTCCCCCACTTTGGGCACTGGTCCTGGCCCGTTAACTACGTCGGCCCGCTCCCCGAAGTGCTTACGGTCGTCAACGACATCGAAGCCGATCTCCCGTTCGATAAGAAAATCGACAAGATGTTCTGGCGCGGCACGGTGTATTTCAATCCGATTCAGAACGGCAACCTACGGAGCAGCCTTCTCGGGGTGGCCTCGGACAAAGATTGGGCGGATGTCGGCCAGCTTAAATGGACCGCGAAGGAGAAGGCGGAAAATATCATACAAATCCCCGAGATTTGTCGGTACAAGTACATCGCGTACACCGAGGGCATCTCATACTCTGGCCGTCTGCCGTTCCACATGCTCTGCGAAAGTATCATTATCACTCCGCCGATAAATTACATGATGCATTCAACGCACCTGATGAAGCCCCTCTTCGCGTGGAAGCTTGGCTTCGCCAGCGGCACAGGGGTGACAGATTGGGGGATGACCCGTTTGCGGAAGGCATGGCCGAAGGACTATCGACCCCATGAGGCCAATGCGATCTTCGTCTCTCCGGATTGGAGCGACCTAGAGGAGACGATAATGTGGCTGAGGGAGAACCCGAAGATCGCGAGAGGCATTGCAAGGAGACAGAAGGAGTTGTTTGTAGAGAAAGGGTATTTGTCTGAGAGTGCTGAAATGTGCTATTGGAGGGAGACTATTCGCGGATGGAATAAAGTGGCCGTGCCAGTGGGGCAGGGATGGGATGAAGTTGGAACTCCATGGGAAACGTATTCATTGACAGACAAGATTAATTCGGAATAAGGCAACCTAGGTGGCCTGGAAAGTATGTATTAATGAGGGGGACTATCTTCTTGTATACTTTAACGACCTATTATTCATGAATATAATTTTTTCGTCCTGCCAGCATACCGAGGTGCAAAGAATATGGAAAACACTGCCCATACAAGGCGGTCCATATATAATTGTGCTTACAGTTCTGAGACAACAAGTTAGGTTTCTTAGTAACCAGACGTAGTCTCGAAGGCAGGTATTGGTGGCCACATAATTTCGTCAACGAATTGAAACTGCATTTGAGTTCATCTTCAATTCCTGGCGGAGGATCTCTTTGAGAATCTCTACCTCGCTCAAAAAGCGATCGAGGGTGCGGCTTTCTTCATTCTGCTTGTAGAAGAGCAGAATTGGAGAAGGCATGGCAGCAGGATCGGTGCCTTGGGCGGAACGCAGCTGCCTGTATCTGATTCTGATTTCTTCCAGCGTCACAGCCAACCCTTCAAGACATTTCTCTGCCTTCACCCAGTCGTGGAACAACAGGGCTCTCTCTTCCTGGGGACTAGGCGGGCGGTAAGATAGCTGCAGGAGAATCGCAAACATCTTCTCAATGAGATCGGAGATTCCAACACGCCAAGAGTCCGGCGCCTCGACGAAGACCTTGTAAATAGAAGATGGAGGTGGCCTAATAAATATCGTGGCGGGGCTGACAGCCTTTAGCCTCTCGATCTTTCGAACCACGCTGTCGTTGTAGATGCGACTCTGCATGTAGGTCACGATGCCATCAGGCGAACTATCAGACATTGATTTACGATGACTATTTTCGGTATGGCTGAGCAAACTGCTGAGTAGTTTGAAACCACGTTTACAGCCCTTTATCGAGCAGTGGAATGGCTTCTGTTCGGGGCTTTGTTCGTAGTTCAGTAGGGCCGTTAGGGTTTTGCGGCCATCAGATGGGAGAAATGATTCTGAGGAAGGATGGGTTGCAAAAGTGTGGTGGACGTCTTGAATGTTGATCTTGGATTTGCACTGGTCCGCTTCGAAATGCGCAATTAAAGAAGATGGGGCTTCATAAACCCTGTTGCATTTATTGCAGCGATGGCGAGCGGGGACCTTTGTTTTTGGAGCAGCTGAACCCTGCCCTGACTATCCATAGAACAAGTAAGCTACAGGTATATCGTTCGTAAGAGTCCCTACCTGCGATGTGCGTGTATTTGTAACTACATCGAAGTTTGTAGATCCTGGGTGACAGATGGATGGGAGAGCTGTGGCTGAACGTACCGAGATTTTATCACCAGAGTTATGATCCTTCTTATGCTTTTTAACTTCATATGCGTGTTTACATGACGGGTTCGCGGATAAGTGAGCATCATGATTCTCTCTAGGTTGCCAGATGTTGCATCCATCGCATTGGATATGACACCCACTCTCCCTCCAATGCTTGAATATGTCGCTTCCAGGCCCAGGCATGAACCCACATCTAAGACATTCGGTGAGCCTAACCCCAGTAGGATTAGGATCGCGGCCATGGACCTCCATGTGCTGGAGAAGAGCTGCTGTGTCGACGAAAGACCGCCGACATTGATCGCACCAGTCGCCTGGGCAGATTGTGGTAAAGTGCTCTCGAGCACGCGACGCAGAGAAGAACTCTATATTGCAGCGACGGCACGTTGCCCAGCTGTGGTCGAGGTTAGGTCAGTACAAACGCATTTGAAGGGTAAATAAGCAGGTTGCAAGCCAAGGGTCACATTATTGGAAGAGGCAGGAGACTCACGGGGCGGCATCAGAAGGCCGTTTCGCCATGATGGGGCTAGCGCGCTGGAGGTGGTGGGATTCTATATTTTAGTTGGTCGTTGGGCAAGTGAGAATGAGAAGCAACAGCAGAAAGGAAGTTTCAAGGAACCATCTGCTACAGCTGCGAATTAGGAAGAGAATCAAAAGGCCAAGGTTAGATCAGAAGACATTGAAGTAGAGCAAAGTCCTTGATGGTCGTACGCGCATCTTGTGAGAAGACTGATATGCCTACATAATGGCTGTTTGCTCGTCACAAACAGCGTTTGGTTGGTGAGACGAATGATTGTGTTGCAGAGGCAAAATACCACACTTAAAGCCTGCTTGTTTGGGCAGACTAACCGCATAGTATAGCCGGGTCGGACTCAGCGTCCCCGAAACCAGTCGGACACATGGCCCCGGAGGTCTCTTTCAGATTATCCAGAAAAATTGGCCCGGTAGAACGGTCGTATTATAAATATTACGCTGAATAGGCTTTTCAATTACAAGCGTGTGCACATGTATTCAGACCAGTTCGTACGAAGTATTCAAAGCCTCGATTGGTCGAACAATAATGGAAAAAGCATTGTACTGTCATCTACAAAGGCCTAGCTCCAGAATTGTCTGCTCCCGGGGTATGTCGAAAACACAATATCCATTTTATGCGCAATTCCTGTTGTGATTATCCCATAGCCAGACTACGATGCACAACTTGCTCGCTCTCTATAGTAAAGAGATATTGTAGTGGCGGGCCTATAACCGCGTTCAGCTAGCCAAGCCATCACCAATTCCTCTGCAGCCCGAAATTGTCGAAAATTATCAGCGACCGGATGGATATCTAAAAAGTTATTTTGTCGATGTCTAATTCTCCGGACTAGAATGACATTGAGAAAGAGGAACTCCCTATTGAGGAATGCATCGACAATAATGTATCGTGATTATAACGCAATGACAAGAGAAAAAAAGAGCCCAGGCGCAGCAAAACAGAATGCCCCGTATACACAAATGGAGTATTTATATTCTTAGAAAAAAGCTAGATCATGGTTGGTGAGGCGGAGCATGTAGAGAGGGAGACGGAGTTGATGGAGGTATCGTCATGGTCCATCCGTTTCGGGTAGGGTCGACGGGGGTCAATTATGAGGTAAACCGAAAGATAGCAGCCAATAAGTACAAAGTTTAAGCAGAGGTCTTTGCGGCACCGCCCTGGTTGGGGGTCACCTTCTTGCCGTCTTTGTTGTATCGTACCCTCGGTGGCGGTGCTCGGTTTCGTCGTCCTTCTCTCGATCGAACACTATCATAAACCAGACTAGTCAGAAATTTGGCTGCTTCCACCTGAATTTATCGTCTTTTCTGTTTTTAATATGTCCTTACCGAACAATCTTTCCGTGAATAGCGCACGAGACGCAGTATTGGAGCTTGAGATACATTTTCGGGATGCTGTATCCACCGGTGTTGTTGGCGTACGCATATCCAGAGGTCGTATCGGTGAAAACGGAAGCCTCGACGATATCACCTGTTGGAGTAACATGCATGGTTAGCAAGCTCAAATTTGTATTTTCAGCCTATAGGCAGGTTTGATAATTCATCTATTCTACACTAAAAATGGTTTGTTCATAGACGGGGGACATACGGATAGCGGCGGACTCAACCATGTTTCTGATGGTGAATCTCTTGATGGCCTTGTCCTTGGGGGTACATCTCGAGCAGTTGGAGCAACGAATTGGCTTTACGTGGCCGCGACCCTTCTTGTTTCGACCGCTGCAAAAGAAGATCTGTCAGAAAATTCCACCCATCACGAGAATCCAAGCTTCCTAGCTGCCGGTGCTGCCCTGTCACGTACTTTGCTGAGCGCTTCTTGACCATGTTGGGCTAATCTGCGTTGTATAGCTATGTTAATTTTCTGCTGCGCGGATATCGGATCGTAGTCGTATCGGAAGTGAAAGCAGTTGTACCTAGTTGAATATAGATTCTCGAAGTCGGGTAATTGGGATAGTGAATTGCCGGAGATGACGATATCGATGGCTTCTATCGAGCTGGCTGAATGAGTATCTCGAAGAAGACTGAAGCGTTGGGCCTGGGAATTATTTTTTGTGGGTGGATTTCTCGCTAATATTTCCTGAACAGGCAACGGAGTATAGGGCTCAACAATACAACGCAGCCGCGGTTGGCTAAGCGCGTTACGCGCGATGACCTGAAGCGGGGTCGGCCATGCTTCCGGGGCGTGGGAACAGAGCCGCCCGGTGAGATATCATGGTATCGGTACATGTACATAGTATAAATGCATCTGTATGTACTGTGAATGCAATCACTCGATCCGACAGAACTCCATCAAAGCTGTCATCGCCGAAATCGGGTGGACTGCGGGGACAGTAGTCTAAAAAGTTCTGCTTGGTGGAACCAATCTGCCGAGTACGGCCGGTGGTTTTGTATATTTCTGTCTACATGCTCTGCATCTGCATCTTCACGATATGATCACAGCATTATCACGAGCCCTATTGGACTCTTCCCGAAGTCTGCCCTGCATTCCCCGAGGTGCTTTCTGAACTCCCATCAAGCCCGTTTTGGGTTTGAGTGGTTTAAGATTGGGGAGCTCCAAAACGGCAACGCCGCCAAACTCAGGCCTCCCCGCCAGCCAACCAAAACTTTCCTGCATCCTCTTCACTCCTATCCCTAACGCTCTTCGCAACAACCTCATCAGCATCGCGCCTTTAGACCAGCTGCAAAAATGTCGAACCGCCGATCCGGCGGCAATCGGGCGCCTTCTGCTCAAGGAAACCACCCTACCGATGGTGCTTCCAGTGTTACCGACAGCAGGCGACGGCAACACAGGCGAGATGATGTACAGCTCCAACTATGACTTCTTTTGACACTAGGGATAGGACTAACGCAGCCCACTTTTAGGCTATCAGACGTAAGCTGGAGTCGGATCTGGGGAAGAAGAAGCAACAGTCTAGTGGCCGTTCCAGAGGAAATCGCAAAGCTGTTCCCGGAACGGTTATGGCCTTGAAGCCTGGCCAGGCGCTACAGATCAAACCACATGTCACCGTCGCCGAAGCCGCCCAGCTTATGGCAGCTAAGCGTGAAGACTGCGTGCTCGTTACAGATGACGACGATAGAATCTCCGGCATCTTTACCGCTAAAGACCTTGCCTTCAGGGTCGTGGGAGGCGCAATCGACCCTCGAGACGTTGCCGTTTCTGAAATTATGACGAAAAACCCACTTTGTGCTCGTACGGACACATCCGCTACAGATGCTCTAGATACTATGGTTAGGAAGGGATTTCGACATCTGCCCATTATGGACGAAAATCAAGATATCAGCGGCGTGTTGGATATTACCAAGTGCTTCTACGAGGCAATGGAGAAGTTGGAGCGATCTTATTCGATGTCTCGTAAACTTCACGATGCTCTAGAAGGCGTACAGGAGCTTGGAGGAGCTCAACCTACGCAAATCATCCAGTATGTGGAGGCTTTAAGGTCAAAAATGGCCGGTCCAACATTGGAGACCGTGCTCAGCGGTATCCCGCCGACTACAGTCAATGTTCGAACAAGTGTTAGAGAAGCTGCCGCTCTCATGAAGGAGAACCATACTACGGCAGTACTGGTTCAAGACCAGGGAAACATCACTGGCATCTTCACAAGCAAGGACATTGTTTTGCGTGTCATTGCCCCAGGGCTCGACCCGGCGACCTGCAGTGTTGTGCGGGTGATGACACCTCATCCCGACTTTGCATCTATGGACTTGAGCATCCAGGCTGCCCTCCGAAAGATGCACGGTAGGTAGCTTGATCCGAAAATTAACAGAAGGCCTCAACGTTAGCTAATTAATATATTATCATAGATGGACATTACCTCAACCTTCCGGTCATGAATGATGCCGGCGAGATTGTTGGTATGGTTGATGTTCTCAAGCTCACATATGCGACCCTCGAGCAAATCAACAGCATGCATACTGGAGATAACGAAGGTCCTGCCTGGAATAAATTTTGGCTATCAATGGACAACGACTCCGAGTCTGTGGTGTCTGATAGTGTTTCCCACCACATGTCACTCATGGGATCTGAATCGCCCAGTATGATGAGACATCCAACCTACGAGAGACCAGGAACATCGCACTCTCACTCCGTTCTGCCGAACGACTCAGCATCTCACGTGGGAGACGATTCCCCGCCACACTCCAATATCATGCTAACACCCTCTCATGTTCCGACGCTCTCGGAAAGCAACCCCTTTACGTTCAAATTCAAGGCACCTTCTGGGCGTGTTCATAGATTCGCAGTCCTTTCGTCGGCTGGCTTCACGGGGTTGATAACCACTATTACGTCGAGGCTTGGCGGCGAGCTTTCCGCAGTTGGTGGCGAAACCACCCTAACAGAGGAGGGGCAAATTGAAACGCAGGGGTTTGCTGTGTCTTATGTTGATGATGAGAACGATCTCGTCTCCATAACTTCAGACCAGGACCTTGTTGATGCTATCAGCTTGGCTCGTCGACAGTCCCGAGACAAAGTTGATATATATGTTCACGATCCCGAACATCCGCCTGTTATTGAAGCCCCGCCGCCTCCACCTCCTCCACCAGCTCCAGTTGACACTGAGAAGCTTGAAGCTGCTGAAGAAGCAATGAAGCTTCAGCGACAGATCGAAGTCCTCAGTGAAAAGCAACATATACCTGGAGTCCCCAATGATTTGCTGCTACCCGGCGCCGTCGCGACATTGGCAGTGGCTATCATTATCGTATTTGTTTTGGGCAGAGCGGGCAAGAGCTGACTAACCGTCCTCGCAAGATGAATTGCCTTTTGTGTACTTTTGTTCGAACTCTCGCGCTTCTACGGTATCTGACACATTATGAATCATTGATTGTGGAACTTGTCCCACGCAGCGATAGCAAGCAAAATAGCAGGTAGTAATGTGCTTCCATAAATTTGCCAATCACTCTTTTGACTTTCTACCGTACATATACTTTGTATGAATGAGTTTTGAAGTATAATTCAACCCCCCACCCACTCTATTTTTTCTTGGTTTTCCTAGGTTAGATTCTTGGATCTTTTGATTGTGGTTATTGAGTACGAGCTAGAGGCCAAATAGTTGTAACCTGTGTCTCGCGCCAGCGAATGTAACATTTGGTAACAATGATTAGGTAGAATTGTAGCTTGGCTATTTGTGTCCTGGCTGGAGAGGCTGGCAAGATAGGAAACAGAATAGGCCAGATAGAGATTAATATTTCAGGGGTGAGAAGCAGGCGAAGCAGATTCACCACAGATGCGCAGGTCGAGTTGTTGTTACACGTTATTTTTGAAGTAGCTACAGCCCTAACGGATAGAACTTTCTTCCTCGTAATTCTGCCGGTGGGAAGCTGCTTGCCAGGGTTTGATAGTACCTCACTTGCCTGTTTGGCGCCAGGTCCCCACATTTGTGCATTGCTTTGATTGCACTGAGCATTCCGCCGTGGACTGTGAATGGTGGGTTTTGCGAGCTGTCCCCATCAGTACCCCGCCGCCAGCACCGGCCAAGCCCAAACATGTTTCGATGAAATCTTTCTCTGCTGGCTGCACCTTTCGTAGCTAGTGTTCGGGCCGTTTCAGTTGTGGATTTCGAGAAATTGAAACGTAGATCTAAGATCAAAGGGCTTTTCTTAGGTAACTTGCATTGTTTCGCTTGGGAGGCCATGAATCCAGGGACGGCAGCAGGTTGATAGTATAATTCTCGGATGCGTCCACCCCACAATTGCTAAAATGATACAACAGAAGATTTTTGGAAGCATGCCGTTCACACGAGTAATTTAATGGGAAGGGCAAGAAAGATACGGGTTCCAGGGCAAAAAGGTGAGAAGGGTTTATCGCTGCTCGTGGCTGCCCATTTTGCGGATACCCCGGCAAGTTAGCTGCAGGACCCTCCCAACTGCTGCTGTTAATTAGCTTGTGGAGACTTGATTAATTTAAAAAAATATATAGACTCAAGTACTTAATATGCGCGCCCATGCAGCTACGTATACACTCTGTTGCGGGAGCCCTGGATAGCGTGGAGTTGGAGTAGTATTCTGGATTCTGATCCGTTGGTGTGCGTTCTCCTCTCAGACTCGAACACATATCTGAAAAGCGGCAAGTCCCTCTTCGGGTTCCCGAAGCTCAATCAACCAGCCCGAACACCTGCATGCTGACTTACTTACCTGCTGCATTGGCTGCCGACCGCCGGGCTGCAGATATACACATCTCCATCTGCTTCTCTCGCTCGTCTGTCTCTTTCTCTCGTCTTTCTCTCGTCTCTCTCTCTCTCTCTCTCTCTCTCTCTCCTTCTCTGAAACGTGCTACGCTCTTTCTCCCTGCAGCTTCGTTCTTTAGCCAGCATCGCTTGAATTGGGTGAGACCGGGGTGCAGCTAAGCAATTAAGGGACAGCCAAGGAAGGGGCTGCATCCGTCGTCGAGGGACTACGAAGAGGTACATTTTCGTCTCTCCATCTGTCTGTTTACCATTTACCAGAGCTTGCTGGTGAGCTGGTGGTTTGGTTCTAGCGCCTGTCTTCTCTCCTTAGCTTCGCTTGTTTTAAGCTCCATCAGCTTCTCCTTCTCCCTCTTCCTCCCCACCAGATATCCACCGCCTCGCTCTTCTGTTCTCCTCACCCGCTGACCGGCTTCACCAATCGCCAAGCTTGCTAGACTGCACGCCCGACGAAGCAACGAGCCGGTCGAATCTACGTTTCTTCTCCGTCGGATAGCGAGGTAATACCAACCGTCTTGGTTTCCCGCAGCTGTAGTTGTGCGTGTTCACCACCTCGGAGCTGACCAGACCAAAAAAAAAAATATGGTGCTATCTGCAAAGGTGCCCCTCGCGTAGCAAACACTTTTTTTTTTTTTTTCCTATCGCGAAGAGCAGTAAACAGACGAAGGGANAAAAAAAAAAAAAAAAAAGGGAATAAAAACACAAACCTAAACTCCGCAGGATCTCATATCGGAGCAACGAACACATTCCACCCCAACTTTACCTTTTTCACCCATCCATCCTGCTCCACAGCCAGACGATTGCTGCGGCGTGCCCAACATGTCGGCTGAAGCAAAAGCTGCTCTCACCCCCCTCCTCCAAGCATTAATCAGCCCCGATAATGCCGCGAGATCTCGAGCCGAAGAGGTCCTGGCCACCGAATGGGTCGCGCAGCGGCCTGAGATGCTGATGCTTGGGCTGGCGGACACAATTCGGACGAGTGAAGACCCCAATGTAAGTCCCCTATGCTTCGAACACCAAGCTCCCTGGTTACACAACTCGGCTGTTATACCGCTCAAATCAGACACAGGGGAGGGACGGGTCACTTGTGTGGAATTAATACGGCTGGCAGAGTCTACCTTTGAGACAGAGCTCTCTTGACAAGCGATATCCGTGTGATCTTGAGCTCTGCTTTTAAGAAGGCCAGGCTGAACAAGCTGCACATCGTCTCTCTGCTGATCTAGCAATTTCTCTGGCCGCCTCCACTACAGCTCTAGCCGATGCATGCTCTAGCTGAGCTTCACTCATGGGACGATACAGGACATGCTAATACGTATTTCTAGACCCGCTCTTTCGCAGCTGTGTTATTTCGGCGTATGGCCGCGAAAACTGTTAAGAAACCGGAACCGCGCGACCTGTTCATCTCGATAGACCACAATACACAACAGGCAGTCCAGGCCCTCTTGATTCAGTGCTTTGGAGAAGAATCAAATCCTCACGTCCGAAACAAAATTGGTGACGCGATAGCCGACATAGCTCGTCAGATATACGATGACGGTATATACCCACGTTTTAAACCGATTCGAAACGTCAATACTGATAGTTCATTTAAAACAAATGCAGATCGAGCTTGGCCGGAGTTGCTGAGCACCCTATTTCAAGCTAGCAAATCAGGAGACCCGTCACACCGAGAAGGCGCCTTCCGCATCCTCACTACAACTCCAACAATCATTGAGAAACACCATGCCGACCTCGTTAGGTCTGTGTTTCAACAAGGTTTCCGCGACGATGTTGTCTCCGTTCGAATCGCGGCTATGGAAGCATTCAGCGCGTTTTTCCATTCAATCAGGAAAGCACAGCAGCATAACTATGTTTCCCTTCTCCCGGACATGCTTAATATCCTTGTCCCGTTGAAGACACCCGAAGAGAGCGATAACCTGGCGCGATCTTTCATGGCATTAATAGAATTAGCCGAAATATCGCCCAAAATGTTCAAAGGAGTTTTCGCTATCCTCGTCAAGTTCGGCATCGGCTGCATACAAGACAAGGATTTGGGTGATAGTACAAGGCAAAACGCACTCGAGCTTCTGGCGACATTCGCCGATAATGCTCCGGTGATGTGTCGGAAAGACCCGAACTATACAGCCGATATGGTAACTCAGTGTTTGAGCCTAATGACGGATATCGGGGCGGATGACGATGACGCGACGGAGTGGAATGACTCTGATGATGTAAGAACGATAATACTCGAACTTTTGACGCCATGCGATTGAAACCCCACTAATTTTGAGTCTATAGCTTGATATCGATGAGAGCGATATGAATCACGTTGTGGGTGAACAGTGTATGGATCGGCTAGCAAACAAACTCGGAGGCAAGACGGTCCTACCGCCTACTTTCAACTGGCTACCTAGGATGATGAACTCGGCGTCGTGGAGAGATCGACATGCTGCCTTAATGGCGATATCCGCTATCTCAGAAGGCTGTCGGGATCTCATGTTGTCTGAACTCGATAAAGTTCTGGAGCTTGTCGTCCCATCATTGAGAGATGAACATCCTAGGGTGAAATGGGCTGGTTGCAACGCGATTGGTCAAATGAGCACAGATTTTGCAGGTGTCATGCAGGAGAAATACCACGCCGTTGTTATGAATAACATCATCCCCGTCCTTGGATCTCCCGAACCTCGGTATGCACCTGGCTCGCACACTTATGATAAGTATGTCGGAACATATCACTAACAATTCCATGTCAAAGCGTTCAATCTCACGCAGCAGCCGCGCTAGTTAATTTCTGCGAAGAAGCGGAGAAAGAGATATTGGAGCCGTATCTTAATGATTTACTCTCCGCACTCTTACAACTACTAAGGAATCCAAAGCGCTATGTGCAAGAACAGGCGTTGTCGACGATCGCTACAATTGCGGATTCTGCTGAGCAAGCTTTCGCAAGATACTACGACGTTCTCATGCCGCTACTGTTCAGCGCCTTAAAACAGGAGCAAACCAAAGACACTCGGCTACTCCGTGCCAAGGCTATGGAGTGTGCTACTTTGATCAGTATAACCTCCTATGTTGAATCTTACGCTACCCGCGCATAGTTTGGCTAACTGTTTCCGCTTTTAACAGCTCTTGCCGTTGGTAAAGAAAAAGTCGGGAAAGATGCCGTTGAGCTTGTGCAGATTCTCGGCAACATTCAACGTTTGTCACCTCAGCCTTAAGTTTTGTACCCCTTCAAATGCTAAGATTTAACATAGAGAATGTTACGGAACCGGACGATCCGCAGGGGCAGTATTTACTGCACTGTTGGGGCAGAATGTGTCGTGTTATGGGAGCCGACTTTCTACCATATCTCCCAGCCGTCATGCCGCCGCTGCTCGAGTTGGCCAGCGCGAAAGCCGATGTACAGCTAATGGATGGTGAGTAAACCGCTAATTTTTGGCCTTGCTTCGACATGCAGTGCTGGTGCTAATCTGCCCGCAGATAAGGATGAAGTTGAACAGATGGGACAAGAGGATGGGTGGGAGTTAGTACCCGTCCGTGGCAAGTATATTGGCATAAAGACATCAGTTCTTGACGAAAAGCACATGGCAATAGAACTGCTGGTGGTGTACGCTCAACAACTGGAAGCCGCTTTTGAGCCATACGTCGCTCGTGTTCTAGAGCAGATCGCTTTGCCAGGCCTGTCGTTTTTCTTCCACGACCCCGTGCGGACGGCTTCAGCGCGGTGTATTCCACAGCTTCTAAACTCGATTAAGAAAGCCCATGGTCAAACATCACCACAAATGGGCGCCATCTGGGGTCCTACTGTCAACAAGATATTGGAGGTTATGAATACGGAGCCAGCGGTAGATACACTCGCAGAAATATATAGCTGTTTCTACGAATGCGTTGATGTTGTTGGGCCGAACTGTCTTTTGGATCAGCACTTGAAGGCTTTCGCAGAAGCTTGCAAGACAACATTGGACGATTATCTCAAGCGTGTTCAGCAACGGAGTGAGGAACTCAACGATTTAGAAGATGGAGAAGATCTTCCAGAGGACACTCTATATGCGATCGAGGATGATCAGACACTTCTTGCTGATATGAACAAGGCATTCCATAACGTCTTCAAGAGCGTTACCACTCGTTTCCTACCCTTCTTCGAACCACTACTAGATCTCTATCAGAAATTCATCAGTAGCAGAGATGCGAGCGACCGCCAGTGGGCACTGTGCATTGTCGACGATTGCATCGAGTTCTGTGGGCCAGAAAGCTGGAAATATCGCGAATACTTTTTGAAGTCGCTTATGGAATCGCTGCAAGACGACAATCCAGCCATCAGACAAGCAGCTGCATATGGAATCGGGATTGCAGCCAAGTCAGGAGGTCCCATTTACGCCGAATTTGTGGCTGCAGCGCTCCCCGCCCTCTTCCGAGTGACCCAGCTACCGAAAGCCCGCGTTGAAGATCATGTGTACGCCACTGAGAACGCCTGCGCGTCGATAGCTAAAATATTACACTCGAACTCATCCAAGGTCGGCGATGTGCAGAACGTAGCCACTGCATGGATTGATACCCTACCGGTTGTCAACGACGAGGAAGCAGCTCCCTACGCCTATGCATTCCTAGCAGAATTAGTAGATCAGTATGTGCTATTTTTGTGAGGAGTTTCTCGTTCCTTCGAACAAGTGTTAACAGTGTGATTTATCTAGGAAAAACCCAGCGGTTACGTCGCAACCGGGACGAATATTCGATTTGGTTGTCCAGGCCCTTGACGCCGATACACTAACTGGCCAAACGGCAGAGAGAGTCGTCAGTTCGATGAAGTCGCTATTATCCACACCGGGAATCAACCCGCAGGAGATTCTTGCAGGAATTCCAGTCGAGAGACACCTAGTGGCGCAAAAGTGGTTCGGGTCGTAGGATGAGAGGTGAAGGGATAGGAGAAAAAGGTGTTTGGAAATTCTTGTAATAATCTCTTTCTTTTTCTTTCCCCCAGTCTCCCTCTTTGGATTTTGAATCTACAGTATTATATCTTCCCACCCTTTCCGAGATGCTCTCTCGGTATTTAGTGTGTTCCGCATATTGGCGGGCACCTTGGATCAAAATCTCATGTCGTTTCTTCCTCTAGCTCTAGCTTCTATTTAATGTCAGGGATAGGCTTCCGCTTTGGATTCTCCTTGATTGTACTGCTTCCCTTTCTGCTCAGGGATACCTTTTATTTTTCTTAGCTCTGTAAAACTGTTGCATATTATTTGTATCGAACGTTGGCTGTCTGTTGGCTGTCTACTAGATTTGAGAACCGCACGATTATGTCCAACGAAGAAAATACAACGCCGTATGATGTTCGGTTGGGCCCTTATACATGTATAGTTCAGTATACAAACACATGCAAAGTGGTTGCTTTGGACAGCCTAGGAGGTGCCTTTGTGAGAATCAAAGTCTGCTAGGAGTCAGTTAGATACTATGCGAATCAGCATCTCTGGTGACGTTGAACAAAAGGCTGCCGTTGTAGGCCGCACCCCCTCTCTCTCTCCATCTTACCCATTGCTCATCAGCCCAAACCATACCATCTCTCATGGTCTCAATACGTACCTTCTTTAATACTCCAGGTCAACCCGACTTCGGTCGTTTCTCTCTCTAATCCTCATCTCGACAGTATTATCTACCAGTCTACACAATGTTGACCCAAGATAATAAATCCAAGCAGGAAAGCGGGCCTTACAGCGGCGAACCGTAGGTGCCTCCTATCGCCTCCCTCACCTTTCCATATCCCAGTCCTCCAAAAAATCCTGTTGACAACCTTCCATCCACACGCAGGTGGGATCGTTGCTACAACTGCAACATCTACTTCACAACCCTTCCTTCTGCACGCGCGCACTTCTCAGCATCAAACAGCATCTGCTCCTCGCTCTGGTGCCATCGCTGCGAGCGCGTTTTCAAGACATTAGAAGCTCGCGAGGAGCACTACACACACAATTGGGCGCATTGGCGATGTGGAGTGTGTCGCTACGACGCACCGACAGTGGTTGCGCAAGAATGGCATTGGCGGAAGACTGGGCATAAATGGGAGTGTTATGGGTGCCATAGCTTCTATGATAAAGAATTTTGGACCATGCATTTCGCAGCTGTCAATGGCTGTTGCAGCTGTCACAAGCATTTTGCAGACGAAAAGGAACTGAAGAAGGTTCGTAGGTCTATCTTCATTTGCCGTGCCCATGGTCGGGTTTACGGCCATTTGTTCAAGCTAGATTTCCTGATGACTATATTTCTCGGAATGCCATACACAGCACGAAGCAGAAGCCCACCCACCCGTACATATGCACCAATGCATCGGCCACTGTGGCCGCGAGTTCCCTACCATAGGGGGTGTGATCATCCACCTCGAATCTGGCGCTTGCGATTCCACCATCACTTCCTGCGATGTTTCCCGCACCTTTGCCTTACACCCAGCTGCTGAGAGCATGCTGGTTCCAGATCGCAAGGCTGTCTTAATGCCCATGTTGGCAGGCGAAGACCCCACTATTAGTCCCTTCAAGTGCCCCAGCGATAAATGCAGCGCTGAAGAGCCGTTCAAGTGCTTCAGCGGCCTCGTGCAGCATGCCGACAGCGACAAATGCGGATTCAGCTTCGCAAAGCCCAGCGGGGACCATAACAACAGCAGCCAGAGCAGCATGTTGTCTTTCATGCAGAAGCACCTGTTCGTAGACACCGCCATAGCACGAGTCTCCAAGATGGAAGGCCAAATTCGAAGCGGGATCCAGCTACTCGCGATCCCGCCAGAGCATCCGCGAGAACGTAAAGATGCAATAATGCCCGACGCGGACAAGATGCGAGGCTATTTTACCGTCATCACGAAGGGTATCCAGATATGCATGCGAGAGGTGAAATATACGCCTTCAATTACGGCGGATACACGGGGGGGCATTAAGGTCCGGATTCCGCCTGCGTTTGCTCGGGATCTGGAGCACCTAGAGAGGGCATGCGAGCGGGCAGTGAGAGCGTACACGGAGTTGGTTACGGAGGCGCAGTGGCCGCATGGTGATCTGATTGTGTATTTTCAGGCGGTAAGGACGTCGTTGCCCGCGTGGGAATTTCTGAAGGAGGTGCGCAGGCTGGTGAGGGTATTTAAGGTGATGCTTGATTATCAGGGCGAGCATTCTGAGGGGTGCGGACTCGTGAAGCCTGAGACTACTCGTGAAGGTGGTGGGTTCTGGTCCGGTTCCTGATTGATTAATCTGGTGAAGCATATGTACGTCGCCAACTTGAATACGTTTAGCCTGACGGGTTTTCCAACCCTCCCTGATTCTACTATCTTTATCATTCCAAGTTTGCTAAGTTTCCTCCTTCCTTGCACACTCTCTCGTTTACGTTTTTTTCTTTTCTTTTTTATTGTTCTCATTCACGTTTATTCGAGCGCCTACCAAAAATTCCAACAATACAATGCGTTGCCGAATTCCATTGTGGATTCCGCAGTGATCCATACCAACAATTGACATTTCACACATCACATATCTCTCTAGGCCGAAGAAAGGACGTCAGCCTCCTATCCCAACGGAATGATAGGCAACCTAGCTAAGCTCATTAGTGGGCGACCATTGCGAGATCCATGTTGCCTGAATTACCATATCCGTCCGCCAGGGAACTCCCCCATCCACCCATTTGACTACATTCAGGGTTCGCGGTTGCACAAGCTTCAGTGGGATGGAGTGTGCAAAAGCGCATTCGCGAACGATGGATACATGCGTCGATTCACATGCACGCAGGCATGCAGGACACGAAGCCGGCATATCTTCCGGGTCTGGTGCACCATCCCCGGGCAGCCTTGCAAAATGTAGGATCCCCTTGGCGGCTACATCTCGCGCCCCAGATATATATCCCTGATTATTTCTGGACTTTTCCACGGATGAAGGCCTTTTTCAATTACAATCAGATATATAAGATTTGATAGATTGCATGCTGTAACATCGATATATCAACTTGAGCACCGTTGTTGCTGGTCATCCATCCATCGAATGTAGGCGTTTCGAACTCTGGCGATACCTCGACAGACATACACACATACACACAGATATACTGGACTCTTGACGGCCTGGAAATGCCCCGGGCAAAAAGCAGAGCATTCAGGCGGCGGATGAGGACGTTGCTTCATGACCTCGTCCCGAAGACCACAATCGCGCCCTTCACTATCTTCACGCGCAAGTCTGCCCGAGATCATCCTCCAACTCCCTCCTCCTGCTCGACCACTGCCACCACCACCAGCACGACCACAATCACGACCACTACCACCACAACGACTGCTACTAATGCAACATTAAAATCCATCGAGCAATCAGAAGCGGAACCACCAGCAGAGACACCAGTAAAGACATTCGCAGAAACACCGGCAGAGACACCTACAGAGCCACCCGCAGAGACACCCGCAGAACCACCAGCAGAGCTGCCTTCAGATCCGCCTTCAGATCTGCCTTCAGAGCTGCCATCAGAGCTGCCATCAGAGCTGTCTTCAGAGCTGCCCTCGGACCCGCCTTCGGACCCCCCATCAGAACCCCCATCAGGCCCGCCGCCCCCGCCGAGCACACCAGTAAACCGCACCCAGTTCAGCAAATCCCAGCCGCAGCCAACCCGCTTCCAAAGCCTCTCCGCGCTGCGCACCCTCCCCCGCAACATCTACATCTCCCACGTTTCCACAGACGCAGACTACTACTCCATAGACCCCATACAAACAGTCTACCACGTCGACCCAACTTCCCTCCCCACCATCCCACTGCGCTCCCGGCGGTCCATCACCAGCTTCCAATTCTCCCGCCTGTTGCCGGACAGAGAGACCCTCGCGGGCATGCGCGCCCTCCGCGAGATCACTGCCGCGGACGCGGATGAATACCGACAAATGGGGTTCCAGATCACGGGCCAGTACATCGTTTTGTCGACATCGATCACGGGGGAGGTGGCGCGCACGACGGTTGGGTGGATACGACGGTGGAAAGGATGGGCGGAGCCGAGGTGGCAGTATCTGACGCCGCGGGATGAGGAGATGGTGGAGATTATGCGGTATCGGATCCGGATGCCGGTGAAGGAGCTTTGTCAGACGTTCTTGAGGGAGCAGGAGGTGATGTGCTGTCGCAGGATGAAGTAAAGTAAAGTGTTTGGTGTTGTACATTTTATTTTTCCCGAGTGAATATAATTTTTGGAATCCGCCTGCCTGCCTGTGATTATTTTTCAGTGGCGGCGATACGGTACCAATGGTGATAGTTGTGGTGGAGTTTCGTACTCTCATTGTTATCATTTATTATTATTACTATTATTTATTACTCTTGAAATATATATCTGACGGTGCAGGTAGGTTAGGAGGCACTTCTGAGGGAATTGCCCGCGGTGGATGAGATTGCAGTGTATGCTTGTAGCTAGCCGCTACTCAAGCTCTTCGAGGACGACGACCTTGCGCGTCGCTTCTGCTTCGGGAAGAACCAGCCGGTTTGACTGTGCACTATCGTCGTCCATAGTATCTGCAGAGACGTCATGCTGTTCTTGTAGCCGACGTAACTCGAGTATCTGACTGATCAATTCCCGTCGTTCATCCAGCTCCCCATCATCATCGTCATTACCCGAAGGCCGTAGTTCTTCGAGAACGCCTAGGCCGAGGTTCTTTTAGGATACCCCAAAGGAGCGTTAGCATGGGATTCATCATTTGCTGAAATTGGAATCATGTACGGAAGAGTAAGGTAGCTTGCGCTACTTGTGCAGAGAGAAAAAAAACAGGGTGTAGATGGGAGAGAGAGGGTGTAGATATCAGATTCGAATTCTTCGCGGTTCGCTTCATGCACCCCGCCGTATATATAAAACGGGGGGCTAGCTCAGAGTGAGCTGGGTTAAGCGGTACATGTCATCATTTATCGAAGGTGCAGGCAGGCAGGCACCCACGCAACGTATGTGTATGTGTATGTGTATGTGTATGTGTATGTGTATGAATAGATTAGATGTGTGAGAATAAACCTACCATCTCGATATACGGCGCCCTAGCCTTCTTCTGCCTCCGGTTCTTCGACGACAGGCCGCCGGCGTCCTGTCCAGTAGAATGCCCACCGAGAAGGTTCGATATCAAAACTTCCGTCATGTTTCCCATCGGCGAGGTGAGGTCATCTTCCTCGTCCTCCAATTCCTCACTATCGCTGTCGTTGCTGTCCTCGTCGTCCTCGCCGGATCCCGAGGCAGAATCGTCGTCGTCATCGTCGTCATCGTCATCGTCATCCTCGCTGTCGTCAATCTCGATGCGCCGGTCTGCAATCCGGCCAGCCAGTTTGTCTCGCTCGAGCTGCTCGTCGGCGGCTTTCAGCGTCGGTAAAAAGGCGGCGAGTCTGTTCCTAACTGTAGACACCTGGTGAGCAGCCACTCTTATACTAGTATCGCCATCATAACTTACGTTCTGTGGCCCCGGCGAGAACGGCATCGGGGTTGAACGGCAGCGCGGCGCCGTCGTCGGAATGCGGCAGAGCGATGCGCGCCCGCTTGTGAATCGGCAGCAGGTTGATTATGTCATCGTTACCGTCGAGGTTTGTGGGTATGGCAACCGCCGGCGGCTGCGGCAGAGGGCGTTTCAGCGCCATTGTCGAAATCGCATTGATATTTGTATATTTTGTTTGATGTGCGTGGTGATGATGAATCGTGGGAGAAGGTTTAATATTTCGGCCTTTTATACCACCCAAAAAAAAAAAAAAAAAAAAGTGAGGACCCCTTGTACCACACAAACAACGCAGGCCCAAAAGCTACATCCGAGAAAAAAAATTGGAAAGTCGTAAAAACGTAAATGTGTCTATTAGCATTAAGTCCCAACTTCGTATAATTATAACAGATACCCCCTTCGAAAACCAAATGATTACCAAAGCCCGCCATCGCTGTGTATATATATATCTCGCCGTGCCGTACTATCCACTGTACCCGTCCCCGAAAAACATAAGAGGATTACAAAAGAATGTACACAACGGACAAATGAGAAATGAAAAAGAAAAAAGACCAATGAGGTCTCCACAACTTGTATATACTTATAGAGATAAATATATACCCAGTTGATTCTCTAGCTGTCGCACGTCCGTTTCTGACAGTTGCGCATGTGGAAGCAAACGCAACATGTATGGCGAACCTCCCACGATTCCATCAGAAAACAAGGAAAGGCGAACGAACACCCACTCAGTCTACGACCCCAACGGCCTGCCGACACCGCCAAAGTTACTGGCCGCAGCCCCACTGGTTGGACCTCCGCTGCTGCTGCTGCTGCCCCCAGCGCCGTTCCTAGGGTTCATCCTCAAGCTCGGCAAATCCACGCCTCGCGTGCTCTCATCCTGGAAGGTTGGCAGCACAAGCGTATGACCCGGCGAATCTCGCGCCTCCAGCGATACATAATACGGCACCCTCGCAATCAATTGTCGCAGCTTCGTCTCCACAAACTTGAGGATCTTCTCTGGTGGTTCCAGCAATTTCAAGTACTCCGAGGCATCTAAACCCAAAATCAATGGACTCGGAAATCAGCATTCACATTCCCCTCGGTAGGTAGGTCAGCGGAAAGGATGGGAAAACTTACAAGCCCACCCTACACCCATTGCGACTATATGGATCAACCACCCAATGCCACCAAGCACAAAGATTTCCAACAGCAACCACACCCCGACTACCGGTGCCCAGCTAGGTATCCTGTATCCAGCAACCCAGTAGAATGGCTTGTACTTATACATCCGCGTCGCATCCATCGCCCCAAACATAACGATGAATATCGACAGGCCGGCATAGTGTCCGTTGCCACCGAGCAGTAATTTATCAACGATAGTGTACGCTACCGCAGGGAATGTCGAAAAGGCTGTTCGGTCCGTCCGCAATATACAATCAAGGGAAAGGGGAACTCCCGTTAGCAAAGTCTGCTTTATCCATTGAGTGATTGTCGTGTTTTTCTATTCCTGTTTTTTGGTGTATACCCCTCTCATAGACAGACTAGTGGGCTGCCTTGGACTAAGGGTAGATTTGGGATGTGGTGGGATGGGTTAAATGACGTACGTCCGACAACCATCAACAGCGTGTGCAGCGTCCCTTTCTCCTTCTCGAATCGCGACAACGGGTACGTCACCGCCACCAAGTTCACAAACAGCTGTAGCCACCCAAAGTGTACAAATGGGTACGTGTTCAACCGATGCACTAGAAAAGAAGAAAAAAATGCCCCGAGAGATCAATAATTAGCACGGAGATACCCAAAGAGGAACAAGAAAAAAAAGCACCACCGCCAATCGAAACAAAAGACAAGTAGTAGACAATGTAACACGACGCGGATTGCAAAGATAATTACGCACGCTGTGACAGCCCGAATTCCCGACTGTTAAGCTCCAACGCCGCATCCAGCTCCGACACGCGCCCCGCTAGGAACAGCGCGACCGACAATCCGACAGTCACTCGCGTCAATATCGGCAGCCGCCGGAGCGTGGTTTGTATCCGCTCCGGCACGTTCTCGAAACTCGGAAACATCCTTGGGAAAGAAAAAAAATCCCCAGCCCGCTCGTGATTTAGATATGCCAACGGCGTCCGGGAGATAGACGGATACGGATACGAAACGCGGAGGTTAGCAGCTGGTGTAGCTGCCGTTCGGCCTTCGAGCAATCCCCGTAAGGTTCCGAAGTAGCGAAGCTTACGAGACCGCGAGCGCTGGGTGAGCTTCTGCTGCTATGATGGCCGAATAAACTACCGCCTTGAGAGTATGACCAGACTGTATGCTGGAATATCCGGGGGATATAAGGGTGGAATGGCGAGCGATGGTGGATGGATGGAGTACGGTGCCTGTTGAGAGAGAGAGAAAGAAAGGGTGGATGGTTGGTTGGTTGCCCGTGATCGATGCTCTTACCTAACCCAAGCCCCGGTCCGAGCTCGCTAAGCCGGCAGCTGCGACCACGCCCACCACCCCCAAAAACGCACCGGTCAGCCGACGCCGCGCAGCATCGTGACGGACGGACGGTTCGACGATTTAAGTTCTATCAGCTAGATTAAGGCGGGCTTGTTAATTGTAGCGTGAAATTAAACTGCTTGTATACACATCATCATGCGTGTGGAATTTTATGCGTACATGCATAAGTCTCGCAGAACGCCGGTTCATGGAGCTGCAAAAAAGAATCAGACCTACATGCAGCTTTACAGAAAAATAACAAGGAAGAATAGTAAGAACATATATGAAAAAGAGAAGAGAGAAACGTAACATCCCATCGACACTTGGCGCCGGTTCATGATAATGCAGAGTAATACTAAACCGACACACCACAGAAAGAAGCAAAGTAATAATGGTATAAAAAGCACAGCAGTCCGAGGTTCGAGATACCCGAAGATATGACGCCCGTATAGTACAAGAGGCATGGTTTCGTAAAAAGTGCGGCAAGGGAACAAAATATATAAGCAACATTGCACCTCCGGAGAAGAAGAAGAATAAGGAAAGAAGGGAGGAAAGAAACACATCTATCGGGGGCGGCTGTATCGTCGTAAGGAAATTCCAGGGTATATCAAAAAAAAAATAATCATGAAAATAACAGAATGAAACCCACAAGCTATAAGCAAACCCCCTCTTGCTAGAACCCATCGGAGAAAAAAATGGTCACAAGAAAGAAAGGAAAAATAGAGCGTAGGCACAACCAAATAATACCGTTAGCAGAGCCCGCCCAATCTTATGAAAATTCGTTTGCGAATTCCGCCTCTAGATCGAAATCGTCTTCGTCGCCCCGAACGCTCCCTTCCTTCTCCCCATGGCTTTGTGCCGGAGATGGCATCCCGGATTCTCCAATAGGCGGCTCCTCAGCGCTAAGTGTAAGGTTTCTAAGACTTGACGATCGGCTGTTCGAAAGTCGCACACGTTTCGACAACGGACTCTTCAACAGCTCCTTCTCTTTCGGCTCGTTCACCACCGGTATCCGCTGCTGTTGATCGTCTGTGCCATCTGGCGGTGGGGTTGCACTCCTATCCCGCTTGTTATTGCTTAGGGCAACCTTTAAACTGTTTCCGCTTACTTCGCCAGGCTGGTCGCCGGACGCGCTCTCGGTATCCGACTCGTAGGCCTCCGCTCCATTCCTGCTCTCCAGGTCGGTGTCATCTGCTTCACTGCCCATAAAGTCCGCAAGGTCCCGGTCCATCTCGTCCCAGTTAAGATCGTGTAAGTCGGGTCGCTCGCCTTCTTCTTGTACCATCAAGTCTGGGATCACTCCAGGTCGTCCGTCAAGCGTGTTGACATCGCTGTCGCCGTCATCATCCTCCTCCTCTTCGTCCGAACTCAACTCCATGTGGTCCTCCAGATCGTCGAAGCCCATCGAGCTCGATGGTAGTGGAGGACTGCTATTCGCAAAGCGATCTTCCGGGTAAACATTGATTAAAAAGGGTGTTTCGTCGAGCTTCTGCCACATGGCTATCGATTGAAAGAACCATTGGGGAGTAACGATCTTGATATGCGGGAATTTGGTCGCCGCAGAGCGAACTTTGGCTGTTCTTGTCTACAAATTTTCCCCGTCCGTTAGGTATAATCGAGAGAAGGGACCGCATGGTGAATGTTTGCTTACCCTCGCAGCGACAACATGGGTGACAGATACGCTGACCCCATCAACCACTATCGCGCCGAACGACTTGGCCCACTGGGCGATATCAGAACTATTTCAAGAGTTAGCTAAAGTCTCTCGAGCTAGACGAAACTGTCCTCTCATTCGGGATGGCAGCCTTACCTCTGGACATCCACGCCAAGCGGGATCACGCCGGAGAAGACAAGCACGGTATTATCAAAGACCCGTCGCTTCATGCGTGGCATAATGTGCTGGATATCCGGTACATTCTTAAGATAGTCGCCCTTTGCATCACTTTCGCCACTTCCATGACTCGACTTCTTCCCTCCTTTCCCTCCTCCACTCTTAACCTGCGCCACTCTTCCACCTTTGCTAGCTACCAAGCGCCGTTGGTATTCTTCGAAGAATTCCAAATGGACCTCCGTCAGCGCCTTCTCAAGATACTCTAGCTCATTGTCATTATCATGCAGCAAATTATGTCGATGGCCATTGTCGCTGTTTGTATCGCCATTGTTGGAGTGGTTGCTGATGTTATCACTGTCCTGTTTGTCGAGGACTTCTTGCTTCCTCGCCAGCGGCCGATCCTTCTGTTGTGCGGTCAAAGCCTCGTTTTGTCGAGAGGTCTGTTCGGCCAGAACATCGGGGTCATCCCCACCGCCCATCTCCACCAGCTGCTCTAATGGCGACACCCCCGAATCCTCGCTTTCCTCCGGTTGCACCTTTTTCTTCTCCTCATCATTCGGCTCGCCCATCACCGTATCTTCTATTCCATTCTCCAACGGAGGAGCTGGCGGCGCCGTTAGCTGCTCAGGATTTATTACCTGTGGCTCATCGATCTTCTGTTCCTCTGGCAGGTTATTTGTAGCCGCCGCTTGCGCCGCCTGTTGCGCAAGTTGGTAATCATGGCGTTTCGGTAGAAAACTCGAATTGATGTCTCCTATTCCAACGAAGAAATCGTACGGTGTGACCTTGATGAGATTATCGCTCCACTTCCAAACGTCCCCTCTATCGTCGATAATCACCACCATCTTGGTATCCACCGGGAACAGCCGCTCTAAACTTTTCGATGTCAAGCTGCCACTCTCGTCTCGGCTCAGGATTCTCTCTCCGAATATATGCCCCTCCGGATCGACAATCTTAGCTATACTCATAGCATACGCCCGCGTCCCCATGGTGTAGATGTGGCATTCGTACAGTTTCGAAATGCTCTCCAAAAACCTCTTCAGACCCGGCCGGAGCTTGACATAGTACCAACATCCTCTGCCTCCAGCACCTTCATCGAGGAGCTGGAAAGCTTCAACGTCCTTCACAGCATCGTAGTTCGGATTGGACTGGTCGTCCCTCCACTCTCCGACAGTCGGGTCCACAGTGGCCTGGATGATCGTTTGATCGAGATCGACCACGAGTGACAGCTTTTTCGACGATAGTAAACGTTTCTTTGCTTCTTTCTCGATATTTTCAGCCTCCTGCAGTGTATCGTTATCCGTGAGGAATGTTCGTTAGCCACGAGATGTCCAGGCACCCATAGCAAGTGATTGTTATAGCGCCTGCTTACCCCTCTGCTTATCTTCAAGCCTGTGTTATCGTGGGTGACGTTGATATTCGCCGTCTCGGGGTTATGGAAGTTGATGTATGTCTGCCTGCAAACACGCGCGATTGAATAAAAAGAAAAAGCGAATCAGCATTGAGCCATGGCTAAGTTTGAAGCACTGCTGCGGCAATGGAATGGAAATATGGAAAAAAGAAAAAACTTACTCGGACAGGTCCACACCGCATACCGCGCACTGGTTGTTCCAGACAACAGGATGTGGACAGGGTTCTTCGATCTCTACTATATTGGTGCTACATCCCGTGCGCAACAAAGAATTCGAAACGGCAATCAGCGAAATATTCTCCCTCGGTATTGCGCGAATGCCGAAAATGTACGAGGTATATGAAGAGGGGAGGAAGCTATCTTACGATGGCAAGCTGACGACGGAACCCTTCCCTACCATCCATTTGACAATCTTGCCGCCAACCGGGGTTTCAAACTTGGAGATGATGTCTGTGAGCCGCTGAATCTCCTCACCATCCTCGTTATCCTCGGTTATCAGCGACTTGTACGAGTAGGTGAAGATCGGCTGTAGCTTCTTGACCTCGGCGTTCAGCGCAAAGTGGATTTGGGTGATGGTAACGGGGAACCGGGTGGACGGCGGAAGTTGGAGCAGCATTATTGATCGACTTTTGGGTGGGAAATTGAGAAGGGAAAGCGATAGTTAGGCTAAGGATAAGAAAAAGAACAAGAAAAGAAAAGAGCGGGTTCGCTCGCCACCCCTGGGTAGTTCGTGGATTGTTTGGTTCGGGGTCTGGCTGCTGGAGCTCGCTGCTGCTGCCGTTCGAAAGGTAGCGAGCGGATAACTATAGCCTGCCGGAAAGCGAACCCCGGGGGTTTTCTTTCCTGGTGGCTACAGTGGTCAACCGGGCGCGGCGAATTGTATTCGGAGCCAATGCGGGTGGACACGAGGTTCCAGGCGCTGATGTATGAGGTTTTCCGGGAAGGTTGTCTTGCTTCAGAATTATACCGTGCCTTAATTTTTTATTTTTTTTTTTGGTTCTTTGTGATAATTTTTGATTTGGTGCGTAATGGTTTGTGGCTTGTTATGGTAGTTTTTCGCTCGGTTGGTTTTTGTCGCGGGAAGGAGAGTTTTAGATAGCGGCCCCAAACAAAGCAGGGGGTGCAACAGTGACGGAGAGGCGGAATTTATGTCTGCAGGTCGCTCCACCAGCTGCTGGCGATTAGAGACAGGCTGGCGGCATGTGAGCGCCAATTCGATATCGACGGGAGAGCTCAGCGAGAAGGAGGGAGAAAGAGAGATGGAGAGACGCGGACAGGTGATGATGTCTGCTTGAGATGGCGTGAGGATGGTGTTTTGGAGGAAGGCAAAGAAGGAAGAGGAATAAAAGGAAGTAAAAGGATGGAAGAAGGATCGGTTTGTCGGAACCGCAGCAGCAGCAGCAGAACGGACAGGCTGGGAGCACAGCAGACGAACTGGAACAAAGAGCTGCAGCGTATCCTGTTTAAGTTATCCCGGTAAGCTGAAACTGACGACAAGGGCGATGTGAATTGAATGAAGCTAGAAGCAGTTGATTGAGCGGTCCAGAAAGCTCAAATTCCCTTATAGAACGGGACGCCTCAGCACCGCATATTTATTAGAGCGAAATCCCACGTGTAGCAAAGCTGCATCACCAGTAGCCTATATGATCTAGCTCTATAAAATACTAAATATACGAGTGCTAAGCATTCATCGGGAAATGCTACTGTGAACGCAGACATGGCCACGCGGGGGAGGCAAAGCTACCCCGGGGGCTCATATACCCAAGCAAGCAGGAAATTACATGACAAGCCCTCGCCTCCTAATGATGCGGAAATCTCTCTCTTCCTCTCTCTCGACCGATATTCTTCTGATTGGCCTCTGCTCGCGCCGACAACCAGCCAGCCAGCCAGACCGTGCAGAAGAGCGACTGTGCATGGACGATTCCCAGTTCCGGCATAGCTGCAAGTTGCAATTGCGCTGCTCCGGCTTTCACGAGCAGCTCATCCCTGCAACGTCCCTCAACACATCAACACATCCTGACTAAGCAGAGCAGAGGATATGGCATGTGCGTAGACGTAAGCTGCTATCTCATAGCTCTATCCTAAGATATGAATGTAAAATAAACTAAAAAGTATGCATGTATTTTGCCATCGAGGGACCAGGTTTTATAGCAAACCCTCTCTCTCAAATCCCGGCGGAGAATTTACACTCCCGAACCGTCTAAACGCAATTGCATACCCACTAAACGTCAGAGCTATTACGTGCTCTGCTGTCTTCAAGGCGTCATGACAACTTCACCTCCTTTCTCATATGCAATAAATAAAATATAAGTACTTAGATATAGGGTAAGTCCTGAGACGGGATCAAACCCTTCCTTGTCTTTCACACAACGAGCACCAAGATATATAGTCCGACAGAAACGTTTAACGGCGAAAACAAAAATAAATATTGTAAATGGTCATCATCAATGTTAAATATACAAAATAAAGGTAAAGTAAAAATAAAGGAAACCTATATCTGCTTTTTGGTTCGTCAGCGCTCCCAACTTTTGAATTTTTTCATCTTCGCACTTTTGTCTTTTGGCTTTTGGCTTTTGGTTATCGTGACTTTTTCCTCGCTTTTGCTTTCATTCTTCCCTTTTGTCTTCTCTCTTATGCTTTTCCAAACCCGCCGGTTTTACCTCCATCCACGGGCTTCTGGCAGATATACAGTCTTTGAAAAAAAAAATAAAAAAATAAAAAGGATATAAAAAAAAATGAACAAGAAAGAAACATCGCGGTCGTATCACATGGACGGAAATAATATGAAAACATCGACAACGAAACTGGCCATCTAAATCAGAACAATCTAACAATAAACAAATGTAATAGAAACCAAAAACTCAATGAGCAGGTACAACCAGGAACACAAATCGATAAACGCCGAACGAGGAAGCCACAGCTTTTAAGCCTTTCCTTTGACCACAAACCGACACCGAAATGAAAACGCACCAGGAAAAGGAAACAGAAGATATACCGTACCAACAGCATTTCTTTCGCTAACCGCAGCAATGAAGAGAAGAACATTAAAAGGAAATATCGTCATTAAAAGAGGCCATTCACTAGGAACAGTAACACGAATGAAGGATGACTGAAGACAAAAGAAAACGAAGACAAGAGACCACTAGGTATAGACGCCCCTTCTCAGGTCCGATCTATCCCGCTTGGCTTTCTCATGCTCTCTCTCATCAACAACGAACCTCCCTGAAGCTACGTTCCCAGGAATGCCTCTGTACATTGATGGCGACGACGAGACAAATGGGGCACTAGCATCCAAGCACCCGAATCTTCTCGCCAGCGCCCCGAGCAAAGTGGCAAAGCAGGCATGCACTTCGACGAACAGCTGCTCCCGGCCGACAAGCTCCGCAAGGTCTTTGCCACGTTCGACTCTCGCCGGACGTCTTAGGAAGCCATCTGGGCAGGTGTTGTGCTTGATGATTGTCGAGTGCGCGAGCTCCTGCCGGACTAGGTCGTGCGGATTCGGCGACACCGGCCGAGAAGCTTCCGAGGCAAGGTTCTTGATTCGGGCTACCAGTTGCTCAAACACCGAGGTAATGTAGCCATAGGCTGCCACAATCTTCTTTACATCCGGGCAGAGGCAAAGGAGGGCATATGTGCGACGGTTGCTGCGAATTTTAGGGTCGACAAGTCGGAAGACATATGCGATTGTGTGACCAGCTGCTTCGTCGCCAACAAAGATTGGACCTGTTTGGCCCGGCAGGGCTTCGCATGAGAGGGTCCGGACGCATGCTCTCCGCAGGGCGGCGAACTTTTCAGGGGCAGAAGGAAACCGAGCGGAAAGGTAGGTCAGGTTGTGGGCATGCGGAGGGAGGTACCCATCGTACCGGTCGTAGGCCTCGTGGCCTTCCTCGGATGTCGTGGAGGGATAATCGATGTCATCAAGGTTGGAGTGTGACGAGGAATTCGAGGAGGAAGCAGAGGACAGGGACCGTCGCCGAGGTTGATGCTGCATGTAGGGCTCATCATGATCGGAAGTAGCAGGTCTCCGGGACTGGTAATAGGATTGTCGCCTTCCATGTCGGTACTGTGACGTCCTCTGTTGGGCTTGCTGCTGCGCCTCGGCTTCCATGCGATGTCGCCGCCTCTCCTCCACCGTGCCACCGGCTAACACCACCTCCTTTGATCGCAACACCGGTACCTTCTTGCCATCCTTTAGGGGTAGTCTTTCGCTGAGGTTCTTGGGTAAGCTAAGATTGCAATTGGCGCAGGTGTCCGTCAGTCCCGAAGAAGCAGTTGACAAGAGCGATTGATTGACGGATCCGGCAAGGGAGGCGTGACCAGGCTTTGGCGACAAAGGAGGAGTTGCGACGGGGGATATAGTCGGGGACATCGATGTTCTAGGGGAGAGGTAGGACAGGTTGGATCGGGAAGCTGCTTTGATCGAGCTAGCTCGGGAGGGAGGTGCTGTTGTCGGCGCAGATACTGGGGGAGAGTCGTCACTGGAGTAGCCAGCATAAGGGGCGGCGGAGACGGAGCATGTCTGGCATGAGGGAGGGAGGAGTTGCGTGCATAGAATGGAGGTCGGACCATGGATCTCGCAGAAGTGTGCGAGAGAGAACTAGATTGTGGCGAGAAAATGAAGCGTTAGAGATCTGTATGGAGGGGAGAGCAAACTGTGGACAATGCGATGTAAAAAGGAGCAAAATTGAAACGGTAGGCATTCCTATTCATTCATGCAAGAGGAGAAATGCGACACAGAAGCATCGAGTTGAGGAGGGAGAGGGACTATCGACTTACGATGAAATCCATGATGGCAAAAAGGGTCCTGCCGGGGAGACGGTGTTGTTGCTGGCGATGAAGAGATGGTGTTCACTCAGCGAAAGCCCTGTGGTTAAGGTGAATTGTGAGTATAAAAACAAGATACGGGCAGGGACAAACAAGAGGAAGGGGAGGGAGGATAAGAAGAGGTAACGGGGAGAAGGGTGATAGAGGTGATGATGGTGATGGTGATGATGATGGGGGGAGGAAGGGGCGTAGAAGAGAGGAAGAAGAAGAAGATTGATTGATTGATTGATTGCGGGCGTCGACCAGCAGCCAGAGCCGAATAAAACGGCGGTGGAGGGCCGGCAATATAACCACCACACCACACCGCCAGCCAGCCCGCCCAGCCAGCCAAAGCCAGCAAAAAGCAAATCCGCCACCACCGAAGAAGGGAGAAGGGCCCGGCCAGCTCGACGGATGAATAATATCGGGGCCCACACACACCTTCTCCTCCTCCTTCTTCTTCTTTCTTCTTCCTCCACCTCCACTTCCCCCCCAGACAGACACACACACACATGCACCAGGCCAGGCCAGCTAGCACCGAAGCTACTTCCCAGCTAACCAAAGAACGAACGAGCAACCTCCCGCTAGCTCTCCTTTGACAGGAGGCAGGGTGAATTGGCGGATAGCTAGTACCAGCAGAAGCAGCAGAAAGCAGCAGACCTACCTCCAACTCAGACATCCTGCGGAAACTAACTATACCTCCAAAGCACAGGCGCTCCTTCTCATTCTCTTTCCTCTCCTGCATAATGCCTTCAGGGAAGTACTCTGGTAAGTTGGATGGAAGCACATGGTAGGACGGGGCCGAGCAGATGCTGCTGCTGCTGCTGCTGCTTCTGACGAGCAGGCGAGGATTGGCTTGATATCAAATCCAACCTCGCCTCCAATGCCAGTCCACCTGCTGTCCGCCCTCTCTTCCACGTACCCGATTGAACCAGCTGCCGGTGTGGTGTAATGCTATGCTCTACCAAACCGAAACGGAGGGAAGCACAGACACACCCACCCACACGCATCCTTCGGCTTGCTTAAATTTCACCACCCCCCATTGACGAAATATCGTCGAGATGGTGGGCACCGGAATGGCGTCGTAAACCAGGAAAAATAAGAAAACAAAAATTAAAATTAACTGCCAAAGAGAAACGAAAGCCAAAAGAAAAAAACAAATAACAAATGATAATAAATGATAATGCGAACCCCTAAAAAGATAAGAGGTATCTTACTAGTAGACATGTAAACGTCTTTGTAATGTACCACGTATATATCGAGAAACGTACAACGTTGCGAAAAGAAAAAATAGTCACAAGTGCTGTACGTCCCGAACGCAAAAGCTGGCCGCCTGCTCGCTTGCTGCTCTCCTGCTACTAGCCATCCATCTGTCTATGTCTTCGTCGCCCGACGGACCGAGGCGCAAGGGAATGTCTGAAACCGGCGAGCGAGGGAAACCTTCCCCTCGAACATTCTAGCTCCAAACTTCGTCTTGAACAAAAGTGCCCTTACGGGTTTAGAGTCTAAGCAGACGACCAACTTTCCCTCGACGATCGAAGCGAGACGATTTGAAATGAAGACAGACAGAGAGCGAGAGAGTTACAAATTGTCCCGTCCGCAGCAGCTGGATAGGCGACAAGCCAGTACACATGTCAAATGGGGAGCCGCTCGCGAGCGAAAAGAAGCGAGACGAGCTTTCGAACCGACATGATTATTTGCATGAGCACATGCGCATTTGATACGATCGATTGCTCCCATATCTTGCAGAGACATGAGCCACCGCAGCGCGCAGAATGAACCGAAAATCGAAAAAGGAGGAGGGGTGTGAGGGGCAGCATCCTGACAGGAGGTGGTTTGGAGTATCGAAACAGCGCTCCAATCAGATCCCCTGAGTTGACGATGCAATGGCAAATCAAAGGTGCAGCTTGCCAATTGGCAGATGTAGGTCTGTGTATGTTCGTCTGGATGGATGATTGAAAGGCAGGTGGTAGTATGATCTGTCTGCAGCTTACCTTGCTTGTCTTTGTCTCCCTTTCTCTCTTTCTTTCCTTCTTTCTTTCTTTCAAAAAGGTTCCTTTTTAATTTCAGCAAAAGTCCCTCGTGGGATGCAATGCAGATGTCTTTGAACTTTATGTTTCACGATATCCCTCAAACAGTGCGCTGCAGCAGCTCGTGCAGCTGTAAATTTCGATTCCGAACCTCCTTGCTCTTTGAGCTTTTTCTTGTCCTTCTCCAGATAATTCTCTATTGCAATCAAGTTCTTCCGAATTCCGCGAGGTAAGTAAGTAGCTGACGGCTACTCGTTCGGGTCCAGGGGTGGCTGCTGTTTCTCCAGATTTTTGATGCTCAACTACTCAGTTTCCTCCGCCTCGTGACTCGTTGATCCCGGTTGAATTGGTTATGCAGTTCGACGTCGTCTCTATCGCTATCAGAATATACCCGTTGGATAATTAAAAGATGCATGCGCATAACACGTACACGCAGCCGGTCCAGCTCTTCTAGAAGGGATATATGGATCGCAAATGTACAAGGGGTGGTAACGTTAGTTCCAGCGTAATACTAAATTAAACCACGGTGGTTTTTTTTTAAAAAAAAATTACTCGTCACAAAAGAACAGCCGTTCAGACCAGACCAGACGGCGAGGGTATAGGAATCAGGTAGATATACTCTCCCATCCAAGGATTCAACAGCGGCTAGCTAGCCGGCACCTCAGAAAAGACGGAAGATTGCGTGGAATGAGCAAAGGACGCAGGCGACACCGAGGAATGCTGGGGAACACGGATCCGACCAGCTTCCATCGACTCATCGACCGAGAGAACATTATAATCTACCAGAGCATGTAGTCCTACGTTCCATCAAACTTTAACCAGACGGATCACGGCCGCCCAGCAAAGTTGTGCGCTCATACCGGCTACCCCATTTTATTTTTATTTTTTTGATATTCAGGATCGCTCAGCAGGATTGCGCACAAACGTTTAGCGAAATGCATACATTGGCGTACTATAGACTATCGACCAAACTCGCATCGTTGACGGGGCTTGGCCGGCCGGCTCCATCCTCTGTTGACTCCATGTTACAAGAGGAGCAAGCCCAGTGAGTCCTGTGGCGCCCCAAAAGGGGGATGCATTCAGAATTCAGACTGCAGTAGACTGCCCCCAAAGCTAATTTTGGGAGGCTTCGTCCACAATCGTACCATTTCTGATATCGCGATCCACTTCCACATCCAGGTAGTCCCCGGCTCGCGGGTCTGTGCAAATCGTCCTAGGATGCATGTCTCCCCAGAGAAAAACCAAGGCAGGACAAGGTAGGCAGACGGACAGGCAAGCAAGCAAAGCAAGCAACTGCAAATAAAGTCTGCGTACGGTATCCCTCGGAAACGTCCACTGCTTTTTCCTGCATTACGTTGCGACGCCAGGCCATGCTAAGCTCTCTCTCCTACATGTACTGTACATGTACGTCCATACATTTACATTTACATTGCATGTCTCCAAGAGATAACGGCCTCCCTCCGTACACACGCGTATATCCGAAACGTAGGGTATACTGCATCGATATATTTCAGACGAAAAAGAAGCCCTACCCCCCAGATGCATGCGAGCAGCGTTATCATTTAATCTATATGAATTAATTAATTGATCGCAATCGCAGTCATAAATTAAATTTCAGAACGGGTCAAACCGTCTGAAGGGAAAGGGAGCAAGGGAAATTGAAAGAGAAGAAAGGGAAAGATTCTCCCTCCCCCAAGGCTGCGGTGAAAATCACTGCCTAATGATACTGCTCGGTCGAGCTTTGCTATCCATAGCATTTTCTTTTCCTGCTACGTACATGTACGTAGTAGGTATCTGCGCACATGGCACATACCCGGCAGCTTCTGCTCGACTGCCTATCCTCTTGCTTGCCTGCCTGCTTGGAAGTACTTGCTGTAACAGCGTACCTTGGCCTAAGTGAAGCTACGGACAGACCGTACGTACGGACAGTATAGTACAGTTAAGTTCAGACCGGACCCGACCCCGTATGCGTATGCGTATGTCCAAGAAACCCGTCAGGGCTGGCTGGCGGGAAAAACGAACACGAAATGTTCATGAACATCGAAATTATGCAGAGGGGAGTATCGAGCAAGCATCTGATATGCCGCCAAATGCAAGCCGTATGCACGATTCAGAGATCATGCCTGTTTCGTGGAGACACCCGACGTGCCCCAGTCTATCCACCGCCCAACTACCTAGCCATTCGCTCCACTCGATCGCGAATGGAATTGTCGAAAAGGATGATGCGGCTTGACCCAGCCGGCTTTTTTCGCTTTTGGCACCAGCTGCTCAAAGCGTGTACACTTCGGACTCCTCGATCAATCGGTAAAATCCTCGAAGAACAAATTAATCATTTTGCATATCTGCAGCCAGTCAACTGTCGGGCAACACATCCCTCAAATCCCCGATCGATAGCTCGCTCGCTGCTGGCTCATCATGCATCAGCACAGTCAGTCGAGTCTCGAAGGGCTGACTTTTTAATATATTCCACGAGCTGCCTGTGACGTCCGTTTTATCTGTCAGGCGCTTGGATACACAGCGTGCGCAGCGGTGTGTACATGTACAGTACTTGCTATGTACCACCACCAATCACGGATTAAGATTTAATTTCACCCAAGCACAAGTACAAAGCCCTGCACTTACACAACGTCACCGCCGCCCACGGATTCACCGGCCGGCGGGTGCAGCGCAGTGTCATCCATGGCTAGCTGCTGCGTCCTGACGAAATCATGAATAGTAGCAGTATCGAGTGCCCACATCTGCGCTGCTGTGCTCAGGTTACACACACGATCAGCTGGATCGAAAAATTTAAACGTTCGAGCTCACCCAGCCAATCGCATTCGCCCAATCAGCCTTTCGCCACAAATGTCCCCCAGCCAGCCGAATCCGGGCGTCTTACTCATCGCTCTCGTATTTGTGTTCTACGCAGTCATTGCGCAGTTGACGGCGAGCTGAAGCTAGCTAGCCAGCTGCTTAGCTATGAGCTTTTTGTTTTGTCTCGCGGTTATTGATGGAAATCGCTGGGAAACCGATGCCCGATGCGACTTGGGTTTTTTTTCTTCTGGCTCTGAGTCAAGAGATTTGGTCAGCCTTAATTAAGCCCAACGGCGACTGTCTTTTTAGCGGCTGTTCTAAGCTAGAAGGTTTTTTTGCCTCCGAAGCTAAAGGCTCACGGCGACGGCGCAAATGAGTCGACGATAGCTCGACTCCGCCTTAGCCTTATAATTTAGCGTAGCTTCGCTTGACCAACTTTGGGAAAGCGCAACGCATCGCCAGGAGTGCGATAGCGCAAAGAGCCTACTTCGGCGTCGCGACGACATGCGACAGAAAGAAAGGTATCCTCAGCTTCGTCTCCCAACTCCGGGGAATCCGAAATCCGATCCGCGAGCTCGAGCTCGTCCGAAAATGCATTCTCGGAAGGGGGATCATGACCCGATAAAAACGCCGACGACGGAGAGAAAACAGAGCCAGCAGAGAGCTGCGCGGGTGCAGTCAGTGCTGCATCCTCAATGCAGTCCCGTGAGCTCCCCAAGTGCAACTCCGCCGCCAGCCCCACGAGGTTTGCCTTTTGTGCAGAGGAGGGGAAGAAACTCGGAAATGAAAGACAGGAAGCAGGTAAAGAAAATTCTGCATGTTCGCGGTGTGTCTCTTGTACCTGGCCTGTCGGTCGACGACAAAAATTAAACTATTCCGAAGAGGAGGAAGTCAGGAAAGTCCGGAAAGGAAAACTTTCGCCGGAGAGCTAGTAGCTAAGCTAAGTGTCGTCGAGCTAACAAAGCCCGACCGGCCGAACCGCACTTCCTCCCATTGCCCTCTCCTTTCATCCATCCATCCATCCATCCATTATGCATCACGAAAAAAAAAAAAAGGAAAGAAAGACCTCATGGGATTGCAAACACCCGCGCTCTCACGTTTGTCCCGCATCCGCGGTTCCAATAAGACCCGCCGCAACATGCCCCGCTGAGCAACTTCCCTGCTTCATAAGACATGGAGAATATCAAACTCCTGTGGGTTTTGCGCATGGACCCACCAACTCTCGAATTCCAGCCTGTGAATTGTAAAACTCGAGTGTCGAGCCTCAAACTGCGCTCCGCAGACATCTCCACACTAACGTGACAAAGCAAAAATCAACCAACAGTTTTCGTCCTCCGAGAGCTCGAGCGCTCGTGAGCCCCATCCCTGCCTAAGCTTCCTGCAGGCTACCATCAATTGTCTTGATAAACAAGTCTCTTTTTTCTGAAACGATAAAAGAGACTTCTATGCTGCCCGCTTTAGTATCATACTGCAGAACCATATATCAAGATGATAAGGCTCAAATTTAAAAAAAGGGCCCCCTCCAATGACAGTTCGGAAAGTTTTTCAGGAAGCCACGGCGGAGTGCATGGGGATTACGATTGTTAGACCTTGTTCCATTCCATTTGATTTAGAACCGCTATTTTCCCACATGGCCAACCAACGTAACCTGCATCACGCACCGTCGAGAGCAAGGCTGGCTGCACCTGCCAAACTTTCTCAAAGTTTGCCAACGAGCATGCATGCAGAGCTTCAAGTCTGGATGGATCCACAATATAAGATTTCCAAATTAAATTCCTGCCTTAGCCCTATGTACATGTTTGAGCGGAAACAGTTCGCTAGTACAATTAAGTGCTTAGCTTCTTATTTGTTCGAAAACCGCATCCTAATTCGAGGGTATTAGCCTTTCACTAACTAGGTTCCCCTAATAGCCTGAAAGAACGCCGACCTATTAGTGGTTGATAGCGTACACTTCAAATGCAGGGTATTCAGTACTTAAGTACTTAGATATCAACCCACGCATGTGAAGGCTACGAGTCACCGAAATGCAGCCGCAAACACCAAGATGCAAAAAAAGGTCACACTCTCTCTAATCCACCCGATCCGACACTTAGTTGAAGAAAGGGGTCGGTATTGCAGTGCATGATGGCTTGCATGGCGAACAGCGCCAACACCCGGGACGCCATCAAATTCCCGAGGTTTGGCCTTTCGATCCGAGTTTTAAAAAAAGACCGAACTAGACAACATACCGACTGCGCAAAATGCTTGGTTGTGTATCCGGAAATGTAGACTTGATATTGTAGACTATTGCTGCCTCTGTGGGTTCCTTGCGGCATTCGTCGGAGACTATGCCCGTTCGGATGAAAATTTGGGAGGTGTATCGGGCCGTTCGGACACAGGGTCGGGAACTCGGTCTGGATTCTGCTGCCTATTCGCGGGATTGCAGATACACACTTATACTTTTTTTTTTTTTTTTTTTGGCTTCAATTTTTAGTTCAATTCAATTCAATTCATTCATTTATTCGAAAAGTAGAGTATCAGCTGTTGGTTGAATTGAAAGACCAGCTGATTTGATAAATGACTATCGAACACTTTGAAGATCAGACTCGACTTGCCGATGCCCAAATACCGACATTATTAGCAAGATCAGAATTTCTCCTTTCTTCCTGTCGGGTAACTTGCAAAATAATACCGAGGGGTGCATAGTGGGATGACAGATCCCCCACACAAAGAGGGCTGACTGGTTCCTAAGTCTAAGGTTTACGTATTCCTGTCCACGATGCCTGTATGTGCATCTGCACTTAGCTAGGCGACTAGTATGTCTGCAGCTAACGCTATAACCCGCCTCCTTCAGTTTGGGGGGGTATACTATCTCTCTGCGCATTCAGCTGTACGTGTCAGATGACCATAGCCAGTGTTACTAATCGGTACAGCGCCTTGTCTAGCACTGGTCAATATCTGGTTAGGATTGCCAGTCGGCTAAAGGCTCGTCGACAGATATCGATGCATGTCTTTTGATACAATCCCGGATCCGGACGCTCCGGATTCGATTGGCTAGATGACTAGGATCCAGTCGATTCTTTGGGGTACAGGGCGGATAGTCTACGTGAGTGTAACATTTGTGAGCACGCGAGACAAAAAAAAAAAAAAGGATGCAAGCGGCATATCCGTTCGAACTTGATTCTTGTTCCAAGCTACAAGACGCCTTGGTACTACGTTACCGGTTTGCGATCGATGCAGTTAAATTTAGGTGCCGGACTGTAGCCGGTGCTAGCAAAACAGGGCGGTCGGTCGCGAGCCTAGCTGGGCGAATTTACAGTGATAATCCTTGTTTATTCTTTTGAAGGATGCTGTGAAGGATGCCGTGAAATTTAATTGCAAATGAAAAAGAATAAATATATATTATATTATTATCCCGCTCGAGCTAGCTGCTTGGGTATGCTATCCTGATGATCTCCGCCTGAGCTTGATCCTTCCTGTGAGATATACCAAATGGCAGGGTCTTATCGATAGTGATCGAGATGCGTTGCGCGACGTTGGATCACGGCGCGGGACAGTCGCCAACCACGTGCCTAAAACAGAAGGCGATGACGGTATAATTCCAGCTGCCAAGTACTTATTTTATACAGAATAAATCGTATTATTATAATAGGCATTATCTATAGCGATCGCCCTCTGATAGATAACGGTTAACGGGCCCTCAAACCGTTGGCCATAATAATATAATAGAATGGATGTATCTAAGCAAGCAAGTACTTATTTATCTGGCTGCAAGCAGACGGATTGCATCTTGCATTCCTCGCCTGCCTCGCCTGCCTGCCTGCCTGCCTGTCCACCGCACCAAGCCTAGTGCTGCTGGGACTAGCCATGCAGCAAATTATTGTCAGTCTGGGGAAGGTGCAGCACCGTCATGCAGAGTGGGTCTCCAACTTGGAATCATTCCCAGGCCTGGCCAGCTTGACCTGCTTTCAACTAGCAAACGACCCCACCGCGCCTCGAAGAAGAAGATGAACAATAATAATCAGAACGCTACATCTCAGCCATTCGAAGCGAATCCTTGAAGAAAAACTCAACTTGGATATCTGCCCAGAGACATCACATGCCCGGCCATCACTGCCACATGTGTCCAGCCCGTTGCGCCCCGCCGGCCAATAGGACGTGCCGCGCACTTGCAGGGACTTCACAGAAGCCTTGATAAAGCCTGCAGCATCTTTGACCTATAAGCTGCCTGCATTGCAATCGATTGCATCGAACCCTTCTCGCTTCCCAGATCAGGATTATTACCAATTCGAAACCATGCAAACCCAGTGACCTCGCAGATGCTCGGCTCTTTCGCTCTCGCTCTCGCATTCCACAGTCGTGTACATTTGACGGTCTGATCAGGTCAATCGAGAGTTCCCTGACAAGACAAGAGGCTCGCTCGATCTGTTGCATCGTCGGCTTGCATTTGCATCGTCCAATGGCAGTGGTCACTCACATGATATGCATGGCCGTGAGCGTTAATATTAATTCCTCATGAAGGATAGATCCCAGCCTGTATGCATGCACATCACATCACACCTGGCCTGGCCTAGCTCACACGGCGCATCCTGACTTTATCGATAAAACCCTTTTCCGCTCCGGTGTTTGAAGTTTTCCAACCTCGATTAGATAGTTCGATAGAGAGGAATGCCGCGGGATAAATGTGATGGCTCACAAAAAAAAGAACAGGTGTCCCACAAACTACAAAACCGCTCACACCGCGTGCACCGTTGCATTGTCGATGTAATATTAATCGTCCTAGCCAACGGCAGCCCCACGATCCATCCAGAGAGCTACCCCACTCAAGCTAGCCTCCAAGTGCAAGCTCGCCAAGAGACTAACTGCGTAACTAACACCATATCGTGATTGTTCTCCAACATCGATACACATGCATGAGTACATTCCTTCGAGCCGCCTCGCAGGGCCCGCCACCACCATCTTCAAGACGGCAGAAGATCGGAGTCGCTTACCCTTGCTCCTACCGTTACTAATCAGCACACCTGCAATTTAACTCTATGAATTTCACAAGCTCGTTCGTAGACTGAGCCATTATTCACTCCCGTCTTTCGCTCCAAACCATTCCCGGAGACCAATCTGGACCAGCGTGGGTCGTCCTCTTCTCACGCCAATGCGAGTGCTCGAATGTCCTTTGCTAGCTCACGCCACCATACAAGGTTCCCGCAAAAAAATTTTCGAGCACGTAATGATTGTCACATCGCTTCACGTCGCTTCCCTTCGCTTCCAACCGCACCAGCCCACCCAATTGATCAATCGATTACAACCAAGATGTCCAAGCCCGCCTCCAAGACCAACCTGCGCCTGCTTTCGAACGGGCGAGCGAACCCGTTGACGAATTCGTCCACGGGAGGCTGGATAGCAGCTTTTCTGCCTTCCTGCCTACCACCGCTGTTGTCCCCTCCTCATGATGTTCCTTCGCACCTTCCACTCCTTCGCACCCTTGCCTGTCACCTCCCCACCAACCACAAAGTCCAAATACGGCATCCTCTGCCTCACACCCTTGCCCTTCCGCTGCTTCTGCTTCTGCTTCTGCTGTTCCGACGCCCTCCAGTTCCACACCAGCCAAACCGGCATCTCATCTCTACCCCTGCACAGCACGACCCAGTACCCTCTTTCAATCCACCCGTTGAGCTCATCCTCCGACACGGGTGTCAACAGCTGCACCTGCCCATTTCCTTCATCAACCCCTCGGATTATCGCTAACCCGATGGTTATCGTTCCTTCCGCGGGGAGTAGGCTGCTGGTGCCATCGAACTGGTTCGAGCGAATGTACGGCGTTGCATTTGCATTTGCATTTGTATTCGCGTCTCTGTCCGCATTCGCATTTTCATTCTCACCCGCATTCGCATTCGCATTCGCATTCGCATTCGCACCCTCGTATTCGTTTTCGTTACCACACGCATCCTGTAGGTACCGTAGGACCGGATGGCCCTTGTCGTCTGCCTTGACCAAATTGATGGCCACCACCGTCGCGTTGATGGCTGTGAATAACTGTTCTGGGGGGACATCGACGTCCAGAACTGTCATCCCGTGGATAACCCTTTCGACTCCTCTATACGATGCAAGCAGCGGAGGCATCGCTGTTAGGTGCCTTTCGAAATCATACCTCGCGGTATCTCCCGTGACCTTTTGACCGTTTAGTGGTGGTGGTGGTGTTGTACTGCGGCGGTGTTGGTGATGGAAATACGTAATCAATTGAAGCATTCTCAAATCTGCAGGTGTGAACACCTGGTTGCTGCTGCTGCTGCCGCCGGAATTACCAGCGGTACTACCGTTCCCGGCTGCCTCGGGAAGATGCCGTCTGACAGCGCTTCCGCCTCCTGCTCCTGCTCCTGCTCCTGCTCCTTCTACCTCCGGCAATATCTCCTGAAAGACACCATCTACATCCCCAAGCCCGACAACATCCGTGGGCATGCAGATCCGCAGGAGCTCCTGTAGCAACTCTCGTCCCATGCCCTTGATCCAGCCGCAAGTATTAATGATCAATGTAAACTCCTGTGTCGCTCCTGCTTCTCTATTCCTTTCCACTATCGCATGGTATTCGCTCATTAAGTCCGCTGCGCAGCGAAGGTAGTACTTTGGATCCTCGCGCGGTGATGCGTAGCCGATGTGGTGCTGGCGGAGCAATTCTGCGCTATGGGCGCTGGCGAACGGCGGTGCGACGATGGCAGAGGCAATCTTGTGCAGGGAGAGCATGCATGGCGGAGTGAAGCTTGGCTGGCCGGGGTCGAGGTCGAGGTATACAACTGCTCGGGTGGTTGTACTAGACGGTGACGAGGACGAGGACGTTACTATGGCGTTGGTGAGGCATCGGCTGAATGTTGACTTGCCAGCGGATTTTGCGCCGATGATGAAGATTGATTTGGGGGGCTGCTCAATGGAGGAGAGAGTCGCGATAGTGGTTCGCCAGGAGGTAGGGATGGTTAGCGTAGGCGGTGGTTGCGGCGATGTTAAGATCTGTAGTGTGGACTTCTTTTAGCAATGTTGCTATATATCGTAACTATAGTTGTGAGTCTTACCGTCGTGAAGGAATTGCTGCTGCTTTCTGTGACGGCGGTCGTGGTCGTCGCCGGCGGCTTCCATATTCTGTCGAATCGAGGACATATCTTGCCTACTTCGCTCAGTCCTGAATGGGTACTCTGCAGGCTGAAAACAGCGTCATATCCCTCCCCGCTGTCGCGACTGGAAACCTTCCGCTTTTTCGATTTCGGCGCACATTCGATGATAGGTAGGGCCTGGGATGACGGTGCAATGACATCCAGCGAATCTGAGACTTCCAAGACGGCGCCGCCGAGCGATATGCCCCCGGAGACAACAGATATTCTATATTCGCCCTGGACTACAAGAGTCTGCCCAAATGTTAACATAAGTCCCTATTCCACACGGGGCTGTCGAAACAGTAGCCTAAGCCGTACCTGACCGCGCTGTAGCCGAACAGTTGTCTTCTCGATGTCTAAATCGTAGGTGTAGTTGTCCTCCGTCTGCGTAAAATTCGAGACCTGCCTGTAATAATTGTGTTAGTTGTAAAGGTCCTTATACTTGGAATCGAGCGTGTATACATGCTGCTTTTACCGTGGCAAGGGGTCGCTGTGTGCGTCCAGAAGAGTAGCGGTTGTCTCTGGCGCCTCTTTGAGGGTAGATTGTGCGGTCGATGTACTTGAAGACGGCGATCGGATCATATCGAGTGTATCGTTGCCAGCAAGCGACGGCGTCGCCTCAGCGCTGGGCGTGATAGCAGGTGAAGCGCCATTTGTCGAACTGTCTGATGCTTCCGCCTCTGTAGCCAGCCGTTGCTGTCGCAGACGTCGGGCAGCAAGCGCGCTAAGAGGTGCTGGATCGGATATGAATTTCCGCGTTAGCTATGGTGATAAAAGTCGCGATGGATATGCGTGGGTGTCCTTACCTTTGACCTTACTGTCGCTCGTCCTCTTCGACATTGTTGTATCCAGCGATGAAGAAAAGAAAAGACAAGAGGGTCGAGTGCAATCCGGGTTCAAGAGTCGCTTCTTTGGGAATCAGAGCCGAGACCCTGTGCATCCCATGCAAAAAAAAAGTCTTAACGCTTCGTTGCTCCACCACAGCGCCGCCAGGTCGAAGATACTAGACACGATGCCCTCGAAATCCCCCTCGAAACCGGCTGCGAAGCCGAAGGACAAGTCGCTGAAGCCGTCGAAGTCGAAGTCTTTAAAGTCCTCGGAGTTTGTCGACGACTCCGATCTCGATAGCGATGAGCCAATGGTGGATGCGCCTGCCGCAAAGACAGCCGCTTCAAGGTCAACAGACAAAACATCCAAGAAGCGCAACAGAGACGGAAGTGAGAAGGTCAATGGGGCCGGCGCCACTAAAAAGGGGACGAAAAAGGTAGTTGCTACGACTCAGGAATCGCCATCCAAGTCTACGAGTAAGAAGAGCAAGAAAGTCGAGGTTGAGGAGTTATCGAGTGAAGAGTATGGGAACAGCCCCCCCCGTTATCCGCATTGAGAGGCAACATGTACTAATATCCTTGAACAGAGCTTCGGAGCCCGAATCATCTGAGGGAGAGGAAGAACAAGGACAAGGACAAGAGCACGAATCCTCAGAAAGCGAAGAAAACGACAGTGAATCGTCAGAGCCTGTAGACGCCGCTCCATTAAAGAAACCTAACCCGACTACATTCAAACTACCTCTCGACCAAGATGTCCCCGCTGGCTACACACCTCTCGAGTCGACCTCCCGCGGTTCAATACCCGGGTCTTTAGAAGGAAAACAAATCTTTCTGTTTACCGCGCCCTCACAGTTCAACTTCTCCCATGTCAAGAAGATCAGGCTACATGCTGGCCCGGACGGCGAAACAGTTGAATCCGGCGATGCCAAGTTTACAATACGGCGGACAGCTGGCTCGGTCAGCTCTAGCATGAAAGTTGTCCTTCCACGGGAGGGGAAGAAAGGGTATCAGCTGGGTAAGTTGATAACCGCTACCATGGATTGTTGGTGATATAACAGCAGAGCTAACGAGGTTTATATTCCGTCCGCCAGCGTCACTTAACCCAACTGTCCAGTTTGCGATAACAGAGGCACCACCATCGGCAGCCCAGGTACAGAAACAGGTGGAGAAAATGCCGCCGCCGCCGCCGCGACCCCAGCCTGAAGGATTGAAAATGCGGTTTATGCCGGGAGGGTATGGCGAGGAGGCTGATGTCCTTATCAACGCGGCTGTTTTACCGCCCATGGATCTGGTGCAGAGTAGTTCGGATGAAGGTGAAGACGAAGACGTGGTAATGGGCGATATCGAGACTGTACCTGAAACGCCAAAGAAATTGAGGGTGGAAGATAGTCCGGTAGAGACTCCAAAAGTGAAGAAGAAGACCAAATCGGCGGAAGCAAGTGTTCCTGCCGCCCAAGCCGAAGAAGAACCTGAAAATGTCGGCACAGAAAAGAAGAAATCGAAGAAAGACAAGAAAGACAAGAAGGAAAAGAAGGAAAAGAAGAAAAAGACAAAAGGCGAGGGCAAGAAGGAAAAGCAGAGTAAGCCTGACGGCGATGATGGAAAGAAAGAGAAAAAGAAGCGCAAAAAAGATAAGGCCGAGGCCTGATAATTTTATAGCTTCTCCAGCCCCTGTGGTGGACATACCTTGTGACATAATATCACTTAGGTAGTTACCTAGGTAGCTAATCAATCTTAGAGCCGATCTCCTACCTGTCCAGTCAAGATTGGTGGGTATCATATTATTGTCTACTTTATATACAGTCATGAACCACATTTCAGACGCACACAGACAGACGAAAGACATGATATATCATGATATATATATCGGGCTAATAATAATAGGTATACTAGTTAAGTAGCTATGCCACTACGCTTTTCCTTGCTGTTGTTGCTGCTGCAGCATTTGTATCTGCATTATTTCCGCCTTTTTCTTCTCACTGGTTTCCGAAAGCTCAGCGATTTGTGCTTCTATTCGCTTTCTGAAGTATCCGTTAGCAACTTCCTCTGTAAATACTTTATAGGCGGTGTGTATCCTCACATCTCATTATCTATAAAATCCAATCTCTTATCGACGTTCATGACGGCCTCATCTTTATCTTGTTTGATCAGCGTAGGGCCAATGAGTTTGTAAACGTTTGCGTCGTCATCAAGAGATGAGAATTCCTGTTATGAGTGGCATCCGAGCTTAGGATGTGTCGCTTATTGAGATAAATCGGTTATGATAGACGAAGTAGCGGGCGTACCTTCTGTACGGCTTTATTCTCCGAAAGTTGAGCATCTAAACGCTGGCGGGCGTCGATAACCTCCTGTAGTTCTAAAGACAGGGTTCGCGTCAGCGTCGTGACCAGAATCTGCGCTTTTGGACGTGGGGTTTGCCTTCTTACTCTTCTGGAGATCCGTGAAATCGTCAGACAGCTGCTGCAGGGACTTTCCGTCGCTCGCCATGTTTCCCGTGTAAGTAAACGGCTGAAGAAAAAAAACCAAGTCGTAGAGTCGGTCGACGAATGTCCAGAAAAGAGGTCAGCTGGCGGGTCAACCTTGCTTTCGTGAAGATTCCTCTTTCTGGTGGTGCATGGTGGCGGTCTGCTGGGCAAACAGCAAGTCTGTGAACCTTAGTTTGTCATTCTGCGACTCCACCTCTTGAGCTCTCCAAGCCAAAGTACCTGCCCCCCTCGTATGTACATGTACGCCCGTCCACCCCATTCATACTCCTTCTCGCCAGTCTGACGAAAGACCAGACATTACGTACATCCCGGGGGCAGCCCTGGCAGGATTAACTTCTTCTTTCAACGCACCCGTCCACCGGTCGAGCGTTATTGTATCCCTCCGAGCACGTCTCATCACATCATCCAACAACCCTCGAAGTCGACGCCGACGACGACGACGACGCCTCTCCAGCTGAACCGTTAACCGGTATTCGCTCGCTCACTTTTCCCACCCAGCCGTACCAGAGACAACCTCGCCGACGAACCGCCTGCTGCCCACCATGTCAACAACAGACTTCCTCGGCCGGGCGATAGAGACCGTCAAGAAAGCCATTGAGGAGGACACGGCCCAGAACTATGAGAAGGCCTACCAGAGTTACTACGATGCTCTACATCTCTTCATGCTCGCTCTCAAATGTACGAAAAAGGCTCTTTGCCCCATATCGCAACAGAAAACAGGCACCTTCATAGATTTACTTTGTTCAGTCCAGCTAATACGTCCAACCTACTTGCAACAGGGGAGAAAAATGCAAAGTCCAAGGAACTCATCCGCCAGAAAGCCGCCGAGTACATGGAACGTGCCGAAAAGCTCAAAACTCACCTCGCCGATGAGACTAACAAGAAGAAACCCAAGGCGATGAGTGCGAACGGAAAGGAGTCCGGCAGTGGTGGCAAAGGCAAGGAGGATGATGAGCTGGACTCCGACTCGAAGAAGCTGCGGGGCGCGCTGTCCGGTGCGATTCTGACCGAGAAGCCTAATGTCCGGTGGGAGGACGTAGCTGGTTTGGAAGGCGCCAAGGAGGCCTTAAAGGAGGCAGTCATATTACCTATCAAGTTCCCACACCTGTTCACGGGGAAGAGGAAGCCGTGGAAGGGTATTTTGCTGTATGGTCCTCCCGGTACCGGTAAAAGTTATCTGGCGAAAGCAGTTGCGACAGAGGCGAACAGCACTTTCTTCTCCGTGAGTAGCAGCGACTTGGTCAGCAAGTGGATGGGAGAGTCTGAGAGGTACTGTTATACAATCTCCGTGATTAAAAGCACTCGAGGCTAATATATGGCCTACCTTTTTTTAGACTCGTGAAGCAGCTCTTCAGCATGGCGAGAGAGAACAAGCCATCAATCATCTTTATCGACGAACTTGACGCTCTCTGCGGTAACAGAGGTGAAGGAGAATCGGAGGCTAGCAGGAGAATAAAGACCGAAATGTTGGTTCAGATGGATGGTGTCGGCCACGACTCAACGGGTGTGCTCGTACTGGGAGCCACGAATATTCCCTGGCAGTTGGATGGTGCCATTCGAAGACGGTAGGTTGCAGAGTGCACGAATATCAAATCACCTAGCAAATTATTATCGAAATATTTGCTGACTATATCGAAATGTAGTTTCCAAAGGAGAATACACATCGCCCTGCCGGATGGATCCGCCCGTCAACGAATGTTCCAGATCGCCGTTGGCTCCACCCCCTGTGACTTAACGTCGGGCGACTATCGCCAGCTCGGCAAGATATCGGATGGCTACAGCGGCTCCGATATTACTATCGCAGTAAACGACGCGCTGATGCAACCCATCCGAAAGATCCAGATGGCAACGCATTACAAATGGATCGATGTGGCCGTGACCGAGACCAACGAAGAGACCGGTGAGAAGAAACTAATACAGAAGAAGAAGTTAACGCCGTGCAGCCCTGGCGATAAAGGCGCGCAGGAGATGACATGGCTTGATGTGAAGAGTGAGGATCTAGCGGAGCCGCCGTTAGTGTTGAAAGATTTCGTGAAAGCAGTGCACAGCAGCAGGCCGACGGTTAGTCAAGAAGATATCGCAAAGAGCAACGAGTGGACTGCACAGTTTGGTAGCGAGGGGGCCTAGGTTCCGGTTCGTGTTCGTTCACAGCTGTTAGTCCTGTTATTGTTGGCGATATCTGGTGCTTCCATTCTTCTTTGTGCATGTGAGCCCTTTGTGCATCATATCCCAGTATTATAATGTCTTCATTATGAAGGGTATCCTCTATCTATTTGGCTGCTGGGTTTTCGATACACCTCGATTTGGTAACGTTTTGGGGGACTTTTGTTTTTCTTTTTTCAGTCTAGTCATTTTGGTTGCACAGGTATGGTGGGGTGAATGGTGGGGCAGGAGGAACATTCAGCGATCTCTATATATACTCCGATTTTAAATTTCGCAATTAGTATTATATTTTCCTGTACTGAAGACACCAAGCCCCATATGTCAGGCGTAGATATAATAATATCATGGTTAGTATGCATATGTTTACATCAAAAAATCACGTCCATAGCAATCGCAGTCGATACGATGCTTCAAGGCCCCGTTCCGATGCTAGCCGGTTGCAGAAGCTCACAATCCGAAGACTGCCTCAAAATCCGGGGTACTCCCAATCCAACCCGGATTGGCCCGCCTCCTCTAGCAATAATTCACGATATTCTCGCCTCGCCGCTTCCCCCTCTGTTATTTATATCTCCCGTGCAGTTCGTCTTATATTTGGTAGAAATTCGTGTGTAGCTCAAGTTTGCGGATTGGAAAGACAGTTGCGCCACTTACACCTGCGACTGAACACCTCCTCAAAATGGTGAACGTGCGGTTACTCTCCCGCACGGCGCAGGCATGTGTCTCGAGGTCTGTATTAAAGGTAAGAGTAGTCCCACAAGCAGCTAAGCCCCGCAACCTGGTTTGGTACCTCTGTTGATATGCATCTTGACTAATTGGTTCCTTCCATATCGCAGCGGAATCTGCTGTACTCGTCGATACGAACGTTCGCGACAACGCATAGCTACCGGACAATTGATAAGGGTGCGCCTTTAAACTTCTCCGTATCTGAGCCTGGTTACGCTCAGACGGGTCGCATATGCTAATATGTAGCCTGATTTGCTGCATATCTCTGTGTAGTCTCCTCGTCTGCCGCGGATGCTATCAAAGATGTCAAGTCCGGATCAACGATCCTGGTGGGCGGGTTCGGCCTTTGCGGCGTCCCAGACTCACTTATTGGGGAGCTCGAGAAACGGCCGGAGATTAAAGACTTGACCGCCGTGTCAAATAATGCTGGGACGGACGGCAAGGGGTTAGGCAAGCTTCTAGCATCGGGTCAGATCAAAAAGATGATTGCGAGCTATGTTGGCGAGAATGTGAGGATCGGATTGATTTACACCTGCATGCTTCAATTGATGAACGCTACACACTGGAGATTATTTCCTTTGGATATGGATTTTGGTTACTAATTCATGGCCTGAGAATTCGCCATGGATAGAAAATATTCGAAAAGATGTACCTGTCCGGCGAGATCGAACTGGAGCTTACACCTCAAGGAACGTTGGCAGAACGATGTAGAGCAGCAGGCGCCGGTACGTATGCCACAAGCCAGATATATATCACAATGCGAGAGAGATACCAGGGTATTTGGTCTGTAGTAACGGTTTTGCTAACTTTCAACGATGGAATTCAGGCATTCCCGCATTCTTCACCCCCGCTGGCTATGGCACCTGGCGCCAAACCGGCGAGCTCCCAGTAAAATATAATCCGGATGGCTCGGTCGCCATCTTCTCACAACCCAAGGAGACAAGGGTTTTCAACGGCAAGACTTTTATCATGGAAGAAGCGATAAACGCCGACTATGCATTCGTCAAAGCGTGGAAGGCCGACAAGCTCGGAAACGCGCAATTTCGGCTCGCAGCGCAGAACTTCAACGGCGCAATGGGGCGTGGCGCAAAGGTCACTATTGTCGAAGCAGAGGAAATCGTCGAAGTTGGGCAGATCGAGCCCGCAATGGTTGATTTGCCCGGTGTCTATGTTAGCAAAGTAATTAAGAGCACGGAGGGCAAAGATATTGAGAAGTTTACATTTGCGAAGACGGAGGAGGAAGTGAAGGCCTCAGTAGGGGCAGGCGGTGGGGGGTCGAAACGGGAGAAGATTGTAAAGAGAGCCGCAAAGGAGTTTCAGAATGGGTGAGTACTATTTTATAGTACATCCGATCAATTTTCATCTAGTATACGTTGGGTTGGAATCTAATCATGGCTTAGAATGTTTGCGAATTTGGGAATCGGGATGCCGATGCTTGCGCCGACGTTTGTGGACCCTAATACAGCGGTCACACTGCAATCAGAGAACGGTATCCTAGGATTGGGCCCGTATCCACAAAAGGGACAGGAGGATCCTGATCTGAGTAAGCAAGCTAGCCGCTTCTCGGGCATCGCAACATATGGTCTCTAACTTGCACGATTCTTTTAGTCAATGCTGGAAAAGAAACGGTGACGCTGAATCCAGGGGCATCAGTATTTGGTATTTACCCATCACTAGAATATCAAAATCAGTTCAAAAGGATGAATGAAGCGCTAATATCTTAATACACTAGGCTCCGACGAATCATTTGGGATGATCCGCGCCGGGAAAGTCAACCTCACGATGCTGGGAGCCATGCAGGTGAATGAGTATGGTGATCTCGCAAACTGGGCACTCCCAGGAAAGATCAAGGGCATGGGTGGCGCCATGGACCTTGTCGCCAACCCGGAGAAAACAAAAGTCATTGTTCTGACTGAACACACCGATAAGAAGGGTGGTGCGAAGATTGTTAATAGTGAGTGGCGTGCCATGTGCCTATGTTTGCGCATGCATGGATCAAGATTGAAGGCGAACGGCTAACACAACTGGCATTTGCAGAGTGTACATTCCCGCTTACTGGGAAGGGATGCGTCAGCAGAATAATCACAGAGTTGGTAAGTAACACTCGATCTCTCACATCGGAATTAGTCACAAACAACAAAACCCGTGACTTATTCTATCATATCTTTTACTGTAGGCTGTTTTCGATGTCGACTTTAAAGAAGGCTTAACGTTGGTCGAAATAGCAGAGGGTACATCAGTAGAGGACCTGCGGGCGGTAACGGAGCCGGATTTCAAAGTGTCAGAGAGTTTGAAACCCTTTTAGCTTGTATGATAGGATGTGTACTTTAGGGTAGACTTTAATTAAGAAACTTTGAGGTTGTTAACCTATGACAAACTTGGAGCATGCCAAAAAAATGTGAGTTTTGGTGTGACTCTGTAGCTTGAAGCACACTAGCTAACATTTGCTGTATATGTACACGCATCGCCACCATCGTTCATATGATAGACCTCATATAGTCTTGGATGCTTCTTCCCACGCTTATTAACTTTACGCATCAGCTCGCAGTACCATCACGGTAAGTAGTAGTGAAAACTCCAAAGGTATTGCCCTCTGTGTCCAAAAAGTATCCATGCCACCCTCTCTCCGGAACAGGAAATTTAGCCATAGCAATTTGCCCTCCGCCTTCTAGCACTTTCTTCTCCAGTTCATCAAATGCCGCTTCATCGACAACGGGGAAAGAACAAACGAACGCGTTGGTGCCAGACTTTGTTGGCACAGGTGCGGGTCGCTGTAGGATGTTGATTGCGGCCTGGAAAGCGGGGTCCGAGAAGGTACCACGGTGGTAAGCAATTGGCAGACCGGGCTCCGGAGTCTTAGAGAAGCTCCATTGCGGGAATATAGACGTGTAGAATTCGATGGCACGGAGGCAGTCTGACGCCTGGATTTCAATGTAGATGTGCATGGTAGCTCTGGCTATAGCTTCGCTTAGCTGAAGCTCTAATTTGGCTGGTTAGGAGAGCGTTGGTTTGGTAAACAAGTAGGGTAGATAGATTCTGTGATACTGAGAGGGAGAGATAACTTGTGCAGAGCGGGAGAAGAAAACAGAGTAGTCTTCAAGTGAGTGACGGCATGAGGAGGAATTAAATAACGTTATACATCTTGGTGCCCAGACGCGACTTGAGCAGATGTGGATGTTGGAGTTTTGGCAGCGGCCGTGTTGCAGTGGTTACACATGGCCCGCACCGGCTTGGCAGGCAGGCAGGCACGTCTCCCCGAACACATCCTCGAACTTCGGTCCCGTGCGAGCACCCAATGATACATCCTGGAGCACTTTCACGGTAGCCATGGCCCTGCGAGGTAAGTCCACTCAACTTCACTCGTCCTGTTGCCTCATCTCTACCCGTTATCGTAATAGTCTACCTACAGAAATGCTGACAAAAACTACGACGCAGTCCCCGTCAACCTCCGCAAGAACCTCTCCGTGGTTCTCTACGCCTTCCAGGCGCTCAGCATCGGCGCCGTCATCGTCGGACTCACATCACTCCTACTTCTCCCACTAGATGAATATTCGCGGCGTACGTACATCTCCGAGAACGCGCTGCTACCGGGCCAGGTCCACGCGTACTTTGGTGGCAGCGAGCAGAACATAGTCAGGGCGTTTCGACATGAGGTTGCTGCCTTAGGAAATAGTACTTCCGATGTGTACGTTTACCCCTATATATGATACAACTTCACGGAATCAAGCTTCCGGATCAGTATGGAACAAAAGGACAGCTAATTGGCGCGACTTTCTTGCTATTGTTTATAGTGTGGCGGACCGGATGGCGGAGATCTTCCGCTCCGCAGGTCTCAAAGTCGGCCAGCAGAAATACTCCTACAAAGCCGCAGGTGGCGAATACACTGGCGAAAACGTCTACGCCGTACTGCACGCCCCACGCGGTGACGCCACCGAAGCCATTGTCCTTTGCGCGCCGTGGAAGAATATCGACCATCTGTTAAACGAAGGCGGTGTGGCGCTGACCCTCGCATTGAGCCGCTACTTTAAGCGGTGGTCGCTGTGGTCTAAGGACATTATCTTTCTAATCTCTGCAGACGCCAGAGCCGGTCCACAGGCATGGATCGACGCGTACCACGACCTGCATGGGACGAACGTACAGTCGCTGTCCGTCAAGTCCGGTGCGATCCAGGGTGTGGTGGTGGTCGACCACCCGGGCCAGTATCACAGATTTGAGTCACTACATATCATTTACGATGGGATCAATGGGCAACTACCCAACCTCGACTTAATCAATACAGCAGTACAGATTTCGCGAGATCAGATGCAGCTTCGCACGGACTTACAAGAGATGTGGGACCATGCGGACACGTACCGACATAGGCTGAGAACTATGTTGCGTGGGATGGTGAATCAAGCGCTGGGGCATTCGACAGGGCCACACTCAAGCTTTATTCCGTACCATATCGATGCAATCACACTTGCGACGCACGGTGAAGGTTGGCATGATGAGATGTCACTAGGCAGGACGGTGGAGAGCGTGTTTAGGAGCTTGAATAACCTACTGGAACACTTTCATCAGAGCTTCTTCTTTTACCTATTGATGGCGCCGAAGAGATTTGTTAGCATTGGCACCTATTTACCCTCGGCGATGTTGCTAGCAGTAGGATTGACGTTAACAGCGATACGCCTGTGGGTGGATCCAAGGAGCAGAAGTGGAACCGATGAGAGCAAACAAGCCGTAGTTCAAGCTGCTGATCGGAAGAGTGAGAAGAATGAGAAGAGACAAGAACGCTCCGAGTCAACGACACCACCTATTGATAGCGGTCCGAAGAGGGAACTCTTCCTGCCCCTATCCGTAGTTATCGGTGTGCATTTTTGCGGAATTATTCCATTCGCGGTCTTCAACACCATTGACTACAAGGTAGGCAGCCTAATCCTTTGAATCAACTTCAATAAGATAATTTCAATTGATATGGGCATGAGCTAATTATACAAGTCTATGGCAAACGTCTTCTACATCTTCATCGCCGCCTCCTTCATCCTCCCTATCTTGCTCGCAACCCTAATAACGACGACGACTCCGCCCCGCAGCCTCCTGCCGACCTTTCATCTCTCTCGCTGTTTCTCTTTGTTGTTTCTGGGCATGTTCCTGTCAACACTGGCCACGCTCAACTTCTCCCTTTCTTTCCTCATCGGCATGTTCTCGCTGCCTCTCACTTTCGCCCGGGCTACACCCACGTCGATCCCAATGGCACTGTTGAACAGTATTCTACTGCAAGTAACGAGTCCGTTTGCAGCGCTGTTTGCAGTAGCCGGGTACTGGGGACTCGGCGTGGAGAATATACTACGGGAAGCGAGCTTCGGGTGGTGGGTCTGGGGAATGTGGACGCCAGCGATTGTGTGGTGCATTTGGTGGCCAGCGTGGGTAGTAGCGAGGGTCAGCGTTGATGCGAGCTTTGTGATGGCGGTGACCGGGAAAAGGGGGGTAGCTTAGAGGATGGCATAGACGTCAGAGAAGAGCATAGCGATTAAAGTAATTATGTATATAGTGTTTCGGTAGTAACAAGAATCATACGGATCTAGGCATTGTGTTATTATTGGCAGGGGCATTTAAGATATCAATCGCTCATAGAGAATGTGTACGAGTGCGTAAATTTCAATTGTCATAGATTTAGAAAAGACTTTTGAATAGTGTTACATATACATCGACCCAATGTACCAGCCGTAGAGGTAAAAGGATAACTCCCCAAACGCCTTGCCCACCCAATGCATTAAATCGTAGCACGCCCAGCTGCGCTTATGTCACAGATCCTCGTCCGATTCCACCGATGGCACAAGCTGAGGCGCTCCCTGCTCACCCTCTTGCGTAAAGCTTGCCTGCAGTTGTCCGGTGACCATCCCCGCTACCTCCCGCTGTACGGCATCAAGATCCATTGCTGTTGCCGCCGTCGCCCCGTCTCGAGAGACAGCACCAAGCACATCCTCTGGTAAGACTCTAAACCGGGTACCGTTATCTATGCCCCTCCCAATGGCCGCATCCGCTTCTGCGTGTGTGTACGCAGGCTCTTGTAGCCGTTTCACACGCTTCTTGTGCGTCTTGGATTTAGAGTGGTGGGCGAACGCATAGGAGGACTCGAGAAATTTGGCGCAGGCGGCGCAATAGTGCTGGCCGAGGGCGGGGAGGTCTTCAAGCGGGAGGGTGGAGAGATGCTGACGGAGGCGAGACGGATGTTTGAGGTCTGTAGCTATTTGGTCGAGGTCGCTGTACATGGTCAAGCAAGAGAGTTAGCTATCTACCTAGGTAGGTGCCGTACTCGAATACGTTGCGTCGCCTTGGAGTATCATACCGTTTCCTGTTCCTCGTCTTTAGCAGGCGCTGCGGACCCATGGCTAACAGCGACGACCTAACGTTATGCTTTAACAGTGAAGTCGGTCAGAGGACAGGCGGGCTGAGCTTAGGATTCCAGTGTACGGGCCGAAAACGAAAGGAGAGGGAATTAAGATGGCCGCTCTTGTCGCGAATTCTAGGAAGTTTTGGTGGACATGTCGGAGCAAGACCGAGCTTCGAGATACAAAAAATTTTCTGGTGGGTCTGCGCGAGGACGACTTTGGCAGCTCAGCCTCTTTGTCACGTGAAAAGAGGCGCAACACAACGGCTACCAAATTCCAACGTTACGGTGTCGATGCTTCGATTCGCGTCAACATGTTATAAGTTACAGTATGATCTTAAAGTTATCTCGTAGACTAGATTCGACACAGTCTTTGCATAAGTACTTAAACAAGTATATATACCTAGTATTACGAACATGAAGACCGAATAGTATAATTATCAACGAAGGGGCTGCCTTGAGCTCCTCATTCCTATCATGTATCATACGGTCGTGTTATCAATCATTGGATGTAAATATTTGGGCTCAGAGCTGTCTTGCGATCAGCTTGTCCGAGTTCGACGAGCACCAGGGTGCAGATAATTTATCCTTCTACACTGCATTCATTCTCATCAATTATTCAAGTAAAATATTTATGGAGGAGACGGCAACTGCACATCGAGTTGTCACACGAACTACGAAGATAAACTTGCTCTCGGGAGGCGAGGCACAGGCTCTTGGGTTAGTTTGTAGGATAATGTCTAATTCATGTGGCGGGTTCAAGCGGAGAGCTGTAGAACATGTCTCCGGTGCTTTCAAGGTTTCCAATACATGAAATACCATCCTGAGCCTCCAGCCATTTCAAACATTTAGTACTAACAATTCTATGAAACAGAGCACACTTGTGAGAAGAATTATTCGTTTAAATATCTTAAGAAATTAGACCTACTCAGACGAACCTCGAGCACCGAAATATGTCCAGTGCCCTCGTATTTGTCGATCCGAATCGGTTCGCAGTTGCGATAAAGGGTCTCCCAGCTAAAAGCATTGATTGATCCAAGAGATGAATAGCACCTTTTTAACACCGTTGAGAGTAGAAAAGCCATATATGCATAGCTGTAAGCTTTAATTATACATAAAATAAAGCCTGATACTTCATTTAAGTCAACCATACTATACTTCCAAGAGACTATGGTCTACCACCTAAAAATCGTAGATATTGCATATTGAGTCTAATTTAGTATCAGCCCGCTGATGCGCTAGGATCCGAGGAAGTCTCAGAGAAAGGATACCCATCAGTCGCGCCAGGGCCATTTATGGTGAACGCGGTCCGTCATTGGGATTGCTGCCCTTCAGGCGCAGGTAGACCTCGACAAGATCTCATGTTTACAGGCCAGCTTAGGTGACAATGGAATGAGAAGTCGACTGCCGTCGTGATATTGTAGCCTATGTATACAGAGTTCCAGATGCAGAATTCTAGAATTTGTATATCAATTCATACATGTATATACCCGGTATGTAGGGTCCGATTTGGAGTTCGAGCACACGTGGCGCCAATTCACTCCATCCATCACCCTCTATCACAGACTCTTTAGGGCGGCGAAGCATCCTGGTCTCGATGCTAATAGTAACTATAATGATACCTTCAACACCACACACAACCAATCTCTTCGCGTTGCGCCAGAGTCTAGCGTGGGAATTTTTACCCATGTTTAAGAGGCGCTCAGGGCCCCGGACGAACGGTTTCAAAGAAATGGTATATCGAAGGAACAATCCTGAAAGTATTGCCAATTTGGAAGGAAAAATGGAACCATGTGCTTTACTGCGCAGTTTTCTGCATATGTAGATTTTCGTTTGCGCTATTAACTCGCAGCCCTAGTACAATCCGGGTGCCCGTCCTTCAGGGCACATGGGGGCAGCTAGCCCGCATGGGGGGCACAGCCAATGAGAAACAAGGTGATTCGGATTTGAAGCCCTGTCCCGCTGCCCAGAACGAGCACATGTCAATGCGTTCGAGAATTGCGTCTGGTATGCAATCCGAGTCCGATGTCTCGATCTATGGCTCTAGAGTGATTGGACTTGGTGTCCGCTAGTTACACAGCATGTAACATATATACGCCATATGAGTAGATCGAGACAACCGCCTGCAGGACAGGCGCCTGAGCTGAGCGCGTAGTCCAGTGTCGACGGAACCCCACGCGGTGGAGGGCAGTGTGGATTTTTTTGCATCATGGCTGATGTCACAGCCGAGCAAGAAATTTTTGCGGGTGTGCGGAAAATGTGCGGGCTCGGTTATATCATAAGTGTGTTAGTATAGCAGTCTAGTCAAGTGAGAAGGTACTCGGTTGCGGACTTGCCTGTTTCCCTTCGCCCAGCAGCCCTCTTCTTACTTCTTATTTCTCTCCTCCAATCTCTCGTCTTCTCTCATTTTTCTCTTCCTCTTTCGCTGTCGTCTCCATCGGCATCGTGGGTTCAGTACTTAGTGTATCTTCTCTATCGCAGGTCAGGGTTCTGTGTTGGATAGATACACCACCATCACTATCGCATACCCCACCCCCTCCACTCTCCTCTCTCTATCAGCTCCTCGCCCCTTCACGCTGCAGCCGCCACAATGTTGTCCACAGTGAGGGCCCTGCCGAGGGCCTGCAAGGTGGTATGTCAAGATCTCCCTCTTGAACTGATTCCTATCGCTAAAACCTGACCAATCACCTTGCTAACGTCCTTCAATCTACAGAATGCCGGCTTCAAATCCGTATGTCTCCTACGACCTCGCAGGTGCTATCGGCGATCACATGACCGTAAGCTTTACTGAACCAGATGCGACAGGTGCAACGATTCCGGGGCCTGGCCACGGTCACCGACGACCCTCTCAGCAAGAGCGTCAACCAGAACAACTGGGAGAAGGTAAGCTGGTAACCTATCACAATGGAACTACGAGACAATTGCGCTCACAATGACTACTAGGGAAACTACATTAACTACAAGTACGCTGGCTCCCAATTTACCATACATTTAATACCTCGATTCTGCCATGTAGAACGGCTTTTGACATAAATTTATTGTGACTGTTGTAGGAAAATGAGTGAGAACCTCAGCATAGTCCGACGGAGGCTGAACAGGCCTCTGACGTTCGCCGAGAAGGTCCTGTACTCGCACATCGACGAACCAGAAACTCAGGAGATCGAGCGCGGGAAGTCATACCTGAAGCTGCGACCAGACCGAGTGGCATGCCAAGACGCGACAGCGCAAATGGCTATCCTACAGTTCATGAGCGCGGGTATGGACCAGGTCCAGACACCGTCGACCGTCCACTGCGATCATTTGATTGAGGCGCAACTTGGAGGTGCAAAGGACTTGTCTCGTGCTGAGGAGATCAACAAGGAGGTAATTAATTGCCATCGTCGATGAAATATTTGTTAGACGGCACAGCAAAGCTGATTATGATTTCAGGTCTACAACTTCCTGTCGACAGCCTGTGCAAAATACAACATTGGTTTCTGGAGACCCGGATCTGGTATCATTCATCAAATTGTTCTTGAAAACTATGCTTTCCCAGGTGCCCTTCTCATTGGTACCGATTCGCACACCCCCAATGCGGGAGGTCTCGGTATGGCTGCTATCGGTGTCGGTGGTGCTGATGCTGTCGACGTCATGGCTGGTCTCCCTTGGGAACTCAAGGCCCCGAAGGTCATTGGTGTCAAGCTCACCGGCAAGATGAACGGCTGGACTGCTCCCAAGGACATCATCTTAAAGGTAGCTGGAATCCTCACTGTGAAGGGAGGTACTGGTGCTATCGTCGAATACCACGGCCCTGGAACTGAATCGCTTTCTTGCACTGGTATGGGAACTATCTGCAACATGGGTGCTGAAATCGGTGCCACCACCTCCATCTTCCCCTTCAACGACCGCATGTACGACTACCTAAAGGCCACCAAGCGTCAAGATATTGGTGACTTTGCGCGATCTTATGCTCACGAACTGCGCGAGGACGAGGGCGCTGAGTACGATCAGCTAATCGAGATCGACTTGAACACGCTTGAGCCCCACGTCAACGGACCTTTCACCCCAGACTTGGCTACTCCAATCTCCAAGCTCAAGGAGGTTGCTGTCAAGGAAGGATGGCCCACCGAGGTCAAGGTTGCCCTCATTGGTTCTTGCACTAACTCCTCCTACGAGGATATGACTCGATCTGCCTCCATTGCCCGGGATGCCCTCGACCACGGTATCAAGGCTAAGTCTATGTACACCGTTACCCCAGGATCCGAACAAATCCGAGCAACTATTGCCCGTGATGGTCAGCTTGAAACTTTCGAGGAGTTTGGCGGCATGGTCTTGGCCAATGCCTGCGGTCCATGTATCGGTCAATGGGATCGTCGTGATGTCAAGAAAGGCGAGGCCAACACCATCGTCTCCTCGTACAACCGTAACTTCACTGGACGTAACGACGCCAATCCGGCGACGCATGCTTTTGTCACCTCCCCAGATCTGACGACCGCTTTTGCCATTGCTGGTGACCTCCGCTTCAACCCACTCACCGACAAACTCAAGGACAAGGATGGCAACGAGTTCCTGCTCAAGCCACCAACCGGCGTTGCTCTCCCTGATCGTGGCTATGACCCAGGCCAAGACACCTACCAGGCTCCTCCAGAGGATCGCGCTTCCGTCGAGGTCCAAGTTGCGCCCACCTCTGACCGTCTCCAGAGGCTGTCTCCTTTCGATGCCTGGGACGGCAAGGATGCTAAGGACGTTCCAATCCTCATCAAATGCAAGGGCAAGACTACGACCGACCACATCTCCATGGCCGGCCCCTGGCTCAAGTACCGTGGACACTTGGACAACATCAGCAACAACATGCTGATCGGTGCCATCAACGCGGAGAACGAGAAGCCAAACTCTGTCAAGAACTTCATGACCGGCCAGTACGGCGCGGTTCCAGACACTGCTCGTGACTACAAGGCCAACGGTATCAAATGGGTTGTCGTTGGTGATTGGAACTACGGCGAGGGCTCCTCCCGTGAGCACGCAGCCCTCGAGCCCCGACATCTCGGTGGTCTTGCTATCATTACCAAGTCCTTTGCTCGTATCGTAAGTTTTACCTGGGCTTATATGCACATCAAAATTCTATGAAATGCTAATGTTTCGCCTCAAATAGCACGAAACCAACTTGAAGAAGCAGGGCATGTTGCCCCTCACCTTCGAGAACCCTGATGACTACGACAAGATCAAGCCAGAAGACAAGCTGTATGATCCCTAGACACCTTCATAGTTCTTTTTTTTCGCACTTAGAATTTAGGCTGACAATATAATAGCGATTTGGAACTTTCCACCCTCAAAGTCGGTCAGCCGCTCAAGGTTACGTTCAAGTCGACCGACGGCAGCTCGTGGAGCACCAACCTGGTGCACACCTTCAACGAGGGCCAACTCGAATGGTTCCGCAACGGATCGGCACTGAACACGATGGCCAAGAAGGCGAAGGGGGCTGGCGCTTCTGCGTAAACTTAGATACACCATTTACGTCGCGCATACTCAACGGCAGGTCACAGCCGCCTATCTCTAACACTACGACTACTATCGGTGCATTCTTCTAAGACTAGCCCTTTTTCCCTTTTCTTTCCTTTCTTTTTCTTTGGTTAACTGCACTTTGTACTTTCTTTCTCTTTTTTTTTAACTTTTCGTCCTGTATGTATAAACCTTTCTTGCTTCCCTTTTTGCTTTTTATTACTCTTTATCGTCAATGGCGATTCGTTTTATGTTGAATAGCAAGGTGGGTGTAGTGGAGGGATGACTGCATGGCACATGTCAAACGATTGCAGGGAGCTGAGGACTTTTGGAGGGACGAGCGCTAGAGATTACGGAATGACAGACCAGCTGTATTGTAGCGCACAGACACTTCGAAGGTGTTATATACCAGTTTGCATTACTATCTCAAGCACGTGCTCGTATGACTTTTTAATGGTGAGCCTGCGGTTTTGTTGCAGAAGTTAAAAGTACGTATATAAGGATAACATCTATCTTTTTTTCACGACCTCTTTCTGGAAGCAGTCGTATATCAAAATTCTCTTGTAATTTCATACATGTATCTGCGTATAAAACATATATCAGACGTATACCTAGGTATATATGTGTGTGTATGTGTATGTGGATATTTCTAAGTATGTACCGCTGGTGCTTTTAATGGGTCTCCCGTTTGTTCGTTCTCTATGGTCCGATAGTAGGTAGTAGTAGGCAGGGGTATCCGAAGGCGATGTTAACATTTTGCAAGAACCACACGAAGATGCAGGAAGGCGTCAGATACGTTATGATAACCGGAGGGGAAAAGAGAAGAGAAGGAACCAAGTATATGCAAGAAAGAGGCACACCGAAGAAAAAAAACCGTAACGAACAGAAGGAAAAATTATAAGACAGGCATTACAAGCTGAAGAATTCAACAGGAGTTTTAGGTTTAATTAAAAAGCACCGGAAATAAGAATACAAAGGCGCAGAAAAGTAGCAAAGGAAGTAAGTAAGAGAGAGGGGGGAGTGAAAAACAACCAACATCGTCGACTGGACGGAGGCAAAGCAAACGAGCATGCATTCCCATATATATATATTTTATATACCCTCTACCAAATCAGTCGATGTCCTCATCCGATGTATGCGCCGGCACCCCAACATTAACACCAACCCCAACACCATTCCCATTCTTCTCAACCTTCTTCTCATCCACAACCTCGTTCTTCTTCCACGGATAAAACTCAACATCACCACCTTTGCCTACCATCCCTAACCGATCATAGTATGTCCGCGCGCGCAGATACCGGTCCAAAGACCAGTAATTGCCCCGCAGCCGTTCCCGCAGGCCACTCCGCTCATCCTTGAGGTCCGTTACAACAGAGGCGCCCTTGCTCTCCTCCGCGATCCAGTCGCGGGTGTTACGCTCGTATTCCTCGATGATGCGTAGTCGCTCGGCCTCAAGCGTTTGTTTCTCTTCGGCCTCCTGCGGGGTTGGTGAGGTGATGACACGGTCATCGTCCGCAGAGGGTTCGATGTATTTGTATGTCCAGTCTTCGTCGCCGCCGAGAGATTTAGGAATGCGCGAAGGGTCGATAAAAGCAGCGAGGTCAGAAGGTTTGGTTGTGAAGTGCACCTTGGAGGCGACGACGGGGTCCAGCCAGCCGCGGATGATTTTCTAAGTGGCGAGATATTAGTGGGAGCGAGTTGGATAGATGGGGGATGTTGGGTGCTCACCCAAATTCCTTGGAAGACCCAGGGGGCGTTATGTACGAGACAGACGCCTAGGCACTCGGGATAGTGCGCTTCGAAGCACTTGATCATGAACTTAACAGGCGCATAGTCCTATACAACCGCATTAGCCGCATGATTCCTGACCAAAATCGAAAAGAAAGGGATGAATTTCAGGGAGAAAGGAGGGTGGAAGAGGGGAACGGAGGGGAAAGATATACCATATTCGATAGCCCAAACCCGGTCATGTCGAACAGGATGCAAGCCGTGTCAACGGGGGACTTGAGTAGCAACCTCGTCGTCTCGATGAGGTATATCGTGTACTTCTCTAGACTCTCCAGGCTCTGCTCGTTCGCCCGGTGCAGCCGTACGGAAACGACGCAGATTGGCCGGTTTTCATTATCAACGCCGTGGACGTAACTCTTCCCGACGCGTAGTTGGTGCATGAATCCTTCGTCGGCTTCTTTACCGTCTTCGCCCTTGGAGGCAGCAGCACGTTCTCCGCTGAGCACAATATCCTCGACTTTGACTTCCTGTCCGCGCCAGTGCATTGTCGAGACCATCATGACGAGGGCCTTGTTGACGTCCCACTTGCGCGCCCGCAGGAAGCGAAGGAGGAGGGCATCGGGATTGTCGTATTTGACAAAACTCCAAAAGGTGGTGCGCAGCTGATCGGGGGTATGGCTGGCAAGAGCAGCGCTGAAGTCTTTGCCTTGGTTGTACTTGTCTTCCGGGTCGGGGGTGAGGCCGGGAGGCGGGGAGGGGCGGTTGGAGAGGTTGGTGAGTGGAGGGGCAAGTTTGTCCTTGTCGACTTTGGAGTCTTTAGAGTCCTTGTCTTTGGATTTGTCCTTGTCCTTCTTGTCTTTATCTTTCTTGGAGCGGCTAAAGAGCTTGCGCTTTTTCTTGCCGGTAGAAAGTTCGGAATCGACACGGTCGAGGCCAGGTTCTGGCTCGGTGGGGTCTGTCCCAGCGGTGGGGGCAACGGTATCCTCACTCTGCCGCTCCTGGCCAAAGATGGAGAGCGTTGCTTGCCAGAATTCCTTCAACTTTGCTTCCTGCTCGGCGGTGAGCGTCTCAGGACGCCCGGGAAGAGTGGTGGTGGCCATGTCTGAGGGATTTCGTGTGTCTCCTGGCGGGGTGCTGTTAGAGGTGTCAATTGAGGTTAAATTTGTCTGCCAATCGGACAGTGAACGAGTGGAGGTTAGGTTTGTGAGAGCGCCTGGTAGCAGCAAGTGCGCTCGAAGGTCACTTTGTCCGGAGCTGTAAGAGAAGAGCGCAAGAAAGGCGGAGGTCGCAAATGCGTAGACGGCGACGGTGGAGGTAGAGGTAGAGGTAAAGGTAGGGTTAGCGGTGGTTTTGCGGGAAGAATGCGGCCGAGAGCCTGCTAGTCCGCGTCGCTGGGCGAGCCTGAGGATGTATCTGGCGTCGCAGAGTGGCGTATGGCTTCGAGGAGAGTGGAATGGCAGATATCGCAGCAGGAATGAAGCCCGATGCAACAGAATGCTCATATATAAAAAGGGTATCGCGGGCGGCGTGTTGTGGTGTTGCTCGTGTGAAGTCGCGCGAAGAATCAAATTCAGCTCAGCGTTGCCGGAACGAGCGGAAAGGGCAGATGGGATGTGTTAACTTGCAACGGTCAGCAAAAGTCCAACCACGGCGTTTTACTGACATGGATCCCTCTCCTTCTTTCTACCGACGACAAGACGGAGCGCCAGCTCTGGGCAGCACCACCGGGAAATTGCACCGCCGGCTTGGAACAGGCGCAGCAGCAGTGGCAGCAGTAACACCAGCATCGAGCTCGCGTGGGTGCACTGTGTCCTGCGGGTGCATGAAACCGGAGTGTTACTTCTGCGACATGCCCGCTTCGGATGCTCCTGCACAATGATGACATGCTGTCACGCTAGTTTCTCCGATACCGATCCAACTTAAACTCTCCTCTCTCTCTCCTCCGTCGACGTCGACGGACTCGGGCTTTTTCATGGCGGATGCGACAGGCCCCTTCGGCATCAGCACTCTACCGCCTGCTGTCGCCGACGAGCTGGCTGCCTTCCTGAGATCTCGTCTGTCCGGACCTCACGTGCGTCTACGATGACATATACATATATATATACTTATATATACCCTTTCTAATGCTGATACACAATCTCGGCTCATGCTGACGGCGCTTCATATATATTGGACGGCAGGACGCATTTCACACTTCCCACGTCGCAACTTTTGCAGCCGCGACTACCGCGCATCGTGACGCCCTGCAGGACGCACAGTCGCAGCTCGTCAATGTCATCGAACCGGCCGCCGAAGCAGTTCTACCTCTTGCACGCGAGCTACGGGCCACCTTTGAGCAGGTGGATCGGTTGGAAGTGTGTGATATATGCTCCCTCCCCACCCCATCTGCTATCTAGTCGATCAATTGGGCTGATAATCAATTCTCTGCGGTTCGTAAAGTATCTGTTGACCAAAGTCATTGCGCCGCAAATTAAAGATCTCACCGCCAAGCTGGATACCACAGAGCAGCAGGTCCGCTGGGAAGAACGAGCACTAAACGACGGCCGGCCTGTCGATCTGTCGAAGGGCACAGGCACACCTCGGCGGACGGTATTCTCCACGGCCGACTATTTCGACCGCGATGGAAAACTGAAGGACATATCGTGACACCTGACGCTTGTCCACATATACTTATTTTTCTCGGCCATATGTCTTTTTTAATTCTCTTCCTAGACGCAAAGCTGAGCTAGATGTACGTTTTACATGCCGAAATCAGATAAATCCACAAGTCTATAAAATATGCGCAATTCTGCAGCGCTGCACAAGGTGGTATCGAGCACAACTTTAATCTATATAATCTCTCCGCGCCACCCTATCAGGTAGGTCTCAAGACGCTCTTCATCTCTTCCGACGTAAACCCCTTCGCCCCAGCTTTCAACGCTCGTACCAGCACCGGCACGCTATGCTCGCTGAAGTCCTGGCTCTGGCGCACTGCGTTGAGGTCGTCGCCAAACTCCTCCGTTAATTTCTTCATATAATACTCCTCAAACTGGCGTTCCGTCATGTTTGTGTCGATAGAGCGCAACTCCGGTGGGATGGAGACTGTCGCCGTCGCAGTTGGTGTTGGTGCTGAGTTTTCTGCCCTATTGCTAGGCTGCGTGGTAGCATCCTCTTCTTCTTCTACATCGCCCATTTCATCGTCATCGTCGTCGCCGTCGTCGTCGTCTGAAGATGAGGACGAAGTAGAGTCTTCTTCGTCAGCTTCCCCTCTTCTCTCGTTCTCCTCGCCGACGCTAGAAGAATCGGAGCTATTGCTGTCCGCTTCCGATGATGATTCCTTGGGTTCCTGTTGGGTGGTACGTAACCGGATCAGCACCCGCGTGTTTTACCGTTTCATTCCATCCGAATGCATGGAAGGGAAAGCGTGTAGCGGGCGTCCCTTACCTCCCCCTGCCGAACCTTGACCTTCTTCACTGGTTGGCCCTCCTCCTCCTCCTCGCTAGCGCCATCGCTACTACTACTACTGCTGTTGCTGCCGGAGCTTCCCTCGCCGTCATTGTCGCTATCGCTACTACTGCTGCTTTCGGAGCTGGAGACTAAAGAGGGCTCGTGGTGTCAGCGGCAGCTAAGTCGGTAATGTCACATTTCGTTACATGCTGAGAAATTCTGGCACAGCCCGGTTGGGGAAACGTAATCGCAATTTCCCAGGAACGATCGGAATGCAAAACGGAAGAACCATCGCCCCTGCTGGGCCGGCTGGCCGGGACCTTGCGGGATCGAGAAAAGAAAGAGTGATTGGGCAATTTTAAAAATGTGCGGAAGGGAAAAAGGAAAAAGGCCTCCGTTCCGTATGATCGCCTTCCCGCGCGTAACAGACGTTGCACCTTTTTCTTTCCCTTCCCTTTCTTTAAATAGCAGGTAATCAAGAGCAGGAATGAAAGCATCGATGAGACCAGTCCTAAAGTGTAAGCAGGGTAAAGCGTAGGGAAATTAAGATTAAACGAAACGCAAAAAGAAACAAAGAAGGAAAGAAGGAAAGGAAATAAAATCGAATAATAGAACTTGAACCAATAATAACAATAAGTGCACGTTGCTTATTTGAGAGTGGGAGTGAAATTCTTTCCTACAGATCGAGGGTCACATCAAAGGAAAAAAAAAAAAAAAAAAAGTCAAGCGAAATACCTTCAGTCCTTGGCTTCCTTCTTCTCCGCCGCCGCTTATTGCCCGTCTGTGCCTGTGCCCTCGCAGCTGACGACGCCGAAGCCTGAGCGTGTTCATTCGCGCTTCGTGATGCCCCAGATCTCGCGCCCGGGTTCCGAGGGGGTGGCTTTGCCCTCGTCGATGCAGCTCGCGACGGCATGGCGCAATGTAATGTAAATTGTGTTATTCGGCTGGGCTGGCGCTGGGCTGTCGTTTTATGGCACGGCGGGTGGATGCAGCGGAGATTTTATTGCTAAAGTAAAATTGCAATTGATGGGCTGTGCAAGGTTTGGGGTTATCGTAATTAATGTAAGTGAGTAAGAAGTAGGTCAAGAAGCAAGTGCTTGGTGTGGTGTCGCGAATTGAATTTTTCTTTTCTTTCTTTAAAATTTGGGCGATGAGCGGCGCGAGGTCTGCCAGGAGCAGATGGGAGCTTGGCTGGTGGTCCATGCACCCGCGTCCGGGGCGGGTGACCGAGTCGCCAATCTGTGGCCAAGCCAGCCAAGCTGTGGCGGCACGACAGCTTTGACGACAGCTATCTCGACAAGCTGATTGATTCATGGAGCGGTATATATTGTACAGAGGTTGATTATATTTAATACGGTTTGGGCTCGAGATTGGATAGTTGAATCAGCCATACTGGAAAATTACTGTACATAGAAGAGTGATACGAATATCAAGAATAAAGGAGAATTAGAATATACACTGAGAAGTTTGAACGAAAAGTTAGGTAGAAAGATTGAATTTCCGCTATAACAGACGATTCTTTTAAGATACAAAAGGAAAGCTACAATAGTCCAATGGACAAAAAATGCGATAGTTCTAGAAAATACAAAAGAATATATAAAAAAAGGGAAAAAAAAAAGGAACTAAAGTGAAAAAAATATGAACCATCGAGACATGCATGCAGAAGCGACGCCTTTCCAATGGAGAGAAAAAATATACAAGGGAAAATAGACATGGGGTCTGCTCTGTACACTAGTTCCTGATCTTGCTCTCTGAATACAGACTTAGCACAAAAGCAATTAAGCATTTAATAAGGGGTATTCTCTCCGTAAGGCTGTTGTGTTACCAACGCCCTGAATAATGCTTATTATATGTAAATATATTTTCCTGTGAGAAAAATATTGCCGTTCGTAATCCCGCCAAAAGATACCCAAGTCAATTTCCCTTTTCCCTCAAATAGACAAATGAAATGATTATGCTGCTGCTAAAGGACACCCATGAAATTTGTATCTGCTTGCTCGTGTTCCCGCTTACAGCAGGAAGATGCCAGCGACGAACGAGAAGGCAAGGATGATCAACGAGTTGAAACCAATAGGTGCGGAAAGAGCCACACCCGCGTTGGGCTTTCCGCTGCCGCTGCTGCTGCTGCCACCACTGGTCGTCGATGAGCCACCGCTAACAGTCTTACCGGCAGTGCCACCGGCGGCCTGGACCTGTGTCGAGCAAGTAGAGTTAAGTGTAGATGGGTTCACAACCTGAGCCTGACCTTTAAAGCTGCAGGCGTCGGCAGCGTTGTTCTGCTGGGTATAATACGCGTTCAGGGCCCAACCAAGACGAATCTCGGCGTCGCACATGGAGTAAGAACCGTAAGTTCCGGTCTTGCCATCAGTAGCAATACCGTTGCAGCCATTTGCACCAAGAGCACCGCAAATGTAGGCGAAGATGTCTGCGTAGTTCTCCTCTTTCAAACCATTGGCAGGAACACAAGAGAACTGGGTACGAACGCAATCGCATAGACCCTTATCCGGAGTGGGTGGGAGGAGAGTAGAGGCAGCCCAGACGGAGTCCTCAGCGGGGCAGGCACGAGCGGCGGTGTTGGATGGCTTGTAGGCGCTCATGGAGACACCGCTGGGGCTGACTTTTGCGAGCTGCGATTTAAGAGTATTGTAGTCCTGGAGTGTGGTGGCCTTTCCGTTTGTGACTTGGACAAGACCGTATTTGTTGGCTTCCTCAAAGTACATGTACACAATACCACCAGAGAACACGGGTGACATCACGCTTCCGTAGAGGGCGGTGACGTCGGTGAAAGGACGGGGAGATGGGTCGTTGCAACCATACTCTGCAAAAAAGACGGGGACGTTATAATCCTGATATTCTTGGGTTCTCTTGTCCCAACCAGAGATCTGGAGGGAGGACTGGCCGCACCACGAATAGATGTTGTATCCCCAGAAGTCAACAGCAGAATCAGAAGAGCCGCAGTCAAAGTAGTCGGCCATCTGGTTACGGATCTTCTCGTCGTCGTTCGTGGCGTAACCAACAGGGATTTGACGATAACCCTTGGACTTGATATAAGCCTTCATGTCGCGGACAGCTGCTTTGACGAACGGAGAAGCATTGGTGTTGGTCTTGTTGTTTGTAACCTCGTTACCGGCGAAGAAGCCCATAACGTTGTCGTACTGCTGCATCTCGTCAACGACAGCAGTGTACCGCTCGTACAGATGGTGGTCCCAGGCGGGAGCATCACGGTTGATCGACAGGCCGGGTTCCGACAGGTCAGCAACGACGTAGATACCGGCTTGGACGAGCATGTTCATGCATTCGGCGTGAGACTTGGTAGTATCAATGGCGTAAACACGGATGAGGTTGGTGTTAAGGGCCTGCAGGAGGGGAATGTCGCGTTTGCAGCCGTCGACATCAGTGAGGGGGTCGATGAAGGTCTGTCCCGCTTGCAGCTTGGAGGACTCGACGCCACTGAGGTCTGCCTGGTAGGCGACACCCTTCATGAAACTAGCGAGACAGTCAGCGGCATTGTTCTCTCGTTCCACGTGAGCGAGTGGTCCGTAGAAGCTGAATGGATGAACTTACAATTGCTCGCCACTGTTCTTGTGAAAGAATTTAGAACCCTAAATGCAGGAAGAGAAAGCATCGTCAGCGAATTCGGTTCTGGCGTTTCGCGTCCCATGGTAACAGGATGCAGTGTTCAATGCAACCAACCTTGATAACAATGGGATCAATTGTTGTTGCGCGCTTCTGCTGAACGGAAACGCTGGAGACTGTGCTCGCCAATCCCAGCGCGGCGACAGCCGCGGACGCGACAGAGAACTTCATTTTTGTGATTTGACTATAGCGAAGGATATATTTTGTTCAATCTATGATTCGTGAATATGGAGAAGGATTTAATCGGTATGTTGTGGTTCTTTGAAGGATTGACTGAAGTGAGCGAAATAAAGAAAAAACGGTCGCAATAAGAGGAATAAAAGATAAATGGAAAAGGACGAAGAGCGACGATATGAAACGAGTGTACGAAGAGACTGTAAGAAGGGGAAGCGAAAAAAAAGGAAGAATGAGAAGTTGAAGATGGGAAGAAACGAGTTTCTCTGGAGAAGGGGAAGTGGGATAGTTAACGACAGAGGGGAAGCAGCATTAAAGGAAGAACGAGCGGTACGAAAGTAGAAGTAGGACGACGAACCACCACCGCAGAACGTCAAAATATGTCAAACAAGCCTGAAGAGGAGACGAAAGAGAGAGGAAGGGGTATGAGAGAGAGGATATGTAAAATCGAAGTGGACTGCTGTCTCACACACTGGGAAAAGGGGAAGTTTGCAACGGGGCTGTGTGGCATGTCGCAAATGAGATTCGCCTCGGGCCAAACGCACTAAACCCCAGCGAAGATGGGCTACTGCGATTGGATGCAATCTTGACTTCAGGCTGCTTCTCCTGCTTCGCTGGGTCTGCTGGGCCTGCTGGGCCTGCTGGGCGGGCATCTTGGGAATCACCAGCCCCCGGTCGACGTTCATCGTCTCATTCCCGTATTCGCGATGATGTTCGCGCCGCTCGGGTTGCCATCGCCGGCCAAGGGCGTCGGCGTGCCCAGCATTTAATCAAACGGCGCGCCCAGGAGGCAGTTGGCATATTGCAGGTGCCCTTCCGCAATGGAAACCCGGTGCGGCCTACGTAAACGTTTAATTCGATCGATCTGCCACCTTCGTTTCTCTGCAACATGACAAGTGCCATGCGAAAGCAACCAGTCCTCTTGCTATTTTAGCAACATCAAACATCAGCGACGTCGCTCAAATCGAAAAAGAAGAGAGAGAGAAAAAAGGGGCAATCGACGAATCGGGCATAGCCTGGCCAAGCTGTCGTGTCGGAGAGATTCCCACTCGCTGACTGGCTAGGCCACTCTCACATACCAGAAACCATCCCAGCGCATGCAGCGTTTTGCATGACATGGGGCTGCAAGGAAACATGGGTCAACCAGCGCCGGTCCATCCACTGCCGGCCAATAGCTTGCCCGCTTTCGTTTTCGGTGCTTCGAATCGATCGATCTATTCATACCGCTGGCTGGTGCCGGTGGCCAGTGGCGGGTGTGCTTCGCGTCCGTCGCCATTGTGGCAGCTGGATGGTGTTGCGACGCACCGCCCGGTCAGCCCCGGCGAGAAAGTTTATTGAATCCACTCAAAATCCATCGCCACAGTACCATCGACATTCTGTTAAAGTTTCTCCATCCATCTACGAAAATGCAATCGAGGGATCACAGGACAGAATAGCAGTCTAACTAACAGATTCGGTTTCTTCATCGCCGCCTTTAGTCCTTTTCTGGTGTTCCAATTTTTCCCTCCTTCCAACTTTTAACCACAATTTCCCAAGAGGGAAAAAAGTCAACATTTTGTCGGAACCAGCCAGCTGCAGACGGGCAGAAACTCCCTATCGACCGATGGGGCTATCGACGTAATTTTCTAGGTCCAATCTGCACAATCTATAGCCCTATCCCAGCTATAGGCCTCGTGACGCCTCAGCGGGAGTGGCCTTTTTTTAAAACTCGTCGATACCCTGCGGACGCAATGCCTTAACGTTTTGCTGATAAGCACCCATGTCGTCGCGATATATATTAGAAACTGCATCGGCCAAGGAAAATGTCACGCAGGATGGTAGCGATGATGTATGTAACCCCATTCCTCTCGCATTCAACCGATGACTGTTGCGGCGGGGAAAAGGCATGGGTTATTTTTAATCCGCTTAATTCATGTTGGAAGGATTGACGTCGTCGTTTCTGGCCACAACTGCAACGTTGAGTGGCCACGATGTTTCGTCGTTTGCACCACTGGTACTCTGGGAGCGGAGAGCATGGGACATTTTACCCCAGAAGGCAAATGTATTTATATACACTCTATACTATATCTATTGGGTTTTCCGACGCATGGGGCATGGAAGTTGAATTCTCCCATGCTCATGCTGGTAGCTGATCACGATAATGCGACCAAGCGGAGAGGAAAGCCGGCCAAAGGCATGGGATTATTGAATGCATTGGTTTATATACCAGCCATCCCGGGATCTTAAACTGGTTTTTGCGGGTAGCTTGTACTATCCGTGAGCCGTTGAAAATTATAGCAACACTATGGCCAAGAATATTGGTCGCAGTGACGCCACACCCCGCGCGCCTGGTGCAGCGTCGCTGTTGGAATGCATCATCTATTTTTGCAAGATGCCGATAGCACAAGGCTAGTGGAGTGGGGTAAGAATCTCGATCCAAGTCATTGTTAATTTCGTGCCGTCTGGAAGAATTTAAAACTTAATACTATGATTTTATTATACACACCAGCCCCACTGATACAGTGGGCGGTTTGCTGGAGGCTTTTCGGGACTTTCCAGGTCTTAGCTTCATGGACCAGCTGGGTCAATCAGTCTAGTTCAAGTGGCGAATGGGTGCATGATGGGAACTTGTCGATGGTGTCCACTTTTTGCAGATAGACAGACAGACAGATATTCACACTTGATTGACTGATTGGCTTGAACAGATTTGGCGTTTCCCGATCCAATCCATAGGGCGCGTGAAGAATCCGGTGAACCCGTATGCACGGCCAGGCATATAGACAGAAGAACATGCTTTTTCATGTATGTATATCGTACATGAACATGCAGGCTGGCGTTTTCGCTCGAACCGTTCTGGTCGAGTTGCCCGACTGGTCGACTGTCACTTGTGCAGTGGTGTGCGTGGGAGACCATAAGGGGGAGCGAAGGCGATTGGTGTCAGGGGACAGCTCCTACCAGCCTTCCAAGAGACTCTCAGTCTGCCTGCAGCTAGACTCGGGCTGGTTTCATTTTTAGTGGCCGGGCCGGAACGGGCGATGGGCGAGCCCTCTGTAGGCATGATGGAACTACAATGTAGGTTAGGTATGCCATAGCGGGAGACTCGAATAGCTTAAGCTGCGACATCAAGGTTTGACAGCAAATGCGGTTCAAGCAATGATGCAGTGCCCCCCAAAATTGTGCCAAAGGGGGAACACAGGAGCAGGCTTTCTTCCCACGCGCGATCGAAAAGGGTGTAGTGGTTTGTGTGTGAGGGAGAAAATTTTTGTGCTTTCCCCTTTCTTGGTGACTGGGGGGGTTTCAGGTCAGTTTCCCTGGCCTGGCTCGTACACTGCCCAGCCCAGACGCAGTTCCCAGTCTGGATGAGGAAAGCTTGCCCGTGTAAGAGGTAGCTGCTCAGCAGGTGGACGCCTGTATGTCGTAGTGGTGTGTCGTCGTAGCTGGAGTAGTGAGAGGTCGTAGCTTCGGTTCGTTTTTTTTTCTCCCATCCCGTCGTCAATTATTACCAACCAAACCCTTCTCCCACACTACTGCTACTCCTGCTACTACTACTCCCTGGTATTACTGCCGCTCTCACACTCTCTTCTTCTCTTCCTCTTCTCCCTCAGGACTCCTTTCCTTTAATCCTCTCGTTATACAGGAAAGCCCGCCAGACTACTTCTTCTTCTTCTTCTTCTTCCATTTTTTTTCTTCTAATTCTTCTTTTGTTTCGACATTCGCTTGTATAACTACTAGCAAACCGCCAACCGCAGTCGCTTGCTTGATCTCCCCTTTTTCGCTGGAGCGTGGAGGAAAGGGGATTCATTCGATACAATAATAGCAAGCTCCGGAAAGAAAGCTTAGCACCCTCGTCAACCTCTTTCTTTCCGCGCTGCTGCATTCCCGATATATTTATCGTCCATTCCTTTAACACACGCGCAACCGCAAAACTCGCCGCCCGTCCGCTTACTATTCGACGACGACTACCAACGATCATTACTGCTGTGAAGGCTCTTGGTATTGTGTTTTCTTAGGGGCGCATACGGCTGTGTCGAGCGCCGGATCTCATATTACATCAATATTGAGTCCTCTCACCGTCTGTCATTAGGTAGGTGCTTATGCTTTGCTTTACCTCATCTTTCCTGTCGCAATGGAACTACATCATGAAACGCAGCTTGTTGCGACTCGCGGGTTGCCCCTGAAAAAAAGATTCGCATTCCGCTCAGTCCCGAGCCTCGAGTTTTTTTTTTTTTTTTTTTGCTTGTCTCGTTTCCCCAATCTCCTTGAAATGCACGAGTCGGAGAGCACAGGGCATTTGCATGCGTGTGTTCGAACAAGAGAAAAGCAAAGAACCCAGCAGGAAAAAGAAAACGGTTGTCGTACAGAAAGTCAGATTTGTCTTGTTGGCTGTGGCCGTTATCATGGTTCGAGCCATGCCATGCAGCACCCAGACACAGACAGACAGACGACAAACACGATATGCACGCTGCTTCTTTAGGTGGTTAGTTGGCTTGGCCGCGGCCACGATATTATTCTTTTATTTCCGCGCATGCAGCAATTTTCTCGTCTTGTGCTTTATCCGTGTCCCTTTTTTTGGAACACAATTTCTTATCTCCCTTTTTGGGTTCCTTTCATCATCGGAGCCACTTCCCCAAAGTTACCCTCGAACTGCCCTCAAAGACTGGGTTCGCTGGGTAGCCCGCCTGCTCGCAGCTGCAAAGCTTAGCGTTGCGTGTGCATCGATTTCGGCATATATCGGGCACTCTGGGAAGCCGCTCCAATTTGTTCTGCGAACACTGGTTCGGTTAGTGCGTGTGGCTGCTATCCGCCCAGCCTGGTCCATTTGATTGATTGATTGATTGATCTGATTCTGATTGATCTTTGGATTGACCGATGCCCCCGACTGATTGGCCCGGAGCCTTGTGCTCGCGGTGGATGAAAGGCCACTGTTGCCCCCCCCCTTCGCCCCTCTCCTTCGCCATCCCACAAGAATGGGCGATGGGACAAAAATAGGAGCCTTCTCGTGGAAAGCGAAGAAAAGCAAGCAACAAAAAAAAAAAAAAAACTTAGCGTCGTCGTTCCCTTGCCAGGCTATGCCTTTTAGCTTTAGCCTTTGAACGTTCGTGGATGCAAAGTGGAGCCTCACGCTTTGGAAGCTCAGATGAAGGCACTCCCCTAACCCAGACTCCAGCTGTTTTGCATTGACGACCGACGCCTCGCAGGCTGGTCTTTTTCCTGTCCTGGTCTGATCCGGTCGACTCTGGCTTGCATACCGCTTGCTGTTGCTTGCTGATTCTGGTGTTTCTGGTGCTTCTTATGCTGTATCGTTTCGAGACAGCTGCAGTACGTCGTTCTCCCTCATCGTCAGCGGACATCGAAGTTCTGTCCACTTCGCACTTTGCTTCTGCCGCCGCTGCCATTCTTGCCTCTTCCCTTTCCCTTCGCTCCTGCCTGACTGCTGCTTCTCTGTGCCCGCCTCCCGCCTCCCTCGTTCGCTTTTCTTTCTTTCTCTCCATCTTTCGTTTCTTCATTCTCCTTCTTTCCCTCTCTCCCTCCCTCTCTTTCTCTCCCCCACCGTTGCCCTTCGTTCCCTGTCCGTAATCATAATTCACCGACAAGCAGCACGGCTGTCTACCGTCGACGTCGTCGGACAAGCTACTTGATATGGTCCATTCACCACCTCATAGACGACCGTTATTCTAATACCTCCTGCCATTGTTGTTGGACAGCCACGCCAAAACTCTAATACAATAATATTTGCAGAGGATCAGCCCTGTTTGTACGACTTTGTCTCCCCTCCGTTCAACATTTGAGTTTTGTATAGAGAGAGAGAGAAAGAGGGTTACCTGGAGCGTCTTTCTGCCGTTGGTCCGAGCTTCGGACTGAGTTTCCTGTTTGTTGCCTCGTCTACGGGACCCTCGTGTTGATAGCGCCAGGGCGGATGCCATGTTTGTTTACCGTTCACCAATTCCGGAGCGTTCCTGAACACCGGCCGGTGTAAACAGCGTAAATAGCACGTCTACCGCCGACTGCTCGGCCAACACAACAACGCAGTGGATGGGCGCTTCCCCTAAACACCTAAAAACACATTTCTCTTCATTTCCGCCCCTTCGGCCGCCCAACATTATTATTTTGTCGCCTTTTGCCTGTCTCCCTCGTCCTTCGCTCTCTCTCTCTCTCTCTTTCTTCTTTTTCTCTCGTCTCGTTCACTCTGCCTGCTTTCCGTGCATGCGTGTCCTTAATTTATACCCTGCAGACTTGATACAAGCTGAGCTTCATGCTAACCACTTACATCCACAAGCAGACGATACTATACCACCCGTCGTTTGAACGAAAACTCTTCCAACTACTGTACAATACGATACGCGTTACATCCACCTGGTCGACGGCCTTAGCTAGCATCTACCCAGGCGTGATTGATTTAATATCTAATAAGTAGTATTGTTTGCATTTGAATCTTCCCTCCGACAACGCGAGCCGAATTGAGGTAAGATTAAAGAACCATCTCTCTCCCACCGTCGATCCTTTCCATCTCACACTCTCTGCTTAACGGCCTCAATCGTTGCCCGAATCCGCCTGGCTAATCCTGCTTCGCAATCACTGTCATAGGGCGTACCCCCGCCTTCGAGCACCCCCCGCATGAATCATGGCCAGCAACGGTAGAGGCTATGATGACGGCTACGGAGGCCAACCCGGGGCCTACGCTGACGGCCACGATGGATACTACGATGACCGTGGTGGAAATGGCTATGATCAGCATGGTGGCCAGTATCAAGGCGAATATGATTACCAGAATGACAATTATTACGATGATGGGTATGTAGCTCTGCTAGAACTCTACTTTCAACCCTTAATTGCTAACGGTTGTCACCTATATCAGTCAATACTACAATGCCGGACAGCATCCCTACCAGGATGGCCGAGACGGCTATTACGACAATGCCCAAGGCTATGACCAGGGATACTACGGTGATGGTTATGAATATGACCATGCCAGCCACGGCCAAGGCCACCCACCCCAACCAAAGGGGAAGCGACGTGGCGATTCCGAAGAGGAATCTGAAACTTTCAGCGATTTCACTATGAGATCCGATATGGCCAGGGCGGCGGAGATGGACTATTACGGCCGTGGTGACGAGCGGTACAACAGCTACCAAGAGGACGGACGCCGGGGTTACCGACCAGCGTCATCTCAGGTTTCTTACGGTGGGAACCGCTCTTCAGGCGCATCCACTCCAAACTACGCTATTGACTATAATGCCCTACCTCTTGGCCAGCGCTCCAAGGAACCATACCCAGCCTGGTCCGCGGAAAACCAGATCCCCGTCAGCAAAGAGGAAATTGAAGATATCTTCATGGATCTCACTGCCAAGTTTGGTTTCCAGCGAGACAGCATGCGCAACATGTACGACCATTTTATGACGCTCTTAGATTCTCGGGCGTCTCGCATGACCGCCAACCAAGCCCTCTTGACCCTTCACGCGGATTACATTGGTGGTGACAACGCCAATTACCGGAAATGGTACTTCGCAGCTCACCTCGATCTCGATGACGCCGTTGGCTTTGCAAATATGAAGCTGGGCAAGGCTAGTCGCCGGACTAAGAAGGCAAGGAAAGCTGCCGCTAAAAATAAGAATCCTGAAGACGTTGAGCAAACCTTGGAAGAGCTTGAAGGCGACAACAGCCTAGAGGCCGCTGAATACCGGTGGAAAACACGCATGAACCGGATGTCGCAGCATGAGCGAGTTCGACAGGTTGCACTCTTCCTTCTGTGCTGGGGTGAAGCCAACCAAGTTCGTTTCATGGCGGAGTGTCTATGCTTCATCTTCAAATGCGCGGATGACTACTACCAGAGTCAAGAGTGCCAAAACCGAACGGAGCCCGTCGAAGAAGGCACCTACCTCAACCAAGTTATCACCCCTCTTTACCAATACTGCCGTGACCAAGGTTATGAAATTGTGGATGGCAAGTACGTTCGAAGAGAGCGTGACCACAATGCTATCATTGGTTATGATGACATGAACCAGCTTTTCTGGTACCCAGAAGGTATCGAGCGCATCGTTTTGGAGGATAAGAGCCGCCTTGTCGATGTACCCTCGCATCTTCGTTTCCACAAACTGAAGGAGGTGAACTGGAAGAAGGTTTTCTTTAAGACCTACCGGGAAACTCGATCCTGGATGCACTTGGCTGTCAACTTCAATCGTATCTGGGTTATCCACATCTCTATGTTCTGGTTTTTCACGGCTTACAACTCTGCGACTTTCTTCACCAAGGATTACGTCTACGTCTTGAACACACAACCTAACCCAGCTGCTTACTGGTCTGCAGTTGCGCTAGGCGGTACTGTTGCCTGTATTATCATGCTTATTGCCACTTGCGCTGAATGGGCGTATGTTCCTAGGCAATGGGCTGGTGCACAACATCTATCTCGTCGTCTTGGGTTTATCGTCGTTCTTCTTATCATTAACCTTGGTCCATCAGCCTACATCTTCGGTGTCAGTCAAACCACGCAGATTGCTAAGATTCTTGGTATCGTGCAGTTCTTTATTGCCGTTGTTACCGTCGTCTTCTTCTCGGTCATGCCCTTGGGAGGCCTCTTCGGAAGCTACATGAGCAAGAACTCTCGCCGCTACGTCGCCAGTCAGACATTCACCGCTAGCTATCCTCGCCTCCGAGGCAATGATATGTGGATGTCTTATGGTTTGTGGGTTCTCGTCTTCTTCGCCAAGTTCATTGAATCTTACTACTTCCTGGCACTCAACATCAAGGACCCAGCCCGTATCTTGTCGCTCTTGACTGTGAAGCTCTGCTCCGGTGACGCAATTTTCGGTGTCGCGAACGCCGACATTCTATGCACATATCATCCTCAGATCCTTCTCGGTTTGATGTACTTCACCAACATGATTCTCTTCTTCTTGGATACCTATCTGTGGTACATCGTTTTGAACTGCATCTTCTCAGTCGCGCGATCCTTCTACCTAGGTGTCTCTATTTGGAGCCCTTGGCGAAACATCTTCTCCCGACTACCAAAGCGTATCTACTCGAAAATTTTGGCCACCACTGATATGGAAATTAAATACAAGCCCAAGGTTCTGATCAGCCAGGTCTGGAATGCCATTGTCATTTCCATGTACCGTGAGCATCTTTTGGCGATAGATCACGTCCAAAAGCTACTCTACCATCAGGTTCCTTCTGAGCAGGAAGGCAAGAGGACTCTACGTGCGCCAACTTTCTTCGTCTCCCAGGAAGATCACTCCTTTAAGACGGAATTCTTCCCGGTCCAGAGCGAGGCTGAACGCCGTATTTCCTTCTTTGCCCAGTCTCTCTCCACCCCGATTCCCGAGCCTGTCCCAGTTGACAATATGCCTACATTCACCGTCCTCATTCCCCACTACTCCGAGAAGATCCTCCTGTCTCTTCGTGAGATTATTCGTGAGGATGACCCATACTCTCGTGTCACACTTTTGGAATACCTCAAGCAATTGCATCCGCATGAGTGGGACTGCTTCGTTAAAGATACCAAGATTCTCGCCGACGAAACTTCTCAAATGAACAACACTGATGAGAAGAACGAGAAAGATTCCGCCAGAAGCAAGATCGACGACCTCCCCTTTTACTGCATTGGTTTCAAGTCCGCGGCTCCAGAATACACGCTCAGAACCCGTATCTGGGCATCGCTTCGGTCGCAGACTCTGTACCGTACCATCTCTGGTTTCATGAACTACAGCCGTGCTATCAAGCTCCTCTACCGTGTCGAGAACCCTGAAGTTGTTCAAATGTTTGGCGGAAACACCGACAAGCTGGAGAGGGAACTAGAACGTATGGCCCGCCGCAAGTACAAGATTGTCGTCTCCATGCAACGTTACGCCAAGTTCAAGAAGGAAGAAATGGAAAACACCGAATTCTTACTCCGCGCCTACCCTGACCTGCAAATCGCCTATCTCGATGAGGAACCACCAGCGAATGAGGGTGATGAGCCGCGTATCTACTCCGCTCTCATTGATGGACACTCCGAGCTTATGGAGAATGGAATGCGCCGACCAAAATTCCGTATTCAGCTCTCTGGCAACCCAATTCTCGGTGATGGAAAGTCTGACAATCAGAACCATGCGATTGTTTTCTACCGTGGTGAATACATTCAACTTATCGACGCCAACCAGGACAACTACCTCGAGGAGTGCCTCAAGATCCGAAGCGTTCTCGCTGAATTCGAGGAGATGCAAACAGATAATGTCTCGCCATACTCTCCCAGCCGGGTTCCAGACGGGATCTCGCCAGTCGCTATCTTGGGTGCTCGTGAATACATTTTCTCCGAGAACATCGGTATCCTCGGTGACGTTGCTGCTGGAAAGGAACAAACATTCGGTACTCTCTTCGCTAGAACTCTCGCTCAAATCGGTGGCAAGCTACATTACGGACATCCTGATTTCTTGAATGGTATCTTCATGACAACCCGTGGTGGTGTCTCCAAGGCTCAGAAAGGTCTGCATCTCAACGAGGATATTTACGCTGGTATGAACGCTTTACTCCGTGGTGGACGTATCAAGCACTGCGAATACTATCAGTGTGGTAAGGGTCGTGATTTGGGTTTCGGTTCCATCCTCAACTTCACAACCAAGATCGGAACTGGTATGGGTGAACAGATGTTGTCTCGCGAATACTACTATCTTGGAACTCAGCTGCCACTTGACCGTTTCCTGTCTTTCTACTACGCACATCCAGGTTTCCACATCAACAACTTGTTCATCATCCTCTCGGTGCAGCTCTTCATGTTGGTCCTGATCAACCTTGGCGCTTTTGTGCATGAGGTCACGCTCTGCCAATTCACTCGGGGAACCCCAATTACCGATCCTCGTCGTCCCGTTGGTTGCTACGAACTCATCCCTGTCATCCACTGGGTTCAACGTTGTATCGTCTCCATCATGATTGTGTTCGCCATTGCTTTCCTGCCTCTCGTCGTTCAGGAGCTTACAGAGCGTGGTTTCTGGAGGGCTACTACCCGTCTCGCAAAGCACTTTGGGTCTGGATCGCCATTCTTCGAAGTCTTTGTCTGTCAGATTTATGCCAACTCTCTTCTCAACAACTTGGCTTTGGGCGGTGCCCGATACATTGGTACTGGTCGTGGTTTCGCTACTGCTCGTATCCCCTTCGGTGTTCTGTATTCTCGTTTCGCCGGTCCCTCGATCTACCTTGGAGCTCGGTCATTGATGATGTTGCTCTTCGCGACGGTCACCATCTGGATGCCTCACTTGATTTATTTCTGGGCATCGCTTCTCGCTTTGTGCATCTGCCCGTATCTCTTCAACCCACATCAATTTGCATGGAACGACTTCTTCATCGACTACCGTGACTTCTTGAGATGGCTCTCCCGTGGAAACACCCGCGCCAACCACTCTTCCTGGATTGCCTTCTGCCGTCTGTCGAGAACAAGAATCACTGGTTACAAGCGAAAGAACCTCGGTGACCCATCGGAGAAGCTCTCCGGCGATGTTCCTAGAGCCAAGATCACCAACATCGTCTGGAATGAGGTTGTTGGGCCATTTGGTCTCGTCATTCTCACTCTTATCCCTTACCTTTTCATCAACGCCCAAACCGGTGTTACTAAGGCTAAGGGTGATAAGCCCACGGACACTGCTACTGTTCCTACCAACTCGCTCATGCGTATTGGCATCATCGCCCTGGGTCCGATCGCCATCAATCTTGCTATCTGCGCTGCCTTCTTTGGCATGGCCTGCTGCATGGGTCCAGTTTTGACTATGTGCTGCAAGAAATTTGGTGCTGTTCTCGCTGGTATCGCGCACGGAATTGCAACTCTTATGATGATTCTTTTCTTTGAAGTCCTGTGGTTCCTCGAGGGATTCAACTTTGCTCGTGCAATGCTAGGAATGATTGCGGTGACTGCGATCCAACGATTCATCTACAAGCTGCTCATCACCTTCACACTTACCAGAGAATTCAGAACCGATGCTAGCAACATCGCTTTCTGGTCGGGTAAATGGTACGGTCTTGGCCTACACGCCATCTCTCAACCGGCTCGTGAGCTTCTCTGCAAGACGACGGAGATGGGTTTCTTCGCCACTGACTGCATTTGTAAGTTGACAACTCATTCTGTTTTGTATGTGCACAATGAGATTACTTGCTAACGTTCAATCCAACCACAGTGGGACACTTCCTCCTCTTCCTTCAATTCCCCATCTTGATCATTCCGTTCGCAGACCGCTTCCACAGTGTCATGCTGTTTTGGTTGCGACCATCTAAGCAGATTCGACCGCCAATTTACTCTTCCAAAGTGTCCAAGCTGAGGAAGAGGAGAGTTATCCGCTTTTCGATTCTCTATTTCGTCCTCCTTGCCCTCTTCGTGGGTTTGATTGTTGGACCTGTCCTTGTAAGTTTTTACTTTTATTTGCTTGGAAAATGGCATTTGGAATCGATATTAACGTTTGCGCTTGCAACAACAGGGAAAGAGCTACATTCCGGACTTGAGCAAGATGGACCTCCCCATCAAAAACCTCTTCCAGCCCACCAAGTTCAACAACACGGATATCTCGGGCTGGACAACAGACGAGTTCCCGAAGACCACCACATCGAAACGATAAAATATATGAATTTGCGAACTAGAAAAAAATCAATTGTGGCGCGGTATGTTGTTAGAAATGGCGGTTTTGTGAATATAGACCCAACCTGTACAAAGATGAATGAGCAAGCAGAAGAAAGATATGGTTTCCTTTAGTTAGCCCTCCTATTATTTTTCTCCCTACCCATCCCTTCCCTTGTAACGCTGCAGTTCTATCTGTCTGTTTTTGTCCAAAGAGAGCATGAGCGCAGCAAATCGATTTTTATAGCCTAGTCACTCTTGTAACACACGGGCACCGGCGCAGTCTTGTGAATTAATTATGTCTTGTATTGTCTTTCTTTCACTTTCTTTGTTTTAACTACGCACGAATAAACAATGTGTAACAACTACTTTTTCGATTCGCTTCTACTCATTTTTTATACTCTCGCTTTTTTTATTTCGCGTTTCTATTCACGTATCTGCAACTGTGTTTAATCACTAGTTTTTTGTCTACTTGCTATTAAGATTACAAAAATAAAGGTTAGAGGACTAGGCCGGCGAGATGTGATTGTTATTTCTTGCATTTTTGACTCTGGCACATTGTTCCTCAAATAAATACTTTGATTCTCCCTTCACACATGATACCTAGGTAGTTACTTAGAATTCCAGAAGTTTGCTCTCACGGGCTCAAGATCATAAGGTTCGATTATGTTATATACACACTTTAGTAGGGGTTTCTCACACATTAACGCCCGATCTAAGGAGAACAATCAATGTTCGCTATTTTTTATAATTTAAGATCAAGCTGGCGCGCGAGTGGGAAGGGACCTAAGGTAGGTGGAATAGTGGTAGGTGCACAAAGAAATTCATTCCATTAGAGATAAGCTATATTAGGTAGGCATTGACACCCAAAGAACAGAATAGAAAGCGCTTATTGAGGCTTTTTTTTTTTTTTTTTTTTTTTTTTATGCTTTTTTTTTTTTTTTTAATTTTTTTTTTTATTTTTTTTTTTTTTTTTTTTTTTTTTTTTTTTTTTTTTTTTTTTTAATGCGTCTTCTTGCATTATTAAGCCATTAACTCTATATTTATCCATTTTGTATACGTTGCGTATGAATCTGGCCGGTCGTGGAGGTATGTATGTAAGTTTATGGACACGAAATTTTGCAGACCCTTCTTTTTTCTTCTTCTTCTTCTTCCATTCTCGAACTTTTCCAGGGTCCTCTGCATGTCTCGCAAGACAGCCGTGGCAATATGTCATACCGCGTAACGCTGCATCGCGCCGTTCGGCTATTCCGTCCAATATTCTGGCTCGCCGCGAACGACAAGCTCAAAAAGCGAGCCAGGGGTTATCAGACTTGGCAGACGTCACCGAACGTCTGGGTGCTCGCAATTGGATTGGCCGCGCGAGGTGAAATCGCGCGGGGTGTGATGATGCATGATGCTGCGATCGTCTGACAGACTGCTGAGAATGGTATGGATGAGGGCCGAGGGGCGTGGGATTGAAAATGGGAGATGGCTGGGAGGAATGTGGGAGAGACTGCAGTGCAGGTGTGCGATATGAAATTGACTGGCTGGAAGAGATGAGGGGTCCCCCCCTAACCTTTGGTGTGCATATGGACCGCGCTGGGCAGCTTGGACTTAGCTTTATATCGTCAGAGTACGTACCTGTTTGCGGTGCCTTGTCTGCTCTTGTTATAACGGATTGGTTGGCCTGCAAGAAGGTTGTTCCTGAGTTTTAACTTGTATCTTATCCTTAGGAATTTTGGCGAGAGCTTGTATCTCATCGATTTGGGAATTGCCCACTGTTCTGGAAATCGGATTCCAAGATATCGATATCTTCAGGCCCGTGCTTCCGTCGTCTTTCGATCTCCTGAGGCTGGTGTGATCTGTCGCCGAACTGGGACGAACCCCCGACAGAGCTGTAACTGTCTCGCGTGCCGGCTGCTGGACTGCCGCCGAAGCAAAGGTAAGCTGGGTGTTATTTTTAAGCATTCGTATCGAGAAGACATGCGAGCTGGTAGCTGACCTGATAGTGTCCAAAAGTATAAGTTCAAGTTCAAATTGGGCCTGCTGCTATTAGCAGATGTGCTGCAGCTGATCGGTGTTGCTCCTCCGTCTGCCCTCTTTGGCTCCCACCCTCCGTCTCCCATCTCCATCGCATTCCCAGCTTCATCTTCTCCAGAATAACATCGCCATCTCCCCAATTCTCCCAAGGATACCGTCATATTCTCCAATCTTCCACATTGCGTAGGCTGTCCCCAGCCAGGCAAACAAAACTTCTGGTCCTCTTGACATCTACTCGCAGCTCCCAGGTAAGCCTAATTGAGCTTGTAGCTGGGCCACCAGCTATACTGCTTTTGAAACCCGCTCATCCCACACTCCCGCCTATGACGCAAGTTCCTAACACACACATCTCCTTCCCATCGCTTTGGTAGCCATCAAGCTCAGCTTCCTCCAGCGCCTCAAGCTCCAAAATACATACACGTACACACATACCTTGTTCACAAGTGATCGTTCATCATGGCGACCACCTTCCTCAACCTCCCTCCATCAACCCCTTCCAATAACGACACTGGATCCGACCCAGGAACCCCTGCCAGCGGCATCTCTACTCTCTCGACAACCGCCATCAAGGACGGCCATGAGGGCCACCATCCACACGTGAACCTGGACATCGCCGCAGAGCGTGTCGCCCGTCTAGGTGGAATCGGCGCTACGCCAGTGCAATCTGCTCTGCAGGACCCACCTCCAACCAAAGACTACTTTGAGCCTCCATATATCCCCCATACTCCTGGCACATCCTCCGTCATCTCCTCGCTTGCCGACGAACACGGCTCCCTTGAAGGCGAGGCCGTGGGCGCCAACAGTACACAAGCCAAGCGCGAGACCATGGCCAATATCCTTGCCCGCCGCCAGCTTGAGCAACAGCAGCAGCAAAACTTCCAGTCCCCCTCGTCGATACCCACGAGTGCTGGTTACACCTCCAACCACACAGGAACCGTAAGCACCATCGCGCCCGCCGTCTCGCCGCTCCCGCGAATCTCGAATGCACCGGATGGCGCGGCCATGTACAACCACAATGGAAGCAGGTCCACTGACTCTCCCGCGTCGACGCAGACTACCCCTTCCGTTGCTGAAGCTAGAGCTGATGCCAAAATGATCGATGGGATGACGTATGATGAGGGTGATACTACTGGTGAGGGCCTGGGTCGGCGGGACACCATACGCCCAGGGCAAATTCCACCGGGGCTGAACGTAGATGACGATGAATCAATGAATTAAGAGAGTCGATTTTGCTTGTCTCTTCCTGGTCCATTCTCTGGATTTCGTTCTTTTCCCTTCACTCTGCTTCGTGATGGCTGTGTTTTTGATTGTCCCTTTGTTACTTCCTGTTGTTCTCCCTGGAACAAGAATTATGTGGTCCAGACCCGAACCGAAAGAAAAACGACAAATCTTGTAAAAAAAAAAGGGTATTGAGGAAGGCTCTCGGCTTTGCTTATCGCCCCATTCGCTTGCAACACTAACCAAAAAAAGACGGAGTTTACTGTTCGGAGATGCTTTTACCGTTTCTGCTTCGATATTTACTCGCTCTACTTCTCGTCTGGGTACTTTTTGTTTTAAAATTCATGCTGCGTAAACTCCGGGTTTGGATGATTGATCGAGAGCTGAAGAGGATTTGCTTGTTGAGTGATTTTGTTAACTGAGACACAAGGTCCATGATATGCTTGTTTCTCATATTGTGTTTTTTAGCCCTTTTTCCCCCCACTCTACCCTGTAATCAGGTCCTGTATGTACGCCCGCTTTCTATCTGTGCCTTGGAGCTGGTTTCTACTACTATAAAATAAACAAGGTGATAGTCCTGACGCCGGTGTGCTTGTGCATATATATATATATATAGAGAGAGAGGCAGTGCTCTGAACATTGTTCGTTTAGGCTTTCAAGGTGACTTGCTATCAGACCATTTGTTGAAGCAACATAATTTTCAAAGTCTATGGGTATCTCTTTTACAAAGGATAAAGGGTATATATACACGGTAATTGAAAAGAAGATATCAAGTGATCTCTTATCGACTTAAAGCCTTTAATTTTTCTTCGAGTCCTTTGTAGGCTCCTCACTATCGCCGTCATCTCGGGGCATAACAAGGCCCATTGACCGCAACATATTTGCTGCAGGCCCCGCATCTCCTCCTTGAGTCTTCAAGCTCTCCAACATATGCCGTGCAATCTCGTAGTTCATCTCGGCGTCGTGGCCACCATGCTGCTGTGGCTTCTGTTTATCTCTAAGCTTCTTCCTACCCCGCGCTTCGTCGATGCTAGCTCCCGGCCGGTCCGGGTCTAGTGCGCCAGCAGCTACGAGCTCCTGTTCCATCTTGGCCATTGTCTGACGTATCGACATCTCGTCTTCATCATCGTCAGATACCTCGTCCTCTTCGTTGGGCGGGGTGTCTGGGTTCGATTCTGCAGGGAGACCTAATGTTTCTTCTAGTTAGCCTAGGCCGAAGATATATATATCTTTTTATTTTTTTTAGGAACGAGCCAAACCTACCCATCATCTCTCGCATCATCTTGGAGAACTCTCGCTCGTCAAAGCTCGCATCCCTATCCTCCTCCTCGTCCGTGCTGACGTCTCCTTCATCGTCGCTAATATCGTCGTCGTCGTCGCTATTGAACCCTTCGTGGAACCGCGCACCATCAAACCCTGCTGCATCATCGTTGATGAACTTCTCAAAGTTTTCCACCATCTTCTTGAGCTTCTCCTGTTGTTCTTTATCGCTGAAAGCTGCCTTGTCGAATACGGGCGCCGAAGAACGTTGACCTTTGCTGCTACCGCCACCGCTAGCCATGTTTGCTTCGAATTCCTCGTAATCCACATCCATCCAATTCTCAGAGTCGACCTGCTGACTCCACGACTTTATATCTGGGTCCGACGGCAGCGGGCCCGAGCTCAAGCACTCCAAAATCGCCTTGACCTCCCCAGCCAACCGACCCTCGGTTTTGTGTCCGTTCGCTGAGACCAGGAGTTCCAGCCCGCAAGTCAGCTTCATACCCAGTTCCGACGCGGGGAACTGTGGCGACTCTGGCCCTGGTAGAATAAACGGCCGAGGCGGCCGGAAGACCTGCTGTTTCAACTGCGCGTATGTTATTTTCGTGAAGCGGACAGACATGTCGACAGGGTCCCGCGGGGGGAATGTTGGCATTGTGTTGCATATCTGTTTCAAGGGTGATCCCCCCCAATGTACTGTCAGCTTGGGAGCTTTGTGGATTAATCCTTGCCAGCCATGCTTCGAATCGTTTCTTGTCCCACGCTGGCCCCACCACCGCGCCTGATCTTGTAATTTTATCATTTAATGAAAGGGGAGAGTAAGAATAGACGAACCTTGATCTGAACAGGGTCTCGTAGGCAGAACGCTTCAACAATGGTGGATATCAGTTTGGGACGTTCGTGGAGAACCTTAGCCACCGATCGCGGTACTGTAACACGAGCATGGTGAAAGTGGTTCTTTAGTGCGGAGGGATAACTTATCAACAAAACAGATTAGCAAGCCAAAAAAAAAAAAAGGGCATGATCCCGCATTTGCGTCGTCCGAGTGAGACCTACCTTGAAATGCGGTAGAAGGCCTCTTCTTGGACAATCTGAATATGCAATAGCTCATTCTGCGACTTTTCGAGAAAGCGAAGCGCATCTTTGATGCCGAGCGAACGCAATTGGCCAGCTTTCGCCGCCGCTCGATCTTCCTTTGATCTGGGTATAATTCGTAGCGACCCGCTGCTTATCCATACCTATTAATAGCGACAAAAAGCCGTTAGGATTATCAATCTATTACGCATTCACAGGTTGACATTAAAGGGGAGGAAGGTGTAACCGTACCCGGTTATCCGCAACTTCAGGACTTAGCCACTTGGGGAGCGCGTGGGCCGCCTCTATGAGCAGGAATTCTCCGTCCGTATCAACTACACTGTCCGAATCAGCCACAAGAATAGTTGTTAGAGGTGGGTTATTGAGATTGAGTAAAGTGGGGGGTGGTGGTGGCCTACCGTATCCACAGTTGAGGAAACTTTTTACTGATTTCTCGGAGTAAGAAGACCGTAAACCATTCATCATCTATGGATTCTCCGAATTCAATCCGGCCGTGAAGGTAGGTGGTGCCTAGCCAACAGGTCAGTAGGATGAACGTCCCCTTTGCTCGGGGTTCGGAAATGTCATACCATCTTTCTCCACTACTTGGAGGCTGAACTCGTCCCTCTGCCAGATGAATTCGTTCCCGAAAGGTTCGATAGATTTCATAATCTCAGGCAGGAGCCTTGCGAGCCTTGCTTTCATCTCCTGCTGCGATAGCGTACCAGACGCAGGCACCAAGTGGATAAAGTATTCCATCGTATCTTCGACCAGCGATTGGCGAGGGAAGCCCTGCAATCCGAAGGAAGCGAAATCCATGGTGGCAGCAGCAAGTGGCGAACGGATATCAAGAGCCGCTTTGGCAAATGTGAGGTGATAGTCAGTTGATGAATCGTAGCAAAGCGAAAATTTGACTCTTTCCAGCAGCGGTTTAAAGCCTGAGCAACGCGGTCGAGTTGATGGATGCTCCTGAAGTGGACTAGTAGGAGTACGGGATCAGGAGGGTCGGGATTGTAATCAGGGATATATCATGTCCAGATTGCATGATCCGGTTGGCTGGTGTGAGAGTGTCCGTGAGCGTTATCGCATCTGCCCCACGCCGTGCATCTCAAACGGCTCTGTGACCGGCGTCGTTGGCGTCTGTATCCTTGACTGTTCCCGGCAATGTCGGCAGGCTGTACTTCTACCTTTGGTCGTTTTCCGGGTTATATCTGCCGTTATCCGTCGGCAAGGGCAGGTGGAATTCGTCGAGGTGGATGAGTCGAGTAGGTTAGGTAAGTACTTACTTACCTAGGTACTTACTTAGTAGGTAGCCAGGCCCAACTTTAGGCCCGCGCACCGGCACCTGGGCCTCTGTGCGACCAACCGAGGACGACACGGCAACGCAAAACGCCCCGCGTCTCGTCAAAGCGGCCCAGCCCCGCAGCTCAGCGCGGCGATGTCTGGGTGGATTCAGTTTAAGTGGCATTGTCTGCTTGCCCTCGTGCCGGCCCAGCGTTCCCTCGCGGTGGCGTTCGCTTCCTCTGCCGGTGTCATCTTTCTCGTCCCATGATGGCCTTTAGCTTCAGTCGCCCAGACTCTTACGGGAGCTAGGCACGCACGCGCACGAGACCAGTGCACTGTTAACTTTAGAATCAGTCGCTCTAAGATCTAACGGAGCTGTAACTTCTATCGACCCTTCTCATCTCCGCATGTAACTCGATTCAAGAGAAGTAGGAAGTAGACACACGCCCACGACCACCACGTAACGTCCTCGAGATGGCATCTTCCCAACCTCCGGCCCGCCGGAAATCACCGTTATCCTACATCTACTATGAGCTCGGCATCCCCGCCCTCTGGGCCTCACCTCGCGACGTTAAGCTCCTGCTAACGACCCGCTTCATTCGCCTTTTCGCATATGGCTGGACAACACTTATTCTCGCGCTGTACCTCAAGGCCCTCGACTTCACGCTGAGAGGGATCGGACTGTTTATGTCGCTGACGCTTGTCGGAGATGTTGTCACGAGCTTACTTTTGACGCTTGTCGCGGATAAAGTTGGGAGACGGCGCATGCTGGCGTTCGGTGCGATTCTGATAACAATGAGTGGTGTGGTGTTCGCGTTTACGGAGAATTATTGGCTTCTAGTCGTGACATCCGTTGTCGGAGTTATTAGTCCGAGGTCAGTGGTTTGCTGTTACGGTTACATTGATATATATTGTTGTATCGAAAGACTATCGGATACACTGATTGCATTAGATTGAGATGCATGCATTGTTTCCGGCGAGAGATATCCGACGGCTAACAGCTTCATCTAGTGGAAACGAGATCGGCCCCTTCCGAGCAATCGAGGAGAGTACCATCGCATCTCTCGTCCACGCAGATGTGCGTGCAGACCTATTCGCATGGTACGTCATCTCAGGGACGCTCTCAAGAGCTCTCGGTAATCTTGCTTGTGGATGGCTCGTCACGGCCCTCCAAAACGGCGGCTGGACGCCCCTGCAAGCATACAAGTTCGTCTTCCTCTGTTACGCCGTGCTAGGTATCACAAACACCATCATGGCTTCATTTCTCTCTTACAGATGTGAGGACCACACGAGTCACAAATCTGAGGAAGTCGCAGAGGAACGGGATGAAGAGGATGAAGATGACCATGATTCAGAATCCCAGCCCTTCCTAGACCAAGGCCACCAACTAGACAGCCCGATCGAACGTACCTCCCATTCCTCGGCCTTCCCCCGACGTAAACCATCATTCATTGAGAAACTTACCTCTCTGTTCCCACACATCACTCGCGAATCCCGCAGCATCTTGATCAAGCTCTGCCTGCTGTTCGGTGTTGATTCCTTTGCCAGCGGCCTGATGCCTGCCAGCCTAATCACGCTGTACTTTCACGAAACCTTCCACTTCCCACCAGGCGCCTTGGGCACACTATTCTTCACTACCAACCTAGTAAGCTCTGTGGGGAACCTGCTCGCCTCGGCTGTTGCGCGCAGAATCGGATTGATCAAAACCATGGTGTTTACGCATCTCCCCTCTGCTATCTGCCTTGCCTTGATCCCCGCATTCACATCCGTTTACCCAGCGGTTGTGCTCATCGTCGTCCGCTCCCTCTTGGGGTCTATGGACCAAGCCCCTCGTTCTGCGTTCCTGTCAGCGGTGATGAAGCCCTCAGAGAGGACTGCAGTGATGGGTATAGTGACCGTGACTAAGACGCTGAGCCAGTCTGCGGGTCCGTTAGTAACGGGCATTGTGGGCGGCAGCGGACTGTTCTGGGTCAGTTTTGTGATAAGCGGTGGCTTGAAGGTTGGGTATGACTTGAGCCTTCTCGTCATGTTCACGGCATTGCACTGGGTTGGGAGGAACAAACAGGAACGACCGGGGAGGGACGATGATTCAGAGCAACGTGATTCTGATGACGAGAGACCTAGTTTAAATACTTAGATATGTATATAAGATCATAGAAAATGTATATACGAACCGACACTTACGACGTTTGAATATTTATTTTATATTCTATTAATATCTAGGTCCTCTCTGCGCGCTTGCATTCAATAGTTTGTCTATACGATATTATATAGCGTAGGTGGAAATCGTATCCAACTTCCAAAGCTAGAGACGTGAGTCCGACACAAAAGATACAAATTTGCAAATTGCGGATGAATCAAGAAATACCCATGGAAATTTGTTCCACCGACGGCTATATAAAACATGAAGGCGCGAGCATGCAGAGGGTTGGCCACTAACCATAAATTAACTGGTACGTCCCAAGCTGCCCCGGGATCTGTGAGAACCGAATAACAAACCAATTTAAAGGGATTAAGAAGACGGAAATGATAATGACAATAACACGCTAACGATCCTGCAGGAGATATTCTTGGCCGCGGAAGAGAAAATGAAAAGGGAGGGGGACAGGATCACAAAAAGAGCGAAAGAAAATATTGACGTTTTTGGTAGGAAAGGAAAAGAGAAAGACTCGAATGGAAAACACAAGGATTGGGTGGTATTAAGTATGTTCAGTGCGGGTATATAAAAAAGATTTTTTGTACATCCCAAGCTAAGGACAAAAGTAGTTTTGGACTTACATTTTAAAGGGGGAACAAAGGGAATGAACGAAAAGTACCGAACAGCATAGGGACAACGGAGTGCTTCAAGGAATTATACCGCCATAATGGATTCAGGACTCATCATACCAGGGGTATTATCAATGTCCTTCTCTTCAAATTTCGGAGCTGCGCCATTATTTTCCTCAGACAGCGGAGGGGTAGCAGTTGGTGCAATGATAGCAGTAGACCCTGCTGGCGGTGGCTTAGTGGCCACCGGTGGAGGGGGGTTTGGCCGCTTCTTCTTTTTGGAGTTACCACCCTGTCCGGAAACAGGCCGCTTTCGAGGAGTTGTGATTTTGCCCTTTTGTAATGTCAGATTCGACTGTAGCAAATATACGAGAAAATCAGAATTGGTTAAAAATAAACTTACAGTTGGTGGTAGCCTTGGCTTTGGCGCTCTTTGTTTGATGGGAAGATCTTCATCCTCGACAAGCGGCTCCTCGCCATTAGCGTGGAGTTTTGCGAGAAAGAAGTTTTGAACGAGGCCGATCTGATCTTTGAGATGCTCGCGAGAGAGTGGCTCAAATGGTGGTGGAGCCTTGTAGTCGGTCGTGGGAACGGCCGGGTTACTGCAACAATTGTTAGCGGGAGAAACGTGTGAGAGTTGCGGGCGCGAACGTACATTGCACTTGTGGCTTGGAAGGAACTAGCAATCCTTGTTTGAAGCACCCGCATAAGCCCAGAAGAGATGGACATGCCAAACTCTCTTTCCAGTCCAAGGTCTTTGAAACCGTAGTAATCGTCTCCAATGTCATCGGTGAAGTCGCCGTTGATGAAATGTCCCATATCTTCCTCGGCAGCCTCGGGATTCTCGACATCTTGTAAGGCCGGTCGCTACAGTAATAGTATTAGTAGCCGCTATATTCATTGAAAAAAAAAAAAAAAAAAAGGAAACGCGTACCAAAAGGTCTGAGAGATAGGCTCTCATGCGATCATTGAGTTGCACAATTTTGATTCCAAGACGTTTAACATCATCTTGGATATAAGCCTCCAAGGTGTCGATTTCGAGCCCGTTTTCACCGAGAGTATGCAGAATGATTTCCTAAAAGCTGTAAGTCACTATGCACTGGGATTTCCAATTGATGAAAATGAAACTCACGTCTGGTTCAAATCTCCCTGTCGGAAGAGCAGTCTCTTGATAGAGCATTACCGTTCTCCCAATCTTTTGAAAGAAGCTAGCTGCAATATCGGTGACAAGGTCCAAGGCTGTCGGTTGGTAATCTTCAAATCCGGCATGATAGAAGATCTTGCCTATTGATCTCTGGAAAGCCGCTCTGCAAACCTCATCCGATAGAATTGGCCCTTCTTCCGATATCAAAAAGTCGTCTGGCTCCTGCTCCATAAACTCTTTCGGATCAAACTTGCTAAACTGGTTGCTGTAGATTTGGGTTTGTGATTGCATTTGCTTGATCACCCCGATCTTGTGCACTATTTTGCGGGTGTCCTGGATCATTTTCATATTTGTGTCCATTGGCTTTCCGAGCCCGCCAACTGGCTGCGTAAATATGCCCTTTGGAGCAAGCCGCCTACGAAGCTGTTAGAAGAAGGCTAATATTTAACAGCGTGAATTGCGAACTTACAGATTATCGTTGTATTTGTCGACATCCTCTTCGTCGTCGCCGAGCCATGCCAATTTCCAAGGTAACTCCGGGACACCGTCCATGACTTTGTAGTAGTTTGGTAGCATCTCATCCACCTCTTCGGCCTGGTCTTCGACAGCGACAGCAAGGGGTGCCTTGATATCCTTTGCTATGGCATCTCTGTCTCCATGAGCAAGCTCGGATCGTATGTATCGGCCCATACCAACTCGAGCTCGTATTAAAGCGGGCTCATCGAGTTGGATCTTCTCTCCTCGAAAAAGTTTATGCCGATCACCCTGAAGCAAGGATGAGCAATATATTCTAACTCTAGTAAACTTGGAGACTTACCGCCGCTCTAGCCCGAGACTTCTTTGTCATTGTCTTCCAGGTCTTGTACTCAGGATCCAGATCTTCATCAACCTCGTACTTTTCGATTGTAGAATCCAAATCCAATTGTGAGATGTGACCATTGCTGGGTGTATGTGCAAGTGGAGGGGTAGCAAATCCATTCTGCGATAGAATACTGGTCTCCGCCAATATATGGGCAGGAACAGGACTATCTCGCGCCCCATCGGGGATGCCTTGAATGTTGACGATTGGGGGCTTTGCTTCAGGAGTGCTTTCTGTTCGTGCCGGCTTAGCCCCTTTTTTTGCTTTGCTTGTCCCAGGAGCCTTCCTATTCATCCGGGAGGACATTATGGGTTCTTGATTCATATCGTGAGCGTCTGTCTTATTTTATTCTCGGCTTAAAGAACGAAACTTACCATCGTCACTCTCAGCATCCGCATCCTGATCATGAGCACCTGCTTCTTCTGCTTCCACCTCTGCTCGATCACGAATTGTAATTTCAGGTATCAGCGGAATAAGATTCTGCGTCATCTTCTGCATTGCAATCGCATGCTTTCGCAGATAATGCTTTGGATCCGCATTATACTGCAAACAATTTTGCCATATCAAATTGAGATCATCTATAAATTCTTTCTTGCTCTTGTAGGCCAACTGTTTAAGTTTTTTCATGACGGTACCAAGATCCATAGGTTGTTTGATAACTAGTGAACGAGTTAGTCTGTCAGTTACCCAAGGATTCCTTCCGCGCAACATACTGGCAAAGTAGTCAGGTGCTTCACGCTTGTTGACTCGGTTAAGGAAGGCCGTCGAATGTTCAGTCTGAGCACGAAGTTCTAGTACAACTTTTTCTGCTGCTTCATACAACTCCTCTTGTCCAATCTTGTCCTCACTTGCCCACTTTGATCTGTTCTTCTTCACCTCGGACATCAAGTTTCGCAACTCCATGTCCGATACCACAACGCGCTCTCTCTTTGCATCAATTCTTGCTATCAGATGTTTGAGCGTCAAACTCGAGGCTCCCAAATTTGCATTACTAAGCTTCCCTGGTGCCCCCTGCGCGTTGGCTTCAGCATTAACTTGTCTGTCTGACTCGTCCAACTTTTGCTGTTCTAGCATGGCATCTCTGTCGCTTTCCAGAGTATAAAACATGGTTGAAAAGGACGTTTTTGCAGCGTCTTCTGCGGCCTTCTTATCCGCATCCAGCTTCTCTCTGGTGACAGCCGCGCTATCCTTCCCAGACGGGGATTTCGTGCGATCTGGGGAAGAGATCTGGATAGTTGGCGGAATCGGCGACCTGGCCTTCTGTATCGGTGCCGGAGGCGGGGGCGGAGGCGGTGGTTCATCGTCCTCTTCGTCCATATCATAGTCATCGTCCTCCTCTGCTCTGCGAGGCGGTCTGATAACCGGGGTGGGCCTGTCGCCGCCATCTTTGGACACGCCATTCGTCAACAGCTCGTCCTCGCCGGCAGTCGGCTCCTCAACCCCTAGCAGCTCGTGCACGGTCAGATCGGTGGCACAGCATGGCCGTCGGCTCGGGAAGATGGCAGCAATGGCCTTCTCGAACCGCGCGTAGCGTGCGCGACATGCCGCCGTCAGGGGGTCTATCGGCTCTTCTTTCTCGGTCTCCGCGGGATCGATCGAGTTTGTCCGCGTCCTGGATCGATCGTCTCGGAGCAGCTGAACCCGGAGATTTGTCGACGACGAAAAGGACGACATGTGCGATGCTGTCGCCCGTTCGCCCGACGTGTGGAGCGAACGCCTCCGATGTGCAATGGGAGTGGGATGCGAGCAGTATCCAGCAGCGCGGCGGTGGCGAAGTTGGGGTTTGTGTTTGGTTTGTATTGGATGTGTGCGTGCGTGGTGTCCCTGATATCACGCTATCCGTCCTCGTCGTCGCGCGGTTCCGACAGCAGGATCAAGGCAGCAGGTAGCGGGAGAGCGAATAGAAGCCGGATTAACTCATAGCAGGTGAGTACTATGGCTATGCAAGTGAACGAGCGACTTTCTACGATGAAATTACAAGGTTTATGGACGGAAGTCTCGATAGGAGTCGTCGGATACGCTTCCGAGATGCTGGGTTGATGAGGCAGATGTTTGACTGTGTTGTTGTTCACGTTGCGGCTCCAGCCGCCAAACGCGGTTCACCTGCATCGTCCTCTCCAGCCGAGGGACGGAGGCCACGCACGCCCAGCGAACAATACAGACCTAACTAAATCCTTGGTAAGCAGAATATCACGACACCACACTGAGGCATCACATGTATGAAGCACAGGGTCCGAATGTTCGAGCTTGTCAGTTGAGATGTCTTTCTATATACTTATGTACTCATACACTTGATACCAACTTGCAAACTGTAATCTCACATGTATATCGATTTCCACCATATATACCCTTATGCAATCTAGACATCTACGAATAACACGACAATGTACCTGGCCGGCCTTGTAATTGGCCAAAAAAATATCAAATCCACAAGCAAACAGAATCTAGAAGGGAAAGAGAATAACAATAAATCCGAAACCAACAGTATCGTATCATCGCATATATATATGTCTCTAGTATTAAGATTACTAGCCTTCATCTGAATGAGTAGGGAGATTGGAAAAGACAAAAAATATGAAAGTGCAAAGTTGCGCTTCAAAAAGAACACAGACGGATACCTCAAAGCAGTGAATGCAATGCAGACAGACACATACACATTTGACGCCAATGTCACCTCCCAAGAAACAGTAGTAATTACCATGCACAAACCAGCTTCTATCGTTGCAACCACCTTGTACAATGATTAGAAGAAAAGGGAGAAAAAAGAAGGAGGCGATGGAGAAAAGAAATAAAAAAGAATCTGAAAAAAAAAAAAAAGTGGAAACCAAACCCTGCGCTTTACCCCCAGATCTAGCGAACGAAACGTAAATACAATGTTATTGATTATACTGCCCTAATCACTGTAAGATGCTTTACGACCGTTACAGCTCCGAGGCTGCAGTTGTCCTGCTGCCTTCTGAATTTGTATCCTTTGTTGAATTTCTTCGTGCGAGCTCTGCGTCACTCTCGTCTTGACTTACGAATGTCCAAGATTCTTCCGTGCCGTCGGGACTATCCAACTGCGGGTTCTTGATTAAAGTCTTTGCGTACTCCATGTCTCGGTAGATAGCTTGGATGGCCGTATTGACACCGTTTTCCTATTTCAAACCGTTAGAAGACGCATTTGAGGTAAGTATATATAAAAAAAGCGGGTTCAGCTTACAGATCTAATTGACTCGCCCAACATCCTAGCTTTCGTAATCATGCGGGTGCTATTCGTGGCCAGCCACATTGCTTCGGACAATGTTTTAACGCTCAGCTTCTTCAAACAGACACCGACACCGAGGTCCTCTACTCTACCACCAAAGAAGAACTGGTCTCCGAAAAAGGGACTGATGATCGTTGGCAGCCCAGCTCGCAAGCTTGCTCCTGTAGTACCGGCCCCGCCGTGATGAACCGCCGCATCGATATGCCTGAACAACCAATCATGCGGGGTTGCCTTGATAGGCAAGATGCAATCGGGGAGAGGAATCTCTGGAGCACTTGCGTCCTTCTTCCCTAGCCTATCGGACCAGCCTTTTGATAGGAGACATCTGACATCTGCTTTGACAACGGAGTCGACAACTGTCTGCGTTAGCGCCTGAGGGTCGGCCACAACGATAGATCCAAAGCCAATATATACGATTGGCTTCCCATCTTCTCTCGCCTTGCGCATAAAATCGACCATTTCCTGTGGAGGCTCGAAGTCTTGTTGGCTTTCGTCCAAAAACCAGTATCCCGTCACCCTGATCCAATCGCTGAAGTCCAGTGGAGGAACAACAACATGAGGACTGAAGTTGTAGAGAAACGGAACTTTATTAGGCTGCAACTTGTCCAGACTGGTGCTTTTGAGATGGAGGTCCCTTTTTCGCCATCTGTTAACTTGGCCGGCGATAGCCTTCCAGAAGACATTGTCAAACATGATGTAAGAAAAGTAGTTGTAGGCGCCTCCCATCTTGTGATCTGGAACAGCGAATGCGTGAGGATAAGCTCTGGTCCTAGTCCATGGCATCGTGAATGCACGGAAGTAGGGGATTCTCATTGCTTCAGCAATATGAATACCAGCCATTGCACTTGGACTCTCAATCAGAACATCCGAATCTTGACATGCGGCCCAAGCCGAGTCAAGAAGTTCATCTATCCAAGTTCGGAATTTTGACGACGCCTCCTTAAGAAAAGAGATTGTGAACATGCCGTTTTCCACGCAAATTCTCATCAGTTCAGCGGGATCGCCAGCAACTTCCTTGAACTCAATGCCGTGGCTTTCTACCCAACCTTTGAACTCGATATGTGTTGCGATCCTTGCTTTGTGTCCATCTTTGATAAGACCTTTACAAAGAGCGATGTAAGGCTGGACGTCGCCTCGAGAACCTATGGTCAGGCAAGTGAACCGCAGAGACTCCTGAGGTTTGAAATGAACAATTGACGTGTGAGGGTCATCGAAAACAATGGGAGGCACATCCATGGCATGGCTGTTAGCCACCTCATTTGTCGAATGCGGAAGCTTCAACTCATGCTCAAGGTGCCCAGCTTCTATCCTCGCCTCTTGCAACATGTCGTGTTCCCGTTTCGCAGTCTCTGCATTTGCTTTCTGTTGGGGAGTTATCAATTGACTTTCCCGCATCTGCCGAGCATTGTCCATGGCTTTCGTCAGTGTGCTGCCACAGTCGTCCCGATTTTCCAGGCCTGCAAACTCGAAGAAGAGCTCTTCGTGCCCGCGGATGGTGACAACTAATCCATGGTAACTGAACCGAAAACCTCGTTCTTTATCGACGTTCTCGATGTCGCGCAGAGGCAGAATCATCTATATAAACGATATATATTAGCAAAGCAAAGTCAAAACTATGGGGAGAAGGAACCTACCCTCGTTTTGGTTCCGGGAACCATGCTCCTGAAGCAAAAGTGCTGATCGCCGAGATAGATTTTGCCATAAAGTGGTAGGACACGAGATAAATACCCAAAGTAAACGGCAAGGAGATTTTCAGACTCGGTCAAAGCGAACCGTTGGCGGAACCGTTCAGACGGTGATGCGACCCCTTCATCTTCATCATCAGCATCGGCGTCTCCTGTAGCCGCATCTGTGGGCAAGGCTCTCCTGTCATCGTAATGTTTCTTCCCACCAGTCCACATGTCTGTAACTTTGCCAAAATATCCCATACCGCCGGAAGCAACGTGTTTAGACCGGCGTTTCATCCAATCGGCAATGCCTTGAGCTCCACGAATTGGAAGTGATCCTACTCTATACACATCCGTTAATGTGGGGCTCGACAGTGAGAACCTCTTGTCGGACGAGGATCGATGTTCTAAAGAAGGGCGCTCTAGTTCTCCTGGCGACGACCTAGTCTTCTCTATCTCAGTACCAGGAGCTAGGACTCCCACGTCGGTTCCCGTTCGTGAGGGTGGGTGAATATGAAGAGGCGGCCCCTCAGCTGGGACAATGGTTCCTGCTTTATTCTTAAGTGTCGGTGACCTGCCCCTATCGATTCCAGAAGGCTCCGTACCATCTGGGAAAGATTGCTGGAAAACGTCGCTTCTTGATAAAAATTGGCTAGCTGCAAGTTCTCCTTCGCTTTCTGAAGAAATAGGGACAGCCTCGGATGACTCTGTTAGGGAAGAGGGTTCGCTTTGCATTGACTGGACATATGAGCTCGAGGACATTTCTCTGGAAGGTGATGGGGCAGCAGACACCGAAGGCGATTGTCGATTAGACTTGGTTTTCCGCCTGAGAACACTTGCAATGGATGAGCTACGGGGCTCATTGACGTCCATGCTTTTCCTTGACAAATCCAAACTTCGTCTATTGGCAGCGTCCATACTTCGGCGAGCAAATTCGCCACTGGTACGGGGGCTACCAACAGCGGGAGAGGTCGGAACCGGAAGTAGAGTGTCCCTAACAGCCTCTTTAAGCAGCGGGGCAACCGGTCCATCACCACTACGAGTTTGGATAGTAGTAACTGGCCAACCTGGTGCTGCCATAATCAAAGAATTTCGTAGGGATTTAGCTGGTGAGACAGGGCTCATATCTCGTGCTGGAGAACAAGTTGCGCTAGACCTCTTCGAACCAAAGGCACCTGCGATGCTAGGCATTTGAGTTAGGAGGTGGTGGGGGATCTTTTGCGCTGTTGTATCTTCAACAAGGAGTCTGATGAGTTCGAATGCCTCAGCACCGAAGCTGAAAAATGAGAAGAAATACTAAATACCAGGAGTTAGTCTTGAAATAGTAATAGCAATCACAAGGACTACAAACCTCATCAATCGCATAAGTCTCATCATCAGCCACGACTTTCAGCTTGAATGTATCAGCGAACTCGATAACAGGGCTCTTCTCAATGTCAAGAACATTTTCTATCGGAATGACTACTTTGACACTATCGCCGTCGTTGTGTATCCGAAAGATTACTTTTTCTAGAGCCTTGGTCCATTCTATGGCACTAGTCGCAGAATCTGCTTTAAATTCGTACTTTCGAGAGTTGGTAACGAGAGTAAATGTGTGATCTTTGCTGCCTTCATCAGCATAAGCATGGATGGCATAGCGAAGGTCGATATTGCCACTAGGGAAGTAAAGCTCCGATGCATCGGTGTAATATGAAAGTACATCTCCCTTGAGCGTAAACCAGTAGCGGCTGTAACGGGGGCCCTTCCGGCCTCTCTTGTAAAAATGACCGGATTTTAGAATCGAATCCTATGAGACGGGTTAGTTGGTGCTAGCTTAGCGGGTTGGGCATATATTTAAAGCTTACTTGTTTCTTTGGCATATACGCAAAGAAGCAAATGTGGCGATCGGTTATGTATAGGTATCCTTGTAGTAGGACAGTTTTGAGTAACCAGCAGGGATATTCTACGTTATTGCTATTAGTTTACGAAGAAGTTTTGATGTAGTTTGTATGCTATCATACCTGACTGAACTTCTTCGAGCTCAGGAAGATGGAATATCTTTTGCACCTTCTCGGATAGAGCGGTGGCTGTTATGGAGAATTCAGGGAATAGGACATCGTCGCTGTCTCTCTCTTGGGCAGCGGCTAGAGCCGAGTTCGTTACCGTGGTGGTGGAGTGGGCTAAACTTGAGAGATCGCTGATAGGGGCGGATCGCGAAGTGGAAGGAATAGGTATCGATCCTTGGCTTGAGGCTAGCTCTGTAGAGGAGCTTATATCGTCGGAAGCTGAAGCTGCCGAACTGGTGGAAGGTTTCGACCTCCTATCGTGACGTTTTTGGTGTATTGACTTGAAGATATTCTTAGGCAGAAACCTGCTATCGCTCAGACGTTTTGAAGCTGGGGGCTCCGAATTTGGCGACTCAACCATAGCATGGGCGCTCTCCTTAGATGCATCCTTCAAGCCTTCTTTAACAAAGTTCTTCATCGTACTCTTATTCTTCCCTTCTTCATCACTGCTATCGTCGTCGTCTTCTTCGCCTTCTTCTATATCGGAATCGAATCTTGTGTGGAAATCGACTTTGGAACCGGCAGCTTGTATCATCTGAAAGACGGACTGGTGCATGCTAAAGTTCCCTCCCTTACCCGACAAGCTGACGTCTTTCAGATCATCTTCGTTGGCTATCTTGAAACGGTCCGGGAGAGCTGGAGAGTGGGATCTGGGCCTCGCTCGCGCGGGTAGGTCAACACGGTCCAACCGCGTTGGCCTGTCTTCGACTTCGGACGACATTTTGTACTGCTGCAGGGGATGAGAGGAGGCTCGCACTTCGAATCTATGGGCCCTTTCGAGGACCTTTGGTGGTGGCGGGTAGGAAGTCAGATAATAGGAAAGAGGGTGTCAAATTGGTTCGCCCTTGTGACCTATAGTTCGACAGTCAGCCTACCACTTGTTCTCTTGCTCGCGGCTTCACGCTGGAAGGCCTTTGTAAGATTCGCATCACCAAAGCTTGAGTTTCGGGGTCGCAGGACGGGTTTTTTGGAGCACCTGCACTTTGGGGTGTGCCTGGAGCTGGATCCTGCTTCCGTTTCGCGTGACTCTGGGCACAGGATAGGCGGATCGAGGGACTTCCGAGGGCTCACCTTGAGTTGATAGTACCGCGAAGGCTAATTAAATAGGATTCCGAACCGTCGGCAGTGAGAGTGATTATAGCTACTAAGCGACTATCGTATCTGTGTCTGGAAAGGACTGGAAGGGGAGAAATAGCAGGAGGAATGTTGTAGTCTTAAACGTCGCCGAGAAAGTACGACGATATGATACAGCCAAAGACACTTTTGGTGATGCGGTTTGTGAAACAAAGGCAGCGAAACAATGGCGGGAAGTTGTCAAACTGGATTGGAGAGGAAGCGACTTAAATAGGATAAATGGCCATTGGCGAGACGAAGGGGGAAGATTGACAGATGCCCAACAGCCTGCGGTTTGGGCATCTAGAACCCCCCGAATGATCGAGACATCACCGTCTTCTAGAGGAGGAATGGTAGTTCTGGGGGGTGCAGCCAGCCAGCGAGATAGCGCAGGGTAGCGTGGAGGTGGTGTGCGGAAGCGAGCGTATGGGCGGCCTGGCTTGCTTGCTTGATTGCTTGCTTGGTAGCCAAAAACCTCAGTTTGAGCTTCACAGATTCAAAGTTCAAAGTTCAAAAGGCACGACGAGGCGGATTGCTGTGCATCGGCCACCCGGATCACCGCTCGCATTTCCACAACACCAGCAGATCGTATCATATCACCTCCCATCGCCGTTATCAGATTGGCCAGGCATCTACGCCCTGTCGTCCATGCACCCGAAAGCGTCACATGTGTGGGTGCCCTGCCCGTCCAGGCTTTACTAAACAAGTACTGATAGCTTTCTTTGTCTAGCAACCTACGGGAAATCAAACGGGCTAAAGAAGCAGCCAATCAGTTTCATCTCGACCGACCGAGCTCGCTGCCCCCTTGCGAAAGAGACAGCCATCCTTCACAGTCGTTTAACTGCTCGCTGGACAAAATAGTAGGTAGCCCTAGTGCTACTGCTCCTGTTTAATGATGCAATTCGCTTGAGCCTTCCGGCTTCTCCTGCATCGATGCATCGACCGCAGCATCGCCTGCAGCTTGACGGACAGACCTCCACCGCAGCTGCATGTACGAGTCCCACATCCCTGTCTCCTAGGAGTTGTACCTCGACACAGAATTGCAATCGACGGGACACTCTCCTCGACAGGATGGATGGTGCAGCGATAACGTTAAAACCGCTCTTGGAGATTTTTGATCAAAAAGGGGCAGTGGCTTCCCTTCCCATGTCTACACGGGCAAAGTCGGGCGCGCGGGTAACGTTATGAGCGCACATCGGACGGTTTCTGGGCAGGGCTGCATGTCGTCACGATGTTACGAATACGGCGAAATTATAGGCGGACTTTGTGAACAGCCGCAATATAACGTAATCAGTCTATAGCTTCACTCTATCACTAGGCAGATATCCTTCTACTTATGAACGGCGAGCCCGTATCTTGACTTCTTTTGGTCCTCAAGGCACTGCAAGGCCTCTCCGTCATGATTAAAACACGGGCAGATTGCTGGACTGCAGATGGTGTTCGAATTTGCAATATTTGTCTCATATCAAGAATGTGCGTTGCGTTCCAGGAACGTACTTTGTTAGGAATACTATTCAGCCAATCTGCATCAACACCAATGAAGAACATCGATTGGCAAATTTTGCGATGTAAATGCCAGTGACTCCAGCTTCACTGAGTCAAACTTTGCACGGCCTGACAAAAGGGCACTCGTTCGCATTATTAAGCACTCTCGTATTAGAAATTATTGTGCCTGTTCCTGGATCCTGAGAGTCTGCAAGGCCAACCTATTGGTGGAGCAGTGAGCCAGTGGTCGCGAACAGGATCCAGCGTTGGCCTACTTAAACCAGACGACTTTGCTCCCTCCACAGCTCCATCTCCATCAACATCAAACCATCCATCCATCTCAATCCCTGAGCAACAGACACACGCATTTCTTCTCCACAAGTCACATTTGCACTTTACAGCCCAAAGGAAAAAATGGCATTGACCTTCACTGAAAAGGCACTCTTCGGAGGCGCAATTACTGCAAACGCCCCATCGTCCTGGATGGACCTAAGGTTAGTTCCCCCACCACCGCCTACCAACTGGTACCGGCGTTTCTAAAGCTTGTGTCCCCAAGATCAAGCACCAGACTCGTTTCTGCGCCCCGCACCAGTCCAGTTATTTGACGTTTTGGCTTCCGCTTCGAATATTTTTCTTCGCTGGCTCTCTCAATCAATGCTTCTGGAACGTTGTAACCAACCAAGTCGAAAACGAACGGCGGGAGAAAATTTACCCCGCCGAGGGGTAAATTGACTCGTCCGGGACGTCTACGATACTACTATCAATCTAGCGATATACGCCAAGTACCGGACAACCAGGAATCTTTCATCGATCTCACCGGCCTCGCGACTCTGATCTTTGAGCTCAACGAGCGTGTGGAGAAGGAAAACGACGAGGCCGCTATCAAGTTCCACCTCGCCGATCTCTTCGAGGATGACGAATACAAAATCTGGGATAGCAGAAAACTCAACGCTGGGGAAATCCCAGGACTACCGTACGTATTTTTTTTTGATTCCCGTGAAAGAAGTAATATTTTACCTGCTGTGACTCTGACAATTACACGTATGCAGTGACCTGCCGGCGTATTCAATGCTCATTACAGCCCCATACGTCGAAAACCGCAGCAACAAAATCGGCCATCCATCGCAATTCGTTGCTTTAGCGATCGTGATTATCCGGCTTGAGAAGCAAAAGACGGACATTGTGATTACCACCAACATGCCGCATTCGCTCGCCGAGACTTCTGCTGAGAAGTCGCTCTGCCGTCCCGGGCTCGAGGCCGATCAAGGATTTGCGGCAGACTATGTTTGGACACCGGAAGGCGCTGGCGACGCCTTGAAAAGGCTACTACAAATCATTGACGAGGGCGTGAAGTCTTTCAAAATCAATGACTGGGGCCTATTTGTGCAAGAAGAGGAGGGAAATTAAGACCATAAAAAAATAGATATATCTCGTCTTCATTTAGCATCAAGAAAAACTTTCAACAGAATGAATAGCAGGGCGATATATGTTAGCGAAATCAAGCGATTTATCCTGCAGCGAAAAGCAATATGGGAAAGATATATGTCTTCAATGAATTCAGAATGCGCTTTCAATGTACCTCCCCCCCAACGGAATATCTGTCAAGGAACAAATCTCGCACAAAACAAAAAAAATGAAGTACCGCCAACCCCCTCCCATAGGGCCGCCTGACCCACAAAATGATATCACGTAGAATGCCCACCTCCCCGAAACAAGAGACTCCAAAAATGCACCCAATCTCACCACCTTTTGCATATCTACCGCTGAACCCGAACCCAGTCCTGAAAAGAAACACACTGCTTCCCTAAAGCTTATGCTAGCCAAGCTAAAAGCTAAAGCTAAAGGCTCACTGCTGCAACTGCTTCTTCAACCACTCCATATCAATCACCGTCCGCACCTCCGCTACTTTCCCCGCCTCGAACCGATAAAACGCATGCTCCCCAAACTCCACCGTCTTCCCATTGGGTTGGAGCCCTAAAAACTCAAACCGCGGCGTACCGGTTAGCAGCAGCTGTGCCGCCACCCGCTGCTCCGCCTCATCCACCACCAGCCAGTCCACGTTGAACTTCAGGTCCGGTGCGGGGATTGTCGCCCGCGTTATCAGACTGATGTATTCGTCGGCGGTGTAGGATTTGTGGTTCCAGGTAACCTGCGTGTGTATCATCGTTTCGAGAAGGCCCCAATCGCGGTCGTTGATGGCTTGGATGTAGTTCTCGTAGGTCTCGGAGAGGGGTATTATAGAGGCAGCATCCGTGTCTCCCAAGCTCGCGCTCCCTGTCGTAGCCATGGTGAGTAAAGTGAGGGGTTGGTCGGTCGGTCGGTCGGTTGTCTGCCGATTGCGAATGCGAATTTCCGTAAGCAAGTGTAGATCAAGCTTGGCCCCGGCTGTAGTTAAATGTAGTAGGAGCTGGTCCGGTTAGATTGGGTGGGGAGGGACGTCCAATGGACGGCTGTGGTCAAGGGTAGCTGGGGGGGCTGAGGCTGAGAGGTCAAGCTGGCCGATTCGACGTGGGGAAAGTGAGCTGGCTACGTCGCGTGGATATGACGTCATCTATCCAAATGGAAGGTCGTTATTCGCGGGCCTGCAGCCGTGCAGAAAGCCACCAACACTTTTCGACGTGTTATTTCGTTGGGGTGTTACACATCTCGAAGAAAGTCACCCAGGTTCCGACGTGGATTATGATTGTCGTTGGAGGAAGAGAAAAAAAAAGGGTACCTAGCTCTAGCTATTAAAGCTCGAGAAATAATGGAAGAGATGAGCCTAATAAGCTGTTACCAAAGCTATTATATATATATACAGACTAGGATGAAGTTTAAAATAGTAAAGCTCAAAATCTAAAGAAGGACGTCTATTACGACATGCGAGGTCTAAGGCTGTCGTGACATCGTCAAATGATACATGCAAAATCAAACGCCCCCCCAATGCAGCCACGCCATGTCAGGGAAAGCACCCCGCCTGACCCTAAACTTCATGCAAGACCCCCCTAAAGAAGCGCCTCTGACAGATTCACAAGAAACACCCAGGAATACTTAAATCAGTCTCAGGACTCCGGATAAAGAAATGATGTTAAAAAGCTCTTTTGCGTTATCAAGCACGTGACCCAGCTCCAGTGCCTTCTTTTGCAAAAACACCCCATCAATCAATCGTGATGGTCAGTTTATCAAAGCTCTCGAGGCCATCCGACCCATCATCGTCGTCATCATCCTCAATCCTCATTATCTCACTCGCATTGCTATCTCGTGCAGCCTTCAACCTGTCCTGGAAACTCGACACGCCAGCAGATCCCGCCGCTTCAAGCTTAGCCTTCTCCTCCTTCCAAAGCCTGGTGACCTCCTTCTGCATGTCTCCAAGTTTGAATGGTGTGCCAGGCGGCAACTCCCTCTTCAACTTCGAAAACGTCTTCTTTTGGAACGCTTGATACGCCGTTAAGCCGCTAACCGTAGCGGATGCCCCTTCCTTCTTCGCGGTTCGCGGCACCGGCTTGATCTGAACAAGGGGCACTCGACACATCTCACATCCCTTCGACGTCGTCCACTCCTTCTTTCTGCTGTGCGCCCTATAGATCCGGTTGCACCCTGGGCACTGATATTCGAATTTATAATTAATCGTCATGTCATGACACCGTTCTGGGATCGGGATGCCCATCGCCTTCCCGACCTTCTTCGCCCAGTTCTTGAACAACCGCCCGTGCGGGCCCTCGTTCTTCAGCTGCCGTCGATCGATCTCCAAGATGTCTACACAGGCATGCGTGTACTCATGCGCGAGCGTTTCCTTAACCCGCTCGAAATTGTCGCATACCTTGACTTCCAGAGTGATGACGCAGGAGAACTCTAGCTCGCCGTTCTCATCACGGTAGCGGGTGACTTGACATGTCCCGGCTGTCGTTTGCTTTGCATTTGTCCAGATGAGCTGTAGTCCGCCGCGGTTGGCGGTTAGTCTGGCCACGGCGCTATCGCTGACCGTGTCATCTAGCAGCTTGAGATAGCTCTGTCCGAATTCGCCTCTGCCTTCTTCGAATTCCTTACGTTTGAGGCGCTCAACAGTCTTCGGAGCTGGTGTCTTGGTAGTCTTTGATCTGCCGCGTGGCGTTTTGGCGGGTGTCTTGGCCTTAGAGGCGGCCATCGTCGTCCGCTCTGGTTCATTCTCAGCCTCGGAATCCGACAGATCGAAGATATTGGACGAAGAGACGCGCTTCATGATTTTGGGGGGTCGTTTGAACTTGTTGGGTACACTGAATACGTGACACAGAAGTTAGTAGATGTTAAAAAGAGGATACTGGTAGAATATGCTCGAAGTACTTACTAGTCGATCAAGTGCTCATCGCCAACAGCCAAACCCGCTAGATCAAGGCTGAGAGAGTCAATCTCGTCGGAAGTCTGAAGCGTGGATGCAGAAGCTGCAGAAGCTGCGGTGGTTTTAACAATCTTTGGTGTGGTAAGAAGCGACCGCTTTCTAGGACTTGCATCCCAACGATCCCTCAGCTGGATATCTCCGAAATCTTCAAATATGGTTGGTGGCAGCTTGTTGAGCTTTAGAGCAGAGCTCGGGCTCAGGAATCCATCATGAGTCCGCCTTCGACTGTTGGATCGTACCACGGGTTTCTCCGTATAGTCGCTATCGCTATCGCCATTGTCATCGTTATTGCTAGACGCCAGCGATATGCGACGGCCCGTGCGACGAGGCGTTGTAGTTCCCAAAACTGTAGCTCTCCGTCGACTATCAACAATGAAATCGTCGTCTGAGCTTTCGTCGGCCACGGCCTCTTGGGTTTCAGGAGCGAAGTCTTCTTGTACTTCAACCTCAGGTTCTTCCACCTCTTCCTCCACCTCTTCCTCCACCTCTTCCTCCACCTCTACCTCCACCTCTACCGCCTCTTCTCTTTCTTCCTCCTTTTCTGCTATAGATTTCTGCTCTGGAAGCACCGGATTGCTTGACGACTCAATGTTATGGAGGATCTCATCGATAGTAGACACGCCATCCACCTTGTCCTCCTCGCAGGAGAAGTACATTGAATCCTCGCGAACCACATCTTCCACGACTTCGGTCTCGGTATCCGACAAGGGGCCACTCCTACTCTCTAGGAGCCATTGATCATGCGTAGTTTGTCTCGTTGTTAATTTAACCATCTTTTTTTTGGGTTTCTTTCTTTTTTTTTTTTTTCAGCAGCTGCTAAGGTAGCTTAAGCGCGCTTAGGTAGACGTCGAGAGATTTGTGATGTAAGCAATATATAATGCAAAGAATGCGCCGGGATCGATCGATGGGATGGGGTCAAGCTCGAGCTTTGTGGTTTGGGACACTCTGCAAGCCCAGGGATTGTTTGTTTGGGGATTGCCTGATGCGGCATGAGAAAACTGCCCCGGCAACAGGCTTGTGCCAACAACACACTTTGCCGCATTTAGACACGCACAGCATGCAACACCTTCGAACTCACACTCGAGGAAGAGGAATGAGGAAATGATAAAGCAAGGGACGGGACTCAAGAGCACCAGGGCGCTGTAGACCCATAAAAAACTTTCCTAGGAGTAATTTACCCACTTTATAATACACAAGTAACATAATTTATGCACCAAACATTAATATTGTACCATGCTGGTATATACCTCGGCCGCCTAGTATCGAGGCTGAATATTGTAAAACGACCCATTGCTGATACACATGTGTATGAAGAATTATCAGAAAAAGTCTCTAGGCGGTCCCACGATACAGCTTGCAGGTATTCGTTACGTCTGGATATCCTCAACGAGCCTTTTCCAGCCCTCAGCTCTCCAGGGCGCAACCATAATGCTCATCTGGTCATGATCTATACTGCCGCTGGCCTCCAACGCCTCACAGAGTTCTTGAGTGTCGGGAGTAGCCTTTGACATCGCCAGTTCCAATGCCATATTCGCAGGGAACGGCTCTCCAGAGATGCTCGCTAAAGTTTTCCAAGCCGCACTGCTAGATGGGCTCAAGAAGATTGATGTTGTGCACACAGAAGTGACATCCCGGGCCTAGAGGAAAACATGTTAGCCGCCATAACGTAACCATTTTTCATAGCTGCATATATATTATAATTTTGCAGACAAAAATAAAGGAAGATTCTTACCGAAACATTTCCAAGTGCAAGCAGCAGCTTATTGACCCTCTTGATCTCGTCCGCCGACCTCTTTGAGTCTCCCCTAACGCCTTCCAAATCATCAACCACAGACTCGATGATGCCCTCATCCCTTTCCATTGCACCAATAACCCCAAGCAACATGATAGATAGCAAATGATCCGGATTTTTCTCAATACTCCCCATCAGCTGCTGCATTGCAATATCCCGCTCCTCTTCCCCTCCCTTCGCCCACAGCACCTGCGCCAACAACGCCACCACATCCGGATCCTCATCCGACTCTGTCAACGCAATCCTAAACATCTCCAGGCTCTCGTCGATTTGCTTCGTAAAATAATACGCCAGCCCAGCAGTGAGATGCGCGGACAACCGGCTCTTCTTCGCCTCCAAATCCTGCGACAGATTGAACGACAATATCGCGCTCTCGATCGCGTTTTGGTAGTCCTTAAGTCCTAGATAGCACCTCGCCCGGTCCGCTGTCGCTTGGGCGTACATTATAAGATCCTCGTTCGACTCGCTCTCCTCGTACCTTGCTTCGAGGATGTCGCAGACCTGGTCTAACTTGGGCACCGCGCCCTCAAAATCACCAGCCCGCTCTTCTAATAACGCTGCGAGACGTAGAGACATTGGATCGGCCACTCTTTGTCGGATCAGCTGGTGCGATGCGAACATAGGGCTGAGTAGACTGGTCAGTGAGGAGTCGGTGCGGTGTTGCTCAAGAAGCACGTCAAAGGCGGTGCTGGCAAATTGTGTTCTTGTGATGCTAGAATAGCTCTCCGTCGCAGCGAGCTGGAAGGCATGTTCGAACAGGGTTGGGACCTCTTCAGGCCTGTTAGCGGCAAGAGCTACTAGGCCTTGACCGACCCATGCATGAGAGTAATCAGGATCTGCGGACTGGGCCCGTGTGAAGGCTTCGTTTGCCAACTCAAGGTCATTGTGGAGTAGATACAATGTACCAAGGTTGGTCCATACTCGAGCATTCTTTTGTCAAGTTAGCGGCGGATCTTCCAATATGTTTGTGTTAATTTTCTAGGAGAGTACCTTTTCGTTGATATGCAACGCTCTTACAAGAGCATGTTGCGCGACCTTTGCGTTAACATCGGATGTTGCGATTCCTAGGGCATTCCAGAAGTCGCTGTTTCCAGGCTCGAGTTTGATAGCCCTCTTGAAACAGGTGATTGCTGCCTTCCGAAACTTAGTTTCTCGATCTACGGGGCAAAGTAAGGCGCGGTACTCCGCTGTCCCGAGGTTATACCAAGCCACAGCATGAGCATGTCGATCTTCGGCAGATGCATATATGCCGCGCTTGTAGGCCAGGATGCTCCCTCGCAGGCATTTGTCAAGTAGTGGTAAGTCACTGTAGTTTTGAAGTGTCGCCGACCCGACTGTATCCGCCTCGGAGAGGATATCAAATTCGTTAATATCAATATCCATCGTGAGAATACTTGCAACTTCTTCAGCAGGAAAGTGGTCAAGCAGGCTTTGGATCCAAGAGAATACCGAACAAGCATCACCGACAAGCTTCCACAAATTGAATGCTGCAGAATTAGTCTTAGCAATCTGCCCGGCTGTTAATAGTGCTTCCCTGGCCGCCACTGCGGCACGGCCGTATAGTCCAGTGTTCAAGTTACCGAATGAGGCCGCCACCAAGGTTTCCGCGAGGGCTATCAGGACTCCAAACTCGTCAGGCCGCTTTTCCAAAACTTCGCGGTATCCGTCACATGCAGTGTCGAATTCCCCTAGTTCCCGCTCAACATTTGACATCATATACGTTATGAACCAGTTTTCTGGGTCCAAGGATTTTGCTTGCTTGAATGCTTTTGTGGCGGCGATATACCTTCCTGAGTTCGAGTATGCCTCTCCGAGTCCTATCCAGGAATGGACATCTTTCGGCGACGTTCGTAAAGCGGCTTGGAAACTTTGGATTGCCTGTTGGTAGTTTAGATTGTTCTATAGTGGGTTAGCTGAAGACTATCTAGAGCAATGCGGTTTGCAAAAGGTACAGCCTGTGCATACCAATTCGACGACACCAAGTGCAACTTGCGGCCAAGAGGCAGCTTTGCCAATAATGGTACGCTTCTTGTCCGCTTCAGCGGCTCTACGAGCTACAATCTCTACTAGTTCCCAGTCCTTGTCGTTCGCGAAATTTCTCGCGAGTCTCTCGGCTGCTTCATATTCTCCAGATGATAGCTCAAACGCCTTTTGAAAACACTTGTTCGATCGCTCAAGGTCGTGAGCAATATCCGCATAGTATATACCCAGGCTAGTAAATGCGGGCGCAAAATTGGGATTGCTCCGTAGAGCCTGCATAAAATAGAAATATGCCCCATCTCGGTCGCTACGGTTGTCCGGCTGCGATTCCCATATCGCTGACCCAATTCTCCACAAGGCCTGGGCTTTGAGGTCCCTTGATTGGGGATCTACTCCGGTAATTCTATCCAGACAAGTTTGTAGTTCACCAATACCAATATCGTAGTGTCCTTGCTGGATTTCACACCAAGCAGCCTCGGAGATAACTTTCAAGTTGTCAGGGTTACTAGAAAGCGCTTTTTGCAGAAAGCCTGAAGCTTGTGCAAAGTCTCCCTGATCTTCAAGTATAAGGCCGAGACCGATAAGCGCACCCGTATTTTTGGGATCACGCTGGAGTACGTCCTCGAACGAAGCCTTTGCTTCTTTATGATGCCTGGGAGCTTGGTAATGTATCAATGCGGTTGCGAGAAGAACCGCTATGGAATCAAGATTTCTAATGCAATCGCTGTCAGTTCCTTCCGGACAAAATGCCGTAGAGCGTATTGTGAAAATTACTTTTGTAGCTTGAATCCACTAATTTGAGCCTGCTTAGCGACAGCAGCGAGCCCCCTCCGACACGTATCTACCGCATTTTCGTATTCACTCAGCAGGATATAGTATTCCCCGAGAATTCGATGCCCGAGAATCGACGATTTGTCCTTATCTAACCCATCCTATCCAAAATCGTCAATGCTAGTGCATGGTAATAAGTATTCGAGAACTTACAATAATGAAGTCAAGGCGCTCGTCGGGGCCGATTTCTTGAATCAGGGAGACGCCGCCTTCCTCCTCATCTTGTTCTTCGGGCTCAGCAGCGGGAAACGGCGATATTTCAGAATCGAGATATGCCCGAAGGATCATCGCCAGTCCAGTATTAGGGAACAAGTCGACATAACTCCTCAGGAGGTCCACATTATAGTCGCCTGGTATCAGTGACAGTTAGAGTGGGTACATTTAAAAAGTTAGTGACAGGGCTGCTATGTACCGATGTTGTCGACATCCTGCCACTCGATCTCGACTTTCCAAGCCAACTCATACGGCACTTTTAGAATCACTATGCCTTTAGCCCAGTCAAGCACTTTAGCACGTTGTGCAGCTTTCTCAGCTGAAGGCAGGACTTCAAGGTAGCTATAACCGAGCTTCAGTTGCTTCGCTTCCGTGTCTCGCCTAATTTGGTCGTCCTTAGTCCAGTTTATGATTTGGGCATATATCTCTTGAAGCTTCACCGAACTCTCGTCAGCGAAGGAGCCCAAACTTTCCGAAACCCGGAGATGGAGAAGTTACAGGTGATTTCTTCCAAACTTCCTGCTTGACTTGCACTGTGACACCCCTCTCTGTAGCGCCAAGGCGAGATTTGCGGGAGGCGATTTGGCTGTTGATATATTCCTTCTCCTCGGCCTCGACAAGCTCAGCTAGTTGTGGGTATGTGATATCGGGAGGCGGTATCGAAAACATTCCCTGTAGGAAATCGTATATCGGGTTGTCCGGCAGTACCAAGTTCAAGGCTTCCCTTTGCTATAACAAAAATATATTAGTCAAAGAGTCAAGGAAATAGGGAAACTGCTGTCGAATAACATACTTGGGCTCGCGTGCCTCTTGTTTCGACCAATTGCAAAACTTTGCCTATTAGAGTCTCACATCTCGTCCGGTCTTCTCTGTTCCTGATTAGCCGGAAGACCATGAAGTGATGTCCACCGAGAGTCTCACTTTTGCATGAATACCAAGGCCAGTTCTTTCACAGCGTCAAGGTATTCGTCTATCTGCTGCGTTTCTTCGTATAGGCTAACGAGACCCTGCCATGCTGCGGGTTCGGAGGGGCTGGATTGTACGGCGTCCCGATAGGTGTTCTCGGCATCCTTGACCTCGTGGAGCTCAAACTGAGACTTTCCAAGGAAGACTTTTCTGTATGGTGTGGAGATGGTATGTTAGTACAATGATGATTGAAGGTTGGGAAACCTGGAGTGAAGGTGTGTATGTAGAAGGAATTTGGTTTGCTTGCCCAAGGTAATTTGAAGGGTCGCTTTGGAGGACCTTGAGAGATAAGTCTCGACCCTCTTCCCAATTCTTTGCATCTATCGCAGTCTTGGCGGCTTTGAGAACCGCTCTGGCTGCCTTGGACATTGTGCTATCTTGGTGCAGGTTGCATTGGGATGCGGTTGAGGGACTGAAACCGCGGTGGAGTTGTGTGTGTCGAAATCGAATCGACTGTGGCGCCATATGCAGAAGGTTTGTAGGCGCGGGGGATGCTGATTTTATTTGGCAACCAGCCCAGCGCCACAGATTAGATAGTAGCAGGCGTCCAACCAGAATCGAATGTTAAGAGTGATCGAATATGCATGTGCACAGACGCTCGCCGGGGAGGCTTTTGCGTAACGGACATGCATCGGATCCGCTCCGAGATCTTGGTTGAGATCTCAGAAGAACCTTTGGGTCTATATCGAAGCCTCGGCGCCCACGGCCGTATCGACATATGACAGGACACAGCATCAACGATAGTATTATCACTACTAATATGATACGATTGTGGCAGTATCAAACGCGTCTAGTTCCATGCATATGAGCAGGTGCAAATATAAACCCTCAAACCCTTACTTGTGTACTACTATATGATCGTATTCTCAAGACATCTCATGTGACGTCACGACTGTGATTGGCTGGATGCACCTCCGTTTTGGCTGCTGCTCACGGGGCCCGCTGAAGAGAGGTCTTGGGACTAAGGTCGAAAGGAGAACCGGCGGGCTGCAGGCACACGACTTTTGTCTGTCAAGCTAACCTTTGGCTGGATCTGGTTGCCCTTCGCAGCGTGTTCACTTCGCGTTGTGTGTGTGTGTTTGGCTGACGACACACTTTCGGCGCCGAGAGCCCGCCCCTTGCGACACTATCGATATCTCCAAGTATACCTACTTAGGTACTTACTTACTGCAAGTGTTCAGGCATATCAGGTACATGCATCTATTGCATCCGCTCAGGCTGACGACTCCAGCTTCGGTGGCTGTTTGCGGTCAACACCTGCACATGCCTCCTTGAGTTCCTGGTCTACCTAACCGGGATCCGTTTCTTGCTTGCGTATCTGTATCTGTGATTTGTAAGGGCCTGGAGAATACCTGTGCATATGGCCCCGTTTGAAAGCGATGGGCAGGCAGCGCTGGCCCCAGCTGCTGGGTTAGAGATAGATATGCTTTACCTCTTTCCGCATAGGACCGAGTCGACTCGTCTTGGCCGGCTGTCGTGTCATCCCGTGCGATCGCCTCGCCTGGCTGGCTGTTTGGCCGCCGGCCGCCCTCCCATAAAATAAAGCTGCTGCTGCTCCAGCCCCCCAAATCTCTCTTCCTCATCCTCCTTCCCCATCCTCCCCTTCACTGCACACCACCGCATCTTGACATATCCCTCTTTCATTCGTGCTCGGTACCTCTGAGCTTTTGTAGAAACACACTCTCCACTATCCCCTAGAGTTATCTGAGATAACCGCACATTTCCCAACATGAGACTCTCGTCGCTCGCGACCGCCGCCGGTTTCGCCGGTTTCGCCTCCGCTGGCGTCCACCGGGCGGCGCTCAAGAAGATCCCCCTTGACCAGACCATGGTAAATATCATCCTTCTTTCGGAGCTACCGGCTGTTTGAGCGCCTCTGCTAACCTCCGCCTCTTCTTCTCTCCTGCAGCTTTCCCAGGACTTCCAGACCCATGTCCAGGCCCTGGGCCAAAAGTATATGGGAGGCCGACCGGCCGACCGCCCCATGTTTGTCAACGATGTCAATGTCGAAGGCGGACACTCGTTGCCCATTAGCGTGAGTCGCGGAATGTAATAATCAACTGTCTTCGCGTGTGTACTAACGAGCTGTTGCGTAGAACTACTTGAACGCGCAATGTAAGCATCTGCAGGCTTACGTCATGCCCGGTATATCCTAATACTTACATGGTGAATGTTACTAGATTACTCTGAAATCTCTCTCGGAACCCCCGCGCAAACTTTCAAGGTCATCCTCGACACCGGAAGCTCGAATTTGTGGGTCCCGGGTAGTAAGTGCACCTCCATTGCCTGCTACCTGCACACCAAGTACGACTGTGAAGCCTCCTCGACCTACAAGGCCAACGGTACCGCGTTCGAGATCCGGTATGGGTCCGGAAGCTTGGAGGGCTACATTTCGAAAGATACTCTGGCTATTGGCGACATTATCGTCAAGGACCAGGACTTTGCCGAGGCTACCAACGGTATGTCGAGTACCCGTAGATCCCCCGACCCCCCTTAGCAAATGGCTAATCGTCCTTCAGAGCCTGGTTTGGCCTTTGCCTTTGGCAAATTCGATGGTATCCTTGGTCTCGGATACGACACCATCTCTGTCAACCAAGTCGTGCCACCGTTCTACCAAATGGTCGACAAAAAGTTGATTGATGAGCCGGTGTTTGCATTCTACCTCGGCAGCGATGGAGAGGGTTCCGAGGTTGTCTTTGGTGGTAAGGACGAGGCGCATTACACCGGCGATATCACATGGATTCCGCTCCGAAGGAAGGCGTACTGGGAGGTCGAGTTCTCCTCCCTTTCCTTTGGTGACGAGACTGCCGAACTTGATGCGACTGGTGCCATTCTTGACACCGGTACCTCACTTATCACCTTGCCAAGCGCCTTCGCTGAAATGCTGTAAGTACCGATTAAAGAAAGACATCGCGAATCCTAAGACGCATAATACTAACGACTGTATAGTAATGCACAAATGGGTGCTAAGAAGTCGTGGAACGGACAATATACCGTTGAATGTGGCACTCGTAAAAGTCTCCCCGACCTGACCTTCCAGCTTGCCGGCCACAACTTCACCATTGGGCCGACCGACTATACCCTCGAAGTCCAGGGCACCTGCATCAGCGCCATCACCCCTATGGACATGCCAGAGAGAATCGGTATGTACAAATCTGTTTAGATTTTAATTGAAATTGAACGCAAGCACTAATTTCGATAATGTAGGCCCACTGGCGATCCTCGGTGATGCTTTCTTGCGGAAACACTATTCTATCTACGACCTGGGAAATGACAGAGTCGGCATTGCGAAGTCCAAGTAAATCGTCAATTTTTTCGCACGCAATCGCGCGCAAAAACATGGATGACGAAATAATATTTTTGTACAACAAATTGGCTTGATACTGGAATTACGTTCCCAGAATGCATTGGTATATCGTTAGGCTTAATATCACAGTTCTCGTAAACCTTTTCATCCGTGACCTTTCTATTGTTGTTCATTAATGCATCGCTTCTCTTATTGGGTTTTTATGGGTTGTCCGATAGGTGTGCATGTGCCTTTAATGTCTTTAATGAAATGGGGATACCTCGTCCTGCCCTTATATACATCGCGTGGTGCATTTGATCCAAAGGCCTTTAGGGCATCTAATAATTTCACGTAGAGCGAATGTGCTAGGCTCGTGCGGATTTATATAATGTTTGTGCCATTGGTTGTGCCATTGGATACTTAAGTAGATGGGTTGGAAGGCGTTTATGCACGGTTCTACAGTGAATGCACTTAATATGCCGGCCTCTCGCTTCCAGCCGGGTCATATGGAGTGACTATTATGCATGTCGACACCCCCCAGGTCAGAGCTGGTCAGAGCGCCTCGCTTGCCGCTGTGGGGTTGATTTGATTAAACAGAGCGTAATTTGACGAATTGTCGCAGTCTTTTGGAGGAATAGGATGTTCTGAGAGTTTGCAAATATTAAATATAGACATATGTTGCAAATCGCCGAGACTATCCAAGACAAAGTGGAGGTCAGAAACCCGTCCAGCACGCGGGATGGTGTTCTAATCACCTGCCTAGATAATTTTTGTATCTAGCGGTAGCATTCGATTCTCGAGGGGAGTTGGAGTGAGTGGTTGCACAATTGTTCAACGTACGATATCATGCACGGCACAGGAAAGGATGCACAAGATCTTGACGAAATGCTTCTCTACATCATCTGCCACTCTTAATCTGCACCCCACTTTTTAAATTAATTCATCACATTCACCCTTGGCGTAGCGGCGTAGCTATCTCTTGTTAATCAATTGTTATCAAAATTTTTTTTTTTTTTCTGCCATCGGAATGGATACGAGCTCGAGCTTAAGAGGCACAAATATAAAGCTCACAGCCCACCTGCTGAGCCTCCACCCCACCCAATTCAAATCAGCAACAGAGCACCGGTTCCTCACCGCCGCCGCCACGGGCAAGCTACCCCGCCAACTGCTCCTACAATGGCTCCTGCAGGACCGCTGCTACGCATTGACGTACATTTCCTTCATTGGCGGCTTACTCGCTAAGATTACGGTTCCTACGACATCGGATCGCACAGATACGCTCGCCTGGGCTATCGTTGACACGCTTATATTCTCGCTGGCAAATATCAGGACCAAGTTGGAAATGTTTGATAAAGTGCTTGTACGAGAGTTTGGGTGGAGCTCGGACGGGGAGGTGGAGGTGATGCCCGTGACGAGGGCTTATATGGATTTGTTTGCGGGCGCGGTGGGGGCGAAGGCTAGTTTATTGGAAGGGTTGACGGTGCTGTGGGCTACCGAGAGGTGTTATTACGATGCTTGGGGGTTCGCGAAACGGTCTGTTGCTGCGGTGGTGGGAGGTGGAGAGGCGGAGGCGGTGGTGGAGGCGGAGGGTGATGTGATGATGAGAGTGTTTATTCCGAATTGGACGTCGGGGGAGTTTAGACGGTTTGTGGACAAGTTGGAGGAATTGGTGGATAGGCTTGCTGAGGAGGAGAGGGAGAAGGAGGAAGAGAAGGAAGAAGGGATGGCAGGGGGGGAGTTGTGGAGAAGGTGTGAGGAAGTTTGGAGGCAGGTGCTTTGGCTTGAGGAGCGCTTTTGGCCGGACGTTTGAATATATTTGCGCTGAGGATTGTGACGAATGGGATGATAACCGTTTATCAGGACCGCGCACTAGACGCTATAGACGGATATCTGCGCCGTCTGAAGGACGCTATGGAAACGTTCGAAGCTTTCTTCTCGATGGGCTTTCGAAGCTTTCTTTTTCTTCTGTCTCTTTAGCGTGCTGGAAAACGGGCTAGGTTGGACGACGTGCGCAGGCAAAATCCGCGGTTTAACGAGTCTACAGGGAATCTAGCTGTCCTGAATAGGTGCTCCGTGCCTTGTAGACGAGGTGATGTCCGACCTATCTGGGCTAGTTCAGCCGTAATATCCCGCCGCGGAGTGGGGCCGTCTTGATAGAAACTCTAGAAGAGATCCTTTCCTTCCTTCAGATAGCAGTGCATTCGTCCTCGCTAATTCGCAATCGAGTGTTAGTTAGTTCTGGGGTTATTATCATCCGCGGGATAGTGTGTCGTATCTTACGTGCTTACGATTTGATTGATTGATCGATTTGATCCTGCGAGTTTCTTAGCTTTTCCCAGGCCACCATCCAGCCTATCACATGTGGAATGTGGGAATGCGTTGTGAAGTATATTGAATATCGTAAAAAAAATGTCAATTCATATTGCACAGGCTGGGTCGATGCATCCGGGCGAGGGCTCTCCTGAAAGCATAAACCGTCCGCCGTTGACGGACACGGTCTGCCTGCCTATTGAAGCAGCATATCGGGCGTCCGTCGAGCGCAGAGACAAGCAAGCACATGGCATGCAGGTTGAGGATTTTTCTCATGAAGAAGCGGCGTTCAAGCGCAGTGTTTGACTCGTGGGGAGTTTCGGTTGATGGCCAATCAAGACGCTGGGGCGCAGAGGCAGCGAGCCGGAGAGCCAAGGGCAAGGTCGTCATCTCAGCTGCCTGCCCTCTGCGAACAGCCACAAAGCAAAAGGCTAAAACGGGGGTGGGTGGATGGTGGACGGGAAACTGCGCGGCAAGGGCAGTCGAGCTAGCAAGAAGATAGGTGGTGGAGAGAGAGAGAGAGGCAGATGGTAAAAAGAAAAGATTGAGGAAGAAGGAAGGAAAAACTCCAAACTACCCAGGTATCATCGAACTTGCCTCTGCTATACGCTGCACCGTCTGCCGTGGATGGGTTGTGCATGCGACCTACGCGCCCGTCGACACCCGTCCTCAACCTTTTCCTTTCCTTTCCTCCCAGCTTTTTTTCCCAGGGATGAGAGGCAGAGTAAGTCGTTTTTTCTACTTGACCGGAACCGAGGATCTACTGCTCGATTGATTTGATTTTCACAGCCTACCCGCCTTGCCTCTCGCGGTGCATCGTTTTGGGTTCCTGTCCCCGATAAAACTGCATCCTTCTACCTCGAAACCGTCTTTTTTTTTTTTTTTTTGTGGTTTTGGTTTTTAACGTTCAACCTGGTTCCTCTAGTCCACTACATGTCTTCCAGCTCGGTGAAGCACCTGCCATCATCGCTCGTTTCTCCGGTGTCACGGGAGGAGACTTCTCCTCCAGCCCTATCGTCCTAGCTCAAGCCTTTACCGTAGTGGGATTGGTGTTGGTGTTGTGGTCCTTCGGAAACAAGTCTTGAGACGAATCCATCGTCGACTAGGATATTCGACATCACGCTGTCTCGTTTCTTTCGCGTGCTTCTCTTCTGACCTTTTCACTCTATACCCGATTCCGTCTGTCTATCTTTTTTTTTTTTCTTTAATTATTTGGTTGGTGTTCTTCGGTTTTCTCTTCTTATACCGCTGCTATAATATCACGAGTCCTTAAGCTTTGGATTGCAGATTCAGATTCTCGGGAAACGGCAGATAACGCCACCTCGACGCATGCCAATACCTCAACTGGCTTCCCTCGCCTTCTCCAATACCATGACTGTTTCGAGATCGAGAGGCTAGAATATGTCTGTCTGCATCCTCTCGGTCAACCGCCCGCCACGGAAACTTGCTGACCCTCCGCAACGTCGGCAGATCAGATCAAACCCGTAGAATAACATAAAACCACTGCAGTTCTACCAGCTTATCACCTCCAACACCTCCAACCACCACCAAAAACTCTATCACCTATCGTGTATCCTTGCTCGGGGTCGGCGAAGCCCTCGGCCTCCAATCCTACCATGGAGCAACCGCGACCTCACACTTCCCATCCGGCTGTCCCGAGTACGCCGGGTGGCTACCCTCGAATAGATACCCAGTTGGCGAACGCCGCTTTTCAAAACGCACCGCCATATCAGGCAGCTGCGGGAAGTTTACACATCCCTCAGTACGACCCTTCGCAACCTGCATCATACGCCTCAAGTCCAATCATCGGTCCTCAGGGACGGCCAAGAGCGGCGACGAACACGGAGATTCCGCCGTCCAATCTGGGGAATCTCGGCAACATGACACCTGTCGCTCTCTTTTCGTCAAGCGCAATGTCGAGAAACCCACCTCCAAGGACACAGAATCCTACCGGACTCGCGCCGTTACCAATTCAACAGCCTCGACACGTTTCTACTCCTTTGCACTCAAACGCGGATGGTATGCCTTTGGCGGGACGAGTAGCCATGCTTGTGCAATGACTAAATGCTAACCCCCAACTCTTCTTATAGTCCCGCGCCCCCTCCAACCCAACGGCTCCAATCCAAACCTGCCTTTCAGCATCCCGCCTCCACCTCCCAAAAACGAGAACACTTGGCAGTCGACTTGGGGGAAGGCGCATGGACGAGAATGGGAAAACCGTCCGACCATCCAAACGACGTTCCAAAACACATATCACCCACATGGCATGCCTTACCAGCTGCCCGGTTCTCCTCTCACCACTCAGGCACCAGGCCCTCTTGGCTATAACCACGCGCCGTTACCGCATATACCGCCTCCTCCGTCCCATCCAGCACCCGTGCAGAACAATCAACCTCTTCAGCCGTCACGAATCACGAGGGAAGCCTTTTCCAGGACGGATTCGGAGCCCTCCGAGTCATCGTCAGTTTTCTCTAAACCAGACATAGACGAAGCCATGACGCCTCTGACTCTTCATACCCCCTCGCTTGCTAGGCACCCTCACGTTCTACCTGTCCGGAGCGAAACTCCTTCCTCTACAGCGCCGTTATCCGCAGAAGAAATCGCATCGTGGACCATCGAGAAAGTAGCGACATTCCTCGGCGATCACCACTTCACGAAGGAATGGCAGGATGCGTTTCGGAATTTGGAAATCTTCGGCAAGGAATTCTTACTTATCGGCCAGTTCAATGGCTACAATCTCTTATATCAATCCATCTTGCCGGAGGTGACAACCCTGTACGGATCAGCAGCGAAACAGGATCGCGAACGTCATGAAGCCCGGAGACTCAAAAAGCTAGTCCGCTCGCTCGCACCGGCCATTGAAGAATCGCCAGTCACTGGATATTCGTCGGCAACTGGGAAATCGCCTACCCTAGCTCCATTGAGTCTTATAAAGCGGAGCCAACGAAGCAGCACAATTTCGCCAGGCGATTGGTCGGAGCAAATGCGATCTGTTACACAACCCCCAAGAACAAACATGACCAAATCAGCCCTGTCGTCTCTGGATTTCCCTAAGCGACACTCGCCCAGCAATTCCGATGTGTCGCTCCCGCTGCCAAATGCGCCGGCACTCCAACCGACAAGCAAACCAACGATCCCAGGGTCCCCCCAGTCGTCTCCCTCTCCTATTCATGCAACTTTAACACCGCGGCACGGATATTCCAACTCGACAGATTCCACACACTCTCGACCAGATGGTTCGCGGATGGTTAGCGATAGCATGTTGACGAAGAATCGGCCAAAGGGCAGGCCAAGTTTCAGTGGGAACGATTCGCCTGATATCGCAAAGGAATCGGTCAAAGATCGTGGAAAGGCGATCTTTGGTCGAATAGGCAGATCGTGGAAGAAGAGCAGTCATAAAGACGAATTCGACGAGTCTCCAACTAGCCCAATGGCCTCGATGCAGCCCCCAAGCATGCCCTACATCAACAGCCACAATAGAAGCGATTCGTCTCTCGATCGACCGTCTTCTGCGACCTCCATCATGTCCGAATACGACTCAAGATTTCGCGGGAGGGGGTTACTCAACCCGGGGCCGTCGGCGAAAATTTTGCTATTCTTTGTCACGACCAACGGAAAGCAGTTTAATCTTCTGGATTTGACTATGGCGACCGATCCGGATACTGTTCGAAAACTGATTTGCCACGTTGTTGGGATCGAAGACTGGGAGTCAGCAAAAATATATTTAACAGAGGTTGGCCAATTTGAGCACGGTAAGAGTTCTTTCTGGNTTTTTTTTTTTTTTTTTTTGGCAGTAGCTTGTGCACAAGCTTCTATTTCTTTCTCTCTTTTTTTTTTCCTTTTTTCCCTAACACTGTGGCAGAGGCACCATTGACGGACCAGATGCTTATGCTAAGTCGACGGCATGGCGACAATCTCGCGGGCGTGAAATTTTTCGTACAAGAGGCAGTGCAGCATTCGGGCAAGTTACTCGGTCTTGGTATTGATACAAGTGCAAGCGCGTCGAATCTTCAAACGCCGGTGGTGCGTGGCCGCAGCCAATCACCGGTGCCACCATCACCCACAAGAAAGAAACGTGAAGAAGAAACTTTGACTGCGTTAGAACGCGGACGATCGCCGTGGCCTGAAGACCGACCTCGAGATCTTCAGAGAGCAGCGTCCAACGGCCCCAAAATAAACATAACTGAGCCGATGAGCGCATTGAGCGCACGTCCAGCCTCTGAATTGCCCCTGCATCTTGATACAGTCATGGATGAGGTTCGTTCCCGAAGCCCGAAAAATGTTGCGAATGGGTTCGGCAAGAAGACCCCTTCGCATTCGAAATCGCCTTCGATAGAACTTCCCATTCATTCTGCGCCTGCTATCGAATCGGCTTTGCCCTACCCGGATTCACCAGTGTCCGAAAAGACGGCGCCGTTGTCGATGCCGGCGGAACCCAGCATACCCCGGAAAGCAACTCCGCAGAATTCTGCGCCGAAGACGTTTAGGGAGCTACATAAGGCGCAGACAATGACGATTGACTCTCACAAGAGTGCGAAACCGCGGAAGAAGAGCTTGGACCTTGGTACGAACACACCTAGTTTCTCCAAAGTCAGCGCTCATGTGGTTGACTTTGATCATCCTCGAACGTCGCCATTTGAAGATAAGCGACACTTCGACGATGTCAAATCAGAGAATAGGGATAGTCTGGTACCTCTTCGGAAGCCACCCCCTCCACCTAGTGTTGATTCGGGGTCGCAGAGAGGATTGCCACTATCTTATCGCAAGCCGGTTGATAAGACCAAGCTACCAAGAAAGAAGAGTGTCAATCATGGCAAGGGTGCAGCGGCGAATCCTGAGATGTCGGAGAAGGGAAGGAGACAGGGAGTGCAGATGGATCACAAATCAGCGATTGGTATTGCGGCTTCCTTAGCTATTCAAAGTGCTAATATTGGAATGTCGATTGGAGGCACGAAACCTGGATTGTCCAGAGCGAGTACCCAAACCTCTGGTGATTCCAGTGCAAAGTCCCCCCCTGCCTCGCTTCCACCACTCACGTTGATACCAGGAAGAGGAGCTATGGCGAGTGTTAATTTTGACAATGTTGGCAGTGGAAGCCCAGGTAAAGGTGGGAGCCCAAGCAGTCCAGGTTTCACATGGGGAAAAGGAAATATGCTGTTCAAGATTCCTGACTATTCACAAGAAACATCACCGGAGACTATAGATGGCAATACGACTTCGTTCTTGCGACCAGATTCGACATTCTACGGAGGTGTCTCACCAGCGATTAGCCCTGGAGCCGAAGCCCCGCCCCCTTTGCCCTTTGACCCTGTGGATTTCCATGACGACAAGATCAAATTTACTGAGACACCAACGAAACCTGGCAACGATTCTAATGACGAATCCGATGACGACTCCGATAACGGTCTCTTCCAGAAGCCACTATCCAGGCCGGATCCCAAGGACTTGGACGCCCCAGGAGAAAAAGCGGAACCAGCTGTTGGGGAGACTCCTCAGGATACCGACGACTCTAGTGACGATGGCGACTATTTCCAGCTTCCACTTTCAGGACGCGGCAAGAAGAGCCCGGAAAAGTCGAAAGCGAGCGACAACGACAACGACAACGACAACGACGGCAGCCCCAGGCCTAAGACTGTTATGTTTGGATCCAACGACTCTTTTATCTCGCCTATTCAGAGCTCTGGAACACCTGGAACAGACGGACGGGGATCTCTGGCATCTCCATATCCGGAATTCGAGCAAGGGGACGACAGGGTCAACATTTCACCATCACCTATCAAAAACCGCTATCCCAGACCGGACTCATTCAACGCGGACGATACTAACGTATGGGCTTCACGTCCACCAGCTGAAACTCTAGTTCACCATTTGGATGCATTTTTCCCGGACATCAACCTGGACGAGCCTATAATCGAGGAACGCCCGATAGAAAACCTGATCGCTGAAGAGAGCCCCTCGCCACCTGCATCTCCACTCCCCAGCACGGTCAGCCACACCAGCAGCAACATTAGCGCATTGAGCCGTCGGCCTAGGGAACCTCAGCCCCAGATGGCTACGGCCTCTGAAATTCTCGGTAAAAGTGTAGAAAGGTCGATGGGGAGACAAGGCTTGGGCAGAATGAAGTCTATCCGTGAGACCTTCCGGGAAGCACACGATATACGAAGGAGAACTCCAAGCGTTGTACCCGGCACCCAGGCTGGAAGGAACGCCCGTAACAGCACTGTTATGCGCAGGAAGAGCACAAAGATGTTTGGCGCTAAACTCGTCGAGCTGCAAGCCGGTGCACACGCGAAGAAGATTGCGTCAATCGCAGCGGCCAGTGCTTCGCTGGACAACCGGAGTGGTCTCAAGCGACAAGGTATGTTTATGGTTCGGTAATATGAATTCAGGCTAAAAGTCATGCCGTGCTAATCGTATCTGCAGCCACTTTCAAATGGTTCAAGGGCCAGCTCATTGGGCAGGGTACGTATGGCAAGGTCTATTTGGGCATGAACGCCACCACGGGTGAATTTTTAGCCGTAAAGCAGGTCGAGGTCACCCCGAATGACTCGCGAAAGGCCCTCATTGCCGCACTAAATCAAGAGATTGAAACCATGAAGGATCTTGATCATCCAAATATTGTGCAATATCTTGGTTGCGAACGCAAGGAGCTCTCGATAAGTATCTTTTTGGAGTATATTCCCGGTGGCTCTGTCGGGAGCTGTCTTAAGAAACATGGCAAGTTTGAAGAAACTGTGGTGAGAGATTTGACACGCCAAATGCTTGAAGGTTTGGCGTACCTTCACCAAGAAGGTATTTTGCACCGAGATTTGAAGGGAGATAATATCCTCCTTGATCTCGATGGCACCTGCAAGATTTCCGATTTTGGCATCAGCAAGAAGACCGAGGATATCTACGGTAACGATGCCTCGAATAATATGCAGGGTTCAGTCTTCTGGATGGCCCCGGAAGTAGTAAACCCGAAGAAGGGTCAAGGGTACAGTGCGAAGGTTGACATCTGGTCCGTCGGCTGCGTCGTGCTGGAAATGTTCGCTGGCCGGCGGCCGTGGGAAAATGAAGAAACCATCGGCGCCATCTTCAAGATTGGCTCGGAGCGAATGGCGCCACCAATCCCAGATGATGTCTCCCAGCACGTATCGCCCGAGGCTATCGCCTTTATGGCAGACTGCCACACAATGTAAGAACCGCTTTATCTGCCTGGTGGCCACATAAGAAAGAAGAAAGAGAAGAAGAAGAAGCTAACCTGATTTCTCTAGTGAACCATTGGAACGGCCGACAGCGAAAACGCTACGTCAACAGCACCCCTTCTGCGCATTTGATAGAAACTATAACTTTTTGGATACCGCGTTGTACCACAAGATATCTTCTTTCGTTAATACTAGCGTTTGAGCAAGGGATTTCGTTTAGCTTATGATCAGGCGATTTACAAAAGCGATTTTCGATGTACATGTTTTATGCTATCTATGCTGGGTTCGAATTATTTTTGCCCTTTCGATTCCCAGCCACAATCTGTTGAGTATATATATACTGCGTCCTTTTTTTTTATTTTTTTATTTTATCGGTTTTCTATCGGATTGGTCTAAGTCATGAGACCACCGTTAATTCTATTCGTTTTGAACAGCTTGCTTGCTTTCTTTCTGTTTTCTATTACGATTTTTTTTTGGGAGGCTCCTGCTCAATGTTTCTTTCCCCTTTGTTTACTGGTTTGAGGAGTTGCTGGTGCATGCCATGACTGTGACATAATCTTAATATATATTCTACTACTATAACATGAGGCCCCACCGAATTTCAGCCACGGAGATCATAAATTGGACTGCTATGATTGATTTGCAACGACTGCGGTTAATCGGCTACCTGCATATATACTCTAAGAAACATGGCACGAACGAGCAAGGAGAGACGCCAAGTTTTTTCTGAGGCAAATATTGCATATTAATCGCACAGACTTGGGAGAACTGTGTAGCATTTTGCAAAATAACCGGCTTGGTCCTGGTCGAAAACACGTGGGATCAGGAATCTGGGGCGACTTTTGTTAATATCTCAAAGCAAAGCGCGCTTTTTGAGGAAAGCATTTGCCATTTGCAAGGGGCGCTCGCTTTTCCCTGCATGTTTACCGTTCAAAGATGATTCCACTCTGTCAGCTTATCGTATCGTCATTAATCCATTTCTTTAGCCTGGACCCGTTTGTGATGGCCTTATCTTTCCATGGTTTCCATTGGTTGGTTACGGACGGGCCTAGGTTTTTACGAAACAAGAAGCTGATTTCGGCCTGCTAGTGATGGTGGTGGGTGTTCCAATGCAACACGGCGTACCGTTGGAACGGCCGTCCCCACTACACCGGAACACCCACCTCCCGGACGTCGGGGTAAAGTCCACAACGTTATCATGACATGGGCCGCAGCCACAGCGAGGAAGATGCATTTTGAAGGAATTCGCCAAGAAGACTATGATTTTAAACGACCCGCTATCTAGCAGCGCCACCGGAGCACCCGGGAAACATGCCCGCCACTAACGCTTGCTGGCACTTACATGCATAGCTGTATGCATATGTCACCGATAGTCGACTTGTACTGACATTTTGTTTTGAAACATAAGTAACATTGAAGTGGGGATTTCCCAGTGGGTAGATATTTCCTTCCCCTTCAAGAACCAAGCAATAGTATATTAAACAATTTAAGTCATTCAGTACTTGGCCCTAAACCATCTGAACTTGGAGCAGGGTGCGAGCGAAAACAGAGTAGCCTGTCTCCTCTGAAAGCCAATTTTCGCCAAGCTGGTCAGTGAATTTCACCCATGTATACTGCGCTGCTCAAAGCGAATCTCGGATATAAAAGATACACCAGCAAGCTTGGTCTTGGTCTTGGGCTTGGTCTCGGTCTGGGGACTGAAACACAAATTGCGGCGTATCATTTTCCCCGCTACTTTTTTCGCGTGATATCGTTGATTGGAGGGGTACATGTGCATAGGTATGTACTCTCTAATTCTTCCAGATGCCGTCACGTCAGTGCGCATCTATATAGCAATGTGCATATGTCCCAGCTCCGCTCACAGAGTAATAATAATCCTTGCAGTGGCGCTCAGATACCCAGCTACCCTCCTACCTCCCTCCGCCACCGTACCGTTCTTTTTCTTGTTGCATTTTTCCATAGTGGGTGCGTACCGTCCGGCTATCTGTGGAATTATATACCATTTCTCCTCCATGTTCGAAATTCGACACTTACTACTTTCGATGCAATGCACGATGGAAATACCGGCTTAGGCTAAACCAGAATGGTTTGTTCATTATCGTAGGTAGCTGCAATAGCTGTCTCGGGAGCCGACGGTTCGCGCTCGGCGCTGCATTTTGCACGAATCCGGATGTGCGGCGTCTGTAGGCATGGCTTAATTCTGAATCTAGCTGCCACTGCCTATAGATAAAGTAATATATCTACTGGTTCTGAAAGAGTATACTAGCTTGGACGCTCGATATAGCAGCACACCCTGTCTGCACATCACGCTAGTTCTCATGCAGGTTATCAGTAATATAGATTTGATATATCAGGGTCGGCTACTGGCTTACGGAATAACAGCTTCGAGCCCGTGCCCAGACGGCTTGGCCAAGTATGGGTGTTAATATTGATCAAGCTTGAATCTGATAACTGCCGGGAGGTCTTTTGGATGGAACATGACAACATAAAGCTTGACTGTCTGTCTGTCTGACGGACATATCAGACCCACGCACGGTTCACCTTGAAGGTATTTTGGCAAACATTTTGCAAAGAAATGCGGAGTGTGGGCTAGGCACTCCTTTTCAAAATCAGTTGATCAAGCTTATTGCCCAGCCGGGCGGCCGGCATATATGCTTGCTCGCAACAGCTAGAATCCGTCCCAGTATCCAACATCATGTGCTCGGGTCCCCTCTCAGAGACTATGCACCGTCGATGCGCCGTCAACCCCCCCGGCTGGCCGTGCCGTAAGATAGTAGAGCCCACTTATGATATAAGGTGATAGACGACTCGGACTGTGGCTCGTGCCAGCTTAATCGAGAGGACTATCGACTGTTATTAGTGCATCCGCAGACGGAAGTTAGTGACTAGCTCCCGATGCCCTGTGACAATCAGGTGAGGGGGCTATGTCTTTGTGGAGAGTTGGGATGAGACTCTATTTGTCCAATCGCAATATTGAGAGACTGCATCAAGCCACTCTTGGAATTATTTGATAACATATATACGTCCGAACCACCCACTACGAGTATATCAAGAACGGCACCCCAGGAAACCAGGGTCGTACACACACCCACTATTCGTAGAAAACTTCATTGTCAGTTTCTTGGCCTTTCTATAATTTAACCGAAGGCGTAGCCAATGTAGAGGTTATGATATAAGCAGACTGATTGTCAGGTCAGCCGTGCTTATGTTGGGGTGTTCCTGCGGCTTCTTCTATTCTTCAATATGACGTCCGAAAAAACACAGGAATCTAGGCGGTCATCTACCCCCTCCCAGCGGGTACGATCGCTCGGGTTGTCCACACATCCTCACTGGCAAGGCTATACTCGAGTTGAAGACAACCAGGACGATAGAGACAAGGAGCATGACTTCCCGGAACCGCCAACTCCACTTCTTCAGCGTCTCCAAACGCCCAGGAAATGGCACAACGTCCTAGTCTCCATCGTCGCCTTCTTGACACCGAGCTTCCTCCCTTCTCGTTACAGTAAAAACCAACCGTCGTCTCACAAAGTTACCCCGACATCATGGCTGGACGGTCTACGTGGTATTGCATGCTTTATTGTATTTGTATACCACTACTTTTATGCCTACTTTGAGACCCGCGGTCATGCCTTCGAATTCGACGGACAACAAAACCGCTACATCATGCAGCTGCCTTTCATTCGGGTTGTCCACAGTGGGAGGTCTATGGTTTATGTCTTCTTCATCATCTCCGGCTTTGCGTTATCGCACAAATGCGTGATGATAATGAAGAGGGCCACGTCGTCAGTCGAGAGGAACAACGCCTTGCTATCGAATCTCACGAGCTCGGTCTGGAGGAGATATCTGCGCCTGTTTCTACCTGTCGCCGCTTCTCATCTCGTCATCGCGCTGTTTGTGAGCGCTGGGTGGTTTGAGACAGTCCCCTGGGATGAGAAAGGCTGGTTGCCAGGAATGGTTGAGTTTCGCCCACAAATGCAGTCTAGTCTTTTCAACCAACTTCTGTCGGCGTTTCGAGAATTTTGCAAGATTGCAACGGGAGCAGCGACCTTCCGCGGGTGGAAATGGCCAGATTATGTTAGTCTGTACGATGTAAGTCTCAGGCAGCTCTGCGTAAACTCGTTTGTGGCTTCGAAGGTACTAACTGTGGACCTTTTTTTCCGTTTAATTTAGGTCCATCTGTGGACAATCCCTGAGGAGTATGTACAATCGATGGCCCTGTTCCTGATTATCACCGGCACCTGCAATCTCAAGCGCTGGATACGGGTCTACATATTCTTGCCAGGTGCCATAGTCACGTGCATTCAATATGGTCTCTGGCCAACGAGCTTTTTCCTCGCTGGCTTTCTCGCAGCAGAAGTACAGGCTAAGGTATCTGCCACTCGAGAGAGCACCTTGGAGCCGGGGCTACCGATTGGTGTGTGCTCGTCCGCCAACAACGCTCATCCCAGACGACGCAAACGAGACCTCCTGCTGACAGGCGCGGCCTGGATAATGTTGATCGCCGGAATATATCTCTGTTCTTTTCCGGAAGAGCATGTGGAGGAAGAATCGGTTACTGGTTTCACCACATTGGTGAACTGGGGGCAAGGGCGATTTACAGGAGACAATGTTAACGCATTCTGGATGGCCGTCGGCGCAGATGTGGTTGTCTTCTCGATTGTTTTCCTACCGCTGATGCAAGATATTTTGTGCTGGAAAGTCTTTCAATATCTCGGGCGAATCTCATTCGCGCTGTACCTGGTGCATGGCACGACGAACCGAAGTTTGGGCTACGGCCTCGTCCATTGGGGCTGGAGAGTGACAGGCGCGAGCCAGCTGTGGGCGGAAGGTTTGCATATTGAGCCGAGCGAGAGGGATACTTTAGAGAGCCGACGGGTTGCAGTCGTGTTTGTAACGTTTCTGATAAACATGCCCGTGACGATATGGCTGTCGGATATTTTCTGGAAGGCGTTTGATCTGCCCAGCGTGAGGTTCGTCCGCTGGCTCGAGAGCAAGTTGGTTAGGGCATAAGTTTTGCGAGGAACTGAATAAGCTTTGTTCGTCCGCAAGTGCAGAATTGACCCTTTTGGCATTGAGATGTCTATTTTAAGTAATCGTGCTTAAAATGCAAATGCAAGTTAAGAACTCGAAACTGATAAAAAGAGTAATGGCGATATGATGGGTCGTCCTCAAAAAGCCCTCAGCCATAATGGAGCTTCCGGATTATTGTCGTCCGAGAACAGATGCAGATATTCATCGTGTCATACACATGTGCATGAAAGCCAGTTGTGTTGTGGCCGCAGAATCCAACGTTATGCACCCGGTTCAAACTAATATGGTCACATTCGCATAAGTACAGCGCCCCTTTTATCAAAGGTGACAAATGTTGCACGGTGACTCAAGGACGGCACAAATTATGAGTCGACTTGAGGATCGTGACTCTTCGCATGCTTGTCCTTCTAAACTAGAATCCCTGGTTAAGCCAAGCTTTCCGCTTAAGGTTGCCTGCATGATTGATGATTGGACAGTTTCTGGTCAAACTCCGCTTAGGGAAGATATATACCTAAAGTTTTGAGAGATGCGAGACCGCCAGGGGTCTAACAAAACTTCGTCGAGATGGTTCTATGAAACAGATGCCCCCGCACATCGCGGCTGCTGTTCGCCTCGAGCATGGGCTTTGATGCTTGCATGATGCAAGATGAAGTCGCGGGCTGCCTTGCATCTTGTGTAAAGGTAAATGTGTTGCGGGGAGGTTCGCTCCGCAGGCTAACGTCTGTGCTACGGAAGAGCTTGGGAGTATTTAGACTGGGCGTAAGAACGCCTCTGTTTCGAACCTCCATCGATCAAACGATCGGAAGTTCAGGCAGAAAGCCATTGACAATCCAGACGTCCTTACTTAAATTTTACTATCATCTTTCTATTTCAAATCTACAAACTACTTTTCAATCTAAACTCTATTGCTTTTCACACTCGGTCAATTGATCAAGCACTTCAATCTAAGAAATCGGGAGTCGAGATAGAATACGATTTCAACTCCAAGATGTCAGGCTTCGATCACAGGTCCTATTATGAGATGTTCAAAGACACCATGTCAGTCGCCTTGGTTAAGGCCGTACTGAACAAGGAGCTCGCCGAGTCCAAGGAAACTAGGCTCCAGGCGACCCGTAACGGTGGCGAGGTAAACGCAAAGAAGGAGGCCGAGGAATTAGCCGACTTCATCGAGGTAAGTCTGATTGATTTGGTTATATTTGTTGATTATTTATCTTTTTCCCGTATTTCTTTCTCCTTAAGCTCTGTTAGTTGATGTGTCTATTGTGTTTTCGCATGCGCGCATAGTTTCTTGCTACGGATTTGTTCCAGTACTTGCCTAAGGACTTGACGGAAGTTACGTACGAAATTAAAATCGCCGACGAAACTGGTCGAGCTGGCACTATTGCGATGGCCGAAGGGTTTCTCAATAACTTGCCAGCGACGTATATTGATGCGATAGTAGACGCAAAACTGCTCGCAGATGAAGGTTGTCTAGATCTCCTATGATACTATTATCTTCATTATTGATGGATAAAATTATATTTCGAATGTTTCTTGCTTCCTAAAGATGCTCCGTCAGTAGCGTTATATTTGAAAATTCGCTGACAAAAGGGTATTCTTTGGTATACAGAGGACGTAAAGAGGATGACGACAACGGTCATGGAAGACTATCTTGCTGCCGCCACTGCCCCTCCCCTGAAATGGACAGAAACCAGGCCCCTAGAGTGCGAGCTCTGCGGTCGACAAGTCCGATTAACGTGAGTTTCTGTCTATCAATCCTTCGAATTGGTCAAGCGAATCGCACTAACAGCTTAATACAATGGATAGATACCATCATCTTATCCCTGTAAGTAACTCCGGTTAGTGGTCTATCGCTAAAATCACGCTTACTCATTCCTGCGTCGTTAACAGCGGTCAACACACGCCCGAGTATTAAAAAAGAAGATTCACCCCGAATATATGATAAACCGAGTTGGTAGGTGTATCCATCATCCTCGATATCGAGGCTTCTAATATTTGGAGACAACCTTACACAGTGCTAACGTTCATTCTTCTGAATCTCAGCTTGGCTTTGTCGGTTATGTCACACATTTGTAAGCTTCCTCGTTTCCAGTCGATAGTTGACGGGAATCGGCTGACATAATTTGCTCTCAGGTCCATCATTGTGAAGACAATATGGAACTAGCTAAGAATTGGTACACTATTGAACTCTTAGAGGAGAGGGAGGACATTCAAAGATGGATCGCTTATATGTCTAAGCGCCCAGCGAGGGCTCACGTAAAGTAAATGGGTTTACATTTTTTTTTTTTTTTGAAGGATAGAGCAATGTTAGAATTTCGGATTCTGGGTTTTAGTATGGTAGCTAGTTAGACTCGCCAGGTTTCGGCGTGATGGCAGCTAGCAAATCAAAATCAACATATCTACCCTTCAAAATCTCTTCTTCATACTAAGTGCAAAGTGCATTTAGCCCGTAGATACCAAGGTGGCCGTCGATTCGCACTTCGTCGTCCTGTACCTCGGCTTAGTCGCATCCCAGGTTTTATTAATATGATATTGCTTGAGCCACAACACAATCCTTCCTTCATTTTCCAACATCTGACCTCCACAAATTCAAGCCTCTGAAGGGCCAAACACTCACAGACCTAAATCCTGAGAGCCAGAAAATTTTGAAGGGGGCTCTCGAGCAGTTGGTCAGGGGCAGTGCTACCGACCCGTCACATGGACATCGTGGGGGGACGAACATGCAGCAACGGCTCAGATCATCTTTGAGCTTTGTGCGCCGAGAACACAGACCACATGAAGTTGAAGGTCACAAGGTTTCCTGTCCCTCAGCAGTCGCGCCGATGTGCTTGCGCATTTATCTACCCACTATCCCGGGAGCTAGAATCTTCGAAATTAGGATATCGGGCTGCTGAAATGAGAATTTTCCGCCGTATTGAGGATTTTTCAAGCCTTGATATAGTGGCCTCGTGACGCCTGAAGGAGAAATGTCCGGGCAAACAACTTGAACGCCCGCAGCTCCACAAGTCAGGCTTCGATGGAACTTGTCTCGTCAGCCGCCGGGCCATGACGCAAGACCGAGCCACAGCTGAAGATGCCTTTCATGATGGAGAGATAGGCGTCTATATTTCACATTTTATATCATATTTATTGCATTGAGAGTATTAATTTATGCGCACTATTGTCAACTCATGGACAAGTAAATCTGATAGTTGAAAATGCAACAAAGTACAAGAGCAGTGCAAGAAGACCTGAAAGTCTCGTGCTTCATCACAGCCATATTCCTGGTTAACCGCTGCCCTATCCGTTGTAAGCCGGAGTTACCAGATATTGGCTTCCGCTCTGCATTATAGTATATTTGCAAGTATATCTTAGGGACGAGGCTGATTGAAAGCTAGGTAGCCGTCTAGCTCCCCGTGTATGGCTATTCTTACTTTTTGTGTTGTTCCTAGTGAGCGGTTCCCATGCCCCGGCTGGATTCACAAGGCCAGAACGCCTGATACGCAGGTACCCAGCTTGCCACGACGTATAAATTATAAAAGATCCGGGGACTCCCGTTGCGGCTGTACTGTCTTATTTGATCTTAAATCTTATCCTATTTTGACGAAATAAAAATATATAAAAATTAGAAGCGGAAAAACGATAATATTTTGGGGAATTTCCTTCTTTCGAAGCTCTGTTCAACGCCGTTACGGTCCCGAATTGACGACAAAAATTATATCCTGCAAGCATACGCGTACACCGGCGATAGCCTTGTGGGGAACCCTTAACTAGTGAAACATCGATTTAATACCACGACAAGCTACGACAAAACAGCCGTCGACATTGCCATAAGCATATATACATACCCGCCGTCAGATTCAAAGTTCGACTTCAGCGACCGGCACTAGCCCCGCTAACTAGTCGTTCTTTCTTTTTTCTTTTTTTGTTTTAAAGAGATTATAAAGGGAAATAATTAAAACTGCCTTCCAAATTGACGTCGCTTTTCAAGTCCATGGTATTCTATCTATCTACCTATCTCGCAGTTGTAGACCTATCTTTCGCTAACAGGTTCCCTCTCTAGGCTGCGGACCCGGGAGGGTACCAGTATGGCGTCAACGTATTATCTCCCGGAACCGACCCCGTCGTCGAGTAAGCCACCTTTTTGCAGAAGCCGCTTAATCGAAAATTATACATATGCATATACATCCGCTAACTTCTCTGGATATTGCAACGCAATAGCATAATCTTGGTCCACGGCCTAGGAGGCGATCCCTTCAAGACATGGACACACGCCGGCGGCAAGAAGGACCCCGGAGTGCTCTGGCCGCGCGACTTACTGGCGAGGGAGATTCCCGAGGTCCGCGTTCTAAGTTACGGGTACGACACTAAGGTAACATCATGGTTCGAAGGGGCTACATCGAACATGATACATCACCATAGCGAGACCATGATCTCAAGGTTGCACAATTTCCGCAGTGTATGTTGCCAATATGCCCATGGCTCTTCTACATTCATATATACCTAGAGCTTTATTTATTGATTATGCTGCTAATTTGTGGGTGCGTACAGCGGAAAATAGACGGAAAAAATTCAACGGAACGGCCGATTATATGGATTGGTCACTCGCTCGGTGGTATCTTGATTAAGAGGGTGCGTCTCTGAACTAGATATATTCTATCCTATTCTATTGCATTGATTTTATAGATCGAATACTCCCCTGCTCTAGTTAGACGTTGCTAATCCGTCTCGATGTTCTTATATGCACCAGGCCTTGATATACTCAAATAGCTGCGGCGTCGACCACAACGAACGACTACGCTCAATCAAAGTATCCACGCAGGGTATACTCTTCATGGGTACTCCGCACATGGGATCCGACCTCGTTAGGTGGGGCTCACTAGCGCGCAAACTGCTCAGCTTCTTCCCTGGTGTTCGACTTGACAGCACTATGCTGTCCATGCTAGGTCAGAACTCGGAGACGCTGCAAAATATCAACACGCTCTTCACGGGAGTATCATCTTCGTTTGAAATTGTCTATTTTTACGAGGAGTTGGAGACATTGCTTCCAACGGGGCAACACGAAATTGTACGTTCTATGGATATATTATTCTTTCTGATATATGCCTACCTGGGCATATATTCGCATTCTAATGCTGATGGGTTGCCTCTACAAGATTGTGCCATATTCGTCTGCCATTGTCGACTCACCGAATACAGAGAAGATCGGGATCCATGGGACTCATCATACCATGGTCAAGTTTAGAGACGAGTCGTCACCGGGGTATTCTGACATAGCGGGGATACTCCGCCAGATGGTCGACAATGCAATTACCTTTGCACCAGGCAGATGGGAAGCGGAAAGAAGGTCAGCGGTAGCGGCCACGCATGACAAGATCAAAGAGATCCTGATCCAGCGAGGTATGTGGACTTTATTACTCTTTTTAGGAAATTATTTCTTTCGAGAGCACACCACACTACAGTCAACTTATATTTTGGGACCAAATTAATACGAAAATTGTGTTTAATAAATACTAGGTGCCTCAGGATTATACATTGGAACCGGCTCTCCGAGATCCGTGATGATGACTCGACGGCTATCCGGCCGGCCAGAAACTCTCAATCCTGTTGAAGTCGAGGAAGTAGACTCTGATAGCAGCACCGGTGGTACCCCATCCAAACGTTAGCATAACCCTCTATCAAATAGCATGAAATATGCCAAAGCACTAACAATGATAGAAACAGGCCTCGCGATCACCCAAGGAGAAGGATACTCCACAGACTCAAGCATGATCCTCCCACCATCCCTGCCCATATTTGCCGTTCCACTACATCCAAACGAATCTCCCGTAACACGAGAATACCTACTCAAAGACTTCGACAGTATCCTCTTCAACGATGAGCGCCGCGCTAAAGGAAACGCGGGCCTCCTCCTCTGGGGGCCTCCAGGTTCCGGCAAGACACACCTGGTCCGCGAATACGTCTTCAACCGCCGCGAATGGTTCACTGGCGGCATATTTTGGGTAAACGCACGCACACCGGCCAGCCGGGCTGACAGCTTCCGGATCATTTACAAAAGACTCAACCTGCCCAGCGCCGTCATGCAAGATATTACTGCACCACATGCAGATCGCAGCGGCATGGACGTGTACACCTGCCGTGTTCTGGAATGGATGGAACGCACGGAGAACTGGCTGCTGGTGCTCGACGCTGCGAATGCAGTCGACGAAGCCGAAATTGATGACCTCAAGGCCTGTATGCCAACCAGCAGAGGTAGCAGTATCCTATTCACGACATTGAACCAGTCGCTGGACGGGCAAGCACGCCTAGGTGCCCCGGTAGCTTACAAGATCCCGCAGATGACAATGAAGGAGGCTGTGTCCATCTTACTCACAGAAGCAAAAATCACGGACCCAACACCGCAGGAAATGAAAGTCGCTAGCGAGTTGGTCGAGCTGCTGGACTACCTGATAGGAGCGATCCATATCGCTGCGTGCTATATTGCCGAGCGGCAGGTGTCGATATACGAGTATCTTCGTGGATATAAGGAGCATCCAAAGGTATCGGGCGACGGTTGGAGCCCGCTCGCAATGACGCTCGACACCCTGGAGACAAAACACCCAGAGGCAGCGAATCTACTCAAGCTGATTTCGTACTTTGGCGCGGATACGCCCACGCTGTTGATACACTGGGGGTTGGACGCTCTGCCAACGCAGGTGCGCGTGGTGGCTAAGGAAGAGGACGGCATGCTAGACTTCAATCTTACGATCAAGCATCTGCTGGCGTTTAGTCTTGTACGGCGGACGCATCAGAAAGAGAGTGAAAATGGGAGAGAGTGGCGTGTCGACCGGTTGCACTTGCAGAGCGTGATTCAGACGTATGTACGACAGCGGCTTAAAAGCCAGGGAGAGGTTGGGCAAGCGTGGGTCAAGTTTGCAGCACTGGTGTTCCGACATGCATTCGACAGAGCGGAGAAGCAACGAGGTCCGAATGGTGGGGTCTATGTCAAAGATTATGAGGAGTTTGTGGTACATGGGGAGTCCCTTGCACAGTATATGCGAGAGCAGAAGGTCAGCAGGAGGTCGATTCGAGACACCATCGAGCGGGCGAAAGCAGTGATCGATGAGCAGAATAGGGCGCAGGAAGTAGGGAGGTTGGTCGAGTTGCCGACGAGGTCGATGTGGGGCAGGACAGATATGGAGTCTCCAGATGTGGTGTATGCATCGCGCCGTTCGACTTTCGACTACAACAGCAGTGTCACTGGATCATCATTGAGTGCCAGCACCTTATCTGAGATATCCAAGGGCAATGCCTTCTCCGTGGGAAACAACAGCAAGGTGACGCAGGAGGAGCAATCGAAAGAGGATAAAATACCGCAGGGTAGTGACTTGAAGAACGTCCCACAAAATTCGGCGCTATCGCGCGCTTCAACATCGACGACAGTTACGATTCAACCCTCTATATCAAGTACCACAGGAAAGCGTCAGGGGAAAAAATTACAGAGGAAACCGAGTCATCGGAGTTATCGATCCCATCGACAGAAGGATGCTAAGGGGAAAGGTAAATTAGAATCTGCACCGACAACAAGTGCGAGCGTTCTGAAGTCTGTCGTTACAACAGGTACGCAGACATCTGCAGATGCTCTCCCAGGCATAGAGACCGGGTCATCAGGACACAATCTAGGAAACAGAAATTTTTCTTTTTCGAGCCAACGGACAAGCTCAGCCCCAGCGATGCATGCAGATGGGATTGCCAGTTCGCTTTTGCAGAATGTTCCTCAAGTTTACACCAGCGACCTCGCCAGCTACCCTGCACCTAGCAACCTGAACTATCTTTATCGAGTGTCGGAGCTACCGGTAAGTAGCCGCATGTCTTTGTAAGACCGAGCGCGCCAAATTTAGCAAGCTGACAATTCCATCACCTGCCAGAATACGCTTCCCGTTGCGGCACAGCGAACGCTGTCAGAACCGGTCAGGGATCCAGGGCCGAATAAGCCACTGCCGCGAACCATCCGCCGTCGGAAGGCAGTTGACTACACCTCAATCGCCCAGAATAAAGATAAAGTACCAAGGTTAGAGAATCAGGCGGCGATAGAGACGGATCATCTTTCACCTATGATTGGCTATTATTACCCCGGGTTCCACAGTAAGAACGGTAGCCACGGCGCTGGTGAGACGGACGATTCTGACGACGGAGACTTTGTTACTGTGACGAGCGAGCCAGGTCCCTCGCGGCTACCACGGACAACGATGCGCCATAAGATACTGTACAACACACCAGCTTCAAGTACAGCGGCAGGGGGACTGCTACGCGTCAGGTCGCTCTCAGTTGCGGGCAGAGAGAGGGACGAGGAGACGTTTCTATCTGCGCCGACTAGCCCGCGACTGTCGCGAATGAGTAGTATTGGCAGCTTTGCGGACACATCGTCAATGCAGGCGGCGCCGGGTTCTTTGGTTAATCTAGCGAAGAACTTTGCATCGTGGGCATCTCGTGGAAGATCAAGGAGCAGAGGTTCTTCTGTAGGTTCCTCTGTAACGAGGTCGCCGATGTCAACGCCTCGGGAAGGGAGTCCGCGAAGAGGCAGGTCGGCCTGGGAGAGGCTGAGTTGAGATAGGATATCATGTTGTTTTGATTGATGTTTCGTATATCCCTTAGCTTGGAAATAGACTCTGCGTTATGGTGGAACACTGGATTTGGAATCGGGCCCTGGATATCATGAGAGTACGATATATTATTATTACCATTATTATTAATTCAGCGGGTCTGCCTAACGATCATGAATGATGCATGCATGCAATTACGAGACTTACCAAAACACCACTCCAGTACCCTACGATCCTAAGATGTGACTCCGGAGCACTTTGCACTCGTGCTTCTGTTTGATACACTTTCCACGTTGGGCTAAGCAAGCATGCAGGATGCAGGCCAGGCACACCAGGTGCCAGAGCTGCATGCATGCGAGACGGGAGAGCTGCATGGAAATCCTCAGCCGAAAAAACTAACGCTTCGTGGAATGCAATTGGGATTATCGTCGCCTGGCCGGTCGTACTTCGGAAGCCTCGCTGTGCCTACGACGGCGCATTAGTCAGAAGCTCGCCGCTGTCACAAATCGATTGGAGATGGGCTATAAAAAGAAATAGTCTGCTGTGAAGAATGTCGCTGCGCCACAGCCGTCGGATCCACTCTGATGACGAGGCCGTGGACGCGGACGCGGCGAGGCTTTCGACAGGGTACTTTTCTGGGCAAGCAAGGCTGCAGGACAATATAAAACCACAAGGCTCGGAAATATGTATGTATGAACAATGCGCATTGTCTACAGTCCTTATAAACACCGACGTCCTCCGCGCACACGACACAGTTTGACGACAAGTACTACTAACATCCGCATTCCAATAGACCCGACATTCGCAGTCCCATAGACACTCTCGTCCAAATTCGAATTCTCTCAGCTCCACGATCCCGAGAACCCTGTGTAACGATGGTGTTACGTGCTGAAGCTCAGTCGCTCGACATGCTGTCGACGCTCGCCGACGACCCGCCGCTGCACCTCCGTCGATACCCGCCGATGCCGCCTCCCCACGACCCTCATTCCACCTCAAACCAACATCGTCTGAAGCTCTATGTTGTCCGAGTTCCTAATAGCTATGGTAATCTCCCGCTCTTCTGCCATGGTAGTGGTGCTGGAACTTGGCTTACTAATGTTCGATTTGTAGATATCATCCTTACCCCGGCCAAACCACTGTCCGCCACAGTCACCGCTCACGATATCATATCCTGTCTTTACTACCTCCGCGTCCAGCCTATCGGCCAGCAGTCCAACATCCGGCCGAACGCCGCCCCTCGTGGAGCTTCCTTTGACGATGCCCGATCCTCCCGTACTCGTGCTTCTGTGAGTGGCGAAAGCACACACAGCGACCAACTTACCCCCGGGCCCAGCCATGGTAGCCATCTCTCCCCTGCCTCCGTGAGCCTCTCCTCTTTGACAGACATGCTCTCCAGCGCCAACTTCGAGATCACATTTATTCGGCGCGACCGTACGAGTGGCAGTCAGACAACAGTGGGACGAGTCTTCTCGAACACCAACGCCGCCCTCGGCTCGCTCATCCCCAACTCTTTCGCCGCCCAGATGGTGGCGCAAGAAGCTCTTCGGTCGAAAAAGGGTCGGCGAGACAAAAAACGCCTCAACATGGAAATATATACCGAAGGATACCGCAAGTTTCTCTGCCAGCAGCAGCCAAAAGCCCGGAATACACCAGACACCGCTGAAGCATATCTCTGGCCGCTGCCCGTACCACCTCCAGCGCCCGGCGTGGAACACGTCGGACCCCCGCCACCACCAAAGGACTCCCCAAAGAAGAAGGCTGCAATGATGATGAACCCAGCCATGGAACGCATAGCCTACCAGTCCCGCTTCACGGAGATATACTCACCCGACACGCCGACCGCGCCTCGCCCAGCCGGTATCAGCTCCGACGAAGACTCCGGCGACGGCAGCGACGAGGATGGCGCCGACGGTATATTTAGGCGCACACTCCACCTCGAAGGCGAAGGCTTCTGGAAGAACACAGGCAAGCGGCTCTCTGCCTTCGGCGCAGCAGCCGCCGCAGCCCACCGACGGCGAAAATCGGAGGTGTCGCAAAGCCCGCAGCGGCAGCAGCAACCATCATCGTCTAAGCGTAATGACCTCAACGAGGAAACTCGAGTAGCCATGGAACAGATGGGCCTCTACTCTACCAGCGGCAGCAGCAGCAACCTCGCCTGTCCACCGACAGCGGGAGCGACCGACACTGCCGAAAGGGGTACTAAAGGCAAGGGCTACGTCTTTGAAGCCCCACTCCGCGGTTCCGGCACCTGTGAGTTCGAAACCAACAGCGTAGGCCGCAAGATTCGCCTTCGTCTGCACCCACCCAGCACGATGGCCGGCAGCCCATTTGGCAACACCAGCGTTGTCAAAGCGGACCCGATCCTCCTGTGCACGATCTCCCTGCAACCGCCAGACCCGACTTCCTCTGCGTCCGCATCCGGCGCTGGCGGGGAGGCGCACGGGCACTCACGCGCATCGCATAAATTCAACAAGCTCGGGGGGCGATTCAAAGCCAAGTTACACCGTGAGAATAGCTGGACGGAGCATGTGGAGCAAGAGGCTGGCAGCGGACAGCGGAGCAAGCTGGGTAGTTTGGTGATCGAAGGGGAGGGGATGGACGTACTGGACATGGTGATTGTCAGTAGCATGGGGGTGTTTTGGAAGCGTTACTGCGAGTGGACGGAAGACCTGCGGGAGGGTGGGTTATAACCGGTACCGTGAATCTGTTGCGGCGCTCTTGATAGTATCAATTGTGCACGACATAGCAATCGTCTAATTATTGGGACATCGCCATGGCGTGCGAAGAGTTTCTTTTCCATGAATTACTGTATTAATAGACTGGGTTTTTATTTTGGGTCTTTTGGATTTCGGTTGGTGGTTTAGCGATACCTTGGCTAGCTGGCGTTTATCATTATATCTGTATTATTATCAATTTAAATCAGTCTGAGTCTTTTCACGAAAACTTGCATAGCAGTGTCGTTATTGATTCCTATTACTTATTTCTGTTCGAAATTGAATTCGTACTCCCGACATCATCTGATTAAGTAAATTATATTAATTACGGCCTTCAAAGAGTTTCTATTTACAGGGTATCAAGAATGTGCACGTATCTATATATACATAATTAATCGGACTCGTCCATCGCCCTATCGCCCCACATATCGTCGTCGTCGTCTTCCCCTCGTCGATTCTCTTCTCTAAACCCGCTCTCCAATTGATCTCGCAGGTCCCGCCAGCTCTGCCCGTTATAAGCCGCAACCTCCATCTCTGTCGCCCATCCACCCCAACTCTTCAACTCCTCCACCACGAGCGCCTTCACCGCCGCGAGATTTACCCTCCGCCGCTCCACTGCTTCTTGATTCTCCCGCGTCAGTTTTAAACGATTCATGCCTGCGTAATGGTCCCAGAGTGCCCGGATCGCGATAATTGGCAGCCGGCGGTTCTTGCTGTCTAGGAAATTACTGTAGCAAACCATCCATCGCACTAGGCGCACAACAGGCTCATAGTCCGCCTCGACCGTCCTGAGTAGCATTCGTACGTACGCATGGAGGTGAGCTGTCCGCGGCGTCATAATCGGCGGCAAAGCTGACCTGTTCCCAGAGAGGGACAGGGCTACTAGTTGCGCGAATGGGTCCTCCTTTTCGTCTATTCCTCGCCCTTGTTTCTCGTTTTCGGCTCCTTGCTTGGGCTGTGGGATCTGATGCATCCCGACCATATTCTCGAAAATGCGCACTGCATCTGCAACCCGGAAGGGCATAGGCGCATGCGATTCGCTAAACGAAGATCCCTTCAACATCTGTTCATGGTCCCACCCGCGTTCCGCCGCAATCACCAGCTCGTACACCAACCGCGGCTCGTCAGGATACCGCCAGTCAGCATAGGGTTCGGACTTGAATGTTTCCGGCGCCGCCCAGCAGCAGTTCACCAGGTGTTTCCAGATCCTGTCCACACAAACGTTAACGTCCCTCGTCTTCATCTTGCGTCCCGGCGACCCTTCCCAAAAGCCGACAGAGGCTAGGCGTTCGCCCGCATCCTTCGCCCACGCGGATTGAAACATACCACGTGGGATTCGCGGGTAGTTAAGCCCTCGCAGAATGGCGCCCCATGCAATCGGTGAGGTGATCTCGCAGCTCATCGCTAGCGCGATGGCATATGGAATCCGCAAGAACAACAACCGTCGGGTGAAAGCGAGATGATGCTTGAACTGAACGGAAATGCGTGGTGCGCAGGTAGTCGAAACGAGCGCCTCTATGAACGCCGTCACGAGCACTTTGGTTGAATAGGAAAGCTGTACCATTTCGTTGACGCCTTGAAAGCCCGTGTGGTTTGTAGTGAATTTCCACCATTCCAACATATTGCCACTTGAATCAGTGGGTATCTGTGGTCCTGACCGATCTGCGTACCACAGTTCTAGATATTTGGTAGCTTCGGCGGGAGAGAGAGAGTCGCTGACGAGGAGCCTGGTGAGCGATAGTGAGGGCTTCACGCCTTTCCGAATCATGGTAGCCCAGAGCGACTCGACAGATGGAGGCGGAGTTGGAACGTAAGCGCCGCGCGCGGGGTCCTCAGGCGGTGGGAGTAGGTTTTTGGTATCGCCGATACTGACAGTGGCTCTGTCTTCGATATTCGGTCCGCGCTCTATATCGGTCGGACCTCGGATGACTGTTTTGGTAGTACGAAGATAATTTCTAGTTGGGTCGAGCTTGGGTGCTGGCGGAACGTACTCCATCTCATCATCCGGTATAAACCGACTGAGTCCAGTTCTCTTCACCGGATGGGGCAGAATTTTCCCTTCTGGCTTGATATATTTGTCCTTCCAGGCTTGTCTTCGAGCCTGCACGAGTTTCTCAAACATTTCTTGGAAGACATGTACAGCACCGGCTCTCAACTGTGGTGTTACTAATTGAATTTGGAGGAATTGTATAAATATATTCCACGATTCATTGAGAGTTCGGGTAGCTCGGATCCTGGCTTGCCAGATGGTCATGGGAGAATCATTTCCAGAGCTTGACCCAGCTATGAACCATGTTCTGCGAGGAACGGTTGGGATACCTCCAGCCTCTCTGCCCGAGAGAATCATTGCAGACTCTTCCCATCGCTGAAGTGGGTACCCGGCACGTTGCATTTGAGCTAGCACAAGGCCAGAGTCGCCAACGTTTGGCTCCTCGGTCTCTGACTCAATCCGCGAGTGAGATTGATCGTATCCATCGGTGTCTTCTTTCCAAGGAGGCCAGTTGAAACCTTGTTGGGCGATCAAGCTCCGTTCTCTATCAGACCTTGGAGCTGCAACCCGTGTCCTTACGATCCCTCGGAAACCTTTAACGTTGAGGTGCATGACAGGATCGGCTTGGAACATTTTTGTCAGGAGGATGACCTGGGCGTCGATAATGTACCGGAGCGAGGTCCAATATGGTAAGCTTATCCGAGGTTTTTGGCTGATTGCGTGAAGAATATGATTTGCAAACGTGATGTCGTGTTTTGTGATCACAGCGGGGGCGTCGATGCAATGCTTTGCGTAGATTGTGGCTACCTGTGGTAGTTCGGTCGGCGCAAAGTAGTTGCTAAGTCGGAACAGACGAAGAAAAATTATCCTTCTGGTGACCGCATCGATTCTAAGATCCGGGTTTTTTGTGTGCTCCACGATCTCGGCATTTCTCGTAAGGTATCGATCCACGAGGGCGACAGCTTTGCGGATTGTGTGCGCCGTGTGACCTGAGAGGTGCCTTAAGGTATGGTTGAATGCGAGTGGAGGGACCCTGTAATTCTGCATTTGACAAATCCAATCGAGCCGACTGATGGATTCCGGGCCATTCTTTCCCAGGAGAACATACGCCCACATGCCCACGTCCGTTGGATTGGAATTTCGGGAAGCCAGGTATAGTCTGCAGGCCTTGCTTAGGCCAATATTCTCCTTGATATGAGGATACCCCTCAGCGTTCAGCTCTTCGCGACGAGGCCATATCCTCTGCAAGAGATAGCGGGTGGTGAGGCCTGCTAGTGATATCTTCGTACTCGGTGGCTGAGTTCCATCCGGTTGGCGGTCGTAGCTTGTACGTCTTATCGCTCGATCTAAAGGATTGTCGGGTCGCGAGTAACCAAGATTGGTAGTGCCTTTCCGCGGCCGCGGTATGTCATCCGCGCAGCCGAGCAGGCGCAGAAGCGGTAATAGTTTGGTCCTCGTGGCTGGCGGTCCCGCAAGCACGTCCCATGGCCATTCGGTCGCAGCTTCGGTGGCCAGAGATTGGGCGTCTTTATTCCCAGATTGAGTATCCCGCCCTTCATCAGACCGCTCTGTAGTTCCAGGTAGAGAAGTTTGCTCAGCAGATTGGGACTCGGTGGTGACCGTGGTTAATGGACATCGAGTTTGAAAGATTGCCGTTCTGCAGCCTGCCAAACAAGTGTGTCTGATGAATGGAACTCTTGGGGCTCTGCTGGAAGCAAAGCACATGCCTAACGCCATCCAATGGGAGGTATAACAGTGGTGCCATTGGGGAAAGAACTGCGCCGGGAGACGGTGACCGTTTCCTAGCCTAAGCTACCTGTGGGGATAATCCTTCTACTCGCATACGAGAGCGTTCATGCCGGGGGGTGAAGGGGACCTGCAAGAGAGAGAAGAGCAAGATGATGAAAGTGGAAGCAGAATTCTTCAAACCAAAAGGTGGATCGAAACGGTGGGATGATGGGATGAAAAAGGTTGTGCGCGTTGTGCTCGATCGGAGATAACGCCCGTTGGCCGGAGATTAACTGGGTCGATGCTGAAGCCCTGCAAACACGCTGCGACGGGGAGACGCGCGCGCATGCCATCGCTTCGTCCTCGCACCAGCGACAGCGACATGGAGTCTTCAAGCCGGGTTCCTGATATGCCATTTCGCGAGGGTGGAGAGAGGGCAGCAACATCAACGTGAAGGCAAACAATGGTAAGGCCGCCTTTCCCGTGCCACCAACGGCGTCGAAGTAATTCACTAACATGGCGACGGGCAGAAAGACCATACTTGCGTCCAGAGTGCATCCATCAATGTATCTATGTATCAGGCATGGCAAGCCTGCTGCCATCGCCGTCACCCGCAAGACAGGCAAGGAGGGGAGAGATATCACGTTGAAGAAGGACAACTGAGAAAACAAAGACAAGATAGGAACATGAACATGACCCCGGCCCCAACCAAAAGTACCTGCTGCTTGAACTCAAGGTACCATGGCGGTCTGGGAAGCAAGGCTGGGAAGGAAGCAGCAGCCCAGCAAGTACTTAGCCAGAGCCAATTCTTTCTGTCTGTCTGTCTGTCTGTCTGTCGTTAAATGGCGGCGGCCCAAGAGAAACGCTAGCCTGCTTTCACCAGTGCCTCTGAAAAATTTCTTTTTCAGACCGTAATAATGCATGGTACATTACATTAGTTACAGGTAATGTAATGTAATGTAATGTACAGTCCACCGTCCTGTAAACTAGTAGCAGCTGCTGGGAATAGCAAAATCACAATTAATTTCTTTCTTTTCCTTCTCTCTTCTCTCCCGCTCTCCTTCTCTCGCTCTTCTCATGCTGACTGGCTGCGAGAGTTTTCCCTGTCCGGTTTATAATAATTTCTGGGCCCGGAGGATTTTTCTTCTGTGCTGAGAAGGTTTTCGCCAATCCCGCTATCCTTTTTGTCGTTCGCCAGTCCGATTATATTAAGCTTTCCCGCCGATAAAATAATATTATTATTATCGGACCTCCTCAGCTTTTTCGCCCATCGCCAAATCACAATCCGCAGCTTGGCCGGTGCCGTACAGACAGACAGACGCTAGAACGCGGGACGGCCTGGTCACCACACCCCAAGGAAGCCCGTTTCGAAGAACTCCGCAAAAAAAAGAAAAAGGGAAGAGGGCGAGAGAGAGAGAAAAAAAAACGGCACACGTAGACCACAACAGAGCGGAAAAACGAGGAACCCCCCCAAAAGGCCTCTCCTCCAGCATACCTTCAATCGTGCAGGCGTACAGCCGATCAGAATCCGAATCAATCACGACGAGTTCCATCCCATCGGTCCTTGGAGACGGTCGGCAGGCCTGGCGACGGCGAGAGATCAATTCCGGACCTTTAAGCGTGGTACCAACAAACGACTGCAGCGCCGAAGCGAATGAGACCGGCCCTGCTCATACGACGACCAAGACGACGACGATTACCGCAACTGTCGGCTGATACCGATACCTTACCCCCTACTGCATCGTAAAATCGTGATCACACAGACTACCTTTTCCATCGGCCGTCGGTGATAGCGTCTGGGACCAGCGCTCCGTGTGTCGACGCGTCTCCTGGCTAGCTCCGACTATAAAGACTGCGTACGAGCCAAAGTGCGAAACTCCCTTCATGGCCACGGCTACGTCGGCTCCTCCCAGTAAGTCAAAGTCTTTTTTTTTTTCGAAGGATATTTGTGCATGCAGAGTATGATCTGTCTTTGTTGAGAACCCCTCTCTCCTGCTGTCTGTTGATTCACGGTGCCATCGATGCATGCATTCGTTCATTCCGTTTTTCTTTTTCGTTCTCCCCCGGCGCTTGCATGTCAGTAGTGCCAGTTACCGTTACTATCCTTGGTTGATGGCGGTTTTTTTTTTTTCTTTTCGAAGCGAGGACGACGATGAAGAGGAGTAGGACGAAGGAAGTTGAGATGAAAGAGAGATTCCGTTTCTCGTCTCTCGTCTCTCGTTTATATCGAACTTCCATCGGATTATCCTCTTCATTTCATCGTTTCCCCCGTTGAAGAAACACCAGCAGCAGCCTGTTTGCGGCCCATCAGTTGCCCGTCTGCCCGCATCATCCCTCAATCCACCTTCACGGCGCCACCATCTAAAAACCCCTCCAGCGGGTGATTCTGGCGATGTTTGGAACGTGCTCTTGCGTGCAGTTCCAACACAGCGTTCTCCCCTGCTCGGCCGTCGACGATTCTCTTTCGAGCCAAGCGTTGTTACCTTCCACCAGTTCCATCCACCTGCTCATCCATCCACCAACCGTCCACCGCCATCTACCCGTCCACCCTGTTTACCCTTCTCGTCTTGTCCACCCGGGACGCGCTTCATCTACCAAAGAGCACGAACTAACTTGTATGGTCGCCCCCCTGGCGCACGACCGACCTGACATAGCAATGAACGGGTTTGGTCAACCCCCACCTCCATCACCGTCGCCTTCGGCAGCGGCAGCGGCATCGGCCTCAGCGACCCACAACAGCGGTGCAACCCATCTGAATCCCATCATCAACACCCCCTCCAAACCTGCCGCTGCGATTGCACCTTCGGCCTTCTCACCGGTCCCCGCCTACCCATACCCAACCTTGTCCAGTACAAATGGCGCTCCATTACCCAACAAAGTCCATCACGTCCCCTCCTCCCGTACTCCTCCCTTAGATACAGCCTCGATCACTGGAAAACGAAAGCGTGCGGACAGCAGCCCCGTGAAGGAATCCCAGGGCGTACCCGGAACGATACCACCAGCCCACAGGCAACATCTGTTATCAGAATTCAGGAGAAGCTTCCTGTCAACACTCACAGAGTATGTCATGCAATTCCCGTAGCATGTGCCTTTAATAATCACGCGAACATGCATTCCTAACCGTTAGTTACATTAGGCACGATGTGGGTATATCGCTACTTGACAGACCAGTCTCTCTCGATGCCTCTTCTCACGAGGCCAAGAAGTCGAAGGTGCTCCCTGCCCAAAATGGTCTCGAAACACTTCGCCAAAGGATAACCTCGGACACCTTTTACACGTCTTTACCCCCGATACTCAAGGACATCAATGCCGTTATCGCCGAAGCATCAGAAGGACTAAGCGTTCCGACCGGAGTCGCTCCGGAAGATGAGATGAAGGATGATGACGGGGTTGCCGTCAAGAATGAAATGAGTGATACGGCCGCCAGGATTCAAAAATTTAAACAAGTTGCATCGGACATGATTGCCCAAGCCGCGAATCAACATCCATATCTCAACATTCCGGAGGAAGAAAAAGCCGTGGACATTGACTTATCCGATAACAACCTGGACCCCACAAAATCTCCACAATACAAGCTCGCCATATCTATTATGGGGAACGCTGGCAACCGAATGTATGCTGTCATCAACCATCCCAAAGCAGCTCATTCTGGAAAAGGTGTTACAGATTTGGACGGTATGGAAGTCGACGATGTATCAGATGAACAGGCTCTAGCATCACTGGAGCTTCCGGTCCACGCTCAAGTTGTCAGAATTTACCAGTCAGACGCCAATACCACCGTGAAAAAACCGACGACTGTTAAAGATATGCTTCCTGCCCACGCAAAAACGCAAAGTCCCCGCCGTGAGAAGAAAACTGCGGAACCTAAGCAAGCGTCTAGGGGACTTGAGACTGCCCAATGGCTATACTATGGGCCATTCATGTCCTTCGCACCAACATCGGACGAAAGTGGCGCTGTTGTTTCCGCGTGGAACAAGAGCAGACTCTGGTACAGCATATATGGCGATGAAGCGTTAAAGAGAGTTCGGTCCCATACCCAAGACGAGAAGGAAGAGGAAGATGCTGAGTTCAAAAAGCTTGCCGATACGTATGAGCCGATTCCCATTGATCCGGCATTGTTCGAGTCAGAAAGCGAAAACGACAAAGCCCTCAGAGAAATCAGCGATCTGTTAATAGATCTTAGAACAAAGCAAACTACGCGTGTCAACAAGCATAGCTCATCGCAGCCGTCCAAAGCTGATGCAACGGAAACCGAATTGTACCAAAATGCTCTTAGTCGACTTACCGATCTCCTTGGCAAGCTAGACCCAGAATCGTTCGACAGGCTTGATGCCCTGGTGGAGGCGACACCAAACTCGAAGAGCGATCTCCCTGCACTCCGCTTCCCAATGCCTGGGTCGGTTCCGAACCCTGAAAAGGCCCCACCACTGGCTCCGGTTCAAACCCCAGGACCACAATACACAACAACTAGAGTGAGTTACACTGCCGCTTACACGAACGATGGAGCGTTTTCTCCTGCCACACGTATTGTTTCATCCCGGCCGTCATCACAATCTCAATACAATCGTCCAAGCGGATACAATCAACCCCACTACCCTCCACAAACGCCAGTCAACCGTCAACCATACAGTCATAATCCGTCACCATATTATACTCCTCAGCCGCAGTACACCCAACCGCGGCCGGCCGTTCCGGTGACTCCTCAGTATCCTGCAGGTAACTATCAGAATAGCCCGTTCTCTAGGAGCTCTACAGGTGCCGTACCAAGGATTGCTGCAGCTGGCGGACAACAAGTGTACATCCATTCTGCAGGTTCTTCTTACCAGCAGCCAGCCATCCGTCAGACAACTGGCTACATCACTCAGAATACTAGCCAAGGCCCAATGCAGGTACAGACTGGCCGCAGAGTCTCCATGGTGCCACAGCATCAACCAAGCCCGCAGCAACGTCCGCCTTCCGGTCAAGGATACCATTATTCTTCGAGTCATAGCTACCAAGTTGCTCAACAAACGCAACAGCATATTATCATGCGGCAGCAGCAGCAACAGCAACAACCATACCGCCAACCCCCTACCCCTAATCAGAACCAATACGTTTACGCTCAACCACAAATTCGGCCGGCGATATCACAGGGCCAGCCCCACATTGTATATGCCAACGGGTTCCAGCCACCGACGCGTATGATGCAGGGCCCACCTAGCCAAACTCCCGCTGAAGCTACTAAGTAGACATGGAGGCATGGAGAAGTGTTCGATACGACGCGCGAACTTTGCTATGTTGATACGCCGGTTTCAATTATCTCACTGCTTTCTTCCCAAGATTCAAGTGGTCCCCTTCTGTTGTCACTATTTATACTATCTATATACCGGCGTTTATTTGGATTAACTTTCTCTGTCTTACCGCCGCGTTTTGGTTCTTCATTCTCTTTCTTTTTTTTCTGTGTCTCAATGTCAAATATACGAAACGATAATCATCCTTCCCGTCATCCTTCTACTCAACAACCTCTCTCGCACCCAACCTCGCGCGTTCGGTAGCAAAAGTACCCACAAAACTGAAACGCGGCACGCTGTTATACATCTTGATTTCATTTGGAAACGAAAAAGTTTCGGCTTCCCTTATGTTTTCCGCATTGAGAAGTTTTGCTTTACTAGATATGGGCGGCGAAACCACACGTACTGCTTACTGATTCCTTATATATAATTTTCCTGAAGGTGCTGAAACGGACTTTGTACATGTCTGTATGATTGTCTTGCACTACCTTTTCTATCGCTATTATTTATATTGCAATTATGCTCATTCACTTCTGTTGAGCCTTTGATTCTAATAAGGACCTCTTTTTTTTTACTTCGCGCCTCTATCGACAGAGTATAGATTCCTTCTAACTGGAGTCCTGAGAAGGCTGGCCTAGGTCCACGCCTAATCTGTAGCACAGGTTTTCTTCCACGTTAAATCTTTTAGTATCATTTAACTTCTACTATTTATTGGCTCGCTTACTTAGCTTTATTCTCTTCTCTCTTATTCTTCTTGGGGACTGTGTTACTATCTCAATATACAGTAGTACTAATTACCTCTTTATCATTGGCCATTATTTCGATGCGTATTTATTCCCGGTGGCGAAAGCAGGTAGCCCGGTTGCTTTCAGAAGCGAATCGGCCGGGCATGCGTAGAACTGCCCATCTAGGAAGCTTCGAAGCCCGCGTTGCGGCATTCTCGTCGAAGCGCAGCCATGTGAGCGCAGAGATATAAACTTAAAACAAACGGCCGGCGCCGACGATTAATGTCTTCCAACAATTACTGCCTGCTTTGTACCTTGGACCTTAGCAATTTTTTTACTATTCTGCTAATAGCGTACCCGTATATACCTCATTAACAATGTCTGGGAATGCAGACAAGTCTATCGACCAGCTGGTGCATGATTGGCTGGCGCTCGACAAGGTAGCTTGACACCATAGACTAGCTAGAACAGCGCTGTCAATTTTCAAACTTGAGTTTGGCCGCGCAACTATCGTGTCTGTTAGCTAACCCATGCGCCTTTATTTCTATTGAAGAACCCAACTACCCGGAAGGAGATTCAAGATCTCGTTGAGAAAGGCGACACCGAAGAGCTCGACCGACGGCTACGGAACCGTAAGCAGATTATCCCTAAATTCTAAACCCCGCTATAGTTCACATTCCTGTACCTCTACTAGCATTCCTCTCCGCTAACTCGAAATCCATTTCTACCAAATCCCATAGGAATCGCCTTTGGCACCGCTGGTCTCCGCTCGCGCATGCAGGCCGGCTTTGCACACCTCAACGATGTAACCATAATCCAGGCTTCGCAAGGCCTCGCAGCTTACCTGCTCAGCTCTCCGGATCGGAATAACAATAACGACCCTCAACCCGCCAGTGTTATCATTGGCCATGACCATCGCTACAACTCGGCAACTTTTGCACGTCTGACGGCTGCCGCGTTTGTCCTCAAGGGGATCAAAGTATACCTCCTAGATGGACTAGCGCACACCCCGCTCGTGCCATTCGGCGTCGGGTATCTGCACTGCGCGGCTGGTGTGATGGTTACAGCATCGCATAATCCGGCGAGAGATAATGGATATAAAGTGTATTGGGGGAATGGATGTCAGATTATCCCACCAGTGGATGCGGGGATTGCCAAGGCGATTGGAGAGAATTTAGTACCGGTGGAACGAGCGTGGGATGTGGATGCAGTGTTGGAGGAAGGGAGGAGGAATGGTAGTGTGGAGGATGTGAAGGAGAGGGTTGAAAAGGCATATTTCGAGAAGATTGGAGAGGTGGTTAAGGGGATGAAGGTTGAAGGAACCCAAGGGGGGAGTGTGAAGTTTGTATATACGCCGATGCACGGGGTTGGGTTGGAGCCGGCGAAAAAGGCGGTGCAGATACTGGGCCTCGAGGAGGGTATGGTAGTTGTGGAGGAGCAGGCGGAGTCAGTATCCCGTGGTTCTTATTCTGTGATGCACCTATATTGACTTTATCGTATCACAGGCCTGACCCAGACTTCCCGACTGTCAAATTCCCGAATCCCGAAGAGAAAGGCGCCCTGGACCTCGCTATGGCGACAGCAGACAGACATGGCATCACCATCGCGTTAGCAAACGACCCCGATGCAGACAGATTTGCGGCGGCCGAGAAGTTTGAGTAAGTTCAAATATCGATCTGCCAACATCAGTTAATCTGAATACCCAAGTTCTAACATGAATATCATCTAGTGGGAAATGGCAAATCCTCACGGGAAACCAACTCGGCGTCCTCTTCGCCTCGCACATGCTAGCCACCTCCCTAGTACCAGCCTCCCAAATCGCCATGCTCTCCTCCGCCGTCTCGACCCAAATGCTTGCCGCGATGGCCAAAGCCGATGGATACCACCACGAGGAGACTTTAACCGGATTCAAATGGCTCGGTAATGTCGCCCAACAAATCACTGCCCGCGGTAACCAAACAGCGATATATGCTTTCGAAGAAGCCATTGGGTACATGTTCTCCTCTGTCGTTTGTGACAAAGACGGGGTCACTGCGCTTAGCGTGTTCTTGACCATGCTGCAGCGATGGAACACCGAAGACGTTACTCCTATAGGACGGCTGCAGCAGTTGTATAGCAAGTATGGCCATTTCGAGAGCTGTAATGGATACGTCGTCTCGCCTGACCCAAAGATCACGAAAGAGGTCTTCGATGGCATCAGGGCGATAGGCACCACTGCAGGGGAGAAGTACCCGAAAGTACTTGGGTCAAGGGAGATTACGTACTGGAGAGACCTTACGGAAGGGTTTGATAGCGCTACGGCGGATGGAGTACCGGTTCTACCGGTGGATAAGGGGAGCCAGATGATTACCGTTGGGATGACCGATGTGAGGTTCACAATACGAGGGAGTGGCACGGAGCCAAAGATTAAATGTGAGTCCGACTACAGCTTTGCCTTCGCAAATTTCTCGCTTAAATGTAATCGTTCTAACGAAACCTGTATGCAGATTATGTCGAAGCCACGGCGTCGGACAAGGAGAAAGCTGCTCAAGCTGCGAGACAGGTCGCCGAAGATATAGTCAAGGAATGGTTCAAACCTGAGCATTACGGCCTAATCGTTTCGTAGACCGCAGTGGGCAATTAGACATGTATATACACTCCTCTACATATATATGTGCTTCTGTCTCAGGAGCCTAGTCTGGAGGTCAAGGATCTAGATATAGATAGAAATATGCGACGCATTATACAATGCATATACCATGCGTAGCTATCGTACAAGTCCAAAATGATATACCATACCCAGTTCGAATCACTCATCTCCCCTTAAACACTGGCTTCCTCTTCTCCGCGAACGCCTGCAACGCTTCGTACTTATCCTCACTCTCTACAACCCCAGCATACGCCAGCGATTCAATCCCCATCCCACCGTCCAATCCCATAAGGACGGCCTTCTTCGCCGCCACAATTGCCAACGGCCCGCCTTCACAAATCTTCATAGCAAGCTGTACGCCTTCCTCGTTCACATCTTTCCCTTCCTCCACCACGCGATCGATCAGACCCCAGTTCAGCGCCTCCGCAGCACCCACACGACGGCCGGTGAGCACCATGTCTAGCGCCCTGCTACGACTGATCAGTCGCGCGATGCGTTGTGTACCTCCCGCACCAGGGATGATGCCCAAGCGGGTCTCAGGAAGGGATAGCTGCGCAGATGCGGATGCGAGGCGGATGTCTGTAGCTAGCGCGAGCTCGAGCCCCCCGCCATGGGCATGGGTGGGGATGCAAGAGAGAGTCGGGATGGAGAGGGCGGCGAGTGTGGTGAAGGTTGCGTTCAGGGACTGTAAGAAAGCGGTAGTCTGCGATGGGGTGAATGTTTTCCGTTCCTGCAAGCGTCAATTCACTCATCCAAGAGTGGTTAGCGATCTCGATAGTCCAATTACGTGCATGCAACTCTCCCTCCCTCTCTCCCTTCCTCTTTCTCTTTGGCTGTGAGTGTACTGCGCGTTGTGGAATGTTGTATTTCTTTCAAGACGCACCTTCAAGTCGGCTCCGGCGCAGAAGACGCCGCCGGGCCCAGAGTCGCTGGATCCGATGACCAGCGCTCTCGTCTCGCCTTTACCGCCTTCGCTGGCAATTGCATCGATGTGCTCGCGGAAGGACTGTAGTAGGTCGCGGCTCAGCGCGTTTTTAGCGGACGGGCGGTTCAGTAGTAGCAATCGGATGCAGCCGAGGTGCGGCGCCGGGATGGACTTGGATAGAATGAGGTCTGTAGCAGCGGTCTCGGTGGAATAAAGGCGCCGCATTGACTGGGGCTGCAGCCCAGAGGCTCGAGGCCTCATCAAACGAACGGCGGAGCAGCGAAGCGATGCCATGTTTTACAGTTGCATATAACAGAGTGGTACGTTCTCGTCTTTCGAATGCGCTCCATCAGAAGAAACCATTAAATGCAAAGCGGTTTCCATCGGCAAGAGCGCAACGCATAAATTCGCTGTACCTGCACCAGAAAGCCGCTCTGAGCACGCTTGGACCCGACGGAAGGGTACTTAGGTAGTTATATCTCGGATGTTGATTCGCTCGGATGCAAGATGGAATTATACTAGGCTATAAAAAATCAAACTAGGAGAACACGAAGCAATTTGTTGTCATGTTGCATGTGGTGACGAAAGTTCCAACAGACCTTCCGTTCATTGGGGATCATCCGCTTCAAGATAGAGGATTCTAAGTACATCGCTGGCTTCTTTGATAAAGGCATCCAAGGATTGCACGCCCCCTGTGGCCTCATGCAGGATTAAAATCTCCGGGAACGGCTTGGGTCCAGCTTTTCTTTTTCGGTCGTAGATTGTAGCCAGCTTTTCTAGTTCTGTGTGCAAGTTTCCAATAACTTCATCTCCGTCATCATCATCACTTATTCGGTCGAATAACTCCGCACTGTATATAGCTCCTCGCGACGCATGTTTAGGGAGTTGGACGCCGAATTGGAGACAATCCGTTTCAACCCATAGTAGCCATTCCCGCAACTCGTCCCTGATCTGGAAATATGCGGGGAAAAGGCCAGCTATATCTTTCTTAAGAACCTTGTTTGGAAGACCAGGCACGTGCACCTGAAGTATATCCCTTTTTCGAATGCTCGCTCTCAGCCTCTCGATCTTAGAGATGGCGCCTTCAGTGTACAAATTCCGTTGCAGAAATGGGAGCATGTGGTACTCTTGTTTCCCAAAACCATAGTTGCATGCATCGCTTTCGCAATGCTGAAGCATGCCGCTGAATAGCTTGAAGACCTCGCCGCATTCTACGCCTCCAACACGTGTTCCAGAACAGCGAAAAGGATACTCGGCAGGTGTTTGTCTATTGAGCAATGCTGCCAACGTGGTGATGGAGCTGGATTTTAGAAAGCTTAGGGCGCTAGGATGCATCGCCAGAACCGCGTTGACGTCTTCGAGGTTGATGGTAGAAGTGCAAGTCCCGGATTCAAGATGGATAAAAAGGCCAGATATCGTGGGGAACATCTTGCTGCATCCATGACCATAGCACCGGTGGATGGCGGGTTTATGCGTGATCTCATGCTGCGCACATAGTCAGGACATATCCTCTATCAGCATGGCTCTGGATCTTGTTGTTGTAATGCGCGACAGCCGTGGGCTCTTGTAACTTGGGCATGTAGTGCCTGCTTACCATTTTGAGCTCGTTCGCGCTACTGAAATGACGGTGGCACTGAGCGCACCCGTTGTTCTTGGTCAAATGATAGTTGAATAAATCCGCGAGAAACCAGTTCTCACAACCCTCACAATAGCGACCGTGTCCCGTGTTGATCCAGTGGGCTACTCTATCTTCCCGATTTGAGCCATCGAAAGTACAGTCATTATAGAGGCAGCGGACGTGGCTATTGTTGTTTTTGACATGCTGTGCGCGAGCCTCATGCGACGAAAACGCCCTCTGGCACCTGCGGCACCAGAAATCTGGACAAGACCTTTCAAAGTGCCCAGATGCTTGCTCGTGTGAAGAGAAATATGCCTTTGGGTGACGAGGGCAGACCAACCGGAGTTGGAGTCCATGGCTCTGATGGTTTATTATGAATTAACATTTGGGAAACGTTGCAACTTGCGCTTACATCGATCGCATGTACGACGACAACACCATGAACTAGAAGCTTTCAAGGTCTAGTGGATAATGACTTACACGGTAAACATCCATCTTGAGATTTAAGAGTAAAAGCTGCCTGAAAAGGCAATAGTTGACCGGGGGGGTTCTAGATGTTAGGCTGCGTGTCTGTGATTTGCTACCGCATCCGGGGGGTGTCGGTTTCGCGATGGGTCGAACGTGGGTCCCAGCCTCCAAGTAACCGTTGCGCCAACGCCAAGCACGTGTCCAAGGATCATTTACAAAGACGAAAGAAGCGATGTGGAGATGAAGTATTAATTAGTTCCCTAAACGAGGCCACTGAAGGAAGCGCCGAATAAACGCCTGTTGAATACACACGAAGAACGCTAGACGCAAATCCACCTCGTTAGCACAAAAAGGCGAATGCAATAGGAATACCGAAATCTCAATTATATCCATTTCTTCATGAAAAGGCCGTCCAAACAGCCGCCCTCAACCTCTCAACACCCGGCTTGCTCATGCAAACCAACCCATCACCTCCAAGCCAATCCACAAATGCGAACAACAGTTTAATATTCCTCAACCTATCTGCATTGACACCTGCCAAACTTGTCCTTTCCATCAACAACCTCGAATCCACCGTCGTATCCCTCATAGTCGCATTCATAGGACTAGCTCCATCGTGCGGCAGCAACCATGACTTTTCGGGCTGGTCTAACGACGTCAACGGGCGCAGGCCAAGCAACCACTCGAATCCCGTCAGGGTGCTCTGATACTCTTCGTCCAGCGCTATGAACGTAGATATGTACATCGAGCTAGCCCCAAACTGTGGCGGTCGCGGCTGCACGTAGATCGTCTGAGTCCTCTGGAAAGCTGTCAAATGCTCCGGGTTATTCTTGAAGTCTAGCACCGCAGGCCACCACCCAGGTCGCACAGTTTTCACGGACGCAACGTTTTCCAGTTCGGGGAGAATGCATGGGGCGGCGCCCCGGTGCACAGCTCCATCCTTCATCGTGATTTCGACCGGCATCGGGATCGGCCTGTTAGTCTCAACCTCGCGGGGCACTAGGGTTCTAGGTTCCACGGCTAGCACCCAGAAATGGCGGAACGCCTGTAAGTGCGAGCGGTTATCTAAAATGCTATTCGGATATAGAGGGTAGAAGGCGAGAAGGAGTGATCCGACAGCTAGGTTCGAAGTTCCAAAAGTGTATGTGCCTCCGGCAAGGAAGAGAACCCCAATTGCTATGTGGGTTGCAAGGTGGCTACCGAATGGTATATCGCCATCGACTTTGCCATGCATTCTGCGGAGCCGGCGAAGGACAGAAATATCTCCAGACCCTGCCACGACTGTTGCAGCTGATAAGGCTACCACGGCTTGACAATTCCGGGCCGTAGCTCTAGACAATTTCTGGTCATAATTCGTGGCTATCATGAAGTTAGCATGGAACTTTCTTAAAAGAAGAGCAATAATCTTACCCGAAAGCGAGCACAGCCTAGTAAATTGGTCTAGATAGTACAATAGAGTGTCTCTCGCTCCTTCGCTCATAGTACCAGCATACTTTAACCCAATCGCGAAACAGAGCCCCCCGACAATATTGAACAATGGCAAGTGGGAACTATCCAAATGCTTGATCGTGTCCAATTTCCAATAACTCTTAAGACAACCAGGGAAATTGCGCCCGATCCATTCCATCGTCGGTTGGATGTTGTCCCACATAATTAAGTGTTTAGCTAGTGTCCGCAGCAGAAAGATATCAGGCCGAACATAGTCCATCAACGCTGTTGTTTCGGGCACGTCAATCTTCTTCGCCAACGCCTCGTCATTCGTCTTCATATAGATCAATGCAATCGCAATGGTAGCAGAAGCGGTCGATTTGTCTAATGAATGTATCATCTCAATATTCTTGCTTCCAACCGCAATGCCTAGTAATCGGGTGACAATATTAAGATCCTGCAGCGCCTTTAGATCATGCCCTTTCGCAAGATTGATGAAACCAAGTGCAAAACCAGCCGCAAGTCTGTACCCCTCATCACGGAGAGTATCAGGCGGCGCGGTTGGGTCCAAATTTTCCACTTCTTCAATCTCAGAAAGTAACATCTCACTCATACGTCGGTGTTGCGTGTTGTAGTATAAAAGTCCTACTCCCATTATACCCGCAGTTTGGGTCAACGGAGAGAGATTCAGATCCGCTGAACCATGTGGCAAGAGTCGCACCACATGTACCGAAAGCAATTTAGTAATCATATTATCCATAGTTCCTAGGTACGATGCGGCCAACCCCAGTAGAAGTCCAATGCAAGTCATAGTATGTTTAGGTGTCAGGTAGTTAAATGCGTCCCATTTAGCAATCGACTTAAGATGGCCATTAAGTCCAAGTGCTAACAGGAATCCAGCATGGCGGTTACTAAGCTCGCTAGGCTTGTTGAAAACGATCCATGAGGTGTCGATATCCTGCGCGTCTCTCGAAATGCTCAACCCAGCTGCAACGCCCGCATGAAAAAATGCCCAGCAGACCTTTTCTTCTGTGTAGTTCACCTTATCGGCCGAAACAGTGAATCCACCGGGTTTCATGATACTAGTAAGATTAAAACCTGGCGTCGGGAACTTTTCGGTGAGAAGTGGGATTCTTGCGCTGTAGTAAAGTAATCCTCGACCGGAGGGAACAGCTAACGTGCGCATCGCGACATGCTGTGCCAGGATCTGCTGCCGTTCGATCTGCTCTTGCTCAACCATGTTTTGGTCAGGGACAAACTTAACTGCACATGGCCTAGATGATTGCAGCAGTCTCACGACTTCGTTCCAGCGCCGATCGTCGGGCCAGATTAGCCTGGTTATATTGGTGCGGTCCATTTCCGCTGAGCCGTCGAAAGCACCGATGCTTTCAGGCTCAAGCGTGGTTGCGCATATCGTATGCGCGTCTCGTATGCTTTCATGGTAGGGGGGCTATATCCACTGTTAAATAGGCTACCTCAAACTAAGACTATGAAGTATGAACACTTACATTCGTCCATCTCGCTGCCTGACTTCTCCCTTTACCAGTCAATACCAGTTTCAAGTCTTTTCGAGATACCAGTTCCAGCGCGAATTCTCCCCACGATGTCGGGGGACTCTCTTGAACTCGAGTAATAGCCTCGATGAATGGAATAGCGATTCCCTCTGGTAGCTTTTCGATGAAACCCCAGGTTAAGCCCAACTTTATCATTTGCGCTACTGCATTTTCGAAGTTTTTATCCGAATTTCTTATCTGTGAATAGAGGTCGGTAATAATTCTCGTTTTTGGCGTAATATGTGCGCAGGAATGACTTGTGTTCTGGAGCTCGTTTGATTTCGGGACTACAATATCATGCAATGTCATAAATGGGATTTGCGCCGCTCTTGACTGATCCTGAAAGCAGTCGATCAGCCAATCATATACTGACGGCTGTTTGAAATGGGGCTCTTGAACAGCAACTTCCGGGAACCGTGCTGAAGCTAATGTTAGAATCAGACCCTCCTTTATCCATGAGGTTTACTCACAGTCATTGAATTCCCAGCTCTCCATCTCTATGTCATCAGCCATATACCCGCTGACCCATCCCGTCCATCCCATCCAAAGGCACATTTGTACAAGAAGTGCGCCCATTTTTCTAACAGCGGGCTCCATAGACAGATCCAGCTTCCATTCCTCTCGAAGGATATGCAGCCCAACAATCAGCATCGCGAAGGACGTCCTACGTACTTCAGGTTCGTTGCTTTTCGTAAAGAGCTCCTTTTCAATTCCTTTACCTTCCTTCGTTGTCAGAAAATCGCGAGCAGCTGAGATACAGTCCGGGAAATAGGCGCTCTTCTTCGCCCTTGACGCCGAATTTAGTGATGCAGTTAAAGAAGGACCCCTCGAACCTTCTAACTTCTGATCTTCAAGTTCGGCTACCCATTCCCAAGCTGTAGAACGTAGGAAGTCTGCCTGAGGGCCGATATCATAATCGTCCATGAGCATATCTTCCCATGTTGCAGAACTTGCACTTGATATGCGTGCCAACCCACTGCGCCTCCTAGGCTTCCTCACAGCAGGCGGGAGAGCTGACACACCGAGAAGCATGATAGTCATGACAAAACCTTTCCACTCCTCGAGCGTTGTACCGGAATCAGGAAGTGCAAAATTCTTCATTGCTGACTTGCTGCGCATAATCTCCATCCACACAACAGAAATGGTTTCGCCGCCTCTCTGCGCTGGAAGAACATACCGTGCAGTATCAAGAGCTTGCTTAACAAACTCATCCTTAGGAGATATCTGTATAGCAAGTCGATGTATGACGCCTTTCTCGTCTACGACAGATACCCTCCCATGAGCCTCAGGATAGATCAACCCTGTGACCTTACCGAGTGGGAGCGATAGAGAACGCGCAAAGTCTCGCTTTTGTTTTCTCAGTTGACCCGGGTGATGCATATTAGAGCGCGCAAGACTCGTAGGAAATGGTAGGTTAATGACGGGACACCACGGAGCGCCGACTTCAAGCTGGCCTTCCTCGTTCAGAATCAGCAATTTTGTAACATCGTTGTCCAATAGCTGTACAACGTCCTTTGCTGATTTCTGCAGGACATCAATCAACGTGACTTTTCTCATTGATCGTTTTCTGGTAGTGTATGCTGGAAGAAGTGCTGGTAATTGAAGAATGACCTGCAGCATTCGTGATTCAACGGGATTAACGATCACGAGAATAGCTCTTTGGCCTTCATTCTCACTTGCCGTAGACATTCGCGGCGCTAGAACAATGAATATTCGTGGTATCTTTACAGATGTAAGAGGTTCCGCACCGAGGTTGTAAGGAATAGTTTCAATTTTCGAGAAGAGGATCTCGTTCCGAAGACTGTTAATCTCAGTCTGGCCAAGGTTCTCCAAGTTTATATTGCTGTTAAGTTCATCCAACAGAGCATCAATTGGTGGCCCATCGCGGAATGAAGAGGATCCAGCCTTGGCCATGTCATTAAAAGAGATTCTGTCGACCGAGCCACCAAGATCGGCACGTGCAACCAGTGAACTAACCCTCCGGTTCGATGTCTTCTCTTTATCAAAGTCTAGTCTGATACTTTGTTCAGGACTGATCATGCTTGGGTTGGGCACAGCCGGAGTCGCGACGCCTGTTCCTGCGCCAAAAGAAGACCGACGTCTAGACATTGTCCCAGCTAGAGATGGAGTTCTCTTGCCAGCCCCAATTTGGCCTTGAGGGATATACTTTGCCTGCCAAATCTTGATATGGCCATGCTGGACGTTTCGTGTGACAGCAATTATGACTTCCGCGGCATGTTTTGAGTGCATACTAACACCTTTCTGGTGTATCTTCTCCATAAAGAGGATCTCTTCCCCAGGATCCATCGCGCAGCTTCCATCCTGGTCGAGAACCATCCCGAGGTCTGACAATGGATCTTTCAGAATGAACAGCCTTGGGACATCTGCCATAGAGAATTTGCCTTGAAGCATCACACCGTTTGGTGCCGCCAAGGCATACTGTATTTCGCATGGGAGATGAACGACGTAGCTTGTTCCCGTCAAAAAGTAGATGAACGCCTCGTTCTTAAGCAAGACTACCAGTGCTCTGTTGCCGGTTTCCTCAAACATAGAGTCGTCGTCTTCCACGGCTTCGTCCTCGTCAATATCCATGAATGCTACATCTTTTTGTTTCCTCTTCATCTTGGGAAAGCTGCCCAGTTGCGTGGCGTAGGTTCTTGACTTCGAATTCCATGTTGATTTCTTCCTCTTAAGATCGGAATCGTGGTTCGTAGCTCCCTTTCTCCTTTTGCCATCTTTTTTCTCACCGAAGATGCCATCATCGTCGAAAAACCACGCGAATAGTGCCTGTTGTACCTGCTGCTTCTCTGCCGTATATCGGTAAACTCGTTGTATGATTCCTCCTTGCGACCAGATTACTGTATCGTTGACAACTAAGAGCTCTTCATCAGGGACTTGAGGAGACAGTGTCCATTGGTAGGAGCCCGGAGGAGGAGGATCGGAGAGGAGCTTTTCCGCGAAGCAGTACGGCAACGCGGTCGGCCTGTGGACACCAAGAGTGGTAACTTGAGCCATCGCGTGGTTGATATCAAGCTCGATGTAGTAGGGTTCTCTGAGACCAGACAGCTATCGGAGATATCAATCGCATTCTTCTAAGCAGAAAAGTCTCAGGCTTCGTTTAGAACTAGCAATCGAGAAAGGATGGCAACGCTAGGTCTTTTAGACACTCGGTAGTAACGATTCGTGGTTCTTTTGTTCGATGGGCCGTCGACGGTTGGGCAAAGTGGGATGTTGTTTACTGTAAACATGCAATTGCTTCTTCGTTTGACAAGGATAGCTTTGCTGCATGTTGGCGCATCTACAGCCAACACACATTCTCCAACGTCAAGCTACCATCTTCGATATTTTATTTAGGGAATGCACACTAGGCACCCCCATATCCTTGGCACACTAGCATTATAATTTATAAAAGACTAAGTCGCTCCCAAAGCTTCTATTTATATAAACTATCCTCATGGTATATAGCTATAGCAAATACTAATTATCACAAGGGATGAACTCCTCTGAAACCCAAAATTCCCCCAAAAGGTAAGTCTGAGAGCGTATCCATCGCTGCCAAATCAGAGCACCATTGGTTTTACCTCCAAGGGACAACCACTATCTATCTTCTGCCGGATCAGTGCTGCTCTAGTCACCTTCTCGGCAACGCTCATAACTGCATGGCCGCCATAATCCGGCTGCTCAAATGCCGCATCTGCCATGGCGCGATCTGCCTTGAAGATTATCCTCTCGATTTCATCCTCTGGCTCTCCGTCTGCCTCTTCGTCGTCGCTTATCTCCTCATCCTCAGACTCATAGCCATGCCGCCGAGTATTCGGGTGTTTCTTTAGTCGCTTTTGCTTCTTCAAAAGACAACGTAGGTGGAAAACATGTCCACATGCAAAAGCAACCAATGTTTCCCTCTCTCTCTGCTCAAAAACATGCTTGCAGATTCCGCAGCCTGAGTTCCCGACGGACTTTGGTTTGCCGGTTTCCTTATCCTCTTCTTTTATCTTGGCCTTCTCATCTTTCTCCGTAATTGTCGCAATGGATGCATCATCACCGGCCGCAATATCGAACTTGACACCTCTTCTCCTTCCCATCCTCAGTCTCTCCATGCCGACGTTGACTTCTCCACTTAGACACCGTGCCACACCCGCACTCAGGCTCCACTGTATCTCGTGTTCTCTCAGCATCTTGGTAAGGCCAGCCTTTAGGCCAGGAACTTCTAATCCGTTGGGAATTCTTTTTACAAGCCTAATCGGATCTAAGCTTGTCCCAACATTTTCCAGTAACCCGAGAATAAAGGACGGTTTGTCCATACCATACTCCAAGAGGTCATTCCAAAGTTCCGGGTCATCACGACTCTTCGCAAAGTCTATGGCGGCCGCAACGTCCTTTTTCTCATTAATGATGAGGAAGAGTGCCCGCTTTGTCTGGCCCGTGAGAGAATAGAGATAAACTAGCTCATCGATGTACTTCCGCTTCTCACAAATCCTGACAGCTTTCTCAAAGTCGTAGTCCTCGCTTGTCTGCAGGAACTCCATGAGTGAGCCTCGGTCATACTCTGCGAAGGAAGCAACAATGATATCCCCGAATGGTTGAAGCCGCCCGCGAATACCGATTCCAGTGAAGGCCGCCTGTTTCTCACGGAGCCAGAGCTCCTTGAGATAAAAGAATAGTAGCAACGGCTCATCCGCAGATTTCAGTTCTTTTACCACATCTGCCATGGCGATACCGGCGCCTTCGTGATCCCAGCCTTCATGTACAAGTAGCTGTACGTTTTCCTTCGTATGCTCCTCCAGTTCTTCTTTGCTAGCGGTCTTATACATCTTCTCGTCAACACCTAACCAAAGCCACTCAGCAACATGGCCTCTGATCGCAGCGCTGAGAATATTGTACTCTTTGGCCAGCTTTATCGCCTCTTCCGCATTCTTTAAGGTGATATATTCCATGAGGGCTTCTGTATGCCGTGCAGTATGGGTATATAATATCGCGAGACAATTGTGCAGGCGTAGCCAGCCTTCGCTACCCTTTTTCAAACCAACCTCTCCTCTATCCTTAAGTTTGCGTTTCACAGCTTTCACGATTTCAACATTGTCATAAAGCTCGGCGGGCCACGTCTGAATTAGAGCCTCAAACATCGCCCAGTCCTCGTCAAGATATTTTCCGAGGATCGTGTCATAGAGTAGCGTTGGAATTGGTGGTCGTAGCTCTTTAATTGGGACGTGAGGTGTGATCTCTCGTAACTTTCCAGCTTTCAAAAAGACCCAGATCCAACTTTCCCAACGGGGACTTGTATCCAGCACCTTCTCAGATACCTCGGCAGCCTCATCCCACTTCTGGTCTCTAATGAGTTCCCCAAGCCATAGCTCTCCGATTCGTCTCTTCTCCTTCATCGGTGCAGAGTAAAGATTCTTGTTGTGTTCGGTAACGCTCACGTCATCAGTGCTGTTGCCCTCTTCGTCGGTGTCGTCCACGATAGCTGATTCTGAAATTATGTCAGGATATTTGTCGACAAGATTCCATGCCTCGGCAAACCGATGTCGGTCCAGCAACCAATTTAGTCTGTCCTTCTTCCCGCGCTCGGTTGCGAATATGCAGTCATAAGGTGAGGATATATATATTTTCCATCCTGGTACATCTTCTCGTCCCTCCATAGGTGATTTCGGTTTCGCCTTCATGAAAAGCCCTTTAAGCGATGATCTTGGCGTGTCGTCATCTTTCTTACTACTACTAGCTTTCTCAGTTGAAAAGCTGTTAGATCTTGACATAATGCTGGCACCAGAACTAAACAGCGTTGTTGCATTGAGCCCAGCTGACCATAGTCCACCGCCGAAACCAATCGCTCCCTCGGGAAGGTCTCCCTGCTTCGGAGAGCTTGGCGGATTCGGGGATGTTATGCCCCGTGGCTTAGTCAAATGGGATGTTGGGGGGACGAAAGAAAGGTGATAGTCGTTAGAAGAAAGCGACTCGTATCGAGACATCATAAGACTATCAGCGCTGATTTCGGAGGCTGTAACCAGGTCCACAATTCGAATTTCGGGAGCGAGAGCATTGGCGCGGTGGGGAAGCCGCCTGCGAGGAGCCGTGCTGTCATCTGAAGTGGTATTCGCCTCTTCTGGTTCTTTGGGCTTGTCGGCGGTGAGATATGCAAGGAAAAGCACTTGGGAAGGGTTGTAGAGCGTCAGACCGGCCACAGTACAGTCGGTTTGAACACTTCAAGCTATTAGCGTATGAACGACGGCCGCTACATGAAACGGACACTTACACGTGAACTATCTCCGCCCAGCCCCAGGCTCTGCCTTCGTTGGACTCCGGTGCCTTGCCTTTTGCTGCTGCTGATGGCGAAGCCTGTACCACAAAGCCATCACCACCGTAGACATCAACAACCCATATCACGGGACCCCAAGCGATCAGCAATCTTTCCTTGCCGCCTCCACGTTTAATCTTTTGTCCAACGATTTTCTTTTTCTTAACCATATGACCCTTGCCCTTGCCTTCCTCGTTCTCGATTTCCTCTGCCCGTTTTTCTAGTGTCTCCAAATCGATCCACTCCATCCTAACTCTCCAGCTAGCAGCCATTTCCTCTGGAACCTCTTCGGGCCGCTCTATGGCACTAATTTTACGCCATTCGCCTGCTCGGTCTATTCGGTCACCTCTGAATGTGGTGATATGACTTCTCATAATTTTGATTCCCGACTCGTTAGCCCATACCACAAATCTTGGGGAGACTCGGCTCCACGAGATAGCGCTAATAGGGCCTTCTCCATTGTGAATGATACTGTCTCTTGTCCCTCCTCCCCACGGCAACCATGACCCCGTTTGCCCTCCAGCTGAAGCTACGGTCGTTGCATTTGGGGTTGCCCGGGACACAATCAAGTTCCCTGCTCGTCCACCTGACAGGAACGTCCTGTCATGTTTAAACGTCGGTGAAAGCGCAATTGCCGAGACAGGCCGCGAGAAGTTGGTACGCGACACGTCTTTCGAGTCCTGCAGATGGGTGATACATGTATAGCCGTCCAAGGAGGACGTGGCGATGTGGATCGATGATGTAATCGTAGGAGCAGCACTGTCCTGCCAATAGCTCGAAGACGGTGGTGGTATAGGTGGCGACACGGAGAGCGATGTTACGGAAGCCGTATGTGCGTGATATACTCGGAGCGGATGAAGCGACGGTAGAGATAGGATGTGCTTTTGAGACGTTAGTACATATAATTTAAGACGCAGAGATACGGAGATCAACATACAATATTTCCATTATGCGTGCCAATAATCTGTGCTTCCCCATAGAGTTAGCAAAACCAGGTGTCAAAAATGCATCAGTCAACGAGATTGCGCCTATACCAGTTTATCACCAGCAACAACGGCTGTACTTGTCGCATCGCCATTCCGATAGACATTTCCCATAGAAGATGTGAGCCGGACATATTTCAGCTTCGGTTCCTCCTCTTCTTCTTCCTCTGCTTCCTCTTCTCCGCCTGTTTGGCCCGCATTTGCATCGTGAACCGGAGCCTGGACAACGCTGGCAGTCGTTGCCTCAGTAGCCTTTGGGGTTCCATCGCCAGTGTCAGTTAACTTGGCGGCAGAGATTGGAATGGATGGGATATCCTCTTCCTTGAGCGGACTGGGAACCGGAGATGACGATGAGGACGGCTCCATTTCGTTTGGAGTTGCACAGGAGGTGGCTTCGTCGCAGCCCGAATCATAATAGGCGGCGTGATGACGGAAAGGGAACCGCGACAGCTGCCCTGGCCCGTCCGGGGTAAGTTAGCGGGCAACGCTGCTCCGTCGTTGGACGCAACACAAACACGCTCTTGGCTTCGTCTTTGGCCGCCGATGCGTCATCTGAGAACGCGACAATGACGCTCACGTACACGATTGCGCTAATCACTTCGGTTCTGTTCTCCGAGTTTGTATTCTGATAGACCGAATACTTAAGGGAAGCATCGGGCCGCTAGCGCTTTGTCCAAACTTTAACACTACATACATCAACGGCACCAACCTTCAACCCACGACCGACACAAAATGCCGAGGAGCAGGGACATACGCATGGAAGACGCCGATGAGGATGATGTCTTCGATACCCGGAAACAAACCCAAGAGAAGGAGGATGTAGACGCGAAGTACCCGAATCGCCCCAGAAACGGCAAACCAAGTCTTCCCTTCAGTGTTCTATACAGGGAGCTATTCAACCCGTTGCTAGCAAACCTCAAGAAACCCGCAGCAGGCCCCAGGAAACAAACCCACCAGAAGAAGCCGCAGGAAAAACGACGAGATATCATAAATCGATTCATCACGCGATGGAGGAAGGATGTCGGCAACGATATTTGGCCTGCTTTCAGGCTCATCATGCCGGACAGAGACAGGGAACGGAGCGTCTACGGATTAAAAGAGAAGGCTCTGGGCAGCGTACTGATAAAAGTTCTACGAATATCAAAAGACTCCGACGATGCATACAACCTCATGCACTGGAAGCAGCCTCGTATTGGCGGCGATAGCAAAGCAGCTGGTGCTGGAGATTTCCCCGCCAGATGCTACGACGCAATATCCAAGCGAGCCCTAAGAACGGAGCCGGGAGATCTTACAATCGACGGTGTCAACGAACTTCTTGATCAGTTAGCCGAAGATTCGAAGAACCAGCTGCCAGTTATGCAGGAATTCTACACCAGAATGAACGCTGAGGAACTCCAGTGGATTATCAAGATTATCTTGAAGCAAATGAAAGTTGGCGCCACCGAGAAGACCTTTTTCGACTGCTGGCATGAGGACGCCGACGGTCTGTTTAACGTTTCGTCGTCGCTCAAGCTCGTGTGCTGGGAACTCTGGGATCCAGAATTTCGCCTGAACGTTAGCGACAAAGGCGTGAAGCTGATGCAAACATTCCAGCCCCAATTAGCACAATTCCAACTCAAATCTTTCGATGATGCGATCAAAAAGATGCAACCCACTGAGACTGATAAAGTCTTCTGGATTGAAGAAAAATTGGATGGTGAGCGCATGCAGCTGCATCTAAACGATGACGGCAAGTTCAAATTCTGGAGTAGGAAGGCCAAGGACTATACCGACCATTATGGATCCTCTGTTGACGATGAGGACGGAACCCTGACTCGACACCTTAAGAATGCGTTCAAGCCCGGTGTTCGAAATATTATCCTCGACGGAGAAATGGTTACTTGGGATCCCATTGAAGACGCCATAGTGGCATTCGGCACGTTAAAGTCTGCCGTTATCGCGCAAAGGACAGACGATCCATCCGCTCACCGCCCATTCTTCCGAGTCTTCGATATTCTTTATCTGAACGATACTTCACTGATCAACTACACCCTAAGAGATAGGCGAAATGCTCTCCTAAGCGCCGTTGAACCAGTCTCCCGCAGAATGGAAATACACACCTACACAGAAGGCACAACGGTAGAAGACATCAAGGTAAAATTACGAGAAGTCGTCGCAGAAGCTTCAGAAGGTCTGGTTATAAAGAACCCAAGAAGCATGTATTCCCTAGGAGACAGAAATGATGACTGGGTAAAAGTCAAGCCGGAATATATGAAAGAGATGGGTGAAAACTTCGACCTCATAATAGTCGGTGGATATTATGGCCAAGGAAGACGTGGCGGACGGATGTCGAGTTACATGTGCGCCTTGAAAGCACAGGATGGCCGATTCTATTCGTTTTGCAAAGTTGGAGGTGGCTTCACAGCGCAAGATTACAACGTCATCAGACATAAAACAGAGGGGAAGTGGAACCCATGGAATCCTCGAAAGCCACCAACAGAGTATATCGAGTTGGCTGCCGGTCAAGCAGAACGCCCTGACGAATGGATAAAGCCTGAGGATTCTCTCATTATCGCAGTGAAAGGAGCCTCTCTTGGACCCAGTGACCAGTTCAAAACCGGTGTGACGCTAAGATTCCCTCGTTTCATGAAACTAAGAGAAGATCGAAGCTGGGGGTCGGCATTGACAATGGTCGAATTCTTCCGGATGAAGCGAAACATGGAAGAGGCGCAAGAAGAGAACGAAATGCAAATTGAGCGCAGGAGAGCAACCAAGAGAGTCAGGAAGACACTTAAAATTGCTGGTGCTGACGAAATCATTGTGCCTGTATCAGTCAACAATGATCACCTCTTTGACGATATGAACTTTTGTATGTTTCCCTAGTACCATGAGTGAACATGCGTTATTTCGAACGATTTGCTGATATCTCCGACAGGGATTGTAACGGAGTCATCAAAACCGAGGAAAAGTAAAGCTGAGATCGAAGGAATGGTCAAAGCATCTGGAGGCAACATATTCCAATCTGAAGCCGGGGCTGAGAATGTCAAATGCATCGCTGACAAGTCAGTTGTCAAAGTTCTGACATTAAAGAAAAAAGAAGTCGAGGTTATCCGGCCGCAGTGGATATTTGACTGCCTTGACTCCTGTTGCATCCTGCCTGTAGAGGAAGAAAGGCATATGCTATACATCCCACCTGGAGCCGAAGCTAAATTCGAAGGCACCGTTGATCGTTACGGTGACAGTTACTTCCGTGACATTACCGCTGACGACCTTGGAAAACTGCTTCGGGAGTGCGAAAAAATAAAGCTGGAAGATGAAGACTTAGTTTCCCAGACGGATATATTCAATCTCAAAGAAGAGCTATCAGAAGTCGACCCTCCTATCGGCTGGATGTTCCAGCACGTTGTGGCATACCTTGACACACCAGATAATGCAAAGAAGAACCGCATATCAGCAAGTGCTGAAGATGCCCAAAATGCATACAAACAGTCCCGCTCACAGCTCGGCGGTCACAATGACTTGGGCCTGTTACTGTCCCGAAATTTGTTAGAATTTGGAAACGGAAAAGTAGTTGATGACTTTGAAGATGAGGATATCACCCATATCATAATAGACTACAAAGACCGAAGTCGGGTGAAGTCAATCCGGAACTTGCTACGTGTGAGGGATAAGATCCCGAGGGTCACACTGACAGACTGGGTGGAGGAGAGTTGGCGAGACGAAACACTTCTTGGTGCTGAGAGTAAGAACCTACCACCCCAAACAAGCCATTCAATTACAGTTCGCTAATATTCATCAACGATAGATTTCCCGGTTGAGGCTTTCTAATTGCTAAATCATTGGGCACCACCGTTGACTTGACCCAACAGCATTAAGAGGACTGGATTATTGTGTAAAATAGTTATTTTTAAGGAGTTAATACATATCGTTATGATATATATATGAACACCAATTAGCCAAATTACCTTGAAAAGTACTCATCTGCCAGATCCGCGGAAACTAGACTGTATCCCTCAGTCTCTAAGCTTTTCACGATACTAACTCGTATATTGTGTGGGCTATTCTGAAATATTTATAGACTTTTAATTGATTCGAGTTCGCCTCATCGAAAATGCTATATGACACAGTACAGTATTTACTTAGCGGGAAAAGACCCAACAAGAACACCGCCATCGCAGGGCGATTTTGAGAAAGAAAAGAATGAGTTGAAAATCGAAATCTCAAGAGCACCGCAACAACCAGGAGATCTCTATCAACAGCGAAATCGATTCGTTACTAAAGAGCATACTGGAAATTATCCTTCAACAAAAAGATAGCAAAAGAGTAAAAGGTTGTGAAAGGAGATAAAGGCATATAAACAAGTTATGCAGTGCTGATACTTCAAATGCGTGAATCAGTAAGAGTAGGCTATCAAAAACTCCAGTTATGGAAACGCCAGAGCGAAAAGGGCAAGCAAATACACCCGCATATTCCCAAAAGAAAAAAGAAAAAGAAAAAGAAAAAAGTAAGTAAAAGAAGTGTAGAAAGTCAAGAGTAAGAAATCTGTTCGGTCATCGTAGGTTGTTCTTTTACACCGTTATCCAACGGTTCGGAAACGATTCATTGTGTCTCGTGATCATCAATGAGCTTCGTTAGTCAAGTTAAATAAGTCGAGCCAAAGCAAAAGTGTAAAGGGGATGCGTTGAAGAAGTGTCATCTGTCAGCTGTGAAGAAGCCAAGAACCAAAGAAACTAGAGGTAGGGAAAACAACATTGCTGAAGCAGAAACTTAGAATGTTTCATCTTCCCAGTCATCGTCCTGAGCAACCTCGCGGACGCCGCCAGGCACGATACCACGCACTTTCTTTTGTCCACCACCATAGTGATTGAAATTCTTCTTCTCCTTGACTGCCTTAAGTTTGTCAAAGTAGTGATGACTGACATCGGGCTCGGGCTCATAATCCGAATCCTCTCCGAATGTTTCCCAATTCTCGCTGCTGACAGCGCTGGTAGTGGAAGCAAGAGTCGAAGCTTGAGATGTAAGGGAAGGTACTCGATTCATATCTTCATAAGAAGACATTGAACTAAGCTGTGGTTTAACAAAGTCCATTCTCTCAAGATAATTGTCTCTGTCCCGTCTTGTCAACATGGTTTCGACAGGGCTCGTAATGCATGATGCAGATGCATCGCCATTATCGGGAGGCATCTCTTCAAGGATGTTTCGCGCGACAAATTTAGATTGAGGCGGTGGCATATTTTCTTTGGTGTTGGGTTCAAGAGGCCTCATCTTAGGTGGAGGAAGCCTTAACGGATTTGTGCCAGTCTGTGCTGCTTGTTGCGCCATGTATGCTGGCATACGACGGGCTGTTCCACCTGCACTAGTCGGTGTCTTAGTCGTATTGGAGTTTCCTCCGTTCCTGCCCACAGTACTGGGAGTCTTGCTTCGGGTAGGAACAGCGTTTTTTCGTTCTGGCGAGTTCTGCCCGTTTTGTGTGTAGAGCCCAAGCGGTTGACGGTTGTAAGGAGTTGGGGATTTAGTAGCAGTTCTAGGGATTGGGTTCTTCGCAGCAGTAGGGGTCTTCATCGCAGATCGTAGACCAGAAGCACTATTTGGTCTAGCAGGAACAGACTTTGGTGTGGCAGCTATCTTAGGAGCAGCCTTCGGGGCAGTAGCCTTTAGAACCGCAGCTGCAGAATTTTGATTCTTGGAGGAGGGTCGCTGCTTCTCGAGTATCGTCTCAAGATATGATTCGCCGTGAACCTTGAACGTCTCTCCATGTTCTATTTCCCATTCCTCGAGTGCAACAATTAGATCACTCTCGATCTTTGGTAGCTCTTTGGCAATCCGCTTCCGCATCTTCTCCTCACGCAGGAGCCTAGTAGGGTCGCGGGGCCCCTTGGCTAACAAGCGCGAGGGATCCTGGGATGACGCCTCCAAACTCATCTTATCGTTCATGAGGGTCTGGTATTTCTCGATAAGGCTTAATGTAGGGCCGCGCTCATCACCAAGCTTTTGGAGTCTTGCAATTTCCATTTCGTGCGCGCGTAGAACGGCCTCGGTATTGGAGCTCGACCAAGCCGGCTCAAATTGATACATCTCTTCGTCCGTAAAGTAGAGCATATCCCACATATCTTGAAGAACACGCCTTGCTTCCTCGATAAAGATATGCATATGTTGCTTCTTGATTTCCATCAACCGGTTCATCTCAGCTTCCCACTATACGATCAAATAGTCAGCATCACCATAGATTGATTTACACTCTGCCAATACCACTTACGTTTTGGACGACTTCGAGGCTGCAGCCACGATTCTTCTGTAAAAATCTTTGTTCCTCCCTATCATCCTGTTGAAACTTCTCCCAGAGTGGCTGCAGCTGTTGATGGATTTCTTTGATCCTTCGCTCTCTTATCGACTTCTCATCAGCAAGCTTCTGCTTCTTCGCCCTGAGAGCAGTGATAGACTCCATCCTGATATCATATTCATCGTGGTTGTCTCTACATGTCTCGACGATCTTTCGATCTATCAGATGTGTAGGCGTTCCAAGCTCGGCCCAGAGGTTTACAATATCTGCGGAGAGGCTCTTAACCGTCGCGATCCTGCGCGTGAATTCTTCGTAGACTCTGGAGAACTCTGCTTCGAGCTTTTGCTTAGAAGAAGCGGTAATCTTGAATGAATAAGTTGGGTTTGTGAGACTCGGTAGCTGAACGCGAACGAATCCTTCTTCCATGTTGCAAGCATAGGATTGAATCGCCTGCACGAGTTCTGCAAAATTGAACAAATATTAGCTGTGCCATCCTCAAAAAACGCTGGGTTGTATCGTAGAAATAATTTACTTTTGATATCCTCAAACTCCTGCTCGTATTGACTCCGCAGGATGTTATGCTGCTGCTTCAACGTTTCCACGCAAACTCGGAGAGGAGTTGTGACAACCAAATCATTATATTCGTTAGCCCTCCTTCCATCATCCATCGCTCGGTGGATCTGTCGAATGCTCGAGATCAATTTATTGGCTTCTTCAACCAGGGCATTCTTCTCGGCATTAACGAGACGAAGTTGGCTTTGAAGGGTTTCAGACAGGGCAGCGTAGAGAGCTGCCTCTCGGGATTCGCGGTCATGGTGCGGTACACCGATCTCATCAAACATCCCATGAAGGGACTTGATTATCGATGTGACCTGGGATGCGAGGTATGAATTGTCCATTGTGGGCGTTTATCCAGTCCCGTGTGTCCGGGATGGGTGTTCAATCGGGAGGATGGGATATGTGCGGCAGTAGAGGGAAGGTGGAGGGTGTTTCACTTCGATGTTTCGTGAGAGTCTTCCCCCTAAGTCACCATACATGCGATCAAAGAATGTTGATCGCGAAACGTAGGTTCGAGCAGGTACTTGCTATGAAACGATATGGAATTCGAACGGGCGATGACGCTTGATCGCGACTGTGTGCGCGAACGGAATCTGCGATGATGATGATTGATGATGATGGGAGTGGTTGGTGAAGAGCAGGAAAAATCGCAATAGAAAAATTAGGGGAGGTTGGATTGACGATGACAAGATCCGATTACCTATCCGTGGGCGCCTGATCGGGGTACCCTTTGTATTTGAGGTTGGGAAGTGGCTGTTGCTGTTGCGGCGTCGGGTAAACAAAGAAGCCTCAGGCCAGTGCCATGGTTGCTATGCGACACCCAAACACACCCCAATTCGGCAACGTACCGGCTTATCCGCGCCGTGTGTCGCACCACCAGCCCATTTCTGGGATATGCTTCAGGTATCTATGTCAGGGAGAAGCTTCTCTGTTGGGGGTCAGGGTTTAGTCCTCTTTGTCTGTTACAGAATCAATCTACCCCGCCTTTCATTGCAGTGTGTCGATGGTACCCATTACATTACCGGAAACGTCGCTGCTCTAAGCCGAGCCAGGGGCAGCTTCACCAGCCGGAATCGTCACGTAAACGATGCCTGATCCAGGTACAAGGCAGCAAGTACCAACGCGAATAACTTGTTTGTATCTCTTTACCAGTCTACACCTTTCGCTTGTATTCCTACATAGCAACCGTTGTAGACGGCCCTGAACAGCCAACGGAGACACACTTGCAGCATGTTTGGAATGTCAGAAAAGAAGGCGCTTAGAGAAATATCACTGTAGCATAGCTACCATATTAATGTCTTCAGCGATCGTCAATCTTCTTGCCGTCTAGGGCAACAGTGGATGATATTTCAAAATAATCAAACCAAGGAGGCTAAACGTGCATGCAGATGGAACACCCATGACCGAGAAGACAAGAACGCCGCCCATATATAATTTCTCGCGAGACATGCTATAAGGGATGCTGAACCTTTGTGAGCTGAGGCAACGTAAATCAAATAGTCAGAAGGTTTATGTCGGAGCTGGAGGCTGCGAATGCTGCGAATGAGAGTGCCCACATTGCCCGAGCTTCAATTTGCTAAAATCGAAGATCCGCTCTTTGACCACGGTCGACAGCAGCCCGCATATTTCTTCATTCGCGATCTTGTTGCTATCACGGACAATTTTGCTCAACTGGCTGTCCTTGCCGCTCTTCCCGTCGCCACCGCCAAAGCTACCTCTTGGACCACCGCCAAACATGATCTTGGCATGCGACAACTGCGCCTCCGCCTTCTTAATCTTTCGTGAGATCTCTGCCATCTGTTTTGAGGAATACTCTCGATTCTGCAGATTCTCATGCGTTAGTATATTACAGATTCCAGGAAACGGTAAGCTGCAGTGGCATGCAGGTGGAAATTACTTACCGTAAAAAGCGGCGACTGCGACAGCGTCGAGACCCAGTACTTATGCCACAACAGCTCCAACAAGTGATTGTCCAGTGAGGATTTATAGTGTGTTATCTCCAGTGGATAATACTGGTTGCTGTGCGCGCCAAAATCTTCAATCTTACTCAACGGAATCGTCTGATACTCTGCATCTTTTCCTCCGGGCTGTTTGTGTCCCTCAGGGTACGTTCTGAACGCGCCAATATCGACTTTGCCCGCGCTAATCGTCCTGTCCGGATCGATAACTACCGCAAGGAATGGATCTAACCATTGCTGCTGCATCATCTGTGTATTGACGTCGATACCCGACAGCCAGCAACCATAGCCTGGGTGAGAATGATACCAGCCGACGACGTTTTCCTTGCGGCCAAGGTCCTTAGCTAGTCGGTCCGCTTCGGCCATGTATTCGTACGCCTGGTCTTGGGCATTGACACGGGTTTCGGTACCTTCAACCGGGAGCGGGAAGGCGTCGCTGACGATGAAGGAAGTGCCGTGGACTCTGCCGACCATCAAGCCCATGATTTCGATGCTGCCACCAGACCTAGCATGCATTGTCTGCAGTTAAGATGCCCTTGTCAGCAATAGAGCGACCATACCGTACGGTACCGTAGATATCGAGGGAGCCGCCACCCACCATCTTTAGCAGCGCTACAGCTGATATTCTAACGCTTTTGAAGTAGTCCGGGCTGTGAACAAATTGGTCCGCTTAGCTCTAGATCATCACGATTTGCTTGGTGTGTTAACGTACTTTGATTTCCATGGTTTTGCGTCGAGAATAACTTTCTGTTCCTCCTCATCGAAGCCATAGATAAAGTCCTTCACGGGATCGATGAGACTGACTTTGTTCTCCAGCTCCCAGGTCTTCCGGGCTAGATCCAGCGACATCGTGAAGAATCTGAAGACGGTACCTCTATTGCGAAGATGTCAAGAGATGTCGTGTAAAGCCGGACAGGATTATGACTAGCTAAGGTGGGGGGAGACGCGAGCCTGAAGCTCGCCAAAGTGCACACTGCCACATCCAGAAGCTTATCGGTGCCTGTTCAAGCCACAGCCGCCGCAACACGCGCCACAATTCCGTGAACGGAATCTTTTTTCGACACGGCACTTTCCTTTTACACTGCGCAAGAAAATTTCAAGACTGTCCGCTTCTTGTCGCCTACCACCATCCCCGGCGGAACAACATCATACAACCACGATGGGTATCCAGAAGAAGGTATGAGAACCCGTCGGACCATCCTCCGAGATTCAACGATGCTGATATCTTTCGCTTTCGCAGCATGGAAAAGGCCGTCTCGACAAGTGGTACAAGCTTGCGAAGGAGAAAAACTACCGCGCCAGATCGGCCTTCAAGCTCATCCAGTTGAACCAGAAATATGGTTTCCTACAGAAATCGAGGGTCCTTATCGACCTCTGCGCTGCGCCAGGAGTATGTCCCCAAAATACTTCACGTAACTCAAGATAGGGTTCTGCGCATATTTATATATAGCCCACTTACACAAACGCTCACAGGGATGGCTCCAAGTCGCAGCTGAAAACATGCCAAACTCCAGCTTGATCGTTGGTGTCGACCTCGCCCCGATAAAACCGATCCCGAAAGTCATTACCTTTGTCGCCGACATCACAACAGATAAATGCCGTTCGACGCTACGACAGCATCTGAAAACTTGGAAGGCAGATACCGTGCTACACGACGGTGCGCCAAATGTTGGTACTGCGTGGGTGCAAGATGCGTTCACGCAGGCCGAGTTGGCACTGCAGTCGCTGAAGCTTGCGACGGAGTTCCTGGCCGAGGGTGGCACGTTCGTGACCAAGATCTTCCGCTCGAAGGACTATAACTCGCTGTTATGGGTGTTCAATCAGCTGTTCAAGAAGGTTGAAGCGACCAAGCCACCGTCATCGCGTAACGTCTCCGCAGAGATATTCGTTGTCTGCCGGGGATACCTTGCGCCGAAAAAGGTAGATCCGAAGTTTTTGGACCCAAAGACAGTGTTCGAGGAGCTGCCAGACGCTACACCGAACAACGAGGCGAAGGTTTATAACCCGGAGAAGAAAAAGCGGAAGAGGGACGGTTACGAAGAAGGCGATAATCTGCTTTATAAAGAAGTACCTGTCAAGCAGTTTATAGAAACGACAGATCCGATCGCTCTTCTCGGTTCTCTAAACAAGTTCACATTTGAAGACAAGAACGACATTGCTACCGCGGCGATATTACGGATGCCAGAGACGACACTAGAAATACGGAACTGTTGCAACGATCTCAGGGTACTTGGCCGGAGAGATTTCAAATTGCTACTTAAATGGCGCCTGGCGATACGAGACAAGTTTGGTTGGTCGGCTAAGAAGAAGAAGGAAGACGAGGAGGCGGCTGCGGCTGCAGAGCAGACTGAAACTGCGGAGATCACGCCCATGGATGAGGAATTGAAGATAGAAGAGGATCTGAAGAACATGCGCGACAAGGAACTAGCGAAGAAGAAGAAAGATAAGAGGAAAGATAACGAACGGAAACAAAAGGAAATAGTAAGGCTGCAGATGCATATGACCGCACCTATGGATATTGGCTTGGAGCAAAATTACGGGCCGGGAGACGACCAAACTATGTTCAAGCTGAAAACGGTTGATGCAGCTGGAGGTCTGAAGGAAGTAACAAAGGGCAAGATGAACATGGTAGTGGATGAAGATGAAGCAAAGGCCCAAGCTGCCGCCGCAGCAGGGGATGAGGGAAGTGGAAACGACGAGAGCGAAGATTCCCAGGACGAGCTGGAGGATGAGCTAGACCGAATGTACGACCAGTTCGTACAGAGCAAAGCGGAACGAGATGACAAGTTTAAGGCGAAGAGGGCGCGGAAAGAGGGTGCAGATGATGAGTGGGACGGCATCGGCGACGCTAAAACCGATGTGACTAGCGATGAAGATGTAGTTGCAGGGGATGACGATGACGGCGATGATTCTTCGTCAGAGGACGAAGAAGGATCTGATCCGACACGGCGTCTTGTGACCTCTTTGGACAATGGAAACACAACATCTAGCGGACTCAGCAAAAAGGCAGCACTTTTCTTCGATCAGGACATCTTCAGAGAGCTCGGTGATATCGAAGGGGAGGCCGCAAGCACAGATGATGAAGACGACTCAGAAGACCTGGAAATAGAAACAGAGGAGAGCGTGGAGGGAACCGACAAAGAAAGAAACACATCTGATCAAGATGATAGCTCCGCAACTATTGAGGATGCGGATGAGTGGTATGATACCCGGGAAACCGCAGAGAGCGAAGACGATGACGTGAGCGACAGTGGCATTGAAATCGTACCCTCGAAGAAAGATGACACTTGGGATGCGAATGAAAAGGAGCCGACAAGGAACGGCAAACCCGATATTGACATTATCACTGCGGAGGCTATGACTCTTGCCCAGCAGATTGCACTTGGGAAGAGGTCTAAAGCTGATCTCATCGACGATGGCTTCAACAAGTACTCTTTCAGATCTAAGGACGGGCTGCCAGAATGGTTTCTTGAAGACGAAGCGAAGCACAGCAAACCGTTACGACCCATTACCGCTGCTGGAGCGGCTGCCATCAAGGAAAAATTGCGCACATTAAACGCTCGCCCGATCAAGAAGGTTAAGGAAGCGAAGGACCGGAAGAAATTCAAGGCTCACCAGAGGCTTGAGAAGCTACGGAAGAAATCCGCCATGTTGATGGAAGATGAGGGTATGACGGAGAAAGAGAAAGCACAGCAGATAACCCGGATGGTAAATCGGGCGACAAAGAAGAAACCGAAACAATCCGTCAAGTTGGTGGTAGCGAAGGGAGGCAACAAGGGTGTTCAGGGCCGGCCGAGGGGTGTCAAGGGCAAATACAAGATTGTGGATGCCCGGATGAAAAAGTAAGTTGTTCTACCTGACTTAGTACTAATGACGAGCGATGCTAACGTATCTACTACTCTGCAGGGACAAAGCAAGAGTGAAGAAGAAGTAGAGGACTGTACATATCTAGATACTTGTAAATATCATCTTGTAGATGGCGTTTAGAGCATGAATCCGCATAGATGCTTGGATACCTTAGATTTTTTTGCCTTGCGCGTTGCTACGGCTGCCGGCCGCATTGGGAAAATTGCCCGATTTGGCGACGCGCATTCTTTTCACGCGCGGCAACCAATCAATCAGCCATCCCAACACGGCTTCGTAATTAATCCACCTATTTTCCATTTTCTGCCTCCCTTCCCATCCCTCCTTCTCCGTTGCTTGTAGCCTCTTCTATCGTCACACGTCCCACAACATGTCGTCGACCACCTCACGCAAACGTAAGGCTGCCAGCCTCCGAGAAGATGTCCCTGCAAAACTCCCAAGATGTTCTCCACGAACCTCCAAGATCCGTCGTGACGCCTTCTTCGCCGGGGCACGTCGACGCAGCCCCCGCGATCCATTATCCGAACTGTCGACGACTGTAACCAACGAGCTCCCTACCTCTCCGACAAATGCCCCTTCATCCTCTCCGCCTCTGTTCTCGTCATCCCCTCTCAAGGTTCAACTTTTAACGCCAGCATCAACACCCGATATCACGTTCTTAAAGAAGTTGCAGATAGCCAAGGGAGATCACGGGCTAGATGGACTGGATTCCTCTATCCCCTGCCGCCTGGTGGACAATTTCCAGGACATGAGAAAACCTCGGATCAGGAAACCGATGCCTGTCTCTTTCAGTTTCCGCAATCTTCATCGATCTCTCGTTGGTTACGAACCAAACGAGATGCATGGGATGCGGCTTGGGAGTATGCATCCTCCCTTCCATCTGGTAGCAGTCTGTTAAATGTATAACTAACATGGCTATAGGACGGTCTTGGGTTACAGGTGGATTCTACTCAGAGGGAGACGATACCCATTTATACCAACATCCAGAACTTGGGTTACAAATGCCCTTCTGCGTCTCGACATTCAACAGTACGCAGAATCAAATCACACAGTGTCTAGATTTCTGGCTAATATTTTCTCGGTTTCTAGGATCTCCAATGGTCGCCGTAGGCTATGAATGCGGTGGAGTTCGATTATTAGGAACGGGTGAATGGTCCGAAGATTCGCCGTTAAGCAGAGGAGAGTACCGATACCGTGGTTTTAGCAGAGAGTCTGCCACAATCCTTATCCACGAAAACGCCATATTCGACATATCAATATCACCAGACGATAGATACATTGTAAGCAACATTCTGGGAGTTTCGGGAAACCCTAGGGTTTATTATGACTAACAATTCTGGACACAGGCAACCGCTAGCGGTGACCAAGCGTGCCGTATCAATGATATCGAACGGAAACTGCCCGTGGCTATCCTTGAAGGCCACATTGGCTCTGTGAAACAAATCAATTATTCGCCTAACAATCAGAATATTCTCGTCACCTCTTCCCGCGATTCTAACGTACACATCTGGGACGTACGTACTAATAAGCCAGACCTACCAATCGGCCAAACATTCACCGAAAAACCCATAAACAGCATATTCGGTGGACACAATTCCGCAGAGAAAATAGGGTCTGTCACTTCGGCGGTCTGGTCTACACGTAACCCATACCAAATCGCAACCGCTTCTCATAACGATGCTATCATCAAAGTCTGGGACATTCGCAAATCGCACTTCTCGAAGAAGTCTTCAAGATCTCGCCCAGTCACTGAGTTCGAGACTCCGAAACCCCGATTTCACGACTTTAAACCACACCGCGACTACGGGATCACATCGCTAGTCTTCTCCCCTGATGGATCACGACTATACGCTCTCTGCAAAGATGGGAACCTGTACGCTTATTCCACATCACATGTAGATCTAGGCCCAGCCCACTTCTACTCTCATCCGAAACTGAAAACCAATTCATTTTACGTCAAAACCGCGATATCGAGGGATGGAGAAATATTGGCCACAGGAAGCACCGATGGGACAGTGGTTTTGTTCGCCACAGAGGAAAATTACCTCCGTCCGGCAGAAGATGATGACCTACCATTGCCTCAGAATGCTTCCGCGAGTATGACCGCGGCGCGAGAGCTGCGGAGCGGGGTAGGGACTGGATTGGTAGAAGGTCATAGCGGCAAGGAGGTCACAGGGGTTGCGTGGGACATAGAAGGAAAAATTGTTTCCATTAGTGATGACTGCGTGGCGAGGCTTTGGAGGAATGATGATAATGGGGTAAGGGCGGAGCAACTGAGAGGTGATGGGTGGAGTGGCGGCGAGAGGCACGGATGCGGATGGAGCGAGGGTGACTAGAACCCCCCATTGTATGATTTGATATAAAAGCTAGAAATTCCGTTTTTGATTACCTTCTATTTGTTAAGGCAGGTGGAGTTTGTGGCGTCCTAGCCCTTCTTTTGCTGACATCCTGAAAGCTTGCTTTCATTTGTACAACATAAATTTTATAATTCGGAGTCTTGACATGATAACATGTTGAAGATATGGCCCCTTGGGATTCATATATACATGCTGTCTCAGTTAGCCCTACTACTATCATTACTAGCGCGCATCCAGAATATATAGCTCAATCCCTCATAAGTCGTCAATTCAAACGCGAATTCAAACGTGAAGGCTATCGAGAATACCTAAGTGGGTACCTAAGTAGATATGTAGCCTGGTACCCACAACGCGACGCAGAGCTCGATACAAGACTATACCTACCTAGGTATGAGACAGTTTCGTAACTAGGCTTGTGTTTGTGCGGGTACCATCCTTTAAGACGGATGTACGCTCGTCAGATCGAATAAGTACAAAAAATCAAAGCCTTCTATTGAAATCAGACTTATGGACGTGCGCTGTGGACTCTAATATGTATGCACATGCCCCTAGATTTCTTTGACCTTATTCCGATATCCCACGTGCTCCGGTGCAACCAACATCGTCCCAAGCACTACGAAGATAAAACCAGGGGTGTAAATGCATTTTGTAAATCGTTCGGATGTAAGTATAGCCAAACTGCTATAAAAATAATCGATCCCACCAAGATCGTTGCAAACGCAATCCAAAAACTAAACACAGACAAGCCCTCTTCCACATACAGGCCCCAAGCCTCGTTTGGAGGATCAGAGTTCCGGACAATTCGCTTGGGATGTACTTTTGATATCGTTCGGTGGGCGCAGCACAGCCTGGGTTCTGTTACAAAAACAACATGATATCGTAACATATTGGAGGTATAAACGATAGGCCGTTGGAGTTGTAGCCTGGAGGATAGTCGATCTCATACTCGACATGGCCTTGGGCTGGTAATTGGTCATTTTCTAAGCAGCTAACATAGGTTTTGTAGAAGGGATGAAACTATATACATTGGGTGTTAGCTAGCAATTAGGCTTCCATCAGGTTAGAGGCTACTTTACAGCGAAAAAATTAACGAGGTTTAGAGAAAACACCCTAACATTCTTATCTTACCTTCACAAATCTGAATTTCGCAACCGTTCGCAATGAGAACCAAGCAACTCTGCCTCGTATTTTTCCATATACCTGCTTTACCAATCGGAAGAACTGTTGGTTCTGGGCGTTGACGACATTGATAGGTCTGTAAACTGTTCGCTTGCTGACAAAGTCTCTACAACAGAAGAAGACATCTCTTGGGCCGGAATTAGAGACTTGTGTCGATAGATTAAAATTTGAAGACGCGGCCCAAGCATGGGCTCCGATGCTTCTAATGGCCAGAGGTTAACAACACCAGAGAGGGGCGAAGCGTTGCTGATGTTAGAGATATTATTCGAGAGCCGATAGATTTGGTAGACCCAAGCAGCCCTGATATGATATTATGAGATACGTATCGCAACCGCCATTGAGTATTTTTTTTTATTGTCTTCTAAAGCCAGTTTGCTAATTTGACGCCGCGAAATAATTGCAGGAGTACAAAATACACTCCGATGCGAGCTTGGGCACCCAACATCCGACTTACAACAAAGAGGACCATATATTTTGGGGAAAACCCCTCCTATTAAAGAGAGAAGTGGATATGTAAATGCACATTAACTCGAGGAAGCAACTCAGGTTGGAATCAGCGAAAAAATTATAAATACCTGGGTTTTATAACAGGCCGATTCACCAGTCTCTTGAAATGTGATAAGATAGATTATTAGCAAATTATCACTCTTGTAACAGTAACTATGTATTGGCTTTCTCTCACCCTCTGGGAAACACTCATCTAAATTTCCTTGATTATAAGCTCCGACGCAGCTTCAGGAACACAAGTAACAAAACTTCGCCCACAGCTCTAATTATTTTGATATGTTATCATCACACCCAGGTCGCTGTTCTAAATTCTAGTAAAACTTTTCAGAAGAGTACGTACACATTTTCAACGAATCAAATTCAGACCCATGTCGTATTTTTTGATTGGGGGGGGCTGAATGGAGCCCAAACCAAGCACAATGGTGAAACATTTTCCATCCACAATTGAAAATTATTCCAAGGAGTCCTAGCCTCCGCTTCTAGAACAACTTCCCATTTTTTAACATGTTCTTCTTTGACACTTAAGGCGTGGTAGAAGTGATAGTAAACGAGATTGTTGTCTGGGACATCTTTTTCATCCACTTGTGATATCTTGGTATCCGACCTATTCGGGGTTGAAAATCGTCCGCATGGGGTTTGCCTCCTGTTCCAAGTGGCGTGCTTGTTGAAGTCGTAGCTTTTATAAGATTGGGAGTTTGTTTAATAGCTAGTGGATCTGATTTATAAACTATTAGTGAAATTGCTTGTGTATGCGACTGAGTACACACGTTTAATATTCGCGTGGATACAGTGATGTGCTCCAGAAAAAAACTAGACAAACATATAAACTTCAAATAGGATATTACCGAAATCACTTATATGGTCAAATATCGACGGGACCCTCAAAATATTATCCTCTTCAGCCACGGCCCTGATTTCGTTTTCGGGACAATATCTCTTGTCTGGCTCGGCTGCCAAATGAAACATTATTGATTCATGAACACGCCCCCAAATCTCAAACCGGCTAGCGTTTTCGGCTGAATAATTATCGATACCGGAAGGTTCTTCGATGAAACCCAATGTTCAATCCAAATCCTTCAATAGAATGTAAATAGGTTGGCTCCACCTTGCAGAGTAAGTCTCGGTCAGATTATCGAAGTCGCATATCGCACCATTGGAAACAGTGGTATGGTGTAACAAATATATCGTTCTAGAACCGAGCTTTTCTACAAGGTAATCAATATATTCCTCGGCGCTGTCGAGACGATCCAGGTTTCCCACGATGTAGGATTGGTCGATGTATTCTGCTACAAGCGAAAAGACGAACACTGATATGATTGTACCATTTGTAATGCGATCTTTTCTCAGGCGTATATGCTTTAGGCTTTTATTCAGTTTGGAGCAAAACTCTATAGTCTGTCGATACTTTCGGTAGATATTCTGCATGTAGCACCCGGTTGCCGAAAATTCTTCGCCAAAAATAACATTCTTAATCAAGAGCGACCGCTGTACTATCATGCTCAACGTGAGTAATTGTAAAGGGTATGAGCTCAAGGGAGCTGGAGGTCTGAACCGGGGGCTCCTCCCGTCAAAGAAGCTCACGAGACTCTGCCGGAGATGATAGGTAATACTGGCTGTCATATCCCAAGCGCAGGCTAAGTCTTCCTCGGCGTTGGCACCCCATAGATAAAGAAACATTTTTCATTCTCACGCTACGCATCAGTTGAATGCATAAAATAATTTTAGCTGGAGGTAGATACTTGAATATTTCCCCGTGAGTGTCCCCGGGGAGCTTGTAGAAAATGTTGAGTCGTGAGCTGTTAGCTTCCTTGGATGCCATGATGCCAATTCAGAAGCTAGAATATGTGAAGCCGTTGCCAATATCTCAGATTAATAAAGTGGCATGAGGGGTATGTGGGGACGCGGTCTGATACACATGGCGTAATTCAAGTGTTCTAAGCCTCGTCTTTCGGCTAAAATGCAAGTATTGAACGGTGCTGTTCTCAGCAAGTCTGTTAATCAGCCTAGATGTCAGCCTCACTGTAGGCAATATCCTCAAGTCGAATTAGCCAGCCTTGTCTCCAAGGCGTTGGCCTAGTAAACTTAGTTGGATCCCGTCGAGCCAGGTCCATATTATGGTATTGTGTGTTGTGGTGTTGTATTGTAACCAATCTGCCTGGTCTCGTGAACCAGCCAAACTCAAAGAGTTGCAGTCGAATCTGCCCAGCTTCAGAACCAGTCCCGACACCTTCAGAACAGAGTATAGTGTCGAGACTGGCTTCAGAATTAGATATTAGTTGTTTCACAAAACAAACGCCGACTAGGAAGGTAGTTACATAAGAAACTAGCTTGGTGATTTAGCTAACTGGGCAACTTAATATTGTTTACAGACCGGTTCTAAGGAGTCTCTGAGTGAAATCCAGATCATTGCGTCGCTTCAGGATGGTACTTGACCGTCTAAATAGAGGCAGTAGCACTGATAAGTGACGTAAAACACTATTCCTACGAACATTACGATTTATGGTGACTGTATTCATAAAGATAACCTGATATTTGATGGTCCGACATCTAGTCTTATAGGCGTAGACACGATATCTCTACATATTAAATTTATGGTTTCAAAGCGAGCAGACATCCTGGTGCATTTGAATTAAAGTCACCCTTATCTAATTAGATCTAATATATCTAGACACTGGAGTGTAATAAGCGGGCACCCTACATGCCTTCTTTGAAACTCTCGGGTAACGTCGACACATTTTGGCACGAGTCAACGCTCTGTTTAGGTGCCTTAGACGTCTGCAATTCTCGGAGAGCAGCTTACAGGAGACATCACAATCTTGTTCAACGACAGCCTGGGGCCAGTTGTTTCGAAGGAGTTGCGCTGAACATTGCATTAGGATAGGGTATTTCGTATCTCTTCATGTTGCAATGCCGGCTAACTGGACAACCATAGCAAGGTTTATTTTCGGGTATTTTGGCCAGCCCAATCGGGAAAATTTCTTCAAAACTGATATGCATCGGTGGATAGTAACCCCAGCTAATGAGCCTTTGGTCATCCCAAAATGCTCTCTTATATTCAAGAGGGTCTTGCTGGTTCCATGGAGTTGCACAAACTTGAAAGGTCTTCCCGGGGCTTTTCCAGAGTGGCCTTGTGCTCAGGTCAAAATCCGGTGGACGCCCATAGTCGTCTAAGATGTCAAAAAGATACTCTGTCACTTCGTTGTCTTTCCAAAAGTCCCATATCTTAAGTTTTGGATGGTCAAAGTGACATGCCACAGTAGAACGCTGGAGGTCTTCTGGACTCTCAAGAGTTCTCTTTGCACCATCTAATCCATAATTAATGAGAATGATACTCGGTAGACCAACTCGCAAATCTTGGTAAAATATTTTTGTTAGGTGTAAGATCTAGAGCTTTGACAATCTAAGAACTGGGAGACGAAACACTTACATCGGTTAAAGCATCCCGTATGTATAGCAATATCCGCTATATCCTTTTCATCCAATGTCGCAGCGTATTGAGGCCCCAGGTGTGCTAACTGGGATTGAAGAAATGTTAAAGCGCTAAGGACTACTGCTGCATGAGGAGATGCCTTCCGAAATCGAGAGTTGCTTCTGAGGATCAGAGATACTAATTCCGCTGCTTGGTAGGGACTCCTTTTTGTTGGCTCAAATGAAGCCTCTAACCATAGCCAAAGTAGACAGAATGCATCTTCGACTCGTGAAAGCTCTGTTGGACTTGGGCGCTGGTATTCGATTTGATCCTTTCGCTGTTGCTGAAGAAATTGATACGTAAAAAACTTTACCATCCACCAACGAATTGTCTGACGAAGTTCCAAAAGACCTTCTAAGCCTGTTTCTTTGGTTTGGCATGAATTCGGACCTTTTGTATTGGTAAGTGTTTGTTCGAGTGCTAGAAGCTTGACAGAAAGTAAGTATACTTGAACCTCGAGATATAACAGAACGAGCTGGACCTCACCTCGGTAGAACTTTTGCCGAATTTGAGCTTCCTCAGTTGCGCAAGCCCGCTAAGTTCAGCTGTTATACCCTGCCGAGTCTCGTTTTGGAAGACAGATAGCTGTATACAATTTAACAGGTGAGAATGTTTTATTTCGTGGAAGTCATGGCAGACATTGAAGACGGAATTAAGATCATTCAATGAATCAATATTTTGAAAGATCTCGATCTTTAATTCAAGCGGAAGCTTGTTAAAGGGTGCCATGATGCTGATTATTGATTTTTTTTTTTTTTTTTTTTTTTTTTTCAGTTTTTGACTACCTAATATCACAAAGTAAGTTGGATCTTTCGTAAGCTTGAATCTCGTAGACTTTTAATGTCGTGGGCAATATAAAGAACACTCTGGCGATGTTGACGTTTGGTTTGAGAGCTGAATGCGCAATTTATATCTACACTTCATATCCCTCACTTGAGGAGCGATAGGCTCCGAGGATCGGTTATTTCAGGAACAAACTAGTGCGTACCCAAAGTGATCGGACAGAGTGGTGCTAGTGATCAGATGTATCGAGTCTGTAGTTGGCTACTTTAGACTCAGGCAACTAAGATGCAACAACAACAACTACAACGCATCCGCCCCCGATTATCAAATACCTGATACCCGATTACCGAGGATCAAATAAGCTAAATTCGAATAACGGGGCCAGTAACGTAACAACGATACTACGAAGACTTTCAGACTCAACCCCCTGATTATATGACGGAGTTTGTCATTTTTAGTTTTATCGGTGAAGATAATAGCCCTGTGCCTAGATCACTTAGGATCGTGATATATATGAAAATGATGGATTCCGAAGATTCTCTGACTATCTGCGAGGATCAATATATTCACCCGGGTCCTATGCAAATACCCCTAGCAGGACATTTAGTCCTTTCAGCTCATAAATACCTAATGGATCCCTACGATACACACAGGTTGCTTCCATCTATTAGATAGCTTCACCAAACTCCTATCATTATCCCACGTAGCCACAATAGACCTATACAATACATCGGCATACCGGCATTTGTCTCTTCTATCGCTCCATTATTTCAACTGTAAACCTCCCAAGAGGGCTGCGGATTAAGAAATAGAAAAAAAAAGAAAATAGAAAAAGGAGTAAATAAACAATATGTTGTGTCAAAAGTTTCGATTCAATGGGTATGATACGCGGGGTCAGGAACTCTGTATCTGTGGCGCCCCAAAGCCCATACATATAACTGCGATACCTGACGCAGCATCAGACTGGTACAAATTCCATCAGGATCAGGGTGCAGCAGCAACAGAGTATTACCTTGGGCAACTAAAGAACGAAACAAAAAAAGTTACTCCCGCGCAAAGACAGCAAAACTGGGATCAAGGATATATGATGGGCCTGAGAACACCAGCGCATCAACATGTGTACCCCGCCGCTGCGAACGCTCAGCGAACAACTATGAAGTAATACCGACATCGTTTGGAATTTTTTATCTTCAACATCCGGATCCAACATTGATTTGTATCTATCTAACAGTGGACAATAGTGAACAACATTTTAGGCAGTTTGCGCTGAATGCGCACCCAAGTGTATTTCACGGGGACCAGGGGCATATATATCGGCTAGATGTTCTGCAGCACCGCGTAAACGCTCTAGGTGTTGCCGCAAATGCGCATTCTCAAGTCCAGTAAGCTCAAGCTTCCGTCGCTAAAGTCCCGCAGAAATTATTAATCAATTAAGCAAAACTAATCTCAGCAGACGGGGGCATAATTTCTACGCTGTCCCCCAGGCCCCAGGTGTTTCAAGTATCCCAAGTGGTGTTGCTTCGACGACACATGCCTCTATCCCACAGGACACTGCCTACCTCATGCATTCGCCTCAGCCCCCACCAACGCTGCGATCCGCTCAACACCCACAAATGACATATCACCAGCCTCCATCACTCCTACTGGGTTACGGAACCCCCAATTACTTCCCACCAAGTGGAATTCCGACTAGAAACGTCTATCAACCACCCCCACAAGGGAGGCCGCATAACCATACACCTCGTATTGTCGTTGACAGATGGGGTGCCCCACTTCCTTCCGCGTCTGAATGTTTCAAGGAGTATGGGTTTGCGTCCAGCTTATTAGATAACAAAAGATAAAGTTTGGTAGGACTTCGAGATTGTGCTACCAAAAGAAAAAAAAACAACGATAATAAATATAAGAAAGATTTGCGTTCTGGTAGATCAAGTTCTCTCCTTGGTGTTTGGTGTACGGTTTTTGGTTGTATCCCCGGATAATGTGCTGCAGCCTGGTCCACGAGACAGTGGTCAAGTAGAGACCCTTGTATCATGACAGAAGTTCTTATGTTCTTTCAGATTATATATAATTTTGAATAGAGGTGGGCTCATTGGCATTCTATTGTCTTGTCAAGCCGGCCAGCCATTCTTTGGCCTCCTCTATGAATGCATTTCTGGTTCGACAAGTATTTAAGGATCGTCTTTCTTTCCCCCCCCCTTTTTTTTTTGCTTTTTTTTGCTTTTCCTTGTTTTCATAATGTATGATATAGACGATTGGACTTAAATGACTGGAGGTGCTTTCTAACGGTCTGAATATATAATTTTCCTAACGCTTGGTTTATCACTACGTTCAATCGAAACCTACAACTATGATGAGGACATAGAATTCAACATCATTTTCCAGTCTAAAATCTTTATTAATATATATTACTTTTTTCCCTTTTGTTTTTTTACCGACTTGCGAATCGCCTCATGAACCAGACGGTGTCCAAGGTGTGCAGAACTAATGGCATAGCGGCGTTTGATTTACGAGAAACGAGAGCAGATGGAGAAGATTTATCCCAAAGTCAATACGCTTTTCTTTTCTAATCCATCCGCAGACTCCGAAATTAACACTAACGTGTATATAGTGCGTAGCGTACCAACTGGGAAAACCTTAACTCCCTATTTGACTATAGCGTGACATTACGTATACTAGAACATTGAATTCACACCTACTGTAATCTCTGCAGCACTAAGTTTCTAGACGTGAGTGAAATTCTAATATTCCCCTCATATATCATCTATCATGGGTTAAATGTGGCCTAACGGTGAATTGGAATCATATTGTGCAATGGATGGCTCGGTGCGCTTGCCTGAGCGTTTACCCGAACAAGCTAAGAATCTGCAATGGATGGAAATGGTAGTTCTTAAACTTCCTGACTCTTCCGGAGTATCTCCTCGATCTCTGCCTCTTTCTCCTCCTGCGTCTGTCCATCTTCATCTTCCTCATCTGGTGCTACCTCGGGTTCCTTCCATGTCATGATCACCCTTCCCTTCTCATCGACTTGTCCTCGCTTCCCATACCACCTTATCTCCGTCAACCGCCTCAAACACTCTTCCTCACCCAACAGCATCATGATTTTATGAATGCCTGGCCCGCTCTTCCCACCTGCAAGTGCATACCTCAAGTACCGCTGTACTTCCTTCTGTGTGTCTTTGTCCCAGTTGTCCGCCAGCACCCTGTCAATAAACTCCTCACCCCACTCTAGCCCCCTGCTAGCCCGGGACTCGAGACCCTTTATCAGCATGGTTACATCTTCCTTGGCGTTTAGAACATCCTGCCCGGATAGCTTGGAGCGGAACATGCCGGCCTCGGTGCAGTCGAAGTTCGGGGCTAGGTTGAAAAGGTAGTCATGTTGTTTGACGAACTTCAGCGGCGTGACGTAGTTCTTCAAGTCGCAGTCGAGGACTGCGCGCACATATTCCGTAGATCTGAACAACTCAGGTGTGTCCGGGAACGTAACGGCAAGGGCGGTTTGGATCGCGGTAGTAATAGAAGTGAGAAAATCTTCACTGAGGGCCGAATCAGGGTCGGAGGCGTAGGCGGCAACATAAGCTTTTTGAAGATACTCCAGCTTCCCAAAGTTGACTTTAGTATTGCCTTTCGTCAAGTCCTTCAGATCGAACTAGAAATATAACGGTTAGTACTTCAAGTATCCTTTAGTGAATTGAGATGCAGAGCCGCATACATCTTGCGCTAGGGCTTCTAGTGGGAGCACATCACTCTTGGATCGATTGTTCCATCCTAGCAATGCCACAAAGTTCAACAGTGCGTCGGGGAGGTACCCGAGCCTGCGGTATTCAGACACATGTACATCACCACTACGTTTACTCAGCTTCTGTCCGTCGTTATCCTGCAGTAGACCGACATGACAAAATGTCGGCGGCGTCCACCCGAATGCGGAGTACATGTACACATGCTTTGGGGTCGATGGCATCCATTCTACGCCGCGCACTACGTGCGTGACATCCATGAGGTGGTCGTCGACCACATTTGCGAGATGGTATGTTGGCAACCCGTCCTGCTTGATCAACACAGGGTCTTCGAAAGCGGGCTCCCCGTGGCGGATGGTTGTCTGTCGCTGCTTGATTTGTCCGTGGACGGCATCAATGTAGGCAGGATAACTATCTGGGACGCGGAGCCGGATTACATGGCTTTCGCCATTGGCGGCACGGGAGGCGGCTTCGGCCTGCGGGATACCAGCGCATGTGCGATCGTATTCGGAAGTGAGGCCGAGACTACGGCGCCGTTCAGCTAGTCCCCGTAGGCGTTCAACGGAGCAGAAGCAACGGTATGCATGGCCGGTCTATCGATTGCTGGGTTAGCGAGATATGATGCAGAATTGGAGGAGGAAGGCATACTTCAAGCAGCTGTAGGGCATGCTCTTTATGTAAATGTGATCGCTCTGACTACCAGGCGCAACTCTATCAGCATTAGCCCCCATACTACCAAAGCAAGAAGCTGGTTATACCTGGCGATAAGGGCCATAGCTTCCTCCAACTTCTGGGCCTATAAAGGATTAGCTATCTCGAGCTTGTAGTTTTTTTTTTTTTTTTTTTTTTTTTCAAATTATCCTTCCTCTTTCGACATACCTTCATCCCATTGCAGCCCTGACCATCTCAGGATGTCAAAAAGAGCCTCCTCAGCCCCTTCCACTGTCCGTTTCTTGTCCAGTAAGCTTCGAATTCCCAATTAAACCAGACAGCAGCCTTGCGAGCTTTGCTCATTGGAAAAGACCCAAGTTTCGTGTTCTGAGCTAACCTGATCCGTATCCTCAATCCGCAGGAGGAACTGCCCTCCCGTGCGCCTCGCGAGGAGGTAATTGAAAAGTGCAGTTCGTAGGGAGCCGAGATGCAGGAATCCCGTTGGGGACGGTGCGAAACGGGTTCTCGCGGGGCGGTCCAGGTCGATTTTGGGACGCCTGCTAGAGTACGAGCGACAGCTGGCGCAGACCCATGAGGCGGCGGTAGCAACAGGTCGCTGACGGTGGCGGAGGAGAAGGGTACGGCGGGCGAGCGAGATGCTGTTTGGTCGAATCATGGTGGGAGAATGCCGCATGGGCAACGTGAGACGTTGGTGTGGTGGGCGGGCGAGTGGGTATCTCGGTCAGGTGGCGGGGGAGCTGTTTGTGAAACATCTGCGGCCGGCGCTGGAAAATTTAAAATTTCTGTACTGCATTGGACCCTGTCTGAACGCTCGACGATAAGACATCACTCGCCCAAATCGCAGGGTCCGCGACTTTCCAGAGCATTCGAACAAGTACACGGTCGGTCAGGCCAAGAATGACGTACTACGCATCGTACTACGGCAGCTAACGGCTATAATCCTCACGGCAACTTTAGTTTCGCGGATATCATATCCATCCCGGCTTCATTTCGCAGATCAGACTTCCATCCTTCAAGCGCCATTCCGCGGCTTCCAGGCGCCCAAACTAAGCAAAGAGTAAGAGCGCGAGCTACTCTACCGTATCCACCCATGGGCTCATTTATCTAACGTCGGTACAGTGAATGCGACAGGCGAAACGATAGATTTGTACGAGGTCCTCGGCGTATCGAAAACCTCTACGAAGGCAGAGATCAAAAAGGCCTACCACAAGGCACGTCTAGAAGCCACGAACACCACCAACAAGACGGCTATCACGACGAACGAGAATACTAACCGTCTATGTTGAAACTCAATAGGCCGCCCTCGCGAACCACCCCGACAAACAGCCAGAGCACCTGCGAGAAGACGCAGAAATCAAGTTCAAAACAGTCAGCCAAGCCTACGAAATACTCTATGACGAATCAACGCGGGCGACCTATGACCAGTTCGGTATCGATGGCGTCAACAACCCCGGTATGGCAAACGGGCCGGACATCGACCTTGAGGATTTCATCAACATGTTTGGTGGGATGGGCGGGATGCCTGGGATGCATGGGATGCACGGAATGCACGGAATGCACGGGATGCCTGGTATGGGGGGTTCTGGTGCTGGCAGTGGGCGAAAACCCCGCGGGAGGGACGTCGTACACCAGTATGAAGTCACATTGGAGGAGCTGTATAAGGGCAAGACAGTCAAATTTGGGTCGTCAAGGAATATCTTGTGCCCATCGTGTAAAGGGTGAGAAAAGCGCATGCTTCCGCTCGTGGCTATGCCGAATATATGTTAATTGATATCGCGGGTAGGTCCGGCGGCAAGGAGGGTGCGAAGCCGAGGGAGTGCGGTAATTGTCATGGTACCGGCCATACGACCTCGCTGCGTCAAATTGGGCGTGGGCTCGTCACCAGAGATGAGGTGCCGTGTCCTGTCTGCCACGGGAACGGCTCGATCTTCAAGGAAAAGGAAAAGTGCCGAAAATGCAAGGGCGCGTGTGTCCGCGAGGAAAAGAAGGTCCTCGAGATCTACATCCCGCGAGGCGCCAAGTAAGCCACAATCCCGGGAGCTGTGATGGGGCCGTTACTAATTTTTGACATTAGGAACGGCGAAAAGATTGTGCTAGAAGGCGAAGCTGATGAAGTTGTGAGTGTTAAATTTGATATATTTCATGGAGATTATAAGCTAACGCGGCTATCGAAATGCAGCCCGGCTATACAACCGGCGACATAATATTCGTCGTCAATGAGAAGGAACACGAGTCATTTGCTCGTGCTAGTGCTGACTTGACGCACTCCGTCAAGGTCACACTGCAGGAGGCGATGTGTGGGTTCTCGAGGGTTGTCCTGAAGCATCTCGATGGTAGAGGAATCCATATAGAGCATAAGAAAGGCACAATGCTCCAACAGGGTCAAATACTAAAAGTCGATGGGGAGGGCATGCCGCATAAACGCGGCGAGACTAGAGGAGACCTTTACCTAGTCGTCGAGATCATTTGGCCAAGTGAAGAATGGCTATCAGACGACAGCAACATCGCAAAGATACGAGCGGCATTGCCAGACGGCCCGGTTCCCTCCTTTGAAGCAGTTGAGCAAGTAGACGAGGTTTCCTTCACAGTAACGGATCTTGATGAGGTGAGAGCGCAAGTTGATTTATTGTAGATCGATTCTCGAGCTAACGTGGTGGCGCAGGTGGATCATGACGGACATCCCGGGGCAACTGCGTGGGAGGACGAGGTAAGTACCACCTAACCACCTAACCTCCTAAACATTTCTTTGCTTACTCACATGCGCGCTATTATAGGACGAGGACGGCGATGAGGACGGCGCAAATGTCCAATGCCAGCAGCAGTGATCAAGTCGCATATTCTGCCACATTTTTCATGTGGCTTTCCCTTTTCGCAAGCTCTCCCTTTATCCAAGGCTGAGCTTGCCTATACGATAGGTTTATGATGACGACGACGACGATTCTGATTGCCATGAACAATATACGCTATATATAGACGGCTATAATTGTTTCACGCAACCTGTAATAACTTTACCCCTCATGAGCAACATTGCTGCATCACCTTCCCTCTCGACTCATCTCATGTTCCATTACTACCACTGTTTGCGCAGCATAGGTCTGGCGTTTGTGTTCCAGTTTATGTTCTTCTTTCTCTTCTAGAATCATTCTATTTTGGAATACATTGTCTTTCGGCTGTTCCATTTATCTCTTTCAATGCGCTAGATTTCAAATGGACTCTTGCCTTTTCGGGTGGTATTTCTGTGTTGGCATATTTTGTGTCGTGTACCGATATTGTATTGTCTGCCTGCATGCACTGGATAGAACAATATATTTCGTCAATTTTGGAATTCCGTGGTACAGTATTAATATACTATTAGCATCGGAGAAAAGTATCGTGAGGTCATTTATTGTAATATATATTTTATTGTCAACCTGCCGTGATTGCATATCGTCTACTTTTAATAGGTCTGAATTGGGTCGGCCGGCGCTTCGATGAATGAAGTCATCATTGCTGTAATGATAATTAATGAACCCCCCCATCCCGTGTCCGCTCTGATCCGAGATAGATCGATCTGGGGAAAGGGATCTAAGGAAAGAGGCGTATCGCTACCACTGTGTACTGTGGCCGCAGAAAAGTACCTGCCGAAGGCGGATTTGAGTGCCCGTTCAAGAGCGCAGGAGGCTGCTGTTGGTGTGTGCAAATCTTTCCCAGTAGTCCGGGCTTTGGTTCATCTGTAATGCAAGGTACCGAGTCGTCAGAATTGGTGGGGATTAGGACCGTTCTGGAAGCTCGATTGTTTGATGGCTTTTTTTGCTATTCCAAGCAGCCTTTTAAAAAGGAATATCTTGATACATCTCGACATGAACAGCTTCACTTGGTTTGTGGCGTCGAGGCGGCATGTTGTAGTAGTATTTTACTATAGCTCCCAACTACCTAAAATAAATGTATCATTTTTTGATTGATTTTATTTTTTTTTTACTTTTTCAATTCATGCTCAGAGATGGCTCGGACAGGATTGATCCCGAAGGAATTTGTAGTGCTGTGCCCTTCGGAGCAGCAGAATTTGGCTTAAAGTTCGCGGGCTCGGTTTTACAAACACAGGAGGCACGGAACGAAGTCCAGGTGCAAGGTTCTCCGCATGGCTGGGATAATACTTAGTATATCGCGCACATTTTCAAAGTAGCTAGGCAGATACATACTACAGATTTCAAAGTGTTTGATCCGCCAATTCCAGTGCTGACTGCAGATACATGTAATGCCCAGAGAACTTCGGGGTCGACGGCTGACGAGAGACGACATTATCCCATAATTCCAGTCGCCATGGATCAGTCAGCTCAGCCGGAAGGCCTGGATGCAGGGCAGTTGGAGGCGCTGTGCCATTTAGGCAAGCGCTGGTCAACCGAGTGGGTCTCGCAGCCTGCAACAGGATGATAACAGGAACCAGGAGCAGGAACAGAAGACCCATCCACGCCATCTTTCAGGACCAGGCTGCTTGCATGCAGACATCGTGCATGAGTAGATGCATGCGGCGTTTCTCAACGCCCCCCGCTGGCAACAGCCGGCACGACTGGGCTCATCATTGTAAACAAGCATCATCGGACCCGGAAGGAAGAAAATTGGCAGTCTGCTAGCAGGCCAGGAGGCGAATGCGAGGGCGAGGGATTATAGGGTGTGGGAAGAAAGACAAAATGGAAGAGGGCGGGAAGGCAGAAAACGACGACAGCCAATGAAACGCGGCAGAGGGGGCTGCGGGTCAGAGTCTCGTGCGCATTCTGCGAGCATTTAGGAGAGGCCGTTCGAGGGGAGGCAGATATTCGTGCCTGGTCCCTGGATCAGATCCGCATTCTCTTAAAATGCCCCCCTTTGCACCAAGATGCGAATCTGCTATTCCTTTTCCTCTCGAAGCAAGGAGCACAGCAGCTCATCTCGTCCCATCTCATCATCAGGTTGTGTATATTTCGCATTGCATTGTGTGCAATAAATACAACAGTGCCAGCCAGCCAGCCACAGAGAGGATCTAATATTTTTGGCGCCGTCGTGCTCATTCCAGAAGACCTTGTCGCCCAGCCGCCGCCGTTCGGAGGGCGCCTCCTCACAGAATAGCTGCCCGTCTTGTGATTGTTTCCAATTTACTAACACCCTCAAACTGTTAACCTGGCCCGCCTGATTGGTGGCTGCCAAAGGAGCGGGTGGAGAACAATATCTCAGAATTCTGCGACTTCACTCAAACGGGCGCACTCACTTTCAGACGCCACGCTAGCCCACTACAAAACGGCTGCAGCTCCCCCCCGCTCGCACTTGCCCTTTGTTTCGTTTCTTTGCTGCATCGTCTTCTTTTGCTTCTCGAAACAGGCACTGCCATCGACGTTTTCGTAAATCAGCATTTCGTCCATTGTCGTCAGCATCGCCATCGCCGCCGCCGGGGTCCAGTTCAAGTTCGAGTTCAAGTTCGAGGAGTGTGGTGTTGTTGCTCAGGTGATACCGTTCCGAAACACCAGGCAGCGCACCCTTCTTCTTCTACACCGCCCGCCGCCTATCGTCCATTCTGTCCTCAGTTCTCTTTTATTTGTCGCGTCTTCTCCACAATCATCGTCATCGTACATCATCACCATCATCAGCGTCGCATAAACCCTTTGTCCGACTTGCACCTGGACATCCTCACAGTCTATTCGACCTTCCCGCTACCATCAACGATAACCGCTTCCACCCTGGTCGGCTCCATAGGTGCCACCTCGCAATCAACAATGTCGGACACAACCACGTCCTCGCTCGCCTCGTCGGCTCCCACAGATATATCTCCCTCATGCTCCTGTTGCAAGAACTGCGGCGCTGTTTTCCCCATCCTCTCCGAAGCCGACTATCCTCGAGAAGCACAACTGCGAATCGAGGAACTAGAACAACAAGTCAAAGAATTTAGCGTCCGAGCAGTCATGGCTGGTATGCCCCTCCTACACCCACCATCCACCACATCTGTTTGCCCTAATCTTCCTTCTCGAATGTTTGCTCGTCGTTATTTTTGTACTTTAGCGCTGAGCAGAGTTGCTAATAAATTTCGCCTTATCTAGCCGAGCGCCTTGCCCAAGCCCAGAAGGAAGCCATGGATCTCCGTCGCAAGTCGGAAGGTGGTGGTAGCACGACCGCTCCCACCTCACCACCCCCATCAAACCGCTCGTCTGCGACAGCTTCACTGAAGCGGAATAACACCGTCACTACAACATGGCAAAGCATGTCCAAAGTTGGTTCGCAAAAGATCAATCAGTTCTTCTATAGAACGAACACTGCGCCCGCAGCCTCCGCCCCGCAACCAGATATGCCACCCGTCGAACGCCCCCCGACACCACCAGAACCTCTGTCCCGCGCATCGTTAGACAGCCAGGTGGTGGATGACCTTTCGAACGCTTTGTGCGAGGAACGCCGTAGCCGTGAAAACGCTGAGAAGGAACTATCCAATGTCAAGTCCGAACTTGAGGAATTGTCGGTCTCGTTATTCCAACAAGCGAACGAAATGGTATCATCGGAGCGGCGCGCACGAGCGAGGTTAGAGGAGAGAGTAGCAATGCTTGAAAAGCGGGACGCCGAGAAGCGCGTACGATTGGAAACGCTCGAGAAGGGATTTGATCGAATTACGAGAGTGAGAGGCATGTTGAACATGAACATTCAAGGAGGGCACATTTGAGACGAGAGGCCTATGGGTTGATACCACTGGCCATATTCACAAGTCTTCAGCCGGCTGACAGACAGACGGCGATACGACACATCGAAGATTATTATTTTGTTTTCCGAGCGCTCAGGTCACGCATCTTTCTTCACCTTCTTGTTATTATGATTACTAACCCATGCCGCATGCCGCATGCATATATACCTTTTTCCCTTATACCGGTTTCGCACGGGCGCATTTCTGTTTTTCTCTTTTTTTCCCTTTTCTTTTCTTTTCTTATCGAGATACCCTTTGTCCGCCGGGTGCGGTTTACGTGTTCCTGCTTTTGATACCCACGACGGATACTTATATTCATTCTATGTACCTTACATCAGATTCACTGTTGCATATCCTGCATTGGGTGCAGTGATTGTAACCATGTATTTTCTAATAACCACAACCACCATTGCGATCCATGTATTCTCGTTCGCACTGGTTAGTATAGTATTTACAAATTTATTGTTAATGTACAAACTTAACTAAGTTTTTATTACTTCCATAAGAGTCGATTTGGTGAACCAAATACTTACCCAAATGTCAGACGATTTCTAGATGAGTCTGAATTCTAAGAGTACGTATAACATGCAGAAAGGAGACCGTGTGGTTTTCAGATTAACGCTAGTGTCAACATCGATATCAGCACCGATATTAGAGATTCCACGGAAAGGGAAGTTTGCGATGCAATAGCATAACTCAGAACGCATTATTGTGTATATATATACACTAGTTTATTCTACCTTATTGATTGATTGGTCAACCTAACACAATTTATAGTTACGGATTTTATGTTTGTACGCGTGGGTGCACCTTTTTACAATCTAGACGTCGAATCAAATGGTTTCTTTCCATAGACACAATTAACACCGTAGTTGCACACAGTGCTACTTGCTTGCTTGTACTCAAATGCGTAGATATACATGGTTACGCGCATACTCAATGCTATACAAAGTCAAAACCCGACCAAACCATTATGCAAGGAAAACGCCCGTCCGCTCATGCCCTAGTCATAACTCACCATTACATCCCCCAAGGATTCATAAATCCTCGGCGGCCCATTAACGCAGAAGTAACAGACAATTGCAATACTCAATAGTCGTACATCGAACTCAAGGCTTGAATGTGGAAAAGGAAAACAGAAAAAGAAAAAGGCGAAGGGTACCTACTGCCCCGGCGGCCGGCTGTCCACTGCTCGTCTGATCAATCGCTCGAATAGCATGATCTGCCGCTTGCTCTCGTTCAGTCCAATTTCATCCAGCCCGCGCAACTCCATCTCTAACTCCTCCGTGTTCCGCGTTGATAGCGCGTCATCGTCCTCTCCGCCACCTTCACCCTCATCATCGTATTCATACTCCTCGTAGACATGCTGGCGGGTATGGTTATTCCGGCTTCTAGCGATTGGCGACCCCGTCGCCACCATAGCCTCCGCCTCCGCTTGCCACCTCGACTTCCATCGCTCAGCTGCCACAGATGCCGATGAATTCGGCGAAATGGTTTCGTAGGATACCGTCGAGAGGGGTGCTTTCCCGTGATGGATGAAAGTCGAGGGGATCGAGCTCCGCCGGCGGCTGTGTGCATACATGAGCCGTTTCCTTGCCACCTCTTCTTCATATTCCTCTTCCTTCTGCATTTGAGCCGCTGCGACTTCTTGCGCCTCTATGATATCTTCTAGCGCCTCCAGCCGTTTCTTGCGCAGCTCGGCAATACTCGCGGTGTCGCTCCACTCGACGGAACTGACAGAAAGCGTAGACGTAGCGATGGAGGACGCTGGTGATTCAGGATCAGTTCCATTATCGGCTCTGTCAATATCGTCGTCGGAGCTATCGCTGTCCTGGGACTGCGCGTCTGCACGCCCGGATAGCCTAATCGGCTCGTTGGAGAACATCGCTTTGGAGACGTCCATGTCGAGATGGGATGGCGGTGCGGACATCACCCGTCGGAGCGGGAAGTTCTGATGACCACGCAAGGAATGTGAAGATCGGTGTTGCTGGTGGTGCAGGGAGGACTTCGATCTCATCGTAGCAGGACGTGGTTTGATTGGCGATTCTTCGGGGGAAATATTGCGAAGGGCGTTACGAAAACTAGCAGGAGCGGTGCGGGTGGTTTGCGTGGGTACCGGCTTCTCTGGGGTAGTATGAGTGGATCGGGGCCGGTGGCTTGAGTTCGATTGGTTGACAACAGCTCCATCTAGCCAGGCTTTAAGCTGCGGGCTAGGCTCCGCTAGGGGATGCCCACGAGATTGAACGACTGCTTCTTTCCGAGGACGTGGTGTGACTTGCGAGTGGTCGACTGCTCTGCCTTCTCGAACGGTGGGTAAAGTATCGCCGGAGGTAGCTGACGAAGGCCGTCGTGGGCTATGGCTGGATGGTCGATCGGACGCTGCGCTAGATATTTGTCTGTTGGCCTTGTTGTTTAGCTTGTTCCAGATGTTGCTAACTCGCTCGTTGACGCCATGGATAAAGTCTGAGGGGATGGAGCTTGTGTCTGAGGCGGGAGCGGTTGGGACCTTTGGAGGGATATCATCCGAAATTACACTCTCGGTGAATTCGATCTCTCTCACTGATCGGTAGATAGCCGGTGAGTAGCTGCTATGTGATAATTGTGGCTTAGAAGGAGTGTTCTTGATCACTGCGACGTCCTTCCGTGGCGTTGGGTTGACACTTCTCACCACCATCCTGTGATCACTGTTCCGTCTCGCGTGTGCATTAGTGGTGGCGTATGACTTCACGGGCGTTGCCTTGATAGTACGCTCTGATCCGTCCGGCGAAGTTTCATCTTCCCTCTCTTGCACGGCGAGTGTAGAGCCGGCGGCTACTGATCCCTTGCCTGGGTGCTTATGGGACCCTTTCTCCAGATGCGCCTTACGCAATTTGGCAACGCCCAGAAATATTCGCAGAAAATCCCCAAGCGCTTTCTCATCCCTCATGCAAATCTTCTGGGGCTCTAGAAAGGAGAGATCCATCTTGAGGATATCATGAGCGATGTGGCCGATTAAGACGCGGATGTTGCGTAGCTGGGAGTCGGCTGAAAGGTCCCGAGGGGTGGCATAGGCGAGCTTGATGCGAAAGAGAAGCTCGTAGAGGTCGAGCAAGAGGGAGGGGGTGATGTCATTGATGGAGTGGATCGGGGGCAGGGGTGTGCCCTTGAGGATGGCGTTGAGCTGCGGGATGACATCTAGAGACGCAGAGGTTAGCATTTGAGAGATGAAGGAAGGGAGCAGAGAGGGACGTGCTGTCACCGATGGCAGAGATGTCGGAGATGGAGATGAGAGAAGGCATTCATGCCACAATTGAAGCGAGAAGGATGGTTGTTTCGGAGATGATGGAGACGGGAGTGGAGATGAAGATGGAGATGGAGAGACAATGGCAAGGCGGCTAGTTAGCCAATTAATATGACTGCCGAAAGGAGAAGCGTGTGCCGTGGCTGGAGCGTGCAATGCCGTGCCGCATTCCCAGCCAACGACGGCGCAACACATGCCGCACTTCCCTCCGACATTGTTATCGTGAGATGGGTCGAATGCACACTGTCTGATCTTATCCTGATCAAAGATGCGAAAACTGAAGATTCACCTGCTGCCTCCAGCTGACCGCCAACGAGGGAAATAGATGGATGTCTGGGTAAGTTGTTTCTCCGTCTGAGATCCCGATTTAGACTCGAGGCTGACGGCGAGACATCTTGTGTGTTGCGGCGAGCGTCGAATCCTGCAGCCATTTGGACCGTCGACTGTTATTTTTATATCCGTTGGTCGGGAACAGGCTGTCGTCGGATCGCGTCGTCTCCACCCTGCAGCCAGTTTGATAGCTCATGCAATCGATCATTCTCCCAGCAAGATGCAGTCTGCATCGCACCCATCAAACCAAGCCGGGGTAGGCTTGCTGGGCAGGCCAGGGCAACAGGCGGGGCTTGGACTCGGGCCTTCGAATTTTGACTGGGCAATGGTCGCAGGGCTATTAGATCATCAGTCAATATTTTGAAAAAAAGTTAAAAAGGAAGTAGCATTGCAAGAGCAGCTCAGCCTCCCCCGTCGACTGCATCCTCTTTCCTTCTTTCTTTCTTTCCTGCTGTCCCCATCCATCCGTCCCGAAAGGCGATCCCGTCCTTGTCAGTTGCATTTTGCCCAGCATCAGTGTGCATTCGTGTGGATGCTTCTGTGAGCCGGCTGCGTATACTCAACTGGACGACTGGCTGACATCGCTTATATAAGAGGCAGTTTACATTTACGTTTTGGCTGTACGGGGCCAACTCGCCGCCTCCCAAGGCCCGGCCTGTCGTAGTACATTACGCCCCGGCAAGGCGAAAACGCTCAAAAACCTTCGTTTCCTCTGCAACTTTAACCTTCAGCTCCCAGCTTGCTCGATCGAGTCATCCCACCGCCTAATTAATCCGCCCGCTGCAGTCTTCGCTTCGCCTTGAAAATACAGTCGGCCGCCCCTGATGCATATCCGCTTGTTCATTACATACTCCTTTATATAATACTATCGCGCGCTCCCTTACCCCTCGCTCGCCCTTCAGCTGCCGAGTCATGCGATCACTTTCCACTCAAGCTGTGTCTGCTCTCTTCGTCTGTTAGAGTTATCCGGATTAGCGTCCCGTTATCACAGTTGCAACTTTTATTATTTTTCGTTCCTTTACATCATCCCACACTTTTTTTTTTTTTTTTCTCGACTAACTCCTCTTCGATGCTTGCGTGATACACCTGAACCTCCTGCATGCTAGCAGCTGCTGCAACGTCCCGATAGCACATATCCTCTCGGCGCCCTCCCGCTGCCGCACTCTCTTCTTCTCACCAGCTCTCACTTCCTTAGCAATCTATGTAAATAAGCACTTCGTCTTCCTTCCTTTCTTCCCCCCCCCTTCACAGGCATGTCGTTCTTCCAGCAGTTCCACCCAAAGGGTACCCAAATCACAAAAGTCTCGGAAACCATCAAGGTTACTAGAACCCTCGTGCCCGCCGGGAAGACTGCCAAACCGTCCCCTCCGCCTGGTCGAGACCCTCGTTATCTCGGTTCTGCCATCGCGACGGTGACTACGACGACGACACAGACGACCCGGAAGCGCAAACTACAAAGCTCGTCGCGATCTGACATCATCAGCTCTGCCAGTAGCGGCAGCAGTAGCACTGCGAGCTACTACTCTGCCGACGTCCGGTCCTCATCATCGACACCGATCAAGAAGCAAAAGTCGCGGACGGCTCTCGCGAAGCGCACCCCCGAACCCGAAAAGTTGTTATCAAGCAGCGAAGATGAGTCGGATAATGATTCTGAACTGTCGGACCTACGGCGGAAGAGCCGGGCCAGCCGGTCACTCGAGTCCGACGTTACCGTATACTCCGGCGAAAAGCGCAACCTAGTGAACCCGGACTCGTTCACGGATCGGGCGCTGCATATCGTGGACGCCCGGACCATCGCAAATCTCTCCATGGGAGGCTACAAGCTATGTACGTGTGCATGCATCCGCATGAATTTTTCATTCTTAAAAATTACACTATCTGTCGTTTTCTCGTGATTGTATGTGGTTGAAAATACGTTGTGTGCACGGAAAATAGCTGACTGTGTTTATATCGCGCAGACTTCCCGGGCGATGAAACACTTCCCTCGGACGTGTCTGTTCACCACGTCGGCAGCCCCCTGACCGAAAAATACAGTCTCGTATTCCCGGACGACCCGGACGAGTTCCGACCGATCGAGGATATTTCGGCCACTGTTGAAACCGTAGCCAAAACTCTCATGACCAAAGACCAAGCCAAGCCGATTCTCGACAAGGAAAATGGCATCCTGCGCAGGCTCAACCGCTTCAAGAACATGCGGCAGCAGAGAGACTATATGCGCGTGCTCAAGGAGTACAATGTTTTGATTAGAGAGATGCGGAAAAACGGGACGATGAAACGCAACATTGAAAATTTGGAGGGACTGCCGAGCCAGCTTGTGGATTACATTCTCACGCAGTGCTACCAGCGCGTGGTCTCGAAAGAGGCCAAATTGGTCAAGGAAGACGAAAGTACGTGATATAGATGCACTTTATGCGGATGATTACGATTGGAGCGTGCAATATGTTGCTGACAAGTGTTGAATTATGCAGAGGCATTTACGGACAACGTGTACGGCGAACTACTGAGCCCGCTTTTACGGCAAATGTTCCAAAAGGCTGGATTGCAACCATCTTCCGTTTTCGTGGACTTGGGATCCGGAGTCGGCAACGCCGCTCTTCATGCTGCGCTCGAATTTGGATGCGAAAGCTGGGGTGCGGAGATGATGAATCGGGCGGCGAAGGTTGCGGAAGTCCAAGTCAAGGAGTTTAGATCCCGCACTAGGTAATATCACCCGGGTTCAATGCACACGAATGCTATGGCTAACATGTATACCTGTTGTGTAGACTCTGGGGAATCAATACCGGAACGGTTACTCTTCAGCACGCTTCCTTTTTCGACTGTCCTGAGATTGATGAGGCAATGAAGCGCGCCGATGTGCTTGTATGTTACGCCAACACTATTCTATTCCGAGGGAAGCATTTGTGCTAACGATTATCTGAACTATACAGCTGGTCAACAATTTTGCATTCCAGGCTAAGACCAACGACCGCCTAGTTTTGAAATTTCTCGACCTTAAAGATGGCACCAAGATCATATCACTTAAGCCGTTCGTGGAGGCTGGCCGGGTCATCAACGACCGCAATTGTGAAGATCCGCTCAACAACTTCCGCAGTGAGACGTTCGAGGTTTACGGAGGCGGCAATGTCAGTTGGACCGACAGTAGCTTGAAATGGTACCTTACAACCGTTGACCGAGAACCGGTGCGGCGGTACTGGAGCCAGCTACAGCGGCGATAGTTATGCCCACCTTGATACTTCGGGCCTCGCACGGCTCACTTTCCTTCCTTCTTTTCTTCCTTGCCACCTTCAACATGGCATTCGCGAGGCGTGATTCGGCTTCTCTTCTTTTAATTTTGAACCACCAGCCTCAATTATCATACCCGCAAACGGCATTCGTATTATACTTTTGTTTTTCAGCAGTGGCGATAGCAACGAAGATTTTCTTTCTTTTTGGACACTTTCTCATTCCTGCTCACACTGAGACCGAGTGATATATACCCGTCGGAGCCAGAGTACACCCTTTTCTTTAATTTTGTTTGGTCCCTTTTGGTCTTCTTTCCGGTGGATGCGTGGTAACTGTGCATCAAGTTGATACATTCTCAATTTGTTTCTTTCATTGTCGTTATTGTTTTGAGGTTGGACAGCCATTCAAAGCTTGGGTTCTTTGACATGTTTCCTTTTTCTTTTTTCTCCCTTGTCTCCTTGCGCGGTTCTTTGAGAGTAACCAGCTGTCTTCTGTGAAGGGTCGATTGATCGTGTAGAGTAGATGAGTGCCTCCACTTACGTCTTATATAATTCAAGAAGTGAAGTGATAGCCTCACCAGGCAGTGTCAAGGTTGCGTAATAAGTAGATTACGATGATGTTTTATACCTCGGCAATGGAGAGAAGCGATATCATTACTCCATTCGTTTCTAGGTCCCGATGTAAAGCGATGCGCGTGATTGTCTCGTAAAACAGATGCCAGTCCTATTACTGGGAATAGCCTTCATGAGTATTTCGAGTTGTTGTTCATGGCATCGGCCTCGTCCTTCTTGAGAGCCATCCAGCGGGCGATTAGGTCCTCGTTCTCACCCTTTAGACGCATTTTGGTCTGCTCGCCGATGTTAAGTTGGATATTTAGGGCGATGATTTCGTCTTGTAGGTTTTCGATCATTTTGCGGTTGAGTTTTGATTCTTCGTCGCGCTTTTTGAGCTTTTGTTCTAGGGAATATCGCTCCGTTTTGACCTTGTCCAGCTCCCGTAGGTTGGCGGCGGAAGAACGCTGAAGGGTTGTGAGGGCGGTTGTGGCAGTGGTTAGTTGAGTTTGGAGGGTTGTGCGATCGCGTTGAGAAGTTGTAAGGTCGGTGCGTAGAGTCGTGAGATGAGAATGGAGGGACTGGAGGCCAGGTACTATTGTAGAGGTATTTGCCGCAGTAGTGGGGGGAGGAGATTTGGCTTTGAGGGGGGTCGAGGAGGAAGCTGATGATGTTTCAATGGTATCGGACGGTGGTAGTTCGGGTACGGCAGTGGACGAAAGGGAGGCTGCTCGGTTTGCCAAGCGGGTGTCTGTACAATAGTTAGCTGGGAAGGGGGCGTAAGGAAGGATGCTTTGTGCTGACATTCCGTAATGAAGGATGCCTGAGCCTTCTCACGGGCGTCTCGTTCAGCAAAAGCGGCAAGGAGATCGTTCCGCCAGGTTGCCCTAGCCATCGTTGGGGGATGGCAATGACGACGAAGACGTTGGTGGTAATGGTTATTGCGATGCTGCAGCAGATGCAGATAACAGAGACGATGGACGTGGACGTGGACGTAGACGTGGACGCGGGCGCTGACACGAGCACGGTTCTGGCGATGGTGGAGCGGAGTGGAGGTGGATGGAGATGTGACGGTTGTGGAGCAGCGAGAGGCCGCCTGGGTGTGGGAAAGAGCTGCCGTTTCGGTGAACAGCGTTCCTGCCTTCCGTCATCGCCCTCCGCCGGGACACCTGCCACCTGCCACCACACTCGATCTCAGCATCTTTCTTCCAGCCCCGGTTTCCTCTCACCCAGCTGTACTTTCTCCCGTCTTAATCCTACGCTTCCCACCGGAAGACCTTTCTCTATTTCCTACATCGTCGTCGACAGAAAAGCGCCTCTCCCGTCAGCTGCGTGTTCCTGCTGTTGCGCTGTCCGTCTCCGACCAAGCTAGCTTCGCTCGCACTTATTTCCCAGCCACCGATAGGCACGGTACCAGTTCCTCTGTCTCTTTCTCCGCCGCCTCCTCCCAACGTCGCTCTTCCCAGACAACCTTCTGGGTGACTCCGACCTTGAATCCAGTGCATCGCTGCCCGCAGTAGCTCACGCCGTTCCCGCCGCCGCCACTCACGATGTCCAACAGGAAGAAGGTCATGCTTAAGGTATGCCACTGCCGCCCTTCTCTACATCTACCATACATTTTCGCCCAGACGCCGGACACAGGATCGGCTCTCTCCAAGCCCATCGTCTTCCATTCGGCCTCATCCGGACCTTTTTCTCCCCACCGTTTCTGCCCTCTTAGATGCGCTGCTGCTGCTGCTACTGTCTTTCGGTGGAACTAACTTTTACTTTTCTTTCACCTCTGCGCGAATTGCTTTTGCCTTGTGACAACTACAGGACAAGAATTCTGACTACAAGTTGAAGGTCATCATTCTAGGAGATAGTGGTGTGGGGAAGACCTCGTTGATGAACCAATATGTTCGTAATTCCTTCTCCTCTCTACCTGCCGAGATCAGCGCTGACTTTATGAGCAGGTCAACAAAAAATTCAGCGCGAGCTACAAGGCGACCATCGGCGCCGATTTCCTTACCAAGGAGGTGCTAGTCGACGATAGGCTAGTCACCATGCAGGTGCGTGCACAAACCGGAACATGGCCCTCCACAACGAAACCTAAACTAACGGAGGAGTAGATATGGGATACCGCTGGCCAGGAACGCTTCCAGAGCCTCGGTGTAGCCTTCTATCGCGGTGCCGACTGCTGCGTCCTGGTTTACGATGTCAACAACCAGAAATCCTTCGAGACGCTCGATTCGTGGCGAGATGAGTTCTTAGTACAAGCCTCGCCCAGAGATGCCGATTCATTCCCGTTTGTAGTCATTGGCAACAAGATTGATGTCGATGATGGCAAGCGCCAGGTGCCGCAGAAGCGTGCAATGTCGTTTTGTCAAACCAAGGGAAACCTCCCGTACTTTGAGACCAGCGCGAAGGAAGCTATAAATGTGGAGCAGGCGTTTGAAGGTATGCTAGCTTGTCAGTGTCGGACCAAACTGCCCTCCCCGTGATCCCGTTCCAACAGGAGCTAGACTGCTGGAAATGGAGCTATTTTAAGAACAGTGCTAATCTGTTATTGGGTTAGTGATTGCAAGGAATGCTTTGGCTCAGGAAGAGGCCGAGGAATACACTGGCGACTTTGGGTCTTCGACGATTGTCGACATTGGTGTCGATTCGGAGAGGGATGGATGTGGTTGTTAAGAGCGGGGTGGGTGCATATGCCACGCCGACCCGCCAGGTTGCAGACCAAACCTAGCCGCAAATTCCTAGGGGATAAAGGGTGAACGGAATACCACCGAGGTGTTGTAGACTAGCTATCTCTTCCAGAAGGTGGATATCTTGGAAAGATAGTGAGTGTACCTCTTGACGACGTTTTGGAAATTTTAGTTTTTGTGTTCGCCGCCTTCTTTTCACGAGTGTCGCTGGAGTTGTAGAGATGGATTATGATTATTGGCACTAAATATCTCCCTGGAATATTATCGCTGCCTCGTCCTGCTTCTATTTTGCTCTGCTGTTGTTTTCCTTCCCGCTGCCGTTGACATGAGCATACTCTTTTATCATCTCTTTGCTTGTATACAATACCCTCTATCCTTTTAAATCGCAAGATTTTACTCTACTTTTCTTTCCCGTCCTTTTGGAAGTCGCATGTTGGACTGATATTATAATTGATTTCTGGGGCTACAATGGTATTCTTTTTCTCATCCCGCCTTTTGTGAACTCAGTCGAATTTAGATAAGAAAGAAAAGAGCCAGCCCCGCGCGGCTTAGCTGAGTTCAGACGTGCCCTAATCCGCGTGTGGGGCAGGCATGAGGAAGGGTGCTACCATGAGACAGACATCTTACAGACCAAGTGCTATATGTTCCATTGAAACCCAGCTACAACAGATGTGCATACACTCCGTGATCGAGCTGGATAGTGTATGTTCCCCCCCGCTAGACTTGATCCCGGCTAGCCCCAACGTTCGCAGCATGATAATGCAGCATGCCTAAGATGCATGACGAAAACTGAGTGTCCTCACGTGCTTTGTAGCTTCGAACGCTTCGCAGTCCCCAAGAAAAAGAACAAGACATGGCCCCGTACGGAATTGAACCGTAGCTCCCGGTTTGAGTCCAGGCGCGTCTCCCTCGCAAGGCCGTTGCGGTGTTGGAGAGGTCTCCCGTCGTCGAGAAGAACGGGCTTTGGCTATATATAGCTTGGAGGAGAGTGGAGGCTGCGATGGCTTTGGGGCGCGAGGACTGGAAGATTAAGACGATATAATTTAAAAATTAAGGGGCCTTAAACTCCTGCTGCCGGCTTCGCTTTCCGCACCCGCGCTGCCGGCTACTCAGCGTCCCTTGTTCGGAAGGAATCGAACCCCATCTTGTCCACCGTCACCCACTAACTACTACCACGGTCAACCATATCATCAACATCGCCCTCACCGCATAGAAGACTCCTCCTCATCGCCATTCGGATTCGAATTCTCCAGCTGCACCCCCACACACTACTTTGCTACTGGTCATTCTGCTCATAACCTTAGCAGCCATTCACATTCCTCCCACGTCCAAAAGTGATCGCGTGGTCTCTTCTCTCCAAACTAGCACTAACTTACCTAGTTGCACATGCGCCTGCTGATAACAATTCGAATCTGACCTCCACCAAGATACGATACAATAGTAATACGGACAAGAATAGCAATAGGAAGACGGATAGGACCCGGGTCACTCGCATCCCCCGCTCATCGTGTCGACGCTGCAGCTTACCGCTTTCGAGCTCCCCGTCCCGCTGCTCACCTTCGGTTTTGTTTGACAATCTCGGGATACCACAAGGGCGAGAGCCAACAGCAGCAGTCAGCCAGCCAGCATAAACCTGATCTCACCGTTTTTGTATTTGTGTTTGTGCGACGTAATTGCATCGCACTCACAGGCATCTCGTGAGAATTTGAACCTCTAGCCAGACCGTACACACGACCATCCCAATATATTCCGACGCCCACGTATCTTCACAAAATTACTCGTCTACCCCCGCTTTTCCAGCCGCTCAGCAGTCGGCGATTTAGTAAAAACGCCCGCCTTTCTGCTACCAGGGGCTCTGACCGCTAGCCGCTTGTTCGAGATCCGTCCTGGAAGCTTGACCCGTGGATGGACCTGGTGCTCACATCCCGCCCAGCGACACCCCAACCTTCCTCGTACACCCCACCCGACGTCGTCCCGAACGCATTCCTCCAAGGGAAACCTAAACAGCCTGCGTGCCGGCACCCAAATGGAACCTTGAATGACCCACCCTCTTTTATCTAAGATAGGGTACTTCATTCCGCACCGAAGCTACATCCTTTGCTTATCCTTCCTGCCTTCTTTACCCCCCTCCTCCCCCCATCTCGGCTACCCGTCTATAATTGAAAAGGTGGCTCCCTCACCCATTTCCACCTCTCCTTCCCCCTCTTCTTCGTCCTATTACCGCTGGAAAGCTATACCGGACTCTCCGCCTCCCCCTCCTCCACCGCCAAAGGACGATCCGAAACCCTCTGCTAGCCGCTCTGTTGCAGCCGCAACAGCAGCAGGAGCAACCGTCGTCGTCGGCGGGAGCAGAACTAGCAACAGCTATATTCGACCTCTCCCTCCTCCGCCGCCTCCCAAGCATCCACAGCAGCAGCAGCAGCAGCAGCATCATCCTCTACCACTTTTTGGTTCCAGCCCGCAATCCCATGACCGGTACCGCGACGAGCATACGCCCCCATTACCACCTTCGTACAAATATCGTGGTCCGGGACACCGTCCTGCACCGATACAGGTACAGGAAGAAGTCGAACTCGATTACATCAAGCGGAAAAGAGGATATAACTCCAATCACAACGCCAGCACTGTAGACGGAATGGGCCGGTACGAAGAAGACGAGGAGAGCGGAGGAGTGGACGAGCGAGATCGTTTGTTCAATGGTGACCAGGAGAGCACCAACGAGGATGCCAACCCGCAGCCTGTCCGAAAGTATCTTGGGGGGCTATCGAGACGGGCGTTTGGTATTACGTTATTGCTGCTTGTCGTGACGCTATGGGTGACCTCCAGCTTTTTGGTTAGCGTAAGTAGCTATTTAATTTACCCATTTCCCAACCTGCCTGATTTAGAAGAGTTTGTAGTTGCCTTATGGTGAGCTAATCTTGATAAATTTTCATGACAGCACATCTTCACGGATGATTCATATGTCAAACCGTATCTAGTAGTTTATTTGAGCACGTCATCGTTTACGGTGTACTTGATACCGTGGGGGGTTAAGCAGTTCTTCAAACGGCCATATGTACGCAGGATACTACGGTTGGAACCATTGCGAGGCGGCAAGTCCAGACTGGATACTAGGTATTCACGACTCAATGAAGATGGAGAAGAGGAGCTGGAGGTGGAGGTGGAGGAGGAAGAGGAACCTCAAGGTCTCCACACCAAGCTTACAACAAGAGAAACCATGCGGTTGAGCGCACAGTTCTGCCTGCTCTGGTTTGTGGTAAGTTTTTCCCAACTTTGTAGTGATTTCGTGGGAACTATCTTTCTAATCAGCTTGTAGGCGAATTGGTTCGCTGGTGCCTGTTTGGAATACACTAGTGTTGCGTCGACTACGATCCTGTCCGCTACCTCATCAATCTTCACGCTCATCTTCGGAGCTCTCTTCAAGGTCGAACGATTCTCATGGGCCAAGCTTCTCGCGATAGCTGTTTCCATGACTGGCGTCGCTCTCATATCGACGGCAGACGCTACGAAGGGTGAGGAAGCACCCAAGCCAGAATCGACAGAAGGAGGAGAACGACACCACACAGTATGGGAAATCCTATTGGGTGACGGCATGGCGCTATTCGGTGCCCTGATGTACGGCCTATACACAGTCCTATTGAAAGTTCGAATTGGCCATGAAAGCAGGGTCAGCATGCAGTTGTTCTTTGGGTTCGTTGGGTTGTTCAATTTCATGTGCTTGTGGCCTGGTTTGGTCATCTTGCATTTCACTGGGTATGAGAAACTCGAGCTCCCACCATCGAAAGTCGTTTACATTATTCTCCTGGTAAGTGTTTACTGTCTCTCCATCCTTGGCTCTCTTTGAGTGAATTTGTTGTACCTAGTTTTTCTAACTATTTGGTCCAGATCAACTGCTCTATCACGGTCGTCTCGGACTTTTGCTGGGTCTTCGCGATGATGTATACGACGCCTGTTATCGTGACCGTGGGGCTGAGCCTGAGCATCCCAATGGCACTATTCGGCGACACCATCATCTCTAGTCTCAAGCTGTCATGGAGTTATTGGCTCGGTGCATGCTTGGTGTTTGGTGCGTTCTTCATAGTCAACAACAGCGTCAAAGACGACGAGCTGTTGGAGGTCACGGGTGTCGCAGCAGCTGCTGGAGCAGGCTCTGCGGCCGCCATGGAAGGTGACCCCGAAGGCGACGAAGATCGGCGCCGGAGTCGGGTTTTTGAGCATAGGTAAGAAGAGCGAAAGTTGACGGCTGGTTGATTACTTTGGTATATCGTACAGTTATTAAATTCTTGTTTCTATTTGTCTTTATGAACCTATTTCTTATGGAACTGTTGGGTAAAAATTGATGGTTGATTCGGTGGGAGGGATGCAAGTGGTTCATAAAACGGTTTGGAGTTTATGGTTGATTCTTTCCTGCACTGTTTATATATTTTTTTTCTTTATTTTTTTTCTTTGGTTCTGACATTGATGCCCCCTTTTCCCTGATACTTTTCCTTGAGTCGATTGGAATATCTTGTGGCCTATTTTACACCGTGTTCCCACCCTGCATAGAGGTTTTTTGCCGCATTCGAGCTTTATATATACACATGCGCATTCGCTAGAGTCGATAGACGGCAGGTTTGTCAGCGTCTTCGGATTCCCCATACAGAGCAAAAAATTAAAGGATACCACTTAAAGCTTGCTATTTTGAATTTCAGAGTTGCAAGGTTAAAGGTTGTCACGCACACTGGAGCATCGATTTCTTTGGCTTTTGCTGTCAAGTTTTAATGTTTCGCATACGGCTTGCACGGTTTACAGGATATAGCTAGGTATCTGCATCATGAGTATATTTTTATTTTTTTCCCCCAACTTTTTGGTACTATAGTACATACATGATATGCTAAAAAAAGACGTCCGTCCACAACGTAATCGCTACATGAGTTTATACTAAGTATCTATGTACAATTATCCGATAATGCAACGCCCAAGGCGGTATACATATAACTACCTTCTCTTACCCCTACTCTTGATCATCGTCTTCACCTTCCGCCGCCTCCTCATCCTTTGCCTCCTTCTCCTCAACCAGCTTTTTCTTATATTCCACCGCTCTTGCCATGACATAATCCCTCCGGCGAGCGTCACCCGGCGCGAACCGCTCCTCCAGCTCCATCCACTTATTAAATACACCACTCGCCTTCTTCGCGTTCGGCCGCGACGCCGCCAGGGCTCTTGGAAACAGCCGGCGTACACTCTCAGCGTCTCCCTGCTTCGCCTCCAAATCAATGTACACGTTCCAAAAGTCCAAACGACGCGGGTACGCGGCCAACAGCTTTTCAAATAGCGTGCGACCTTTCTCCACCTCGCCGGAGCGGTACTCCAGCTGTGAAAACTTGAGCGTCAAGCCAGGGTGGACGCGGACGTCTTGAATCGCTTGCAAAGCGCGAGAGAGCAAGGCGCGAGCCTCATCCCCGCGGTCATGTTCCATGAGGAAAGTAAAGTAGTTGAGCCAGACTTTGTCGTCCTGGGAGAACTTGCGGATCATGGTTTGGAAGAGGGCGTCGGCTTCGTCCCGCTTGTTGGATCGTATGTAGATGCTGGCGAGGGACTGGTGCACGCGTTTGCTGTCGTTGTGCAAGCAGGCGTCCTTGAATGCGACTTCGAGCGTTGCTGCCGTGCCGAATTCAAGCTCGAGGTTGAGCCGGGCGGTCCAGATGTTCAGCTTTGCGTCTTGGTTCCTGTGGTCGATTTTCTTGAGCGCACGTTCGGCGATGGCGCGGGCGCCGACGGTGTCACCGGTGGCAACTGTGCTCGCCATGTAGGTCATCCAGAGGAGAGAGTTGTCAGGGCTGGCTAGGAGGAGGCGCTCAAAATCTGATGGAGTCTGCGGCTGACGGGTGTCGAGGTCGCCAGTGAGGTCGACTTTGATGGCGTTTTTCTTCTTCTTAGGTTTCTTGGTGGCAGTATCATCGTCGGAGTCTTCTTCAGAAGGGGGGTCTACGGGGCCGAACAGGGCATCCATGCCATCGGCGGTCCAGCTGGTGGTGGTGGGATTGGAGAAGGCTGAGGGCTGAGCCCGGTCGATACCACTGATTGTGAAGCCGTTGGCTGAGGTGTCGAGCTTGACGCCACCCTCTTCCTCCTCCACTTCTTCTTCCGATTGCTCATCGTCTTCGCTCGCGTCAATAACCAGTGTGCTCTCTAGCTGTGGTGGAATAAGCTCCTCCTCAGGGAGATCAGCTAGGTAGCTCGCCTTCAACCCAAATGACATCCTCCCCTTCTCTCGGTCAATTTTCAGAATCTTGGCCTTGACCAAGTCTCCCTCTGAAAACAGCTTGTGCGGGTCCGGGTCCTTCGCATCTGACATCTGCGATCTGTGGCATAACCCGCTGACATTGTCTGACCCATCAATAACGATGAAGCATCCGAAATCAGCAACCTTGCGAACATGCCCATCGACAAAATCCCCAGCCTTGTAATCCGCCATTGTCTTCTTCGCCGTTCCACTAACGACAGACTTCTTCAAACTGATAGTAACGTGACTTGAAGCCTCATCGATCGACATGACTTTCCCCTTGACCAACTGATTTACTTTGAAGCCCTTCTTCCAGTCTTTGATAAACTCGTCGCTGAGGTCAGCGATTCTCGCCCGCGCGATAACAGTACCGCCAATGTGAACGTATACCCCGTTGTCTGCAACATTGGTGATAAACCCACGATACACTTTGCCGACATCAACATCTGCGAGGGTCTTCACCTCGGAATCGCGAACCTTTAGGGATGAATCAAGTATCCTTGAAGGACGCGCTGAGAGGTGTATCCTTTTGTTTGCAGAGTCCACGCGCAAGACACAAACGCGGACAACGCTATCCTTGAGGAAATTTTTCACATCCGCTTTGTCAAAGTCGTCGGCCATATCGGCAAGGCTGATGGACCCAAGAAGGTGTTCAGAAAGCCGAACAACCACTTTGCCCTCAGAAAGTTTGGAAACCTGACCTGGTAACATCATACCCTCAGCGATAGTGTCCCAGTCAAGCGGCTTGTTACCACCAAGGTAACGAGCTGTGAGCTCTAGTTTGCCCGTATCCACGTCGATATCAAGGACGGAAACCCGCAGTGCGGCACCGACGGGATAGTGTTTCTCCAAGTTGCTCAGCGCGGCGACATCGTCGGAGATTTCTAGAATCTTGACCCTACCCCGGACCGCAGGGGAAATGTTGACCCAGAGGTGGTCTGGCTGGACATTGTTTACAAAGGCCAGGTATGTCTCTCCGCGTTTAATGTCGGAATAGGATGCTAGGAGATTGGCGTTCTGTTCGAGATCTTTTGGTTTGGCTGTAAGTTCGAACGTTGGGAGTTTACCGGAAACCCGATGGGAAATAGGAAGGTATTTGTGGCTTTTGACATCGTGTAGCCCAATAACTCTGACGGTAATCTCTTGACCTTGAACTAAGCCTTGTCTCAGAAGCGGATACCGTTTATTCTTGATTATATCCCAGCCGTCAAAGAACTGAGAGGCATCCACACGTCCCTTAATGTTGTCGGCTAGGTCAACGTTGATTTGAGTTGGCTTGATTGATGTTATTCGAGCCTTTATAGAAGCTGTTCTTTCAAAATCTTCGACCGAGAGGATCCTTTTATCAACTGGGTTTATAACAGCTGCAGAGGCAGTTGCGGGTTTTTCTTTCTCTAGCTTAGCTTTGAGGGCTGGGGCTGGTTCGGCGACAGGGGGCCGTAGAGATACCGTGAACTGCTCCTTGGTTGGAATGATGTCCGTAACATAGCAGGTGATTGACTGCAACCTAGTGTATCCAAAATCCGGCGAACTTTCGACTTCCTTTGGTAAAGCCTAACGAGCACGTTAGCGAGAGCAATAATGTGATTGTTACTCACAACAGACACATACCTTTCTTGGGAGCAGAGCATTGACCCCACTGATGAAATCAATAAAGATGCCAAAATGAGTGATATCTTTGACGAAGCCCACCACAGCGTTTCCAACTTTCACATCCTGGAAACTCTTGACCAGAGTGCCAGATTTTGCAGCTTTCACTATGGAAGGCTTCGCAGTGAGATAGACAAAGTTTCGCAGGACATCTTTGCGAAGGACAACCAAGTCCACTAGTTTTTGGCCCGCCCTGAGCTTCTTGAATGTCGACATATTCTTTTCTTTTGAACCATCACTTAAGTGTCCGAGGACAATCAAACCCTTAACTCCTTCGTCGAGATTTACAACGACGTCGTCACTAGACTTCTCGATGATCGAGCCATCTACAACGCTTCCAAGCTCAATGTTTTGCAGGGCCTCGGCTTTTTCCTTGCTCGTTTCAGCTTCGCTATTTCGACAAGATAGGCGGATTTTCTGTTGTATTGGGTCGCTGGACAAAACGTGCACGTTCAACGTCTGTCCAACCTTAAAGTGCTCCATCGGATCCTTGATAAAAGCCTCGCTCATTTCAGATACGGGCAGGAATCCCCTAACATCGCCATAGAACTCTAGGATGGCACCTGTAGGCATCAACTTGACGATTGTTCCCGGCGTCTCTTCGTCCTCTTCGACATCAATATAGTCAGCAAACACAGGGCCTTCTGAGTTAACGATTGCTTTCTTCAGCGTCATCTTGATCCTGCGCGACTCTAGATCAACGCGCAGAATCCTACCCTTGACCGCAGCACCCTCCCGAAACTTTTTCTCCGGGTGCTGTAGCACTGTGTCGGACATGTGCATTTCCGGAACATATGCTTCCATCCCTTCTTCGATTTCCACCATCATTCCGCTAGCCACAAACCGGGAAATCTTCCCCTTGACGACATCACCCGGCTTGACATCCTCGACCCTGAGATATCGCTGTGACAGAATCTTCTGCTCCATAGATGCTTGTAGAAGGCCGTCCATGCTGTTGTAGTCAAGGATCCTGACTGCATGTTGGCTTCCTACTTTATATGGCCCCGTAGGCAATATTGCCTCGATCTTTTTATCAGATATCCTTGAGATGTGAACAAATACGAGAGTGCCTGCCATTCCGATGTTGAGGATGAGTCCGACGCCAGGAATAATGTGTTTGATGGTAGCATCCGACTTGATTGCACCAATAGGTAGCTTTGATAACGAGAGCTTCCCAGCGTGCGTTTGTGGACCTATGTCCCTGACATGAGGCAGGAGAGATGCAGCAAATTTCTTGTTTTCCGTGCCAGGAATAGTCGCTATCAGACGGAGGGTTATATTCTTTCCCAGCTTGTACTTGTTTTGCAGGGTCTCGCTCGAGAAACTGCCAGAATGGAACAAATCAACAGTCACATCTACAGACCCCATAAGCTTGCATACCAGCCCATTGTCTCGGATGTCTGTGATCAGGGCCCTTGTCACAAGAGTACCAGGCAGGAAACAGTCTATAGTTGGAGGATCTGCAATAGACAGGTCTTTTCCTACTTTTCCTTTGATGCTTTTATGAAAGTCAGACGCTAGCTGGACAACCTTCCCACCACTAGTCGAGCCAAGCACGTAACAAAGAAAGGTACGACCGACTCGAACGGTGTTCGGGGCGGCGGCGCAATCCGACTTTCCCATGAACCCAGAAGCGAAATTCAGTCCGAGGTCCATGATGAACCCATTGTCTTCAATGCTCTTTACTGATGCCTGCAAAGTGATTCCCTTAATAAGCTCCGTGTTTGTTATTCCGGGGTTCGTAAGGGATGGTAGAAGGCTGAGTTCGATATGCTTGCGCTGCTTCTTATCTCCAGAAGAGCTCCCGGTTGATACATTCATCACGTAGGCCCGCACTGGTTGGTTGATTTCGAAGAGCATATCGAGGCCGGGGACCTCGGCTTCTTTCTCTTCTCCGGCATCTTCGTCATTGTCAATGTCCATTTCATCATCGTCCAAGCTAGCTTTCAGCAGGTTTGTGTATTGATCGGATACTGAGGTAAGAGGTGCGTAACCGGTAAGGTTGTTTGGTAAAACTACTGCGATATCCTTCTTTGTAATCTTTGATATGAAGCCAAATACCAGCTGTCCAGGTACAAGTTTCTAGCAAGGAGGTTAGTACCAATACCAAGAGTACCAATAGCAATTGCGAAATGAATCAACAAAAACAAACCCTGTATGACAGTTGCTCTATCTTGACTTCAGGCTCCTGGTCACCTACGGCATCCCCTTTTTTGGACTTCTTTCCAGGTGATGGTTTTGATACCGATTGGCGACGCTTTCGCGGTGTTTTGTCAACAGTTGCTCCTTTTTCGCCGTCGGCCTCGAATAGAACCTCGCGGGTAGCCTCATTGACGACTTCCTTATACTCTAGAGGTGTAAGCGCCGATGCGCCACCACGAGGGAATGACGGTTCCTCTTTATTCGATTGGCGCAGCGACGATTGAGCGGGGCCTAGAGCATCGGCTTGCTTTGATGGAGTCTTTGGAGACGTCGCTGTTTTCGACTCGGATGTCTTTTGGCGTTTTGTCGATTTAGCAGAATCAGCGGCGCCTTTGGATGGCGAATCTTTCCGTTTGTTCACCATGCTGGTAGATGAGGTGGGATGTGGGGTGGAGGGAGTCGACAAGGAATGTATTCGACGTGGAGCATGAGAACTCTTTCTTTTTTATTTTTATGTTTTGCCAAATTCACGAAATTTTTCTTTGAGATTGAGCTTTGCCAAGCCAATGTTCGCAGGGCTTGGCGTGCCGCTTGTGTTTGATCGGGCCGCAACACATTGTTGTTCTGGGTGACAGACACACAACGCACGTGTGAGCATTGAATGACCATCGGCGCAGGACCAATATCGACGGGTGTCCACTGGCAGGCATTTACAGGCATCTGCGCTTTTTGCTGTACTGGGTTACCAGGGATACAAGAGCGACGCGATGGAAGTTCTTCCAATTACATATGCACACAGTCAGACTAGACTGAGCATTCATTACTTACCAGCATTGGCTCACTCGGCCGGCCCCGAACGATTTTACCTAGGTGAGAGTATCACTGTCCGGCCCGAGTATCTCCAGTTTGAGTGACCTAACCAAAGCTTCGAGGGCTTCTAGAAAGCCGGGAAACCGTCTCATGGAGAAGGCCGATGTACATGTACGCTGTGCGTTGGAGATTACCGTAACAGGCAAGCGATACGACAAAGCAGAGCTTGCAAAGTATATAAACCTCACTGGGCTACCGTCTACAACCGACAAAATTAACCTCCAGCCTCCAAACCAGTCGTCCCGAGGTACCCCAGGTCACTTTTACTCGCCATCCCGACGATTTAATTAAGCATATCCGACCCAAGAGCACAAAGAAGAAGAAAAAGAAACGATCACTCAGATATAATTAATAATAATATTAAGAGAAAATAAAATAAAAATTAAATGGCGCAGGTGTACACCCTCCCTGCAATCGACACAATCCCCAGTCTACCCGCAGAACGGCGAGCGGAACTGCTGTCCCACCTCTTCGAGCCATGTGATGCTCTGAACGCGCTGGTCGTACCCAACCTTGACAGAACCCGCTTCGACTCCTATGACGGCCTGATCTCGCATGTTCGAGACGAGTTGCTGCGTCTTCAGCACTCCCCCTCCGAGGACGATCAGGGCCAGCTGCTGCAGATTCTGTCCGCCCACCCGCGTCTTGGAGCAAAGAAGGTGGACTCGGCACATTCCCGCAGCGAACAGGCAAGTTTAGGCGGCCCGACGGAGGCTGCAGAGCTGGAGCGCCTGAATGATGAATATGAGCTGAAGTTTCCAGGTGAGTGAGTGAGTGAATGAGTGAAATGTGGGCGAATGAGCTGCCGTGATGGCAGTAGATAGCAGCAGATAGCAGAAAGCGCCTTCTGTTGCATTTTGCTTCGCTTCACTGCATAAGCTGAAGTGGATTTAAATACAATGATATGTAGAGTTGAAGATATGGCTTATTTTCATACGTCTAATTTGTTCGTCTAACTGGGCCAATTTTGTTCCGTGCTCTGTCGGTGGATCCATATCGTCCGTAGATCGAGAGGCTTGAGTATGTGGGCCAATTATCTATCTGGATGCATTCACCAATAGACTGGAACGAAAACCGAGTTGGCGTTTGTTTGCTTTCTTTTTCTCTGATTTTATTGATAACTTTTTTTTCCCTTCTGCCTTTTGCTGCTGCTGCTTGCTTCTCTTATTCTTAGCTCTCGTTTATTATACGTGCCGCGTTTTGATATAGCCTTCCGAGAACACCTTTACCCTTCGAGGAATTTTTCCCCCATGAATTTCTGCTAAAGTGTCGGGCATTATCCACGCACCGTTTACTGCATGGTGCTAATGGCGCATGGTCGATCGTGCAAAAACCAAAGGAAAAAGAAAAGAAACACTCTGATATCTTCGTTGTCTTGAATGAAAAATAAAAAAATAAAAAACATGAGTGAATTTTTTTACAAGCACCCGCCATTCCAGCTTATAAAAATTTGCGCTTTCAGGTTGCAGGAAAATACTAATTCAATCAAAATGATAAAAATATTCCATGGGAGTAACATACAGGGATGCGATTCGTGTAAGGCAAAAAAACTTCATTCCTTCCCCGCATTTTCGTCAGACGTTCCCGAGCGCACAGATGGTATTTTTTTTTCGTTCATGGGGTCGATCGGTTCTCCATTGGGTTAATTACGTTAAAGGCGAACGAACGGCAGGGGAACGTTGCATCCTTTTTTTATTTCATCGTGTGCGCTGTAAACGTTCATTCCTCCCGAGCTAGTTTTCGTTCATCTTTTGCCCCAGGTGAACGAACGACTAGGGAAGGCTTGAAGAAAAAGAGAAAGAAGGAAAGCATCTATAGCCTGCTGTGAACCCATGCCATGCGTGCATACATCCCGGTCCCTTCTCCGTCGATGATTTTGAATTTTAAACTACCCATGAAACCGTAAAAGATGCTTACTTTGCCTTACCCACCTCGTGAGGGTAAATCGATTTTTTTTCTTTTAGGGTATTTGTTGCAGGTCGCAACAGAAGCGCCATCATGAAAGACATGGAGACCAGAATTGCACGAGGCGATATTGAGGCGGAGAAACTTGAGGCAATTAATGTGAGCTCCTCTCTTCTTTTCCTCTTTATTCCTGCTTCTCACCTATCACATTGAGAATCTTGTTTCCTTCAGTTCAATTCATATATTTACTCGCTTGTTAAAAGCGACTTCTTTGTTTGGCTTTGTTTCATTTTATCATATATGCTGCGTAACATGCATGCTGACGGGTTTGTTAATTTTTCCCTTTTGTTTTTCCCGGTGTTGAACACAGGCCATGGCGGATATTGCCAGGGACAGAGCAAAGAAATTGATACACTGAAGATTATGGGCGAACGACGGCAGCTGGAATTGTGATATCATATCGCAAAGGATTAGAGAGAAGGAAAATGGGCCGGCATTTGTGCCACGGTAACGTTAAACCATAAGTTAATAAAATTCAATCAACATAAAACAAGTAAGAGCATTAAGAAGGCAGGTAGTCTGGTCCAAGACGGGATCCGGGGTATATATGAGAGCAGAAAATTCGTAAGCGTCATAAGTCATGCGCATGTGCGACATATAAAAATACGAGCGATAGTGGTTGAAAGTAAAATAGACGGAGAAAGAAAGAAAGAAAAAAGAGTAAACAAGAAGTTATGGAAGAACGCTGGAATTAATAGGTGAACTACACCAACATTAAAGGGTAACCCAAAACTCCAAGAATGATAAGTAGAAAGAATGTGAATAAAAATGCTTTTTTCCTGTGTAGCCCTACGCTTCAAATTCGAGCAAATGCATGGATAATGGGTATCTCGTAGCCTTTATATATTTCATAGATTTTTGTTTCTTGTGTATTTTGTGTGCATGCGTGTCTTCTGATGAGTAGTGACCTCGAGCGGGTATCACTGGAAGAACTGCCAGGGAAACTCTTCATACTCGTCCGGTTGGTCATCTTCGTATTTTGGAACGTCATCAGTTTCCCACCTCTCTTCAAGGATTTCAGCTGAGGGAGGAGGGTTGCGCAGGGGATCTGCCCGGTACCCTTCAAATTGCGTGCGGTGTCGTCTGTTTGGAGTATTAGTATATGAAGAGATTTGATGGAAGTTAAAAAAAGGATTGAGCGGAGCATACCTCAGAATGTCCAGCTTTTTCTCTTCAGCAGTCTTCTGGAGCTCCTCGTCCTTAGCTAGGCCATCCCGACGAATCTTGTTCAAGATGGCCGTCTTGCGTATCAAGTCGCCTTTGACCTTGGGCAACTTTCCGCGGCCAAGGACCTGGAAGCCGGGTCGTCCAAGATTGCTAGGGCGACTGGGGAAGCCTTTTCTTGCCGGAGGATAGGCATATGGCGAGCTCAAAGCAGAGAAAGCTATCTGGAGCCGTAGACGACGACGCTTTTCAGGCCGTTCGAAATCGTCGTCATCATCATCAGACAGCGGGCGACTTCGCTTCCTGCTACACTCGGGTTGCGGATCAGACGACGACGATGACGACGACGACGACGGTGACGGCGACTGTTGTGTTTCCGTGCAGGTCGCCGTAGTCGCTGTCGTCGTCGTCGTCTGTGAAGCAGTGAACGAGAAGCTGAAGTGTTGGTCGGGTGCGGGATGGATGAATTTGACGAAGAGATACGGCGTCTGAACTGAGAGGAACGGACGAGGAGTGTCGCAGATGTCCAGAATAACGTTCACTTCAGCCTCTGCCACCGCTTCCACACACATTTACACAAGATATCGGAGACAGCCTCCCTGTATGGGGATTATATATATTGGAACCAGGTAGCCTTCTAGCCAGGGTTGTTTATTATACTGGTTTTATTTTACTTTATTTATTTTATTTTTATTTTTATTTCGGGCTTGTAGATAGCCAGGGCGTCTGTCGTATACGTATACGTATGGATGGTTATGGGTCGAGCGGGATGGAACAGCGAGGTCGGACTGTAGACAGAAGAATCGAAAACGCCGGTGACATTTTCGATTAAAAGATGGAAGATATAAATATATTCTGGGTGCAGGAGGAGATGGAGGGACAGTGCATGGCCCATCTGGGGAAAGACGACGGTTGGTATTTAAAAAGGGAGCCGAAAGGGACGGCCGGGACGGCCTGCTGTCTGTCTGTCTGGGGAAACAGGCAGCTTCCTCTTCTTCTGCCTGCTTGCTAAGCTGCTTCTTGGCCTAGCTCCCCCTTCCTTTTCTCCACAGTCCAGGAAAAACTGGAACTTGGGCCCGCTCTTCTCCCTGTCCCGCCAGAGAGAGAAACTGCATGCCAAACCAAGATTCCCCCTCGCCAAAGGTAGCACAGCTGCTTGCTTGTGTGCGTGTGTGTGTGTGTCTGCAGAACAGCCCTTCTCCGCACATATTTCCTGTTGTGGGTCGCACATGGGTAGGCACGAAAAAAAGTATGGGGTAAAAGGATGGCAGTAGGATGCAAGTATGGGGTTTTGGGTGCCAGGGTGCCCAACTGCGGCTTACCTTTTTTTCTCAGCGCTGCTGCACGGCGATATGCGCGGAACCACACTCTTTCGAATTCGTTCTTTCAGTGTGAAGTTTTTATCGAACAGCAGAAGAGGGTGTGGAACCCCAAGCATTTTCCAGCGGGCAGGAATGCACGCGCAAAAGTAAGTAAGTACTTAAGTAAGTATTGTTATTTCGTCTTGTACCCAGTACTTTGTGTACCTCCGACTGACGTTGCATACGCACTCAACTCCAGCCTTTGCTTCTCTTGAATTGGTATTTGTGGCCTGCGGGAGGTGCTCCCGGCCAATCGAAAAGCGGCCGACTGGACCCATGAGGTTCGCCTGAGCTTGGTCCACTATGCTGTGCAGAGAGAGCTGGCTCGTACATACATCCCATCATCCATCAATCACGCCTTTTCGCTGCCTTTTACCCTAAAGGAGGTCTTTATCGGGAAATGACTTCACACCGACATCCGTCCAACATGGCAAGGACCGAGACTACTGCAGCCTTATAATTCTGTCAAGATCTTGGGCTATCGCTTGAATCAACAATAGCAACTCCGGATCCGGACTTCTAAACGCTGGAGCTTTGGGGTTTGATTGTTGGCAGACTCCTTTTTGGAATCACATTCAGATCGAACATCGTGTAAAAAAAAAATATGATATCACACTTTTTGACTCTCTCCCTCTCACAGGGACTTGAAGTGAAACCGTCAGCAATAGCCAATTAATGCATCATGGGGCCCTGTACCAACGCTTGCCTGGTATCTGAATCCGTAGCTTACAGCTCACCTCACCTGTCTAGCTAGTTACCCGTCACGGCTCGGCCTCGTGAGCGGAAGGCTGTCGCTCATAGGCAGGTTACATTTTGCAACCCTCCCTCAGAACAGATGCTTGTTTTTTTTTTTTTTTTTAAAGAGCCAAAAAAATTAAACCAGATCACGTATTGGTATCTGCCTTCTGGTCGCTAGTGGGTCGTCCTATATTTTTCTGCGGGTAACGTTATGACGAGAGCAAAAAAAAGACCTGGCGAGACGCAGCCGCATGTGCATGCAGCAGCATCATCCTGGCTTGGAGGCGGCCCTTGTCCTCAAGATAGCTTCTCGATTTTACCATAGTGATGGCTTTTTATAAACATATTCCAGCGGCTAGATGATCGAAACCAGTGCTCGGAGTTTGAGCCAGAGTTTTCAGTTCCATAGATCTAGCTCCAGCCTTCAGATCATTGTTATAAGAGCGGCAACTATTGCATGTGAACGTGATCAATCGATCGGCTTCGAACTCCACGAGAATTCCCTTCCGATGGAAGACTTGGCCTCAAACAGCTTCGATTAAAGTTGCAACGTTGGTGCCTGCCCGTCCCGTATATCTACTTTGCCTCATGCTCATGCTCATGCTCATCCAATCCAATCGTGGAATTCGATGCTGGGCCTTTGGTCGCGATCGCTGTTCAACGTCGACTGCATCTTTCAAGCCTCTTCTGCACGTGCATCTATCCTGCGTATTTCAGATCGAGATCCGGTACCGGGGCCAGCGCTGGACGCTCCCGTGAAAAAAACAACCAACATCCTCAGCCAGTTCTTGTTAGGCAGTCGAGTCGGACCATGACGGCGCCCGAGCTGCCCGAACGGGGCGCCAAATGCCCAAAAATAAGTACTTACTTCCTTACTTATACTTACAAATTTCTCTGGATGCTTCTTGAAGAATGGTGGCATGTGCTAGTAAGACAGCCGTTTACCGAGAAGCGGCATAGCACAGCAGCAGTTTAACAGCGATTCGATGTATCAGCGACCGGACTAACCTCAGCACCAATGCAATGCCGACCGAGAAGAAGAAGCTTGATGCCAGGGGGCATGGCGCCATGGCGCCGTCGCTGCTTGATTCTGCTGGATTGGAACCGGATCTGGTTGGTGTTTATATGAATCCGACTGCGAGCGACATGCTTAACTCAAGTTAACTTTGACGTCATTTGTAGACATCAAATGGGCCATTTCCCTGCCAGTTTGCGTCGGGTGATATAAATCCAGTCGCCGTTCGCAGAAGGATGGTATTAAAGGAGAGGGAACACCAAAAAAAAGCTGAAGCAGCTTTGACGGTCAGTTGCAATCGCCTGCCTGTCTGATCGCGATGGGACGAAAGCAGGGAGAAGCGTCTGATAAGGGAAGTGCGACTGCAAAGAGTGTATTCTAATTAGAGACCATGCTGTCCACTGCCCAATCATCTCGCCAGGTCGACGGGTTATTGCCACTCTGAGAGGCGGGCCCCGCTGGATCAGAGTCAACTTACGGACGGCGCGATGATAATAAGCAGAGTAGTAATAATACCAATGCTACCTTGCGGCCTCACTTACCTCTTAAGAGCTAAGGATATAGAACAAGAGCTTGGCGTAGTGGCCCATATAAATGGCCAATCATGGAAGTCTAGACGATGGTGGATCAGCGAAAACCCAAAGTTGATAGTCGTCCCCTCTGGCGGCCGCCAGAGATAGGAAGGAACACTCGAATCGATCGATGCACCGACAGCCCACATGGACGGACGCCCTCCGCCGCCAGAATTGATCAATCACCTGCTTCGGTCACCAATTCCATGAACAACCCTCCGCCGCCATCATCGCTGTTATCTCCATCGCCAGCGTCAGCATCAAGTTCGCATGCACGCTTCGCTCCGACCATTTCAATCGACTTCTCACTCGCGGATTCGCAAATTCCGTATTTCACTCTGACTTTATCTCTCTTATTTTCTCTCGCTGGCAGTCCCACCGGCCGGCTGCTTGCGATCCCGACAGGGCAGGCAGCTAGGAATTTATCCGCCCATAGCTAAGGATTTTTTTCGCCTTCGCGGACGCCGCTTCGTATTAATTCTTGCGACCTCTCCGTCTTACCTTTGATGGTCCGTCCCAGCACTGAAGCGAATCATCATTACTGCGCCAGCTACCGCGAAAGACCAATCCACCTCCACCGATGTCGACGGCCGGCCCTAGAATAAGAGCGCGGAACCTGGGCGCGGATGCGCCGGGAGAGGTCGATAAGCCTCAAGACGCCATCCAGCGCAACCAGAGCGAATCCGAAGCAGCCGAAGGTAAGGCAGCTACCCCTCCATCTTGTCCCCAAGCCTCAGCCTTCGCATCCAAGACTTTCCTTTCGCTTTTAGCCAGGCTTGACAGCGCGGTACGGCGCGGGATACCAAAGACGAAGTAAAAAGTATATATATAAGAATAAAATAGAAGAAAAGCAGGCTTGGAATCCCGAAGGGTGCATGCTCATGGCTCGCATCCTAACAGAAATCGCCATCTAACATTTTGGTAGTACGAGCTGGGTCGCCTGTTGTATCCGTAAAGTCCTCTCACCTGGGCTCTTCTTCCACTGCACGTCCCACCCTCCAAACAAATGATCTCGCAGCGGACTCTCGATCACGGCAAATCAGCGATTCCCTAAACTCACCCAGCGCCAGCTCAGCCAGACATTCCCCGCTTCCTACGCTTGACAACCTTGCCATCGACCCTTTGTCACAGCACATTCTGAAGAGAACCGCAACTTCTAGTCAGCTTCATAAACTAAAACGTCAAGATACCAGCGATAGCGGCACCCTTACCTCCCCAAATGATGATTCCGCTGCAAGTTCTACCTATAAGGCCAGCGGGCAATCTACACCCCCGTTGCGGAGGATCGAACTGCCTAATTTGCCTAAAGACAAAAAGTAAGCTACCACACATAATCTTTTCTTGGTGTCACAAAGCTAACATCCAATAAGAAAGGGTGTATCGTTCCTAAGCCGGTTTATTGGAGGCAAGAAGAAAGAGCCCACCGTCAACGAAGATGACGATGGCGAATCAATTGTCGACCAACGGACCGAAGGCCTTGATGCTCCTGTATTCTCACAACCTATCGGCTTCACGCCGACGTATCCGCCGCCTCCAAAGTACATTCGTGTTCGCGCTCACAACAAGGCACTCAAGGACTTCAACCGTGTCTTCCTGGCCCAGGAATTATTCAAAATCCCTACGAGGGATACGCAGACATCTACTCCCGAAAACCAGTCAGCGACATCGCTTCCAGTCGTTAGGCGGAAAGCCGGAGCTATCTGGTCGATGAAATTTAGTAAAGATGGAAGGTACCTGGCAGTAGCTGGAAAGGATAAAGTTGTAACTGTTTGGGAAGTTCTAAGTTCCGAGGAAGATAGGATGGAACACGAGATCGACGAAGATTCCCAGGTTAATGGTACTGGGACTCCAAATGGGAGTTCATATGGCGGGGCCCGCTTAAGTGCCCCCGTTTTCCGTGCGGAGCCCTTGCGAGAATACATGGGCCATACCGGGGATATTCTTGACCTTAGTTGGAGCAAGAATAATTTCCTGCTGTCTTCGTCTATGGACAAAACGGTTAGGCTGTGGCATGTTACCCGATCCGAATGCCTATGCGCTTTCCAACACTCCGATTTTGTCACTTCCATACTATTCCACCCGAAAGACGACAGATTCTTCTTGGCTGGATCTTTGGACTCGAAACTGCGATTATGGAGCATACCTGACAAGAGTGTCGCATTTTCCGCCGAGTTGCCCGACCTTATCACGGCCGTTGCTTTTACACCGGATGGAAAATATGCGATCGCTGGCTGCTTATCCGGACTTTGTATATTCTACGAAACTGAAGGATTAAGGTACCATACTCAAGTCCACGTACGCTCATCGCATGGGAGGAACGCTAGAGGGAGCAAAATCACGGGTATCGAAGCGCTCAGCTACCCGCCGGACGACCCAAACGGAGAAATCAAGCTTCTGATTACTAGTAACGACTCGCGAATCCGACTGTATAACTTCCGCGATAAGAGCTTGGAAACAAAATTTCGAGGCAATGAAAACACTTGCAGTCAGATTCACGCAACCTTTAGCGACGATATGCAATACGTTATATGTGGGAGCGAGGACCGGAAAGTTTTCATCTGGGATGTGAATGCAGGCATCGGCGAGAAAAAGACAAAGATTCCAGTAGAATACTTTGAAGCGCACTCATCCATCGTCACTTGCGCGTTAATCGCACCGACAAAGACCCGTCAACTGCTAGGCCATTCTGGCGACCCAATCTACGATCTCTGCAATCCACCACCGGTAACATTGATCAGCCGCTCCGAGTCCTTCACGTCGTCTATAAAATTTCAACCTGAAACGGGGAGACAAAGGCAGCGTGACCCTACAGCATACCCAGCTGAAAGAGTGCATGCGCCAAATTCAAAGCCAACAGAGGAATCGCCAGCGTACGCCGCGCGCTCTATGCATCTGGACGGAAATATCATTGTCACGGCCGATTACCAAGGAAAAATCAAAGTGTTCCGACAGGACTGTGCTTACCTCAAACGGAAGAACGAGACGTGGGAGACATCTTCAACGTTCTCCAAGAAGATTGGAACCGGTATATTTGGTAACGGAGGCAATAAGCGGTTCTCGACGCATTCCCAGTCTCCAAACCCGGATAGAATTCTATCATGGAGGAATTCTATACAGAGCCAGGACAGCAGGATGGCACGAAATTCAATGGGAGGAAGAGAATCCGCTGGGAGAGATTCAGGTGGGAGAGACTCCGCGGGGAGAGACTCTGCTGGGGTGGATTCCGTTGACGATAAGGATACAAGCGCAGCTTCGTCCAGAAATCGTAGTTTGTCACCGAAGAAGAGTGTTTCTACAATGTCGACACAAAGCTATGGCACCGCGAGCTCCAATATTCCCAAGATAGCCGTTGCCGATGTCTCAGGTAACGGCCCGGTGTCAAACAGATCTCGTGGCAATTCGGTCAATTCTACAGGTAGCAGCTCACTGCTCCGAAGGAATGGCAATGCGAAAGATTATATGCCGACGAGCCCGCTTGCCAAGACGATCTCGAACGACCCGTCGGATCTCATGATGCAGGAGGGAGGGCAGTCGTTCGCGTTTTACAACCTCGCGGCCGCGCCGAGCACCTCTGTTGGGCACCTAATGCCCGACGGATCAGATCGACGGCCATCCATCATCAGTTCTGCGGATACAGACGATGGATTTAGCAGCGATACGACAGATGGCAACGATCCCCTTATATGCAGGAAGTATGTTATCTCCTATTTCTTCCACTAAAGGCGTTTAGAACGTGCGCACTAACAATCCTTCCCACGGTAATAGGTGCGGTGGGACATCATTCAGAGCTAGGAAGTCAGGCCGACGGGGCGAGGCTAGGCTTGTCTGTGCAAAGTGAGTAAACATCCACTATCATCTTTATACTTTGTGTCCGAGCTAACGTGTTTGTATTTTGCGTCATGATAATAGTTGCGGTACGCCATGCTAGAGTCATGGCCTATATCCTTACTCGCCAGTTTTGCAGGAGAACATTCCGCCATATCCCTATTGGTGAAGTTGTCCAGAAAAGTGATTTTTGAGCTTTAAAAAAAATGTCCTTTAAACCTCATGCCCCTTTACGACAATAACGAAGATAAACTAGCACGACAAAAAGATTTTGCTTCTTTTCCGTTGCCTACCTTTACTTTAACTTATTATCTTTTTTCTTCTTCTTCTCCCGTGTCGTTTTACCTAGTTCTTTGAATTTTCTTGGCTTGGTGGTGTGATTGTATATAACTAACTGGATTGCCTTTTCTTCACCTTCAGCCTGTTCTTGTTCTTGCAACAGGCGTTAATTAATACGCAGAAAGTTATAGCGCGGCCGGGGCCTTTTGGATTCGAATCTGTCTTTTGTACTGCTTTTCACTGTGTGTTTTGCTTCTCTATGTCTTTCCGTTGGATTGTTCGAACGAATATGCTCTGCGGCCTGGTGTGAAGCTGAGAGTCATGATAATGGAAGGAAGGCGGATGTACGTAGTTACCAACATGACTAAATGAACTAACGGAACGATACCCACGAAATTATGTCCCCCCGGGTCGCGCATATACGCCTGCACCCATTCACTAGCCAACATGCAGCGATCATCTCAGCTCAGATACTATGCATATCAGGTCACAAAATAAACTATATGCTAGCCACGGGCTGTTTGAAAATACAAGGCCCGGTGACTCTGCTTCTATTAAACCAATAGCTTGGCCATTCCAAACTACATTCGACGCCGTCCTGCCTGGGGTGTTTCCGTCCCTTATCTTTTGTGCTTTTTTGTTATCCTACACGGTAAACGCCAACATGGTATATAAGGAGGGCAAAAAGAAGAAGAAAAGGCGGGGAAGGAAAGAAGGAAGGATTTGAGGTAAGGGGAGAGAGGGAAGGAGGGAGGGAGGGAGAAAGAAGGAGCATTGTTGGCTTCAGGAAACCGGGACTGGTCGTCGCTGGTTCAGCCAAGAGTCCGCCTCAGTAAACTTCACGGTGTCCACTATCAGGTTATCCGGAGCAGATCTAACCCCAGCCATGATCTAACCAGACAAACAAATTAGCATCATCCATCTAATCTACCCTTTACAGTTTCGTAGATCGAGATAACAAATAACTCACCGCATCCCATAGCCTAAACGCTTTGCTCACATCCTCCATGACATCTACCGACTGCACAAACATCTGCGGGATCAGTTCCTCCTTCTGGATTCTCAGTCGAGTCTCTGGCGACGTTGGATCGTCCGTATTTGTTAGCTCATCTAAGTACGTCTTCACCGCGATCCCCAATCCCGCGTTGATATCCTCTGTAAAAAGCACTTCAAGCCCGAGCTGGTACCAGTCCTTGCGGTCCTCACGGTCCGCATCACCATTCATCAATAGCGACGTCAGTACCATTTGCATTAGGTTCTCTAGGTTCTTGCTCATAAGCCGGATGATCGAGTTGAATGTCAGTAGCGTCCGACTAAGTGGTCCAGTGTACCCGATGCTGTTGTGTCGTAGCTTCCCCAGCGAGGCGACTCGAGATATCAAACTGCAGTACCGCTTGTCCGTGTCGCGGCCAGAATATTGATTAAGCGTGCTCGGATCCGCACGAAGCAGCTTAGCTTTAAGCAGCTCAATACCAAGGTAGCAGGCCTCCTCGAGTTCGTCATCAGGATCGAGAGCCGCTAAGGCGGTGCTTAGGACATTGCCCCAGGGGGTCAGTTGATGGTCTGGGCCTATGAAGCCGCGGATCTGTAGCGTCCGCCACATCATGTTTAGCACTACTTCGTTGGTGGATTTCAGGAGGTTGTCTTGGCTCTTCGGAGAGGACGTTTTGACAGCAAGATTTTTGTCGTTGAGACAGGTGACTGCGAATGCGAGGAGTGACTTGTTTGGAGAGTTGGACAGAGCTTGCCCAAAGACGGCTTCTTTGGCGTTCCATGTGCTGGTAGCTTCATAAAGCGTAGGATTAAGGTCTTTGAAGGTAATCGGCTTCGGGTTGCTCTTGTCGTACCAGTAGGTTATGGATATCTTTCTATTGTTCCACCAGTGTTGGAGTGGCTGCGCGAGCAGAGAGAGGCATTGTGCGCGTAGGGTTTGTAAGCTCTCAAGGAACACTTTGTAGGTATCATTCTCCCCAGAATCCAGAGGCGGCAGTTCTTGCAGCTCGCCTGTTACTAGCATGTCGAGAACGGAAGAGTTTATGACACCTCTCGATAGGTAGAAATATACCTCTTCCGGGAGACGGTTGCCGACGAATTCGTGCATGTCACCGGGAGCCTCCTCAATATTAAACGGCTCTATCTTACCGTCATCGGTCAAGATAGGCTGGTGTTTGATCGCCAGTTTTGCGCGTCGGTATTTATCAAGGTAGCCGGAATCTCTAATAGCTGGCGATTCGCTATACTGATTCATTATCCCGGTAGCGCTGCGCCATGCCTTTAGAAAATCAAGACCCGCCTTAAAGAGATTGTCGCGCTGCTTATCAATGATTGGGAACGTGTTGCAGAAGTCGAAGCCAGACAGGATACAAGCGTCTATGAACTGCTCGTGGTTCAACCCACCCAGGTCCTGCATGATCGCCTTCTTATTAAGACAGGAGAACGACGCCCGGGAGAAGTTGAACCCTGTAATGACCTTTTCCACGTCGTAGAAGAAGACCTCTGCTGGCCCAAAGATAGCGTCGATGATTTGCTTCGGGTGTTTTTCAAGATACACCAGTTGTGCCCAGGAAGCATAGGGGGCGACTTGGAAGGATACGTTGTTTTCGATCAGGATCTTCCGGAGGAATCTGTAGATTTCTTGCGGCTGCAGAATACCCGAGTCTCCAAACGCCTCGACTGCCTCCGTTGCATGGCCGCCGTCGTAGAGGGCCCAAGCCGTAGTACGATTCTTAGCTGTAGTTTCCGACATGGTTGACGCCTTGTCGGTCCTCAGGGGTTGTATACCGCTGAATACGAACAGGGGCGTGATACCTGCCTGTTGCCATTGCGATAAATCTTCTTCGATCTTGCTCCTGAGGCTGAACGGGAACCCGCCGAGGGCAGGCACTAGGGGCTCCTTTGTTCCGGGGCCGTCAATGATCTTCTTGAGATAGTTGCCGGCGTCGATGCCAACGACAGTGTCTTTGAGAACGGAAATAGGGAGTGTCTGGAGGCGGTTTGTGGACCATGCGTCGAAGTTACGGACTGGAAGGGAGGGCCAATTGGTTAGTCTTGGGATGTGTGGTCAAGAGAGCTAATTGGGGGGGGGAACGTACTGGATCCACCTATTGAGAGAGGGGTGACAGTCCTGGTGCCAGGCGCCGGCATCTTGCGTGATGTCTGCAGCTCCGATTGAGATTAGATAGAAAGAGATAGAGCTTTGATGCGATAAAGGTCAGGATGCAAGCCAGCACCAGAATATGGAGCGCGAAGCACCAGGTCGTAAGAGCGAAGGGCGTTTCGTTGTTTGAAACCCGGGGACAGCAGATAGCAAGCAGTATTGTGAAATACAAGGAAGGAAGGAGGGAAGCTCTCCAGCTAGATAACTCGGCAACCGGATTCGCGACGGAGCAATCGACCAGGAGCGGTGATGATGATTATGATGATGATGAAGGTGCTGAGGCTTGGAAGCAGAAGCAGAATCGAAGGTGGTCTTTCCCTGGGGCAATCAGGGACAATCTGCCTGCAGAGCCCACAGCATCCCATCTCGGCCGTGCTCCACACAGTGCCACCACCACCGACAACGCAAAACCCGGCTACCCTACCACACGACGCGATCTTGATATGATACGAGATAATGATATCTCTGCTGACAACCAAAGGAAGGAACGGACATCGAAAATGGCCACCGAAGAACAACCACAAACAGCCCAAATCCCCGTCATCAATGTGTCGCAGATAGACGCAGAGACGGCAAATCAGCTGGTAGATGCAGCGGCGACGTTCGGCTTCATTTTCGTCGAGCTGGAAAGCACAAGCATCAACTACAATGACGTCCAACGCATGTTCGACTTGGTGAGCTAGCATCTCGCATTCCTTGTCAATAAAAGTAGATGTCAATGTTCATTATAGACGCTAACTTGGCCTTCCATTCCAGTCCAAAAGGTTTTTTGCATCTCCGCCGTCGGAGAAGGCCAAATGCGCTATATCAGAAAATGTATTTGGCATGCATAGACGCTGAAATGCGTCCGTCGATTATATACACTCCAGTTCATTACTAAAGCGATATGTTATCACACAGAATAAAGGATGGAGTTCGATGCTCTCAGAAACTCTAGACCCCGAAAACCAGAGAGTGCGTCCAACCCTTCTCCAACTACTACAATGCCATAGCTAATACACAATGCCTTCGAATGAATACAGCGGGGAGACTTCAAAGAGTAACACACATACACACAGCTTTGCGCCATATCCAATTTGAACATCTTTCTAAAATAAATATAAATGCATCAACAGAGCACTCAACTTTGGCGAATTCCAAGATGGCAAAGCCCAGCAACCCATGCCCGAATCCCTCGCTGCCGATGAATCCTACCTCAGCGGATTCTACGATTCTTGCCACGGCCTCTGCGTCCGGCTTCTCCAGCTCTTCGCAATGGGCCTGAAGATCGACGAGGAATCTGGCGGCAAGAACTGGTTTTCCGCACGGCACGATCGGTCCGGCCCGTCCGGGAGCATTCTGCGCTTACTGCATGTTCGTCCACCCAGTAAATCTCCAGATCCTCATGCATTTCATGCACACCATACCAAGGAAGGCGAAAAAAACATCAATTTTAACACCGAAAAAAACTCCCCGAAAAAATAATATATAAAGTAAAATAAAAACCTTATTTATACGTATTAATGGGTTTATGTAGTACCCTATGATTCCGGAAGACGCAGGCTATGTCCCCGAGAAGGACATCCGGGCAGGCGCGCACTCCGACTACGGTAGCATCACCCTGTTGTTCCAACGACCGGGCCAGGAAGGGCTCGAAATCCTGTCCAAAGGCTGGCAGCCCGTACCCGTGCACCCGGAGGGTGTTGATACCTCGCGCCCACCGCCCATACTAGTTAACATTGGCGATCTTCTATGTAAGCTATTAACCTCTGGCTCTGCTATTTCTATTCCTACGCAACCCGACATGCTGGCTCTACCAAGCATCTATGCTCTATATTTTATTGAGCTATCGTATATTTAATGGTGGTACACATTGCTGACACCGTGATACGCGGGGTCCGGTAGCATATTGGACCGGTGGGTACCTCAAAAGTACAATCCACAGGGTAGTCGTCCCTGCGTCCGCTCGAGCCGGCGGGGAGGATCGGTATTCAATGGCGTTTTTCTGCCATCCGGTCGACACAGCCCTCCTCGTCCCAGTACCGAGCGACCTATTGCGGGAGCGTGGGAAGAAGAGGGGTGCAATGGATGCAGCGACGCAGGGGCGAGTTATCACCGCGGCGGAGCACTTGAAGGACCGGCTAGCGGCTACCTATGGCTGGAAGAAATGATCCGCGGCGTAAGCGGACTCGGAGCTCCTTTGGCGAAGCAACTTCAATGCACGGCCATGTACAATGAATGTGATGTGATATAAGAGGTAATGCGCAGAGTAGCTAAGAACGTACAAATAACGACCGGCCCCCGTTTAAATTGCTTGATAACCCACATATACGGAGAACTTTTGTTCTTCTATCTACATATAACAGTTGTTGAAACTAAAAAGGATAGCTTGGGTAGGAAAATAGTGTTAGCGCTCGACAAATACTCATACGTGCTATAATATTCTTCTCTCGACGGCCTCGATGAGCTTGTTCGTCTGTTCCGCTAACGACAATGTGAGGATTGTATGCGGTAATATCCGCGCCAAATGTGCCGTTACACCCTAACACCAGGGAAAGTGATCATGCACGTTAGCAAAACAAAACCTTAAAGAGACTCTTCCTCCAAAGCAATCAATCACCCACCTTGTACAAGGCAAGCACTCCCTCGGTCTTTATCGTCTTGACAAAGCAGTCCGCGAGACTGGAGTACAGATTCCCATTCTGATTATACATCCTCGACATGATTGTATCCGGTGGATGCATGACAATGCACACCGCAAACCCACTGCACGTGCTAGCAGCGATATGCTTCAACGGACCTTCTTCCAGCAAGCCGTACTTTTCGATCTGGCGCTTTGCAAAAAAGTACGTTGGCAGTTGGACGCTGCTACCTGCGCCTGTGCGGACGACAGCGCTCGTGACGCCGCGGTACAAGCCTCGTACACCTTCCGCGGAGTATATCGTGCGCGCGGCCTCGACAAAGTTCTTGTACGGGTGTTGCGTGCCCACGGGGAAAGCGGGGGAGTATGATTGTAGGCGGGTCTTGAAGAGGAAAAAAGGTGAGCCTGCAATGCCACCGATAATACCGGAGGCGGCGCCGGAGAAGACGTTGACATAAGGTATCTGTCTCGTGCGGTCTCCGGAGACGAGAAAGGCGGCATTGGAGCGGATGGGCTCGTAAAGGCCGAGACGGCAGCCTGGTGCGTGGTAGTAGAATTGTTTCGTCAGCGTGGGGAGGCTCCGTCTAGCCGGCCGGATGGTATCGAAGGAGGGTCGTGGTGCATACCGTTTAGTAGAATCTGATAAATGTACTGCAGTGGGGGGAGGACAATTGTCAGCATTTGGAGCCTGTATGCTCGATGACATGTATGGGAAGCTTACGGCGCACCCGAGACCCTTCTGGGTACCTCTGAGCCCCTCCGTCCGGTAAATCAAGTGCAGCGCTTGGAAGATGCCCGTGTAGACCTTTTTAACTTGACTCCTGGAGGCGAGTTCTCCTTGTAATTGTAACCTTCATAGCACACAAAGACAGAAGAAACACATCGGTGCGATCAAAGCGTCGACCTGTCAGCGGGCAGGAAATGTACGGGAGGGGATTCCGTGTCAACTTTCAACTTGGCCGAGCCTTTTTTGTTTCTTTTTTCTTTTGTCGACCTCGAGATGCCTCCTGCAAAATGCAAGAGGAAGTATCTCCGGTTCGGAGTATATGCGAAGGTTGGATGTTGGGGACGGCGTACCTCGTTTTGACGACCTCGAATGGGTTTGTGACAGTGACGGCACCGCATGCAGCCAGGCCGCCGGCGATGAAGCCGCCTGCTGTCGTCTGCGGCATTGTAGCGATGGTGGAGCGATTGAATCTGTAGTGTCGCGGGGTGTTTGATCGAGGATGTTGAAGGGAAGTAAGAACACCTCTGCTGCTCAGTCCAGCAACAAGGTTTCTTTCAAGAGCTGCTGTCGGTTCGAAGTAGCCAGCTCATTTCTCAATTAAGCTTTAATATAAGCTGACCGGCCACCGGGCAATGAACAACAGGCGCCTGTAAGCTGGTATATCCGGATCACGAGCGCTCGAGCGCGAAGACCTTTGCCGGTGGCGTCCGTTTGAGAGAAGAGCGCTGGCCAGAAGTGGCAGCCTGTGGGCTCCGGTCCGGCCGCAATTATTGGTTAAAGGCCAATGCCAAAGCAAAGCGTCCGATGTCCCTCGGCCCCGCAGCTCAGGCCCAGCAGCTCAAGCCTAGCTCAGGGCGCCGGGGTTGTGGTTGTTCGGGTGAGCGTGTGTCGTGCAGGGGCCATCAAACCGCATCTCGAAACGGGTTTTTGATTTGTGCATCTCGTCATCTTCTTTTCCTTCCCCATCGCCGGCCTCCGAGCTCCTTGGCGCGTCCGGCCTCACCTCGCCTCGCATCACCACGTCCCCTTACCTGGTAACTCCCCCCCACGATGCGATGGCAATGTACTCTACCAGCCAGCCGTCCGCCAAACGCCTCGCCGACGTGATCCAGTCCTACCGCCCAGCAAAGTCGCTCAAGAACTCGTCGCAGGTCATCACCTCGCTGGACTTCGACGACACGGGCGAGTGGCTGCTGGCCGCCTGCGACGACGAGTCTCTCCAGCTGTACGATTGCAAGTTGGGCAAGCACTCCAAGGAGCTGTTCAGCAAGAAATACGGCGTCCATCTCGCTCGCTTCACGCACGTGCACACAAACTGTGTCTACGCGAGCACAAAGCAGGATGGCAAGTAACCCGCTCGTCCATATACGTCTATCTTCATACTCCTGCTTTCCCCCCTGAGAATAACCAATTACAGAGTGTACCATGGTAGGTAGATGCATGACAAGCTGACAATTGTGAGAGGAAAACAACCAAACAGACACGATCCGCTACCTCTCTCTCCACGATAACTCCTTCATCCGCTACTTCAAAGGCCACAAGCAGCCTGTCAACTGTCTTGAAGTCTCCCCGCTCAACGACCTCTTCCTCTCTTCCTCCCTCGACAACTCCATCCGCTTCTGGGACCTGCGCTCCTCCAATTGCGCCGGCCTGCTCAACATCGATGCCCCCGCCCAAATCGCGCACGACCCCACAGGCGTCTCCTTCGCCGTAGCCTCGCACCACCACTCCCATGTCTTCCTCTACGACGTGCGCATGTTCGACAAGGAGCCCTTCGCCATGTTCCCACTCCTCGATGACGAGTTCCTCAAGCAGTTCAGCTACCCGCCGATGATGCCCGAGTGGACCAAGATCGAGTTTAGCAACGACGGCAGGTTGCTGATGATTGGAACGAACTCCAAGGTGCATTACATTATCGACAGCTTTAAGGGCGAGTTGAAGTGCAGGTTGCAGCGCAAGGGGTCTACACCTGTCGGTAGAGACGGCAAGTGGGATATGCTCAAGGCGAGCGGCGACCTATGCTTCTCTCCGGACGCTGCGTTTGTAGTCGGTGGTGAGTACATTTGATATCAACAGCAAATGTCATTCTGCGCTCTGTGAGAGATTTGAGCTAAAATACTGGTTATGATTACAGGCCAGGGCGAGAAGGGTGTCGCTATGTGGGACATGTCGATGAAGCGATTGGATAAGGATAAGAACTTGGCGCCCTTCCTGGAGCTGGACAGCCCTAAGGGGGCGGCTTCTGTAGTGGCCTTCAATCCTCGAAACCATATATTCGCAACTGCACATCGTGAAGTGGTAAGTGTTCTCCAAAAACAATATACCATTTTTAGCATTCGAGTGTGTGAATGTATGGCTAACTAATTGCAATATGGAACGTAGTCTTTCTGGCTTCCTGACCAGCATGTCTCCCTTCCGTCTCCCTCGCGAGATTAAACTGTGTAGATGCTCAAAAGATACAACTTGGAAATAACACTTTCATTTCCCTTTTTGTTTGCATATCATTCGTAACAAGGCATATTGTTGAATCACGGTGTAATATAGATAGCAGCTGATAGATTGGGAAATTGGAGTCAATTGGATCCGTATCCATCATAAAATTCTATATATATTTTTTGTATAAGTCCGCAAGTCTATAGAGAACACTAGGAGAACAGTATATTACAAGTCAAGTAGTCGTAGCCAATACCCCCAAAACACCGCGCTGTACTCCCTTTCAAAAAAGGATGTATGGGGGAAATCTCAAAAGCCCACAAATTCATAATGATACATTTTCAGGCGAGGAGTAACACAGAATGGGCCACAACCTCCAACCTACCGTCCGACGATACATGTAACACCATCGGGAAGCAATCGCCAGTCAAAACGATATCGAGGAACGATAAAATCCGCACATCACCGGATAGTGCATGGCGGAGGCAAGCTTAATTGTAATCGCGAAGCATACCAGCAAGATGGGTATTCGTGACTCTGCCCCTGCGTGGTTTCTTTGTCTTTTTGCTGGTATCCTTCTGCATAGCCTTCTTGATGGTGGCCGGGTCGACGCTAGTCGGTTTCAGGCCTGCTCTCTCGAGCTCTCCTGGCAGCTCTGCGGGGGGTGGGATGACATTCTTCTCCCACATGATCTTAAATTCTGTCATTTCAAAAGCGGGTTTTATACCGCTGCGTTAGCCAAGCGACTACCACATGTTTTAATTTTGTTTCTTGCCAAAATTTGCATGCAGGTATAGACACCCCAGTACCCAAGTATTATTTATATACTTGGGCAAATTCAGCCATATATATGTATATATATAGAAGCGGAGACCGGGGTAGTGGAAACGAAAAACCAAAAAAAAAAGAAGAGCAAACAATTGAAAAGCAATCATTACCATCATCAATCTCCACATTCAAACTCTTGTCATTAATCCAGACCATCCTTGCCTGCCCGTCCTTCTTCGTCCTCGTCACCAAGATATCCTTAGTCGCCTCCAGCTCGTCAATTGTCTGCAGCGCGCCAGCCCAGCCGTCCTTCAGCTCCTTAACGCTGAGTCCTTGCGCCGTCGTCCCCGCCTGCAGGTGCGTTAGCAGCTGCTGGGCACTCCGGATGTTGTGCAGCGGCTTGAACGCGTACGAGTCCACGGCCGGGTCCCACACCAGTTTATCGTGCGACCGCAGCACGTGGATCATTGTCGTGTCCAGAGGCTTCTGCAAAAAGTCCTCCAGCTGCCCACGCGTAAGGGGTACTTCTGCCGCCTTTAGATGTTCGACGAGGTGTAGCACCTGCGTCATGATGTATTGACCCATGCCGGTATCCGCGGGCTGCGAGTAGACGACATTGTTCTTTGCGGCCTTCTTGCGCTTTGCAGCCGCTGCTGCTGCTGCGGCGGCGGCGTTGGCAGCAGAAGTGGACGAGTTGGAGGGGCCGCCGGGCGTTGATGCTGCTGATGACTGGGAGGTTGGCGCCGGTGAAGGCACGTGTCGTCGGGCTTGAGCGAAATTGCCTTGCCCGACGACACCGGTCTTGAAGCTCTTGAGCTGCGAGCTGAGCGACATTGTGACGTGGCGTGGATAACGGGTGGACGGCTTCCTTATTCACGAAGCTCTCTCTCTCTCTCCCGGGCAGTCGTGAGGCGTGGGTGTTTTGGTCCGTCCGTGCTTCTGCGTGGACGGTGGGAAAGTTCGGAGGTCTGGTGGCGATGACGATGGAAGGAATGAAGGAAGGCGCTGTGATGGTTGATTGATTTGAAGAGGCAGCTTGAGTCAGACGCGAAGCGAACGGGCGATCGAACCACACGCAACACGCCCTGACTCGCCTGCCTCGCCTGGCCTTCTGTTCGTAGCTAAGAAGCGCATCTCGACGACGACAACAGACTTCAAATCATTATTCATACATACATACATCGCATCCAAGCATTGCATTACAAGTATCCAAGACACATAAGTATGTAATGTACATACACACAGACAATGGTACCGCTGCTGCATGTTTATGCGGACCGCCCATCGACGAAGCCAATGAACAAATTTGCAAGTGACCTATTTTTGACCTGGGAACCCTGGCCTGTCGAAATCTCACTTTCATGCACGATCTCAGTCCCATAATTGGGTCCACGCCAGCAGCCGCCCGAACCCGCCAACCGGAGCCTGTTCAAGGCCTGCTGACAGGCCAGCGCTGCCCAATCGCCGCCCGTCGTCAATTACTCAGCTACAACCGTATCAAAAATTCTCAAGCATGCATCGTCTAGGGCCCTGGCTCGAGCGCTCTGTCTACGGTCACGGGAAGCATGGAAGAAATTTTTTTAGAAAATATGAAGTATAGGTATGTACCAAATAACCTTTGCTATCAAATTGTCCGCCATTCTCGGGAAGGGGAATCATCCAGGAAGTCCAAAAAAAAAAGTACATCAGCATTTCGAAAAATAAATAATAAAAATAAAAAAGTAAAATAAAAAAGATGTAGAACCAGGCGGAACATTGATGCTAGTTTATATTACAGAGGGTTAGGGTTATCATCTCGTTCACACGATCAGGAATTTTGTCAACAAACCAACCAAAGAAAATAGAAAAAATAGAGAGTAAAGAGCAACATGGTATAATACTATATTACGAGTGCCAGAAAAAAAAGCAGATTCACGCAGATGTAGACGAAAGAAAATGGCTGGCAAATGGCTTGATCAGCTACAGGGGAAAAATGAGTTTTTTGCAAAAAGGATTTCTGCCCGGTACTCCAAAGATGCCCTTTTGAATTTTGTTTTTTGCTCAGATAGAAATAAAAAGGAAAAGTAAATAAAAGGGGAAAAAATAACCAGGGGGGTTGGAATATATGCCATGAAAGATTTTGACGATGAATCGGAAATGGGTACTCTGAAACGGCGGCGGAGACTCGTAGTGTCCTAGACAACCATAAAGGAACAGGGCAAAAAAAAAAAAAGAGTAAACTCGCTAAAGGAATGGCAAGAAAGGGAGCTTGTTATGCTGATTTGCAAAAGTGGGAAAGGAGAGTAGACAATAGATTTCAAGAGGCTGGAAAGAGTCTTAATTGAGTAGATCCGAACAAGTTGGGTGTCGCTGGAAACCCCCCTAGAGGATTGAGTAGTCGACGTAGTAAACTGCGGCCGCTCGCCGATATGGATGCTGTATATATTTCGCCAGGAAGTGATAGCAAAACACCAAATAACCCAGGTATTATCGAAGGGAACAATGCGCTTTCAAAAGAAAAAGGTCGTAATCGTCGTATCATAGTACACCCCGTGCGAGCCGGAGGAGCAAAAGGAAAAAAACGTTTTCCACCATCACTACTGCTGGGCTGCCACGACACACCAGTGTCGATGGTATACCCATGCATTTTTCTGGCAGTCCTTGCTGCAGTATTTGGTTCGCCGGCAGCGCCTGCATTTGGCGAACTGGCGGGTGTATTCTTCCCACTTGCCGCATTGGAAGTAGGCACACTGCCTGATTCCTCCTCTCGAGTCATCCTTTCTACAGAGATTCCGCATAACCACACCCGCCCAGTATTGCATATCCTGTGGATGATGTCGAACTGTGAACTTTTCGACAAGAGGGAAAATGTTAAAGTCATCTGGGACTAGGTACTCCTCAATTGGCGGCTCCGGAGCTCGGGCGGGTGTTTTGCCGTCGGCTTCGTCTAGTAGATGAATTTCCGAGTTAATGGATAGATTGGGGACGAGATGGGACTTTTGGAAGTACGATCGTAGGTAAGTGTACTTTGAGACGTAGGCGAGTAGCTGTAACGACATGAGAACATCGTCCTCGCGGGGCATCGATGGTAGGACTATCTGCTGAGAAGGATTGTTTACAACAAACCCGGAGAGCTGCGTAGGGGGCTGGATAGTTATCGGGCTAGGGTTGGTTCTATTGATTAGCTGAGAGAAGCCGGGAGCTTCGTTGGCGTTATTTACGGGGTCCATAATGGAGCCATCGATAGGTGATCGGTGTGTGATGTTAAAAGTTTCCGCCTCCGGTCCGTCGGCACCGGATTGAGATTCCATCGACATTGGAGTGTCATCAGACTCAACAAGAGGATCAGCGGAGCGAATCGAGATTACACCCGATTGGATATCTACAATCGGTTCGTTTCCGCTATCCACACCTCCCGATGTATTAGAGGCAACCTCATCCGTATTTCCTTCGATCTCGTCCGACTCGTCAGACATAGACCGGGAGTGTCTGATAGCAGGCCTGTTGCTCGGCCTCGGCAGACGAGTTGTTCCTACCGAGAGCGATGTAAGAGGGTTTGGGGTGGTTGGAGATTCAGGTTGCGAGGCGGTTCCTTGGACGCCGAAGAGCATCGACGGAAGCCTATCAGCATCTCTGACCGGCCGGAACCCAAATGTTTCCGACATGTCAGCAACCTGCGATGCATTACCTGTTCCAACAAACCCCTGATTCGCCGATGGAGCAATGGAGGTGATCTGAGGGAAGTTGGCATGGTATCGAAGTTCGGAGACGCTTCTGTGGTGGTGAGGGCGGAGAGGACGGTCGGCAGTGATGGTCGGGGCGGTCAGGGGTACGGAAGAGTCGGAATTCAGCGTAGCGTGATCATGGGGGAGGGCGTTCGGGAAGGGCACGGGGATCTCGATGGACGGTGGGGGCGGTTGTCGGCGGGCTGCACGCTCCGTGGAGCCGGAAACGGAGCGATCGGTGCTTCTCTCGAAATAAGACGACGATGCAGCCCGGGCTTCACGGGGCCTCAGCGACGGCGCGGTATTATGGCTATGCCCGTGCCCGTGCCCAGCACCAAGACTCCGCTTGACGTTGGTCTCGTTCCTGATGCGATATCTCTCCATCACCTGGATGTAGTTGTCCAGAATCGTGGCGATGACGGGCACCATGTCGGCCTCAACCACACGCTTTCTGACATCCTCCGAACCCCGTACGCCGATGTTTACAACACATTGAAATGCAAGATTCCATTTCCACATGTTCATCAGGTCCTTGCTGCGACCCTCCTTGAGGATGCAGACCAGCCTCTCGACTCCCCCATCGACGGTGAGTATATCACGGATACGGGCGGACGAGGTGGTGAGGTAAGCGAGGTGGTTTAGCGAGTTGATGAGCGGCAGCGTCGAAGTGCAGTCTAGGGCACGACGGTCGTAGAGGGCGGTGGTAATTCCAACGGAGGCCTTGTTGACATTTGGGATGCTAAAATTAACTTCTCTCATGGTTCGAGGGTGATGTGATTAGAAGAGGAGGCGAGAGAGAGAGAGAAGGAGGATTGTTGTGGGAGAAAAGGGTTTGGAGATGGGGATTTCGTTTTCTGACGAGAGGAGGCGGAAGCGGAGTCAACAAAGCAAAAGGAGCGAGAGTTTTTTTTTTTTTGAAAAGGGAAGAAAAGATCCGACGGCCAAAAAACTTCACGCCGAAATCTCAAGACGAATTATACACATCCAGGGCCGGTAGTATGGATTAATTTGGCGTCAGAGCCAGCTAATACAATGTAATCGGCGGTTGTTCAGGGCCGGTGAGAGTGGTGATGATTGGACGGTGTTTACAAAGCAAAAGGGAGGCCAGGCGGCGGGATCTGTGCGTCTTATTTTGTTAGGCGGCGGAGGATCTCAACGTGACTCTGATTGCCTGGCGGAAAGCTTGTTAGAGAGAGATGCTTTTTTAAAAAAAATAAAATAAAATAAAGTAAAAGTAAAAGCAAAATAAGGTAGGCTATAGTCGATATCGACGGAGGGCAGCACGGCGCATTTAAATGGGAGCGAGGAATTGAACGAGCTGATAGAAGCAGAAGCAAGGTAAAAATAAAAGTAAAAGTAAAATGAAATGAAGCGATAGGCGAAGACAGGAGCTGGGCACGTTGTTGGTACAAATAAGGAGGAGGGAGAAAGGGATGGCGGTGATGTGATTAATTAACGGCTCGAGTCGAAGAGGATGAGTAAAAAAAGGTTGGTTCTGGAAGTTCGGGCCAAAAGAAAGAGGAGAAGGAGCAGCAGCAGCAGCAGCAGCGGCGGAAGCAGCAGAAGCAGCAGCAGAAGCAGCAGAAAGCAGTAAAACACCAACCGACAGACAGGCCGCTGCCTTTTTCCTTTTCTTTTTCTCTCGCCCTTTTTCTTTTTCTTCTTTTATTTCCCGTTGTTGCTTTTCTTATTTCTTTTGGCTCGTTTTGCTTTGCTTGTCCCTTAACAGAAAAAAAAAAAAAAAAAAGAAGTTAAGAGAGGGGGCCAGGCGAGTTACAGCTGCTCCTCCAAACTGACTAACCAACTTGGTTGCTTGGGCCAAGCAGTGAAGCTAGTCGTCCAGTGAGACGTATCAAAAGTATCTTCCGGATATACTCCGCGTGTGCACTCGTCGATGGCGGTCTGCCTGTCTGCCCTCGCCACTCGACCTCCAGGAAACCCGGATACTCGCAATGTTTGGGGAAATAAGGATGGTGATGATGATGAAGAAGAAGCACACCGAAAGAAGGAAACAGAGAAGGGGCAAGCAATATAAAATAAGTGGATGCACGACTGACGGACTGACTCGGACTGACAGACAGCAGAAGCAGCGGTCATGATACGGCGGTACAAGTGGTCCTGGCTGCTGGGACCAATAACAACCACAGCTGTAAGCAGGCCGAGAAATTAAAATGCAGCAGACGAAGTTTTCCAGGGAGGGTCCATTGAATTGGACGCAATGGGAAATTTCAATTAATTCTAGCGTGGCTCGCTCTCTCTCTCTCTTTCTCACTTTCCAGAGCTCGTACCTTTATGACTAAAAAAAGGTCCGAACTGTGATGTGAGGTTTGATGATGATGGGCAATCGAAAATCTCCCTGTGAGCCAGGGCAAGCCGTCCCCGTTCTCGACTCTGGCCCGGAGAAGCCTTTTTAGAAGGAGCTGCACAGACCGGCCGGGCCGATTCTTATCATCTGCCTGCCAGCTGCTGCGCGGGAGTCGACGGCCCAATCTTCGACAAAAGCGAACCGCCAAACAAACAGAAGGATATATACTTTATAGCAATATGAAGTATTATCATAGCATCATGCCTTAAGAGAAACGAAGCAAAAGGAAAGAAGAAAAAACGATAGCAAAAAAAAAAAAATCACTCTTTCACCAGCGTTTCTCCCCACGAGAGAAACATAATCAGACGACTGGTTTGCTCAGGCCATGGGGCGAGAGACGGCAGAGCACGATGGCGAAACCTTCCTGCTGCTGCTGCTCCTCCCTGCACCAGTTGTCCCAATGCAATGCGTGATTTTCCCGCTAAGCAAGTTTCAAAATGCACATTGGTTTGTGCGGGTACGTACCTTCTCCTTGCTGTCTTAGCGTTCTGACACGCGTGCCACTGAGCACTTGCTTGCTTGCACTGGCAAGCTTGGGCTGTCTTCGAAATATCTTTGGTTGGGTGTGTCTGTATTCGTCGTCGTCGCTGTCGCTGTCGTCGTTGTCGTGTGTCGGCGTCGAGGACAGGGACCAGGAAAAAATAAGAAAACAAAAAAAAAAGGACCCCGTCGATATAGAGGTTTAATATCGTTTTTGTGGTGAGGCAAGTGGCGTGATGCTTCTTCTGGGTATCGATTGCGGAAGCCAGGCTTTGTACAAAGGCGAGCGAGCACCAGCCTGCCGACCGAGGGAAGTGCAATCGGCAATCGATGGTGATGATCGCCCAATTCTTATATTCGGGAGAAGGTCGAGGAGAGGAGTCGATCGATCGGAGCAGGGCGAGAGAGTGTGTCGAAGTACTTGTGACTTTTGCGAGAGGGCGCGAGAGGGCGTATATGTATACAATCGTTTTGTGTGCAGCAGTCAAGAGAACCTAAGCTATCCTATTGATTGGGCCATGCATTTACAGATTCCATTCCGTGCTTGCGCTTGAGAAGGCTGACAAAATTAGTTGATATAATGCGTCGGGCCCACCCGTCTCTTTTAAGCTGATTTTTCATTTTATCTTTATTTTACTATCAGTTAAGCACTTGAGTATTTAATTATTTAAAAATTTTTTTATTTTTTCTATTCAAGCGTCTTGTCTCCCCGAATCGATCGATAATTAACATGGGGTTTACCGCTTCCCGGGTCGAGAATTCGAGTTGGGGCCAGAATTTCTCGTCAAGAATGATGAACAGGATGCGCCCCAAACCGTACATATACAGACAAGTTAGTAATGTACATGTACATGGCTAAGTAAACACTAGTTGGCATGCAAGGCCTCCGAAATATTCAGCATGTAGTGCCGTCCGGATTGGAGTTCGCCCAGTGCAAAAATTTTCCTTTTTTTTTTTCCCTTCCCCAATCCTGACACTCAGGCAAGGGAAAGGGGGTGTCTGTGTTAATCCAAGCAGGGTAGCTCTACAGCCTACGAGAACGGAACGGGTTTAGATTCCCGCGAGGGGACACGATATCGGATCAATGATGGCTTTCACATCAGCTGCAGTGCGTGGCGGTGGTGGTGGTTTCCGTTGGAATTTCAGCTGGTGAGGATGGCGCTAAGCTGCGAGCTAGATCTCAAGGAACTCCAGCATCGGCAATCCCGCGCTCCTCAGAGGTGAAAACGGATAACGGAGTTCTCTAGCGACCATTGCAGAGGTTGCATGCTCACGAGACGAGACGGGGACTCCTCGATATGGAATATGTAGACTCATTGCTGCATCTTGTCGCCTCTCGCTTGTTCACCGATCGATAGGCAACCTCTACCTGGGAAAGCGGGTGTGTTTGCCTGATATAAAACCGACCCAGTGTCGTCATCTATGCTTCTGTATGCGACGGTTTAAAGGCATCCACGGAATGCAACTTCTCCATGCGATAGCCAGAAATGGTTATTCGTGCCTGCTGCTCCACTGCTGCATTTTCGGTAGAACCTCGTTCGAGTAAAAATTTTATTTATTTTTTTAAAAAAATGTCATGTACATGTACTGGTACCTGCGAATGCGAAAATGTCATGTCGACGACATGCAGCCCTCTCCTCCAATCCAAGTTGATCATATTCGTTCCGTCCCGCGAATTCAGCCACAGGTTTTTCGTGTAATTCAATGATATCCACTCATGCAGTTTGCACCGGGAACAGACGATCCTTTCACTCAGGGGCTCGTGTATAAAAACGGAGGCGCCGCGCTCCACGTTCAATCAATCACGGGATCGCTCGTTCGCTCGCTCGCTTTTCACAAGATCCGCCGCGCTGGCGCCCCACGAAAGACAATTGAATATATCTTTAAGACATATAATCCCACGAGGTGGCTGAATCTCGATAATGGTAGGCCGGTACCCCCAGAAAACTTAAGTCTCGTCTCGATCTCCGGTACGTAAGCTTAACACTTATCGTCGGCTAAACTCCTTTTTCATAACGCGAGGTATGTAGATTAGAATTCAGCGCTATCAGAATGGAATGCAGATATGTACACAAACATACTACTACACCACACGACACCCAAACTGGAGTCATGCTTTGGGTCAAATCCAGAGATCTGGGTTCAGGCATGGACCTTGAACAAATATGCCTTGCTTATTCCTGAACAAGCGAATTCATTGGAATGCAATGCGGCAAGGAACGCAGGATAGTAATTTTTACACTCCCAAAAACGTGGGCTGTGCTCATTGCCGGTCTCTCTAGCAAAAACGGAGTCTAAATTCAACGGTTGAGCATCTCGATCCGACCCTTTCTTTTTTTTTTCTTCTTCGCCTTGTCGGATACATTGTTGTTTTTTTGACTTTCGCGGGGTATGCGAGTGAAGTTTGATATCCCTGTCGAGCATAAATTTACATCTGGGTAGCGAGCAATGTGTCTGGAAAAAAGCGTCAAAGGGTGCAAAGTACCCACCATGGGTCTAACGACACCTTGCACGTCGCGACGGGAACAAAAAAAAAAAAAAAAAAAAAAAAAAAAAAAAAAAGGTGTCGGCCACATCGAGACATACAACGTACACTGTGGCTAAACATAAAGCGCATAAGTAGCCGCGTCCCCCACAACGTCGCAGGTTTCCGAGCTGCCAGTTGCCTGAATATCCTGTTTCCTAATGCAAATGGGCATATACTTACTCAGTACAGCTAATAGACTAGTGTCGCTCGACAGATATATGCCCTTAGGTTAGCCAAGAATGCTTATTGATGCGTATCTCACATCCAACCTGCGATCCTCACTATCCTATAACACATTCCTCGCATAATAGACATAAATCCGACAAACGATTGAAAGAGAAGGAGGGGGGGTGGAAAGGGGGGGATTAAGAATAATAATACCAATAACAAGCCACGATTGTATCTCTACTCAACTCATATCATGCGCATGCGCATGCGTGATATGCAAGTTTGGCATTTTTGCTCAGAGGGAGCTGAGTTACCAGGGAATGTTAAAATCGCTTACTAGTCCTTTTGAACGACTCTACGGGTCACGCCGTCAAGTGCATATCCCGAATTGTACAGTGACCACGCGCAGAGCCAAAAATAGGCCCAACCAAAGGTACAGTTATATATGGGCAGCGTGTGCAGGTGGACAACATTCCAATGTCCCCTTGGCCTGCTCGATTCGTTAATAGCTTACCTATTTTAAAAAATTCCGAGACGAAAAGCATTCAAAAGCTTGCAAGAGGGTGTCCACTAACGTGTAGGCTTCGGAGCGGACCGATGTTAAAGGGCTTCCTGAATGTCGGATGGGAGGGCGGAGTAATACCAAACTAACTAACTGCGGGGGAAACCATCAAGACTCTAGAACATCCCGCCTGCCTGGCTTCGATATTCCCCCCCGGCTTTGACATTCATCCCCCACTGGGTAGCGAGCTTTATACCCGGCCAAACTCGCCTGATGCGGTCAGGAACAACGCAGCTGGGATTCCAAGGATGCGTCATGGGCGTTTGTGTGACGTGCTGGTGTTCCGTATGCATATTTCCAGTATTATATGGTTTTATCGTCGACGTCCGACGGAGCTAAGGGCTAGATGCGATACCAATTCGGTGAGCTTCTTGCATCATTCCCCCCAGGAGCTAGGACTGTTGCGTGTGCGAGCATGCATATCATACATAAGGTATATGTGTGTAACCGCATGTTGGTTGGACAATCGGCCGACTGCGACCTTTTTTTTTTTTTTTTTTTTTCGAATGCGCGGCGTTAAAACAGCTAACAGGATGGCAGCATTCTTCGTCTCATCGATACACGATCGCTCGAGCTGCACACCTCCCATTTTCTGAACACTGGAAAGTAACATATGGATAAAAGCCGATTTCGGAAATTTCAAAGGGGGGGTGGGCTCGCGGTTTCGCTCGTTATGGTCGCACGAGCGGGTGGTTCGGGGTCGAACTTTGCATTTTGGGAGAACTGAACAGCAGCTGAAGTCGGTATGAATGTGTTGGAATGGAGGTTGAACCCCCAGCTGATCCAACTTGCATACCATCCGCGTAAAGTTGCAATCGACGAGCCGATCAGTGTGGCGACGGTCGCGTCGAAGTCCGAGCCGTGCCATGCCATGCCATGCTATGCCATGCTATGCTCTACGCCCTGTGTGCTATACTTATCAGCGGAGGCCGGAGAGATCGATCATCGCCGACGGAGTTGTGGAATGCGGAGTTGGGCGAGCCCGAGCTCAAGTCCGCGACGTCCGCGGCTTGCTGCGATTGTGAGGATTACGTGGCGGCAGCCATTTGGAAGGAGATAGAGATAGATAGCTAGGTATATATCGTTCGGGGCGTCGAACCGAGAGGCGGAGATTTGCATACCTACGCTCTACATTCGGCTGGTGGCTATGGTGCGCAGGTGCTCGTCTACATGGTATATATCGTATATACCTTGTGAGGGTGACAGAGCATCGTATATAATCAAGTGCCCTGTACACGTAATCGGTTACTAATTACGAAGCAGACCTTTTTTCACATTATATTGCCTCCGTTTATGTATCCCATATTTTAGGATACCCAGAGCTATATTAAACAATAATAACATGTTATCATTATATATTACGATTATTATTATACCTCTCTCCTGTCAATATACCTGTTAATTTATTTAAATACTCAAGAGGTACCTAGATGCCCAGTAGCCGGTAGGCACTTCTGATCCAGATGTCTCCGTCACACGGAAGGATACCCGCCGACTAGCATCTCTACCCTGCAAGCATTCGGCGGAGGCATCGGGATCTCAGTCTTTAAATTCTCTCTTCTCCTTCCACCTAGGCTGTGCAAGCAACCGCTCTGCATGGGCGTCGTCATCGAAAATCGTATTCTGAAAGGGGACTGTGTAACCGTGCATTTACTCGTTCAAGTGTAGCTGTCGCCGACACTTTTACTGCAAGCCCACCTGTCCGCTAAGCTTTCAACCACGCGCTCAACACCCACCAAGCAAGCTCAAGCGGCATGGCTGGATGCGGATTGTCCTCATTCGGTCAAACAAACGAACCCTCTCGACAGCACCCGACGCGCGATTACCCCCCTGCACCATGATTAGTGGTGGCTGTAGGAGGGTCAGGGTGGGTCCTGCCCAGGCCTAAAACTGCCGTGCGATTCTCGGCTCCACCCAATAATCGGGATTGGGGGAAAAACGGGATGCAGATGGACTTCCTCCATGGGCCAATGAGCCATGCCCCATCTATCGAAGATTGATGATCCCTCGAGCTTCCGCCCACGCCGCCAGCGGCCAAGAAGGAAGACTGCGGATACATGAGTGTGTGGATGAGCGTATCCTGCATGATATATCCTGCTGGAAAGCGTAAAGCCTGGCATGCTGCTGGCGAACGCACTCAAATTCCCGCGTAGCATTCGCGGACCAAGCGGTGACACTCTTTCGGCCTTTGCGTGGTAGGGGAGGCGCAGCACTATCTCACCATAACACCCCAAAATGCAAGTCCATATGGTCCCAAGCTATAATCTAATTTCCGCGTCCCATCTTGTTTCGCCCTCTACTCTATAAACTTTCCCCCCTAGCTCGTGGATCTCGAATCGTTTGTATCATTTGCTGTATCAGTTCTGATGAAGACGCCGGGTTGATTTCTTTTTTTTCTTTCTTCCTTTTCGCTTCGTCTTTTTAAACCCAATCTTCGTCCCTTGCAGCTATTGTCCTTTTTTTTTTTGTACTTTGGATTTCTGTTTTCTTTTCCAATTCGTCGACAGCGGTGCCTCGTACGTCATTTCGGCTGGTTCTGTTTTCCCTGGTTACGACATTTCTTGCTATCTCTCTTTCGAAGCATATTCGCAGCGCCCTGCGTGAGCGATGACGGATCCCCAGAGAACGTACTCCAACGATGCATCATCTCCGGTAACAGGAATCAGCGAGTTTGGGCGGAATGGCGCGCAGCACGGGAACGCTGGCGCTGGAAACGGTGGGGATGACAGCCGTGGCGGTAACGGCGGTGATACAACGGCGTGGCAGCGGCAGCAATACCGGAATGGCTCATCGGACGACGACATGATGCAGAAAACACCTGGATCGCGCGACGGCGCACCTCCCCGACGGAATAACCACGACTATAAGAAACGGAACATGTCGACGATGGACAAAATACGCGAGCCTTTCATCAACGCCATGAAATTCGTGCTGCGGATGCAGGACCTCCCTCCCTCGAAAGATGGCCGAAAGATCCCGTTTACGGTTTTCAAGGACCGCAAACACAACAAGCTGGTCGACGAGCGCCGCAAGGGCCATTACATCAATAATACAATCCGGTCCAGTCGCTACAGCATATGGAGCTTCCTTCCGAAACAGCTTATATTTCAGTTCAGCAAACTTGCCAACTTTTATTTCCTGATAATTGCTATATTGCAGTTGATACCATCGCTGAGCACAACGGGTCGCCTGACAACAATCGTTCCATTGATGATATTCGTCTCGTTTTCCATGGCGAAGGAGGGATATGATGATTTTCGCAGGTACAGACAGGATCGGAAGGAAAACAAACGCATCGCTCGGGTTCTTTCACTGACTGGCTCTGGACCGGATGCCCAGGAGGAATGGTTGGATGTCATCTGGGAGAACGTACGGGTTGGCGATATCATAAAGCTGGAACGAGATGATATGCTGCCTACAGATGTATTCCTTCTCCATGCAGAATCAGAGACGGGTATTGCCTATGTGGAAACATCGGCTCTAGATGGCGAAACCAACCTCAAAGGGAAACAGGCGCTACCAAGCGTGAGCGAGCACTTCTTTAAGAAATTCAGCCAAGCAAAGGACGAGTTTGTGACTATCGAAGACCCAAATGCCGACCTTTACAACTTTGAGGGGAGGGTTCAAATTGGAACTGAAGTCAAGCCTTTGACCAACTCTTCAATCATCTACCGTGGGAGCGTCCTGAGGAACACACCAAGCGCTATCGGTCTTGTTATATTCACTGGCGAGGAAACAAAAATCCGCATGAAGTAGGCGTAGAATCTCTTTCCAGGCATATAAGTTGCACCTACTAACTTGAAATACAGTGCAAACAAGAGACCGCGTACCAAATCGCCGCGCCTTCAAACTTTAGTCAACTATATCATCATTTTCGTTATGATAGTCGTCATTTTTATATCTGGTATCGAACTTCTAGGGTATAAACTATGGCAAAATTCCTACGAACACAAGGCCTGGTATCTCGAGGGCCTTGGTGTCGGCACTTTCCCCATCTTGGCCTCGTTTATCATCATGTTTAACACCCTCATCCCGCTCTCGCTCTACGTCAGTTTGGAAATTATCAAGATTGGCCAGCATGTTCTATTCTTGGATAGTGACATGTACGACGAAAAATCAAAGACGCCTATGGAAGCTCGCACCACCACCATCAACGAGGAGCTGGGGCAGATTAGGCATGTTGTCTCTTACGCTGACTAAAGTTCCAAACTTCACAGCTAACAATTTCTCAGCTTCATCTTCTCCGACAAGACTGGGACGCTTACTGATAACACTATGATATTCCGCAAGATGACCGTCGCCGGGTACCCATGGACACATGTGACTAAGGCCGAGAAGGAACAAGATGCTCTTGAGGGCCAGGGCCACACCAACGTTGTCGTCACCATGGATCAGGAAAAAGGAAAGAATAAAGCGTCTCGACCGAAATCCTGGAAGCCTCCTGCAGTATCTGACTACTCCTCGCTAAGTTCCGATGCCCCAAATCGGAGGAATCAGACGCACCATGAGCCAGAAAACAGATCCTCATTGGTTCTCGGCGAGAACGAGTTGTCGACGGAAGAACTACTGAGATATATTCAAACGCATCCGACGGCCGCATACTCTCAAAGGGCCAAAATGTTCCTGCTTTGCCTAGCATTGTGCCATACCTGCCTGCCGGAAATAGACGCCAATGGGAAGATTACTTACCAAGCTTCGTCACCCGATGAAGTTGCTTTAGTTCAAGCCGCTCAGGAACTCGGATATATTAACATCGATCGACAAGTAGGAAGCGTGACACTGCAGACCTACCCGCAGGGGCTTGAGAATGAACCTGCCATTGAGAAATACGAGGTCCTAGAAGTCCTCGAGTTCACCAGCAAACGGAAACGCATGTCAATCGTTCTTCGATGCCCGGATGGTAGAATATGCTTGTTCTCTAAGGGTGCAGACTCAACGATGACTGAACTTCTTCGACTTAGAGATATGGCTACCAAATCTTCGAAGGGTGTAGAGCGACGGAACCGAGATCGAAAGACGGTCGAAGTCATGGAGTTTGTTCGAAGAACTAGCATGCCGCCTGTAAGCCCAACTCAAACCAAGAGCAGGTTTAGCATTGGCAGTCCCCGTCAGAGCTTCGCTGGTCCTCGAAGAAGCCTCAGCAGACGACAAAGTCATGGTAGAAAAGCGGGTGGGCATCGTGAGAATAATGGCGGAATCTCACCAACTACGGATGGGGCCAACCAGTCTTTCGAAGCGCGCCGTTCGCCTGCTTTTGGCCACCAACATTCAACTTTTGAACATATTGTCAACGAGAGCGCTGTCGCTGATGATAATTTTGTGTTTGATCAATCGTATAGTCAGATTCATGACTTTGCAGTTGAAGGGTTGAGGACTTTGATTTATGCCTATCGGTTCCTCGATGAAGCATACTTTGAGGATTGGGCTAGAATGTACAACGAAGCAACCACCAGCTTAGTTGACAGACAGGCGAGGATTGAGAAGGCTGCAGATATGATTGAGCACAGTCTTGAGTTTGCCGGTGCAACCGCTATCGAAGATAAACTACAGGACGGAGTTCCAGACGCCATTGATAAATTGCGCAGAGCCGGTATCAAGCTGTGGATGCTTACTGGTGATAAAAAAGGTATGCATGACTCTGGTCCTAAGTTTCGATGATTTGCTCTGCTAACTCTTGTGTTAGAAACTGCCATAAACATCGGATATTCTTGCCGTCTCATCACAGACGTCTCTGAGATCATGATTGTTGATCAGGATGCAGGTGATCTTGCGACGCAAATACGTACATTCATCGAGAGACTCCAGAGTCATAATCTCGCCCATTCGGTTGGTGTGGTTGACGGTGCGACGCTCAGTGTGATCGAAGATAGTGATGAACTCAGTCATCTGTTCTTTGACTTTACTGTAAATGTGGATTCCGTCATCTGCTGTCGCGCCAGCCCGAACCAGAAGGCTGGTCTTGTTCGCTCGATCCGAAAGAAGGTCCACAAGGCAATTACTCTTGCCATTGGGGACGGTGCAAATGATATTGCTATGATCCAAGAGGCTCAGGTGGGAGTGGGGATTACTGGCAAAGAAGGCTTAGCGGCCGCCAGAAGCTCTGATTACTCGATTGCGCAATTCCGCTTCTTGCTGAAGCTACTGTTGTGCCACGGAAGGTGGAATTACGTCCGAACCTGTAAATACATCCTAGGAACTTTCTGGAAGGTAGGTTTGGGTTCACATTACCGCTCAATTCGCTAGGTTGAAATTTACTAATACATCTATATAGGAAATGATGTTCTTCATTGTTCAAGCAATGTATCAAGTCAACAATGGTTACAGCGGAACATCCCTTTACGAAGAGTGGAGCTTGGCCTTGTACAACGTGGTACGTAGCCTATCTAAAATGGCTAATACTGTGGAGTTGGCTTACTAATGATTGGACTAGTTCTTTACCTCTCTGGCAATTATTTTCCTCGGAATCATGGAAAAGGATCTCGAGCAGGAGACTTTACTCGCGGTCCCTGAACTCTACGTCTATAATCGGCGGACCATCTTCAACGCGTATTCTTATCTCGGTTGGGTTACCCTTGCAGTGGGAGAGGCCGCCTTGATCTGGTATACCAGCAATGTCCTTTACAACCAGACGATTATCTGCCCGAACCAGGGACTTTACTCCATCGGAACTCTAATCTACACTATAGTCGTGCTATTTGTGAACACAAAGCTCCAGTAAGTAGACAATGATCGATCCATATATAGATATGGTTCTGACAGCATTTGCCATAGGTTCATCGAACAGCACAATATAACCATCGTCGCACCTATCGTGTGGGCTATATCCGTTGCTGGCTGGTTTCTCTGGAATATCGCCATCCTTGGATACGGGCTTGGCACCTGGACTATTTATTATCGCCCCCAAGAGTTCGCTTTGCATATTGGTCGAGACCTTCTTTGGTGGACGGTTGTACTGTTCGTGACCGGGTGCTGCCTGGTCTTCGAGACCTCTGTACGATCCATCAAGACCAGCTTTTTCCCCAACGAGGTACGTTTACATTCTTTCGCAGCCATCATGTTTTTATATTCGTCCGAGCAACGGCTGACGGGTGCTTTGCTTGCAGGTGGACCATTTCCAAGCCATCCAGAAAGATCCGGTGCTGAGGAAGAAACTCAAGCATGCGGCATACACAGAGAACAGCAATTTCTTTGAGGAAATTAGCGAATCACACATGGAGAGCAACGCCAATAGCGAAGTTCTGAAACAGATAATTGAGAGAAGGCGGGATTCAAGATTTGCCTACGTTAGGCTAGGGAGTAAGAAAGCGCGGCGGCTGAAAGAGGCTGCTCGCGATAACGATGATAGTATTGAAATGGAGAGCCGAAAACCCGGGAGGGATTTAGAGGCTCTTTCGGAGCCTACAGCCACGGAGCATGGTCCCAATAGCTCACGGTGGAATGCTTTCCGTCGGTGATAGGCATTTTACTTGCATTTAATTATTTCTTGCGTTTTCTTGGTACCTTTTATTTACTTCTTTGAGCACAAATTATTTTTTAACGAGGGATCGGTTTTTTACGAATGTATAATTCTCTAGGGTGTTTTTTTTTTTTTTTTTTATGCCACATTTTCACCCATACATATTATCGATGGTATACTTGGTGAGCTCGGTATTGTTTATTATTATTATTACTATTTTGTCTAATACCGTAGAGGATGTTGGGCCGAGAAAGCAATAAAAAGGAGACGCAAGGCTGAGGGGGAAAGGCGAGAAGGAATTGAAAAGACGGAGCGCTTCCTGTCAGCTCACAATAATGACATGAAGGATTTTCTAGATACATGTATACTCCGAAAAAAGTACTTAGCTTTCTGATTTTTTCTTTTACGTCAAAAGTAACGACGTCGACGCGCTTATACGTGCATCGAACTGTTTGCTTACGTCGACGGCACTGCAGCGGGTTGTCTACGCTGACATTTTGGTAAACCTCTATCTGTGAAACGGAACTGTCCTCTGCTTAAAATAGACTTGCAAGGTGCACGCAAGCACGTAAAACACCCGAGGGTGTCGGGATTAAACTCCAAACATCGACACGTTTTAGACGCGAATTTTCCGGTACGTCTACGTTATCACGGGCGGACGCCTGCAGTTTGTGCATATGCTGAAAGTTTGTTCGTATGCAATGCAGAGACGATACGATCTCATCCTCTTCTCTCTTTTTTTTCGGGTTTGAGTTTGAGATGGCAGCCATTGCATTGAGTGCTGACAGTTGGTTTCCCAAGTGAATAAAATTCTCGATCCTTAGATCGGTTATATGAATGAGAATGTAACAAATTGTATCTGTAACATTGCCCGGGTACCTTCCCCTACCGACCTACGGTGCTGCAGCGTACCTGCTGTTGAAACAGAACTCCACGGAGAACGGCATGGAGAAGGGGGGGGGACGCCCAGGTGGCCTCAGCTAAACCCAGGCATCGAATATTTTCAGACCTGTACTCTATTCCTCGAGCATGTGCATATGCATGCGTATGCATGCAAAAGCAATCTTTCTATTTTTCCCACGCCCCTTCCTTCAAAGTTTGGATTGCTTTTTTGTCCACCGGCAGTAGCTTAGTTTTTTTAGTGTTTTAAGAGTAAAAAAAAGGCGTAGTAACCTAAACTAAATTGTGTATTGTTCCTCCGGCGCTATTATAAGGCTGCTGCTGTTGCTTAGCCCTTTTTTTTTGAGGCTTGCAGCTGCGCAACAAACTCGGTCGCCCGTCGCCCGTCTCGAGCCAAACTGAGGCTAGCTGCCCAAGGGACGAGGAACGACATCATTTCCCATGCATCTTGGGGGTGCAGAATGCATCCATCGATGATGACTTTCCTGAATCGGCGTTTGAGATGCCGACCCGGGCTTTCTATTGGCCACATGGGGGGGGTCGAAGGGGCAGAGTTCTGTCAATGCAAGGGAGGCAAAATGGCACGAGCAGGTGTTTTCGTTTGTTTCTTTTTCTTTCCTTTTCCTGTCTGTAACATGAAGATGAGAGAGAGAGGAGGGAGAGACGGGTTCGGCAAGAGGGAAGGGCCGGACGGACAGGGAGAGAGAAACCAGATGCAACAATCTTCAAGAGAGAAGCTGAAGAATTTGACCTAGAAAGAAGCATCGAAATGGTGATAAGTGCATTGTGGTGTTCCTGTTCCTGTTCCTGTTCCTGCAGCAGCTGGAAACAAGCAGGAGAGCTGAGGATCTCAAGGTTCTATTGGCAAGCCAGGAGGAGGAGTTTTGGACGAGGTCAAGCGACTGACGGTCAAATTAAAGCCAGCCCACGGCATCGTTAGGCTGAAAACGCCAACCATCGACACTTGCACCAGAAGGGAAGAACTCGATCACGTGTGAGGCGTGAGGAGGAGGAGGCGTATTTTTAGATGTGGGTACTCTGCTTCCCCCCCGTTCGTATCGTTTGTATCATGAGGAAGCAGGTCAGTAATCAGTGCACGAGCAGCGCCGGGGTCCTGAATCACTGGGTTACGTGGTCCTTTGGTGAGTTTGATTTGTGGGGGATAAGCACGGCAGCTGGCGGGTCTGAAAGTCGAACGATCCGTCCGGCTAACATCAGTCGTTCTCCGAGGCTTACTCTGCGCTGACTGCAGAGGACGGACGGGACTCCTTCCTCGAGAGTTCCCAGGGAGGCAGCTTTTACCTGGCTGAGCAGACGCTAGCCCTGCTGCCCGTACGTGGACATATGTACCTACCTCCTCCGCACAGCCTCGCATCTCCGGATTCGACGGTCGAACCAGAATCCATGGGCAAGAATGGAAAACACTCCAGAGAGTCCTCTCAAGACCAAAAACTGACATGACCAGCTCCTACCGATGTTTCGGTGCATGGATAGTCCGTCTATCAAGACCGCCCCCTTTAAAATGCTCGATCGGGTCAAGCGCCCAGGGCTTTGGGGTTCCCATCTGTGCCGGCCGCTCGTCAATGCCGACGCTGCACGAGAAAGAAAAGAAAAAAGTTTGCCATCAGGACGGACAAGCGATGGAGCTCGACTCGCCGTGATTGGCTGCATCCTGTGCATGGGGACGGATTGGTCCAACATCCCCCCTTGCCCAGCCAAAGAGCCTGGACCATCCCCCCTCTGGTTCCTGCCAATCACAAACCCGGTCCTTATCCTGCATCGCATCAGATGGTGGAAAACTCCGTGGATTTGCTGCTCCAGAGAAAGCATTACCTAGCCCTTTGTCACCATCACATTTTTATTTTTTTTGAAATTCATATGATTGTGATTATATGATTATTATTTATTTTTTTCCTCTTCGCTTTCGGACTCGTCTCCTTCTCCTTGCCTCCTGCCCTGCTGCGAGGAGAAGGACCAACGATTCGAAATTGTCGGAATGCGTGCTCCAAAGGGATAACCGAATCTTTTGGAAACATGCTCTAGTGACGACATTTTCCGGCTTTAGGAAGTTTTGAAGCCCTTCAGCCAATGCCTGTAAGGGCGGTCAGCGTTTAGAATATATGTCGCCCCATGCTCGTCCATCACGCAGCGCCGTTGAGGCCAACATGGGCTTAGACGAGAAGGAATTTCACGGATTGGACCATCGATGTCTTTCCGGCCCCGACATCTGGCGGGGAAGGCGCGCTGTGTGTCCTGGTTGGAACACCAGAAAAAGGCAGACCACAGGAAAAAAAAAAAAAAAACAACAACAATCAACAATCACCAACGGTCTCATACCTGGCTGTCCGCAGAATATGCAACATAGATCCCTGGATTGCTTAGTCTGCTTAGTTCCAGCAGATATAGGACCAGGCTGGCATGCTTTTTGACGCTCTCGACTATTGCGCCATGAGGGCGTTACCCTGAGCGAGCCAAAGGAACTCGGAATACGAGCCTCGAATGGGCGAAGCTGTAGTCGCCGTAATCTTCTGCAATGGCTCTCGCGACCTCGCCCGATCGGAGGGAATATGAAGATCGCGCGCACAAAAATGTTGGTGCCGGCGGGGCGCACAAGAGAAACCCAAAATCTCCCAACTGACTATCGTTTTGGGGAGGGCGCGCCGGATGAACGAGCGTCAAGAAAAGAAAAGAAAAACAAGCACGGAGAAGGTGTCCCCACGCCTGCCCAATTCTTTACAATGGTCCCAAAATTCTGACAGGGGTATGCACCACAGCGAAGGGGAGGATTTCGGCGTGGAAGTTGTACCACCTTTGCAAGACGTCGAGTCGATGTGTGGGAGCCCTTTCGTTAGCGTCTGTCGGTCTGTTTTGGATCCCCCTTTTCGTCCAGTCAGAGGGAGGGCTCATCGGGTGGAGTCCTCCTCAGCAGCAGAACGAAAGAGCCAGCCTCGACAAGGCCCCTTCCTTCCCGTGGGACCTTCGCTCGTTTCTTCTTTTTTTCGCTGCTTCCTTTTTTTTTTTTCCTTGCCCTCTCTTACTAGCGCTGCGGCCGCACTCTATTATACCAACCCTTTCCCTCCCTCCTTCTCTTTTCCTTTTAATTCCCTTCCCCCCCAATTTCTCCTCGTAATCAAACTTCGAGAGACCATAAACTCATTCGCTCATTCTTGATTTTTTGGCCAAAAAACCCTAGGATATAGCCTCACTCATTCGGCTGATCCCATCACACTCCTTTTTTATTACTGAATTTCGCTTCGTATTTTATCTTATCGAAAGAGGGTCTTTAGTGACGGGTCTACCATCGAACGGAAATTAAAAAGAAAAGAGAACGTCTCAATAGGTGGAATAGTAATACAGGTCATTGCATTCATCCCAAATCAACGCGTTCAAGTTCTAGTTACGAATTATTCGGCCCAATATCCATCCCGGTCTTTATAATTCGGCCACTACGTTTTTATTATCTATTACAATATTCGCAATTTTAACGACATTCATACGCCCGGGCCATAGAGCTGCGTGTTCGGAGAGGAAGTTGGTTGATAGACTCGTGGACCAACAGTCCAAGAACTCGAAGAACCACTCATATACGTTCGCGATATATAATATCTAGTAATGTTTGCCACACCTCATCAAGACCTTCTGGAAGGTAAGTCCCAACATATACCCTGAGAGCAATATCAAGCGGGAGGGTCTTCCGCGAAGATCTTACTCGTCCTGAATCGCTACCCTTGTTTAATGTTGGAAGAGAGGTGCTAAATATGTGCTTTGCAATACAGCATCCCAGATGTTTTCATCAGCAGATCACAGGCTGTCTTTTGCCTCGGTGTCCTCTGCTGCTTCAAGTTCGCCCCCGCTCGCTCCACAGCAGCATGGTGGCTCGAACAGCTCGTCTGGCGCTGTCAGACGGCCACCGAGGAAAAGCACTCTGACGCAGCAACAGAAAAACCAGAAGCGTCAAAGAGCTACTCAAGATCAGTTGATCACACTGGAACGCGAGTTCAGCAAGAACCCCACACCAACTGCGGTTGTCCGAGATAGAATAGCTCAGGAAATCAATATGACAGAGAGATCCGTTCAAATTTGGTTCCAAAACAGGTATGCATATATAACCATTTGACAGCAACACCTAAGAAACACTTTAGGCTAATGGCGTGGATAAATCAATAGACGTGCAAAGATCAAGCTGATTGCTAAGAAGTCTCTGGAGAACGGTGGTGAGGATATCGACTCCATCCCGGAGAACGTTAGACTTTACCTCGCCAACCAGAACCCCGAGATGAAGGCTCTCGCTTATGGTATGAATGGTGCGCTCAACGGTTATGGCGGTGGCTTCCCTGCTCCTGGTGAAGCCCCCACTGGAAAAATTGTCATCCACCACTTCACTTGCCGTTCGCTTAACATCGGTACCTGGAGAAGGATTGGGCAAAACGCCATGGACCTCGTCGTCTTTTATTCTCCCGAGAAGGCATGTATCACATACTACATCAACAACGACTCGGCCGGCTACAAGATTGAGTACCCATTCCGGAATATCAAGAACATCGAACTCGAGACTCTCAATGTACCCATGGCTCCACCAAACACCCATGGTGGCCAGATGCAAGGTCAATTGGTCATCGAACTTATCAGACCACCACATTTCTTCATGGATACCTCGGGATCTGGTGGATTCGTTCAATGCGGTGACTTCACGGAGGACCAGCAAGCCACTCAAATCCTTACTCACACTCTTGGTGGCAATGCGAAGTCTCTCCAGACACAGCTTGCTAAGTTGCTGAATCTTGATGTCTTCCAAAACCGACACAGAGCACAACCGCCACAGCCATTCATGTTTGATGCGGGCTTCGCTGCACCGCCGTCGCCTCCAATGCGTCCATCGTCTGCCTCCGGAATGATGGCCCCACCATCTCTAGTTCAACAAGAGGCGCGCGGTCATGTTATCAACCCATACAGACACAAGAGACAACGAAGTCGCTCGGTTCCCAACATCAACGATTTTGCAAACTTTGGACCCATGCCTTCCTTCCAGTTTGATGATGTTATCGTCGAGCCTGAAAATGAGGATTTCTTCCTCGGCACTTCCGTTAGCCCCAAGCTCAAGATGGAGGAGAACTCAAATAACCATCTATTCGCCCCTGCACCACAACATCCGCACGCCATGTCGAACAACCTCAGGATCGATACTTCTGCTCCAGGCTTCTTGGATTACAGACCAACATATCCGCTCTCGGCGGCCACTACCGCTTCGGTATCGGAGTATGCCGCTAGCCCAGGTCTGCCTGGTCAGATGCCAAGCGAGTTGGCAATGACACCGGGACTCCACTCGCCGTTCATCGACCAGCCGTGGCTCTCGCCCATGATGCACCCCAACGGACTGATCCCTCAATCTGTATCTCCGCTGTCAGCTTTGAGCAACGGCGACCCAATCATTGCATCCGGGTCTCCCCCGTTCATTGACAGAACCGGATCCGCGGAACTGTTCCCCCTGAGCCACGAACAGGCGCTGTATGGCAACGATGAGTTGACAGATATGTACGCTAAGCAATCTCTAGCGATCCACCCGACGCCGCCAGCGCTCGAGGACATTGAGGACGTTGATGCGCACCTATCGCCGTACAACATGAGCCCAATGGGCCACCATGTTGCACTCTCCCCGGATCACCACGGAGTGCCGCAAGTCCAGCACGTTCTGTAGTGATGCAAGCATCCCAGAAAGAAATTTAATAGCTCGGATCTTTTTGATATCTCTGCATATGTTTCTCCGCATTCAGTCCTTCCTCATCTACATCCTTTATCGATATTTTTCTACCCCTCCCTCTCAACTCCTCATACTTAATGGGTACTCCGTCATGATGTCTAGCGATTCCGTGTGGTAACAAAACGTCTTTCATTATTCTCATATTTGGTCTGTCTTCATATCTGTCGTTTTTCTTATTGTTTCTTTTTTATCTTTTTGGAATGCAACGCTGGTTTGGGTATCTGCTCTTCGTCATTTACATCGGGTCTGCTTCGCGGTTGTGTCAAGCAATGCATCTTGTATTACTGTTTTTCTCTCTATTTTCTGTGCGGCTCTCACTCGCTCGCTGCACTTATCATCGTAATGGCCTTTCTCTCTTTCTTTTTATATCTTCCGCATTTACTCATTCTCCGCTGGCTCTTTTATTATCTCAACTTGAGTCGGTGCGAATCCGAGGCCCCGAGACAAAATCTACCCTTCTTTCGTCAAGTTTACCTACAAGCGATATCAGTATCGGTGCCGTCGCCACGGCGGCCTCTTCTTCCCTTGTCATATACGAGAATTATTCACAAGGGAGCTTGACCAAAACAACTATCCACGTCCACGGACGTTAAAAAACAACCCAACCCCGCAAAAGCCAAAAAATCACTACCTTTCTCTGTTCATTGTGATGCCCCCGTAGTAGTTTTTTAATAATAATTTTTGCTGATTGCTTTTTTTGTTTTTGCACTGAGTCCCACACTCTCTGAATTTAATGACTTAACAATTACTACTATCATCAACCACAACATGCTCACCACCACCACCAATTTTCCTTACTCATCTATCTATTTATCTATCTATATATTTATATATTTATATCTGCATTCGTGTTCTCTTGAAGTGCTTGTTTACAAGTGTGCATGTTGAACTTGCTTTTCTGTTTAAAGAATCGCCGCTATAGACTCGCTAGCGAGTTCATTCATGTAAACGTAACGATAATATTTAGTTCTTTTCTTTTGCTAGCTTTTTTCTTCCGGAATTTCCTTCTTAGACTTAAGTCCGGTACATGGTCATGGATGTAATTCTATAGGATGCACAGCCAACATCACTAGTGGGTGCTCTACGACATGGGGGAGGAGCGGGTTTAATCTCCGATGTTACACACAGTACTCCGAGGGAATTGCGTCTAGCCAAAGCGCCGGCCTTGGCCCTTGATCACCTGCGATACCTGTGTGTCTAGCTAGATGTCTCTACCCGTTCGATAGATACTTATCTTGTAATCCTCGTGGTCCAAGGTGGCGACGATGGTAGATATGGCTCCACAGCCGGTTATCATACACACACACATACATAGTATACAAAAAAAAATAATTTTAATGCAATATGATACATACCGGGGACTCTCCTCTCGCAGCTGTGTTCCATCTTCCTGCTTTATGAATTCGAAGCTGGTGGGGGAGAAGGAGGTTGGTATCCCCGTTTCACCAAGAACTCGTGCAGACCTTTCTCGAATCCGGAGAACTACATCGACCAGTACAAAGATCAGCTGTTGCTCCAATGCACTAACCCAACATTTTTCTCATTGATATATTTTTGATATATCATTTTAAATGTACTCACAGCGCTGGCGTACTTTACATCCACGCCATCCTTTACCCATACGCCCCAAGCACCCATCATGTTTGCCAACATGATGTCGGTGAACAGACGGTCGCCGACGACTGCGACTTGCGCAGGAGTCTCTAGCTGCACGTCGGGGCAGGCGCGAAGGTGGGCCAGTATCTCGGCTGTGCAGCCGGGCTTCTTGATGTTGTGGCGCAGGACTGGGACTGCAAGGGCCTGTGAGAGGGTGGCAGCCTACGAATTGATATTGGTGTGAATCGTATTAGCGGGCCACCGTTCATATATAGCTGGATGGATGGAGTCTAGGATGTATCTTATACATACTTCTTTACCATCCTTGTCGTCGGCGGTGCCCGAGGAATTACTAACAATCAGGAGTCGGTTTCCGGGATATGCTCTCTTCAGAGCTTCGAATTTCTCCTGTTGGTGTGATAATGCACATCCCGATTTCGGTTAGATATAGTTTATTACAAATGAATAAATCATTCTTTCGTCACTATTGACAAAGTGTGTGTTCGTGACACGTGATGGTGTACTTGGGATATAGTAATATCGAAAAGTTGATTGATTGATAACTACTTTATACGGGCCGTGGACCTCCAGCGCATTGTTTTCAGCAATGCAATTGTCCTTATCCAGAACGACGGCTCTGATGTCGGCTGTCTGGCCAGGGAACCTCAGCGGGATAGGTAGCTGGGCAAACGTCGGGACGACCAGGTGCGGCAGGCATAATGACGGGTCGATGAGGACGCGCAAGGCGTTGAAGGTTGCGGACAGGTTGCCGCCCATCATCGTTTGACGTTGGCTTGCGGTTTCGAGCGGTAGCTTAGTTTAGAATTGACGGTGGCCATGACCATGGCATCGGATCGTGTGCATAAACATTGCGCGTTGGATGGGAGGTGGGAAGAAGCGTAGTGTCGAGCGCCAAGAGAGGATTCCAACGGGCATACGCACGCCTCGCATAGCCGTGCAAATCGACTACTTCTATTCCTGGTACACTAGCAGTCTCTTGCTCGATGCTCTCCTGTATCGACCCCCTTTGCGGCTGCTCTGTACGTTTCCGAGCCGCAGTCCAACCAACAGCTCTCAGACCAGATCTCCCTGCCCGCCTGCCTCTAACGTTACCCGGGCTCCTTCCTTCTGTCGACCCGGCGCTCCGAAAGTAGCCCTTGCGCTTCCAAATACCGTGGTCTCATCTCCTGTCGGCTGCTCCTGCACGTCGTGATCTTTAAGTTCCGACGCGGAAAAGAGAGCATACGTATCCTCCGTTCCTGACTTTAGGGCTGGCTCCGAACTTCAACATCTTCCGTTACTCACGACAGTCACGACGAAGCGTCGTCCCGGATAGCTGTTTGGCTACCTTAACGTTTCTTCCTTGGCTTAAACTTCTTGGACATCCGACGACGCATATTCACCGCAACGAAATCTGCCAGCTGCCGTCGCTGCTGGTTCCTCGCCGCCTCTAGCCTGCCCCTTGATATCCATCCTCTCCCTGGGCTGCCGCGATGAGGTCGTCCAACTCTCTCATATTAACAGTGCTGCTGTTATTCGCGGCGCTGGCGAAAGCCGCCGAATACGCCTTGGTATGGCCATCATCTGCTTCTTCGCAAGCTTGTTACCCCATCCTATACCGTCCCATCCCTTTCGCCGTCGCATCCGGCTGACCAATTGGCCCGCTTTCTAAAACAGCACAACTCCGACGATGACCGGCAGAGATGTTCCGGCATGTACGGCCCCAGAGCGTGGGGAGGCAAGGTATCGCCATACATCGAAGTCAAATTTGTACCTGAAGAGCCTGCGAACGACGACGAAGCGAAGGATATCGACGACTGGACCGTTAGTACGTGACTTGGAGCTTCTTTTCTGCTGCAGAAATGGATTTTAAAACGCGTTTCGCTAACCCTGCTACCCTTCGCTCTTAGGTCTGCTGATATTTGAATACAAGGACGAGGACTTGATTGGAGTCCCCGGAGTCGACGGAGATGGAAAATCAACGGTACGATACTAGACTTAACTCAACTCAACATGTTTTCTTTACATACAGCTGCATCTCCCTTTCCCCCTTGCTCCTTCTCGATGCTGATGTGGATGTATTCTGGTTGCAGCCAATCATCATGTGCTCCGAAGCAGCTATCGCCAACAAGTACTGCAAGCCGAACCAGCTCGATGAGTTCCTCCTGAAGCCGAAATGGAACAAGACCGCCCAAAGCCAGATAATCTCCACCCGAGTCAACATCAAAAAGGGCCAGCCGATACACTACGACATTAAGAAGACAGGATTCTACTGCGTGGCTACTTATGGATCTCAGGCGAAGCATTATACTGGCCTTGTCGAATTCCGGAATGCATACGGCGAGCTGCCGGCGTCGCAGATACCCAAACTGCCGTTCTATGGTGGCATCACAATCTTGTATGCGCTGATTGGCATCTTTTGGGGCTTTCTCTATGTGCAACATCGACGGGATATACGTAAGGATATCTATGTGCGGGAACTTTAGACACCCCGATTTTGCGCTGACAGTTTACCTTTTTTTAGTTCCGGTGCAAAACTACATCACCGCTATCATTATCTTTTTGATCGTTGAGATGCTGATGACATGGGGTTTCTATGGTACGCAATTTTGCATAATATGATATCTATGGAGCAACTAGGGCTTGGGTGCTAACAACCAGGTATAGATTATATGAACATTCATGGATCAGACGTAGTCGCAAAGATATTCATGGTCATCGTTGCAGTGCTCAATGCTGGACGGAACTCATTCTCTTTCTTCCTGTTGTTGATTGTATGCATGGGCTACGGCGTCGTCAAGTATGTAGCTCTTCTCTTAACCCCTAATTTCAGTCGACTATCTTGAAAGCTAACGGGTGGGTTTTTATCACTTGCTAGGCCATCGCTAGGTACTCTCATGTGGTACTGTAGGGCGCTCGCACTAGCACACTTCATCTTTGGTGTGATCTACTCCATCGCCTCGCTCGCTATCGTCAGCCCAGAAACAGCGGGTCCGCTCGTGTTATTTGTAATCTTGCCACTCGCGGCAACTCTGACGGCATTCTACGTGTGGACGCTCAACTCCCTGAACCTGACAATGAAGGAGCTACTGGACCGCAAGCAGAACGTGAAGGCGCTGATGTATCGGCGGCTGTGGTGGGTGCTGTTGGGGAGCATCATTGTGATCTTTGGGTTCTTCTTCATCAACTCGCTGACGTTTGCGGGAACCGGATCGCCTGATTTTGTGCCGACGCATTGGCAGACACGATGGTTTGTGCTTGATGGGTGGCTGAACTTGGTGTATTTGGTGGATCTCGCGGTGATTGCGTATCTGTGGCGGCCGACTTTGAACAATAGACGGTTCGCAATGAGTGATGAGGTAAGGCAGCACCCTCCGAACCAAACTTTATATTTTAACAAACCCCCTATACCTCAGGGCAAGGCTCTGTGAAGGGGAGCGGATTAAGGATGGTGGCTAATTTGATTGCTTGCAGATTGCACAAGATGATGACGGTTTTGAAATCGCCTCGATGGCCGGGTCTGATGATGACGAGGAGCTTGGTATCAGTGGGGGAACTGGCAACGGAGGAGCACCGCATTCGCATGGTGGCCACCAGCCACTACCCCGGGACTCATTCGACCAGCGACATTCTGGAGAAGGTGAAGCGATATTTTCGGTTGGCGATGACCTGGACCGGTGGTCGGAGGACGGATCAAGCTCCGATGACGGAGAGGACAAAAAGTTGGCGAAAGGGAAGGGGAAAGATAAATAGTAGATAAAAAAGAAGCGTATTATAGGGAAACTAGAGATAGTTGATGGGAAGTGGTAGAGGACGATATATGTGGGTTTCTTTCTATATTTTCTTTCTCATTCCTTATTTTTGACAGACGGATTCGATACCTAATCATAGATAAACGTTATATCAGTTTTTGGGTTAGCTTAAACATTTGCTGCGCACGCGCATATGAGGAAACTTGAGTCTGCATTCCTGTTTTTTTTCCTTTTGCGCTTCAAGAAATAGTGGTGGTGTCTTTCTGTGGATATATTGTCGTTGTCCCCCTTCCTTTCCTTTTTTTTCTCGTTTCCTCTGAAGATGTCTATTCTTTGATGAGCATGAAAGTTATTATTGTATACGTATGGTAATGGAATGATATACTTAAAAGGCGATGTCGATATTATATTTTGCATACTGGTACATTGTTGATAATTAATACATCTACGCCCCCCTCCGGAAATCATACGCAAAACAAAACAGAAAGTGCTACTCTGTATACACAACCCGTGAAAGCGACGACGACGACGACGACGATGACGATGATATTACATGGTTTACTTCTCCGCCAAAATCTCCACCCCCCTCTTCATCTTCCCCACCAACGACCGCGCAACAGCCAGCAGGTGCACCTTGGGCCCAACATCGGCGTCGCACGTCCGGTTCTCCTCGACCAGCCACTGCAGTCGTTTCACCACGCTTCCGTTCGTCGTCACGATGGTCCACCCAAGCTGCCAGGCGGTGAACAGCGAGCTACGGTTGACGGACGATAGCTCCGGGCCGATGCGTGCGGCGATGACGTTGGACGTCGTTAGTTCTGCCTCGAGCGAGTCGATCACCGTGATGGGCAGCTGGAGGGTGGAGGGGACTGGGTGCTTTGAGAGGGATTGCAGATGGGCTAATCTGGCGGGGTCTGGGCGTTGTGCTTCTATAGCTGCGATGGCGGATGCTGTGGAAGATGACGACGATGACGAGGAAGCTGGATTGTTAGTATTAGTATTACTTGGAGATGAGGAAGTAAGGGTATTTGTGGCGGTGGCGGTGGCAGTAGTGGTTGTGGAGGAAGAAGAAGAAGAGAAGCTGCTGGGATGCTTCCAGTCCCTGCCGTTTGGTATGACTAGGGTTTCAGCTCGAGCCTTCTCCCGTTCCGATCCTACGATTTCGACGATCTCTCGAAACCGTTTGTAGGCGTCAAAGGTACATGCTAGCTTGCGGTTCACGAGAGATGGGTAGACCCAGTGTGGGAGGAGAGGTTCTTCGCGTTCGGAGCGCACTTGCTGGAGAATATATCGGTGGAATATAGGCTGCTCGGCTACGTCGTCGTGGGACAGGTCGGAGACGAGCGCGAGGAGGATGGTACAGTCGAGGACTACGGAGGGGGTGATGAGAGTAGTTGGGTCGGATGTTGTGGAGAGGCGGTGGAGGACTTGATGGATGTCGCTGTTGGTGTCCTTGATATTATCACCACCGCTGATGACATGGCTGGTGGAGTTTGCAGGTGATTGTGGGGGTTTGGAGGCGTTCCTGCTGGCGATACTATTGTGAACATTGATGTTTTCCGGCGGCGGACAGGTTGAGTGTAGGAGAACGCCGTTCGAAGTCTGCACCCGCGCTCCTGTGGCCAAGATGGCGGTGATGAGGCTGCGTGCGGGAGAGTCTGCATCGTCGGTGCCGCTACCGCTGCTGCTGCTGCTGCTGCTGTGTGGGTCGTACGTGAGGTTTGGCAGGACGATTGTTATCTCTGGGTGGAGGTACTGCACTCGGGTCTGCTGCGCGGCCTGCACCATTGCGCGCGCAGAGCGGACGAGGGTGAAGGCGTCCGACTCCCGCTGGAATTCGTCCACCATCTTCTTCTTCTCGTTGACGTTAGAACCGTCCATGGATGGGTCTGCCGTTTCTTCGTCTTCGTCGCCATCATCGTCATCGCCATGCTCGTCAAGAAAACCTTCGGCCTCCCATTTCGCCTTTGCGAATTCGGCTTCTAGTCGCTTCTGCGAGATGTTTGCAACTTTAATCCACTCCAGCCCGGACTGCGCGATGATGTCCACTTGCACGGGTGTCTTGCGCCTGGTCTTCTTCAGCGCGGGCTTCCCTCCTTCCCTCGCCTTTGCGATTTTATCGCGGTAGCCCGGCTCCGACTTTAACGGTCTGTCGCGGTCGTCGGCGGTGAGGTAGACGGTTCGAAAGATGACCTGCAGGCCTGTGCATGTCTTTGCGACAGCCCAGACGGACTCGAGGAACTTGAGGTTCGAGGAGCGACAGGCATGGATGGTCTGGTCGGTTGGGAGTTTATACGATAGCTTGTAGATGCATGATACCAGTTGGTTAGCATCGCATTGAAATTATAATTTGATTGCAAGCGTATTTCTTTTTTTCTTTATATATACATACTGCTTCCAGCGAGCGCTGCTCGACCTGTATAGCGCCTCTGAAATGCCGCAGCTCAATCGGCAGGTTCCCTTTCTTGGAGCGCAACCTCGGCGGCAAGCGCTGCAGCAGCTTTTTCTCGAGCAGGTCAATCTCATCGGCGAGGGTGATACAGCGCTTTAGTAATTCGTCCGCCAATGGGTTCAGCGGCGGCGAGGGGTTCGAAGATACTTCGCTGTCATTGTCGCTAATGTTGTCGCACGAGGACGTTGGCGAGAGGTCGTCGCAGGAGATGATGCGCGGCTGCTGCTGCTGCTGCTGCTGCTGCGTTGGTGTTTGTTGCATTTTGTCGGCGAGCGAACAACTAAACGATATGAAAATGACGATGTAGCAATTGGCAATTGAGAACGTCAGCAGCCCAGGAACCAGTCTGAGATGCCAAAAGAATACGGTGGTAGTAGTAGAAGCTGTCTTGTCTGCTCTCAGCGTTTCGCGAACGTATATAAACTATATATATACCAAGTTTAGGTAATCCAGCCCCCGGACTTTGGACCAAGTGAAGGATCTGCCAAAGAGCAGTGAGCGTGCAGCAACAACACGCCGCTTTTGGTCACTCGTCAACTCCAATTCGGATTAAACGAACGAACATCGAACCTTCCCTCTGCTTCCACCAAGTCCAGTCCAGTCCAATCCATCACCAGCATCACCACCGCCACGACAGGATACCATCCTACAAGATGGTGCTCGTCAAGACCCCCGTCGAGTTTGTCGACCGCTCGCTACAGCTGCTGCAGGCACATCCAAACACCGTACGTACATTGCACCAGCATGTCGTTCCCGCTTTACGATAGCTATATCCACGCAGCGTTAGGTAGCTAACAGAAATCACTATACCTATACCTCTGCCAGACCCGCATAACGACAACCTACCACATCTCCCCCCCTCCCACAAAGTCCTCCAGACCCCGCCCGAAACCCACAAAGCAGCAGCAACAACCCCCCGCCGCTGCCGACGAGGAGAAAAAGCCCCGCGGCGGCCTTACTCTGAAAACCTACGACCCCATCAGCGGCGCCCTTATCAAATTCCGCACCGACAGAATCTCCGATGTCGGCCGCATCGTAGCTGGCCTACACCGCCTCGGCCGCACAATGGCTGGTCAGAAGGACATACCCCCTGTTGAGGGCTCCACTGTGGAAATAGGTGGTGGAACGGCAGCGGCGCCGGCGCCGAGCGTGAGTAAAGATGCAGTGGCGGGCGCTGTAGCAGCAACGGAGGGGCAGCCTGGCGATGCTGCTGCTGGAGGAGCTGGAGGATCGAAAGGGAAGAAAAAGAACAAGAAGAAGAGGTAGTCGAAGATCATATAGGCCATCAAATCCATATGTTCGATACACTTTTCTGGATATTGTATATAGCGAGCATTAATGACATGATATTATCTATTTGGATCACTCCTTTTTAGAGGTAAAAAGATTGCTAAGAGTATTTTTTAAATACTTCGATTCGGCATCGCACCGATGGGAACAGTTTATCATACAGGAATGAGAAAAAAAAACCATGCAGATGGAATATAATTATGTTATACAATGCACGGTCTTGAAAACCGACCTCGAAGCACGCCTATTTACCGCATGCCCCGAATTGATGAGATGTAGAAAACTCCGCTACAAAAAGACAAAAATAAACGCCAATGCACTCCCGTCCGTATCAATACAAGCAACCTCCATTATTTCGAACCGAAAGAGAAAAACCCATTAGACGTGCAAATGCATAAACACATGTAAGATTACCAGAACCGATTATATACCCGAACGCTCAAAGTCAAAGAAAAGGCAAGAGGCTACCGAGGAGACCGCAATGTGAGAAGAGATGGAGATGGAGACCAGCTATTATGATTTAAAAGTCATCATCGAAGGAGATGCCAGCCATGTTGTTGTTCTGCGGAGTAGCGTTGGTGGACGATGGCAGAGCAGTGGTGGAGGTCTCGGCCTTCTGCTGAGACTTGGCCATGACACCAGCCTTCTGGTAGTCGCTGACGCGCTTCTCGAAGAAGTTGGTCTTACCAGCCAAGCTGATAGTCTCCATAAAGTCGAAGGGGTTGGTGGCATTGTACACCTTGGAGTTACCGAGCGAGATCAACAACCTGTCGGCAACAAACTCGATGTATTGCTTCATCAGAGTGGCGTTGATGCCAAGCAAGGGGCAAGGGAGAGCCTCGGTCAAGAACTCCTGTTCGATGGTGACAGCCTCAGTGATGACGGCAGCGACAGCCTCCTTGCTAGGACGGTTGTTAAGGTGCTTGAACAACAAACAGGCAAAGTCGGTGTGCAGACCCTCGTCACGGGAGATGAGTTCGTTGGAGAAGGTCAGGCCAGGCATGAGACCACGCTTCTTGAGCCAAAAGATGGCGGCGAAGGAGCCGGAGAAGAAGATGCCCTCGACTGCAGCAAAGGCAACGAGACGTTGGGCGAAAGTGGACTCGTCATCCTCGATCCATCGGATAGCCCAGTCAGCCTTCTTCTTGATGCAAGGGATGGTGTCGATGGCATCAAAGAGATAGTTGCGCTGGCTGCTATCCTTGATGTAAGTATCGATGAGGAGCGAGTAGGTCTCGGAGTGGATGTTCTCCATCATGATCTGAAAGCCGTAGAAGCAGCGGGCCTCGGGGATTTGGACCTCGTTGCTGAAACGTTGGACGAGATTTTCGTTGACGATGCCGTCAGAGGCGGCAAAGAAGGCAAGAACGTGAGAGATGAAGTATCGCTCGTCATCGTTCAGGCGGTTGTTCCAGTCAGTCAAGTCCTTGCTGAGGTCAATTTCCTCAGCAGTCCAGAAGGAGGCTTCTGCTTTCTTGTACATTTGCCAGACCTTCAAAAATAAAATATCGTAATTAGTTAACCCGTTTGGGAAAAGTGATTGAAAAGGGATGACTAACCTCATGGTATTTGATGGGGAATAGGACGAAACGCTTCTTGTTCTCGACGAGGATTGGCTCGTCGGCTTCCTCAGGCTTGAGGTTGTTGAAGGCCGGGCCCTCGGGCTTTGGCTCTTCAGCCTTGACAGGGGCAACAAGTGACTTTTCCATGACGACAGGCTTGACGATGTCGTCTTGGTTGTCCTTCATCTTGAGGGCGTTGAAGGCGGCGATGGCCTTCTGGGTGTCACTCGAGATGGTGGACATTGTGATTGAAGGAAATGAAGATGCAAGTGTATGTATATGTAAGTATGTATATGAAGAGTTGATGTGATGTTCCGTTAATGGAGTAGTAATTGATTTGTGATGAGGGAGAGAGAAGAGAAGGACGTGAAGAGCGAGGCAGCGGGCGGGGTCCTTATAAAAGCGGCCGCTGTTATTTGTTTTCAGACACGTAAAAACGGGCAGCAGGAGCAGAGTTTTCCGGGCGGCGAAAGGCTAAGACTGAGGTTGGGAAGACGCGCAGCAACACGTCCATTGTGCTTTACGCGTGGAGCTGAGGGCACCAAAGTTAAATTGGCTGCCATCGCGACGGGCTGCTGAACACGGGCATCGTGCAGGCAGCTGCGGCTTCTCATTGGCCCTGAACCCATCGGACTTGGCGGTCAGAGCAGAGTCATCAAACACTCTTTCCGGAGACATGCTGTTGCCTGCAGGGGCAATAATCCTGGCGCGTACATACGAACTTCAGGTATGTGTGTTCTATCTTGTACCCCTTCATTTATAAACACCGCGTCTCCTGTCTATTCACGTGATATCGCCCCGTGGATCCAGATCTCCGACTCGCCCGGACATAACAAAGGTGAAATCGAGATTCGGGCAATCGGTCAATTGGTCCTGTCCATTGCTCAAAACGCCTGCGCCTTCCCAACATGATCGTAACATCATTACACCCAAAAGCAAAAGACAGACAAAGACAATATAATCCTAATGCCAACCGTACCTGCCACTCGCAGCTGCTGCAGCAGACAACAGGGGAAAGAGAACAAAAAACAAAGGAAAAGGAAATTTTTATGTATATCTAATGCAGCCGTTACCGTTACCGTCACCGTTACCGTTACCACCCTTCACCAATAACCCCCATACCGCGGGTCGGCGGCGGCAGTTACCGCCGTAGCACCAGCAACCCCTCCCTCTCACTTCCTCGTCGTCCCCGTCTGGTACTTCATCCGTTCATCCCGCTTGGCGTGCATCTCCGCCTTTGCGTCCTTCGTCATCCGCGACGCCTCCCCCTCCGCGTCCTGTCCACCTTCCTCTTCAGCCTTCAACGTTGGGTTCAACGGCTTGCTCTCGTCGTAATCAACCTCCTTGACCACTCCGAGACCTTTCGTGCGGCCCTCGCGGAACAGAAGCTTGTCTCCCGGAAGGATATACTCCCTGCACCACATAAGATCCCTGTTAGAACCAATCCATAGAAATTCATATCAAAACTGTAAAAAACCTCGAATGGGAAACTTACGGCCGCTGAACGAACTTAAACGCTACCAAAGCTCGGTCTCCCGTCCGCACGGTTTCTAAAAAAAAAGCACAAATCCCGTTAGCCACCTCTGTAGAACTGCAAGAGTAATCATCTCCATATAAAAACATACCCCGATCAAGATCAATGATGCTGCACGTCTGCGACACGGGCCCGACATGCAGCATCGCCTGATACCGTTTCCGTATGGTAGTCGCATGGCTCAAAATCATCACCTCGGCCACAAACTGCCGCGACGCTTTAGGCGGGGCCTCGTCCGTTTTTGGCAGCACCACCATCCCCTTCCTGACATCTCGCCGTCTCACCCGCCGTAGGGCGAACGACGCGCTCTGTCCAGCCGTCACAACAGGCACCCCGACCCGCTTCCGCTCGATCGATCGTATCTGCGTAGAGATAAAGTTCCCCAGACTGTCCGGTCCGATAAGGATCTGGTCTCCCGCGTGGATAACCCCGCTCTTGACCACCCCGGACACGACCGTCCCCACAAACGGCACGGAGAAAGTGTCGTTAACGTAGAATTCGAACGGTGCGTTCTGGTCAAACTGGCCGTGATAAGGGAGGATGTTGAGGAAAGTGCGAACAAAGTCCAGTCCATCGCCCGTGACGTTGGACACCTGGAAGATTGGGCAGATGCGGTCGCTGACAAAGTGCGTGGCCGTCGATATCGCCTCGTCTTTCGACTTGATGAATATCGGGATCTTACGCGCACCGCCAGACTTGAGGATTTTGGTGATTTGGTTGACCGTCTGCGCGAGAATGTTTGGCGGCGTCATGTCGATTTTGGTGATGACCACCATGATGGGCACGTTCAGTGCAACAGCTATTCCCAAATGTTCTTTGCTCATTCCGATCAGCCCATTGTTGGCAGCGACCATGAGCAGGCAATAGTCTGGAGAAGTCCCGAGCAGCCCGAAGACTGTAGTTCGAAGGTACTTCTCGTGCCCGGCAAGATCGGTGAAGGAGATAACTTTGGCCTGTGTAGACGTGACGTGAACATGTACATTAGCCCCAGCTTCCATGCAGCTTCATCGTAAGAATAGCGAGGTCATTCATCTTACGGATTTCTTGCCAATCTCCTCCCAGGTCAGCTTCCTTCCAGCCTGGCTGGTGACAATCTGCGACTGGGCGTCGAATCCCATGATCTCCATGCCCACGCTCGACGTCCGTCCGCTCTCGATCTCATGCTTGTGTCGGAAAAGGTTCACCCGGGCCTTTCCTCTTCCATCGTCGAGCTGTCCCTTGACCAGCACTCCTAGCATAGTAGACTTCCCAGCATCGACTGTTCGCAATTCCCCACAAAAAAAAATCAGCCAAAAAACCATCCCCACCTCACCAGCAACAACAACAATTGCAAGCAAGCAAGCTCTACTCACCATTTCCCACAACAGCAACCCGAATCTCCAACAGCTCCTCCATACTCCTCGGCACCTGCCGAACCATCAGCTTTGCCCTGGCCCCCTTCCCATCACCCGCCGACACCCCTCCTTCCTCCTTCTCCCCAGCCACATTAGCCGTCTGCAAAACCGCACACTGCGCGTTCAGCGCGGTAAGGTGCTCCACCAAATTCCCATACGCCGTCTGATACTCCTCGTTCGTGAAACCCATCGAGTCGCCATTATCCTCATACCCAAGTTCGAACAGCGCCTCTCCACGTCCTTCCTCCAGCCGCCGCCGAAGCAGCACATCCAACCCGGGCTCCGTCCCGAGCAGCTGGTCGCGCAGCTTGACACGCGGCGCATCGTCCGCACCCAGCCCTAGTTCATCGATAAAGCTGAGCTCATCAACGGCTTCCTCAAGAGACTTGTTCGAGACGGAGGAAGTCAGCTTTGGCGGCTGCTTGCCGGTACCGGCGGAACCAGTGCGCGGACGTCCCTTGTGGCGCGCAGCTGCCTGGTTGGCGACGTGCTCGACGAATTCGCTGAGGGCGTTGCCGCTGCCGCCGCCGGCTCGTCCTGGCCCTGACATGTGTGCTTTTTTTGTGTGTTTTGCGGAATGCGCAACCGTGTGGTAGTGAATGGGTGAGTGGTGTTGTCAGTAGGGCGGTGAGTGTCACGTCACGTCACGTCAATTGAGATCAAATGAAGTGGAGTGAGTGAGTGAATAAGTGAGTGACCGAACCGGAGCGCGAGAGAGCTGGTTGGTCTTTGTATTGTATTATTATCAGTTTTGTTGACTCAAACGAGAGTCTTTCCGGGGTGTTTCTTTCCCAGTGTGGGGAGAAGATATCGATTGTGGGGGAGCTTGTGGTTATATATCGTATATAGTGGAGGATACGATACGATACGACTGGTTGGACCAGCTGCTACTCAAGCTGGGTACCTAGGTACTTAAGCTAGGCTAAGGTCTACCAAGTACTGTTATACTGCTGTTATTCTGGATGTACCTATAAATTGACGGTGCAACGTCGTTTAAACCGGTGCCGATTCGCCGTGTTGTATTTGCGGTTCAAAGTCCCCAGCAACAGACGATTCATTGGCCTTCGACCTGAGAAAATCGTGGAGAAATCAAGTAAAAAGATGGAAGATCGATAGAATAGCTGGTAGCTAGCTTGGATGTATATATCGAACAAACAGAAGGTGAATTCAAACGAAAAGATGAATAGACAAGTAGATATTATTTTTATCTTATTCTTCCATGGAATCAACAGTGCGATGGAATTGAAAGTTCAATAAGTCTTCCGTGGTCCCTGAGCTGGGCTTCTCGGACCTGTTCGACCCTTTTTATATAGCCGGCGATGCGACTGACCGGGTCGTTTGTTTGACTCATCTGATGTGGTCATAGAACCCCCCCGCAACACATTCTGTTCTGCTCACACAGTAATCGATATAATATTTTAGAGTATGTTCGATCTCTCAAACGGGGCCAGCAAGCGGGAAACCACCCATCATCACCAGCCTCACCAGTCTAACCGAACTCGTGGACTGCTATGTGAAGGATCAGGTTGAGGCACATTCGAGAACGGCAACTATGCAGGGGCATTCACGCCCAAGCGAGCCAAAAACGCAGTGTTCTTTCATGCAACAAACGACAAAAATCAGTTCATGTTGCACGGAGACGGCTTTTTGTTAAAAAAAAAAGAAAGTCCCTGGAGAGTGATATATCGTACACATACATACATACATGCGAAGAGGAGTTTCTAGAAATGGAGAGAACCAATCCGTCGCCGTCGCTTTCATCTTCATCCCCCCCTTTTCTTCTCTTTTTTCCTTTGTACAACTGTGTTCATCCAGCCCGTTGTCACGGAAGCTGGCGTGGAACTTAAAATAATATTATACACAAGAAAATAAAAAAATACTTATCTATATGCATCAAATAGAAAGGAAAAAAAAAGTAAGAGAGGTAACTGAAAGAAGTGATATCGGTTCATTTGTACATTGTTCTCAACGGCGGAGAGCGATTGCTATTGTCAATCCAACCGCGAAACCCGTAGACGTGCCCGTCTGTCCATCTGTCTCCTCTTCCAAGTGTCAATCGTAAACTCGCCACGCCCATCCACGAGTCATACTATCGTGAACGAACCACCCCTCAAGCCATTATTTGGGTGACCAGGCCGGTGGCTACTGTCCTTCCTCCCTCACCTGTGAATCGCAAACCCGCCATTCGTTAGTTTCGCCGATGACTCAGAAACGTCGATATAAATAGAGAGAAACAATGCATGGACAACGGTGTTACTCACGAATATTGAACCGAACACCAGGCTCAAGAGCCATTGGATGATGTAGCTCCGCAATCATCTCGATGTTCTCGCCGGGCATGACCATCTTGCCATCGATATCCGGTGTCCCCTCGACAAACTTGAGGCCGACGGCAACATCTAAAACAAGAGAATAATTAACCCAGGGAGCTCCACAAAACCTATCAAGATAGCCGTAAACCGTAAAAGATCAGATAAGACTCACCAGCGGTACGGATATACATCTGCGGCCTGTAGTGATTTCCAAAGCCGGTATGACGTCCACCTTCCTCCTTGTTCAAAACGTAGATTGAGCACAGGAACTTGGAAGCCGCCTTGATCGAGCCCGGCTTAGCAATGACCATACCCCGCTTCACATCCTCCCGCTTGATACCACGCAGCAGCAGCCCAGAGTTATCGCCAGCCTGCGCAGAGTCCAGCTCTTTCTTGAACGTCTCCATACCCGTCACAGTGGTCTTGATAGGGTCCTTGTTAACACCAACGAGCTCGACTTCCTCTCCCTTCTTCAGGATGCCACGGTCGACTCTGCCGGTGGCCACGGTACCTCGACCAGAGATGGAGAAGACGTCTTCAATCGGCATCAGGAAAGGCTTGTCCAAATCACGCTCGGGCGTCGGGATCCACTCGTCGACGGCCTTCATCAGCTCCTCGATCTTCTGCTCTCCTATCTCTGGCCGCTTGCTCTCTAACGCGCACAGAGCGGAACCCATGATGATTGGTGTCTCGTCACTGTCGAAGCCATATGTGCCTAGCAGCTCTCGCATTTCCATCTCCACGAGCTCCAACATTTCCTCATCGACGGTGTCGACCTTGTTGACGAAGACAACAATCTTCTGCACGCCGACCTGGCGGGCGAGCAGCAAATGTTCTCGGGTCTGGGGCCTACGGAGCAAGTTAATTCTTTCTTTCTTTTAAAAAAAGGGCGACTGAATAACCCCGATATCACAAATAAAAGGCTTCGGAAAGATAAGGAACGGTCCTTTCTTACATCTGTCCATCCGAGGCCGCAACGACAATGATAGCACCATCCATAGTTGCAGCACCCGAAATCATGTTTTTGATGTAATCCGCGTGTCCGGGACAGTCGACATGTGAGTAGTGGCGGTTGGCGGTCTCGTATTCCAAATGCGCCGTCGAGATTGTGATACCACGTGCCCGCTCCTCTGGTGCTTTATCGATAGATGCATAGTCAAGAAAGTTCGCAAGACCCTTGCTCGCCTGGACTTTGGTGATGGCAGCAGTCAATGTAGTCTAATACAAATCCCGGCCGAGAACGCCAATTCCATATTCCAGCAGTGCCCCCAGTTAGCCAAGATGTTCGAAATTGGAACCAAAAAAACAGTCTCTGACGTTGTTGAAATTTGATATCTCTGTAGTTCGATCGGTTTGGGATGACGGTTGATGAATAGCTAGCACAGACACACCTTTCCATGATCGACGTGGCCGATGGTACCTATAATATTAACGACATGTTAGCTTTGTTAACCCCGCTGCCCCGCCCCCTCATTCCTCGATGCACGAAAGAAAGATGGATGATTGAAAAAAAAGCTCATACCAATGTTAACGTGTGGCTTGTTCCTGGTAAACGAAGCCATCTGCCTGATTCCATTCTGCACATTCCGCGCATTACCTGCGCGTACAGCACCCTGTAGCAGCGGCGACACCGTCGGTCCGCTCTGCCTGATAGACGCCTGAGCGGACTGGCGCAGGCCGCGAAGGACCGCCCCGGCGAGCTTCCAGGATGCCATTGAGGAGAGGGAAAGGTCGATTATAGTCGTACGGAGCTGTACGATTGGTCAATGGGGTAGTTGGGAGAGTATCTGTATGGCTAGGGTAGGTTGCTGTCGGCCTGTCCGCCGGAACGTCAATGGAGAAGAAGTTTTGAGGTCGATTTTTTGGCGTGCGGCTCTTTTTTGGGAAAAATTTCGGCTAGGAAATTTTGCTGGGCGTTTGTACCACACTGGCAACACAATCGACCTCATCTCTTTGTTCAGGTTTGTGTTTTATATCACGTGATCAACGTATTTTCTGTACTGGCGCGGCGCCGATTGGGGCAGAAGCCATACGCCTCCATTGTCAGAGTCTTCTTGGTCTTTTAGGCTATTATTGTCTACCGAGTATACTTGAGAGGTTCTCGAGCTGCTTTTTGTTATTTAGTCAGCTTCACCGCCGCGTGTGGCGGTTGCCTGAAATGCATAATTACGTCAATGGCGGAGTACCCGTTCTCGGGAATATGCGATCTCAAGTATATGGCAAGTATACAGACGTCGACGGTGTTTAAATTTCGTATCTACATGCACGTGAAAAGATAAAGTAGATAGAGTCTATGGCCCCGACTTTACTTCCGCGGGGTACGCGTACGCGTGCAATCAATATTCATATCCATATCCATATCCCATACTAACAGCCAGCTTGACCTTGCGCGACATGGAAAGCCACACGTGCGGGATGCAGTGGAACGGGAAACAACTGGACTATCATATATACATTTTATTGCTTGATAATCCATCCATACGCGTCGCCAGCCAGTACTAGCCAGCACTAGCCGTAGTGTAACCTGCTAGCATTATACTGCCTGGTGACCGCATAGGCTGATCGAGGCGCAGCTGCAGCGACTAACGGCCAGCCGTCTTTCAATGCTCTTGTAGTCCGGGTCCACAGTGCGTGCATGCAAAAAAACTTAAACCCTCGCGCGCGCAGCACTAGCATTCTTATTATTACTCATAGAACTTATCAGAGGCAAAATGCAAACGGAAGGAAGGCAAGGCAGGTAGGCTCATTGGTTGGTTGAATGGCTGACTTGTATCTCCGTGTGTGGCTGCACATCAGCAGCGCATATCGATATTTTCGTCTTGGGGGGCTGCACTCCGTGTAGATCGAGATAATAATCCGTCTTTGTTAAGTACTAAAGTTTGTTTTAGTGGCTCCTAGATAGATGGTACCGAGGCAGTCCGAAATAATATCAGTGTTACTCTACCTATCATCCATCCGAACTCCCGACGGTCAGTCGGAGGGATTTTTTTTTTTTTTTACAAAAAACAACTGGACGGACCATGTTGTTGTATCTGCCGTGCATCTGCATCTATGGAACCACGAGCAAAAATATATTAAGGACTAGCAGGCTTCTCGAATTTCAACTAGCGGGTATGCATGTGTATGCTGGCTCGAATCCTTTTTCCGTTGCAAAAAAGACTATGCACTATGGCCAGGGAGAAATAAATAAATTAATTAAAAATAAATAACAAATAAAATAACAAATAAATAGTGGCGGCAAAGTCTGGGAAATCGGTCAAAAAGGCTGCTGCCAAATCATCGAAAATGCAGCTTCGATTCCAAGGCAGTTGGAGCACAAATTAAAGTTCAAGCCCTCACTCAAAATATTTCCTTTCGACTTACCTTGCGCAAGCAATCCACGTCCTGGAGACTAATCCATGTCCGAAAAGGCAAGCCGGGGACGTAAAAAGCCCGTTGATTGGAAAGCGTGCGGACACGAAATGCCACTAGCAATCCACCGACATGTGCTTCTGACTCGCTATCGTGCAGGAAACAAAATGGATGGGTGCATGGAAGAAGAATGTCTTGGCGTTTTGTGTGGGACCTCGAACTCTTGAGAACGTTCGAGGTGAGTGCATCCGCCTCGGGTGGCGCCCGTCCAAGTCATGCACTGAAGGTGATTAGGGTACATGTAGGATAATATTTCCGAAACGTAGAAACAAAAAATATCGATGACGAAATATCCCCAATGAATAAAGCTGACAAGTGTGCTCCGTGACGTTCACGGAAAAGCATCCCGGTACCCGCGTTTCATTTGAAATTTCAGGGCCTAAGGTTGCTTTCGTTCTCCGGTGGAAGATTCAGAGACAAAATTATCATCAAAAACGGGCGGCCGGTCGGTTAACGGGATGAAAATTCAGGGTTTTTCCTGAACAGGCCATGGCCATGTTACAGCAGGTGCCGCGTTGATCAACAACCGTCTATAAACGGCGCAGTTTATTGCGTCAAAGATCACGAACATGTGGGTGAAAGTTGAGTAGCTCGAATGGGTGGATCGGAAAGCACCGAGCTTCCCAAAGTGTGGCCAATGCTGAATCCTGTCTTCTAACGACAGCGGTATGTTTTACCAGCGGGATGGTCGAGGGGTAGAGCTCTCTGGCAGGTTCTAGGACAAAAAAGAAAAACGAATAAAACCTCCGCAGACATTTGCGCCGGGCGACAGTACCTGAATTTCACACAGTAAGCGTGAAAAGAGAATTCCGGATAAGAACCCAAGTCGTCTCCCGGCGGTAGCAGGAATTAGAAGTATTCCCTGGCGAGGCGCATGAAGGAAAAAATTTCTCCCATTTCCCTGTTAATTCTCGAAGAAAGATTTCGATCAGCATATTTCCCCAAGATCACGCTAAGAGGCGAGGTCTCAGGCTGGAGTATGTAAGCGAAAGGGGGCCGGGCGCAACGTTCGATGGACAGCGTCATAGCCGATGAAGGCACCCCAGCTGCGGGTCCAGTGTGTAATGACGAAAGTGCCGTCTCGGGCAAGCAGAATACATGCATTCAAAAATGACTGGTGGTTGGCGATGGCTTGCCTGCGTGGCTTCAACAGGCACCGATTGGGTGATACCCATTGATTTGGCCAGACCGGGGGGTCGCTGGTGCCCATCCAAGCAGCGATGATGTCAAGACTGCCTCCTGACTTTCTGCGCCGGTTGATCTCCAATCTCAGTGATACAGCGGTGAGACGACCGGGGGGGAAGCGATTTGATTCGGCGGGAGAGCGTGTGTGGCTAGTAGAGGCATCGTCCATCAGATAGCCAGCCCATCATCGACAATCTCTCGTCGCAGTCGTCGCAAGCTCCCCGCCATCAGCTAGCGCCTTTTGCTGATGCTGCTTGCTGCTGCAGCTGCTGTCGAAGAAGATACCGCTCGTTAGCTTCGTATTGCTCCGGGATGGCAGGAGGTACCTACCCCTCCAGCCACAGCGTCGAATGTTAATTAACCTGTTTTTTCTGTTGTATCGAAAAGAAGAAAAGGCATCATTTACCCATGCATCCACATACATACTTCCTACATACATGCATGCACGCACGACTGTCCGTCTGCTACATGGGTCTCCAGCCAAGCAACCGGCTTGCAGCAGGTTTCTTTCAATAGCATTGCTTCTGCTCCCTCTTTCCTTCCTCGGATCTCGTTGCTTTTTCGAGTGCTTAGTTTTGGGGAGGATTTTCGCAATTGGTTTTTTTCTTTTGGTGGGGCAGCGCGTTGGTTTCTTTCGATCGCTCGATCTTGCTCGATCCCGATTCGCAAACACCGCTTCGTGTTATAAGCTTCTCCTCTGCTCAAAGCAAGGAAGGATAATATAATAATAAAATACAGTAATAATAGTCAAGGAAAAGAAAAGAAAAAAAAAAAAAAACCGGAAAAGACGCTGCTGTCTGTATATATAAACTCAAGCGGTGCCGTAGAAGACCGTCTCCATCGCGGAACTGTGAATAAAACAGTTTTCAATCCCACGATCCCGCTCTCGACAGACAGGAAGGAATTCACTCACTCCGAAAAGGTAACCGAGAACAATCTGAGGGTGCCCGTCTACAGGCCTTGCCAGTTTGCTTCTGCCTCAACCGGACGTGTCCACGTCGAATATTTTACTGCTATCCTTTTGAGTGTATGACAGAAAGAGACGGCTGTTGGTATACGTATATCACACCCTCCATCGCCGCCGCGGAATTCCAGTCTTCGACCACCAGTCTAAATTTGATCGATCCCCTCCCGATTCCATACTATCTATAAGATTCGTGCGAGTCGCGGAATTCCTAGCTTTTTACTCCTTAGTCTTTTCGCTCTCCGAAAGCATTTTGGACGTTTGCGAAATACATTCCGTTTGACTGTGTGTATCAGCGCGTTTGCAGCACCATCACACGGAACAAGCCGAATAAGAGAAAAGAGGGAGCTTCGAATCGGACACAAAGCACGAGTCGACTGTACTTCGATCAGAAGAAACAGATCTCAAGATCGAGAAAAGACAACTAGTGAAGCATTTCGCTTTTCCTTTTGGAGGGCAGGCTGCCTAGCAGCTTATGGCCTCTGATTTTCGGTCACCAATACTATTTTCGTCTGGCGCACCATTTGGAATCTTGTAGTTTACGGACTAGGTCCCACCGAACGGATCCAACATATTAACGTAAGTCCACTCGCCGATGCTTCATTTATTTTCACGGTGGTGTTTTGAGCTAGCCACCTTCTCTCCACACACCCCCAACGTCCATACCATGCCCTCTCGGGCGTCTGTGAACTGTGTCTCGCACCCCAATCGATAGAGTTTTCCCTTTTTGCCTCTTTCGTTTTCGCGAGTTCCTTGCCGACGCAGCGACGTGCATATTATGTTGAGGCCGAATGGCCCGCAATCAGCCATCCTAAAAAAATGCCGCTGGGCTTTGGATCGGCCTGTGCTACGACGGGCTCGCTATGCACGTCGACATTCCTGAACCGCATCTAGACCCGCTATCAGTCCACTCTTGCAATCGTCTCCCTGTCCTATTTGGCTCACTGATCCCACCTTATTCCGTAAAATACCCGAGTTTATATGGATGTCTTGAGTCCCTTTATCTTCCCATATCAATCACTCCCTTTCCCTCATCCGGGCCGCTCTCAAAGATATATTTATATCCTTCGTGACCATTTCGAAACTGACAGCGAGTTCGGATATCCAGGTTCGATACCCAGAACACTTGCTTGCACCTTCTGCATTCTCTCGACAACTCGAGCATCGAGAATAATCATAATAATATCGCCATATTCACCCCGCCGACGTCCTTCCAAGTCCCCGAGCAACGCCGAACAAAGTCTTCCCGCCACCAAATAAAAAGAAGAAAATATCAAAAACCGAACCACTTAACTTCAATAGCCTAGTAAAAAAAATTTTTAATTAAAAATTTCCGATAATACCTCAGCATCATCATTCGTCACAATGGCAGCAGTAGCAAAGCACCCGACAATTGCGAGCGGAAGCCTCGGCGTCGCTGACCTACCCTCCAATCAGCTCACTCCAAACTTTTTTAACTCCATCTTCAATGATGGCATGAATCCCTTTGACGAATACTTTGGCTCCTCTATACATGGCGGTGTCTCTTTGTCACAGTCATCATTCCGGAAGGAACATCAATTGTTGACTTCCGATAAATCAAAAATCATAAAAGATGAGGCCTTGCCCACAATCCGCACGAAACTCGACCAAACCCTCACGCCCGAACAATCACCAAAATCCTTAATCAGTGCCGATGATGCACTTCCATTACGATTAAATGGTTCTCGCAGCCCGAGCCCATTCACCTTCTCCATCACAACTACATTTCCTGACAGTCCGGCATCGTCAATAACTCCGATAACGAGTCCGGAGGAGCTGACTCCAAACGTCATTATGACAAACGAAGCCAAAAGTCACACTCTCGTTGCATCCACCGCTCATGGAACGAGTAGGAAGAGCTTTAGTGTCTCGGCAGGATCCACGAAAGCTGCTGCCCACAGGCGAAATATGTCGCTGCCACAGAGTTGGAATCTGACGGCTCCAATATTTCAGCAAATCCCTGATATTAGCAAAACCGAGGAAGCGATGCCGTCAAGGAAGCAAAGCCTCAACTCTGGCACTGAAAGTCAAGTGAGAACTTCTTCAAGAATCAAGGCGAGATTCGCAGATGCACCTGTTCCGCATTTAATCTCTCGCATGGACGGCATTTTCGTCACGGAAAGTATTTCACCGAGCGAGATCAAGGTAGAACCTATCAGCCCGATCACAACGGAATTCCGATCCGTCGATTCTGCAGGCACGGCGGCAACCCGTAAGAGGAAGAGGTCGTCGGTTAGTAATGATGATGACGACGACGACGACGACGAAGAATTATCAAAACTCAACGAGACCGAGAAGCGAGCGCGTTTCCTGGAGCGCAACCGGATCGCAGCTAGCAAGTGCCGAAAGAAGAAGAAGGTCATGAACCAACGCTTGGAGGAGAAGAGCCGGCTGCTTATTCAACAAAACCGCTTCCTCTCGGCGACTGTGGCGAAGCTCCGCAGCGATGTCCTACGTTTGAAGCAAATGGTTTTAACTCACCATGGATGCGGAAACGCACCCATCGAGCAGTACTTGCACCAGGAATCTGAGAAATACCTGGCCGCGGATAGTGAGGATACAGCCAAGAAATTCAAGGGACAGAATACCAAACTGGCAGCTGCTGCAAAAATAGCGGAAACGAACGGAGCTATCAAAGCGGAGGATATAAAACCCCCAACTTGGCTCAACGAGTTCCGCAGCTTCCAGGAAGTCGAAACCGAGGCTCTCAAACGGACCAATCACTTGCTCGACTTTGACGACGAAGACTTTCAGAAACTTTTACTCGGTGACCAGCTCACCATGATGGACGAGGATTTTGATACATCCCCCCCAGTTTACGAGTAGTGGATTTTACAATGGGTCTTTCTTCTGTCCGCATCAGGAACCACTATCAGGCTGCCTCGGTCTTTTGGTGGGGCTAAACACGGCAGAAAGATCTACCCCGCACCTCTTCGCCTAATTGGCCCCTTCTTGCAGACACCACCACACCAAAATCGCACAAAGCCGGTTGCTCGTCTCGAAATGCTCGTCAGGGCTGTCAAGAGAGACGCCACACACCGCTGCTTGAGGAGCTGTGATTGGGCTAGATTCTCGTATTGGCAAAAGTCCTCATTATCTCGCATGTTGGAAGACTGCTTACGTTTCTCGCTCTCCCCTCTTCACTTCTGATTACTAACCTCTTTATTATATATGCCGCTTGGTTGTTCTGGTTCCGAACATGCAGCAAATTTTTTTTTTTTTTTTTTCATTTTCTTTCCCCTTGACTGAAAAATTTTTCTGACTAAAAACGGGTGGCTCGGTGCGTCTTTTCAGTTTGCATGTCCAGAATTTTTTTCTTTTTTTCTTTTCACCTCGGCAATTTTAATATTTTTTGAACTCGTCACATTTGGAAGACAAAATTATATGGCGTGGGCGAAGGGAGTTTTTTCGGTGTGTACGCATACGTGTATCTTGGTGGGTCAAGAGCTGACCACCACTTTTTTGGTTGAATTTTTATTTTTCTTATTTTGTTGACAAGACTACCCCCTTCCGTTTTTGCAATTTTTTTGGCAGAAGTCAAATATCCCTATATTTTCTGCGCAAAGCAACAAAAGTGTGCAGAAAAAAGGATTATATCCATTTGTAGTTTATTTTGCTGAATGACTTATTCGAGCTCAGCTTTTTTTACATGCACTACTCGAAATTGGAAGCTTGTCCGCCATTCCAGCATATGGAGTGACCGGGTCGAAGTTTCAGCAAAAATATCGAAACGAAATATTCTCTTTGAATTGTTCTTTGTATCATTTCTTCTTTCCTTCCGTACTGGATTATGTTCTCTTATGTTTGATGATGTCTACGAAAGTATGTCCTCTTGAGGCTACGTATACGCGAGTCCTCACTGTTTAAAATATTGAAGCGAGGTCGGTGGCGGAGGAATAAAAACATTACGATACACGAGCATAAGGAACACAGATACAGGGCAGGAGAAAGATTAAAAAAAGAAATCCAATGACCAATTTCATGACAGTACTTCATACAATCATTCCATATTTGCACACGGATTTTGTAGATATTTGGCTAGATGATTGTGACTTTTTAACATCTCTGCTATTATCCATCTATCGATACATATACAAAGTAAAATACAACTCCATATATCCATGCATATATACACACGTATATAATAACGAACTTATAGTCCAAGTCCTCCTCACATCTAGCCGCGGGGACCCGTTGCTAAAACCAGGAACTCACATCACCAATTGATCAATCAACCGATCAAATAGATCACTGGATCTTCCACTCCGCATGGCCTGCTGCGTTCACTTTGATCTTCCTCGATATTATATCCGCTAGCTTCTCGCGCACCCCAACCTTCGCATCCCACTGCTTCACCACCGCCTCCACCAACTCATCCACCGTCTTAGCCTCTCGCTGTTCCAATATCAGCCTGACCGCGTTCTCTGACGGCAACCCGATCCACCCGTGCGGATAATGCATATAATCCACCTCGGGCTCCTGCTTGATCAAGTCGAGTCCCGGCGCGGCCTCATCAATTCCAAAATACCACAACACCTGCTCCTCGGAGACACCCTCCAGCGTAGGTGGGTTCCACTCCGCCGGGATCTTACCCTTGTGCACTAGCGTCTTCTCGACACCCTCCACAAAGTCCGGGTGGTTGTCGTTGTCCATGAACCGGCGGGCGAGATGGAACTCACGCATGAACGCTGTGTTGATACTCCAGGCGGCGCCGTAGCGCATTTCCAGCAGTGCGACGCGGACAGAAGTTGGTGAGCGCTCTTTCAGCGTGCGGATAGTTGCCGAGGCCCATTCTATGCCTTCTGCTTCGAGGGCTTGGATTATTTCGTCGACGGTGTTGTACCGGAAGCATCTAAACATTTTAAGTCTTAGCGGTTGTGTTTTGGGATTGATATTGAGGAAGAGAGGAGGGGCAGGTTTCCGACGCACCGGTCAATGGCTTCTCTTGTCTCGCCGCCCAGCACGAAGGGCTCGTTCGGAGGTAGCCCAGTCATGAACTCTTCGATAGTTGAATTGACGAGCTCTAGACGTAACTGCAGGTCATCGTAATCTTTGAACACTAGCTCTGCAAGACGGGCTTGCAGGTCCTCCAGGTTTGATGAATGAATGTAGTGTGTCGCGATACCCGCCCAGTATGCATTGACGCCCTTTAACTGCGAGCTGGTCAGTGCGAGGTAGGTGCCTAGGTACCCGTCGAGCCTGGGTAAGAAGAAACTACCGCCGACGTCTGGGAAGAACCCAATGTTGGTCTCCGGCATTGCGAAGACAGTTCGTTCGGTGGCGATGCGGAAGTGGCCGTGCACGCTGAGGCCGACGCCGCCACCCATTGTGAAGCCGTCCATGAACGCGACGTAGGGCTTTTTGATCTTAGCGATCAAGTTGTCCAACTTGTATTCGAGCGCGAAGTAGTCGAGTGATGCCTTTTGGCCTTCAGCCGAGGTTTTGTTCTGTTCGGCGAGAATGGCGACGTCGCCACCCGCGCAGAATGCCCTCTCGCCAGCGCCTTTGATAATGATAACGTTCGTCATGTCGGATTTTTGCCATTCCTATTCCATTCGACGAGAGACGAGATTATGTCATGTGAGCTTTATACTAGCTTCCTAGCCATGGAAATGAGAATAGTCCGAGTGGAAAGAGGCAGCGCTTACCACTAATCGCGGTAGTATCTTCCCTGCCATCGATCCCGTTAGAGCATTGAACTTCTTCGGCCTGTTCAGCGTGATTGTGCGAACGCCGTATGCCGAATCGAAGAGCACATCATCAGGTTCTTCAGCCTGAGGGATGACACCTGGAGCGGCGGCATCCGTGGTGTTCGACCTGTTACCCTAGTAAATTATTAGCTTTTGGGAATTTTTGTTCTTCAATTGTTGAGCTGCAATGTAGAATACCTACCTGCGCTATGGCGTTTGAAACTGCGATTTTCGCACGGAGAGGCATGATGGGTGTCGGTCTGGCGTGTGAAGAGAATGTGAGCACGCGGGCTGCCGTCCGTGCCGTGCAAAACCGTCTTAGGATCATGCCCAGATGATGTGACCGGCGCTGAGTTGGAGGCTTTTCAGTGGAGTATATACGTCCAATTGGCCAATGCGACAGACGGTGCTGCACCGATGTTCAGAGTCGGATGGCGGGTGTGGGGCAGCTGTTTGTGATAGCGAATCTGTTCCGAGGTTGAAGCAGCAAGCAGGTGTTGCAATTTTGGATTGTCTGCAAGGCGAGGATAGCCGGGCATCGGACTTTTAGCCGATTGGCCTGTCGGCGAACGTCATGTTCAGATGCATATATTCTAACAGCGCGAAATGTTTTAAAGATGCATGGATACCTTGGTCTACGTGAAATATTATTATATGTACAAAGGTTGCAGTAGGTCATATATACAGTGTCTAGCTACTACGACGTTGTACTTCTGGGCTCGGGTGATGATGGTTCTGGAGTACTCGGGGAACTTTCCGAAGCTGGAGATTCGGCTTCTTGGTTCTCAGCAGCGAGCGCCGGCTCCGCAGTTGGCTCCGCAGTCGGTTCTGCTACCGGTTCCGCAGATAATGTGCTCTCCTCTGGTTGCTCTGGGGTTTCAGCTTGTACTACAACCGTCTCCGAAGATGCAGCCTCCGTTCCAGATATCTCAGCAGCAACAACTTCAGCAGCAGTATCATTCGCCGGTTCAATTAAAACAGCCGCCGCCGCAGCCTTCGCCATCACTTCTTGATCTCTCGCCGCCCTCTCTGCCGCTACCTTAGCCCTCTTTTCTATCCTCGGAGGCAGCTTAGCTCCATGCCTCTCACCGAGATATTCCAGAGCATGTTGCTCGATCACTATCCTCCCTGTCTCCAACAGGTCCTTCACATCCACATCCTGAACCCTCATCACCCTCCCGTGATGCGATAACATATTGAGCCCACACCACAAATTGTTTCTATGCGTGATTGTGATAAACAGCGTCTTCCCATTTCCGGCCCCCCATCTATTCCCTAGCATCACCTGCCGCATGTACCGCGTCTTGGAATGCTCCGGGTGCATCGCCTCCCCGATGATGATCAGCTCCCCTTTCCGGTATCGGTAGCTCAACGCAGTCCTAAACGCTAGATCGTAGACCTTGCGCGGCAGCTTTGTCCGGAAGTCTCTGGGCTTCGGCCCGTGCGCTTTCGCACCACCCCGCAACATTGGGGACGACCCATCACCTAAACGGGCCGCGCCAGTGCCTTTCTGTGGGCGAAGCTTCCTGCCTGAGGTAACAATCTCGCTTCGGTATTTTGTCTTCGCACGACCTAGACGGTGTGCGTTTCCTTCGTAGACGATGGCGCGGTGGAGGATGTCGCTGCGGAGGGGGAGGTGTAGAAAGTCGGCGTCGTATTTGTGGAATTGCATGGGCTCGAGCGAAGGGAATTTGTATAAAGTTGTGACGACGGGGGATGCTATAAATCAAAGACAGTGTCAGTGCCTTGCGATTGATCGATCTTTATGGATCTGTAATCTACAAGGAGTGAGAGTGATGTTCGTACGGTTTAATAGTAGCTGTGCTCGAGTCCGTGGTGGGCGAACGGAACCCTCGAAGACTTTAATACAAGGATCCGACGGATTGGCTGATTCCGAGGGTGAAGTGGAAGCTTCCGTTGCCATGAGCCGTCGGGGTATCAGTCCGCTGTATTTCTGCATGCATTGTCAGCTTCGAGATGTAATTGTAGATGTAGATGTGGATATTTTGATACACAGTGGATGCCATACATTTGGTGTCCCGCCTTTGCTTGTCGCGCTCCAATTCCGTCGTAATGAAGCGCTCGAGCGGCAGAAAAGCCTCGCTGACGAGCTCGGGCACGATGCCATTATGTTCCAGTCCTACAGTTCTCCTCCTCCCCCGCTTGGTCGGAAGCTTGGTTGCAATAATCGTGTCGCTAGCTAGTCGCTTTTGCCAGGCGTTAACGTTGGAAGGTTTTCGCTGAAAGTTTTTTATCTTATCAACACAACAACCGCAGATTCCCAAATTTCTGCAACATCCCACCGAAACCCTTCGATTCGATAGGTGCGAACGCCACCACAAACAATACCCATCCCGGGCCAATTGAGGGCGAAGTGAAAGCCCGCCTAAGCTACAACCTTCCTGCGATGAGGTAGCGGTACCGAGAACCTATACACATATATTTCGATTGCACCGGGCGCCACGCGATGTCGCTCTGCTCTCGCACCGCCCTGCAGGCGAGCAGGCGGGCTACATTCTCCAAACCAGCTTATCTCTACCTCAGGCGGCAGTTAGCAACTGAAGTCGAATCTACTCAACCCTTACCGTCTAATGAGCCCCCTCCACCATCTTTCCCTGAGGAAAGCGGTGCTGCCACCGCTGGTTCGGATGTCCCCGCCCCCAGTGGGCATCGTCGTATCCCCAAGTCAAAACATTTAGATGGAAAATTACATACTATCGAGACGATGCCGTTCAAGTGTTACCAGGCCGCATTAAAACTTCTTCAGGAGGATCGCATTGAGAGGCTGGCGCGGGTCGAAGAGCAGCGCTCTAGCATGGCAAAGCTCATTCAACATCGTGGCTACACCAAGGATAGCCCGCGGATAAAAAAGATGCAAGAATACATCGACCAGCAGCTGCTCAACATTGATAAAAACAACCCTAGGATAAAGTACAACTACGAGAACAAGTTGAAACGTATGCGAATCCCTTGATACAGCTCGATCTGCTTGGTCCACCTGTCCCCCCTTGGCGTTTTTTGATTCTGACGAGATGAGATCCCTGGATGTAGGCGATCCGCATAGGCCGATATATCAGTTCTGGGATAATGAACATTGGCGCTCAATGCGACGGAAGGTTTTGATGCAGCGATTGAAGCAGATGTATATTGTACCGGATGTTCTACCCGTTGTCGACCCTATAGTAGACGTCCGGATGCGGTTCTCTCGCCGAAACGTCGAACCGGGCGCCAAGATGCTCGCGAGGACTGTCATGAAGAATCCGTCAGTGAAGGTTGTACCTTTCGACTCGAAGGAACGACTGGTGACCATTATCGTCGTCGATCCTGGTATGTGCACCGATTCTATACCTTCTATTGGAAATGTGCAATTTCATCTCTTCCTTTCAGGAGTAATTAGTTGCTAATGTAAGGATGATTGGTTACAGATAGGCCAAACCTAGAGAAGAACGGCTTCGACTTTTATCTGCAGTGGATGGTCACGAATTGCCCGATATCGATTGAAAGTCCAATGGCAATAGGAAGAAGTACTAGACACGCCGGACGAGATGAAGTTGCGCCGTATGAGGTGCCGTATGTGTACAAGGGCGAAAAGTACCATAGATACTGTGTATTCGTGTTGGAGCAAGAAGGCAGGTTGGATATTGGGGGGAAAGGTGCCGAGGAGGGGATTAAGGAACCCAGCACTCAAGAGGTATCGAGTCCGAAAGAAGGGGTGGAGGTGCCCAATGCCCAGGAAGTTTCGCAGTCGCAAGAGAAGGCGGAAGAATCCGATGCTCCCAATACCTCTGAGCTACAGCAGAAGGAACGAATCGAGCGGTTAGGATTTAACCTGCGTTCATTCATATCGAAGAACAACCTCACAGTCATCGGAGCACACCTGTGGCGGTGCGAATACGACAGCTCGATGATGGAGGTCATGAAGAGGCTGGGCCGAGAAGATTGGAACATGAAGTTCGTGAAACACCCCGAGTTCATCTAGAGTCGGTTCCTCTGTAAATACTATATACATATACATTGTACATCTAGCAACGTATTTTTCCTACTTATGTACATATTGAAGAGAAGGGCAAAAGGCCCATTGTTGTACACAATATTGAAGCCAAAAATTAACCCCTCCCAAATCCCACTGGACGAGTTTCTATAAAAGTTTCAGGCGATGGAAATCTATTCCTCGGTGACATTTGCAAGCTGGTCGTTGGTATACCATGTCCACTTGTCCATCGAAACCTGTGCAATTACCTTCCCCATCACCAACGCCAGCGGCAAGGGCCCATAAAACCTTGAATCGATAGAGTGGGTCAAATTATCTCCAGCAATCCAGCAATGGCCCTCAGGCACACGGACCATCATCGTCTCCTCGCCCACTCCGGCCGCCATCGGGTCCACAACAATATAGTCACCAGGCATCCCGATCACCCGCTTCAGCATCATGATGTCCATGTCGTCCGGCCGGTGCGCGGTAATCATATCGCCAACCTTGATGCCCCGGCCACGGGAGTAAAGATGGTTGACGATGACAGTGCTCACGGTGCCTGGGAGGGTGGGTACCATGGAGGCGCCTTCGCATTGACTGACTATCAGAAACTTGGAGACAAACAGGTGCGCAAAGGCAACTAGCTTGATGCCGATGACGATTGATCCGAGCACGCGACGCCAGCGCGGAGTGGTTGCCCATGATGGTAGGTCTGGCGGAAGAGGAGGAGGAGGATGAGTGGTGGTGTTGGCTGAATTGCCATTGCGTCGGATGAAGATGGGAGGAGGCTTATTTGCCAATGTTATTGGATGGCGAGACCGTAACCGCGGTCGTGGCAGGTTGCCATGATGGCGAAGGAGGAGGCGAAGCATGGCCTGGACGCGCTCTTCTTCATGCCTCTGATGATATGATTGATACCTTTATTTGTGGTTTGTGCAACAGCAGCCTGTGTTGCGGGTGAATCCCAACGTCGGTCCAACGCTTCTGCTCTTGGCCTCCAGCAAAAGACGCTTTGCCCATCATTTTGTATGTTTTCTTTTAGTGGAAGGCACTCTCCTGTATATCGCAGAATATATTGTTAGTCTCCGTACGTCCCCCTAGAAGTTTTCATACAAGTCCATAGGGCATCTTTTGATGAGATTTCCAATCCCAGAGCCAGATCAGACCATGGCTCTGACATGACATGACTCGTAACCACAAGCCGCTGTTGCATGTTGGAGCTTAGCTCAACCCCTGCAAGTTTAAACTGAACGCGCTGCTTCGCGTCTTCCCACCATTCAGACTCATTCTACCAAATTCTAGCTTCCAGCTTCCAAAAACTCCGCCAACAACATCCCACATTTCAATACCCCTCCCACAAGATGGCAGACCAAACCCCCCGCGTTAACGCCAGCCTGCTCTCCTCATTCACCGGCCAAACCGTCCGCATCGCCGGCACCGTCACCCAGATCAACGGCAACACCGCCTATATCGAGTCGCAGGGCACAGTAGCGATACAGCTCGACGGCGTAAGCTACCACGCCCACTTCAAACCCACATCAGCAGGCAGCACCTGCATAATATCGATAACCTCCCCCTAGCTAACCAATCCCCTCCCGGATATTGCGGTTAACAGGACACGAATGTGAAGACGGTCAACAATGTTGTTGAAATCATCGGAAAGGTGAACAATGAGGGGTCGATCAAGGAGTTTCTATCGACGGATTTCGGACCGAACGTCGGTAAGTGTACCTACCATGCATACATACATGCATCGCACCTCTCTCCCTCCCTCTCTCTCGACTGGGTTTAACTAACGGCTCGATAATGATGCGATAGATATGGCGGCCGTCGAAGCCGTCGTTCAGGCGACGCATACCTTCCGTGATTTATTCTACGACGCGAAATGAACAAGTGCCGGGGAATGGTGTTATGGATATGATTGATTGGTGGATAGATGACATGACGGCCGGGAGAACTAACGTTGGCGATGATTTCGGTGCAGCAGCGCTAGAAAATAATCCATGGGGGGTTCGAGACGAGAGGTTCTACGTTACACTGCGATTAAAGAACACCTAGTAAAAGATATCCCTTACACGGGTGTACGCATTTGTACATAATATATTTTATGTTTCTATAACCTGAAGCTGCAGGTCTACGCAATGAACCACATAGTTTTACGATCGATCAAGTCGATTATCGTATTATTATATTATTATTTCTGTGGAGTGTTCCTTTTCTCTGCTTAACCAACGCTCCAGAGAAACCAAACTCCGCCAAATCTTCCCCCCCCATTTCTCCACAAAACACCACCGATCCAGTGATATGTGTATGACTATCGCCACTGATCTCCCCCAACCAGTCCCCGCCTCACCAGAATCACGCTCCTATAGTACATGATTTATTGGATCCTGTCGATATATTGTGACAGGAATGTAAAAATAAAAATGAGAGAAAAAAAGAGGAAAGGAAAGTACACGCTAATTGTATTTTTGGGGGGGTTACATGATGTCAGAGGGATCGAAATAATGAAATGGGTATTCGCAAAGTAAAGGAAATGGTAAACATGAGCAATCGTATGAATAGACCTCCGTAAACGAGAAAAACGCCTGAGATGTAGTGAGAAGCACTGTAAGTTGGGGGTCAACCGCACCATATGGTGCCACGACTCGTTAGAAGCAAGGAAAGAACAGACAATCCTGTACGTTTCTTCCTGTAGAATTGATGTATGTGAAAAAAATGCCATCGCGCTCCTTGATTCCCATGGCGTTTACGGAAACCCTAGGGCTGAGATGGGCTGAGATGGCGAGAAAAGAGAAATATAAGATATCTCAGAGAGCAGAGCAGCCTAAGCTTCCGTCGACGAGCTGTCGTCCTCGGATGACTCTTTCTTTTCGCTTGTGATGGCCTGCGCAGGCACTTTTTCGTTTACTGGTGCCGTAGCAGCAGCAACTTTGGCAACCGCAGGACCTAAGTCCGAAAAATCGACGACAAGGGCATCTTCAAAGTCAAAATTTAGATCAATGACAGGATCGTCGAGCTGCTTATCGTCGTTCCCGTCGCCGCCCGCATCCTCCAAGTCTAGGCGATACGTCTCCGCATTTCCGGGACTGGTCGGCAAAACGTCGCTGAAGAGACTCGAGCTGACCGCATCAACCAAAGATCCGGGCTCCTCGTCATACAGGTTAAACATTGTCGGAGGGCTACTCGGCATTGCGTTCCCCTCCGATGGAAGCCCCATGTCCTTCTCAGTAAGATCCAAGTTTATTTCTGAAAAGAACGCATCTGTCGCGTCGTCGTCATCGTCGGCCCCCTTTGCAGGTGTGGGTGATGTACATCCAGCTGCGATCTCTTCCGCTTTGCTCCATTCATTGAGAAACTCGAGCATGATCTCGCCGGTTGCTGGACTAACCATGTTCATGTTCATAAGAAGCTTGCTTGGCGTTGGTGTCGGGTGACCGCTAATGATCTTACTAGAAGGCGTCGTAACACCCAACATGCCGGACTTCCAGAACGAGGGGCTGTCTACGTTGATGCTTGCGAGCAACGGAGTCAGGCGTATCGGTGTCTTAAATTCGATATGTGGCGGTGGGATTTGTTGCTCCGGCGTTTTAGGTCGAATAGTCTCGTCAACTTCATGATTCTCCTGTTCTTCCTCCCCTTCTGCATCTGCATCTGCATCTGCATCCACTTCCTCCGGGGGGTTCGTCGATGATGACTCACCCTGTTCCTCGACCTCTGCATTCGCTTTCATCAGGGTCTGCTCTAGCTCTCGCTCCCAATCGAGTTCCATGGCGGTAACATCTACGGGAGGTGGATGGTTCTCCTTCTCCATCTCCGGGCTGCCCACGGGTTCGTCTGGCGATAGCAGGTCTTCCGCTTTGGTTTCTTCTTCTTCGCCTTCAAGGACAGATTCCCCGTCTAACCCGACTAAGGTTTTCTTGGCCTCCGGGAATAACTTTCTTCGCGTCTTTTGATCTGGGCTTAACAGGCTGATTGGATGTGATATCGTTCCAACGCCACAGGGACTGGACTGGATCCTTCTAAGATTCTTATTTACCGCTTGATCCCATTCATCGGTTCCGTCGCGCGCAGGGGGACTCGTCGCTCCGTGCGGACTATATTTGCTATCGCGTCCAGGAGGTGAGGACGGAACGGTTGCAGCGCTGGAACCCTGACGTGACAGGTTTGAAAGAGAGGACCCCGTCTTTGTTAGAGACGACCTTTTCTTCCATTTTTTCTTTGGTTTCTGTTCTTTCGGCTCGTCCTCCATTTTGTCCCAAAACTGCTCTGGTCGCATAGTCCCATGATTGTGGTGCCACAACCCGCACGGATTGCAGAGATTTACTTCCTTCTCTGCTTCATCGCCTGTCGCGGGGTCCACATCGGTGACTTTGGCCTTTCTCCAGGTAGGCGTCTCGATGGCACCACAGTGCATACAATAAGTCGGCATCTCGCCGGCTTTGATTTTCTCAAGCATCTGCCGTTCGATACGCGCACGGACTAGAGCAGTAGTCGAGCCACGTTTAGCGGGCGCAGTTTCCGCGTCTGACCCAGCTTCGCTTGATCTCCGCTTTCGGCTACCCAGCGGTTCGTTTTCTTTTGACGGCATGGTCGGAAACATTAGACCTGGTGGGAGCATCGGAGCTGGCGGTTGGGAAACAGACTTTTGTCTTGGCTCGACTGGAGATGTGGGAGCATCAGAGGGCAATGAGTCTGTCTTGATAACTTCTTTCTTGAGTTCTTTCTTTGGCTGATCGGTTCTCGGCAGCGAATTTTTAGGGGGACGCCCCCGCTTCCTTGGCATATTCTGAACAGGCTGCTGGGAGCTTGCTGGTGTCTGGTCATCGGTATCTCTGGGGGACAGAGTTTTCTCTGATTGGGACCTTGTGTCTTGGGCTGAATCCTCAGGCAATTTCATTCCACTTAGATCCGAGGGTGCAGGCGGCAAGACTGATTCGCTCTCCATTCCATCGCTGCGAGGCATATTCCCCTCAAGGTCAAACTCCTGATGGCGAGAGTCGCTTGGAAAAAGGCCGTTGGTAGACTCTCGAAACGCAATTGGCGAGTTATCTGCTGGAGAAGATGGGTTCTGCGCAGATGCTTCGGAATGGGTGGGTGGTGGTGAAGATCCCATGAACAAGGAGTCGATATCGCTGTCATGCGGAGACTCTGCAGCGTCGGTATCTGCATCCTTGCTGGCTTCGGGGATGTCTTGCGTCATCTCGACGTCTCTGTCTTCGTTGATTATAGACATTGTTGCGGCTGGAAGGTCGCCAGTATCGGCTATCATGGGGACAAGGGCAACCGGCGACGCAGCTGCGGATGATGGTGGTGGCAAAGGTGTGACTTGAGAGAGGGATGGATTGGGTGAATCAACACCTGAGTCAGCTTCAAACTGATTGGAGGTTGAAGTGAGCTTAGTGTTGGAAGTGGATGTAGAAGTTAAGCTAGGAGAAGGTGCGGCGGAAGAGGGGGTGGGCGCTTGTTTTATAGTCTGCGGGGGGGCATCGCTGGGAATTGGATCCTGCGGAGCGCTGTCCCGAGGCGAGGGTTGGACATCGGGCTTTGGTTTCCTTATGTCCGTCAACCTGGGGCGACCCCTTGGTTTGCCCGTGGGCTTTCTCGGCGCTACCTTGCGTTTTTTGGCAGCGGGCTGCGCACCATCGGCGCCGGCAGCTCCCTCATCTCTCTTGCCATCCGGGGCGGCAATTGCGACTGAAGAGTTGTCCTGAGGCTGGGCGATCTGCGATGGGGCCGCTGGAGATGTCCCCTCGACCTTCTGTGGTGGTCCGGAGAGCCTGTCCTCAGATGCCTCGGTCTGGGGCTGGGAAGCTGGCGGCGTAGGAAGAGCCTGCGCGGCCTGCGATTGGCTGAGAGCGACAATGACCTGGTTCTGGTGGAGACCCTGGGGGACTGGAAGTTGGTTCAATTGACTCGGCGGGGCCTGTCCATATGGGCCCATGCTGGGGTATGTCGGTGCTCCCTGGGCCAGATATGGGTTTGGAGGGTACACCGGCATGCTTCCTGGTGTTCCAGGATGCTGTTGCATATATCCAGGCTGACCACCTATGCCATTCTGCGCCATCATGCCATTGGTCCACAGAGCTGCCGGATCCGCACCTGGGGGCATATTCCTCGCCAGTTGAGAGTATTGATTCATGTGATGTAGGTAGTCCATCTGCTTCAATGTCGGTACCCTGCACAACCTCATCCTGACCTCCAGCGTCTCCTTGACATCCCCAGCAAATAGTCCAAACAGATTCTTTTGTACCCGTCCGGTGACCAGTCGGTTTGCTTGAGCAGGGTCAATGGCGTCGGGGTCCGGCTGTTGTCCGCTCAGAGAAGGTAATGACAAGACCCAAGATAATAGTCCGAGCCCGGTCATGGGGGTCTCCGGCTCGGAGTAGTCATAGGCGTAAACGGAGTAATCGCATCCATGATGATGCATGATTTCGGGGCTGTGATGGATGAGGATCAAAGATTGATTAGATCATATAATATGGATATACTGGCGGGTCTAGTGTATTGTTATTATCACGAACCTCGAGTAGACAACATTCAGCACGCAGGTCTTGAGATCTACGAAGCCGATGGGGGTGTTCTCGTCTATGTGCGCCACGCGTACATAGGCAACTTCTTTGGCTCTCGCAAGGCAATTAGGTAATAGGTCGTCCAGGGAGTATAGAACTTTCACTAAACGAGGGCAAGAGCGTTAGTAGATGTTATTTAGCTTTTTGCAGCTAATGGGCGGAGCAAAGTCCTCTCACATCGCATGGGCCGAGGCGCCCGGGCCGTTGGTGATGATTTGACAGCATCGTAGGCCTCGGGCGCGGTCATGTTTGGCGTTGGGGCCGCCGCAATTGACGAGGACGACGCGGGCGGTGTGGCTTTCGGAGTGTCAGCTTCTGAGTCCGGACCGGATCCAGATGGCGTTTTCGAGGCCTTCTTTGCCATGTGCCTCCCCTTTGTGAGGCTGACCCGTGCCACCGAAGTGGGCCCGTCGTGCCCGATTTCCCTTGGAGAATCCACTGCAGTTGATGTTCCGAGAACCCGGGGTCGAAGTCGAAGTGCCGTACGATGTCCAGGAGCGGGAAGTTGTGTTGCAGCGGGAGGTTGTCCGTTGTCCGTGAGACGGGGAGCAGTGAGCAGTCCGAGTTAGGCTCGCCTCCTGTGGTGAGGATCCAACTGTTGTTTTTATTCTGTCTCTCTGTCCTCCAAGCGCGAATCGCAGCAGGGCGATTCGGGGATACGGATACGGCGAGAGCGTATGCGTATTCCACAGAGTAGAAGTCTTTGGCGTGTCTATCCAGCAAGATGTGATGTTGCTGTGGATAGAACCCTTCTACTGCTACGAGGAGGAGAGAGCAGCACTACTGCAGGCCTATACCGGGCGTGTTTCAGATCCGGTCCCGTCGGCGGAACAATGGAGACGGGCGATGGTCGTCGCGGTCGTGGTCGTCAAGGAGCGTCGGTCGGTGAGACTGGGGGATTTATTGGTATGGTCGTCTATCATATGGAACGTGGAACGCAAGGAATGCTTGCTGGCCGAAAAGAACGCTCGCTGAATGAATCGATTGATTAAAGGAGAGTGAGGACGGAAGACCTTCCAGGGCTTCGCGTCGGTGCCTTCTGGTTTTTTTTTTTCTTTCTTTCGTTCACTTTGTTTATTCCAGGGAGAGAGTCAATTACGTTTTCGATGACAAGAAGACAAATAGTGGAGAGGACCAAGCAGAGAGGAATGAAGGTTTTTTTTTTTTCTTTCTGTCTCTTTCAGGCGTGGGTAATTAATTACATGGCTGTTTGGGGAAGTTTATTTGGAGGTCGCCTGGATGAGGAATCGTGATTGAAAGACGAGAGGTTGGGAGGTTGGCCCAGGCGGACGAGAAGGTAGCAGCAACAGCAGGCAGGTTGAGTTTAAGTAAGCCAGAAGAGCGAAGAGCAGCTGGGTTGACGGCCACAGCGACCCAATCAGACGGGTTCTTAGCCCCTGCCAGCCAGCCTGCTTGTCGGCTAATAAACAAATCGCGAGCGGCGACGGGGGAGGAAGAAAGCCTCCGTCTGCGACCGCGTGTTGTCGTGTTGCACCCTGCGTTGTCCTGACGTTGCTCCTGTCCGTCGCGTCAACGGCGCCCAAACAGGAAGGTTTGTCCGATCTGATAAGATTGTTATCCCCAAAAGAAACTGCGAAAGCTTCTGCTGTGGAAACGCGACTCACAGCCAGCTCGCATAGCTACCTCCTCCTCCTCCTCCTCCTCTGCTATCCATCGGCCAGCCCTCCTTCTCCCTCCCAACCCACTCCCACGCGGACTCCAGCAACATGGCGTAAGCACCCCAATTCCCACCTTTCGCTTGCTCTTACTCGCAATCACTTATATCTCTCCGATTCAATGTACTAACCGCATACATACCAACAGAGACTTCCTCAACAAGTCCCGTTCCGAACTCACGTACGTCCCTCCCTCCCAGCCTCACACAATGCGATATTGATCGATTTCCTTGCTTCTAACGCTTCCTCTCTCACCCAGAGAATACGAGATCGCCCAGCTCGAAGAGTACGAGTTTGCCAATGGCCCGCTCTCCATCCTGCAGACCGCCGTGCGGACCCACAATCAGGTTTTGATCTCGTGCCGAAACAACCGCAAGCTGCTTGCCCGTGTCAAGGCCTTCGATCGGCATAGCAACATGGTCCTAGAGAACGTGAAGGAGATGTGGACCGAAACGCCTCGGAACGCGCAGGGCAAGAAGGGGCGGCCGGTCAACAAGGATCGGTTTATCAGCAAAATGTGTGCATTCCCCCTACGCGTTTAGCTCGGGCAATAAAAGGAGCCAAGTAAGAAAACAAGTGAGGAACATACTGCTGACCATTAATCTTGGTAATCCAGGTTCCTACGAGGCGATTCGGTAATTCTTGTTCTCCTCAGCTGAGGAGGCTTGCATGCTGTTTTACGCTGGCACCAACCCCGGAGACATAAGTGGCAACGAAGTTTCCACGATTTGGCACATCCTGCTCTATTCGATACGGCATTTCGGATCCTTGGACAGCACCTCCACCAAAAAATGCAAAACGTCATCGCAGGAAGCTCTATGCCATTTGAATTATTACGTCTCGCATGCATGATCAGAATGTACACTATACTCACAGGGGGGGAAAAGAACGAAAGTAGTAGCATGATATAATATACACTATGCGAATGCTCAATTGGAGAATCTATAACACCATGAATACATGCATACCGTTTTATTTACAACCAAACCAGTTCCACCAACCAGCCTACTGATGTACATCACTCCTCGCCTGCCACGCAGGAACATGCCTTTACCGCTGCTGCTGCCCTTCCACACCACCCCCATCTTCACCTTCACCCCCCGGAGACACGGGCACCCCACCTTCCGCTCCCACATCCTGCCCTTCCACCCATTGCTCCCCCCCCTCCGCAACAGACTCTGGCGCCCGCGGCTCCGGCTTTGGCGGCGGAGCCACCCAGTTCGCCGGCCGCTGCACATACATCTTAAGCATCACGCCAGCCTCCCCTTCCTGCTTCCGCACCTGCTCCCCGCCGTTATAATACATAAAATCATCGATAATAGCCATCATCTGCTCCAATTTTTCCGGGGTAAGCTTAGCCTGGCCCTTCTTCTTGGCAATCATAATCTCGACGCGGTTACCCTTTTCCAGAAACTGCGCAACCTTGCCCAGCCGATGCTTCAAATCGTGGAAATCAATGCCCCACGATATCTGTATCTCCTTGACCGTGTCCCGCGGCGACTTCTTCTTCCGGCGGTTGGAGTGCGCCTGCGCGCGTTCGACCTCCAGCTTCTCCAGCAGAATCTCCTTGGAAAACAGCCGCACGACGTGACCCTCGCTTTCGTCAGATAGGCCGTCCGCGTTGGCTAGCTGGATTAGGTGGTATTTGTGCGGATCGTACGACGCCAGGATCTGGCCCATCGTGTAGGTGCCCACTACTTGGCCGTTTTGGTCCACCAGCAGGGCGTTGTGCGCGGTGATTTCGTCATCGTAAGGGTACCGGACCCGCACGCCCTCGATGAATTGTGGTCCGAGGTTGGGTGCGACGGGATATCTGACCGTGGCGTTGCTAACGTGACGGCGCTGAATGGTGGTGGTGGTAGTGGTGATGATGGTGGGGTGGCTAGTCGCGGTAGAGGGGTGAAAGAGGGGTGAATGGCGTGGCGTGAGTCTGTCGTGGTTGGTGGTGGGGAGGAGGAAGGAAGGCGGTAGCAGTGAGGATGCTGGTGACGATGTGTAGATTGATAGGAGGGAGAGCGTAGGTCGGTTCAGGTGGCGACAGGTCGCTCGTGTTAGCTGTTGAAGTGCCATGTTTTGAGGCTTTGTTGGCTGGTGTAGAGAAATTTCTAGCTTGGTAGATTTTTTGGTGACAGTGCAGAGCGCACTATATTTTTATTATATCGGGAACTCGCAGACAAAACCCATGTACAGAAAACACCAAACTGCAAAATTTCAATACAATTACCTCCCATTGGTAGACATATTTATATACTAGTCCTATCTGAATATATATAACATAAAAAGGTAGCTTGAATGCCAGCATAACAATGTAATAACGTTATTGTGGAAACACAATTTGCAACCATAAAAAAATTTATATCATCGTTATCGTTCCAGGAGTCGATAAGGACGACGTAAGAAACAACATGGTACAGGGGAGATTCTCTTATCCTCGGGGCCAAACGTGAGATTTCCCCAAGAGAGGCGTGTAGATTTGTCATAAACGCAATAAACGCATTGCTCAGTTACAAATGAAACATTAAAAAGAAAGATCAAGGACTATGCTTTTTTTGTTTTTGGTGTATGAATTGGGTCTCGCTGGAGGGAGAAGAAGCGATGGCGAAGTGCAAGAATGAAAAAAGAAAGAACCGCTCAAAGGAGTCGTAATTATAAAGCAGCTCACAAACCCTAATTTCCTCCTCCATGAACTGAGTGAAAAGAGAAAAGGAGGAAGAAACCCCCATATCCAAGAAAGAAATTTGTTACTAAGAAAATGTCTACCCGTCATCACTTGAATACCTGCTTTCCCACACTAAGAGCTTAGTGGTTAGTGGCAGCTTCCAGATCGTATCGTCGAACAACACCAGCGTGCTCCCTTGACTCGCGCAATAAGTTGCCAAAGTACTTATTGGCAACCTCGCACTCGCCCTTCCTCTTTGTGGCTTCCTCCTTCTTAATCTTGAGCCCTTCGATGCTCTTCTGGAAGCCGCTTCTGAGTTCCTCGGCAGGGAACCGAAGCACCTTGCGGACTTCCTTAGAGATCCGCTCGGAGTTCTGGTGGACGTAGTCCATATCTGCCAACTCCCTCCTGATCTTCTTCGCTAGTTTCTTGGGGATAGCGCGCTGCACATCGCTGACGAGGTAGTATGCTGCAGCACCAACACCAAAGATAATGGCAGGGATAATGAGGCGCTTGGTGTTCCGAATGCCAACGATATTGGTAGCCTGAACAATTCCATCGACCCAAGAATTGACACCAAACATACGACTGCTAGCAACAGAGAATAATGTGAGCGACAGACTCATTCCAGCAACCTTCTCTTGGCGGTCAAAGTCAAAGAAATCGAAAGCGTCAAGTCGGGTCTTGATATGACGCCCAAGGGCATCTCGCTTCTTCTTGAACATGAAGTCGGGGCGGAACGTCCTTTCCACATATTCCTGCTTAAGATGCAGCAGACCCAAAGCGTTGATAGCGCCAACTCCCGAGACAGTAGACCTGCGAGCCGCATCCTCACAATCTACCACGGCTCGGGTAATGGCATCCAGCATGGCCTTTCGCGTCTCATCCGCAAATTGGAATGAGCTGAGAACGCCACGCCAAGGGATATTCTGGTTCTTGTCCACATCGTCAAGGGTTCTCGAGATCTCCCTGCGAGAATTGCGATACACCGCATTGCAAGTATCCTCGATCTGGCGATCACATTCATCTGAAACTGAGATTCTGGCTTTGACGGAATCGTCATATTTTGGTGTCAGACGAGCGAGATCGGATCTTAGCGCATCCAGTTCTCTTCCTGCGATATTTTGATTGATGAGGGCAAGCTGTTCGACATCCTGGAGCAGGTTCATCAAATAGCTCTTCGCAGGACCAAGCTTGGAGCGAGCTCGCTTATCAAGAACAAATCCTCGGAGAGAGTTCTCTAGGTTGTCGAAATCATTGCTTTTATCCGGGTCCTTTCCATCGATAACTGCATTGGACGAGACAAAGTGGACAAGGTCCTGACTGTCGTTGAACGTCGATGGGGAAATGTTGGCAATCTGATCCAAAATCATGCGTTGGCATCGGATCTTGTCACGAATATTATCGAAGCGATTGACGACAATGAAAAGATACGCTTTCTCGTTCGCTGCATTCCACAAGAATTCCTTTGCTGAAAGAGTAAAATGGTTCTCCGCGCTGACAACAAAAACAACCACATCGATTTCTTCCTGTCGGGCAAACACGGCGGTAGTCTGAACAGAGTCCATGTTGAGACCAGGGGCGTCGATAAGAGCGATATCAACAACACCGTTCCTGAGAAGGCTCTGCTCGACTGGTCGGGAATCTTCGACATAGACTTTCGCTGATGAGTATTTATCGACCTCAATGACGATATCCTCGAGGTCCTTCAATGGTCGCGCTTCGTAGGTTCGCTCATCCAGTCGATCGTATGTTGCGTCCTTGTAAATTGCATGAACCTCTTCCACTCCATTGTTGACTCTGCAATCTAGGACTTCGCAAAAGATTTCGGTACAAGGTTGTTGGTCCTCTGGAAGCACCTTTCGTCGAAGCAAGGCATTGCAGAAAGTCGATTTTCCAGCGTTCAAGTCACCAGTAACGAGCACCTTAGAAGCGGTGTCTTCAATACGGTCGCGAAGAGACAGGAGGTGTTTGATCGCTTGGGTTAGCTTGCCGTCTAAAAGAGACGCTATTGACTCTTTTTCAAGTGAGTGAACTAGTTCGTTTTGAGATAAAGAGCCTATTCTAAGATCGAGTTTGAGAATGTTGAATTCTTGTGAGATTTGCGGCGACATCAACCGAGGTTCTGGGGTACCCGGTTTGCTATCGCGACTGGACCGGCGCTCAAAGCTGGTGAGAGCTCGGCGGGGTGGCGCAAATCTCTCCCTTGAAGACGATCCCATAGTGTCGGGTGTAAAGAAATCGTCGGTCATTGCAGTTTGAGTACGATTTGGTGGCTCCGGTCTTTGAACAGCAGGGTAATGAATTGGCCAAGTTTGGTTCATATCTTGTAGACCCTATGTAGACAATATATGTTAGTATACACAGAGTTTGAGCCGTTATCCGGTGGAATTAGAGGCGGTCATTACCCTCAAAGTTTCTATCGTCCTATAAATCGATCGGCTCAAGGCAACTCGGTTTTGATTGCTGCGTATTTTATTAGCTAAAGAAAATGAGATCGGGTTTGGAAAGAACGTACTAGTGGAGCTGCTGAATATGCATCTGGTGCTGTCGACGCTCGATTTCAGCTAGATCGAATATTGTTAGCATCCGGGGCCGTTTTCTCGAGTAGAAGAACTAGGACGAAACTTACGAGCATCCAGGCTCGGTCCCGGGAGGACCGGTATCCTCGGTGGCATCGGTAGGTCCTCATTGAGGTCGAAGTTTCGAAGGTCTTCGGAGATAGAGCCTCCATATCCAGAGTCTGAGAAGCCTGATTCTGAAGGTTCTGAGGTAACAGCTCGAGCAAATGGACGTCTGGCCCCTTTAGAGGAGCTTTCCGCTGGGTAGAATCGTTGCGACATTTTCTGAGACTCGCAGCGGTTCTAAGACCGCAAAAAAGTAGAATGAGCTTTTATCGGAAGGAGCTTGGGCGCCCGGGAGCGTTAAAGAAGGGATCCTCTGGCGATTGAGAAGACAGAGGCAAGTGGTCGTACGGTGGATGTCGGAGTGTTCGTTGGTGGTGGTGGTGGTGGTGGGTGGTGGCGGACGAGAATTTGATGCGGGAAAGAAGCGAGGTGAAGGGGATTAAAAATTATCAACAACGTCAGAAGCAAACGGATGGGCAGCGGACGAAAACAGACGAAGAACTCTTGTTCATATACCGCGCTCCAAGCACCACAAATAGCCAGCCAGCACAGCAGAAAAGCTAAAATTGAGTACCTGCCAGGTACTGGCACTTCAGGCAGTACTTGGCCATCACAGATGCATATGAAGAGGGGGCGAGGACTGAGAATTTCATTCCACTCTCAAAAAGGCCTAGATTCTATCCTGTAGCTGGCCAGGCGATGATGATGGCGCCATATGCAGCTTTGCAAACGAAGCTATCCTACATGGTCTACATAGTAAGAGTGAGACTGCCTACGTCTTGGAATATGCTAGGCTGGTCGAGATGCTATGCGGAAGATCCAACCAGCGCCATCCGCATGATCCCATCCCCCTCTCCGAAACAGAGGTATCCCAGGGCGCTGTTCATGCAGGAAACATTTGGCGGCCGCTGATTGATAGATGGATGCCGGGAAGCTGGGCGGCCGCTGGAGGAGCTGACTGCCAGTTGCAGTGCCATGCAGTTGCCGTCGCTCACACGGACGGACGCCTCGGCGGAACGGCGGGCTTGGCGTGTTTTGGGGGAGGGCTCAGGTTGGTGCTCAGAGCTACGCCGGACAAGCGCAGGATGGGGCACCAAGAAGGCAGCCGTCATCCCGAGAGCTGCAGTTAAACCTCCCCAAACAGACGGCGCATGCGAGTTTGAGGTTTAGCTTGTATCGGCTAAAGCAAGGGTTACGAAGAAGCACCCCAAGGTACGTAATAGTCCCGCCTCAGAAGCAGGTACCTACAGTGCACAACATTCATACCATTCATTCTCCAGCCGTGGTGCAGCAGGGCTACGACGTCTGGTTCGGCGGATAAACGCGACGAATGACGATGCGCTTTGGAGCTACCTGACATCGCCTCTTTCGTCAAAGATCACGATACCCGACTCCATATCCAGCCTACTACTACTCCATCGCTCCCTCCTCGTCCCAGAGCTCGTTCCGCTATCGATATATATCGCATTCCTCGAACTCCTACACACGAACCAGATCACCCAACACTTCATGATGAACCTCGGTTCGTTGCATTCCAATATGAAACGCAAGTTTTGGGGGAAGTCGTGCTCACAAGTTTCGTTCGTCTACAGTGGAATGGGTGTTCGGGAAAAGCATGACGCCGGCGGGTAAGAAACCCACTCTGCCTCGTACCCGCACTCTCAAAGACGAGTAGTTCTAATCCTATGCCCGAATAGAGCGTCTGCGGAAAGTTAGTGACATCTTACCGCGATAAAGCATCGTCGCGATGCACTAATACGGTGTTCTACAGAACCAAAGAGCCCTGGAAAAGGCGCAGCGTGAGCTGGACCGAGAACGGACAAAGCTGGAACAACAGGAGAAGAAGCTTATCCAAGACATAAAGAAGTCTGCCAAGAACAACCAGATCGGTGCTGCGAAGATTCAGGTACCATCAAGCCGTCGTCGCACAACCATGTAGTCTAGGCTAACGACGAGCTTGCAGGCGAAAGATCTTGTCCGAACCAGAAAGTACAGCTTACCCCAACGCCCCCTACTCAACGGTAGCGCATTTCTCACGAGATAACGGTACAGGTACATTCAAAAGTTCTACGAAATGCGGACACAGTTACAGGCAATATCTCTACGTATCCAGACTGTCCGATCGAATGAACAGATGATGCAGTCCATGAAGGGAGCAACAGGCATGTTAAGGTCCATGAGCCAGGCAACCAACATCGCGTCTCTGCAGTCAATCGCTATGGAATTTGCGCGAGAGAGCGACATGATGGAGCAGCGAGAAGATATCATGTCGGATGCCATCGACGATGTGACTGGGTTGGAAGATGAGGAAGAGGAAGATGAGGTTCTCAACCAAGTCTTGGATGAGATTGGTGTGGACAGAGAGATGGCGGTAAGTCTATACTCCCATCTACAGCCATCTTAGTGCGATGAAAGCTCATATAGGTTTCTTATCCTTTACAGCTCGGAAACGCCCCGGAAGGTTTAGGATTGGCCGACGCTGCCACAGAAGGACGGGTTGCGCAAGCTATTGGAGGGGACGATTCGGACCTTCAAGCTAGGCTAAACAACTTGGGAAAGTGAACTACGCATGAATTTATGCATAATATCGTTGGGCTGGTATCGGTATTCAGGGCCTTTGTACATCTGTTTTTGGAGTGATATTTTTCCGCAAACAATCCAGTGCATCGCATGCACCAGTGGGCTAGCGTTCCGGGCGATCTTTCTATATTACTATATTCTGCTGTACTGGGGACTGGGAAGTTCTTTGAATATACTGCTCGAATACCCGACACCCTTAGATCCCTTGTTATCTTCTCTCACCGAATTCTAAAGCTCTATGAACCATTTCCTTCGTCTAGAATACAAGAAGTCCGTGTAAGCGAAAGCCGCCAGCGCAGGACGTCATCTTGCGTTTAAATCACAACACCCTGCGATCTAGGTCTCCTGACACCTGCAACGCCCGCTCATCGCGCTCCACCTTACTACCCGAATTACTTAATACTCGCATGGCCGACGCAGCCTAACTTTCATATCCCAGGTATCGCTTCATGCGATGTCGACGTCGACGGTCGGCGCCAGGCTACACATACCCGATGTTCCGCTAAAACGCAGCAGCAGCGGCACTGCAACGCCGGTCCGGGCGACACGCGATCGCCCACTGCTGTCGTCAAATGTAGTCCAGTCTGCACAATTGCGCTTGCGCATAAAACCCACTTGGTCGCTGAGCACCCGGCTGACAAATATCTATAGGGACGGCATCTGCGCCATCTCAAGGGGATCGCGATCCGAAATATAACCCTCAGATCCAACAAGGGACGACGCCGGTCGAACGATGACGAGAATCTACTCACAACATGGCGGACGCCAGGGAAACTCGCGGTGAAGCGGGAGGAGAAAACGCTGACGCACTCGAGGTCGGCAGTCGACCTGTCGACGCTAGCGGCAGAGAGTTCAGCCGCTGGCTCGAGTGGCGGTGGTAGTGGTGGTGTAGGCGGCAGCGGAGGAGGCAGCGGCTCGACACCTAGTGATGAAACTATCAGTGAGGGCGGTCGGCCGAATCTCGTCAGGAAGCGAAGGAACACTCGCGCGAACTCGATACTAGCAGGGACGATATTTGAGAATGCGGCGACCCGACAGAAGAACCTGGCGGATGCGACACTGGGGCGGCTGGTGGATTGCTTCCTGACTTTGCATCATGATTCTTTTGGAGGTGGGTGCCGACTGGGCGCGTGACCGCTGACTATGCACTATTGGCCCGAAGATTTTGGAAGCTGACGGCGCTTTAGAGGAGCCTTTTTATATCAGCGAGGTCGTTCCGCTGTCTATAGTATGTTGCGGTACCTTTCTTGTCGACCGTTGTTGTATGCCCAGGAACACTCCACTAACGGTCTCTAGAACCCAACTTTCCAAAGCTTCGAACTGTCCGAGTGCGGGCCGGCCATCACCCGATTGGATTCGGTTATTGTTCGAGTGTGGGCTCGAAAAGAGCACAATGCCAGCTTCAGCTTGCTGATAGACTTGAACCTCAACCTATCATATCTCCAGTTCGTCAGCCGTAGCGTACGTGGAGATCTACTTTGTTTACACCCAAATCGCATATGCTCACTATACCCATAGCTCGAGGACTGCAAGTTCACATTTCCGGATAACTGCATGGTTTTTGTGCTTTCAGACGGATGTTACACTATATTCAGCGAGCTGGATCCGAAACTCATCAAGAAATTTGGTGCCCCTCGGTCCACCCACCGGCACCCGGCCCCGTCGGAGACTGCCGAAACATGCTCGTTCGATGCGATTCTGAAAATGAGGAATCTAGAAGATTGCATATACGACGCTAAGGAGACGCAAGCGCTTCTAGAAAAACAGATGAACTCGACGGCGGCCTCAAAGGCAGAGCACTTTTCGCACGTCCGGGCTTTGGACGAAGAGGACTTGGAGCTTAAAGATGCACGGAGTGTCGTTATACGAGAGAAGAAGCGGCTAGATGCGCTTAGGAAGCACCGGGATGCTCTCAAGCAAAGTATCAGTGGACGGAAAGCAGCAATTGATGCTGGAGTAGAGAATCGTGCGGTTGCAAAGAAGCACCTCCAGAACGCAAAACAACTGCTCAACCAAAGCATTTCTGAGGCGAACACGACCGCTGCTGGCATCATAGTTCGAAGACGAACCATCTTGGATGACCTCTCAAAAATCTACACTATCGACCACGTAAGAGTTGTTAGGCTGTCTACGCTATCTGCCACGACGATGAGCTGATAATTCCATGCCGGCATTTAGATCCCAGAGCAACCCCTCAACTTCACTATTTGCAGCTTACATCTTCCCAATGGACCACCGGAAGGTCATAATGAAGATGTTATTGCAGCTGCCCTCGGATATGTTGCGCACCTTGTCTACATACTCTCCTTCTATCTGAGCGTCTATCTCCGGTACCCTGTCATCCCAAAGGGTAGCACCTCCATGGTCCATGATCCGATTAGCGTTATCCAAGGCTCGAGATTGTAAGTCATAGCTCCCTTTAAGCCCCAATCCAACAATCGCTGCACCCTAAAACTCACCATATTGACTTGCATATCGCTAGTTTCCCGCTGTGGGCAAAGGGAGTACCATACTTCCGGTTCGAATATGCAATTTTCTTACTCAACAAGGACATCGAACAGGTAGGCATTTATCCCGCATTCCATGCTTTTTGCATCGGGCTGTGCTAATATGCAAAACTCTATACGTTACCGTCAGTTGATGGAATCCCAAAAATGCATCGTCCTAAACATCCAGCAGACGCTCCCAAACCTGAAGTATCTGCTCTACGTTACCACGGCGAGCCAAACTCCAATGTCGTTCCCCCACCCTATTTATCCCTGCAAACCTATTGTTGTGACAGACCTAGACGTAACCCGAAGCCTTTGTGCTGGTCCCACGTCGTCGGCGTCGGCATCGACATCACTCCCTTTCCACCCCCCCTCTGGACCAGTTCCCGTGATACTAACGCCGATGTGTTCCATTCAGAATCGAAGAAAGGCCCTCGAAATCATTCAGTCTGCCGATAAACCGGCGAACCGCTGCAGCGTTAGCTAACACCAACACGAATGGCAGCGCTGCCAGTGGTACGAACGCTGCGAGTTCTACGGGCGTCAGCGCCGGGGAATCGCTGCTATCGAGGTCGTTGCCGAAGAACGCGGGTGCAAAGGGTTTTACATCTAGCCCGAATGGCAGCATTTCGCGGTCTACTATTTCGTTCAAAAGAGATTTTCGGAAGACGCAGGATGTGCTCTAGGTTTGCTTTATTCTCATGCTTTTTTTTATTTCTGTTGCGTCCACCTGGGGAAAATTTTTTTATTCTATGGTTGCAGAGCGTGCGAGCGTGCGAGCGATGCGCTCACCGCTGATACTGGGTTATTGTAACAGGCTTGGTAATGGGACTGTACATAGAGAGATATAATTCGTGTGTTTTTTATTCTTCGGTGGCACGTGCATTGCATATTTGCGGCGTTCCGGGGGCATTTGCCTTTCCTTTTTATCATTTGAATAATGTTTAGCATTTCCTATTATTAGGTTATCGAACGAGTAGTTTGGACTATATTATATTAGCGGCAATTGACCGAGTTGAACCGAGCAAGGAGATAAGGTGAGGTGGTATTTATATTTCTATGAAATAGATGCGTCCAAGGATATATACGATGGTATAGGAAAGGAAGAATGGAAAGGAAAGGAAAAGCAAGATATACGAAGCCCGCTGAACCCCTCGAAAGCAGATATAGACCAAAAGGAAGATATGGATTAGGTCATCAAGAAAAGGAAATCCATACAAGAAAAAAAGAAGATACATAGCACTCGTGTAGATATACCATTATACCGTGCTGGGCAGCCCTTCACACTCTATCCTACACGCTCCTTACCATATCAGAAATTGAAAAAATAAAAACAGGTTCAACCATTTATGCTGTCTGCCGCCAAACATGCTGCACGCTCAAGATACCCGCTGCAGTGCCTAGACACCCTGTCGTAAACCCGTCCAGCAACCCGCCATTTTCCACGCTCCAATGGATCGTTAATGGCGCCCAGCACAGATTACTGCTGATCTGGCGCCACCACTCGTGATCCTCGGCATCGGTCACGCCCTTATAGTTGTGCCGCAGCATCCTGATCCGCCACAGGCGACAGAAGTCCAACGCGACATGCGCAGCCCAGAACCGACAGCTCCACGCCCACAACTTGTTCTGCGTGGTGTTCGGGTACCGCAGCACACGGTGTTGGCTCAGGTAGGCAATGTTCTCGAGCGATTGGTAGACAATGTTGACGACGACCTGGGCGTAAGCGATCTGTCGGAGCTGCTGGTCCTTTGGTGGGGATTCGTAGACTTGCACGGCCCATTCCGCGATGCCGAAGAGGCCCCAGAGACGCGAGAAGATGCGAAAGTCGGAGATGAGGCCGGAGAGGTTCTTCAGGCGGGTTTCGAGAGAGCGGATGGCGGGGAAGGGTGGTAGTGGGATGCTGGTGGAGGCTTTGAGAAGGTCGGCGGCAGAAGGGGCGGGGCCATTGACGCGCTCGAGAGCGGAGGTGAGAGCCATGAGCAAGTAGCCGGCGAGCATGAGCAGCTTGTCTGTTCCTGAGGTGCTTGAAAGGATGCTGTATATGTGCGTGTGTGTACATGTCAGCTCAGCTTGCGCTGGAATGTGTGTGTATATATGTATAGGATTGACCTTACCGGTTGATGTGCGCAAGATTATCACGGCCCTTACGGTGCCGTATGATAAAGTGAAACCATCTGGAGAGGTCGCTCTGCAGGCGCGGCGGGCGCTGTGGCCTGCTGTGGCCGGCAACTGTGTATGGATTGGAGTGCTTGAAGTCCTCGGTGTTGTTGTTGTTGCCATATGGGTCGGCGCCCTGCATGGGCACGCCCTCAAACCCAGGGCCACCGTCTGCCATGGCCCTTTCTTTCGATTCGCTGTGGGAAGGAAGGCAAAGTCGCTGATGCTTGTTATGCCACGCCGTTCTATGCTATGCTATGCGATGCGGTGTGATGCGGTGCGGGTGCTATGCGATATGCAGACGAGTTAGGTATATTATGGCGATGGTGGTGGTGATGAAGGGGATTATGGGGAGGCGGGCGAACAACACAACGGGCGTGTGAACGTGAAGCCGTCGTCCGGCAGCCGAGGTCCAATCGTTGCGCGAGGCCGGGTGGAATATACCTGTATACGGCGACAGGCTACATGGCCAGCAAGGGACCCGAGTGGCCCAGCTGCACATTCCGGTTGTACAGCAGGTAGCTCGCAGGAGACGGCATGTACAAGTACTGGATACTGCCAGGTCAGATCTGTTCGTCTGGTGCCTGGTATGCGCGGACAGCAAGCGCAGTAGCGGAGTGCACACATGTTATCTGTTACGCTAAACCGTTGGTGCTAATGCAGACGACAGACGACAGCGTTAGTTAAGTACCTAAGTAGACAGAAGCAGGATGAACGAGATGATATCAGCGTACTAGGTACCTAAATGCTCAAGTCGAACAGATGTCCGTCTATGCCATGTCTCCGGCTGCTTAGTCGTAGATTGGCCGCTGTGTTGTGATCGCAGTCACGTGATCGCACCTCAACTTCCGAGCGAACTCTTCCAGCTTTTCGTCGTCGTCGTCTCGCCGTCGTCGCCAAATCGAGTCTCCGTCGCCAGCCCCACAATGCGGCAATCGGCAGCACTGCTGGCCAAGTTCGCCCCTTTGCCCAAGAAGATCACGGCAGCGTCCCTCGTCAAAACCATCAAGGAAAAGAAACCCTTCGTATACACCCCAATTAAAGACAGAGTCAAGGCGGCCCGCGAAAAATACTACCCCAAGGACGATGTCGGAGACCTCAGCCGCGAGGCCAATCCTCTGGGAAGCCATGTCTACTTTTATACCAATATAGCCACCAAGCGTGTCATTTACTCGCTCTACCAGACCCTCAATGTGCGTTCCCTATCAGCCCAATGCCTGTCAAAACCCCCACCGCTCTTCCAAACCACTAGCTAACATATTATTATACTTCAATTGTCTCTATGTAGAACAACAAAGCTCTGAAGCAAATAACCTTCATGGGGAAGAAGTCTGTCCCTGCCGCCCTGCGTAAGGACATGTGGACCCCCTTCCTCACGGCCTCGTTCACAAACCCGAAAACCGGCCTAAAGGCCTTTCAACACCTCCGCGAGCTACGCCGCCTACACGAGACGCAGTGGGATATGGAGCTACAAAAGAAACACTTTCGCGAGCGGAGCAAGGCCCTGCAGGACCAGTATGCGAATTCGATCGCTGATATAGCTGCGATATGCAAGCGCGACGTCAAGGGCAACGAGAAGGTGCGGATGCGGTGGATGAACATCTACGATGCCGAGTATGCGGCGGAATGGCCGGCGAACGTGACGCATGATTTGGAGACCCAGCAGTATTTGAGATATAGTGCGAGAAGAGTGGGCAAGTACGGGACGACGAAAGACAAAAAAGATGTAGAAGTTAAGCCTGAGGAAGCCAAGGGAACGGAAGCCGAGGCTAAACAGGTGGAGGTGCAGGCTCAGGATAGAATTGAGCAGAAGACTATATCCGAGGTACTGCCACCGCCAGGGGAGGAGGAAAAGAAGTCTGGTTTTGCATGGCGATGGTAGATGCGTGGATGTAAGGGTCCACGGTCCACCTGTATATATTTAATTTCGGAGCCGGTAAAGGCTTTGTATCATACACATTTTGTGGGCTGCATTTTGCATAGATATTGTTCTACTAACATTATTTGCAAAAAAAAATTATTCGATTCGTAGGGTCAGATATTGCAGACGATTCAGACGCATTAGGGTTATTGATCAATATATATAAAATCTAAAATAATAAAATATAATACGACCCGCCGTTGCCTGCGTTGTTCGCAGCGGCATGTTGAATTTTTCTGCGTCTTTGTGTTGCATCATCAAGCTTTGGCATCTGCCTCAAACTTCTTCCTGTTTAATGCAGGCTGACCCGCATCGACCTCTACGCTCTGACTCACGATGATTAATTCGAACTCGCAGCTGGAACCGGAACATCCGCCTTCGTCCTCGCGTTTATAAATCTCGAGCCGGTCGCACATTTCCTTCCCAGCGCTTCCCCGCACGTCACCTCGATTTCCATTTGCTCGAATTTTAGCGATAACCTGAACGCCTCACCGTTACCATGCCTGTTATACCCCATCAGCAGCTGATTGCTCTGCAGAGCAACAGCGAATTCATACGGAACGTAAGTAACAAGATATTATCCGAACCCCCCAGTTACCATATATGCAAGTTCTCAGCCTAACCGTTCTTCTCCAGATATGTATACTCGCCCACGTTGTAAGCTACCTACGCCGATGCAATGAATGCCCTCCCACTTCGCATCCCTCCCACACACACATATGAACATCAATTACGCAGCTCGATAATACGTTCCCTCTATAACTCGCGGAATAACGGAGCTTAATTAGGACCACGGAAAAACTAGTCTTAGCGATTGCCTTCTCTCTTCCAATGGCATTATCAGCCCGAAGCTCGCGGGCAAGGTCCGCTTTCTCGACTCCCGGCCGGATGAGCAGATCCGGGGCATTACGATGGAGTCGTCCGCCATTTCACTGTACTTTCAGAGCCTGAAGCCACCAGCGAGTCCCGATGCTAGTCCCTCCCTGCAGGATTACCTGGTTAATCTTATAGATTCACCTGGACATATCGACTTCTCGTCCGAAGTGTCAACTGCGTCCCGCCTGTGTGACGGTGCGTTGGTGCTAGTTGATGCGGTTGAGGGGGTATGTTCGCAGACGGTGACTGTCCTACGACAGACGTGGCTTGAGCATCTGCGACCTGTGTTGGTGATAAATAAGATTGATAGGTTAATTACGGAGTGGAAGTTATCACCCGTGGAGGCGAATGTGCACTTGTCAAAGGTACTGGAACAAGTGAATGCGGTCATGGGCAGCTTTTTTGCAGGCGAGCGCATGGAGGATGATTTGAAGTGGCGAGAAAAGATGGAGGAGCGACAAAAGGCGAGAGTGGCCAGGAGAACATCGATGACTTCATCAACGGCAGAGGACGAGGAGGCGGCAAAATCGGTCTTGGGGTCCGAAGTCGACTTTGAAGAGAAGGATGATGAAGATTTGTACTTTTCACCAGAAAAGTTTAATGTCATCTTTGCGAGTGCAATTGATGGATGGGCATTTACTGTGAAGGACTTTGCGGCAATTCATGAAAAGAAGTTGGGAGTTAAGCGGGCAGTGCTTGAGAAGGTGCTATGGGGTGACTTCTATCTAGACCCGAAGACAAAGAAGGTGTTGAAGCAGAGGCACCTGAAGGGTCGGAATTTGAGGCCTATGTTCGTCCAGTTTGCGCTAGACAATATCTGGGCTATCTACGACAATATCTTGAGAAAGTACGTTAGGGTTTTTTTCTTTTCCTTTTAGTGGTTCGCAGTACATTGGCATATTCTAACGTTTATCAAAGGGACCGAGACCAGGAGAAGATCGAGAAGATCATCAAAACGCTTGGGATTAAGGTGCTTCCTAGAGACCTAAAGTCCAAGGATTCAAGAGCTTTGCTTCAGACAATATTTACACAATGGTTGCCGTTATCCCGAGCCGTTCTTGGGACTGTCGTTAGCCAACTGCCTTCTCCGCCGGCCGCCCAGAAACAGAGAATAACAAACTTGATCGAAGCTAGTCCCGGAGGCACATCATCGATCGCTCCAGATATCAAAAATGCAATGGAGGCTCTTAACGCTGGTGACAAGACAATTGTTGCGTACGTCAGCAAGATGATTTCTGTTCCAGAGAAGGACCTACCGAGGAATCAACGGGAGAAGCTAACAGCTGAGCAATTACGGGAACTTGGCCGTATTAAACGACAAGAGATAGCGAGGGCTCTCGCTGCCAACGCAGCCAGTGAGGCTGCTTCCTTATCTGGCGACCCCATTCCTGAAGCTGAACTTGAAAGTGTCACCATGGAGCTTGGGAATGCTAGTATCAAAAACCCTGACTTAAACCCCGCAAGTGGAACTAGCATCCCGAAAGGCACAGGCGAGAGTGGAAATCCAGTAGACCCCGATAAGGAACACCTTATAGGGTTTGCTAGACTCTACACAGGCACAATCTCAGTTGGACAAACTCTCTATGTCTTGGGACCGAAATACGATCCTCGGCATCCAGATCAGCACGTCTCCCAGATTACGGTGACAGATCTCTATTTAATGATGGGGAGAGAGCTCGTAGCGCTAGAACAGGTTCCTGCTGGCAATGTGTTTGGTATCGGTGGAGTGGAGGGCAAGGTTCTCAAAAATGCAACACTGTGCTCGACAAATATTGGTGGGGTCAATCTTGCCAGTGTCGCCGGCATGGGAACAGCGCCTATCGTGAGAGTTGCCTTGGAGCCGAAGAATCCAAGCCAGCTGCAGCAGTTAGTTAAAGGTTTGAAGCTGCTAGAGCAAGCTGATCCTTGCATGGAGTATCTTGTGCAATCGAATGGAGAGCATGTCATTTTGACAGCTGGAGAGCTCCATCTTGAGGTAGGTTACTGCATGCGGAACTTGCATAACTAGCTTTCCCACTAACATTTATATCTAGCGATGTTTGAAAGACCTTCGTGAACGGTTCGCCAAGATTGAGATCGAGGCTTCTGAACCTATCGTGCCATATCGAGAAACTATTCTCTCTGCGCCTGAGATGCCACCACCAAAGAACCCTAACCTACCTCGAGGCACCGTCATCGTTAGCACAGCAGGCAAACACGTCACATTCAAGCTAAGAGTCCGCCCGCTTCCGTCGCAGGCTACTGAATATCTCGAAGAGAATGTGGGGACGCTCAAGAAGTTCCTCGCTGAGAAACATGCGGGACAACATGAACATGATAGTGCCGAGTTAATGTTAACTGCGGGCGAGGAAGCTAAAGGGTGCCTTCCAATCGAGGAGTTTGAAAAAGGATTGCAGTCCGCTTTAGTAGCAGGGGCTACGAAGGAAACAAAAGGCGTCTGGACGAATGTCGTCAGCAAGATATCATCGTTTGGGCCACGAAGATCGGGGCCGAACATTCTGGTCGATAACGCTAATGTACTCCGGAAAACTCTATGCAAAGACGAGGATGAGCCGGCTCAGAATGGCGGGGCTGCAGACGACTGTGACAATGTACCGTCGTTAAAGATCACGATCAACGATTTCCACGACAGGATTATCCAAGCGTTCCAAGGCGCGACTTCCCAGGGACCGCTGTGCCATGAGCCCATGCAGGGCGTTGCGGTGTTCATAGAGGAAGCCAAGGTCGAAATTGCCGACGAGGAAATTGAAGCTCTACGTATGAAGATGGGGCAGCTGGTTGGGGAGGTTATCACGATGGTGACATCCGGTATACGACAAGGGTTCTTAGACTGGTCACCAAGGCTGCTATTGGCCATGTATTCATGCGAGATCCAAGCGTCCAGTAAGCATCAAACAACACATTTTACATTCTTTCCCTTCAAATTTCCCCCGCGATACCCCTGTTGCAGGGGTGGGGGCCCACCCGGTTACAAACACCAGGGTACTTTTTTTTTCTTCGTTAGTACTTGCTGACTTATGATTGTGTTTACAATTACTCGCAGCCGAGGTGCTGGGCCGTGTATACGGCGTCATTACGCGTCGGAGAGGGCAGATCGTGGCAGATGAAATGAAAGAGGGCACGCCGTTCTTTACGATCAAGTCGCTGTTGCCCGTGGTGGAGTCGTTTGGATTCGCAGACGAAATCCGAACTAAGACGTCTGGGGCGGCGTCGCCGCAGCTGATCTTCAGCGGGTTTGAGAATGTAGTGGACGAGGACCCGTTTTGGGTGCCGCATACAGAGGATGAGCTGGAGGATTTGGGAGAACTAGCAGACCGTGAGAGCGTCGCGAAACGGTATATGGACGCTGTGAGGGTGCGGAAGGGGCTGTTTGTCGCGAGGAAGATGCTGGCGGGGGCGGAGAAGCAGAGCACGAGGAAGAAGTAGTAGCAGGGAGCGGTGTTGCTGGGAGAGAGGAGATTGAATTGATACAGATACGAGGGCGGCCAATGACATCCCGTGATGGAGAGTACTGTCCGGCATCAGACGGGGAGAAAAAAGACCTCACTTCGCAACGGTCACAATACAGTGCTGCCAATCGCGAAGGAAGAAGGAAGGGCGAAGGACAAGCAGCAAGCAGGCAAGCAAGCACGAGGAGTCTGGTTGCCGTGTCTCGTGTACGAAATAGCAACAGTATCAGCACAAGTTGTACCGGCAGAGTACCAGAGGCCTGCAGCAATCAGCCCTCGGCAAGAGCCAGCTGAGACCAGGCGGTACCGACCGAGGTCCAAAAACTCATTCCCCCAGCAAGCACACAGCGAAAACTCATTCCCGCCCTGGCTACATATGCATATGTCCAGTCAGCCAGCGGCCTCTTAGCACCGATTGAAAACCCGGCCGGTGGAGCAGCAGCCTTATTCTGCTTCTGCTGTAACTCGACTTGTTTACTCGGTCTGTTATATTATTATAAAAGCAGCAGCCAATCAGGCGCCGGGGGTCCTTCGGTCGTTTCGTTCCCCAGCCTCCCTTCTTTCCCGTCTCTCTTCCTCATTCCTCCCCCTTCAATTCCACCCAAACCCAACCCAAGTTCCCTTCCCCATCCGTCCGTCCCAAAACTGCTGCCATTTCCACCAACCCTCCGCTGCCGCCGCCATCACCATCACGCACGCACGTATCGTATCCATATCGCCACGACCGATTCCTTCAAGTAAGACAACTCTCGCTCTCGCTCTCGCTCCCCCGCCTGTCAATGTTTGTTTTTGTTTCCTAGTTGCAGAGTCGCCTACGCTTTGCACTCTTGAGTTTGCCTAATTGAATCGGCGTCGGTGTTGCTGCTGTTTTGCATTTGTTCTCCAACTCGTCCTCAGCGACGTCACGATAAAATAAAAAATATATACTGTCGATACCGACGCTCTCGTCCAACGCGTCAACACCTTTTGCTTTTTTGCCGAAGCTCTCCTGTCGCGCTTCTAACGCAATAATCATATTACTTCACACGTCTTTCTTGGTCGGTGGTCACCGCTGTGCTTGCCTTACTCCGGCGTGTGAAAAAATTGTTCGCATTCCATTGTCGTTGTCGCCTCTCCCCGTCGTCGCTTTGGCTCTTTGGCGGACGAGACAACGGTCGAGAGCGATCGCCGTTGCCCGCCGAAGGCTTTTGTTGGACCTCGGCACTTTCTGTGATCTGATCGATATCGAGTGAACTTTAAACCAAAAAACACGTTTTGATGATAGTGTCGCTGACTTGAAAACGAAACATTCTGTAGATTCAAGAGATATTCCCAAGTTGAATAAACCAAATCGCCCATCATGCCTGTCAAAGGAAAGACCCCCGGGCAGACGTACATTCAGTCGTACCTGAAGTTGCTGCAGACGAACCCTCTGTAAGCATTTCGCTCCGAGCCCCGTCTTTCCATAACTGGTATCCTAATGTCGCGCGATAATGCAGTCAAACGAAGATGGTTACGTCGGGTACCCTCTCCGCCTTGCAGGAACTTCTCGCCTCCATCATCGCCGGCGACAAGAAGCATGGCAGCTATTTGACCCCGCGTGTGCCCATGATGGCCATCTACGGCGCCTTCATCTCCGCTCCGCTCGGCCACTTGCTCATCAACCTCCTGCAGCGCGCGTTCAGGAACCGCACGTCGACCCGTGCTAAGATTCTCCAGATCTTGGTTAGCAACTTTATCGTCTCGCCGATCCAGAACGTCGTCTATCTCGCCAGCATGGCCGTCATTGCTGGCGCAAGGAAGAAGGAGAACGTTAAGGCTATGGTTCGGACGGGCTTCTTCCCCGTCATGAAAGTCAGCTGGATCACCAGCCCCTTGGCCTTGGCCTTCGCCCAGAAGTTCTTGCCCGAGCACGCTTGGGGTGCGTACCTACATACTTATCCCGGTCCTTAAAAATTTAGAAGATAAATTGAGCTAACTGGATGCAGTTCCATTCTTCAACCTCATCGGTTTCATCATTGGAACCTATGTCAACGCCCTCACGAAGAAGAAGAGGATGGCAGCCCTCGAGAAGAAGAAGGTAAGTTGAACTTCCCACTAACATTTCGTATAGAACGAACTGTGGCTCCCCTGGTGCGGATAAATCTAACGCCAAATGACGCTAATGCAGAACTCACAGTACCACAAGGATCATCACAAGGACGCCTACTACAAGTCGTCGGATTACCGTTAAGCGGTACGCTCCTGGGAGTGAACACAATGCTCTGAAATGAAGAGAGAAGTGACGTCGCTGAAGCATCCTACTTTTCCCCGCCCTCTCTATTCTCTTGATTCTAGTGCACGTGTGATACGAGGCAGTTTGTTTAATTCTTTTTTTGGTGTTATGTTTTTTGGCACACATGCGCGCACCCGCACCCGCACTTGCACTTTCTCCAAGATGGTGGCTTTGATGTTGATTTTAATGTTGGAAATGATAACCCCCCTCCCAAATCTCATAATGTCAAATAGCAAGAGAAGCATCATATGTACCACCCTTTCATGAAGCAGTACTCTGCATTGTTACTTTGCTTCGAATGTGCAAGAATTTGAACGCGTGCTGGGTGTGCTCCCGCCCGCCTGTCTGTCTATCTGTCTGCCTATCTGGGCATAACACCATCTACCTGTCTGCCTCTCACACTCACAGGATTGATTTATGAGACGAGAAGGAAAGGAAAGAGAAGATTGTTTTGGCAAAGGTCATCTTTATCTCTTCACTCGATTTTATTCCTCCGGTCTACTACTACTTTGGCATATGCATAATCTACGGATATATCTCTTTACGGTTTGCTTGCTTGCTCGCTGGCCTGTTTCTCACACTCATGACGCGCACGCGGAAGCTTCTGGTTTTTCCTGATTTCTGCTTTTGTTCTATATTCACTTCTTGATGTATGTTTTACTTTGGTCTTTTTTACTTTTCTTTTCTTCCATGCTGGACTCTTAATGGGATGCGCTTTTTTAATGTATCTTTTGTATGACCAAGGGTATATGTACTGAAGGCTGTAGGGTGGGGATGAATTGCTTGCCGTGTCGGAGGGGAAGGGGAAGAGGGGCGGTATGGTTGGTATACGAGCGGACACAATGCATGTATACAGGGGATGATAGAAAGAACAATAGAACGCTGTTTACCGAACATTCTCGATATATATAAAGCTTCCGTGCGTACATAAATACTTACTTATATAAGTACTTAAGTATGTATAATGAAAAATACATGCTTATAAAGTAAGTGTTCCTCCCGCATCTACATACCCATTGAGACCATGTCGATGCAGCACCCAGCCATACAGAACTCTGCGCGGTCCAATATTGTTTGATGCACGCCAGAAGCATAGACTTTTCGACCTCATAGCTATATAGTAGACAAGTACTTGATCAAAATCACCTCCGTCGTATATTCTCGACTCGGACACGACAAATTTCGCAAGTACTTGCCCACCAGTCGTTATTATACCCCCCCCTCCCCCGAATTCGCGAAAAATCCCGCTTTGTCCTATCATTGATGATATGCTTATATATATGCGTAGAATTCTAAAGTGCTAAATAGCGAAAGTTTACTGAGCCCGCGGGAGCCATACCGGCGGTATCGGGACGCTGCTCTCAAGGCTTGAGGGTGGCGCCGGGAATAGTGCATACAGATATAACGTATAACGTCGGCACACAGCTGCACGATTCTAGCACCGCGAATATCAACATCACCGTTCAATTTGAATTCTTTAGTTATTAATGAGGTGTGAAGTTTTATATGCAGGTACGAACATTCTAACCTACGGCTTGCTGGTACCTATGGCCATCTGGATCTATATCTGTGTATAATAATCATTGTAACCAGGGCAATCGAGCTTACACGTGAATTGTGAAACGGGCCTCAGTATATATATATATATATATATCACTCACGCCCCCCACTCCATGGCCGTATGTATCTGCAACATAAAGCGGATACGGATTTGCATTACGTCCTACCAAGTTTAATCAATCGGACTCTGGTCCACGATTCGATCGTGCCGATGCCTAAATCCAGACACTTATCTATTTCCCCCTTTNCCCCCCTCCCCCCCCCCCCCCCCCCCCCCCCGCGGGCAGCAGCCAGCCAAACGCTAGTCATACAGATGCGATGCTATATTTAAACACTAAACGCGAAGGCAGAGCGCATGTATCATCTCTAACATCGGTGTCCGGCGCACGCGGTGCGGGATATCCCTTGGAGGATATGTACATAACATCATAGCCTCATCATCCAGATTGATCACACGTAGACATGGCCATGGACAAAACTCACTGTCATTACATGCTTTTCTTTGCTTTCGTTTAGTATTCGAAATATTTTATCGATCTATGCAATGATAGCCTGGGTCGATTCGTTTTTTAGGCCTAGGTTGTCCCCCCCCCCGTGCTGTGAGATCTGCTATGGTTCACAACGTTGCTCGTTCATATTCGTGTTACACAACTGGTTGCTGTGGTAAATAACTCTGAGGACTTCTTCAAGGAACACATGCGGGAATGATGCGGCAACAACCAGGAACCGCACACACCCTGAATAAGGTAGGCCCAACGTGATATTAATCTAGATTTCTACGCCATTTCCAAAGGGATATTCAATCGCTGGTTTATAGTCTTTTTGTATTTTTATATGTATATGGTTACACCGCCACTATCGTACATCCAAAATATCCAAGGCCTTGCTTTCCAAAATCAAAACAGAAGGAAGTAAGAGAATAGAGAAGAGTGTATAAGGAAAAAAAAAAAAAAAAAAAGACCGGAAAACGGCGGGATCCGATTCGATACAGCCTGCAACCCAGAAGAAAATGAAAAATGAACCCAACTCCGGCTTTCTTTCCCTACCCTCAACCAAAGAGAAAAAAGTATACTGGTATTGGTATGCTTGGGAAAAAGATGTGAAAATCGCAAAAGAACTGAAAGAACAAACAGATGAAGAAATAAAATCGAGATGCTTTTTGTGAAATTGGTGGGAATTAACGCCCTTGAAATATGAATGGCGCCGGAAAAAAAAAGAGTCGTTGAATAGCAGCAATCGTGGGCCAACAAAAATCGCACAAAAGTATCAGTATATCCTTCCAACAATGAAAAAAATTTTTAAAAAAAATTTCGAAAAGAAATGAAAGAAAGCGATAAATGCAGTTATGAAAGGTGGTATAAATATCCTTCAACTGCATAGTGGTAGAAGCGAATGTGTAATCTTAATTGCGAACCGTAGCGAAGCGAAACTTGAAGAGCTTGGTTGAAGCCCTTCTGCGAATTAGATAGGAAAAGACTGATATAAGAGCTGAAAAGGGAACGAAAGAAGGAACCTAAGAGCTCTCCTCGCCGAAGTCTTGAAGCCACCTACTCTCCAACACCTGTGCCACATCCCACCTGTCGTCGACATCCATATTAATGCAACCCTCCAACACCTCGACGAGATCCTCGTATCCGTCTGCCACCTTTGAGCGTAGGAGCTCTTTATTGTACTCTCCTTTAATAATCATGTCTTGCAACATCGCGGAGATGCTATGATGGAAAGGTAGCTGTCCCGTCACCATTGTATATATCGTGATTCCCAGTGCCCACATGTCGACATAGGTTTGAACCACCGGTACGTCGGATTCGAGCAGCTCCGGTGCAGCGTATTGAAGAGATCCCAACACTGGCGATTCAGAAGTTGCAGCAATAGCGGTTGACGAACCAGCCGGTCCATGACGCTTAATGGGTGGCCTGTTGGGGAGGCTGTCGTATCCATCATCGTCAGAGTCGCCGTCTGGGTGCGAGCTTGGTAAGAATTCAGCCATGCCAAAGTCGCAGAGCAGAATATGGCCTGTGGGATCTTCCTCCACATTAACGAGGACATTCTCCAGTTTGACATCCCGGTGAACAATCCTCATATCCTGGTGAAGATACCTGAGAGCGGATGAGAGCTGGTAGGAGTACCTCTGCACCAGCTCGGGTTTCAGCCCACTTCTGTTCTTTTTGACCAGGTCAAAGAGAGTTCCGCCAATGTTGTAACGAGTGATACAGAAATAAGCGTACGATGTGTCGTAGACGCTGAGCAAATCGAGAATGTTAGGATGAGAAAGGTGACGCCACAGGTTGACTTCATGTTCGAATTCGGCCTGGATCGCGTCATTTTCCGACTCCGAGTCCTTAACCTTCTTCTTAACAATCTTCACAGCGCGAACAATTTTCTTGCCCCTTTCGAGAGTATGAGCCTCTTTGACAACACTGTACCCGCCAAATCCGATCGGCTTGCCGATGATGTAATCACCAATCGACTGGCCTTCGTCGTCGGGGGCTGACGGCTTTGTTTGTTTCCAACCCCTCAAGAATCTAGACGCCGGAGAATTTGGGGTTGGACAAGATGCTTTCCGCTGTGCTCTGGTAGTCCTAGGTTTATCAACAGAAAAACTCTTGGACCTTTGAACAAGGCTTGATGAACTCATCCAGGGCCAAGAAGGGGAGAGGGTATGTTCATCCTGTAAGGAGGCGGGGCTCCGTGCAGAATGGGCGATGGGCGACAGAAAGGCATCCATGGCAGTCGGTGGTGTCTTGACTTCATCGAGCAATGGTGATGCGGTACTGGCGGATGTAAGAGAGCCTATGCGGTCTCTATCGCTCAAGCCATCAGCATCGATCCTCGGCGACCCAACTGAGGAGCCATATCCTCCCCGGGAGGAATGACTATCGTCACCGTCATCAGATCTTTGATCGTAAAGATCGAAGGCAGCAACCCTAGGAACTCCAGAATAGGAGAATTTCCGCGGGTCCGGGGGAGAGGAGCCGTATATGTGTAGAGCTATCGGACTTTCTTGCGGCAGCTGAACGTCCTTGACCCTAGGCAGGGGCTGCTGTAGTGGCAACTGCTGCCCTGAGTCGAGCTTCACATTAGGAGCGAATGTTATAGACTTCCTCCTGCTACTGACTCCGCTTCTCCCAAGCTGCGACTCATCTGGCGAACGTGGAGCGCCAGATCTGCCAAATGCACCATGAACATTTATCTCTGTCCGCGATACTGTAGCACCGGTGGGTGTAACGGATATGGGTGGGGTAGATGCATGTTCGGAAACTGGAGGGGTCGAAGATAGTCTACGTTGTAGCGACTGAGCAGCTAGCCCCTCTGAAAGGTGTGAAGTCTGGGGAGCTGCGGTAGGTGTTGCGATTCTAAGGTTGTGGAATCGTCGTTGACCAAGGTCTGCAGTGTCCATCGGACGCTTTTCGTCCTGTAAGTTAAAATTAAGATAGCGAGTAAGGCGAAGTTTAGAAGGAGGAGCGATGGAGTTTTAGGGAAATCGGCGCCTGAAGAATATAGCGATATTTATCTAGATGATTATGGTGTGTGGAGAGCCAGCATGCGGGTCAGGCACGTAGGCTCAAATGTCAACGAGCGCCAGCAGGGTAATATCCTCGCAAACACGCTCGCCCCTTGACAAAAAGGTGCGAATGTCGAATAAGTTTCTTCTTCCTCCCACTCTCTTAGGCAGCTCGATTTGTCTTGGAAGGCAGCGGTGTGGTGTTGGTTAGCTCGCCTGGAGAGTTTGACTCAGTGGGCGAGGGTTCTTTAGTTTGTCGGCGAGTTCAGCGTAAGTCCAGTATATCAACAGGGCAGCGGGTCGGTCTGCTTCCAGACAAGGCAATCGCTGATGATGGGCGAGGTGAACGTTGGGATCTACCAAATGGACGGATTGACTGCCTCACTTGGTTGGAAGATATAAGTAGGAGGGATTTGGTGAACGACGTAGAGGTTGCAAGAGTTGTTAGCCACGGGTTAGAGTTCCTCTGTTGGGCGAAGCTAGTACTGTGCGTGTCGAAAGATTTAAGTTTCTGATGATGATGTTGAAACAGCGGGGAAGGAATAAAGGAATAGAAAGCGGGAGGAAGAGGTTGACGGGAGGAAGCCCTGCTATTATAACAAGCTACTTTTCAAGAGATGGAAAGGGCCTGCCAACCCTGGGCAGCCGGTTTCGGTGTGTAGTGGTGGTGGTGGTGGGAAGTGGGTGGTAGTGGTGGGAGTGTGGGATGAAAGTGGATCAAGAGGCAGCGGAGGAAGGATGGTGATTCGACGGCAGGCGCAAGGACACGAAAAGGAAACGGAACGTCTTGCAGGCGACCCGACGTCTGCTGCTGCTTTGTGTGGGGGATCCGGCTCGCCTGCCCTCTTTCGCCCTCAGCCTGAACAGCGCCCTGGCCACCCGCAAACCGCAGGCCACAAACCCTCTCGACGACCACGACAGACTCGACCAGACGAGGGGCGGCTCGGATACGCAAATGACGCTTGACTGCTCTGACGGCTGATTGACTGATTGACTGACCGGACGATGGATCGCTTCTCCTGTCGATGCTCTGCAATTTCCATCCGGATGGCCTGTTTCATCAAACCAACCTCCTTACATGGAAAGAATGGACGGCTCTTCCTTCGCTGCCTTGAGCTCTTGGCCTCCTCCTCCATCGAGCATCTCATTTCACGGGCTCGTTAGTCGGTTGCCAGCATCATAGCGGAATAGACTATATTGCACCGTATTGTCATGCAATGCGCCAACCGAGCTGACAGCCTCACAAACCAATGAATATCACACTTCCAAGGCCGTTACTGCCAATTTAGACCCCATTCCTCATAGCCGACGCCAATTTACTTTTGACCAACCTGAGATCGTTCGGTTTTCTCATCTATTGCATCCTTTTCCCTTTTTTTTTTTTTTCCTTTCCTTAGCTTACTCTGCCCCTACATGACGCTATTCCGCCGGATGAACCGTTTTTCGTACGTAACAATTTCCCAGGTCGTCCAAACAAGCCCCAAGCGAACTCCAATCGACGTCCTTTGAAACGAGGAAGACCCCAGCCAGCCAGCGCTCGTCGTTCGCCCAGAAGGAAAACCCTGCACGTCGGAATGGAAATCTCTGGGGCTTAATCGAGGCCATCTAAGCCCTGTACGGCAAGATGGCTGATGGAAAAGCCAGTCTATTTCAGGAAAAATAAGCTGCACAATAAATTTCAACTCGCAAGGCGAGGCCTGGCCTGGTCTGCGTCACCCACATACGACCAGATCAATATCTGCACGGGGCATAGTGGTCCTTTTTTGAGCAACGTTACGCCAGAGGTAAACATGCGGGAAAGTCGACAACAGCCGGCGACGCGGAGATCACGCATCGACCCACCAGCGGAGAACCCAGTCAAAAATACTCCACTCGCAGATCGCAACTAATTGGCCGAATTGCCCCCATTCTTTCGGGCATATGTCGTCTGACAATTGTTTTAATTTGTTGAGTGCTGTCGGCTATGCGCCGCGACGACTGACTTTGCGCTTTGAATAATACATCACGAATCGATTATACGATGGAGGGATGGTATGCGGAGAGGATGGATAATGGTATGCATGCACGGCGAATTCGAAAATGTGGGGAAGAAAAGAAACGAGCGAACGGAAAAATAAAAGAAAAAAATATTTTATCCAAACCACACGGTCCCAGCCAGGAAAAGAGGCAACGGCATTCCATTGGTTGACGCGGGTGAAGATTTACGGTGTTTGTTCGTCGTTCATCGTCCATGGTGGAACGGATGACTCCAGCCAAAGTCGCCGTCTATTACTAAACAGAAACCCTTAACCTTGTTACCCAACGATCCTTTTCTTTGACCACCATCCAGGCGCCAACCCTGTGAATCTTAATATATGCGAACCAGATGGGCCCTGTTGTTGGTGTTCGCTTCGTCAATTTCCTCTCGTCTGCGACGGTACCAGATGACACGTTCCTAACAGCGGCCGCTTGGACGAGTTATGCTTAAACCAGCTTACCTTCGGCATTCAGAAGGTCTGAAGCTCTTGGTATCGGGCGTTTACGGAACAGAGGAGTCTCAGCTGTTGCCTCCCCTAGCCACTTAACCCAGCCAGGCTCAACCCCGGACGGAGCGATTCTGCAGAGTCGCTAAGTCAGTCAGTCCTTGGCCCGGTCTGGCACAGCGGCAACTGCAAAGAGAGAAAATTCTCTTTCGGGGAAGTGCAGAGCTCATTCTTGCTTGCCCGTCTTGTTTGGGCTCTGGAACAAATCAAAGAAAAAATTTTATTGTTGTTGAGGCCACTTCCCTTCCACACACCCAGCTGTCGATCGAGGGCAGATTCTGGCCACAGCGGTTATGATTATGCTGCAAGTGACAGCATTCCCTCCATTGCATCCCGCAGGACAGTCAGGTAATAGTCAGCGTGAAAGGAAACGTATATAAGATGGTGAGACGGTGTGTTTCCGAAAAGAGGCTCTGCTGCCCACCTCCATCGCACGTGTCGGAATGCGGCATGTTGCCGATTGGTCCAAAAAATGCGGCATGCGATGCTGATCCAACACTTTGTCAACCTCAACGCCGACACCACGACATCTGACGTAGGTTTCAAGCGGCATTGGTCATCGAGCGATAACGCCGACCATATCCATGCCACAATCTCGAGAAAAAAAATATTATGGTTGTGGCACGAGGCCCATCTTTCGCAAACGTGATCGGGTCAACGAACATCCATAACGCGGGGTATGTCGGGCCTCCGAAACGTTCATGCAAAAATCACCACTCCATTTCCCGCGCCAACCGACCGACGAAAGACGCCGTCTTCATTCTTCTTACCAAGCCTGAGCAAATCCTTTATTGTAAGCTTATCTTGCATGTTCCCTATCTATATCACACTAGTCGGCTAGTGTTTTTTTTTCTTGAGCGCCTCAGACTGCAATCGAATAGAGACATGACAACTAGTTGGTAAGCTAACTCACTGCACACAAGCATCCTTTCGTTAATTACGTAAATTTGCCAAACTTGGAACTCTGAGCGCGAAGGAGCAGAGTCAGTCAATTCCATTCCTGTTGGCTGCATACACGGCGAGCAGATGTGAGAGCTAATGAGTTTAACCACATATGAATGCATGGCTCACCTCCAAGTTGCTCGAAACGAGAAATATATCTCGCAACTCTCTCCTTCTCATCCTGCAGTCTTTGCTTCCCATTGACAATTAATTGGAGCTTCCCAAGTTAGCTCTTACCAAGCAGTTGGCTAGCTAGAGTTAGCTAGTTACAACATGCAAATGAGATGCAAATGAGATGCAACTGCAATGCATTGGAACTATAACTTAATCAACCCGACTGGTTAGCTTTGCATTCAACTGCCGTGCAGCTGCCATGATTATATGCATGCATTTATTTGGAAGCGAAGGGGAAATGAAAGGTAGCCCTGACTAGCCGATTGCCAACATGGTAATTTGCGAGCTCCTGCGAGGAGTTTGCTGAGTTCTGGAAATTGTTACACGGGAAGATGAGTAAGTTCGAGATATATTTGATATAGGCGAGCCGTTCAGCCGTCTATCCTGTCTCATCTAGTTCCTCGGCCTTGTGTGCTTACAGCCGGCAAGAGCCTCCGGAACGCGACGACTCCGAGGGTGAGAACGTGGCCCCATAGCTACCCATGTTCATAACAGATAAGGCATCGTTGAGCCCATTACTTCAACCCGGGCTAGTGGTTCAGATAAGGCCTGGGTGTTAAAACCCGCAGTCTCCTGTAGCTGTTGCGATTGTAGCTACTCGCAAGATCCCTAGATTTGAATCACCCATCTGAATAAGGAGCACAGGCGTTTAGAAGCATTGCTTAGATAGTGCGTGAGCTCTGTTCGTGGAGAGTTGGCTGCAAGGAAGTCGCTTCATTCACACAAGGCCCCTATCTTCTCTGTTTACACAAATACACCAAGCACACGCGCAAACTGGACACCACCTCGCCGCTCTCTCGTAGATAGTACTGCTTTTGTCCTTAATGGACCTGACAAAACATTCAACGGGAGACATGGATTCCTCGGGGAGTCCGAATAGACGCCGTTTGTGCAGTCGCGGTCCGGAAAGTATGTTATTAATACCTCATAATTGAATCCAGTACAACATCTGAGTTATTTAGATCGCATGTTGTCCCGGGTTCGCATCCTTGCCCAAGCAGCCTCGAGGCATCCACAGATGGACCCTCGGCTTACGTTCGACTGTTTTACCTGGCGAGCTTCGGACACATGCCGGGAGGCTATATCCGTATCCAAAAAGCCCCTCAGATATAAGCCCATGTTTTCGGGATTTTGCTTTACTAATGAACCCCCCACCCTCCTCCTCCTCAAGGCGTGCTGGCATACATGGTATATCTATCTATCTATGCGAGTTCTTTTTCATAATCAGCCGACACGATCTTTCGCGGTACACCGAGCTTGTCCACGGCCTCCCCGAACCAGTGCCCCTTATCCCTCAATATGCAATTCTGCCCACGGTTTATATTAATGCAGAACTCTAGAAGATAGCGAATATCCGGATAGCCAGAGACACCGAAGCATTGTCAAGATATGACGCGGGTGGATGGAATGCTTCTTAGCCACGTGGGAAGTATAGGTACTACAGATAAGGCTGATTGATGACCCACCGATGGATCGTATTGCGGTTTACCTAACAGGCAAATCTTCGGATCAACGGAGTGGAGTAGTACGCCACGAGCGGAATGTTGCTTTATGGATACCATCTCGACGCTATGGTACAGAGTGACAGCTACCCATTGGTGATACCGAGAATGGGATACTCAGGGAGGCCGGAGAGAGGGTCCTCCAGCGTCTCCACTAGGAGTGCTGGATTCTTAAATCATGCGCAGTTAAAATCTTGCTACTCATGCATCTTAAGATTTGATAAGCCCAGTTATTATTGTTAAAGGGCTGATATTAAAGGACTCTTTACCATGGATCTTTCAGAGACATTATTAGAGCTTCATATGCATTTCCATATAAGCTCCGAAGTCCATATATAGTTGTATATGTATTGATTGAAGCAATAGTCTATCGAGGCTAGGGGTATAAAACCATCGGACAATAGTATGCGCGTAGCGCACCAGCCGAATTATATGCCCCCCACACGTGCACATCTGGACGAGAGAAGGAACCAAAGCAGGTACCGCACCGACTGATAAGTTATCTCAATTAAAAATCGCTCTTCAACGGTCGAGCGATAGCAGCATCCTATGAGAGTTATCGTATCGGACCAATTGAACAGAAACCACACACGCTAGTCGTTAACTAGACCTCTTTGAATCAAAACTATTGAATTAGGCATTGACAAATTTCCACTCGCAATATTGGAACTTGATATGCTTTAAAGAACGTGAGCATTGGGACTAGGGTCGACTATGGTCTAGATCACAACACAAACTGCTCGGGTTTCTTGTGTTATTTTAGTTTGGTCTCTTTCGAATTTCTTGATCTTGTTGACATCACATTTGCGCTTCAGATGCGCATACGCTGAATGTTCACAAATTCACGGGCGTCCCGGGTTAGTTTTGGCCATCGTCGGCCTCGGAGTTGGATCCACACGGACTTCTGCCTATCTCAAACTCAGCCTACTGAGGGTATCCACCTACTGACATGTAGCACTACGTTCGCCTCGTGACGAGATGGTTCCTTGTTCCAAACGCGAACGACCAAGATTCTCGCTTCGTGTTATGATGTTGAGAAAGGGAAAAAGAAAAAAACAAAAAAAGCTTCCAAGGAACAAGAGGCAAAAAAGATCGACACCTGTGTGATTGGAATACACGCACCCGAAGGTGCCAGCTTGGTAGGCGTGGCGGGCTGGCGCGTTAATCACTCTACCAAAATGCCTGATGCAAGATTTCTGTCACATTTACATCTATATCACCTAAATCTAATAAACTCCCTGACCCTCCGCCACGGAAAACAAACTTGGCTAAATTACCACTTTCGCATCAACCTTCCGCGAACAGAACCGGGCCCTGTTAGTCAGATGATAGGTTGGAAGATGGAGCCGATTCCGGCAGCCTGATTCTCGGGCCGGAAGGGTCAACAGCTTGTTTTTACGAATGTCGGGATTGCACAGCTAGACGCCGATTTGCACTCTACTTGGGCTGGGAAGCGTCTGGGTAGAAGTTGCCACGTGCAATTCTGCATAGTTTCTAAATCCATGTAGACCGGTAAAACCCCCACAGACGAGTATTCGCGACGGTTCTCGCCGGTAAGTACTTCGGTGAATATATTATATATAGAAATAGACGACGTAACGATTAATCGCTATTCTCCTCTAGTTATGGCTAGCATCCCGGAGCATACTCTATTACATGTTTGCCTCAAGCACCACATATATCTACGACATGACGATGTGTTCCACTGCCAGAACAGCAAGCCGGAGCCCGCCTCATTGCTGAGGTTATGGATTCGGAGGGAGCGATTGTAGGAGCGTTGTCTTCGGAGCTCGCGTTACGTTGTAACGTGGTCGGTATGTCCTGAGCGCGCGCTCGCCTCGCAAGTTCAAGGCGACATAGACGCCGTTCTACCGTGGTGACTGGCGGCGCGTACATGCACGTTGCATGTGCTCTGGCGCTTCCGGCTCCGAATATCCGTTGGTCTGAATTTTTGCTGACATGGAAGAGACGCTTTGGTAATACCCGTACAATGAACCATAACGTCATCCATTCTTGTGCATGAAGCTGCGAGAAGCTGGTTGAGCTTAATTTAGCAATATGGGTTCGGTTTGCTGGGCAGCTCTTCCGCACATATTAGCCGCGTGCATTCGAGTATATATCAAGTTAAGTGTACTATCGAACAAACTAGCTAGGCGCTTGGGGTCGAAGAACCTATCGGAGCTGCATCCGGTCAATTTTTTGAATAAACTGCATGTTTGCATATACCTAGGTATGTATAAGGTCGTGAGTTTTTACATATGCGTTATCCACGAGACAACTGCGGGCGCTCCCGAGGCAAGCATATGCCCTCTCAGATAATAGATACATACATTGGTCTACAGATCCAATGCAATGCCTGCCTGTTATGAAATAGTGTGCAGCAAAAAGTAGAGCTGCCCCGGTCCGGATTTGTTGGGGCTGGGGAGCAAGCAAATCGCATAACGAGCTGGGTATATCATTTCATGTATGTATATGCACAATGGGTACGTGAGCCTAGCCATGGTCATGCAGGCCAAGTTTTCTTAGCCTCGAGAATTCGTGCTGTATCCAATCGAATTAAAGCCTGGGTGGTCAAGATTTTTTTTTTCCCCTTTACATCTAAGGTAGGGGAAGGCCCTTGAGCTTGGTCATGCATCATGCTATTTTTGCTAGATCTCTTGTACCGACTTGCTGGCCTTGGGATACATATCAGCGAGGATATTCGATATGCGAGATAATAAGCTGGCTGATCATGCCTGGATATATCAGGTCCGGAGCCCAGAGCTGCAGAAACCATGCATATGCATATGCTTGGCTTAGCACCCGGCTGGGACCTATGTACCTAATCAGGCGTGACTGGTATTTGATTGCGATAACGCCATGTGAATATGGAGAGATGTGGGAGCTGAATGTGCATAGGCTGCAGGTAAGCTTGCGAGATGAATATAAACGTGGCTGGTTGTGCGAGCATCGTATTCTTGCTGGAAGGTCTGGTTTACAAGGTATGGTTTGGCTGAGTGGCTCTCCGCCTTTCTTTGCGGGACAAGCCAGTGGCTCCTGAGCGTCCGTGGGACGACTCGCTTGTGGGGAGCCGAAGGAGCGGACCTATTTGGTAGCTTGCGCTGGGTCTATCTCCTGTACTCTATCTGCGGAAGCTGCTTTCCTTGGCGGCGCTCGAATTCTTGATTCTGGAAATCCAGTGGGCATTTAATATTCCGCGACCCGACAAGATTGCGTTTTATATCCATATTGATTAAACATTTATTTGTCCTCGTGCAGGAACCAGACTAAAATAGTCGACAGAGCTGCATTTGTCCGAGCGCTAGTCAGACCCGCCGACTGGTTGCCTGCATGGCCGCAGACCCCCCAAATACGCCGCCGAAAGTGGAAAGCTCGAGGGAGAGGCCTGGCTTTCATTCGCTCTTGCTTGGAATGGTGGTGGATCCAGTGGCTATCCTGGCTATGGCCTGGCAGCCCCGTCATTGGGTAAGCCATCCATGTGGATTTCAAAAAAGTGAACACTGCTCGCACGCCTGAACCAGTAAATATAGCTTCGAATCAGAGCCGCCTTTTAGCACGTTTGATCTAGAACATGTTGAATCGCCGCATCGACTCGTTGAGGCGGGTTCCATCCTTTTCCTGTATACGGCGTAGCTTAGCCTCGATCGAGCCTCTCATCTGGCCTCTCCTCAACCTCCACCAGCCAACGGCGATTTTTCGCAACCTTTTGTCCTTTGAATTACATTGCATCGTAGCATTGAATGCGAATGTGTAGGAGTAGCCGTACGCGTGTGTGATCTAATTAGGTCCCTCTTACCAGCAACTGACATACCTTGAGACCATTATGCAGCGCGGCAACTTATCATGGCGACCTTCTAGATGCCGGCTTCCTGTGCACACCTGCAGGTCATGCCAACTGCCTATTGGCTCCGTTCCGCGCAAACTTGTCATTCTCCGTATCCAGATGCACCGATGAGGACGGGTCCTGGAAACCCTCTTCGCCACCAGCCTTTTTGTCCATCATCTACCGCATAAAGATATCCCAGATACCTTTCCATCGAATTTCTGGAAGAGGAATTCGATCCGTGTTTAAGACTTGTAGGCACCCTCCGTTGCGGGTATTTTGACCCTTCACTTCACAAGGCCGATTTGATTTGTGCGTAATAAGTGGCGACCTATATGCTATATGTTTTTTTTTTTTTTTCTTTTCTGGTCAGGCTTGGAATAGTGTGCCCGGGTTGCCCCCTTCGAATTCTGCCTCCTTAAACTTCTCCGTTTCAGCTGTGCCAGCAGGGTCCGGGATTGCACCTGGAGGAGAATTTTAAATATGAGAAGGTGATAAATTCAGGTAATTGAGCCAATTAGGAGCGGTGGGAAGGATACTTTCGTCCCCTTGCGCACGCTGCCCAAAAAGCAAGCGTCCCACAGTGGCCAACCCAACCAACCGAGTCCGCCGACAGACGAGACAGTGTCACTGACGGACAGGTTAATAATAAGTGTGCATGTAATATGTATGTCAGTGGATGTAATAATGTAGAGACTAGACTCCGGGAAGATGGATCCAGCTAAGGCCCGCCTTGTTCGCACACACACACCACACACTCTGTGTCCCCGCCGATTCGGTAGCCTCCTCTTCGTTCTCCTTTCCACTTCCTGAATCATTCCTAGGAGGGAAAAAATCATCCTCCTCCTCACTTCGCTTTGGCTCTCAGACCTTCGGGTGTAATTTGCGATATAGATTGTTGACGATACTATTGTTGTTATACGGGACGAAATAGACGCATCGCTCGAAGGACACACCGCACTGCACTGCACTGTTGTATTATTATTATTGTTACTCTGCTATTATATCATTATCTCTTGCATCGCAGCCACATTACACCGTCGGCTGTCTTGTCTGTCTTGCACCTGCACTTGCATTTCTCCAAATCTGGTTTTCTGCCGCTGCTTGCTCCATCATACATACATACTCTGCGACATCACTTCCTCCAAGTCCGAGCTTGTGCGAGCCACATTCAACGTCCAAGAACGTCATTCCCCTTTTGCAACAGCTAACCGCCGAGATATCGAACGCAACGTACATCATTATCGCACATACATACATACACACTTACGTACATACAGACACACGTCGGCTTGCAGTAGTCTTGTGCGTCACTCGCTGTTTCGCAACCGTGCTGCTGCTGCTTGTGCATCTTTCGCCCAGCGCTATCCATCCATCGACCCGAGCATAACCTTTCACGGGGCAAACATGTCTGCGTCCGGACCTCTTGCAATCAGCCTAACTCGTCTTTGAACTTGCATTTGACATTCTCCATCAACTCTCCTCCTTAGTTCCGGTCGCTGGGCTCGACAGGTCTCGCCTCATTTTCCTAGTAGCAAGAACAGTAGATTTCTCAGACCGACATTCCTCAGCTATCGATTTCAGATACGTCCGACGCTCATCCCTCGGTTCTCATACTTTTTGGTCTTCAGCTGGGGGGGATTTATTTTATTTTATTTTTATTTTTTCTTTATTCAAGGCACCCAGTCGGTCCTCCTCCTCTCGCGATTTCGAGGGGTCTTTTATGGTACCTGCATTTTGCCGAAACAGCATTTTCGACGTATAGCTGCCAATTCCTATAAACAGAAGGCCCAACATGCCGCGGCCTCAGATAATTCGAGCCGGTAGGTTGATTGATTTTTCTGCGTGTTAACTATGCGAGTACTTTTGAATCACGGAAGCCCCTCCATTTTGTCGCACAGTGAGCGACACCCCGGTCTATCTGATTTTTCTCCCTGGGCGATTGTGAAGAGGCATGTCTCTGCTGTCAACTAGCCATTTAAGACCTCTTCTTGTTATTTGCTGGGCTGGGATGATGCCCTTTCTGTGAGAGAGTGGATGGGTGGTGTGGCTGTCCTCGTCTCGAAATTGGCCGTGTCCCCTTTTTCTGGCGGCCGAACGAGTTGTCCTGAAACGACAGACCCTTTATTTCCGCAAACGTGGTTCAGCCTTTTGATCACCATCGTATTTACATTCTCTCGATCCCCTCTCGATAGACCCGTCCTGTCCTGTCCTCTCTCCCGTCGCTTGCTTTGACATTATTACTATTACCATTCTTCTTATTCTTCTACTTCTTTTTTATTCATCTGTTGCTTTCCACCATGCTGTTATAGCCGGAGGCGGGATTCGATTCGATTGGGTTTTTGTTTTGTTCGAAACAGCCGAGATTACTGCTTCACCTACAGGCCTGGGAATACAATACACAATTGGGAAAAACACCAGAGACTAACTCGCTCCCGCTCTCCGCGTCGCGCTCTTTTCTTCGGATTTCATATAGACACGATCGATCTTCAACAAGCCCAAGATCATCCGTCGGCGAAAGACCACACGTCCAACGGAGTTGCGACCAAGGCAGGTTCCATAGCACCATCGCAGGCGAACGCGCTTATGAACGTTGCTCAGGAGCAAGCTCATGAACAACACGACTTGATGACGGCCCATAACACCAACGGCAGCAGAGTCAATGGGGAGGCGAATGGGGACTCGTACATTCCGGACTCGATAAGTCCTTATAACCACGAACCCGAGTACGCAAACGGCCACGATGACGATGCCCACGATGAGGACGAAATGGATGAGGAGATGTTGGACAGGATGTCGTCGAGCCCGTCCATTTCGGACGAGGATATAGATTTCGAATTTGTCTACGCCTTGCACACTTTCATCGCTACCGTTGAGGGCCAGGCGAACGCCACCAAGGGCGATACTATGGTTCTCCTGGACGATTCGAATTCATACTGGTGGCTGGTCCGTGTTGTGAAGGATTCTTCGATTGGTGGGATAGAACCCGTTCCCTTTGCATGCATTATCGTTATGCCAGGAATATCCATTGCTGATTGGGCTGTGATGGCATTATATAGGTTATCTCCCGGCCGAGCATATCGAGACGCCGTCCGAAAGACTAGCTCGTTTAAATAAACACCGGAATGTTGATGTATGGGATCCTTCCTTCTACCATTCGCTTTCTCAGTGCTAACAATGATAACCTACCAGCTGTCGACACCTATGCTTGGTGACAACCAAGAAAAGTCCAAGAATATTCTTAAGAAGGCCATTAAGCGACGAGGAGCGAAGACAGTTCAATTTGCTCCCCCTACATATTTTGAGCCATCGGATGTCGAATATAGCACCGACGAGGAAGACGAGGAGGGAGGCTACTACAGTAATGATGATGAGGGCGCCGCATTGGATGAAGAAGATGTCCAGGCGGAGACGAAATCGCTTGGTGGTTCGACCATCGTAGAAGATGATGAAATAACGCCGATAGATGCACCTGATACGGCAGATCGGTCGAGAGCACTGGAAGAGAAGCCCAAGGAGAAGGACAGGAAAGAAGACAGGTCGCAGGCCAAAAATATCAATAAGGCAGAGCAGCGGAAGAGCGAAGACATATTTGAGGGTGAGAAGGGTATATTGCCACCCCGCCCCGTTTACAATGCTGAAAACCAAACTAACTGGAATATATCAGCCGATGCATCTACTTCTGCCGAAAACAAGCCGAAGACGATAAGGAATACGGATTCTGCCTTCTTCGGCGACGCGGATTCAGAGCCAAGACGAATCACGCTAACACCGAAACTTGTCCGAGACGACGATATCACCTCGAGCCCTGGAGTTGTCCCTGTAAAACCGAAAACATCTTTTGATCGACTAGGTAAACGGGAGGAGGTGCTGTCACCGCCGCCAACGGTCAAGAACGAAAAAGTTAAGAAGGAAAAGAAATCGATATTAGGAAGCTTATTCAAGAAGAAGAAGAGCAACTCGAGAGATGAAGAAATCGACGAGTTTTTGCATTCGAACGAGAAGAAGTCAAATGAATCGTTACGAGATGACACCAGAACTAGTAGCAAAGGTGGCAACAATGTTGAGCAGTCGCCTCAGCCTGGTCGAACGCAGCAGCAGCAGCAGCAGAATGAGAAGCTACTGCAAAATCCACCGCTACAACAACAGCAGCAGCAGCAGCCAATTAGGAAAGCTCCTGAACCCTCTGGCCCTGCGAAAATATTGAAGAATGCACCATCGAGGATTATTGAGTCTGTTCGAGAAGTCGATGAGGAAGAGGACGAGCGACCACTTGGAATGAAGTTCGCAACTCGTATTCCTCCAATCGACCAACAGCAGTCCACTGTGGTCGCAACTCATGAAGAAAAATCTTCGAAACCGGAGCATACATTACCAGCTGCAGCGCCGGCAGCATTGCAACAGGTTATGCATGTGGATGCTTCTCCTGTTATGGTCCAATCTCCAGCCTCTAAATCAAGGCCCGAGAGCGACGAAGTAGAGCCTATAGTGACATACACTGATAACGTTGATGGAAGAGCTGATGGGTATTACTCGGAAACTCCTGAAGACCTCACCCCACATGAACTACCCTCGCTTATACCTGACAATGGTAGTGGATCCGAGGATAATAATCCTCTCGATACTTCTCCGACTGATGCTGCATATCCCGACACTCCGGTTGCCCAGATGGGCTCTCCATCAGAACTTGTATGGTCAGAAGCTGCCCTCAAGATGTATCTGGATGACGACAACCAAGATATCAGAGATTTCCTCGTCGTTGTAAACCACCGGACTGAGGTTTCCACGGTTAAATCACATCCGGTGATCACTCCCTTGTTTGCGGATGCGAACTCGAAATTGAAAGCCATGACTCTGGTATGTATACAACCCCTTTGAAACCTCTCGACTTCCCAGAGCTAACTAGTATAAAACAGCGGCTTGACTCAATCCTAGATCAGTACATGAAGTCACGGCGGTAGATTCGACACTGCTTCAGAACTAGATCTAGCGGCCTTCTGAGGCCCCACCGTCCACCCATCCCCATGTGAGGAGCCGAGGTTACACTCGGAAATCCTAATTCGATCCCGCCAGACTCCTTTGACACCTTTATTCTCATAAGCACTCTTCAATGAGATAACTAAACACGGCCCCTGCCGTCGATATCTTTCCAAATACCATTCTCCTCCGTATTCTCTCATCATTTCCTTGGGAGTCGCTTCGGCCGGGTCGATTGCAAAATATCATGTGGGAAAACATTTCGCTGGCGTTTTTTTTGGAAGATTTCACACCTCTTTTATCATTCGACATATCCAGCTGGATACTCTTTGCTTTGTCTCGTTGTGTGCTCTGTTTTGTAAATCTGTTTTTGACTGTACACTAGTACCCTCGACATCATGACTAACGATCTTTCTCTCCCCTTTTATTTCCTTGCTGTCATTTCTCTTTCTGAAAACATGGATTTCTTTTCGAAATTCCCTATTTCCATATTTATATTCCCTTTGTCTTCTCTGGCATGGAGTCATTATGGGCCCTCTTTTTATATATTTTCTTTTCGTTACTCTACGGTATGGCACTTTGGAGTTTTATTTTTTCTTTCTTTTTCCTTATCTCAGTCTCGATACCCTTACCATCCTTCCTTTAGGACTCTGCTCTACTTTGTTCTTTTGTTTGTTTCTCATTCTATTTAATCCTAGTGGTATTGTGTATGTACACTTGCTTCTTTCTTTTGGTCGTTTTTCTTCTTCCATTCGGCGGCCGGATTGTATTAACATACAATTTCATCCAAAAGTTTCGAAGCCACGCTGAGATTTTGATCTGCTAGCACTATCGTTGTGACCCTAGAACTGCCGTTTGTAGTTTGATATATAGGCCTTCCAGGGCAGCCTCCACTCTCTACGCTGTAAGGAAGGATGGAAGACATCAAAGTCTACCTTCTCCAGGCGGGAGAGATATAACGACGTCGTAACCTACGCGAAGGCAATACTGTCAGCAGATGGAACGACATATGTTTACAGACAGTATCGCAAAAGCGATCAAAGTAGCTCACCGCTGGTAAAAACGTTGTAAAAGCAACTCCCCTCCCCTCGTCTCCAGCACGCTTGAGCATCTCCCTCGCCGTGATTAGGTGATCACTCGCCCTTGTCGCCACAGCGAACACCACATCCCTCAGCCCAGCTGCTTCGCCGCCACGCCTGATCACATCCTCCTGCCGTAATCCGTGCTCGGCGCACACATCCACCGGTAGCAGCACGGCTGCCTGAGCACTGCCCACACCTGCTACACCACCAGGCGACGCGAGCAGAGGAGTGCCACGCAGCACCGCCGCAATCCCCGCCGCTTTACCAATATGCGAAGCTATGTGGTCTAGATTGGCGGAGCGGAAACTTAACGCCTCGAGAGAGAGATAGTGCAGCGAAGCGTAGGTTGCCTCCGCGTAGGCTTCCAGCGCGGCGAGGGAGGCGTAAGGGACGTTGCCGAGGTATTGTTCGCGGGCCGCGATGACTTTTAGCCAGAAGGACTTTGTCAGCGGGATGCCGTCGTCGTGGAGGACTTTTGCTAGGAGTAGCGCTGCGGGTTCTTGCGGCGGGTGGCCGGCGTAGGTGCGGTCGATGGCGTCGCGGTGGAATTGCAGACGCATGCGCCCGACGGTGGGGTTGGAGACTTGGTCGGCGACACGGGCAATGTCAATGTTGAAGGTTCGGATGGCGAGATTGGCATCGCGGGCGGAGGGAGGGGTGAAGGCGGAGAGGATGTAGGATGGGTGGTCGTGGGTTCTGAGCTGGCAGAAGTCAGATTTGATGTGATTGATTGATTGATTGATCAGATATATATGGATGAGGTGGGGGAGGGGTTACCTGAGGAGATTGCGGCAGTAGGCCCTGACGTCGGCGATGGATGCAGGGGCCCGGGTGGAAGCATGTCTGCGGGCACCTGTGGCCAGGGCGAGTGGCCGAAGCCGAGGCCGGAATCGCAGTCGGCGTAAGGCCCGTGGCGTCGGCGGCATGTCGAAATCGGTGTCGACGGTTGGTTTGGCGATGTCGGCGGCCGAGGTTGAGGTTGTCGTGCCACCACGAGTAACAGAACGAACGTCAATCAACACATCTCGGGCGAGCCACCTTTGATTTGGATATATCCAATTGCAAAGTTCATTCTAATAATTTCTATATATTTGTGTATCTCTCTATCTGATCTCAAGCTGCGGGGAATGTGGCCGGCCCTCGATCGTGCGTATCGGCCAGCCAGCCTTCCTTTCCGGCTGTTTCGCTGGGCTAGTTTAAGCACGCGAGGAGCTGGCCCATGAAATCACCGCATGCGCATGAACCTGCCCCGCTCAGCGAGCGCCGTTCGAGCGGTGAAACAACCAACGAAAACCCCCCCACCTGGCTCCGTGCGCTTGATAGTAATACGATCTCTCTGCTGTCCCGCTGTGACTGCGACCAAAATCGCATGACTCTCGTCCTCTGCCTTCCGACTTTTGCTCTCTGCAGTTAATCCAATCCACGGCCTGCGATATCCGGTATATCGGTCGCACGACACCGCTCTCCTGCCTGGTTGTATGGTTTAGTTCCCTGTCCGTACGTTTTGACATCGGGTAGCTGAGGAAGCTCCGTAAGGATCAAGTCAAGCCTTGTGACAAATATCGGCCACATCCTCCCACCCGCTGCCACCTCTCGACTGACAGTTCTCCAAACACCGTCGCTATCTTTGCATCGAGTAACGGCTGCTCCAAGAGCTTTTTTTTTTCTTTCTATATTCTCCAAGCTTTAATTTGTGTTTTTGTAAAGTCAAATCAATTGCATTGGCGTTCTCGCCTGGTCGTTGGTCGCGATGGTATGTTCTGCATCTGATCTCCTGCTCAAAACAAAGTTGGACTCCATTTCCAAGTTTCCACGAAGACACAGACAAGATGCTCACTGCACTGCTGCTCAGAGTTACAGTAGCCAGCAGCGCGCTCTGATGATGAGCTTTCGGCAATTCACACAAGCAACAGAGAGAACGGCGGCACAGGTACACACCCATTCAGACATCAACATCAATCAACATCGGACGCTCGTCCGTCATCCCGCTTGTCACGGCGATCTGCCCACTGACACAACTCCACGATTTCCGGTGTTTAGATCCTAAAGGCCAATAATTGGAACCTCGATTATGCTATCGATTCGTACGTTCTCCCTCATCACCTCCAGCTTTCTGACACTCTCAGCCATATTTCCCTCCCCCTCATATATCATACCATGTGGCCGACAAGCTACTACGGCCCTCCACTGTATAGACGAAGGCAGTTTTAAACCTTGTCATCTCGAACAAGCGTATCCAGAATGTATCTGTTAACTTGTCTGTCTATTTTAGATACTATCGAGATCCAAGCGCCGGATCGACGGCCGGCCCTGTCAACGTCGCCGCTCTACATGCTCTCTTCGACCAATACCACCGTACAGGACCCGTCTTCAAACCACACCGGGGCGAGATAATAAAGTGACTGACACCGTTATTAGAAGCTGGAGATGCCCCCGATTCGTTCTCGATAGGCGCAACCATGGCGTATTTTGAAGACCTGGAGCTGCAGCTTGAAGACCCAACTATCCTTGCACTTAGCAAAGCGCTTGAGTCACCTTCTATGGGCGAATTCACGCGGGAAGGCTTTGTTGGCGGGTGGACCCAAATAGGGTAAACATCTCAATCCTCGATCCCATCGGCGTCCGCTTTTGACGGGTAGACACTAATATTGTGTTCTCAGGGCCGATACAAAAGACAAGATGAAGGCAAAGACCACGGCGCTGAGAAATTCAATGGAGAACGACGAAACTTTTTTCAAAGAGGTTTATCGCTGGACGTTCGATTGGGCCAAGCCACCGGGCCAGAAGAGCTTACCGCTTGACATTGCGATCGAATGGTGGAAGGTGCTTCTCGAAAATAAGTTCGCGGGTCACCTCGATGGATGGATTAAATTTCAAACTGAGGAATGGAAACGGAGCGTTCCTAAGGATACATGGAACATGCTCCTCGATTTCTCTAAGTTTGCACAGGGAGACCCAACCCTCGCGAGTTATGATCCGACGGGTAAGTCTAGATGGGCTCCTTTTCTCCCCCCCCTCTCCCCCTTCTTGCAAGGCATAGCTGTGCTAACTCTTCCTTGTAACGCAGGATCATGGCCAAGTGTTATCGATGCATATGTGGACCACTACCGCAATCAAACAAATTAGCGCAAAGAACTTACACTTTATGCAGTGCTAACCATTGCTCCCTACGAGTACCCTCGCCCTCGTGCACCTTGAAAATGGAGTTGCCTTCATGTAGCGTGTTCCAGGGCTGCTTCATTATAACACTTACTTCCTTAGTTCTACTTTTTCTACTTCGTTTCCTCTCCCCTTTGATTGTCTCGAACGTCAGCTTAGCGGTTTCATTTCTGCTATGGTAAATCTAGCGTTTTTTATGACGTCGATATTAGATAGAGATTAAGCGGTTGGTTGTCCGCGGATCAATCTTGAATATACGCAATGGGTTGAGAGCATTATTTGTAAATTTTTGTGATAGAATGAGAGCAGAACCAAATCAACTTGAAGTTTATTAGCGTAGGCAGCAAGATCGATCTACGATACACCTAATATAAAACATTACAAAGTCGCATCGCTGTACCGCTATACGGCCTTTGACATCAGTTGTCTTAACGTTTATGTAGTAGCTACTGATTAGGCAGATGTCGTGGTAAACAATACTTCCACAAACGTCACGGATATCACGAGACTTACTTAGGGGCTGGATACCGTGCGCAATTTTTACGCCTTTCAGATGAAAAAGGCTGATCTGACAAGGCTGTTCGAGTGGTCAACCTGGCTTTGACGCTTCTACCATAGACGAGATTAAATCCCGTCCATTGCTTTAAGCTGCCAACTATAACGAGATCGATTGACGACAAACCATCAACCGCAGGCCCAACGCACCCTTCAGAACTTGTACGAAATACCACTCACGATGAAAAGGGAGGATTGACCGAGAATCGTCTCTACGAATACTGGATTACATCAACTTGGGAGCCATCAGCAGGCATGCAACACACGGACCGATAGCTACTGGCTACCTACCAGGCAGCGGTTTCTTCGACTACCTCCGAGACCTTTACAACCACTTCCTCTCACATGGACAACATCGATGCCCCTAAATACTCTACACCCCCTGTCGCCAATCCCTCGCAACGGCACATACATGCACTCGATCCGACACCCGATCTTGAACTTGAACTATCTTCGATGAGGCAGACATGAGTTCCGCAATCGGTAGCATCAAGCAACATCTCCCGCGAAAGACGCGGAAGCGCGCCCGCTCCCTTCGCAAATCACTCCTTACCTTTGCCTCCTCGTCATCCCCAGCGATATCCATACACGCGCCCAAAGGCACCGCTGCCACAGTAGACATTGGCATTGGCATCACAGCCGGCGATACCGGCGCCTCCTCCAGTCTGAACAACTCGGAGGACGATGATGAGGATCGCCTCTCGTCGCCTCCCCTGATGATGCGGGATACAACGGGACCATCTATCCGCAACCCTCGCTCTTCGTCCTTTCGGCGGCCGGGCAGCTCGCGCAACGTCGATCCGGCAGATACCGTGTGGTGGGGGTGGTTGTTGCTTGTGACGACGTGGGTGGTATTCGTGGTAGGGATGGGCAGCGTGCTGGGGATATGGGATTGGGCGTGGTCTGGCCCCATTGGAGGAGGAGGAGGGCTAGGGTTTGGGATACTGCGGGGAGTGAACAATGGTACTGAGGAGGAAGAAGACTACGACCCGGACGACGAGCTGCCGATTCCCGGGTACTATCCGGCGTTGGTGATACTGACGTGGGTTGTTGCGTGGGTTTGGGTTGTTGTTGCGTGGGTTGGAATGAAGTATTTCCGGCATGCGAGGGTTGCGCCAGCGAATTGAGGGTGGTGATGTGAGACTGGATGGGTGCGTGCATGCAGGCAGGCAGGCATGCATATGGGAGTTACAAAGGGTTGGTGCAGCTGGGAGATGGGATGGTATGTGCGCTGTAATATTTGGTTGCATTAGCGGGTAGGCGTCCTTGGAAGCGGATAGAGATGGGAAGGCTATTTTCGATACTACGGCAGGACTAGTACGACATGCATGGCGACGCTATATTGGTTTGGAATTTCTCTCTCTTGGGGGGGCAGGCAGACAGACAGGCAGGAGAAATCAGCATCAGCTTTCGACAGGCGATATCCGGGTATCCGGTATACTAAACGGAGCAACATCAATGGTGCGTGTTCCTCTCACGCGGGCCATGTAATGTATTACGTGCATGGCGACTGATTGGAGTACTCTGGCGGCTGAGCCGTTGCTTCTTCCTCGCGGTGACACGAGATCCAACTTTGACAACGAGAGTATCCTTGCTTGCTTGCTTCCAGGCTGCTGCATCCAGGATTCGATACGATCGATCGATCAATTGCTCTTATTCTTCTGTTCATCAAACGTTCCACGAATGAATGCAATGGCGCGCAAATGCATCACGCCACGGGGTCAGCTAGATGCGTGTTATATTACTTCAATACGTGATGAGTACTAGTTTCTTGAGCTTGATGGGGGCGAATTAAATAGAGGTTACGTTGGATTTATTTCCAGCGGCTGTGGTGTGCATATCTGTGCGCGACAACAGCCGCTCGCACAGCACCGAGATTGCATAGAAACGTATGTGTATTTTTTTTTATAGAGTAGGAAAGGCTTTTGTGGCTTGCTAATGGATTGGTCGAGAAGATGCATGGGTTCTCTTATTTAAAAATACGGTTTTAGCCCGTTTTGAACTCGTGGCCGGCCGGCGCTCTGGCTTTAAGACAACATTTCGGCCTGCTAGCGAGGTTTTTACGGGGTTTTTTTTTTTGGCTTTTCGTATTGCTTCGCTGCGGGGCTCGGGACATATCGATACTCGTGATATCAAAACCGAGGAGGACCGTGAGTTGCGCTTAGGGTTTGGAAATATCTGGCGACATTAAGACTAAAATTGAGTTCGTTTAGTCCCGGGCTAGTGACTACGAGACCAGGGAATCCTGGAGCTTCGATGCCAGGCAGAAGGAAAAAGAGTGCCGAACCCTAGGCGATTGACTGTGCGACGACAATGGATCCAAAGATGCACGTTGAAGGAGAAGTTGCGCTAATCGGCTAGCCCTTTCGGTTGTTTCTTTGCTGGGAATGAAATCACCCAACCAACCAAAGCAAAGCCGTAAAGGTGCGCAGCCCAGCAGATATCTGTACGTATACCAACTTGAACAAGATCACCATCTCAGAATGCATACGCATGCAATACGACAAGAAAGGGCATTCTCTCGGTTTAAATGCTATCCTCGTCTCGACGGCGATAACAATTTGTCCCGGACGGTTGGGATGTCCAGCGACCAGCGGGACATTTACGAACGCCTCTCGCAGCAGGAGCAGAGGGTGCTGGTCAGATGAGTCGTGGTTCCTTGCATGTGGTCCCTTCCACTACGCCCTCCTTGGACATGCATGCAGATAGATGCATAGTCCCCGAGACTAATAGATGCCTTGCCTGCATGCAGAAGAAAGAAAAATACACCAAAAGCCAACATTTGCACTCCGCATAAGAAGAAAAAAAAAAAAAAAAAACAATGATCACCCCTGTTGTGCCGTGTGGACAGGCTACGGAGAATGCCAGAGACCGGCGGCTTTGGGATCTATTAAAACAGGTAAAGTTGACTTTTTTCTTGTGGCTGTCAAATTGAAATATTCCGAAAGTAAAGATTACATAGTACAAGGTGTTAATGTCACCTTCGGGTAGAAAAAATTAACCCACAAAGAAAGAAAATCGCCGGCAGTGATCGCGACGGGCTGACGCTCTCGTTTCTCCATCTCGTCGCCTGACTTGGGTATACGATTGTGCAATAAAACTCTCATCTTGGACGAGATCTACGATCTGGGAATATAGAGATTTAATTATAATTTCTAGAGTGGACGTGCTCTAGCATGATTGGCGGATGCTTTTCTATTTTGTCCCAACGATCAAATTGAAGCCTATCGCTCGAATCAGCGTGAGTGTGAAAGGCACGAAAAGCAATCTCGGGCCGATTGCAAGATCGATCGCATTGAGGGAAAGCTGGTGCTTCTAGCACGTTTGCGTGGGGCTGTGGGAAATGATGGATGCGCCTCGTTTATCATGAAAAGCTGAAAGTTTTCAGCTATTGGACGAAGCTAGCTCGTGCGCGCTGTTATCGATCTTTTAAACTCCTCTCAACTAGCAAAAGAAATGAAAGAGAAAGAGAGAGAAAACCCGATCTCATGATCTCTAGCGTGGGTTAGAGAGCTCAGCGGCCAATTCAATTGCATGCTTGCCCACCTCCTTCTAGACCGACAAGCCACCACAATGATTATTACGAGCAATTAATGTTTTACGAAACGGAGCGGTAGCGAAAGTTTCTCTCTTGTGGGAGTGGGGAAACGGCCACTGTTCCCCAAATCCATGCTCCTTGTCCATGCTGTTGGGAACATTCGGGAGAATGGATCATTGGCTGGTTTGACAGGTGGGAATTGGGCTCGTTGCCTTTCCTCTCCTGATGCTTGGCCTGCAGGGGGAAAGGACAAGGCCCACACCATCACACCCGTTGTACATCGTGCATGCATTGAGGAGAGAGGAGGAGGAGGAGGAGGAGAGAGGGGCATGCATATTTTTTTTTTCTTCTTCCCTTTCCGGGTCCGAGAACAGACAATCGCCCCCCCCTCACAGGGCCAAACATACTACCCACACTTTTATCTCTCACGGATTAGAATTCGACCGGGTTTCCGCCTGTTGTTTCCCGTGCGACTGAAACGGGGGCACACGCAGACGATGCAAAGGCACCTGAACATGCATAAGCCTTTGGAACACAATGCGCTACAGGAAAGCAAAAAGAATAAAAGCCATGGGCTAGACTTGCGTCTCACAGATGGAAACCGGGGTGTGCCTTCCTTAGCTTCTTTTCCTCCCAATAGCGTGTCGAATACATCACGACGACCACTCCACCAAGACAGCTGCAACAAGGGTCCAGCGTGAACAGTTGAGAGGGTATTAAAATACTCGATTATCCCGTCCCCCCTTCACCTCTCAAATCCTCTTTTGGATGTGATGTTAATGTTTCTCAGGACCGTCCGTCGTTTACAAATCCGGACTGAACACCGCCCGCCAGTTAAGGCTCCCAGATATTTGATATCATACCACACACCAAATTAATAATATCTTCGATATACCGTCTCTTTGACCTATCACCGTCAAAGATGCCTTCCTGGCCGTGGAGCCCGCGACTTTCCCGATTCCAGGAGCCTTCGCGATCTGCTTCTGCTGAACCCCAAACCCCTACCACGCCTGGCTCAGCAACCCTTGCACCATGGGTAGATCCTGAATCTTCCTCTGATGATGACGATAACAACAGCACTCATCAGACTGGCGACGAGCTCGTGCACACCACCACCTCTATCACCAGGGAGACGACCGAACAACCAACAGTCAGAGGCTTCTCTGCCCACCACCGCCCAAGTAGGCTAAAGTCGGCCACAAGAAGCAGAACCCTGCGCAGACCAGTCCCTTCATTTGATGACATTGCGGATTCGATACCTGAAGAGGCTGCCCCGGAATATTATAATGACAGCCATAACACCACAACATCTTCTCTAACCTTTTACGAGACGGCATCTCAAGAAATATTATTCCCTGGCAACCCCGAAGATTTTCAACCGATAGAGCAATTACACAGCAATACCAGCACCAGCAACAGCAGCACCAACAATAACAGCACCACAACATTAGAGATGCCACATATCCCAGCCTCTCCCCCCGTTTCCCCCCCTCCTCGAAGATCCAGCAACCGAGATAGAGAAAGAAATAGAGGTCGAGATCGAGATCGAGCATCACAAAGTCCCAGGCGGAAAACTGAGAAATCGAAGGAAAAGAAGAAAGTTGTTGGCTCAGACCTAGATCTCCCGCTATTAAATAGAGATTCTTTTGATATTGACGAGGAATTACCATCTCTCAAGATGTCATCCACGAAGCACAATCCCCAGGAAAACCCCCAGGACCCCGAAGAGTCAATTGATGCTGAGGTCATTAGGCTTCGAAAGGTTCGTTTCTTTCATATATATTCCATCTCGTTGATGCTTAGGCACGGAATATCTGAGACGCATCTAACCGTTTACTAGATGTGCGAAGTTTTGCAAGAGAAGATCATCGAAATGAGCCAGCACACTCCGCCCGCCGCCACGGCTACATCGTCGTCTTCAAAGCGTTCGTCTTTAATATTCGGTGATCGGTTGTCGAGAACAAGATTAAAGGATATTCCTCCCGAAGAGTTGGCTACCGAGGTATTACTTCCCTTGGTTTTTCGCGAATATCAAAATTAGACTCAGATACTAACGAATATCGACATTAGGGACACCGAGTTGCGCATGTCATGCGGGTCATGAACGAGCAGCTACAGAAGAAGCTTGAACTACGAGAAAAACTTTTGTTCCAGAGGAATGCCCACATTAGCCAACTTGAGCGTATACATGCCACCCAGATTGAGGAGTTCCACGCCGCCACCAAAACCGACATACAGAAGATGATCTCCGCGTACCAGAAGGAGATCTCGGAAATGCATCAAAGGAACCTTCTTCAAATCACCAATCTGCGCAATGAGTTGGAGGGTAAGATACGATCAAAAGAGCAGCAAGGCAGAGACGAGAGCTCGAGGCTACAATTCGAAATCGACAGACTGAAGAAGAGAGAATCTGACCTTGTCATGTCTCACGAGATCGGCATGAAAGAGAGAGAAGAGTTGTTCGAAAGAGACATGGCTCTTCTGAGAGAGAGCATTACTGCAACTGAGGGCGAGTTCCGGAAGAACTACGAGGCCAAGTTGGAGAATCTGCGAATCGAACATGAAAAGGAAATCGCAGAGCTTAGAAAAGAGATTATTTCGCGCCCTCTCGACTTGACTAATGATGTTGACAAGGATATTGTCGCGCAAAAGATTTTGGATCTTGAAAGCGCGTTGGCAACACATATTGAAGAGCTGACGTCGGAGCGAGAACGCGCTCTTGAGTTGCAAGTTGCTCTCGATGCCTCCGAGTTTGGTCGGCAAACCGACAAGGAGAAGCTCGAGGTGGAAGTCCGGGAAGAGGTAACTAAGCGAGAAGAGTTTCAAAAGCACGAACAGCGGATCCGGGCTCAACTACTCGCGGCCTCCGATGAAAAGCGGAAGGAGTGCTTAAAACACGAACGCTCTAGATACGAGCGTTTGGTCCGCGAGGAAAATATTAGGCGAAAGGCTGCCTCTGACCGATATGAAAGTGAATTGAAAGAGCTGAAGCAGAAGAATGGCGAGCAGCTAGAACTCTTCCGCATGCAAAAGGAATCAATCTTTGAATTACATGAAAAGGATATCCAAGAGATGGAAAAAAGACTCAGTGTCGAGCGCTCTAAGATTGCGGAATACGAAACGCTACTCGAGACCGTCAAGTCTTCTCGACAGGAGGATCTTAAACGGTTTGAAGGCGAAAAGGCAGAGATCATCGCAACTCATGAAAAAGAGAGGGAGGCTTTCGCACACGAGAGGCGCATTATGACTGCAGCGCAGGCTAGAGACAAGAAGCTTGCGAATGCAGAAAAGGAAGCCCTCGAGTCTGATTTGAAGCGTATGTCAACCAACTGTGAGGAGCTGCTGCATCGCCGGGTTCGTGATAGCATCAGCAGCTCGCGGTCTCGCGGAAGCTATACGTACAGTGACTCGACAACTTCGCTTTCATCTGAGGATGACACCGAGCGTCGGATTGCATCGGAAGTCGCAAAGGTGGCTGCTCACTCCGAGTCGCAGCAAAAAGCTTCTAATGAAGCCTATGAACGACAAGCCGCCGTTCTTAAGGCTGAGCTTCAGGCTCTTCAGAAGTTGCAGACACGAATCAATGCTCAAGTCGCAGAAGATGAGAAGAGGATTTCTGACCTGACCATGGAGCTTGATTGCAAGAAGGACGAAGTCGAGCGCCAGGCTAGGGTCATCGCTGATCTCGAACTTCAGCTTGAGTCTGAGAAGGGCAAGTTCAAGGACATCCTCGAGCGTAACGTGTCTTTGGAGCAGAGCCTTTGGGAGCAGAAGGAATCCGCCAATAAAGCCACCAAGGGTTTCCAGGCCCAGATCAAGTCGTTGAACGACGACAAACAGACACTCCTAGCTACTATCGCGAGCGCTGGTATTGAAGGCGAGGAAGAGGCTGGAAGGGAACTCAAGCAGGCGATTTCGCTCGGCTACGAGGCGGAATTGAAGGAACTGGAATCCCGACACAAGGAAGTCATTCAGACGAACGTCAGCGCCCTGTACCGACTAGAGAACCTCGTCCGACACTACGTCAATACTTCTAGCGAACCACCACGGTCGCCTAGTTTCGTCGGCACACCGCAAACTCCTTACTTCCTCGGCGAGGCATCGATATCCGCCACGGATGTGACACCGAGCTTGATAACAGTCCGCTCGGCCTCATCCGCTGGTAGCATCAGATCCGTACCTCTCCACGAACCGAGCTTTGAGCCTATCTTTGAGCCTACCTTTGAACCTGCCGTGGTCAAGGAAAACTCGGAGGGAGCGGATGCAGACTATATCGAAGCTTTGAGGCATGCGGAAGCCGAGGCTACCGACATCATCAAACCTTCCGATGATCGCAACGAGCTCTTGTTGGATATCCAGTCTCAGGTTCGGTCCTTCAAGATCCAGCAGCTCAGTTTCCCAGGTGATGGTACCGCGGTAAAGACAACGACGGTATAAACAGTAGATCCCAGCCGTTCGTCTCCACTACCTCTTCATGCTCGTTTCATGTCTGTCATGAATTGCGATTTAGCGTCTCAAGCCCTTTCTTACAGCCAAACTCGGTCTTCTCGTCTTATTTCCTTTTTCTAGTTATTTGTTTTCTTTTATTGTTTCTATTAACGTTTCAACTATTTCCCGCTCAATGTATCAACAAGAGTGTGCCCTTATTGTTTGTTTTCTTTTGTGGTTGTGCGTGTGGGATCAGTAATATGTTTTGAGATACCTGTGATGTTGTATTATACCCCCTCTTTTGCTTCCTCTTATCTGTTATCAATTCTTATGATGCGATTGTTCTTACTTGAAGTCAAATTTCTACTTTTTATGGGCTCGGGGTACTTATCCGCGAGCAGGAGTTTCTAGAGAAAATAGCGTGCACGCAATATTTTCTCAACCTTGTCTACGTATTTTGGTATCCTTTCATTTATTATCTTATCTACTTTAACCTTCTCATTCGTATCACTCTTTGATATCTTGTGCATGTCCGGTAGTATTTTCATTAGCACCATCTTGTTTTCCTTTGACCAACCTGCAACTGATGGCTGTTCCTCTTACACCTTGATCATTTTGCTCACCTTTTTGATTGTGTAACTAAGTGCTCTTTTTACATTTCAAGTTCTATTCAGGATATGCGAAACCTCTTTGTCAGGGAAATCTGTTTTGCCGACCTATCCGATAAGGTCACCGAGAGCTTCAACCCCTCCAATCTAATCTATTTGCGACGAGGGCGCGGGCATCGTGCATGCGGGACGGCCGGAGCAATAATACTTTTTGCTTTCCCCTGTATGCATTGGCTAAATGGGTGAATAAATTAGAAATCCACCTCGGCAATGAGGATATAAATTGGGCAAACTTGGAAGCAAAAGTGTGGTATGCTTTTGCATCGCGTCGCACCGCGTCCACTCTTAGATTTTCGAGATGTTTGCCCGGCACAATGCAAGCAGGCGGGCAGGCAAGCAGACAGGAAGACGGGCAGGCGGGCAGGCGGACGGACAGACAGACAGACAGACAGATTTCATGCAAGATGTACGGCAATTGGCCTCGGCTGAGAAAAGAAAAGAAAAGGGCCGGGGAGGGGGGAAGGGATGCATTGAAATGGATTCCACTCTTTTTTTGCCCCACCGCCACCGCCATGACTGTTAAAAGTTGACAAGGCTCTTTGACATTTTGGCGCTTTCAAGTTTCGCAGGGGTAGCTGGTCGAGAGTGGATCGCGGTGATGCAGGTGCAGATTCGCGCACAGGAAAGATTGTGGCGCTCAACGATTCGTGTTGGGGGCTGATGGTTCTGGATTCTCGTGGCTCCGCGGGATCGCATTAATTAAGCAATCGGCTGAAGAGAGAACGGTTCGTTCTCTTAATTTTCGCGTGCACGCAATCAAACGTGCGCGCAACGAGCGTCGCTTTTTCGCCACCTTTGCGCTCGGATCCAAACGTTGCGCTAACGACCGAAAAAAGAGATAATAATGAATGAAAGAAAGAAAGTGATGACCTGATATTCAGTTCACGTGCTTTCTTGCCATGTGGAATCAATGCATTTCAAAAAGTCGTTTCGTACCAAGACAATTGACGTCGTTGTGGAAGCGTCGACGAGACAATGTTATAATTAGCTAGATTCGGCGGAAATGACGTTAATTCAGACTACCCAAGTTAACTTAGGCTCCACAGCGAAAAAGTACATATCTTTTGTAAAAAAAATATATCTTGATCTTGTCTATGAACCTGTTTGAGGTACCCTGATACAATCGATCGCAATTGTGTAATCGTAACTCCTTCTTGGTCGAGAAAGTGGAAAATATGCTACACAGACATAATGCCTCCAGGCTTTATCGGCTCCTCTTGAGCTCTCTCTCTCCATGTAGCATGTACCTAGGTCTATGGCGCTATTCAAGAGCAAAACTTGATTTTGGCGAATAGATATGCCAATTGGGTTTTGGTCTAGGCGCCTTGACATTCGGCGGGGCGATGAAGTAGTTGGTAGGGTTTTAGCTAAATATAAATGAGCGCCGAAAAAGTTGTCGTCGAATTCGCAACAGTCAACTGTGTTGTTTGTATTGCCAACGATATGGGAAGCTTGTAAGCAGCAATCCGAAAGACTAGCAGAGAATTTTTATTTCATGTAAATCATTATGGGAGACAAGTATTACTGGTGAAATAGAGGTACCTTTCTTTCTTACAGAATCTAGGCATAGCTAGTTCATAAGGTGATTATTGTACAGTATTTTATGTACACGTCATTTCAACAACATCTATTAATCTACCAACTTCACTCGACCGATGTCTACGTAGACAGGACCCCGGATTCTATTCTATCCTATTCTACTCTTCTTTTTTTTCGACTCAAGGATTTCCTCTCCTAAAAACCGTACTCATCTGAATCCTGATCCTGAAGCTGTAGATAACCTGACCTAACCGCAAAATAAAATAAAATAAAAAAACCCGCAGGCCCTCCTACAAATACACCCGCAAGCAAACACTTTAGGAATACCTATTAGCTGCTGAGCAAATCTGAAGGCAGAGGAGCCAATTCTCATGTAAAGTATCTTTTACTCGAAGTTGGCATGTTCTGCCATATTAGGTTGGGCCAACCAATTCCAAACTGTACCTCAACAGAACTAATCGAACCATCAATACAAATACAAAATTAATATATCAAATAACATATTACACCCGAGGTGTAGCTGCCTATCATATGACCCAAGCAGTCGACTGATATCCACAGATACCCAAGTATCCCTGTGTGCGAAGCTCTGCCCAGGTTTAGATTGGATACAAGCTTCCTCTCCAGCTCTCGATACCAACCCTCCAGCTTACAACGGGCCCATTAAAACCCATGCATGCACCGATTTACTGTACTACCCACCCCATAAAATAAATATTCTTAGCTATCTAGTTCCCTGGTTCACCAGCAGCCGCTACTAAATTATGCACGTCAGGAGCCAGCGGCCGCGTCCGTTAACGTTTGACATGCGTGCATGCATACGTACATGCATGTTAACGTTACGGCATGCACGCCAGATGTATCCGCACCGGTAGACTCGACTCCCAGGCGCATAATATTCTGCTTCCACGTCCTTGAACTCAAGGAGCTCGTATGCATGCATGCATTTGCCTTCCTATGTTTATTTTTTTACTTTTCAGATCTCTCCTTGCGGCATTAAATCTGACGATCGATCAGGCACAGTGTTTCAATCCTAGTTGCTAACGTTAATGGTCTCAACAAGCCTATGGATGTAGAAGAGATAAATTCCCCGATGACATGTGCGTCCGACTTATGCATGGAGGTATAAATCAGGGAATCATATATACCTGTGAATCAAGGAGCATATGTTAGCAACAATAAGAAGAATAATAACACCTTGTTCTATACGTTGATATATATTGGCCCGTGAATGGGTGACTTCAATGCCATCAATATTTATCCATCGTGCGCATAACGAAAGCTCAGTAGATTTTGCTTACTAGGATATTCCTAAGGCAACCTCGAAATGTGCGAAATACATGTCTTTTTTATGGTTAGGATTACGCATGGTTCCGTGCATCAAATTTGTCAAGAACAGCCAGAACAAACAGAAGGATGTCTTCTCATCTGATGTTTCTGGTCTTCATTTTGCTCCCCACAATGTTCTGCGTCCCCCGTTTTATAAGTACATAAATTAATAGTTTATGATACACTATATCGCAGCAGTTTAGTCCTGCGCTGTCATGCTACAGAAGACAGCCGTTCATCATATGTGAACTCGAAACCAGACTGTCAATATTAACCAGTTGTCCAACGAACAATTTCCGTTTTGTTCAACTGAAAAAGGCAGAGAAGGAAACAATACTTTCTGCACTGAGTAGGGAAAAACATGATAATATAAGAAACGGGTGTCATAGCATAACTTCGTTTTTTGTTAATAATTTTGCTTTTCGTCCATGACATAACCTCGGCAAGAGGACAAAAGAAGCGACGACCTTAGGCCGGAGAAAGGGAAGGATGTTTGTAGTAACACTAGGAAGAAGGAATGTCGGACGGACGGAGAAAACCGTGAAGAAGAAAAAATCAGACCCTCGCCAAAAATCAAAATACCAAACCCCATTCATGTTCGTTCATGCAGCCGTATGGATAGGAGAAAAAAGGAAAAACATTTGGCAGAATAGGCCGTGTATCGTGTGCGTCATAAGGAGTGTCGTTATCGAAAAAGAGCAATTAAAGAAGAAAAGGCTCCAGTGTCGTGATTAAAATAGATTTCGTGACTTCAATTAATAGAAAACCGGGATGTAAATAATCAACCGGCAGTGTTGTTATCTTCGGCTCTTCACAAGTGTGCTCTTAATGGCACCCAGCCACTTTGTCAGATTCTCCTCGTTGCTTGCGGCGAACCGATACGACTTGTTGTCAAGAATCAACTGCATGCAGTGCTGCTTGCTCTTGGAGACGGGGTCAATCTCAACCGCGTCGATGACGTTCTCCAAGGGTATCAGCTTGAGAGCACGATACTCTTCGTCATTCTTGTAGAAAGTCACGTTTCGCGGTCGCAAGACGACCCATATCTTCTTCCAACCTCGGATGCCAGATTTAGATTTTAAGACGTAAAGATAGCCGTGCCACACAACTCTCGATTCGTTTAGCTGGCCTTCCAGCTCGGAGAGCTCTGATGTCTGACGCTGGACGCCAATTTCTGGTCCCGGTCCGCTGTGCTGGACAGCCGAGGTACCAGGCGATGTACCTGATAGAATAGTGGTCGCACTGACAGCTGTGGCAGGTGGCGAGGTCGGCCTCAACGCGGAGTTTGACTCCGCCCCAACAGGCATCGCGAGAGACGACTGCGATATCATCCCGCCGAGCTCTGAAGTCGATGACATCGAGGCACCAGAATAGTCCAAGGTGAAGGATCCAACCCCTCCATCCTGTGGACGGGTTAATGGACTCGATGGGCCGGCCTGCGACAGCGATGCTCTTCCAGGTATCGGTATTGGCTGCGCTTCGGCGGCAGTCGGGCTCAGGAGCAGTTGCTCGTCGGTTTCCTCCAAGCAGGCGGCATCACGAATAGACTTGACCCATTCCTCAAGCTCTGGTTCGTTGGAAGCCTGTAGATGGAAGTTCCTGGTGGGTGAGAAGAGGCCGAATATGTGTGGGCGCTTTGCATCCTTTAGCGGGGCGCAGGCGGTCAGTTCGCTGAGCTGTATCTGGCGATGGAGCTTCTTCTCGCTGCTGTCCTTGTAGATGCCGATCGCCGATCCTCGTAGAACGTACCATCGACGTTTCCAATTCTGGGGAAATTATTTAGCACTGTTGTTGTATACGTAACCGACGACGCAACGGACCGTGTCCAAGGGCGCATACCTTTGTCTTCCGCGTTCTTTGTTGCAGCCATCCCTCCTTGAAAACCCTGTCGTGCATGAAAGCACCTCTTTCGTCAACCGGCGAGAATGCAGTGGCGATGTCGAGGGAGAGAGAGCGATTTTCGGATCGCATGGGGGTGGGAATGGTGGTAGCGGCGACCGGGGGAGAGGAGATGGGAGAGAGGACCTGAGCCATGGCGTCCGCGTCTGGTCGGACCCGGTGGGAGAGAATATCGTCGGGAGGGGTGTCGGAGGAGGGAGAGTGATCGGACGACACGACTTCTGTGATTGACACGAGGAGCAGGAGTCCTCGGAGCAGGTTGCCTGGGGTCGAAATTTTGGCGGACTGGGGGCGATGAAGCCGGAGGAGGGAAGGAGAGAGCAATTGGCGGGAATGGTAGCGGTTATGGAGGAGGAGGAGGCAGAGGCAGATGCATAGGCATTTGGGCGGTGAAGCTGTTGTGATGGGGAGGAGGAGGAGGATATTATTAAAGTGGAAGAGGAAGAGGAAGAGGAACAATTGAGGAGGTTGTCAGTCACCGTGGTAATGCAGCAATATAATTGGGCCAGCTGCTCGTTTGCGTGTGCGTGAAAAGCGGATGGCGCATAAAACACAGCAGCAGCAGCACACTGCTCAAACAGCCAGACAAACCACCTTCCTATATATATATCTAAGTCAGTACACTCAAGCAAGTACCCAGGTAAGTAAGTGAGCAAAGTGAGTGAGCAGCTAAGTATATCTCTCACGCCAAAAGGAAAGAGCGAAAAGAGCGGGAGCACGCTAACTCGAGTCCGATTACGCAGGAACAGCTGGCTTGAAGCAGGCTATTATCTGGTACCCGAAAGCCCAGCTCCGTCGTTTCGAGTAAGCCGTGCCCGCAAGTACTTGCCTGGACGCGGCCCAGCTTCATGTCCCCCTTTGCGAACGGGGAAAGCGCAGCAGGGCGGGACGCTCCTCTCGCAGAGGGAGTGAGAGAGAGATAGAGGCCGCTCCCTCTTCCCGTGTCATCATGATTACAATCTAAGTTCCGACCCGACCAGATATAATACCAGTTATCTATAATGGGACAGTAGCATCTAGCCTGGGTCCGACTGCTTCGAGAAGGGAGGCGTCTGTGGCGGGTTTCAGCCTGCAGCCAGCCAGTAAGCCGGCCAGCCAAAAAGCCAGCAAGCCAGAAAGCCAGCGAGCCAGCGAGTGCATCTCGCCTCGGTCTCTTCTTCGTTCTTAATATAGCTTGCATGCGTGCATGGAGTTGGTTGGTCAAGTCCATGAAGACCTATTTGAATCTGTGACTCTCACTCTCACAAAGAAGCTTATGTAAGGGGCCGGCCCGCCAAGCCTCGCCTATCGGTGGGAGCGTGCAGCAACAACAAACGCCCCGCGATCTTCGACGTCACTTCAACTCATCTAGCTTTGCTCGATCGCCGCGTCCGCCCATTCGCCCGATCGATCGATCTTCCCGCCGCGCATCGAACAATGGCGACCACGGCAGAGTTACTCTCGCCCGACCCTCAGACGCGGCCTGACTACTTCACGCGTCTTAAACCCCCGTAGACACATGTCACCTTCATCTTCACGTCCATGTTCATCGTCAAACTTCATCCTTCTTACCATCGGACAACAATCTCTAGAGCTTTCTTCAGCACCATCTCTCGCTCTTTCCGTCCATTCTTTTCCATGCCCCCCAAGTCTGCGAAACGCAAGGCTCCGCCTACAGACGAAGCACCAGCTAAGAAGTCGAACCATGGCTCTTCCATCCGCCTTGGTGCATCCGACACAACTCGCGACGAGCCTATCCTTCGCGAGTTCTACCCGCCTGAAATGACCAATGAACGCGTTGAGGCTTACCGTGGTGGCACCATTCCGACTCCTTACACAGAGCTGACAAGGGCTCTCAACGAAACCAAGCCTGTTCGCGACAACATTGGACCAAACAGGGCTGTAGCGCACTGGTTCAGATGGGATCTGCGACTGCACGATAACACTGGACTCCATCAAGCACACAAATCGGCTAAAGCCAGTGGCGTGCCGTTGATATGCCTTTACGTCTTCTCCCATGAGGACTTTCACGCCCACTGTACATCTCCTGCAAGGATTGACTTTGCCATGCGGTCGCTCCAAGTTCTCAAAGATGATCTTGCAAAGCTAGATATCCCCTTGTGGGTCGAGGAGGTGACGGACCGAAAGCGTACGCAAACTACAATTCTCGAATGGTGTCAAAAATGGGGGGTTGGGGAGTTACACGCAAACATGGAGTACGAAGTTGATGAGCTGCGACGAGACGCAAAACTTGTTAGAGCTGGAACAAAGAAGGACATCGCTTTTACTTTCTATCACGATACATGTGTCGTTGAGCCCATGATCTTACGCTCGGGAAGTGGGAAGCCATATTCCATCTTCACACCCTTTTTTAAGTCCTGGGAACCCTATGTTTGGAGGAATAAAATCTTGGACAATCTGTCCCCACCACCAGACAAGAGCGATCCTGGTTTGAAAGTTCGGGAATTATTCGAAGACTTGTTTGCGCAGAGCTCTTTCCCGGTCCCTAGTGAAGGAAAACGCCTGACCGAGAAAGATGCCCACCGTCTAGCTCAGCTCTGGCCGGCTGGCGAACACGAGGCAAAGGCAAGGCTCCAAGTATTTCTCCGTGACCACGTCGCAAAATACGCGGATCGGCGAGACAGACCAGACATGGAGGGCGCCACAAGTGGTTTATCAGTGCACTATGCGGCTGGCACACTCAGCGCACGACAAGCCGTCCGTGCTGCTAGGGATCACAACAAGGGCACGTCGCTAGACGCTGGCCACCGCGGCTGGATTCGTGAAATGTGCTTCCGAGATTTTTACAAGAACGTTTTGGTTGTCCACCCGCATGTCTGCATGAGCAAGGCCTATCACGAAGAATATCATAACGTTGTGTGGGAGTATGATGACGAGCATTTCCAGCGATGGACAGAGGGCAAAACCGGGTATCCGCTCGTGGATGCTGCAATGCGTCAACTGACTTCCAATAAATATATGCATAACCGCTGTCGCATGGTTGTCGCGTCGTTCTTATGTAAAGACCTTCTACTGGATTGGAGGAAAGGAGAAAGATTTTTCATGGAGCATCTGATTGATGGGGATTTTGCGTCGAACAATGCTGGGTGGCAGGTATGTTTTCTCTACTTCTACCTACCTTACTTCTTTGATGGTTGTTGCATACTGATAGCTCGTTACCATGTAGTTCTGTAGCTCCTCAGGAACAGGTATGATATTAGCACAATACCCCTTTCGAACCTTCGAGACAAGAGGAACTGACAGATTTCATTTAGACGCCCAGCCATACTTCCGGATCTTCAACCCGTTGACACAAAGTGAAAAGTTTGATCCCAATGGAGATTACATCCGTAGATGGGTCCCCGAACTTAGTAAGGTCGAGGGAAAGGCCATACATGACCCCCATGGGCGCCTCTCCGCGACTGAATTCAAGAAGCTAGGCTATCCGAAGCCTGTCATTGAGCACAAATTTGCGCGCGAGAGGGCTCTGGAGAGATATAAAACCGGACTGGGGAGAAATACCCGTTAGAAAGGCGCTGTCACTTACAAGACAGCGCTATCTCCAAGATATATCTACTGCCCCTTCTCATTGTCTGCAAAGGAGACAACCTTTTTCATTCGTATCAGCGTATTATGCACATTCTTCAGCAATGGATTTTTCTATTCGCCGTATGATCGCCGTCACCTACTAGGGAGGCCCTATACCCTGTGCTTGTTCCATTATGCANCTCAAACAGGAGTGAGATATTGCAGGAGAAAGCAAAGATATGACGGTCCCCGCTAGTGTTGCCGATAGATCAGTCTGCTCCCCATAGCGTGGTTACATGGCGTGTTCTGTGGCGTTTCTCGGTGGTGGAGCGGTTGGTAGACATCGATATCACTTTCTTTCCTCGCGCATTATGACATCATTTATTTGATTGATTTCGTTCCATTCCATTCTAGGGGGGAGAACATGGAGATTAAAAATAATCCCATCGCTTACTGATGAGTTGCTCTTATGTTCTTTTTCAATTTTCTTTTAGATTGAAATTGATATTCCCAGAGATCCGTGGAGTGCAACACAGATACGGGCGGTACATTTATAAAATCCGTAAAGAAAACAATAAAAACCTGGTTGTAGGCGTAACTATTGAGCTTTTCGTGGAACTCCGGGAATGTGGTAATAATAAATGTAACGCCATGGCATAGCTTAAAGGTGGCATTTCTCTTTTTGGAGTTGGCATTATGAGTGTGAGAGTTGTTATATACAGGTACAGTCAGTCCATCTGCTACAAGATCTCTTCTTATAAAAATGTAGGATGGGTAGTAGAAAGAAGATTGATGATGGCAAAGGGAAAGGAAAAGGGAACAGATAATGGTAGGTACAAGAAGATCGTGTAATATCAAATATGGTTTTTTGCTTCTCAAATGGTTCTTTCAGATATAAGAGTGAGTGGAAAAAGTTTAGAGCCCAATATAAAAACGCCCGCCTATCGCCTGCTAGCGAAATCGTCTTTCGAATTACAAGATGATACTACCACCTTTTTTTTTTTGCAAGCTCGCCCCTCAAGCTCGCCCCTCAAGCCTCTTTTCCAATTTTATATATAGCAATCCTGCCGTGTCAAAAAGAAACATAAAAAAGAAAGGAGAACCCAAAAGCAAAGCAGAAATGGCATTTCCACAGTAGTATTTTTGGTCTTTGGGCGTAGGTTGAAACTTGTAGACAAATAGATAAATATTTGCTTTTATTCATCAGAAGAAACCACCCCACCGCCCTGGCGTTCGCCCGGTGGTCTCGTCGTTCTGTGTCTTCTTGCTCTTCTCAAGCGCCATTAGGCTGTCCATCTTTTGAAGCGCTAGTTCTAGTAGCAGCTTCCGCTGCTGAAGGTCCACGTGTTTTCGGATCTTCGGGTCTTCCCGTGCGAAGGCTTCGATCTGGGCTTGTGAGAGGTGGCGGCCGAGGCGGAGGTCTAGTTCTCGTGGGAACTGCACAACAGGAGGAAAGTTAGCAATTGCTTGTATACTCGTTAAAAAAATAAAAAATAGCAAGGACGAGGAGCAGTGGGACGCACGTTATAATAAAACTCGGACAGTAGCTCAACGTTGAGGAATAGAACCGCAGTAGATGTGAGCTTCTCTGCTACGACATCCATGAAGATCTCTGGGCACGAATACTTGTTGTCTTTGGTTGCACAGCCCTTACTCTTCAGTGCTAGCATGCGCATCTTGATGATATCCGCTCGGTCGCGGAGGAAAATACCTTCTCGTCCTGTAAGCAATTCAGAAAATTAGCATTGGGCCATCACACAGCCACCGAGGGTTAATTCATTTTTCATGTGGGAAACGGTACCCTTTTCAAGCATCCCCTGGCTGAACCCCAGTGCCTCCGAACCTTCCGCCATCTCAGGCGCCTTGCCGCTGCGAATTTTATCAACAAACGCCATGGCGCTACCGAGCTTCTTTCCGCCAATCTGGTCCCTCAGCTTCTTGTATGCATCCTCGCACGCCTTGAGCTCATCCTTGAGCAGTCGCTGTGCATTGTCCCGGCTGTGCGTCCACTCACGGTCATCGACTTCGATCTCGAATTTGTACGGCTTGATGCAGTTTTCCACCTGGTCCGATGTCGCATAGAACCGTTCATTCAGAATCGTGTTTGCCGAATCCTGGATCGCCTTCTTAGCAAACGGATGGTTGCGGAACGTCGACGTTTCAATCAGCTGATCCATCTGCGTAGACAGCGAGTTCGCGACCACATTTGTCGCCAGCCGGCCGATTCCCAGCTTTGTCAGCGCACTCGACGAGCCGTCTAGTTTGCGGTGCCAGTATAGCTCTTCCGACTCCACTTTGGCTAGCTCAGCGAGAGGGTGGTCCTCTAGTCGCGCCTTCTTAAGCTCAGCGAACGGTTTGTTCCAGTACCTCTGTGCTAGAATGTCAAGCACTCGCTGGTCTAGCTCTTGCTTTAGCAGCATGCGAACTTGGGGGCGTCCAAAAAGCTCGGTGAATTCCTTGAATGAGTGCTTAAAAGAGTCGAGGGACTCGGCAAGGTATGTCTCAGCGGTGAGCGGGCGGTCATTGTATTGTACTTTGAACTCGTACGAAGCTTCTTCAAGTTCCTGGTGGATGGCGTCGGATGTGCCTTGAAGAGACTGCGCCATTGTGGTCTCGAGAACCTCCATGAGTTTCCGTCGCAGGGAGTAGGTACCAACAGTAACTCCGGATTCGCCTCCGAACTGTGGGTGCTGGCCAAAGTAGGCATTTTCATTCTTCGTGATTGCGCTGAGGACATTGACATGACGGCTGAATAGGCCACCACCTGATGGCGCTTTGCAGACAACGCCGACATATCCAAGACGCAGGGGGTAGTTCTTATCTTTTAGAATGTTTGACCCCCTGTCTGGGTCTACCAAGTCCATCTTGGTGATAACACCGATTGTTCTCTCGCCACGTGGGTCTACTCGCCTACTCGCCCGAAGGGCAGTGGAGTTGGCGAGATCCACATCGGCCGCGGAAACGGCTAGGATGACATTAGGTGCCTGTATGTACTTGTCGCACAGCTGGAAGATCTTAGCCTTGAGTTCTTCAGGTTGGTCCATGGCAGAGATTTGGATGTATCCAGGGAGATCGATAAGTGAGAGGTCAGGAACGTTCTTCGAGTAGATGGTAAGTCTGATAGGATCATCCGAAACACAGTCCTTCTCTGGAACAGCTAGATTGAGATCTGTCAGGGTCCGTTGGACGTGAGAGAAGTCCGTGATCTTGCCCAGGTTTAAGGTCGGGAACTCCCCATATTCGACATTAGAATCAGGCGTGTTCACCAACGTTAGTTCGATGGGTCGCCGAGTGACCATGTTTGAACCCTTCGGTAGGAACTCGTGTCCTACGATGGCCTCCAGCACGGAGCTCTTGCCAGAACTCTGGGAACCGATCACAACGATAGACGGAAGCGTCAGGACGCCTGTCTGACCGACTTTCTGTAGTATAGTACGGATTTCGATCATTTTACGCGTGAGGACCATCATTTGATCGTCCCGTGCACTCTGCTTTTCGTCTTCCGAGCCAGAATAACCCAAGACGGCTGCAGAAGCAGCAGCTGCTTGGGCTACATGTTTCTTCGTCGTGTTATCCTCACCTTCCGGCTTCTTCCCCTCTCCTCCCTCCCCATCACCGCCAGATCCAGCTCCAGCTCCTGACTTGGATTTTCCAAGCCCAGACATAGTATCGCTTACTGATTGCTGCATCTTTGTGAACCAGTCGGGCTTCTCAAGTCCTTCAATAGAGCCAACTACCCCTCCAAACGCCTCTTTTCCCGAGTTAAAAAACCCAGACGCCATCTCCTTGCCGTCGTTGATGACGCCCATCGTCCAGTTCCCCGCCTCCTGGACCTTGTAGTTGACATATGCCAACCCCGCGATAGTAGCGCCACCAAACGCGGCGGGGATTCGCACAAACTTGACGAAGAGCTTCGGCAGAGCCCGCTGGAAGCTTATCGGCCGCACGGCGGGGACCTGTGTTATCGATCGGAACCGCTGGGCGGAGAGGGTATCGTGCCGTAGCCTGGGGGATACATTATGCCGCAGCAAGCCGGCTGCATTTGTGTGCGGTGTGAGCAGACTGTACGCCCTTGTGGGAGGTTGAGGCGTGAGGGTGGTGCTCGTAGGGTGTATCCGTCGTAGCGGGCCAGCTGCCCATCGGGAGGCGAGAAGTCGCCCGCTCATGGCTAGGAAGTTGGCCGCGGCTTATCGTGACAGCATGAAGCGATGAACGGGCCTGTTGGGTGGGTGTTGAGGTATGCACGAGCGTATTGCAACTGCTGCAGTCGCGTGTGGGCGTGAGTATCTGTAGTGTCTGTAGGTGAAGTTGATATTATATGATAATTTAGACGTGAAAGTGTTTATATCGGAGCCGTGACGGATTGATGTGTTGGCGGCCAGGGGATATTTGCCCGGGGTCATTGTCTCGGGGGAACACTCACCGGGGACACTCTCCCGGGCCCATAGTCAACCGGGGGCCATGGGTGGAGCATCCAGCTGAAAAGGTTCCGACTGCGATGAAGCTGACATCGATCCAACCTCCAACCGCGGCCATTTCATTGTCCTATATTATATTATTATAAATCGCGGTAACCAGTGCCTCAGCTTACTGCCATCATGATATCCGGTCTCTCAGTAGAGCCCGCTGACGGGTCGATTACCTAGCAAAGTCCGGTGCAATTGCAACTGCCGCTGCCGCTATCCTGCGCCATTTTCTGGAACGAAGAATTGCGCGGATAGAGCAACCGATCGCGTGATTTAAGCACTGGTTTACGCCTTTGATCTCCAGGCTCTCATCCTCTGACTTCCCTGAGAACAGCATAGTCGACACGCGCAATATGGTAGGTACCACTCTATGTTCGATAGGACTGTTCGATATGGAATCGAGAGCTAACATGTTGTATCTCCAATTCTAGTGTCGCTTCCTCATCTACAAGGGCCGGCAGGAGATCCTGCTCGCCCACCTGATTCTCAACCCGACGCACTCTATCCTCACCCAGTCTTATGACTCCAGGCTGCGACTGGTAATATTCGTCAAATCTAAATACGTTCGTCGAGTCGTGCCAGTAACTAACATCTAGCTGCAGGATACTCGAAGGCCGCATAATGGGGATGGCTTCGGCATCGGATACTACACCGCCGCAGAACTGGGCTGCGAACCCTGCATCTTCACGTCGACGACGCCAGCATGGAACTGCAACAACTTGAATCGTCTAGCCGAGAAGACGACATCCTCGCTGGTCTTCGCTCATGTCCGGGCGACGACGACCGGCCTTCTCTCCGAGAGCAACTGCCATCCGTTCAAATACAACAGCATCATGTTTATGCACAACGGCAATATCGCCTGCTTCCCGAAGATCAAGCGCAATATCGTCCTCGACATCGACGAGAAATTCTTCCTCACCGTCGAAGGCAGCACCGACAGCGAATGGGTACGCGTGAAGCTCTGATTACAAACTAGCTACCAATCAACCTCCCCCCTGTATACCTCAACCCCTAGCTAACACGCAATTCCTCTCCTTCCTCATTTAGGCATTCGCTTTATTCCTTGACACCCTCAACAAACTCGGCGTCGACCCAGCTTCTGCTCCACCCGCCGGCTTCGGTCATCAGGTCCTCCGGCAGGCGATGCTCAACACCATCACCCGTCTAAACGAATTCTGTGCGAGTGCAGACATTACAGAGCCCTCGCTGCTCAACTTTGCCGCTACGGACGGCCACTCCGTCGTTTGCACACGGTATATTAGCAGCCGCACTGACGAGGCCGCGAGCCTGTACTTCAGCTCTGGCACGCGCTTCCATGAGTATAAACGCGGTGGATTTTACCGAATGGAGCGTCACGACCGTGGGCAGGATCTTGTCATGGTTGCAAGTGAGCCGCTGACCTTTGAACGTGGAGACTGGGTAACTGTGCCGACAAATTCGATTCTGTCGGTGAACAAGCAGACGGTGCTTATCCACCCTATCATTGATGAGTTTTATCAGAGCGACCCAAGCTATTCGCGAAGTACTCATCTGGCGGAGTCAAAGGGGTTAGTGGGAGTAGGACCTGCGGATCAGCAGACCGCGGCGGAAAAGGCAGAGGTTGTATTGAAGACGCTTGAACAAGAGCCTGTAGCCTTAAAGATTGTGGAACAGACGGCCTCCTAGCGAGACAAGCTGACAGCATATCATTTACTAGTCACTGATCTTTGCCATACTGTCATTATAATCAGCGGGTGTTTCAGCGTGTTCTTTCTTTCTGGTTTCTTCGCCGTATTTGCATCAAACTGACGAAATTGCGATTTGTTTTATAGTATGTATTGTAATATAGACATCACTGACTTCAAGTCATTAATGAAAACGATTTTACTGACATCTCACTTGCATGATGCTAATATTATATTTACATTACTCCAGACATCTAAACATCCCCTCCCCAAACAACCCTGTGATGCAACCCTCAGCCGCTGGTACCCCTTCCCCATCAACCTCTGCTAATAGCCCCCTCACAAACCGCTTCACTCCTTCCATCTCGACCCCGCTAACTTTCACTAGCAAGAAACCCCTTACTGACGATGCTGTCCACAGGACGCCACTCCCGCGCGCTTCAATCTCGACCCTCGTATGTCGTCGCGAATCGTCATCCGTATCCCACCGCTTCTGCCCAATGCGCGGCTCATTCATATATCTTGACTTGATATATTTTGTCAGTTGTGCAAACGCCTCACCGCGAATAATCACAGTAGCAAAGATGGTCTGCTTGTCTTGTCGTGCGAGGAGCGTCTCTCCGGATATCGCATCTCCACCATCGAGGATCATTGCATCGCGTAGCAACAGTTTCCCCCGCTCACCACTACCGTTATTCTGACCGTCACTGGGGGTTTGAGACGGTGGCACTACTGCAAACATCTCGTTCCGGCTCTCGAACCGCTTCAAGCTCCAGTGCTCGTCCCGCGCCGCGCGGCCCTCGGTCACCCAATCGAGCATCACCAGCGAGGAAGTGTCTGACACTGTGTCCGCGAGCTCGAATATCTGGTGTTGGAGGTAATTGCTGTCGGCGAACGGCTGGACTGGGTCCGGCAGGAGGAGCAAGCTGGCGCCGGGGTGGATGCGCACGGTGAGCCGCTGGGCGGTAGCCTGCGAGGTAGGAGTCTGCTTGAAAATCTTGGTGCTACCTGTTCATTATATTATACGGATGAACGTCTCATTAGTACTAGGGTATATATCCGTATATATGTATTGATTAGTATGAAATGAAATTCAGATCAATTACTTCAGGGTACATTTGTCTCCCTCGCGGACCTCTGGGGGAGGGGTACATCTAAACCAATGAATTTTAAATAGCGCAAGAATGCAAATGGCATTCACAGACGACGGAATGTAAAAGACCAACGAAATGAGACCCGTATGTATGTACTTATGTATGTATGTATGCATTTGCATGAATCTTTGAATCTTTGAACCTACCTTGCGTCTGCAAGCACAGCCTCCCCCCGTCTTCAACCACCACTCGCAAGTTCACCTGATCCCCCGCCACCAACCCCCCGCCATAGCTCAGCACAAACACTGTCAGCGACTTGGCCCATTGCGCGGGTGCTGGCGAGATTAGCTTCAGCGGGTACTTGTAGTTGAGTTGATGCAGCGTCAGCTTCGCCGGGGGCAGTACGCGAACGTGAATCAGCCCGTCGCCGGGCGGGATAGACGGTGTCGCGGTGGCGGTGGCATTCATAAGTAAGCGTTTTTGGAGGGGCACAAGAACAAAGGTTAGCGAGGGGCGGTGTCTATATCTGGCGCTCTAACGAAGCTTAATTTGCGGGTGAACGGCAACGCAGTCGAGATGTGGGAATTGTGGTAATTGCAACCGCGGATCAGAATTCGGTTCGGGACCAGCCGAGATCGATTTGATGAGGGCTGGGAGAAAAAAGAAAAAGTCGACTATGCACGATGCTTAATTGCGTATTGCTACATGTAGGATGGCGTTGGAATTAATAATATGTATTGTTGATGCTGTTGCTATACAGTAGTGAAAGAGGATATAAAAATTTTTTATATACGTCTGATCTCCACCCGGGCACGATTGTAGAGGCGAGGCCTCAGCAGCTCTGCCGGGTCCTGGCTATTGTCTAAGATTTCGTTTGGAGGTACCACCGTCATAAATGCATACGTTCCGGATGCTCTCTTCGTGCTCAGAAAGCCCGGGTTTATTGTGACTGTGCCGTTCACGACCTAAGTAAGGGAATAATGAGTTAGGGAAACACGAAAATGATATCCTAAAGCATCAGAGGTATGCGTACCTTGACAGTTCCCGGTAAATTACTAGGTAATATCAGCAAATCGGGTTTCACTTGAAACTCTGCGAGCTCTAGCCATGTTACTTCAAGGGGTGTGACGTAGCCGACCTGCGACTTGGCTGGCGGTGGGAACAGTGGATAAAAGTTATTCTGGGAGATCACATGGTCGACTACTCTATGGAAGGTATTCATCTCCACGCCCTTGCCTGACGCCTTAACCTCTTCCATGGAGAGATGAAAGAGAATATCCGCACTTGAGATGCCAACACAAATCTGGTTGATCGTAAAGACGCTCGGATTCGTAAGCAGCTTTATGTTCTATGAGGCCCTGGAAGTCAATGATCCGGATGTGTATTTATGAAAAACCAAATACGGGGACATGTGCTCTCATACCATCGGGAGGCCGAGTAGTCTCCGTTGTAATACTTCTTGAGGGAATGCAAGGTGTTTGGATACTGCATCGCGAGTGCTCGGCACAATAATCACGAGACTCTTTGTGATCCGTTTAAGCTGAGATGTTATTTTCTCCTTGAACAAGTCCTCCATCACGTTGCCGGAGAAGTTATCCATATCCAAGGGGAAATCTCCGAGCTTGACCTTAGGATGTTCGGCATCAATGAAAGGTCCGTTAAGCAAAACTACATCGGGGGAAGTCTCCACAATCTTGTCTACCAATTCTGTCAACCCTTCAAAGTCAAGATTGTCATCTGTGGTATACGGCCCAGCAGCAATAAAAAGGTTTAAATTCCCCAATTCGAGGCGCTTCCGTTCGTTCTCATAATCCGCAACTGGATATGCAGCTACGGGGTAGAGAGGAGGGCTAATAATTGACTTTACTAGTAGCTTCTTCCCAGAAGGATTGAGTGCCCTGAACGCAACGATCATTCCTGGAAAGAACGCATAGCCTTTGAGGGCAGATAGATCCAGAGGAATCCTTCGTCCCTCGCCTCGCCCTCGAGAGCCTTCGAGCAGCAAGCTGGCCTCGTTGATTCTCTTCTGCGAATCAATCGCATCAGAGACTATCCTCCCCACGACAACGACCTCCTCGGGTAAGATAGAATTTGGGTTACAAAAGTCTTCGTCGGGTATGTTGTGCGTTATCTGAATGGCATCTGCGTAGTTGTTGATCCGATCGTCTAGGTATTGTGAAACGTCGCCGAGCTTTTGGAACATGGTCTTGTAAGAGAACTTGCTGTTTTTAATTTGGACGGAAAAGTCGACACGGGATTCGTAGCTTTCAAATCCAGAGAGGGGTAGTGATGGGATGTCGATTTGTGGATTGAGGACTTCCATGACCTTTCCGGGGTCCAATCGATTGCGGAAGGGTATTGCACTGCATTGATAAGTTTAGGGCCGCGGTTTGATAAAGAGCAGCAGCTGTTCGGCAGGGGTACTAACGTACGTTGTAGCTGGGCTGCCGGGAAGCTTGAAGCTCGGTGGGCCAACCGGCGAGGAACCGACTGCTAGCTTGCTAGTCCTCTCGGCGAGGGGCGTTTCATAAGAGGCCTTGTCGAACTTGCGCTTTGCTGCACCGGGTCCCGACCTCGGGGTGGCAGGTACCATGCCATCTAGCCTATGGACTAGCATTAGTCTTGAACGGAGACGAATGATATCTCCAAGCGCACACATACAGATTGAACAGGTCACCAGCATTTTTAGCTGTCCGCTGAGCGGGCCGGCTGCCTGAAGTCTGACCAGGCCGCGGTTTGGATCTCATCTCTGTTTCAAACTGCTGTTGAACATCTTTCTTGAAGGCGAAGACATTTTTGAGGTCGAGCTTGACATCCTCGCCCATCTTCATGCAGTAACCCTCCCACTTGAAGAAGAGCTCGTCGGCATCGATTGTGTAGAGATGCAGCATGCTCTGCAGCTCGACCATGACCTCTTCAGGCAGCTCGCCAAACTTTTCGGTGAGGTCGTCGGCCATTTTTGGCGGTTGGCGACTGTCGTCGAGGGCTGTCCTATCAGATATCAGCTGGCGGCGGATGTTGTTCGAAGCTTGGAGACGCGTCGAGCACAAAGCGAGAAATTGGGTTGGCGGCCGCCACGCGCGCCACGCCGAATATCTCGGGATCGAGCATCTGGGAAGAAATGCACGCGAGGCCGAGCTGTGTCGGATAGATTGCTCCTGTGCGACGGCCTTTTGGGAAGGCCTGCCCAGCCCGCCGTTTCCAAGGCGAGCGAATACCCGGCAGCGCTGGCTGGCTGGACGAAGGGGAAAAAAAGGGAAATGGAAAGGGATGCCCTGGGAATATATAAAAGGAGGCCCGAAGCTTCGAGCTGCCCAACATCGCCCTTCCAATCTCACCCCGACGAAACCACAATAGTTGGCCAATTCGCATACGAATACGCATACTCCCATCCATCCAGCTCCAATACCATCAGCCCCATCTTCCAATGGCGACTGCCGCTGTCCAGCAACCTCCAATCGCTGTTGAGGCTCCCGAAACCATCATGTCCGAGAAGACCGTGCCCCTTGAGAGCGCCCCTGCGCCAGAACCTGCCGTTGCACCATCAACCGAACCCGCTCCCGTCGCGGAACCTGTCGTTGAATCTACTCTTCCAGCGCCAGAGACCGCTCCAGAGCCGCCTGCGAAGCCAGAAACGACGGAGACTGCTCTAGAAGCACCTCCAATTCCAGAAAAGGAGCCCGAGTCCAAGCCTCTCCCCGAGCTACCTCCCCCTGCTACCGCGTCCTCTCCAGCCCGCGACTACAAGATCGCTGAAGACGAACCAGGCACCACGAAAACCGTCTGCTACGCTACTCCAGACCCCTCCGCTCAGCCACCACCTCCTCCCGAGCTGACCAGCGAGCAACTTGCCAAATACAATGAACTCCTCGCTCTCTGCAAGTCCATCACCGACGTCGCCGTCACCAAAGATAAAAAGGAGCGCAAGCCCATAATCGAGTCGGAACGCATGTTTATGACCAAAGAATGCCTGCTACGGTACCTTCGCGCAACAAAATGGAACGTCGCCGAAGCCAAGAAGCGCATTGAAGCTACGCTCACCTGGCGCCGTGACTGGGAACTCGAGCATCACACCCCAGAATATATTGAGCCCGAAAACGAGACGGGCAAGCAAGTCCTCTTTGGCTTCGACAAGGAAGCTCGGCCATGTCTATACCTCAATCCCGCGAAGCAAAACACCGCGCGCTCGAACCGCCAAATCGAGCACCTTACGTTCATGCTGGAGCGTGTGCTAGACATCGCGCCGGCGGGCACTGAAACGCTCGCCCTTCTGATCGATTTTAAGGCTGCGTCGACCGGGCAGAACGCAAGCGTCGGGCAGGGTAAGCAGGTTATGGATATTCTGCAGAACCATTATCCGGAGCGACTGGGACGCGCATTGGTTGTTAACAGTAAGGCTAACTTTCCTCACCCTACAGCACGTGGTGTGCATATTTCCTCTTTGGAACGGCTTGCTAATGTGAGAGTGTGTATTCTCGTATAGTTCCATGGTGGGCAAACATATTCCTCAAGGCAATCTGGCCGTTCATCGATCCCGTCACCCGCCCGAAGCTCAAATTCAACGACGACATGACCCTCCACGTGCCCAAGTCGCACTTGCTGAAGGAATTCAACGGTGATATAGACTTTACATATGACCATGCAACCTACTGGCCAAACTTCATCCAGCTTTGTGCAGAGAAGCGGAGCAAGTATGAAGAGCGGTGGCGGGCAAATGGGTCACAGATTGGCGAGAGCGAGTTCTACTTGAAGGGCGGGGAGAAGTCGAAGCCGCTCCCTACTGCGCCTGAAGAGTCTGTAGAGAATGTTACTGATGGCGTGCAGAATATTGCTGTGTAATGCTTCTTCTTCCTCTTCTTGTTCTTCCTCTTCTTCCTATGTTCTCTTGTAATATCTATTCCTTTACCTAGATGTTACCACGCGCCATCCTAGCCTTTACGGATGTTATTGCAAACGAGTTCTTGGTCGCTCGATTCAGTTCTTGCCTTTGATTATTTTTCTTTTTTCAAGCCCTTGATAGAGTTACTTTTATAAATGTTTTATAATACAAATGCAAGACTTGGAATTGTATCGTTCCACTCCGATTATGAATCCAGCCATTTCTCGATCAATCGATCAATCAATCAATCAATAGGCGAATTCTTCTAGACAGCCGGTCCTTCCTACATACCTACCTACCGCTATATTTCTATATTGATACAATCTGGAACACAAAACGCCAGTTACAGCTTTTAACATCGCTCATATAAACACCTCTAAAACGGCTTCGCGACCTTGCGCTCCTCAATCACGCCGGTCCGTGTACTCTTCATCTCCCGCCAATTAATCGGATACATGGGGTCGCCCACCTCCGAGCTCGCCATGATGACACCCAGCGAGTTATGCGCCGTCGATAGATAATAATTCGACTGATCTCCCAACGATATCTACCAGCGCAGTAACCATTCACACATTGTATTATTAGCATAAGCATGGACGGACGGACGGACGGACAAGCATGTAGGCGAGAGTGCATCATGTAGATAGTACATACCACTTTTGCGCGCACGATATCTCCTGGCCGGAAGCTCGTAAAGATCTTGACGCGGTCCACCTCTGTCTGCCGCACGTCCTGCACACGGATCACGCCCTGGAATTCGTCGCCGCACACCCGTCCGTTGACGACAAAGATGGCGACGGTGGCCTGGCGCGCATTGATCCGGGTGACGCGGCAGAGAACCTCGCTGTTCACATCCGGCAGGAGCGTTGCGATGCTGCTTTCTTCGTCGCTGCTGACCGCTGGCTTTGTGACCGAGATTGTAGGGGGCGTAGTCGTAGCTGTAGTTGAGGCTGTAGTTGTAGAGGAGCTGGTTGTAGCCGTAGCCGTAGCCGTAGCTGTAGCTGTAGCTGTAGCAGCCGTGCTAGGAGTGGTGACGACCTGCCCGACGAGTGAGGATACGATCTGGCCGTTGAAGATGTGGACGCCGCTGCCGGGGATGTATGCGTGCGCGGGACCCAGCGGCTGCCCGGGGACGACAAGGGCGGATGTCATGGTTGCGGTGGTATCGAGATTGGTAGCATATCGCAAAAAAAAATTCAATGCGCAATCGTTTGACGAGATGGGAGTTTTTCCTTTGTTCGATATTCGATTAGAAGGATCAGGGTGGACAGGACAGAACAAGCAGGTCCGCTCCAAGCACCCGCGCGCAATGTTTCGGGATTTTTTTATTGTGTGGTTGCCCAAACTTTATTCCGACGACGACAGGCTTGTGCAACACACATACGTGTATGTACACCTCGCGGGCAAGGACAAGGACGAAGAAGGAATTAATCGGCATGGTCGGTCACACAGGGTTGCGAATAGAAGAAGAAGAATCTATCGAAGCTAAAGCGCGTTCTATCTTGCGTGCTAACTACAGCTGGGCAGAATCTACCACACAAAAGGATGTGTACAGGTAAAAAAGGGAACTGATATAGCTTGATGAGAGGAGGCGCTCTCCCATGGATAATATTAGTGAGGTCCAAATTATGTCGCTCGCCGTCCCTCCCGGCTTCTGCCTGACTGACCACAGATCGGTCTGTAAAGGCCCGGGTAAAATATGTAACCAGAAAAGGGTGTGTATCGTACATCATCAAGTTAAAATGTGTAAAACAGAAGAGAAAAACAAGAATGAATGGAGAATGAAAAAATAGAAGGCGTGCTAGAGGGCTATTAAGATGGCTATACGGATAAAGAATAAAGATAACGCACGCAAGGGCGATAAGAAACGGTGGCAGATGGGGAAGGTACGATGAAATGCTCTGTACAGGGCCAAAACATAGGAAACGAAAAGCCAGATATCGATAGCTAAGTGATGAATTTGAGCAAGAGAAAAACGCAAGACGATGGAGGCAAGCATGGCGAAATCGGACGGGTAAAGATGTACAAGGAAAGGTATGTTTTATAGACTCAAAGAAATAGGGGACCGACATGGTGTATGCAGACGCCAATAAGAAATAGCTGAAAAAAAGGGGGAAGAATAACTCGAACGAGATTTGATGACAACTAGATATATCTAGCCATCGATTTGAAGACCTAACCAATCAAAAATACCCGGGTATAACAAAGAAGTAGATGTTCATAAGAAGAACCGTAGAATCGGAATTGCGAGCTGATTGCGAATTCCTGGAGGAAAGCGTATGCATTGGTGCAAATTGGTCGAGACTGTGTCTAAGCAATGCAAGATCTCACAACTAATCACATACGTTAGCACAAGTCAAACCGATAGAAGTTTTGATGGCTTACCTGTGAGGATTTTCTTTTGCTCCTGCATATTCTCGCAGGCGCACGCGAGCACCCCGCCCTCAATCAAACGGAGATTAACGCCTAAAGAAAAGATTAGCGAAGGCCGAGGAAAGACAGAAATTGATCTCATACTGTTTGGAAGCTCTTGCTCGTCGATGTCTGGAACGACGGCAGCTTGGACCTCGGTCCCAATATTGTATTTACCGGTCAATGGCGATCCCTATGAAAGCCATGAGGATTAGTATTTAAAACTAGATATCAGAAGCGTAAGGACTAACCTCATCTGCGGTGATGGTAAGGTAAAGCCAGTTATCAGATTCGATTTTGATATACCGGCGCTTCCAAAGCATAGTATCCGGTAGCTGAACATTGACCCAACCAGTCAAAAGCGTAGTCTTTTCGACTGGCGCTGGTGCTGGTACTGGTGCTGGTGCTGGTGCCGGGGCCGGGGCCGGGGCCGGGGCCACAGCTGGCACTGCTTTCACAACTGGAGGTTTTGCAACTGGGGAGGGCATAGCGCTGAGCGGCGATCCAGTGCTCGGAATTGGAGACTTCTTGTTGGACTTTGTAGACGACATGCGACGGAGCATGGGTGGCATTTTACTCTTCTTGTCGGTAGGGCTTGAGCCCGTGGAGGCGGCAGTCTCCTTGACTGGCTCAGGCTCAACGCTAGTGCTGATGTTGAGGCTGCTTACGGATGCCTTTCGGCTTGGAACAATGCTGATCTCTCCAAAGGACCCAGTTCGGACCTTAGAGGTTGAGAAACTGCTCAATGGCGGTAATCCGAATGATCTTCCATTGGTAGGGGATTCCTCTGGAGAACCCGAACCTTTCCTCAGGAACGGAGACTCAAGTCTTTGAGGAATTGACGAAACTTGTGGTACTAAAGAAAAGTCTGTCAGTAACATTCCATCAATGCGTGAAACACTGGGGACCTCCTTACCTGCACCCGGTCCAGGCAACGGTGATAGATTAGGGGAACTAGCACTGCTTTTCAAACTGTTGGCCCTGAGGGGCGGAAACTGTGGTGTCGGTGAAGATGGGCGAGAGCGTTGTGGTGTCATAGGGGGTTGGATACTGCCTGGTTTATTCAGCATCTCAAGAGCTTTGATTCTCTGTGAGACGCTGCTGGCCACACTGACTTTCCGGGATGATACCATAACCGGCTTTTTCTCCTGATTGTTCAAGAAGGGAGCAGACACCGACCGTGCGGTCTCGATAACAGGGGTGTCCGACGGTAACCGATGATGAGCCTTGGGGAGCTTCTGGGACTCCATGTAATCCGCAGCGGTCTTTGGAGCAAGCATGTTGAGATGCAAAAGGGGTGACCTTGGTGGAGTGTCATCCTTTTTTGGCTCGTTAAAGGTTTTGACTAGAGGCTCGGGCCGAGGGGTTTCCCTTTCCTTGATTGGCCCGGGCTCAAGTGGTGAAGCCTTAGGGGTAGGTAGCAGGAGAGTGGGAGGAGGCGGATGAAGCCGGGTAGCGAGACGGTCTTCTCCATCGTCCGTGATGGTATTGCTCTCGAGCGAGTCGCCATTGAGGTCGGAGATCGCGTAGGATGACTCGGACTCCTTGTCTAGATCATCAGAGTAGCTTTTTTGCGAGTCGCGTTCCGTCGATGTACTGGGGGCCTGTGTTGGCGAGGGGAGGGTGGTTTCCGCGGCTGCGGGCTCGGATGGTGCCGCGTAGGTGTCTTGGGTTGGAGTGTCAGGGATTGAGTTCTCCAGGGACGCCGGTTCCGAGGGGGTGATGGAAGAAGACGATGAGGTTGGGGGAGATTCGACAACCATGGTGGCTGCCATCTCGTCCACGAAGCTCGCGTGGGTTGATACGCTGGTGGTTGTCGCGATCGGAGAGGAGAAGGACATTGATATCGAGGCCGAGGATTTTTTTCTCGATAGTGCGGCCGCTGCTGCTGCTATTGCTGCTGCTGCTTCTGGTGCTCCGGGCTGAGGAGGTGGACCGGACAACTCCTCAGCAGCGGTGGATTTTGGGGAGTGTGTTGTTGCGGACTGTTGGCTCAGCGCTTTCTTGCGCAATTCCAATGCTTTCATCAACCTCGCCTTTTCAGGGGAGAGGACGGAAGACTGTGAACCCGCATTTGCTGCCGACGCAGCACCAATGGGGGTCGAGAGGGAGAAGGTGGAACGGGTGCTTTTGAAGGACGCGAACGAGGGCGTAGGGGATAGAGGTGCAGGAGGGAAAGAGTTTGGTAGTGCGTTGTTTGCACTAGCAAATTGTAGGGGTGGGGGGCCAGGGTGTCTGAGAGAGCCCTTATTACTGGCTGGGCTGGGGCTCGACGCTCGTTCGTGAAATTGCAATTTCGAGGAGCCTTGACTCCCTGACCGTGCTTTTCTCGTGCCCATCCGCGCGGGGAGGTGAATGTTTTTGGGCACCGAAGCTGTCGGGCCCGACTTTTCAGACGTCGGCCCTGATGATACAGACGACGATGTGTGCGGTCGCCTGTTCCAGTCTGCGGATGGCCGCGGCCCTAACTTCACCTTTGGTTGGTACTTGAGCGCCAATTCGGCGTAGATGTCCTCTGCTGTGGGCCGGGATGTGGATATCCGTCCGACGCTCTCGTTCTCGCCTAGTCTATCTCTGACGAACGAATCCGACCGAGACAATTCCAGTTCTTCCATGATCGTATCGGGCACTTCAAACTCGTTCACTTCGGGCTCAACCTTGATGGGCTCGGGCGCCGAGATTTCCACCTCAATTGGGGCTCTCTTGCCATCACCGGACACACCGGGGTCGTGCGTGGTCACAATGACTTGCAAGCCCTGCTGGTTTTCAACAATCTTAGACTCCGCTTTTGATTCCGGCCCTTGGCTTTCGAGACCTTCCTCCGTCGTCTCCTGGATATCTGTTAGCCGTCTTTGTCGTAGCGAGCTTGAGGACGAGGATATCGAAGCAGTTGCCGTATGCGTCGAACAGGCGGTTGTCAGGGCTGCATCCGTCAGCTCCCTGTACGACTTGAGGGATACCGTGACGTCGCATGGCGAAAATCGTTCGACCACGGACTGGAAATGCACTTGTGATCGAGCTATAGTAACGGCAAGACGCAAACTAAAAGTCAGCCCAATGTTCCTCAGAATTGAGAGCGTAGCACAGCATAATGCATTGCATCCCAAGCGGTCAAGAANCCCCCAAAAAACGTCCGAACCAGTCCAAGTCGTCTCGGACCCTCCCTACTCCCCCCTCCCTCCCTCTGCCCTATCGTAGGTGTATGCATATGTATACACGATAGCTATCCGTACCTTTCAGAACCCGGCTAGTATTCTCGGGCACTAGCTTTATCAGAATGTTCCTCCGCCGATATCGAATAAACCCATATATTGGCGAGTCGTCCGGCTGCTGTGATATCAGCTCGCGCATTTCCTTCACAGTCGACGTGCCCTTCCCCAACAGTCCAATGTCGTCTCGAGTCTCATATTTCATTAAAAACCTAAAAAAAAAAGTCCACGTCAAGCAGCATCGGCGCAGCGGGCCACGTTAGCAGCTAGCCCTCGTGTAGAGTATCGCGACGCCAGAGAATCGAAACGTCGCAGAAGCGCCGCTCGTTGGAGTGCGACGGAGGATAGAGATATCGGCGGCGTACCATCCTGGCTCGGAGCATGCGTAATCGAAGGCTTCCTTCAATGCCTGTGCATCTAGCCCATTGAGCGCCATTTGGGGCCGTCATTCAGCGTCGATTGCAAGCTGTTTGTTTCGGCGGGGAGTTTGTCGATGAGTTGCGGAAGTCAAAACACTGTCAAATTCGGTTGTGAGGTGGGCCGCTGCCAGGCGAAGAGTTGGGCGATGTTGCCGGCCGAGTTTGGCTGGGTAATAAAACGGATAATAACAAATGTCCGGCGAGTGTTTGAAGTCGGAGCAGCAGCAGCGCTGAAGCTGGCGGGAGGCAGACGACGGAGGAGGATGAGCTGGAAAAAAGCAGTGACGCCGTAACTACGTAGCTTCGTTAATAGCAAAAGAAAGATAGACAGTAAGCACAGAACCGACGAGTTGNAAAGAGGCCTGCTGATTGCGTCGGGTAGGCGAAAGCGTGAAAGGAGAGAAAAAAAGAAGAGTCGGATGCAAGGAGGTGTCGAGTCGTTCGCCAATAACAGGTAGCAAGCAGATGGGGAGGTGCCTGCATGCAACGGCTTGCTTTGCAGTTTAGGATGAAATCGCGAGAAAGGAAAAAAGGGTCTGCAAAAAAGAACCAAAAAAATTATCGAAAAAGAAGAAAAAAAGAAAAAGAAAAATGTCCGATAACTTAAAACAGCCAGAGAGGGGAGACTGAGAGAAAAAGAAGGAGAGAAAAAAAAAAAGTATGAATCCCCAAAAGGCGCCCAAGAAAAACCAGGGCGGGAACGTCACCAAGGACAGGCCCCTCTCTGTTTCTTATTCCTCCCCTTCTACAAACGCCGGTGCAGATGTCTATGGCTGTGAAAGGTGTCTGTCGGCATGTGTGAGCAAGTGTAAAAGGCGCGTCTGAAGGTTCTCCAGGCCCCTTAGGCTGCAGGAGGAGGGGCCCCTGGTCAATCGATATGCAGGGGAAAACTGTTCTGCTCCCGTCGACAGATAAGAAAAATGGAACACTTGGGAGTCCACAGGATGCTAAATGTAGCAAAAAGGGCAGGCACGGCTGCGGCAGGTGTGTCTGTCCTCAGATATTATATTACGTCTTCCGGTTGGCAGATAGATTAAAAGAAAATTCCTGCCCTGACTTATAACTAAACTGGAGTTCGCTCGCTCTTTCCCAGGGGCTCAATGAGAAGTCCACCTTGACATCCACCTCCACCTCAAATAAATCAATCAGGTCAGGTCGTTTCGGAGAACTTCTGGGCTCGCTAGACATGCCCATGCCCTGGTCCGAACTTGAACTCCCAGGCTCAGCTGGGGCTAGCGCGCTGACTACTTTCTGATGGTGAGAGCACCATCGTCTTTAGAGTACCATCCCCGCCTATATCAAATTGGGTTTCGCCTTTGCAATGATATGCAGCTGTCGGGGCACCGGGCGAGAAGATTCCCAACCCTGATCCCAGGTGTTGGGGAAACGTCATTTTAACGTCCATGTCGTCCTGACGAGTTATCTGTTGGCCCGGTCTGCCCAAGAACGAGTGAAATGCGATCGCTCGTAGGATCCCCATTCCAATATGCTGGTATTGTTAATCTTAAATGTTAAATTTGATGGTTGGAAAGCATACAATAATAATAATAATAATAATAATAACATACGTCCATCCATCCCCTCGTGGCCAAGTACAAGTCGACCTGACCGTGGTGGGGTGATCGAAGGGGGCTTTAATCCAGTCAAACGTCCATCCATGGCTATGGGTCTCCTCTTCGACGCCCTGCATGCAGCTTGCCCATAAGATTGTCCCGCGCGCCACGAAGAATTCGCAAACATTGCGAGTACGCAGCCCCATCCAGTTCCAGTGCCCGGTCCCATTATTGCCAGTGCCCGTCTTGCAGATTACGGATCATCTACAAACTCGTAGATGCTGACCGTGCCAGAGAAACAGCAAGCAAATCACCGGATTCCTAGCTCCCTGCAGCTCGGTTCCTCCATCAACTAGGTTCACGTATTTAGCCTCGGTCAAATCACCAGAGAACCTCGTGGTAATACGCTCGGATCCGAGTTTCCCTCTACCCGAGCGCATGCTTTGCTTGCATTCATGGTTCCGAGCATCAGTGGACGTGGACTTGATATATCCGAGTGGCTCGGCAGGGTCATCCCCCTTCTGCGTGACTTTTCAGGCAATATGCCAACGGCAGCACGCAAGTGAGAGAAAAATGAACGCCAGGCGTGAACATTGAAAGAAGCCCATTCCTAGGCTTCAGCGGCGTAAGATAACGAATTGTCTGGAAAGAGACTCATCCACGAGAAGGATGTCAATGAGGGCTGACGCCTCGCATACGATGTGGGGAAGAAAGCTTCACAAGCTCGGGTCCCTCGCCCACCCATCATCTCCTTTTCGGTACCCGTTCATCTATTTTAATATATTCCTATCGATTGCAGCTTCGCCTGGGGTTGGAGTTTACAGCATGGACTACACAATGGCAATAAACGCACGGCACCGTTTCGTCTCACCGAGGGCCACCTGAAACTGTCTGCTTTAGGCAAATATATGAAAGCGACCAGCATGAGTCTGAAACGTGGGTGTCAACCCAACGCGAGACCCAGCCTATAACATTCCCAAAAGGAGCCCGCCGATTGGATAGTGTCTACGGCGGCGGTGTTGCAGTGGGCTGAAGGTCTAGCCACCGCCGGTAAGGCCTAGCCTTCGTGTTCTAGTTGGGCGCTTCTTCGACATCGATCTGTAGCAAAGATGGTGCTGTACTAGGATCGGTTGCCGGTTGGCTTCTTTGGCCGTAATGACCGAATCGGTAAGTCTATCGCTGAGATGGGTCGCGTTGCGTGGTATTCCGGCAAGAACAACACGCCGTCAAAGCTCCACAATTCTCCCCAGTTGATATAGCATCACATCATTGAATCGTCCTGTTCTATTCGAAATGCGGCCGCCGACGGATAAGGGAAAGGCTGTTACAAGCTCTAGTGCACAGTCTGTCTCCATCTTGTCCTTAGCCTTCGTAAGTTCAGCCTAAATAAAGCCAATCAGACTTCTCTCTCATCGGCAATCACCCTAATGCAATGCACCTAGGCATCGTTGATACTCTTAAACAAGCCGCCAGAACTCTCAGCCACAGGTACACAATGCTCTACATCCGAAGCCGTACCTCTAGTTTGTATCCTACCTACAGGGCAAACTGACCCTGGTGCGAATCAGAATTCATCTACTATCTTCGAGGATGTGTCCAGAAGGACCTAGCATCTCGAGCCGGCCATCTCCGTCATCTATCCAACGATGCCTATTGGCAGAACGTCTGCGAGGACAAAAACCTCAAAATTCTAGAGCTCGACCAAAAGTTGATTGACGCCAATATCGAGAACGAACGGTTAGCGGATCAGCTCAGCAAACGAAAGCGTGACGATATCGACAATGAAGCGAAAGGACCGACGGCGAAGAAGCAGAAGGCTAACAACCAGAAGAGGACGCAAGAAGACCCGGTACTCCCTGAAAGTATATTAGTAAAATGGGAACCAATGAAAAAGACTTATGAAAATATTTCTCCCGGTAACACGCATTACTACCCGTTTCTCTATGCAAAAATTAGGTCTATTGGGCAACTAACTAGCTACAGACCAAGAAAACATCTTTGTCACCCTCCGATCCCTCCACTACGCTAAAGATATCCAGAGCATCAGCCTGTGCCTCGTCGGCCTCTGCAAAGCCCTTTCTTCCAAAATCCATACACTCTGCTGTCCTAAGAAGCAAGATGACATAACACCCAACGACAAGGACAATGCCACCCAGCAACATCACGCTCGTCGGACTCGCCAATCCGATGCATCAGTAGCCAAACAGCGTCTCTTAGACTCAGCATGGGTCCAAGGTATCACACAAGCCATCGATGATATATTCCGCCGCCTCTTCATGGCAATCTCCCGGCTCTCGTCTTTAGCAGCTGGGGAAAAAGAAAAGCAAAAGTCCGAACGATCTTTTACCATTCCTTCCGCAACAGAGAATGCGATAGCTTCTATATGCGATCTCATATGCTCCATTTTGGATTCTATACACTCCTCCTCGCAGGCATATGCTAAACAGGAAATAGACCAACCGACTTTACCACATGTCACGCCGACACGGGACATCCGCGCTGGCTGTATAAAAACACTACAGTCCTTCCTATTGACCCTCGATAGCGACAACGAAGAACTTCAAGCGAGCATTGCAGAGGGGATACTCTACATCATTATCGAAGCGGCAGGTAAATGCTTGTGCGTCCCCTCAGTACCGAGGCTACACCACCAAGAAACACAGTCGAAGCAGCGTAAAGCACTGCAGGAGACGTCAAGATACGTGTTTGAGCTGCTAAAGGTCGCGGTTCCACTCTACCGAAGCCAACTGGCGAGCAGCGCGGCGCGAGGTGAGTTGGCGGAGGGGCAAGGTGCAAACCCCGTTCTAGTACTTGCGAAGCAACGCTTCCACGATGTTGTAATGAGAGGCTTGTTTGGAGAAACCAAGACACCAGAGTGGAAGGAACTAATGTCGCATATGAGGGATGGTAACAAACCTAGGGAGGAAGCAAAGGGTAGCTGGGGCGGTGTAAGGCTGCAAGATGAGTTTGTGCTTGTAGACGAGGAATTTGCGAACAAACTCTGGAAGTTACTTGACTTGGAGGAATTCGCCTTGGTTTGGTGACAAAAATATGCCAGAGTTGGAACTGGCTCATTTTTTACGTTACTAACGACACATTAACTACCAGCTGAAGTCTTTCTTTCTTTCCTTTTTTTTTTTTAAAAAAAAAAAGAACTACGGTAAATTGGTTCTGCGTAGTATAGGAATCATGATTCCAGCACCTAGGTAGCTTTGAACACTCAAATATACCACAAATTCTGAATTACATCAGACCTAGTAAGCGGTTTGATACCGCGGTACACCCTTAAACGTCGCAGCCAGCCTCTGTACCAAGTACTCTCCGCTATTGATACCCGGGTACTTCTTTCCACCTTCCGCAGCAGACTTACCCTCGACGAACGTCCCCGGGATGGCTTCGATCAATTTCTCAAAGTTTGGGTTGCAAAAGTACGCTATCGAGTAGCGGGGCGGGTAAAATTCAACGTCATCCGAGTGTGGGGGTTCCACGACCTGGTGTTCCGTCGAGCGGATGGTGTCGTTCGACCAACGGGCTAGGAGGTCGCCGCTGTTTATGACTATGGTGCCGGGGATTGGTGGGGCGTCGATGAATGTGCCTTGAGGCGACTTGACCTGCAAGCCGCCGTTCTTGCCGTCCTGGAAGAGAAGGGTGATTGAACCTATAACGTGGACGTTGCTGAAATCAACACCTGCACCCTACGCCATGCAAAACCACCATGATACCATGATGTTTTCCGCAAGTTGCATAAAACGGCAGAGGGAGTACAAAAAATAGGTGAAGACAACATAGTATATTAAAAAATGTAAATATAATAATGTGGATACGCACCATAGTCGGTATGTCTGCCCGTTCGCACTACGTTCTTGCCAGCCTTAAACACGCTCCGATGCTGTCCCGGATAATGCAGCAGCCGCAGGTTATTGTCTCCGCCATCCGTATACTCATCGAAATAGCTCTCATCGATGCCCAGTCCCAGCGCAAGGCTGCGCATGACCTGGACGTGCAAGTCCCTGCAGGTGAGGAAGAACTGCTTCATGGTGGTTGTAAATTCGGCGCCGTCGTCGTCCATCTTCTCTGGCCAATTGTTGGGTAGGCCGTCGACGCCCTCGCGGCCAATCTCGAAGGTTTCCTTGAGGTCTGGGGATTCGGCGATTAGGGCCTCGACTTTGTCCGCATCGGTTATTAGGGAGGTCTTTTCGCGGCCGGGGGCGGCGTAGCCACGGTTGGCTTGCGGGGTGGTCCATGCGAGTTTGTCCTTTTGTTCGGACGGTCTGTCGAAGAACTTTGCGGACTGTGGCAGAATGGTTATATTTTAGTAGTGTTCAGGTGGGTGTATATATGTATATATGCATGTTGAGTCTACGTTCAAGTATTCGGACCGGATCCTGTCAGTTGAGGGCACCTACTTTGGCGAAAACGTTGGCGACATTCTCGTTGGAGATGTCGTAGTTCTATAGCAAGCTCGAGTTAGCGCGACGTAACGAGAACCGAGCATATCAATTCGATGCATGCAATGCGATATGGTTTTTATATCCCACCTTGATGTACACAAATCCAGCGTCACGGAAGCCGTGAACCATGGCCTTGGCGACTTCTAGCTTCTGCTGCTCGTCGCCGTGTAGGTAGCCCGAGAAGTCAATCAACTGTCAGGGAGCACATGTCAGCTTGATATACCACTTGGGAGCGCTTAAAGTTGCTGCTGCTGAGCTTTGAGCTTACAGGCAGGCTAAGGCCGTCCTTTGAGACAGCGGTTTCAGCAGCGGGCGCCATCTTCGCTTATCTGGCTGGTAGGTATAAATATCTGGGGTGCGATTATATATATTATTGAGCGACAGCTTGGCCTAGGAAGCCGGAGTATATTGGAATGACTAAAATTCAAGATTTAGAGATGCTGAAGCTAAGATAAAAGAAAGATCTTGGGACCAGCCTTATGTGCGGAGTTTCCCCGTTATATATATATATGTATGAGCGGAACCCTGCCCAGAGACGGAAAAAAACCAATCAAAACCCAAAACCCGAGAAGAAGCTGAACAGGCTAGAGTCTTATCATCTCATCGCACCTGTGTCGTACGTGCATTTACAGCAGTCCGCATGCATGCAGGCCTCAGCTCCCACTTTGGGGCGCTCGGCTGATACGAGAAACCCGCACTGCCGGAACGGGCATCTCGAGTTGACCGCTCTGCTCGCTTACCCCGCCATATCGAACTGAATTCGAACAGACGAGTCGCATGAAAACGAGATGGATAGGTAAAGATGTACATGTCTCACGACGGTTTGTATAACTGGTCAAGGTTATCGCTATAGCTATAGTTATAGTTATCCTTTCGAAATGCACTCGCGCGTGGGGGAGAGAGAGAGAGCGAGAGCGACAGGGTGAGACATATGCTGCCATTTCATCAGGACATGATCGTATCAGCGCTCCGATGGGGCAGGTGCCGCGACTCGCTGTGCAAGCTGATCCCGGGAAGCTTTGGTCGGAGGTTGGCGATAGCGCTGCTGAGCTGGCGGACGCTGCCCTCCGATGGCTATCTTTCGTAGCTTGAGGTGGTAGCCACCGGTGCACCTTGTACAGAGAGCACGTACGCTGTACGAATGGAATACGTATGCACGTCTTCGTGTGTGGATGTTTGTGCGTGTGTATATGTACGAGTGTGTGCGCTTGTGAAGTCCAGCTAAATGCGGAGGGGTGGATCCAGATCAGATATCGCGATCCACCAATTGACCAGACCGAAGTGCGACCTGCCTCTTGCGACAAACACGGGAAGGTTAAGCCAGTCCGTTAAATCTGTCCCACCCGTCCGTCTATCCAACTGCAAAGCAATTGCTTCACCTTCACCATCGACTGTCCGTCCACCCGATACCGTCGACGTCGACATGGACACGCCCAAAGTTGTAGACGTGCACACCCACGTCTACCCGCCCCGCTATGTCTCCATCCTCAAAGCGCGCACCCGCGTGCCCTACGTCCGCGACTCCACGACACCAGGCGCCCCTCCCCGCCTCATCATCCTCCCCGGTGAAGATGACCCCTCCAATCACACCACCGCTGCCGGCCGCCCCATAGGCCCCGAGTACTACGACATCAACAAGAAGATCGAATTTATGAACACCCATGGCATCGACATCTCCGTCATCTCCCTCGCAAACCCCTGGCTCGACTTCCTCGACGACCCCGCCGAAGCTAGAGAAATCGCCAAGCACATCAACCTTGACCTAGACTCCACATGTAAAACCTACGAAGGCCGTCTCTTCGCATTCGGCACCCTCCCGCTCTCCGCACCCGTCAAAGTCGTCGTCGACGAGGTCCGCTCCCTGCCTGACTTTCAATACATGCGCGGTGTGATAATGGGAACGGGTGGTCTATCCGGAACGGGACTAGACGACCCGGCGCTAGACCCCGTCTACAAGGCACTGGAAGATACAAATATGACGATATTCCTGCACCCGCACTACGGCTTGCCCAAGGAAGTGTTCGGCCCGCGTGCGGCAGACTACGGCCATGTGTTGCCGCTAGCGTTAGGATTCCCTCTGGAGACGACCATTGCCGTTAGCAGGATGATACTCAGCGGGGTGTTTGATCGCTTCCCAAAGCTGACGGTGCTGCTAGCGCATAGCGGTGGGACGCTGCCCTTCCTGGCCGGCCGGCTGGAGAGCTGTATTTTGCATGATGCTCATTACAGCGCTGGTCAGGCGGCTGGAGCGAGGAGAGGGGTGTGGGATATTCTCAAGACGAATATTTTGCTAGACGCGGTGGTGTATTCTGAATTGGGGGTCAGGGCGGCGGCTGCGGCGAGCGGAGCGGATAGAATTCTGTTTGGTGAGTGTCATGACCATCGATCTAGCTTTTCCATACATTTTTTTTTTTTTTTTTCGAAAATCATATCTGCATGTTTTCTTTGGTGATTCAAGAAGGCATCATCGCTAACGCCTGGTTGGTGGAATGAAATAGGAACCGATCACCCATTCTTCCCGCCGCTGGAAGTCGACGCTGCAGGTGAAAGTGCGGAGGGAGGCAGTAAGAAGCCAGAACAATGGTTGAGCGTAACGACGAACTACAAGGCTATTCGGGATGCATTTGGGGAAGAGAAAGGACAGGCTGAAGCCGTGCTTGGTGGGAATGCCGTTCGCCTGCTAAGGCTGACAACGACTTGAGCATGTCTGTTCTCGAATCCGATCGAGCTGTTCCATATACCGTCCCGTCTCGAGGCTAGCCATATACGTATATACCTTGTACAGAATTTTTTCTTTCTTTCTTCGGTATTTTCAATAGATCCTGGTGAAGCTGGGTGAATGAAACCAACACACAAAAGTTGTTGTAAAATCTTTCTTGAGTGAGCTCGTATTACCGGTGGCGAGACCGTGAAGCAGGCGATGTGACGATGTATCATCTACCTAAAAGCCTAACAGCAGCAGCCTGGCGGTTCGGGGATTTTGACAGTTTGACAGTGCATTACCGAGAGCTCACGTCCAAGGTTGAAGAAAATTCTTTTCCCATGGTACGTTCTATTTTACGGTAGCCGTTCCCGAGCCATCATGTTATGTCTTGTCTCGGTTAGAAATTACGACAGCCAGGGGATTGGTGTGCGACTTTTTTTTTTTTTTTTTTT